>CP141126.1:9405000-10655000 GCA_035236585.1 Warburgia ugandensis
CGACAGATCCTAGAAAGGGTTTGTCGCTATACAAAATAGATAGCCTCTTGGTCTTAATGTTGACAAATGAAAGGGTTGCAATTGTCTGATGTGTGCGATGTTCTGAGGCTCGGCTATAAGATTGGTCCAACAAATGAATGCTTGGTTTACTTAATATCATTCTCATTAAAATACAGGAGGGGTCTAGTCTGCAAGTGACTCCCACTTGTATCTTTTACAGCGCAATGAATGCATAAATGCTTTAATATATAGAGCACTTTTTAAGTCGCAGGTTTTATACGCACAACTAGATGAAAACGGGGAACTTTAGAAGTCTTGAAATCGAAACATTCATCTGCTGAACTACATCCTTTATAGGCTCTGTCGAAGATCATCCCGCTAGATAATCTTAAGAGGCTAACCACCAATATTTTGATCGTAAAAAAATTAGGAGAAATTGGTGGAGAATCTAGAACAACAGAGATTTCATGATTTCTAAAATGTGCCCCGTAGATGAACTGTTCCGGTTAGCCCACCTGACCGATCATGTCCATATTAATTTCTCATAGAAAGTAGTGGAGAATCGGTCTGTCAACCAGCATATGGCAAAACTCAAAACAGAAGATCAAACAGACGGAAGTTTGAGCTCTTACCTCTGGAGGGGATCGTATGCCGGGGTGAGCTTGTGAGCGACGCCTAAAGCTTCAAGGGCGCGCCAGGCGTTGGGAAAGAGGGTTAGGGCCGCGCCCGTGGTTCGGAGCTCATGGGACTTTTCCAAGACTAACGCTCGGATCCCTACCCTTTTGAGCGCCAGGGCAGTAGCGAGCCCTGCTATCCCCCCACCTACGATCACAACATCTTCTCTGGTCATCTCCATGACTCTCTCTCTCTCTCTCTCTCTCTCTCTCTCTCTCTCTCTCTCTCTCTCTCTCTCTCTCTCTCTCTCTCTTTTAATAAGACATCGATTTAGCCGTAAGCCAGGCAAGCAGCAATTAACAACGCATTTGGGATAGAGAAATGCTACGGACTGAGCTTTAGCCACTATTCTTGAATTATTTGACCCATTCATCATTTTTATCCATCTCTAATTAAGTCACGTACAAAAAATCTTCTTATTGGATACTTCCAACTGATAGGTGGTTAGTATAAAAGCTTTTAATCCTGATATTAAACTTTTCAACTGAGCAAATTAGAGAAAACTACTAGCTACAAGCAACCACTAGGCTTGACTCTTTGTACATAATCTATCTAGACTAAGATGAAGAAGATGAATGAGTTGGATCATCCAAAGGTAAAGTCTGGGGGAGGAGTAATCGGACTGACTCTGAGAGCTTGGTCCCGATAGTATTTCATTGTGGTACATTAATTATCACGGTAAACTATAATCTGCAAAGTGCTCCAAGCCAAAAAGTTGGTATGCCGGCTAAATGTGTAAGAGGGTCCAGGTTAATCCAATTCTGACTGCTAGATTACTTTCTGGTAGGCCACATACCCAAAATCTCATGGACATAGATCGTCCAGTGAGTGAGACTTTTGGAGACAGAATCTATTAGTGGCGCTTCAATGATATGAGTTGAATCTCATCTCATCGCCGCTCACTGTCATTGGCCCTAGAGATGAGATGAGAAATCTCATCTCAACTCCCTGTTAGAGGTTGACATTTGACTTCCATCCCAAATCATTTCATCTCATTTCTAGTGCAAAAGAGAATTGTTTCCTCTCATTTCCAAATTTATCTCTATTCTTGTATTTTGCTTGGAAATGAGCCATATCATGTGATCTCAACCATATCCTCCAGCACATCTCAACTATCTTCTCCCACTCATCTCAATTACCTCATCTCAAGCCATCTCATCCTTTTCATCTCAAACTAAGTGATATTTTCAGTTATGTTATTTTGTTTCATGCCAAATTTAATCATTTTAACCTAACTAAAAAATTATCTCAAGCAAGATCTTATCTCATGTCAACTCAAGTCAACTCATCTCATCTTAAGCAACATTAACACCGTGTAAAAGACAATTAATGTAATAAATGAAAAAAATAATGAACAGCTCTAATGAAAAGTCTAACATTTATAAAAATAGTGATATCATAATGTCATGTTCAAATAAATGTCAATTTATTCCATATGCTAAAACATGCAATTCACGGAGTTAAAACATGACATGAATCAATGTAAATGAGCATACAATAATAATAAGGGCACCCTAAGGTAATGGGTCCCACCACATCGCACTAACATCCCTGATCAGTAGTACTTGTAGTCAACCTCCGAGTGTTGTCACACCCAGGCATACCATCCATAACCATGCTCATCATACATGCACACATAATAAGAATATGGGTCATCATGCTGCAGTGGCAAACCTCCATGGGTATCAACCACCGCCGCTCTCCGTCGACACCATAATGGGAGACTTAGTGTCTGTCCACATGGAAAGGCTCAGACCGATAGTGTGGACTATCCATGTTACCAAACCCCTACCGAATGTCATATATGGGCAGGTGTATATCACATCACAATATCATCACATCACAATCTTGGAAGGTGGGTAGCCGGCCCTATCCCTCCTAGCATGACACCCATCGGGCTAGAGCACCCGTCATCAAATATAAAATATGGAAATCATATGTATATGTTAAAACTCAAGAGCACTCATAGCTAGCAATCCCCAAGACATGCCCCTCATTTTGGGGTTAGCCTATAAAAGGACTAGCTAATAAGCATCTATTCTTATTTCTATGTAAATTCATGCATTTACATGATATAATAATCAATAAGTCTCTATTTAAGCATAATTAATTAACATCATGCTTATAAAAACATTTGAAATAAGTTTATTCAATAAAAGATTTCAATTTGGAATAATCATAATGTACTCAAAGTCGCATGAAATCCACGCTAAATGATAATTTCAATTTAAAACACAATCACACATGATGCTATGTTTAAATATGGTTTAAAAATCAAGGCAAAGCATTAATTGTCGTCACCTACCTCAGTGTGAGACAACTAGCTTGCTAATAACTCCCTTTAACTGGTATATTCAAGTGCACTTGTAAATGTCACATCACTATTTAAAAAATTTTCTAAATAAAAAGTGGTCATTTATAAGTTTTTAAGTTAAAACTAGGTCCGCGTCATCAATACTGTCACAACGCATCTTTCGGATCGTGATTTGGACTCCTCTAGCTCCCAAAAATCAAATTTAAGTGAAAATACTTTTATAAATTAATAAATATTAATTTATAGGGTGTTTGGTAGGTGCACTAGTTTACACCAGCGGCTCTGCTTTACACTGGGTTACACCGGCGACGCGAAAACCGATGCTTGAGAAGACCGGCTTCTGGTAATCTCCGGTGACCCTACAGGTGTCCAAATCACTTGATTTTTGAGCCATTTTGTTCAAAATTTTGTCTAGTTTCTATTTCCATCATCCTTTTGCATTGATTTCTCCAAAACCCATGTTTTTTAAACGGTTTTTCCCAAGTTCCTAAAAACATCCTTATGTACTGATTTTTGTATTTTCTAGAGCAATCCACCGTTGGATCACTCCCAAATTTAAAGGGTTTGCTCTTGGATCTCTTGTGCACTAGTTGGACGGTGTGATTTCCAAACGGAAGAGGTTTGGTCTGTGAAATCACCCTCTAATAGTAGCATGCACAAAGTTCCCAAAAAATCCAATTTTTTTCCTAATTTTTAAATGCTTTCCTAATTATTTTTCTATTTAATAAATACGGAAAAACAAAGTTTTGAGGCTTACCTTGCGCCTGGCCGAGGTTGCTCGTGTTGCCGGGGTTCCACTCGCCGAAAAACTCAAACCTTGCAAGGCTAGGGTTCTAAGTTAAAAACCCTAGAGGAACGCTCAAAGTGGAGCGTTTTGGCTCCTAAGGAAGAATAGATATATGGTTTAGAGTCCTAGGGGAAGAGAAACTCTTCCTCACACGTCTCTTTCCACGTCTCTCTGACGATTTCGCCAGACTGGTAGAGACGTGTGGAAGACAGGGGTGCCGTTATCAATTTGGACCCCTGTGTAATACGTCTCTGTCAAAAGACCAAAATGCCCTTACAACTTTGACGGCTCATAACTCGCTCGTTTGAGTTTCGTTTTTCTCGTTCTTGGTGGCGTTGGACTCATATCGACGAGCACTTTCTAATTCTTATGTTTTCAGGAAAAATTTCTATCTATAAATTTTTACTTTTATTTATTTAATAATTTCCTATTTTATACTAAAAATTAAGGATATTACAATAACTATGGTGGAAGTACTAACCAATATGCTGCTTGTCCAATTCTCTCTAGAATCTCAAATGGTCTCACAAATCTCAGACTCAATTTGCCTTTGATTCCAAACCTCATCACCCCCTTAGTTGGTAAGACCTTCATGAAGATGTGATCTTCAATTATAAAGTCTAGATCTCTGCACCTCCTATTTGTGTAGGTCTTTTGTCTACTATGGGCAGCTAATAACTGCTTCTGGATAATTCGTACATTCTCTGCACACTGCTTGATCAATTTTGACTTCACAAATTGTCGTTCACCAATATCGCTCTAACAAGTCGATGTTCGACAATGTCTACCATATATGCCTCGTATGGTGCCATGCCAATGCTAGAGTGGTAACTGTTATTATATGTAAACTCTATTAAGGGAAGATGTTCATCCCAGTTACCTTTCCACTCTCAAGTACAAGCCCTGAGCATATCTTTAAGTGTAACACCCTGGATTTTCAAGACATTTTTTTTTTTGAGGAATAATAATAATGGCATTTTAATTAAGAGCATTTGGGATCTCATGAGAAAAGATTTATTTAACATTTTACTAAACCTATTTTAAAAACTCCGGGTGTTAGTTTTCCTTTCTCAAAATGGCGTACATGTAATTTAAACATAAATAAATAATCCTCGTATAAATCAACTTCAAATAAATAGGCGCCTTTATTTTAATTCAAATAAATGTCCAAAACACAATAATAATATGGCCCAGGGTCTATCCATCACAACATCCCATATAAATGTCCAACATATGTCCAAACATCTAAATCACATCTAAATATAAAGTATGCAGTCCATAATAAAATCCAAATGATAATCCTGTTTAATGACTCACATCACTATCTAACAGTATAGAAAAATGGTCTTTAGCAGCTCTCACGGCTTTTCAACAAATGTACTTGCCTTTCTTATCGCACTCGAGATCTAAGGCATTGCAAAACAAAGCAATGCCTCAAAGAAGCTATCGCCAGGTAGGTACATAGACAATTAATGTAATAAATGAAAGAAATAATGAACGGCACTGATGAAAAGTCTAACATTTATGAAAATAGTGATATCATAATGCCATGTTCAAATAAATGTCAATTTATTCCATATGTTAAAACATGCAATCATAGAGTTAAAACATGACATGAATCAATAAAATAGAGCATGCAACAAGAATAAGGGCACCCTAAGGTAATGGGTCCCACCACATCGCACTAATATCCCTGATCAGGAGTACACGTAGTCAACCTCTGAGTGTCGTCACACCTAAGCATATCATCCATAACCATGCTCATCATACATGCACACATAATAAGAATATGGGCCATCATGCTGCAGTGGCAACCCACCATGGGTATCAACCACCGCCGCTCCCCGTCGACACCATAACGGGAGACTTAGCGTCTGTCCCCATGGAAAGGCTCAGACCGGTAGTGTGGACTATCCATGTTACCAAACCCCTACCGAATGCCATCTATGGGCAGGTGTCTATCATATCACAAACTCATTACATCATAATCTTAGAAGGTGGGTGGCCAGCCCTATCCCTCCTAGCATGACACCCACCGGGCAAGAGCACCCGTCATCAAATATAAAACACGAAAATCATATGTATATGCTAAAACTCAAGAGTACTTATAGCTTGCAATCCCTAAGACATGCCCCTCATCCTGGAGTTAGCTTATAAAAGGACCAGCTAATAAGCCTCTATTCTCATTTCCATGTAAATCCATGCATTTTCTCTCTATATATAATAAGAAATAAGTCTCTAATTAAGCATAACTAATTAACATCATGCTTGTAAAAGCATTTTAAATAAGTTTATTCAGTAAAAGATTTCAATTTGGAATAACCATCCTGTACGCAATGTCGCATGAAATCCACGGTAAATAATAATTGCATTTTAAAACACAATCACACATGATGCTACGTTTAAACATGGTTTAAAAATCAAGGCAAAACATTAGTTGTCGTCACCTACCTCAGTGTGAGACCACTAGCTTGCTAATAACTCCCTTTAACTGGTATATTCAAGTGCACATGTACATGTCACATCACTATTTAAAAATTTTTCTAAATAAAAATTGGTCATTTATAAGTTTTTAAGTTAAAACTAGGTCCGCGTCGTCAATATGGTCATAACGCCTCTTCCGGATAGTGATTTGGACCTCTCTAGCTCCCAAAAATCAAGTTTTAGTGAAAACTACCCTCAAATGGGGCCTGCCGGACCACCATAAGGTGGTTTATACCGGCGGTGCCCTTTTTCGCCGGTTTACACCGGCGTATACCGGTGCATGAAGACGCAAGCCGACGCACCCGGTCCCACCGTGACCGCCAATTGGTTTCTCCCCCACACGCATGCGATGACGACGTCGTGTGACGTCGTCCCTCGGGCGTCACCGAGTGCGTCCTGGCATCAGCACCATGGCGCCGACGCCGGAGAAGACGACCGGATTCCGGTCGCCTCCGGCAGGAGCTACAGAGCTCCGTTTTGCGTGAATTTTGTGCCATTTTCTTCAAAATTCTCTCTAGAATCTATTTATGCCCTCTTTTTGTACTGATTTTGCAAAAAACCATGGTTTTTAAATGATTTTTCCCAAGTTCCTAAAAGCATCCCTAGGTACTAGTTTTTGGGTTTTCTGAAGAAATCCACCGTTGGATCACTCCCAAATTTAAAGGGTATGCTCTTGGGTCTCTTATGCACTAGTTGGACGGTGTGATTTCTAAACGGACAAGGTTTGATCCATGAAATCATGCTCCAACAATAGCGTGCACAAAATTCCTAAAAATCTGAATTTTTTCCTAATTTTTTAAAGTACTTTCCTAATTAATAAATACAGAAAAACATGGATTTGAGGCTTACCTTGCGCCTGACTGGTGTTGCTCGTGTTTTCGGGGTTCCACTCGTCGAAAAATCCAAGTTTTGCAGGGCTAGGATTTTGCGTAAAAACTCAGAGAAAATGCTCAAAGTGGAGCGTTTTGGCTCCTAGAGGAGCATAGATATAGGGTTTTAGAGTCTTGGGAAAGAGAAACTCTTCCCCACACATCTCTTCCCACGTCTCTTCGGCGATTTTTCTAGCACTGGTAGAGACATGTGGAAGACGGGGGTGCCATTATCAATTTGGACCCCTGTCTAACACGTCTCTATCAAATAACCAATTTGCCCTTACAACTTCGACAGCTCATAACTCCCTCGTTTGAGCTCCGTTTTTCGCATTCTTAGTGGCGTTGGATTCGTATCAACGAGCACTTTCTAATTCTTATATTTTCAGGAAAAATTTCTATCTATAAATTTTTATTTTTATTTATTTAAAAATTTCCTATTTTATCCTAAAAATTAAGGATATTACATTAAGTGTCTCAAAGTTCTCTTAGACTATCCATTAGTCTGTGTGTGAAAAGTTCTATTGAATCTTTACGAGGTACTAAGTCCTTCTTGTACACTTTGCTAGAAGTCTGTGTAAACTCACAATCTCTTTTATATATAACTTTGCCAAACTCTCCAGTGATTGTCTCTGTCAAATGGGAAGAAAGTGTGTTGACTTAGTCAGTTTATCCACATTACCCAAATCATGTCGTGCCCACTGGAGGTGTTGGGTAATCCCACTACAAAGTCTATAGTAACGTGGTCTCACTTCTATTCTGGGAGTTCTAATGTTTGTAATAGTCCTGCCAATCTCTGATGCTCTGCCTTCACCCTCTGACAAGTTAGACATCTTGCCACACACTCACTAATGTCCCTTTTCATACCCTGCCACCAAAAATTTCTCTTCAAATCTTGGTACATTTTTGTACCCCTAGGGTGAATGGTAAACTTTGAGTTATGTGCCTCTTGTAATAATTCTTGTCTTAGCCTTGCTATTGATGGCACCACAAGTCTATCCTGAAAGCGCACTTCTCCAACAATACCCATAGAGAATTCAACCTTGCTACTCATGCCTTAAGTCTCCTCAACTCTTTCTGAGCTAGCAGAATTTGGTTTATAAAGGCTGACCTTACTGACACAATTGCAATCGTTCCCTTTATCTTTCTACTTAGAGCGTCTGCTACAACATTTTCCTTACTAGGTGATACTGGATGGTAAAATCATAGTCTTTCAGATACTCCATCTGTCGCCTATGTCTCATGTTTAGGTCACTTTGAGAAATATGTACTTAATACTTTTATGATCTGTAAAGACTTCAAAATTCTCACCATATAAATAATGTCTCCATATCTTTAAAGCAAAAACCACAGCAGCCAACTACTGGTCATGGGTGGGATAGTTTATTTCATGAGTCTTTAACTGTCTAGAGGCATAAATGATCACCTTTCCACATTGCATTAATATGCACCCAAGTCCGTTGCCTAAGGCATCGTTATAAACTACAAATCCTCCACTACCCATTGGTAATGTAAGAATAGGTGCTGTAGTAAGCCGCCTCTTCAATTCCTGGAAACTCTATTCACATTCCTTTGTCCACTCAAACTTCTTCTTTTTTCTGATCAACTAAGTCATAGGTTGCGTGATATGAGAAAAACCTTTTTATAAATCTCTTATAATACCTAGCCACTTCGAGAAAACTGTGAATCTCTGTCACCTTCTTAGGCTTTTCCCAATTGGTGATTGCCTTTATCTTCATGGGATCAATAGAAATACCATATATATAAATAACATGATCAAGGAAGTGGACTCGGTCAAGCCAAAACTCACACTTAGAGAATTTTGCGTACACTTGGTGAGTCTGGAGAGTGTGTAACACAATTTGCAAGTATTCCTGATGTTCTTCATGACTATTAGAGTATACTAAAATATCATCAACGAACACAATTACAAATTTGCCTAGATACTCCTTGAACACTTCGTTCATTAAAGTCATAAAGGTAACAGGTGCATTTGTCAGTCCAAATGGCATCACTAGGAACTCATAATGTCCATATCGAGTTATGAACGTTGTCTTTAGGATATCTTCGTCTCGTATCCGTAACTGGTGGTATCTCAATCTCAAGTCAATCTTTAAGAATACCCTTGCAGATTGTAGTTGATTAAAAAGGTTGCCAATGCATGGTAGTGGGTACTTATTCTTGATAGTGACCTCGTTCAGCAATCATTGATACATAGCCTCATAGATTCATCCTTTTTCTTGATGAATAACATAAGGGCTCTCCATGGTGAAACACTTAGGTGAATAAACCCTTGATCCATTAACTCTTGGAGCTGCACCTTTAACTCCTTCAGCTCTGTTGAAGCCATGCGGTAAGGTGCCTTTGGGATGGGAGCTATCCCTATCAATAGCTCAATTGTAAAGTCCATTTCTCATTTTAGAGGTAAACTAGGCAATTCTTTTGGAAATACATCTTGGAATTCTCGAACTACGTTAATCTCATTGATCTTTGGCCCTGATTCTTCCTAAGCCACCACACTAGCTAAATATGCTTGATACCCTTTGGTAATTAGTCATCTAACTTACACTGTTGGAATAATACTCATTCCCGGTGAGTCTGACCTACCCTGAAAGGTAAGGGTTTCCCTTCCTTGGCTACAAAGAGTAACTCTCTTCTTCTTACAATCTATTACTGCCCCATTGTCTAACAACCAGTCCATACCCAAGATCACATCAAAATCCATCATTCCAAGGAGGATTAGGTAACCATTAAGTTTTTGATGAACCATAAAAATAGGCACAACTTGTAGGAATTCACATGCCATAACAGGTTCTCCAACTAGAGTGCTAACTTCTAGATAGAAACCCAATCTTCTTGTGGTATAATTCATTCATGATGCAAAGCTATGCCATATAAATGAATGTGTGGAGCTTGGATCAATCAATACACGAGCAAGTCTATAAAAAATCAGAAGAGACCTTCTATCACCTCATTATAGGTATGAGCTTGCTCCATGGTTAATGCAAACACTCTGCCTTGGCTCCACGGTACTGGTCCTTGGCAGGGATGATCATGCTTCTTTTTCGAATAGTCTCGAATGAAATCTCCCTGCTCTTCATATAAGAAACATTGACGCTGCTCAGCATAGCAAGGTCTCCCTTGGTGAAATTTGTGGCAAGTAGGGTACTGTGTGCGGTCACCTTCTTTCTTCTTGAAGTTGGTCCTCGATGGTCTATGTGGCCTCTTAAATTTGAATGGTGCACTAGGTCTCCTTCCCTTCCAAATTGGTTTCTGTTCATTAGTCCTTTCATGATCTTTGGTTGATTGTCTATATACTTTTTCTACAATGGAAGCTAGTTCCACTACCTTGGAAAGTGAGGAGGGTGGAGAAGTCAAAATCTTACTCTTCAAGTGAAAGTTGAGTCCCCTGACAAACTTTTGGGCAGCTCTTAGTTTAGTGGGACACACCTCAAGGGTGAATCGTCTCAACTTGACAAACTTCGTCTCATATTGTTCCATTGTCATGAAAACCTACACCAAGCTAAGAAACTCTTGCTCTTTTTGCTCTTGTACATGTGGAGGAAAGTACTTGTCAGTGAATACGAGTTTAAAATTGTCCCATTGAATATTTTCCACCTCGCTGAAGTAGGTTCTCTCGGCAATAGGCCACCAATGTAATGCCTCTCTTGTTAGAACAAAAGTAGCCACCGCTACCTGTCTATCTTCTAGCACATTCATCACCTTAAATATATTTTCCACCTCATAAAGCCAGGTTTCTACAACTTCTGGTGCTTCCTCGCCTAAAGATTTGGGAGGGATTTTTTTGATGCACTCTAACAATGTATCTTCCCTTATCCCTATTCCTCCTCCAATGCTCACCTTTGACTCTCCTCCTCTAGAAGTCTACAATCGTTGTAAGAAAAGGTCTATCACATCTTTTGCAACATCTTTTTGGACCTCGATATTTTTTGGAGCTTTAGATGAGGAGGTCTTAACCACATTAGCAACTCTACATCTCTTTGGTGGCATATGGATTTTCAATAACAAAATTTAATGAGCATTTTTTTTTGAACTTAGTGTACATAGGACTCCTTTTCTCACTATTAACTATTATAGTTTCAAAGTTGTTTTGGCTATAAGTAGTATAAACTGTGCTCTGATACCAACTATGACAACATTGCTAAGCAAGCGGCTAGTAGCACTGAGAGTTAGTCCCACATCGCTAAGGGAAAAGTGACTCTGTTGATAAGAGTTGGGAGTGACTTTACATGCATCAAGGCCTTTTTCCGAAAGGAAGAACAAAGCCGTGAGTGGGCTAGATGATATGGGCCCCAATTTCCAAAGTGGACAATATTATTGTGTGTGGAGTTCTCGGGCTGTTATAGCTATACTTGATCCTCTGAATTATCTAGATCTTTTGCAATAGGGGCCATTTGAATTAAGCTTTTGTACTACATAATCTCGTCTTGGTCTTAGATTGGCATATCATATAATTTCTCCACTGTTAAGATGAGACCCAGCAAGTGTTGCCAAGAAAGATGGTGGCTAGCTACGAGATTAGGAGTAGCATTGGTAGGTTGAGTCATGTTCCACAAGTTTGAGGGACGACTACCATACAAATTCTTACGGAAAACACAATGGAGGAAAGTCATATGATTGGTAAGTGATAGAGATTACTTATCTATTCCAAGTGTTAAATGCAGAGCTACATCTCACATTTTGGCAACCAGCTGATTATGGTAGTCAAGTAGGATATACATTATAAGATAGGCTTTTTATTTCTTTCAAAAATTCTATTATATTTTGGAATTTTTGCTATAAAATCCAATATTTTTTCAATTTTATAGATTTGCCATTAAATTTTCATGAACTTTACAAATTTTCATTCAATTTCATCGTAATTCTCAATTATGATTTTTTTAATTCCATCTTTGCCCTCATTTGCTGCTGGCAGCTCTCCGTTTTCCGCGACATCACCTTTACTAGCCCCCCACCCTATAGCCTGCCTCTCCACCCTGGCATTTTTGTCGCAGCCCCTGCCCTGACCTCTCCTTTGCCGAGTTGACCCCACCCCATCTACTGCCCACGCCCCAGCTTTGGCATTTTTGTTGCAGCCTACATTTCTGGTCTCTAGCCACCTCCACCTCATCCCCATTCCCCTCACCAGAGTTTCTGGTGAACCCCAACCCCATCCGCAGTGCCCCCCATGATTCCAATTGCTTGGCCACCCCCAGAGCATCGCCTGGCCTACGCAACCCAACCCCATCGGTAGAAGTCCCCACCTATCGGTGTTTTTGGTGCAACCCAAATCCATCCACTAAGGCCCCTAAGCTGCAAGCGTTGTTGATGCAACCCAACCCCATTCGCAGAGCGCCCCCCCAGATCGTCATCACTCCTCTGCTTAGCGCACCCTCACCCGATCGCCTCACAGTCGTCGACCCCCACACCCCGCAGCTCGACCTGATAACACCCTGTTTCTGATGGTTGGCGCCCCCTCCCTACCCAGCCTCGTCTCCCTTCGGCTAGCACATGTTTGTCTGTGAGCTAGTTGTAGACAAGGATAATATTGAAATTTCACAAAAAATTTACACGGAAGGATGATGGAAGCCTAATAGAATAGAAAATTTTAAAGTTTATGAAAACTTAATGGTAAATTTGCAAAATTAAAAAAATATTAGATTTTTTTATTATAAAGTATCAAAATGTAATGGCATTTTAGCAAAAAAACTATAAGATGCGTTGTAGATACTGTAAGAAGCTTACTCAAGCATTTCCTACGAAAAACGGATAGTGAAATTGGTTGAAATTTCCTAAAATTTAAATGACAATTTGACTAGTCATCCAATGAATGAGATTTTCTACACGAGCTCTTTAAGTTACCCGCAATCTTCTCAATGGTTTATATCTTCCAAAATACAGGGCCCCTTCTTTAATTAAGCTTCCGTAACGGTCTCCTCTTGGTCTTCGACACCATCATTTTCTCCACTTTCCTGATAAGACCCACAATGTGGCGCCAAGGGAGAAGGTTAAGAGACTCCTGACTAGCGGTGGCAGGTCAGGTCCTGCTTCCATCTTAAGGAAAACACTGGAAAGGACCAGCGAGGAAACATTATTGGCACCGTATCTTATATGTGCCAAGTCTATTGGAGCATATGCCACCATGGGGACGTATTTTACAGGTGGGATTTTGGCCTCTGATTGGGGCACTTGTAACAATCATAAGGTCCCACAATTATATTATTGTCTAATTTGAGGCATTCTCTATTTTTTTAGAAATAAAGCTTTATTGTTAAATTTTTTTTTCTATACTAATCTTAGAAACCGCCAGTTCTCTCTTTTCAGGCGATGTGGGACCAAATATTCTGGTAACAATATAGCAGCAGAAACCATTTAGTAAAGGCAAATGATAGAGATCGGATTCGTGGAAGGCATAAATGCTTCAAATAGGCATCGATCTACTATGGTTCAGCTTCCTGCCCTTTTTCAACTCCAAATCAAAAGGCTTCAGAATACATGGCAAGCCTGAGGAAAAAGAAGACCCATCTGCTTAACGGTGAGGATGACGATGAAGCTGGGGTTGAAGTGAAAGATCGGATGATTCTGCACAGACCAAGGTTTTCCTTTTATGGGTCCTCGAAAAAGTCTTTGGACGCCACCGAAACCAGCCCCTTCAAACATAAAGTGCTAGCCCTAGCCTTTCAAAACTCACTGAAATTCAGATTAATTCGCTATAAAATAGACTTTTCTGAATATGTCCCCACTAATTCGCACTTAAAGCAGAGATTCCAATTTGAATCAACAATAGAAATCCCACGTCTAGTCCCATAACATAATTAGAGAAAAGAAACTAAATAAATCTTCATGGGCTTCCTATATTTCAACCCCTAAACCCAACTCTAACAACCCGAGACATACATGTTTGAGTACAATTGGCCACAATAAGCAAAAACCCAAAAAGGAAAAATATGCCCTTTGGGCAGAGAGAGAGGACCAGGTCTCTTTTTTGTACAAAAGCTGGTTTTTAGGGTTTTGAGTTCGGAAAGGATGAGAGACTACATTCCGGAGCATTTTGGGCTCCCAGTTTTAGCTCAGACACATGAGTCTTTAGGGCCTTTCAGAAGCCTCCTCAGGATATAATTAAATTAAGATAGCACTTAACAATGCAACTAGGATTTGAAATCTTCTATAACAAATTCACTCACTAATACGAAAAAGTGTGCCGAGTGATGACAGTAAAGATATGAATATGGAGGACCTTAGAGAGGAAGAAATATAAAGTTATTCGATAGAAATGATATGAACTTTGGTATATCCACCTCCCATCATACTCTCCACTGGCCCTTTGAATAACTAAGCCATTGATTATTTTACTCTAGTTGATCTTTCTTTTCTTGGTCCTAAGAATATTGATATACTCATAACTTCTAAATCAACAAATCTGGATTTTGTGTATCCTCGTGTCTCTTCTTTTGAAGATCTTTATTGTGCTGACCACCACAAAAATAATGATGATGATCCTCCTGGGCTCTTAATAATGATCAAACAATAAAAAATGAATCGAGATAAAGAGACAGTAATGCATGTTTCTGATAAGCATTTATCATCCAACACATTTTTGCCACAATGGTAACCTCAGCTTTTGTACTTACTAGTCCCCCATACCCACACACAAACTCGGAATATTATTATTAAGCATCCAAAATTACACGATGAGACCCATCAAGCATTACCGTTCCTCATAAAATACCAAAGATTGTGCCAAAATCTAGCGAGGAGAAACTGAAGGCAACTTTCCGCAGTCGTGTCCTACGGCATTGAAAAGCCTAGTAAATAGAAACCTATAGAACACTAACCTCATCAACTCACCAAATCGTCCGGATCCCCCTTGCTGCGCCCACCCAGAAAGGTATGCCCCCACGATCAATCCAGCAGCACGCCACCTCCTTTCTTTCACATAACTCTCTAGAGCTTCCCCGACTCTTTCACACCGGATATCTCCATCTCGGAGCAATGCATTACCCATCTGCCGGCCGAGAGCAACAGCATCCTCCAATGCTGAACAACCACCCTGACCCAAATCAGGTGTCATTGGGTGCATAGCATCACCTGCCACTGTTATATTACCCTTGCAGAGGTGTCCCAGTATAAGGTTCCAAGGGTACCTAAACATCAGTGGGGCAGCCGTCAATGTGGAAAGATCCGCGTGTTGTACCACGTCTCTGTATATTGCTGGGAAGTCATTGGCCATATTCTCCAAAACACCCTTTTGTATTAGCTTAGGATCTCTTGCCATATCTTCACCTGGAAGAATTAAAGGTAAACAATACAAATGCGAGGAACCCTATAATACATTAATTTCATGGGATCATTGAAGGTATTCCTGCGTAGTAATTTTTCCCATACTACTTACAGCCTTAAAACCTAAAAATAACTAGAGAATAAATCACCCAAGCTAGAAGGCAATTTTATCTATGTCTGAATTATTCTATTTATGTAATAAACAAGCAAATAGTAAAAAAAGCAGCCTCAGAGCACGAAGCTCCCACCTATGTGTGGTCCGAGAAGGGGGCGGGTCACAAGGGCCCATAGTAGGCAGCCTTACATTGTATTTTACAAGAGGCTAATTCCACACCTTGAACCAATGACCTCAAGGTCACATGATGACAACTTTTCCCGTTGTGCCAAGGTTCCCCTTCAAACATACAAATAGTAGCGAAGAAGAAAACCATTATTCGAGTGTAGCTCAATTCATGGTTTATTATTAACATGCTAAACAGCCCTAGTGGTGGCAGCTTATGATGGTTGCGTTAGATATTTTGTTTATTTAATTATTTAATAAAATATTTATTTCTTTATTATTTAGCAAACTTTAGAAAAACAGTTTGTCTTTCAGCTACTTCCAAAAGAATACACAAACTATAAGTTTTGCTAAACAAACTTTGTATATACTAAGTTTTTCAAATTTTTGTTTTTTTTTTTCTCCAAAACGTTTTCAAAGTAAAAGTTGTTAAAACTTTTAGTCCCAAATTGTTTCTTGAGTAGAACTAGATGAGCTTATATTTGGAGTTTGGTTTAGAGAGAGAGTCTTCAAACTTTTATTTGAGAATGTGCGCAAATAATATTTAAAAAAAATATATTTAATACATGCTTAAGCCATACTACATTTCACCTGTCTCTAATCATTCTCTACCTAATTTTCCAACAAATTGGCCATCATTGTTGTTGCTCACTGCCATCGTTCAACTACAGCCAAATTCAGGATTACCTCTTGTTTGAAAATGGTGGGAAGAAGAATCACCTGTTGGGTTAGACTTGTAGACTATGAACCAATAAACCTCTGTGCCGGTGAGAGGAGAAAAACCAGCCCTTGTGTCTTCGCCTAGAAACTGCTGGACCTCATGCTTAAAGCCATGGCCTTGAGGGAATGTTGCCAAACCTCTAACAGCCCATCGACCCGAATGAACAGGGGCAGCTAGCCCTAGCCATTGCGCCACTACTGAGTGCACCCCGTCACACCCAATTAAAATCTGCAGTGCACAACAAGACCACTACTAAGCTCAGAATTACGAAGATTGATTCAGATCATTCGGTAACTTGACTTTTAGCTGACTATGTATTGATCGATGGTCCAAATAAAATATCTAATCTTAAGGATTCGTCATTAGAGATTAATTATATAGTGAGTGGCAGTATAGACATCCTAATCCTAGGACCTTTAATTAAAAGCGTAATAAGATCACTTACCTTGGCTTTGATGACCGTCTGGTCCTCCAAGTGGATGACTGCTTTAGGCGAACCTTGTGGTGTTTCAGTTTTTATTGAGACAACCTTTGAAGAATAGCGGATTGTTTCAAGTGGAAGCTCCTCAGCCAAGGCTTCCAATAGGGCTTTCCTGTGCACTGACCTTACACCCAGTATGCTGCTGCATTTCATCAAAATCATCTATCTCAACGTCAGAATGCCAGATCCACTCAGAAAATCAAACTTTCCACCTTGCAATGTCTTTAACCTATGTAGTTGATGAGAGGAATGATGTTTGATTTCATTACCTGTCGGATGGTGCTTGTGAGAAACTGATCTGCTGTGTAGCTCCGGTAGCAACATTAGTAACCGCCCCCCTAATAAGAGATGGCACAGGTAAGCTCAGTTTGTTAAATTAGAGTCAAATCGTTAATAAACGGGATTATATATGAAAGAAAAGCTGCAGATAATTTCACCCTTCTGTTTCGCTAACTCTTACCCAGATTTTAGAAGACGGTGATTTACATGTACTAGTAAAAGGGAATCCGGGGCCAGGCTTTCGGTAATCCAGACCATATGAATCCATCCTAGGTATACCATTCGGACTTTCAGAAAAGACCACTATTTTTCTGGGTTTGAAAAAGATAATCCCAAAACATTAGTAGCAACAAATCCTTGACAAATCAGACGGTTACGATTGACAGATGGAAGAGATTTTCTAGGGCATGTTTTACTTAAAAACCGGTCATCTACCATTTGAACAAATAACCTATCCTATAGGACGATTCTAACCGCTAATAACTATATTAAGGATGAAAATTCCACAGCTCAGAAAGTTTTCGGAAGCAATGGCTTCCCCTAAATGGACCAGCCCCGCATATACCTCTAGTTTCTTCAAAAGACAGGCGCCAATCTGATAGCAAACCACCTTACCAAGCAGAATTGTCAGAGACAAACGAAAGTTTAGTATCGTACTTCTGGATGGGGCCGTAAATGGAAGTGAGCTTGTGAGCAACGCCTAGGGCTTCAAGAGCTCTCCAAGCGTTGGGGAAGAGTGTTAGGGCAGCGCCCGTGGCTCGAAGTTCATGCCACCGCTCCAGCACCAAGGCCTGGACACCGATCCTCTTAAAGGCCAAGGCCGTAGCGAGGCCTGCGATTCCACCACCTATGATCACCACCTCCTCTTCGTGCATTTCCATCTCTCTCTCTCTCTGTTAAACCTTTCAACAAATGATTTACGAAGACCGGGTGAATTTATATTTTATAAGCACCTAGAAAGTAGCCTTCTGCGAACTGCCGTCTCTTACTTTGATTTGTTGCTTAACAAGAAAAGAGGAAAGTATAAATCTCTCTCTCCCTCCCTCTTCCTTTCTCTATCAACTATATGACACTGTTAAAATTCTTCCTTCTCAAAGTAATTTTCAAGAGATCTACCACGCCGACTGAGTTTTGGCATGTATAAGGTTAATCAGAGAGTGCTGTGGGGATCGAGCCGTGACCCGCAATTTTTGGATCCATATGGGCAGCTGTGATGCGTAGTAAGGACCGTTGAACTTGTAGATCACCAAGGAAAGGCATCCATATAGTTTTGGTGTAATGACGAACGGATCACCGAAGCGTGAATGCTATCACGGAGCCCCGTCTTGTGCCTCATTTTTGCATGAAGGGACCCTTACCTTCAGTTGATCCGACCTGCCAGTCCGATTTCTCCAACTTGGAATTTCTAGTAGTACAAGAAAACCTTGCAGATTAGACGAGCCTGGCATCTGGAAAACTGTGGCGAAGACCTTGGCACAAACAAGGGTGTACACATTGAATGACCAAAAGTCAGTCTTCGGCTGCCGGACTCAAATCGCATGATCTGTGTCATACAAGATACCGCAAGATCCGTGATCCACATGTCGGCCACTAAAAAGTGTCTGACTGGCAACGCTACCGTAGCCACTGCATTATTTATTTTCTTTTTCCAATTTCGCAAGGATAGGTACGGGTCAGACTATAGCCGCCTTGCATTCAACAACATATAATGATTTGAATATGATGATCCACCGCATAAGACATTTTTTGTGCCTGCTTTTGATTTTTCTCTCCTCGCCGGCTTGTGCGGGCAAAATCTTTTGTTATTACGATGTTTAACTACAGGTGCACGTATCGTGTACTATAACTAATGTAAATATAGGTCAATCTTACATGAATATATTTTAAAATTTTAAATTTTTAAAAAAATTAAATTATTTAAAAATTAAATTAATTGACAAAATTTTAAAAAAATCAGACTTCATCTTCAAAATAACAATAAAATTCTAGAGGTCTAATTCTAGAAAAAAAAACAGAAAAAGAAGAAGAAGTAAAACTCTAAATAAACTAAAACTAAAAAAATTAAGAAAAAATCTAATTTCCTAACTTAAGTGATGTCCAATTTCTTCACTTTGAGTTTTCAAAACTATGATCAACCTCCATCACTGTATTCAACATGTTCTGGAATAATGATTGATAGAGAAATTTGTCAGATTCTTCAAATTGTTAGAGACATCTAATTAAATTAAGAAATTTGATGATTAATTGCTTAGATTTATTTCAGAACCTAATTTGAATATCAGGAACACCAATTCAATAGGAAACTATCCTAAAAAAAAATTCTAAAAGTTAATTGATATTCTAAATTAAAACAGACAAGAAATTAAAAGTTTTTCAAGATTAAATCAGAACCTTTGATTGTTTCAAAAAGTAATAGACTAATAGAGAACGTGAATAACTGAAAATGGAATAAGATAAACAGGGAATAAGAACATGACAGTAAATGTAAATGTAAATTGAATTATTCTACTGAGGGCAAAACTGGAATTGTATTCAAAACATCCTTACACTCCCCTAAAAGAGATTTTGCAAGAAGATGCCGGAAGAGATCGCTGGAGAAGATGGGGATGCCGGAGATGTGCAGACGCCTGGACTGCTAGAAAACGACGCATTTTCCGAGGATGGGCCGTCCCACTGGACTGGTTGTGCTGGGCGGCCTTGATCTGAACTGGGGCGTCGTCTGGTGTGGGTGGTGATGGGAGAGCTCTTGGCCTGGGTGGACTGCTAGGAGTGGAGGCGAGTGACAAAGGGGAGATTGGAACTCGGTTTCCTGTTGGAAACTGAGAAAGAAAAAAAACAACTGGGTTGTGAAACTAAGATGAGAGCAGATGTGGGAATGTGAGAGAGAAGTGGAGTGCTATGCAGTGGAATGAAAATAGAGTAGAGGGAAGAGAAGAGAAGATGGAGTGATCTATGGGGTTTGACGAAAAGGAATTGGGGACAAAGATCAGTGGGTGGGAAGGCAACGACGGTAATGGAAGTAGATAACCTTGGGCGGTAAAAAAAAAACAGAGATGGGAGGGGGATTGACCGTGTCGGGTTAGAATAAAGAAGAGCACGAAGGGTGTGTGGTAGACTGTAGAAGGAAAAACGTGGTGTTTGGTTGGGAATGGTGTGGAGAGTGGTGACCGGTCACCAATGGAGAATAGGACTGGAACGACGAACTGGGTAGGTGATAGTGATGATTGGAAGTAGGGGCTGTGGAAAAGGAGGTGCGATGTGCAGTGAGCAAGGAGAACAAGAGAGATGGCTTGGAGATGCGGGGAATGTAATTAGAGGGACGGAGATAAAGAGAATAGTACAGCAAAGGACTTGGGAAAGCGAGAAAAAAAACTGAACAAAGAAGAACAAAATCTAAACAACTCCAAAAAACTTTCAAATTCCAAAACTCCCTTAGGCTTGTACGGCTTCCCTTTTTATAATTTTTTTTTTTTATAATCTTCCTCTACCTCTTTTCTTTAAGAGTAAATTCTTATCAGGACTTTCTTCTCTCCTAAATTAGGACTTCTCTCCCAAATTAGGACTCCTTTTCCATTAGTAAACCTCTTCTAATTAAGACTCATTCATCCCTTGTCTTATTGATCTTTAACTGATCTGTACCGTTGAAATTAGATTTGAGCCATCTAACCATCCCTTAGTTGATATACAAAATAAAAGGCTAAATTAAAATTATTTGAACTGCACATTAATAATCTAGTAAGCTCTAATGATCATCTGACCGTTGATTTAAAAAAATTAAAGTTTAGATGACTAATTTGAGCTAAATTTTGTAAATTTAAATAGTTAGATGATCTAATTGAATGCTAAACTAAAAGTTTTTTAGCCAAAATTAAACAATTAACAGTTATCTCAGAGACAAATGGGTTGGAACTAGGAACTGTTACCCTTCTAGAATTGTTCTTTTGTCTGTCCAACAGAGTCCATGGCTGATGGCCCCTCCATCTAGGCCTCACCCTTAGACAACTCGACACATTCATCTTTTTCGTCATCTCCAGTTTGAGTCAGCCACAAAAATTCATATTCTCTAAATGTTTCTAGCTAACAGTTATTTTAGTTAAAAAGGATTTAATAACGATAATTAGCCTTTACAATAAGAAAATGAGTAGCTAGAAGCAATATGAGTTATTCTCCGTTGAAAAGTAGTTGATCACTATCATTAGATTTTTCTAATGACAATACAAGTAGTTAAAAAGGGTAGTTTGGTGCACGAAGCTCCCTCCTATGTGGGGTCTGGAGAAGGGGCAGACCATAAGGGCCTGTAGTAGGCAGCCTTATCTTGTATTTTGAAAGAGGTTAATTCCATGCCTTGAACCCGTGACCTCAAGGTCACATGACGACAACTTTTACCATTAACAAAACAAGTAGCTAAAAACAACATATGGGCATGAATTTCTGTGGAAGCTTATGTAGGGGACACTGAAGAAGATGAATAACCTACAGCATCCAAAGATTGAGTCTCAATAAAGGAGTTACAGGCTCAATCATGGATGCTCCGTCTGAATAGCATTCCTTATTTCAAAATTAGACAAAGGTGGTTGTCTTCTCTATTTAGCCCAATCATATAAGTAGTCAATCAATGGTCTTTTCATACTCATCGTCACCATGGATGTGGATAACGGAGAGAATTTTTAGCAAGGAAAGCCATCCATGGCTTTTTATTAGAAAATGCATATCGGGCCTATTGCATTAATTTTTTTTAGTGATCCAAGTTATAAGTTATTCATATGATTCGGGTTGTCACAAATATCATATATATTATTGGCTATCTTCACGATCATGCTTCTTGGACCTTTCGAGGTTGTGAAATAGACGATGAAAAACAAGTAGCAGGCCTAACGTGCAATTTTTTCCATTGGATAGCATTCTGTTGTATAAGTTTGAGACAGCGGCAATGTGACATTAACTACGATTCCACTTTTTTTATATAATTTTTTCATAGATCTAAGGCCTTCATCTAATTCGGTCTCATTCAGATGTCCTATATACTAAGTCCAACATCTATAGTAGATCTCTGTGGCCTCTTTTCTTGTTATGATCCTCATCCATCCGGATACAGTACACGGCAACTTGCTGCCCTGACCATGAGAAACTACCTAAAATGCCCAAGAAACTTTAGTGTCCCAATCAACTTTATTTTCATATATTAGCTAAATTTAGTATTTGTGTTGGGGGGTATGGAGGAGGAACAGGAAATTACACACCCGCGAGGGTGGCAAAGTGCTCCTCTTTTCTTGTCTCAAAATGGTGAGACACACAGGCCAAATATGTGTTAGTGGAGATCGTAGTGGTTGATTTGGTGGAACACCTGATATTTTACTCTGATCACACAAACGGATGATCGGTGCAAGGTATTATCTCATAATGTTTGGAAATATGCAATACCTATATGTATAATATACACACCTGGTTGGAGATCATAGTCGTTGATTAGGTGGCAATTAGTAGTAGAACCACTCTCTTTATCAAGGATTATGAGAACCATAAACTTGTTAGTGGACATGCAAATCCGTGGCCCATGATCAGAACAAACTTGATCCCCTCGTATGGTGGGAGATGTCCATAAAATCAATCATAGGGCGGCACCATAAACCTAACATCCTTGGAGCATTTTAGAACGAGAAGACATGAATACTCTGATATTAGCAAAGGGAGTGGTGGGGGCATCCGTGAAGTGGTGCAACCTTGTCAATGGCAAGAGGACCCATTGAATGGAGATGATACCTTTCATTTTCATTCCTACAGCAGGTAACAGTATTCGTTTCACGTTGTTTTTAAGAAGAGATTTGCAAGAGCTGTTAAAAATGATGAAAGAAATACAAGCAATCAATTCATCATTCAAAGAAAAAGCTAGCTCTCTCTCTCTCTCGATCCTTGCTAAATTGCAACATCCATAAAGGATTCCAGGGACCCGGTACACCATCGTGTATATCTTTGACGCCAGATACTTGCCCACACGGTGGGACGAAAAAACGCTAAGATGTGGAAGTCGGTCGCTCGGGGGGTGCTCGTTTTGGAGTTTTCTCCTCCTGTCTTCCCTATACCATATATATAGAATAATACCAAAACTCCTAACTGAATATATTCCAACGAGAAAAATAGGATCTTCTAATAGAGATTATTTGTGCTAAGTCAGTCCTAGGAAGAATGATGCCATCAGAGGTCCACACTAAGAGCTCCATCAGATGAGTTGTCTTAACGTAGATAAGCTGTAACAACTTTAGTTTTTATAATATAAATATTTATTTTGCATGAATTAACAACAAAAATAAGTTACCTCAATTGATTCAAGAGTGTATATGAATATTTTAAATCAAGAGAATACGTGAAACACAAAGATACAGAGAAGGAGGTGCTGGCCAGTGGGGAAATGAGAAGAGAAGAGACAACAAGAGAGACTAGGAGTGAGAGGAGAACAAGAGAGAGGTGGAGAGGAACAGTCCTTCCACCTCTACTCCAGGAGGGCAAATCAAAGAGGCAAGAAGAAGAGGAAGGGAGGAGCATGCTCCTACCGTTGAAGGAAAAGAAAAAGGAGACCCCCCCAATCCGACCCCTCTTTCCTTTATAAGGGGGTTCCATGCCTGGTCAAATTTGCCCATGATTGGTCATATTTGGTTAGACTTGGTCAGCTTTACTAGATTTGTCATGATTGGTCAGATTTGCTCAGATTTGCCCATGCTTTATAGCGTGGGACCCATCAAAATAAGCTGATTTGATTTGTCCAACGTACTCTGGATTATTTGTAAAACAAAATACAAAATTAGAATTATCTTATGTAGGCAATTGGCTATAATGATTATTTGATCATTAACTTTTCAAATTAATGGTTAGATGATCGATTGTAGCTAAAATTGATTTAAAATCACAAAATTACCTTGTTAAATGATCTAATAAAATAGTAATCTAAGGTTATTTTAGGCAAAATTAAAGACTCAACAAATATACGAAGGACTTAAGGTCTGTAAGAGTAAGATCATTATGATTAATGATGATCAAAGATTAGATGAGTAATAATAAAGAAATTGTGTGTAAGTGGTTAACTTGAAATGTACCTATGACTTGATAGATACACTAATGGAAATGCAATTGAGACCGTGAGTTGTTCTAAAGATTTGAAAGTCATATTTGAGGTAGGTGGAATTTAATATGCTAATTTCATAAATTGCATGATTTATTTATATACTCATGATATGATTTTGATACTTAGATGAAATTTGAGTTGCATGAATTATTTATAAAATGTGATTATTATCTTACAGTATACATGTGGTATTTATGACATAAATTATGAAATAAAAAGGATATGGTTTTGTATATGGAGGATGGTTATATTGTGATTATACCTCTATGGATTGAAATGTACGCTATTCATTTAAAAAGGCATGCTTTTGATGGTGCATGAAATGTTTTATTATCACATGATTTTGATGTAAAAGTCATGTAGGCTTGATTTGGTACAGGGTATTAGCTATGTATATAAAATAGTATTTTTTTTATTGGTTGATATGAGACAAGCATGTAGTTTGATACTATTGTTTTATATCCAAGCATGGAGGCCTGAGGATTTTGTTTTCGACAGGCTTATAGCCTAGGGGATACTATGCTAGGAGAGGTATGGGTCGGCCACCCGCCTTCTAAGATTATGAGATGATAGACACTCGCCAGTAGATGACATTCAGTAGGGGTTGGTATCATGGATAGCCCACATTATCGATCCAGTCCTCACCCATGCGATAAACAATGAGTCTTTTGTTTCAATGCCAATAGGGAGTGGCAGTCGATAGATCATGTGTTGGTTATCATTGTAGTATAGCAGTTCCTTGTATTCATGTACACGATGTTGTGATCACAAGGGAGTGATAGCATGTGTGCTTGGTTTTCTTATGAGATCAGAGTGCTATGACCACTGTGACTATATGGCATGATGAAATGACTAGTATGAGCTCATGTCCATTATGGATGGCCAGTGTTAATTGGAGGATGTGGGCCCCACATAGTAGGGGTGTGACCACTGATAACTATATTTACTAGTTTACAAGTTTGACACTATTTAACTCGTTTACACATTCAATGTCTTTATTTGTCATTTGAATTGTGGTTGGACATGATTTGACATTTTTAGACTTGTTTATGATGTTTATTTATTTATAAAGTTTACTTGAGATACTAATTTGGATTTGGACTTGATGTTTCGTGGTTCAATTTATTCATGATATTCATATGAAATGCATTAAAAATTATATTCTAAAGTCTTGAATTAATTCCAAGTTAATCATGCAGACTATTGATTATTGATGCATAATGTTTTGTGCATAGAAATGATTATTTTATTGTAAAAGTAGATATTATATTTTGAATTGCATAATCATCTTATTCCCCTACCAAGCATTGCTTGTTGAGGCATTGCATTATTGTTGCAATGCCTCAAATATTGAGAGAGAGAGAGAGAGAGAGAGAGAGAGAGAGAGAGAGAGAGAGAGAGAGAGAGAGAGAGAGAGAGAGATATATATATATATATATATATATGATTGATGATGAGTCAAATGAGTTGTTGGTTGGGACATCTCAACTAAAGGCATGTTTTTAATTATACTTGGACTGTACATGTGCATATGAATTATCTAAACTTGATTATATTGTTGTAGGGAATGTGACTATGGACTAGATGGGTCTTGAAGAAGTAAACTTATTTTGGAAATGTTTACTTGAAAAAAATAAAAAATTTATTTGAGTTTTGAGTTGGTGGTTGACACTTCTTAAAATGAAATTCATTGCAGTAGGTCTAAATTGCCTGTGTGCACAGATCGGCTGTGCAATCTATTTTCCCCCCTTGATTCCCTTGCAACTTCTCCATTACAAGCATGGCCAAGCCTTTAGGCGGGTCAGCATGCTAGGATCTCATCCCCCTTTGTCCTTTCATTTTGGCCTAGATTGGGCAGTGATTGGATTGGAAGCCACTCGATCACCACCTTCTTCCCCTTCCCTGTTTATGGCAAGTTAGGGTTGAGTCAACTTGCTCCTGACTCTTTTTTTTTTTGTGTGGTGGGGTGGGGGAGCTGAGTTGACTCAATAGACCCTACTAATCCCTTGAGCTTTGATACTCTATTCTGACTAATCTAGGAAGGTTATTAGAGATCCGAAATAACTCTCTCAATCCTTACAAAGCATAAAACAATATTCATCTTCCCATTCATTAATCGGAGAAGATTCAATAGTTGATTTTGATCAAACATTAAATCATCTAATCTGTCATGATCGGGCCTTACTTTATGATCTAAATATCCATTTGATCCTTATGATTTGTAGATCAAGATCCATATAAGATATCTTGGATCTAAAGCATTTCTAGATGATTTAGCCGATTTTGATCAACGACTGAGATCAATTGAGAATTCAGGTGTGAAAATGGATCAAATTATATGATCCATACCATTTAGATTATTTAATTGAATTATTTGATTAGAGTTACTAATTTATTATTTGATTTGGAATAAATAGGTAGAGAATTGTGACTAGATCAGCACAGATATCTTAGATCTGGCACATTTAAGGCGATCGGTTGACGATCCTACCAAGTAGACAGTTGGATGTCATTTAGATTGACTTGTACAAGGTAAGACTACTATTTTCATCAATTGATTTTGTTGTTTTTGTAGTAATTAGATAAGATTATGCTTGAATAACATGTAATAATACCCAATTTAGTTAATTAAATGATAAATTACCTGAAATTGATATGATATGAGCATGATAGCTCTAAAATATGTAATGACATATTAAGAAGAGGAAGCAGATGATTATTAGTGAGCCTGATTAAGTATGATTTAAATTATTAGTCAAATAAGGA
The DNA here is from genome assembly GCA_035236585.1 of Warburgia ugandensis. Lineage (NCBI taxonomy): Eukaryota > Viridiplantae > Streptophyta > Magnoliopsida > Canellales > Canellaceae > Warburgia > Warburgia ugandensis. Next base: position 9,432,054 of record CP141126.1, read on the forward strand.
GGGCCCTACCTTGAGATTTCATGACTATAAACCATTAGATTGTATTGAAATACGATATATTGAGCTATAGTTGTTTTATAGTTAAGAATCTAACTTAAATAATTTGGATTCTAAGTGTGACATAGATGTGATATGTATCTAGGTGATAGGACTGTGGCGAACTGATTTAGTGTGGAGTCCAACTGATTTGAGAGGTACAGACGAATAGTTCTTCATCTGAGGTAAGTGACTACATTTAATATTTCTATGATTTTATAAATCATGATTATTTACTATACGACTTTATTAACATGGACAGTCTGATGTATGAATATGTAAACCTACCCCATGATTTTCCTAAGATTATTATTTATCATGTATTGTCGATGCTTGTACTATCTTCTCGTTTTACATTATTCATGCAATGCTCTTGATACATTATATACTTCATCAATTGGATTATTTGATGATGTTATATGCAGATTTTTAATGCAAGATTATCGATACATTAAAATACCTTATCGACTTGATTTTATCGAGAATGATTATACATGAATTTCTGATACTTGGTTTCGTATTTTCTCTAAGTTTTTACTGGTGTTTATGCTCAATGGATGCTATGCTAGGAGGGTTGTTGGGTTGGCCACCCACCCTATGAGTATATGAATGATAGACACCTGCTCTGATATGTGGGCAAACTGCATATGGTTGTGGTAATCATGGGAAGGCCACCCATGTTGTCTAATCAACTCCCATGCTTCGGGGGATAGTAGTCTCACATTTTGATGTTGACGATACACAGTAGTGGTTGATACCTTGGAATGGTTGCCACTGAAGTATAGCAATCTATGCACTTATTTTGTGTGCATATGTAGTTACAGATATATCGGGATAATTATATCCTTACACATCCACAGCACGACATCGCATCCTAGTGGGCGAGCTACAGGTGAGGAACTTAGAGTGTTGGTATGAGTACTCATGGCCAGATATGAGTGTTGTGGGACGCTTAAGGGACTTGGTTGTGTTGTATACTCTACTATTCATGACATATATTCATGCTTTGATTTGATGGATTTGACTGTATTTGGCTCTATTAGTTTCATGACATTTGCAGTATTCATTTTATGCATGCCACGGTATTTGGTTTATGATATTTATATATTTTATGCGTAAAATTATATCCTTATTAGTTATTGTATTTGATTCGGACTTCTTAGTATTCATGCATAGTTTCATTCTTGATATCTGATGATTTAGTTTCTTATGCGAATTTTTCACATCCATGAGCTTTATCATAAACCCTGATCTTTATACATCACACTACATATGCTTTATTTGATATTAAATATGATCACCTATACAAGTATGGCTTCTTGAGGCATTGTGATGTTTTTGCAATGCTTCAAATACAGAGAGAGGCAGCACGTTTAACATGATAACAGAGCAAGTGAAGACATTGGCAGCCTTCAACAATGTATAGGAATTTTTTTTAAAATGGATGTGATTTGTTCATAACCTTACCTCTATTATTATTTATGAACTGTATATATCTATAAGTTACATTGTGACTTGAATGCATAGATATATCCACGTTAGATGCGATAACTATGTATGGACAGACTTTGAGAAATACTGTTGTTCTTTTTTATTTTTCACTCTATTGTTGAGGTTATGGTTTTATTGATATTTGTAATTGATCTAGATGGATGGGTATGAAAACTATGTCTCTTAGGTGTTATGTTATGTTATTGTATTTATCAGATATTTTTATATCGCATGCATTATATGCAATGGTCCAAAATACAGAAGAGAATGTCAGATTTTTTGTAGAAATGAAAATATCATTTCACTATTAAATCCATGATTTTTCGATTGTATAACTCTTCGAGTTTTGAAATGAATGTGTTTATTTCAAGTTTTTGTTTTTAGTTGATTTTAAAATTCAAAGTTTTTAAAATAGGGATCCCAACTTTTTAAAAATTGGCATTATATCATTGTGTAAACTCGGGGTGTCACAATGATGTAATGAGAAATTAACATTGCTGTCAATGTGAGGATTTGGTTTCATTTAAGTTACGGTTTTAATTAGTATTGGATTGTGACCAGTGAGTCCTGGTAGTACTTATTCTTATCAAATTATTTTGGCTATATGTGAAGTTTTAATAAGATATCCAAGCTAGAAGGGCAATTTTGAAAATTAATATATATTATACATATTTGAAATGTTTTAGATCATTTTCAAATAAATTTTACAAAGGCTGTTTATGACAATGGGCCGTCACATAAGCTAAGTCAAAATATTGTCCTTTTCTACGCATAGGATGATGAGAATCTTTTGGCACAGTTGTGGTTGCTGCCCAGCGGCTTAACTTTGAGAGATTTTCTTCACCAACTTACTTTTAAATTTCCCATTAGCCATTGAGAACAGTGACAGTTTAGCAGGATGTATGCAAAAAATATGGGTATTTAGTAAGCAGCCAATAAAGGCAAGTTTTATGATATTTTGGTCACGGTAGGCAGCTGTTGTGGTGAGTTGAAGCTTGTTAAGGCAGGTGGGTAAGCATGTTGGCGCGACCTGTAAAAATGCAACTGTTTTCTGCCAAGGAGGCTCTCTCTCTATCTCGATCGTCATCTTTTTTTCCTAATGTCACTAAGCAAAGAATCCGTTAAATCCACATGGAATTTGGATGTGCTGATGAATCATGCCTATTTTTGTGGGTGAAATGAAGAAGAGAGACTCATTTTAGAAATCCATTTGAATTCTAACGCGAGATATTCCTATCTGAATCCAGTTAGATTTCTTACAAACCTCTAGCGGACAGACAGAAGCTTCAACCATCTATATCTATATGGCTTATATGCGTACACATATCAATTAATGATATGATATACATATATCATCACATTCCATTTTGAAATCAAGCTTCATGTCCTTCTCTTTCCATTTCTTTCCCATGTTTATCTGTCAATCAATAGATGGTCAGAAGTTCACACAGTCACCGGACTACCTTGGCCGTGTTCAGGAAGTTGGGACAACTCCAACTTGTACATCTCTAGATGTCGTCATGTTTAAACTTAATTCAGGTAAATGACACTAGCATTCTCTTGCGAGGAACGAGTTGGGCCATACTATCACTACGCCCAATTTTGTTGATCACGGCGTTCATGTTTTAGGCACATTATAGGCTATGCACCAAAAGTGACATAAGAACACGTGATATCGTTTAGTTGTTACCGATGGTAAAAACTACTTTAACATGCATTTTAAATTTCAGACAAACTAAAGCTTAGGATCAACCGGTGGATAGAGACAGGAGCTCAAACAGCTATCTCAAATACTTCTCATTGCATTGATCCTGGTTATTTGAGACTATTCATTCCCAACTGTTTTCACGTCAATTCCGTTTCTTTAGTTTTCACTTTCTTAAAGAATAGCTACCAAGCAACATCTGAATTTGAATACATAATAAAATCAACGACCAACAACTTATCGGAACAAACTGTGAAGACACATCACTTACCCCCGAACAACTATTACCACAAAACATCCAAACTTGCTTAACTTGCACTATGACGAAACTGTAGGCAACTTCCCGCAGTCATAGTCCACGGCATTGAAAATCTTGTTGAACACGTACCCATAGAAGACTATCCTGATGAGCTTAGCAAATCGGGATCCACCTTGCTGGACCCAACCAGAAAGATATGATCCAACGACCAACATGGCAACACGCCACCTCCTCTCCTTCACATAACTTTCTAAAACTTCTGCTATTCTTTCAGATCTGATCCTTCCATCTCCAAGTAGTGAATTACCAATATGTCGGCCAAGGACAACAGCGTCCTCCAATGCCGAACAGCCACCCTGGCCCAAGTCAGGTGTCATCGGGTGCATGGCATCGCCTGCCGTTGTTATATTACCCTTGCACAACGATCCGAATATTAGGTTCCAAGGGGGCCTAAACATCAATGGGCCCAATGTCACTGTGGAGAGATCTGCCTGCAGTACCACATCTAAGTACCTTGTTGGGAAGTCCTTGGCCAAGTTCTGCATGACAAGCTCCTGTATCAGCTTTGGGTCTTGAGGTGTATCTCCTCCTGCAAGTGGTTGAAAAAGGAAATGATATGGCGTGAGACGCTCTCCCCAATTATGATATCAGGTGCAATTGTGGAACAGCATCAAGTAACTAACTTTTCTGAACGTCAATTATAAGGGTAATAGCTGGAGCACCGAGATGAACAAGTCGGATCATACAATGGTAAGTGAGCTCGATAATCATGCTGACGCTTGATAGCACCTCATATCCAGTCTTTAGCATCCCGCCTATGAGAAATGCTATTCAGAGCGTATCCAGACTGACTCAGGATCCTGCCAAATTAAATCCCTCCTCTAGATGATCTGACCTATCCATCTTGTTCCGCTTCCTTGAGATTGGCTAGATGCCAAAATTCAAGATTGTTGGATGATTTTAGCTATGCTGTCTTGAGTTTTTAAATAAAATTATCTTTATATTTTTAGTGCCTTTTGTCATGAGCTCAAAGTTTCAGACTCCTGTGCGGCACTTAATCTTAAAATTTGCTTAAAGTACCAAAGCTAAGTTCAACCTGAATTGCAAAAGCTCACAAGAAAATATGAAAAGATTATGAGGAAATAAAGAAAGAGAATTAGAGATTGAAACAACTTACTCTTGTGACTCAAAATAGCTTACACTTTAATAACATTAGCTTGTAAGCTTAATGCTTTCTTACAAGATGTCTTACAAATGAGGGAGCTCCTCTATTTATTGGAGTTTATCTCCTTTCCACCTTCTTAATGAGTGGTGGAAATTATTACATGTGTATGGTTAAAATTGTTCTCTAGAACATTCTTTTAAAATATCTTCAGTCTAAAGTCTACAACATTCTAGATTCTAAATATTTCTAAGGACATTTCTAGAATCCGGATCTTCCTCCACAAATTGATGGACCTAAGTCTCTTAAGTTAAGTCCACGAACTAAGTAGACCTCCTTTGGAATTTGCAAGCATTGGTCACGAGCCTTGCTACGCAAGTCAGTTACACTTTTCAACGAAGTTTGAATAAGTTTCTGCGAATCTACAAACAAAGTCAAAATTTGGCACTTTAGACACACCGTTTCCACTATGCCCTGTCTTTGTTACATTCTTTATTTTCTATTCCATTATTAGTCGTTAAATCATTGCCTACCTATATTAGAGTTCAACGTGAGTCATCAGAAGTTACTTGCGACAATCCAAATAAAGGCTTGCGGTATCTCTAATGCGGCTTGCCACAGATGCAATAAGCAAAAGCTCGTTTGAGAGAGTAGGGGCAAATAAAACTTTCAGGAAATTGTATTTAGTACAAGTTTAAGCGACACTATATTTTACATTTTTTACTCCAATTTTCACTCTCTCCCCCTAATTCTTTAACAGATTGGCTATCACTATTATTGCCTAATCCCCTCGTTCATCTATGACCAAATTGAGGACAAACTCATGTTTTAAAATGATGGGAAGAAGAATCACCTGCAGGGTTAGGTTTGTGGACTATGCCCCAATAAACCTCTTTGCTGGTGAGAGGAGAGAAACCGGCCCTTCTGTTTTCGCATACAAATTGCTCGACATCATGCTTAAAGCCATGGCCTTGTGGGAATGTTGCCAAACCTCTAACAGCCCATCGACCCGAATGAACAGGGGCAGCGAGCCCCAGCCACTGAGCCACTACTGAGTTCACCCCGTCACACCCAATTAAAATCTGCCGTGCACAACAAGACACCTAGTAAGTCCAGTCTTACGAAGATTGCTTCAGATCATTCAGTAACTTGACTTTTTGCTGATGATCTATTGATCGATGGCCCAAATCAATACTCATCTAAAAGATTAGTGACGAGAGATCAATTATAAATTGGGCTACAGTATAGACATATCCTAATCCTAGGACCTTTAATTAAAAGCGTGACAAAATCACGTACCTTGGCTTTGATGACTGTCTGATCCTCCATGTGGATGATTGCTTTAGGCGAACCTTGTGGTGTTTCGGTTTTTATTGAGACAACCTTTGAAGAATAGCGTATTGTTTCAAGTGGAAGCTCCTCGGCCAAGGCTTCCAATAGGGCTTTCCTGTGCACTGACCTTGCACCCAGTATGCTGCTGCATTTAATCATAAGCATCTATTTCAACATTAGCAGTGCCAGATCCACTTAGAAAAATAAACTTTCCACCTTGCAATGTCTTTAAACTACGTAGTTGGTGACACAATAGATGTTTGATTTCATTACCTGTCGGACGGCGCTCGTGAGTAACCGATCTGTGTAGCCCCAGTAGCAACATTAGTAAAAGACATCCTAATTATAAATGACACTCGTTAGTTCAGTTGTTAAATTACAGTCAATTCGTTAATAAGAGGGAGTATATATGAAAGAAAAGCTGCAGATACTTTCACCCTTCTGTTTCGCTAGCTCTCGCCTGGATTTTAGAAGACGATGATTTACAGGCACAGGTAAAAGGGAATCCGGGGCCAAGCTTTCGGTAATCCGGACCATATGAATCCATATTAGGTATGCCACTCGGCCTTTCAGGGAAGACCACTGTTTTTCTGGGTTTACAAGAGGATAATCCCAAAACATTAGTAGCAACAAATCCTCTACTAATCAGGCGGTTACGATTAACAGATGGATGAGATTTTCTAGTGGCATATTTTACTTAAAACCGGTCATCTACTACTTGATCAAATAACCTCCCCTATAAGACGATCCTGACCGCTAAAAACTATATGTAGGATGAAAATTCAACAGCTCAGAAAGTTTTGGGAAGCTATGGTTTCCCCTAAATGGACCGGCCCCACATGTATCTGTAGTTCATTTTAAAGACGGGCGCCAATCTGACACCAGACCATCTTATTAAACAGAAAATTACGTGAGACAGATGAAAGTTTAGTGATCTTACTTTTCGATGGGGCCGTAAATGGATGTGAGCTTGTGAGCAACGCCTAGGGCTTCAAGAGCTCTCCAAGCGTTGTCGGAGAGTGCTAGGGCATCGTCCGTGGTTCGCAGCTCATGCCACCTCTCCAGCACCAAGGCCTGGACACCGAGCCTCTTAAGGGCCAAGGCCGTAGCCAGGCCTGCGATCCCACCTCCTCTTCGTGCATTTCCATCTCTCTCTCTCTGAAACCTTTCAATAAACAATTTACGGAGACCAATTGAATTTATAAGCAAAAGAAGAAAACCAACACCTAGAGGAAGCTGCGACTAAAGAGCATGTGGATCTGTCATCGCTGAAGGGAAGTCTCGCAGCTTCCTTTCCTAGAAAGGAGCCTTCTATGGACAACCGTCTCTTTCTATGAATTCTTGCTTGCAAAGAAAAGAGGAGAAGTACACGTCTCTCTCACTCTCTCTCTCTCTCTCTCTGAACCAAATCGATAGTGTTGGCGCGTAAAAAGCTAATCAGAGGGTGCTGTGGGGATCAAGCCATGGCCCTCAACTTTTGGATCCCCATGGGCAGCTGTATGTGATGCGTAGTAAGGGCCGTTGAACTTCTAGCCCGCCATGAAAAGGCACCCACATAGTTTTGGTTCCTTGACGAAGAGGATCACCGAAATATGAATGCCGTCCCGGAAGGGCCCTCACCTTTAGTTGATCCGACCCGCTAATCTGATGTCTCCAACTTTGAATTTCTAGTACTACAAGAGAACATTGCACATTGGATTTGCCTGGCGTCTGGAAACTGTGGGCACGAACTTGGTCCAAACAAAGGTGCAAACATTGAATGACCAAAACACAATCTTTGTTTGCTAGAATCATCCAATCGCGGTGACTTTGGCAACATCCGTGAGCCATACGTGGGCTACTAAAAAGCGTCTGATTGGGAACACGACCGAAGCCACTGCATTATTTAGTTTCTTTTTCTAATTTCCAATGGGAAGAACAGGTCAGAAATTGGCCATCGTGCATTCAACGGTTGAATAATGATTTGACGAGACTGTTGGTGGGTCGTGTTCGTGTTGTGTGTAACCCATTATTGTATGTGGGTCTACACGAACATGATTCGCTTAATAATCATGTCAAGAACCCGTGACTTGAACATGATATAATTATTAAACGAGTCAACATAACACGACTTGTGTAATACGATTAAATGAATGTAAAATAACTAATATATGATGGTTTTTGAAGAATCGTCCTATATTACTATAGTAATATATGACTGTTTTTGAAGAACCGTCCTATATTAATATAATATTATGTGACTATTTTTTATAAACTATCTTGTATTACTATAATAATATAGGACTGTTTTTTATGAACTGTCCTATATTTTCAACCTGAGTAGTTAACAACTTGCGAGTAAGATGGGTCAACATGATGAATTAATAGATCGCGAGTCAAACAAGTTAACACGACTGGTCAACATTGATTGACCTGAACACGACATGATTTTTGGCGCGTCATTTTCGGGTTGACCCAAAAATAATATGATTACGATAAGACTCAACCCCAACCAACTAAATCCGTGTTAGGTTCGAGTCTTGTTATAGTGTCGTGTCATATTTTGCCACCCCTATTCACCACCGAAAGACATTTTTTGTGTGGGTAGCTTGTCCTTTCTTTTGATTTTTCTCTCCTAGTTAGGCTGGAACTAGGAACTGTTGCCTTTCTAGAATAGTGCTTTAGGCCGTCCACCCGAGTTCATGAGGGAATGTAGACAAACCTCTCACAGTCGATCGACCCGAATTAACACGGGCAGCCAGACCAAGTGATAGCTCCACCAACGAGTGCAATCCCTTGCACCCCGTCAAAACCTGGCACAACATCAAACACAAAACGAATGAGACGTTGTACGATGACTGGTGCTCATTACACGAGCTTAAAGTCCATGGCTCCTAGCTAGTTCGTGCTCATCCAATTATCTTCTAGATGATCCTAGTTTTCCCATTGATTAAGATTTTTCAAAAATTTTGGACTATCTATTTTCCAATGAAGAAGATAAACGGCTAATGGCCTAGCTAAGCATGACCAAAAAGATGAGTTGTTAGGACCTGAATCGATAAAGAAACGGTCAGACAGGACATAAAAGCGCATAGGGGCAGTTGGGCACACGGACATGTAATTATCCGAGGATACACATCTTCATTTGACTTATTTATAGGACATAACTCGTCCTTGAAATTATTCACAGCTTTTGTGTCATCAAACAGCAAGAGACACCACAGGTTATGGGGCGACCACTTTGTCAATCCTAACCGCACCTCCAGGCTGCATCTCAGAGAGGCCATGCATTCATTTTCATCCAAGTGCTGCGATCAAATGTGCTTCTTTGATAGAATTAATGTATCGTTTTCCTAGACATGCACTAGGTAAAATCGCCACTAACCTTGGCTTCAATGATGGTTTCCTCTTCCATGTGAAGGAGTACAGGCGAATCTTGGACTGTTTGAGTCTTCACTGAGGCAACCTTTGAAGAAAAACGGATTCTCCCACGAGGCAACACCTCGGCCAGAGCCTCCAAAAGGGCTTTTCCTTGAACTGTGCTCCATTTGGAAGAAATTTTTATAAGCAACGGTCCACATTCGGTGAAAAAAATGATAAGTCTCTAGATGCTACATCATCCGATTAGCATAACTTTTGTTTGACTATTAGATAGTTAATGTCGGATTAATCGGAATTGTTGGGACCCATTACACGAAAGTGGGGTATTCCTTAATCTTGAATATTAATATTTGCAGTCGTTGATTGAGGTAGATCAGAAATGGTGTCTCCAAATTAAACAAGACTCGTACAAGTATATGGCCCCACCAATCTCTCCTTCACCATCAAACTCCCCAAGATAACATACTTGAAGACATGAGAAACAGTGGCAGTTTTGCAGGATGTATGCAAAAAATGTGGGTATTTATTAAGCAGCCACTAAAGGCATGTTTTATGATATTTCGGTCACGGCAGGCAGCTGTTGTGGTGAGGTGAAGCTTGTGTAAGGCAAGTGGATAAGCAGAGTGTCGCGCGACCTGTAAAAATGCAACTGTTTTCTGCCAATGACTGACGCTCTTCTCCAAAACTTCTCTTGCAAAAAGTAGGCTCTCTTACTCTCTATCTCGATCGTTATCTTTTCTCCTAAGCAAGGAATCCGTTAAATCCACATGGAATTTGGATGTGCTGATGAATCATGCCTGTTTTTGTGGGGGCAACGAAGAAGAGAAAAACACATTTAAGAAATCCAATTGGATTCTAACACCAGATATTCCTATATGAATCCAGTTGGATTTCTTACAAACCTCTAGCGGACAGACAGAGAAGCTTGAACCATCTATATCTGTATGGCTTATATGCGTACACATATCAATTAATGATGTGGTATATGTATGTCATCACATTCCATTTTGATGTCAAGCTTCATGCGTTCTCTTTCCGTTTCTTTCCCATCTTTATCTGTCAATCAATAGACGATCAGACGTTCACACAGTTACTTGACTATGTTGGCCTCGTTCAGGAAGTTGGACAGCCCCAACCTGTACAGCTCTAGATGTCGTCATGTTTAAACTTAATTCAGGTAAATGACACAAGCAATCCCTTGCTAAGATGGAGTTGGGCCGTATCATCGCTACACACAATTTTGTTGATCAAGGCGTTCTTGTTTTAGGCACATTATAGGCAGTGCACCAAAAGTGTCATAAGAACGCGTCATATCGTTTAGTTGTTATCGATGGTAGATACTACTTTAACTTGCATTTTAAATTTCAGTCCAACTAAAGCATAGGATCAACCGGTGGATAGAGGTGCAGGAGCTCAAACAGCTATCTCAAAGACTTCTAATTGCATTGATCCTGGTTATTTGAGACTATTCATTCCCAGCTGTTTTCACGTCAATTCCGTTTCTTTAGTTTTCACTTTCTTAACGAATAACAACCAAGCAACATTTGAATTTGAATACATAATAAAATCCTCTAAACGACCTACAAATTATCGGAACAAACTGCGAAAACACATCACTTATTCCCAACCATCCATTTCCACAAAACATCCAAAGCCTACGTAACTTGCTCTATGACGAAACTGTAGGCAACTTCCCACAGTCATATTGTATGGCACCCAAAATCTTCATGAACAGGTACCTATAGAAGACTAGCCTTATGAGCTTAACAAATCGGGATCCACCTTGCTGGACCCAACCAGAAAGATATGATCCAACGACCAACATCATAACACGCCACCTCCTCTCCTTCACATAACTTTCTAAAACTTCTGCTATTCTTTCAGATCTGATCCTTCCATCTCCAAGTAGTGAATTACCGATATGTCGACCTAGGACAACAGCGTCCTCCAATGCCGAACAGCCACCCTGGCCCAAGTCAGGTGTCATCGGGTGCATGGCATCGCCTGCCGTTGTTATATTACCCTTGCACAACGATCCGAATATTAGGTTCCAAGGGGGCCTAAACATCAATGGGCCCAATGTCACTGTGGAGAGATGTGCCTGCTGTACCACATCTAAGTACCTTGTTGGGAAGTCCTTGGCCAAGTTCTGCATGACAAGCTCCTGTATCAGCTTTGGGTCTTGAGGTGTCTCTCCTCCTGCAAGTGGTTGAAAAAGGAAATGATATGGCGTGAGACGCTCTCCCCAATTATGATATCAGGTGCAATTGTGGAACAGCATCAAGTAACTAACTTTTCTGAATGTCAATTATAAGGGTAATAGCTGGAGCACCGAGATGAACAAGTTGGATCATACAATGGTAAGTGAGCTCGATGATCATGTTGACGCTTGACAGCACCTCATGTGCAGTCTTTAGCATTCCTCTTACAAGAAGAGAGAGTTTCCAGACTGACTCAAGATTCAGTCTAACTAAACTCCTCTTTTGAATGATCTGACCCGTTCATCTTGTCTAGCTTCTCTGAGATTGGCTAGCAACCAAATTCAAGATTGTTGGATGATTTAGCTATGCTCTCTAGAGTTTTGAAATCACGACCATTGAATTTATCAACTGAAAGGACAAAAAAAAAAAAAACTTTCAGCTGAACATGAGTTTTTGCAAACAGTATAAATGGGTGGCCGAATAAGTTGATTGGGACAGATGATCGAAAGATGGGGCATGAGTTTTTGTATTGTTTGGTCTATACTAGTAGGTCTTCTTTCTACTCCTTAGCGACCATATCACATGGCACGCAAATGTAGGACGACCAGAACCATACAAATTGTATGACTCATCGGGTACACGGTATAACAAAAATATTGTCCGTTTCTACAAATAGAATGACCAGAATCAATGGCAAAGATAAGGTTGCTGCAGAGCGGCTTAATTTTGAAAGATTTCTTCATCTTCTTACTTTTAGTTTCCCATTAGCCATTGAGAATTGGTAGCGAAATTAAATTAAGCACCACTAAAAAAGCTTATGAAAGAGATTATGTGATAAGGTGCCTTCCATTGCGCTCTTATTTAGACAATTGTATTTTATGAGTATACGTGAGAGAGAGAAGCAAATTGCTAAAACATTTTCAAATTTCAGTTTTCCTCTAAAATATTTTCAATGTCAAAGTTGCTAAGACTTTTCGTCCCAAATTGCTTCTTGAGTAGAATTGGATGATCTTATCCTTAGTTTGGTTTCCATGAGAGAGGGAGAGTAAATATGAAAATATTTAATTTGCATGAGGCTAGGGTTAAATAAAATTATCTTTTTATTGTTATAGTGCCTTTTCGACGAAGTTTGAATAAGTGTTTGCAAATCTATAAATAGTGTCAAAATTTGGCATTTTAAATACACCGTTTCCACTACTCTCTGTCTTTATTACATTCTTTATTTTCCTTTCGATTATTGGTCAAATCATTGCCTAACTATGTTAGAGTTCAAGGTGAGTCATCAGAAGATATTTGCGACAACCCAAATAAAGGCTTGCAGTATTTCTGAAGCGGTTTGCCAGAGATGTAATGAGCAAAAGCTCGTTTGAGAGAGTAGGGTAAATAACACTTAAGGAAATTATATTTAATACACGTTTAAGCCACACTATATTTGACCTTTTTGGCACCACTTTCATTGTCCCTCCCTAATTCTTTAATAGATTGGCTATCACTATCATGCCATAATTCCCTCGTTCATCTATGACCAAATTAAGGACAGCATCAACGTTTGAAAATGATGGGAAGAAGAATCACCTGCAGGGTTAGGTTTGTAGACTATGAACCAATAAACCTCTTTGCTGGTGAGAGGAGAGAAACCACCCTTTATGTTTTCGAATAGAAACTGCTCGACTTCATGCTTAAAGCCATGGCCATGAGGGAATGTTGCCAAACCTCTAACAGCCCATCGACCCGAATGAACAGGGGCAGCGAGCCCCAGCCACTGAGCCACTACTGAGTGCACCCCGTCACACCCAATTAAAATCTGCAGTGCACAACATGACCACTACTAAGCTCAGAATTACGAAGTTTGCTTCAGATCATTCGGGAACTTGACTTTGAGCTGATTATCTATTCATCGATGTTCCAAATCAAATAGCTTATCTAAAAGATTATGAGTTGCAGTATAGACATATCCTAATCCTAGGACCTTTAATTAAAAGCGTGATAAAATCACTTACCTTGGCTTTCATGACTGTTTGATCCTCCATGTGGATGATTGCTTTAGGCGAACCTTGTGGTGTTTCGGTTTTTATTGAGACAACCTTTGAAGAATAGCGTATTGTTTCAAGTGGAAGCTCCTCGGCCAAGGCTTCCAATAGGGCTTTCCTGTGCACTGACCTTGCACCCAGTATGCTGCTGCATTTAATCATAAGCATCTATTTCAACATTAGCAGTGCCAGATCCACTTAGAAAAATAAACTTTCCACCTTGCAATGTCTTTAAACTACGTAGTTGGTGACACAATAGATGTTTGATTTCATTACCTGTCGGACGGCGCTCGTGAGTAACCGATCTGTGTAGCCCCAGTAGCAACATTAGTAAAAGACATCCTAATTATAAATGACACTCGTTAGTTCAGTTGTTAAATTACAGTCAATTCGTTAATAAGAGGGAGTATATATGAAAGAAAAGCTGCAGATACTTTCACCCTTCTGTTTCGCTAGCTCTCGCCTGGATTTTAGAAGACGATGATTTACAGGCACAGGTAAAAGGGAATCCGGGGCCAAGCTTTCGGTAATCCGGACCATATGAATCCATATTAGGTATGCCACTCGGCCTTTCAGGGAAGACCACTGTTTTTCTGGGTTTACAAGAGGATAATCCCAAAACATTAGTAGCAACAAATCCTCTACTAATCAGGCGGTTACGATTAACAGATGGATGAGATTTTCTAGTGGCATATTTTACTTAAAACCGGTCATCTACTACTTGATCAAATAACCTCCCCTATAAGACGATCCTGACCGCTAAAAACTATATGTAGGATGAAAATTCAACAGCTCAGAAAGTTTTGGGAAGCTATGGTTTCCCCTAAATGGACCGGCCCCACATGTATCTGTAGTTCATTTTAAAGACGGGCGCCAATCTGACACCAGACCATCTTATTAAACAGAAAAATTACGAGAGACAGATGAAAGTTTAGTGATCTTACTTTTCGATGGGGCCGTAAATGGATGTGAGCTTGTGAGCAACGCCTAGGGCTTCAAGAGCTCTCCAAGCGTTGTCGGAGAGTGATAGGGCAGCGCCCGTGGTTCGAAGCTCATGCCACCTCTCCAGCACCAAGGCCTTGACACCGACCCTCTTAAGGGCCAAGGCCGTAGCCAGGCCTGCGATCCCACCACCTATGATCACCACCTCCTCTTCGCGCATTTCCATCTCTCTCTCTGAAACCTTTCAATAAACAATTTACGGAGACCAATTGAATTTATAAGCAAAAGAAGAAAACCAACACCTAGAGGAAGCTGCGACTAAAGAGCACGTGAATCTGTCATCGCTGAAGGGAAGTCTCGCAGCTTCCTTTCCTAGAACGTAGCCTTCTACGGACAACCGTCTCTTTCTATGAATTCTTGCTTACAAAGAAAAGAGAAGTACACGTCTCTCTCTCTCTCTCTCTCTCTCTCTCTCTCTCTCTCTCTCTCTCTCTCTCTCTCTCTCTCTCTCAACTTTTGGATCCCTATGGGCAGCTGTATGTGACGCGAAGGCCGTTGAACTTGTAGACCACCATCACCCACATATTCTTGGTTCCACGACGAAACGGATCCCCGAAAGGTGAATCCTATGACGGAAGGTCCCCCCCTTTAGTTGTTCCGACCGGCGACTCTGACTTCTCAACTTCGAATTCCTAGTAGTACAAGAAAACCTTGCAGATTGGATAAGCCTGGCATCTGGAAACTGTGGGAGGAACTTGGTCCAAACAAGGGTGAAGACATTGAATGACCAAATCTTTGTTTGCTAGAATCATCCAATCGCAATGCCTTTTGCAAGATCCGTGAGCCATACGTGGGCCACTAAAACGCGTCTGATTGGGAGCAGCACCATAGCCACTGCATTATTTAGTTTCTTTTTCCAATTTCCAATGGGAAGGAGCAGGTCAAAAGGTAGCAGTCGTGCATTCAACAATGGAATAATGATTTGACCCGGCTGATTCACGACCATAAGACATTTTTTGTGTGTGTACGGAACTAGTCCTTCCTTTTGATTTTTCTGTCCTAGTAGAATCGTGCGGGCCTTCCTTTTGACTCTCCTTTCTTCTTCTTCATCTTCTTCCTTTTTCTCTTGGTTTCTCATTGGAAATTAAAATTCACAGACCTACACGGGCCTTTGTCACTCAACTTCTCAATCACCCAACTTCCTCTCTGTTAAATGTTCAATTTTGGTCAAAATATCCCTAATTTAGTATTTAATTAGAGCATATAGGCCATCGATTTCAATATTTTACATAAAATATTTTATTTTAGCTCTAATTGGCCATTCAACCCTTGAATTATAAAATTTAACAGCCAGATAATCATCAGAGCTAATCAGAAGAGTAATGAATGGTTTAGATTATTCTAATTAGGTTATGTGTATTGTAGATCAATCAATTCAAACTGGGATGATCCAGATCAAATTAACGAGATTAGATCAAAATGAAAAAGTTTCTTGGAAAGAGAGGACTTTGAAGACTCTTAGGACAAAAGGAATTTGAAGAATGGAGGAGTTTTGTATAGAAGGGGCCCTTGGCACAACGGTAAAAGTTGTCATCATATGACCTTGAGGTCACAGGTTCAAGGCGTGAAATCAGCCTCTTGCAAAATGCAAGGAAAGACTGCCTACTATAGGCCCTTATGGTTTGCCCCTGTTTCGGACCCCACATAGGTGGGAGCATTGTGCACTGGGGCTGCCCTTTCCAGCACGCTTCTCTCTTTGTCTTTCTTATCTTGTTCTCCTCCCCAACTTCTCCCACCTATTCTTTCGCCATCGCATTGCCCAGCTCCTCTTCAGTCAGCAGTTTGTCGTTTTAGTCCCATTTTTTTCAGCCATCATCGACAAACTTTGCTGCACCAACAGAAGCTTTCAGACGCAGCATCGAATTCGGCCGCCGATGTCAACTGTGACGAGCACCGCCGTCGGCCACCAACATCAAAGAAAATCGGCCATCGCCCAAGACTTTGTGACATTTTTTGTTGACATTCAGCTTTGAAAATCCCTATAAAGAGGGATACGATTAAGAGCATTTGAAATCATCACACCAGACTTTGTGACATTTTTTGTTGACATTCAGCTTTGAAAATCCCTATAAAGAGGGATACGATTAAGAGCATTTGAAATTATCACACCATTCCATATATTCTTTTCTTGTAAATACCCCTATAATTCTTTTGCTATATTGTTTAAGTTTATTGTGAAATTCCTCTCTCCATGGACATATGCATTTTTCACCAAACCACGTTAAACAACGTTCTTGTGCGTGTGTTTGTGTGGGTGCATTATCCTGGTCGGGGTTAAAAACCTCAACAAGTAGTATCAGAGCGAATTCTGCCACAAAATAGAGGCAGAAAACAAGAGTTGTAGAATGGTCATGATTGATGCGAGAAGGAAGAAGAATGGTGCAACTAGAGTGTTGCTACAGTTAAAAAAAATTCTGCTACAATGTAAAAACATCATCATTCTGCTATAGTGAAAGGCAACATCATTGTACTATAGTAAAAGTGTATCATTGCTATCAGCTACAGTGATCGTTACATTATAAAACAGAAGATGAGTGGGCTTTTGAATATGAACAGGTATGTGGTATCATTCTACAATGAGTAGAAGATAATATTTTGAATCATATTCAAAATGAAACACATACTAGAACTTTGTGGATCAAATTAGAAACCTTGTACGCATCGAGAACTGAAAATATTAAGTAATTCCTACTTAATCAAGCAATGCACCTGAGATATAAGGAAGGGAGTTTCATTTTCGACCACTTGAATGAGTTGATCAGATGCTTTCAGCAACTTTCTGACGTTGGCGTCAAGTTTAACGATGATATCATGGGTTTATGGCTTTTTAATACTTTGCATGACTCATGGAATTTTTTTTGTGTTTCTCTAACCAATTCTACTCTAGGTAGTGCTGTGAAATGGGAATTCGCGAAAAGCGCAGTTTTAAATGAAAAAATGAGGCGACAAGCTCAAGTTGCCACCACATCACTGTCTGAAATTTTGATCTCAAAAAACACGGAGAGAAGTAAGATCAAAGGTCAGCAGAAGAATAACAGGGCAAGTGTAAATCTAAGTCTAGATATAAGAATCTGGAGTGTAATTATTGTGGCAAGAAGGGTCACATTAAAAAGCAGTGTTACAAGTGGAAAGCTGAGAACAAGACAGAGAATGCTAAGGAGGAGAAAAGAAATGATGACAGGAATGATCGTGTGACCACTACCACTTCAGGCCTTGTTGTGGTCTGTGATGAAAATGAGATCAACATAGCCTTCAGTGAGATTGGATGGGTCGTTGATAGCGGTGCTTCTTTCCACATTACCTCTAAGAGAGAGTTTTTCACCTCATACACTCCTCGTGACTTTGGAGTGTCGAAGATAGGTAACGACGGGTTGTCAAAGGTTGTTGGTATTGGATCTATCTGTTTGGACACCAATAACGAGACAAGGTTGATTCTTAAAGAAGTTTGACATGTACTAGATATCTGGTTGAAGTTAATATCAGCCAAAAAGTTTGCTGATGATGGGTACTGTAGTACCTTTTGCGATGGCTAGTGGAAGCTCTCTAAGGGAGCGCTTGTGGTTGCTAGAGGGAAGAAATCATCCAGCTTGTATGTGATGCAAGTTCAATTCTTATTAACTCTATGAATGTGGTTGATGTTGCTGGTTCTTCAGAGTTGTGGCACAAGAAGCTCAGATACATGAGTGAGAAGGACTAGGTTATCTAGTTAAGAAGAATTTTCTTTTAGGGCTCAAAGCTGCAAAGTTGAGCAAGTGTGCTCATTGTCTTGCCGGGAAGCAGCAATGGATTTCCTTCAAAAGCCATCCTTCTTCCAAGAAGTAAGTGTGCTTGAATTGGTACATTTAGATGTGTGTGGTACTATGAAGGTACGAACACTTGGTGGTGCATTATATTTTGTGACCTTTATTAATTATTATTCTAGAAAACTCTCGGTCTATGCTTTGAAATATAGCGATCAGGTACTTGATAAGTTTAAAGAGTTTCAAGCTTTTGTTGAGCATCAAACAGGGAAGAAGTTAAAATGTATTCGCACAAACAATGGTAGCGAGTACTGTGGACCATTTGATGCTTATTGTAAGTAGCAAGGGATCAAACATCAAATGACTCCTCCGAAGACTCCTCAACTAAATGGTTTAACAGAAAGGATGAACAGGACATTGATACTTGCTTTCTGAAGCAAAGCTGCTCAGTTCCTTCTAGGGTGAGGCATTATACACAGCAACCTATGTTATTAACCTGTCTCCAATTGTTGCCTTGAATGCAAATATTTCTAAGATGCCACGGTATGGAAAAGATGTCACTTATGATCACTTGCGGATATTTGGGTGCAAGGCACTTGTACATATACCCAGAGATTTGAGGTCCAAGCTAGACGTCATGACCAAACAATGTATTTTCATCGGCTACGAGCAAGATGAGTTTGGTTACAAGCTATATGATCCTATTGCAAAGAAATTTGTTAGAATTCATGACATGGTCTTTATGGAAGACCAAACCATTAACACATTGACAAAGCTGAAGGATCAGAAACTCGGAGTTTTGATATTTTAATTGATTTAGATCCAGTTCCTATTTCACATAAGCTAAGTGTAGATGGCACCAATGACCATGGTGGCATGCTAGCTGATATTCAAGATGATTAGGCCAAGGGTGAGCATGGAGCTGCTAAAGACATGGATGTTTCATCAGAGTCTAATGATGTTCAGCAGGAGGTTCCTACTTAAGAGCCAACAATTTCATTAAGATGGATTCGAGAGATCGTCAACCCTCCACTTAGTATTCACCAGATGAGTACGTGCTCCTCACTGATGGGGGAGAACCTGAGAGCTAAACAGAGGCAGTTGAAAGTGAAGATAATGCAGAGTGGAGTGCAACTATAAGGAAGAGATAAAATCCTTATAGGACAACCACACTTTTGAGTTGGTAAGATTGCCTAAGGGCAAACAAGCTTTGAAGAATCGATGGATTTATAGGGTAAAGTATGAGGGTGACACTTCACAACCACGATACAAAACTAAACTTGTGATAAAAGGCTTTGGTCAAATAAAAGGTATTGATTTCGAGGAGATATTTTCTCATGTTGTCAAAATGTCTTCAATTCAAGTTGTATTGGGTTTGGCTACAAACCTTGATTTGGATGTTGAGCAGATGGATGTGAAGATAGTGTTCCTCCATGGTGACTTAGAGGAGGAGATGTATATGGAGCAGCCAGAAGGTTTTATTACTAAAGGCAAGGAGAAGTACGCATGCAAGCTGAAGAAGAGTCTGTATGGCTTGAAACAGACTCCTTGATAGTGGTACAAAAAGTTCAAGCAGTTCATGGTCCAACAAGGCTTTCTACTTTAGATCATTGTGTGTTTGGCAGAGATTCTCAGAGAATGATTTTGTCATCTTGCTACTCTATGTCGACAATATGCTTATTGCTAGACGCAGCTCTTCAAGGAACAGTTAATTAGAGGAGCTAAACAAAGTCTTTGCTATGAAAGACTTGGGACCTGCGAGAAAGATTCTCAAGATTTTTATCGTTCGTGACAGGAGGAATAAACAATTATGACTGTCTCAAGAGAAGTACATATAAAAGGTACTTCAACAATTTCATATGTA
Source organism: Warburgia ugandensis (assembly GCA_035236585.1). Classification (NCBI taxonomy): domain Eukaryota; kingdom Viridiplantae; phylum Streptophyta; class Magnoliopsida; order Canellales; family Canellaceae; genus Warburgia; species Warburgia ugandensis. Next base: position 9,452,236 of record CP141126.1, read on the forward strand.
TAAAGCTAAAGTGGTTAGTACACCTTTTGCTACTCACTTTAAGCTCAGTAAGAATCAATTTCCAATGAGTGATGCTGAGAAAGGATACATGCAAGATGTTCTTTATGCTTCAGCTGTTGGCAGTCTTATGTATGTCATGGTATGCATCAGATCAGACATTGCATATGCAGTGGGTACAATGAGCTGTTTTCTATCAAATCTAGAAAAAGAGTATTGGAATGCAGTGAATTGAATATTGAGTTATCTACGTGGTACTTCTAAGTTGAGTGTAGGATTTGACACTGGCAAGCCCATGCTTGAGGGCTACACTGATTCAGATATGGCAGGTCATATTAATAAAAGGAAATCTACTTCAGGCTACTTAATTACTTTTGTAGGGGAAGCAGTGTTATGGCAGTTGATGTTACAAAAGTGTGTTGTCTTGTCTACGATAGAGGCTGAGAGGTCAATGCACATTGATGTTCAGTATCATTAGATACATTATATTTTGAACACAAAGTCGTTAGAGCTTAAGAAAATTCATACTGACGATAATAGTTCGGATATGATAACAAAAGCATTACCTCAGAGCAAGTTTGAGATTTGCTGGGAATTGGCTGGGATGAGCTTCTGGTAGAAGTTCATACGTAAAGAAACCTCTTTTAGTTAATGGGCCTGGAGGGGAAGATTTGTTGGTCCAGTAACTTTGCTGCACTGAATTTGGCCGGGCACCGCCATCAACTGCCGACATCAAAGAAAATTGACCACCACCTAAGACTTTGTAACATTTTTTTGTTGACATTCAGCTATGAAAATCCCTATAGATAGGGATACAATTAAGAGAGTTTGAAATTATCACACCATTCCCTATCTTCTCTTATTGTAAACACCCTATGTAATTCTTTCACTATATTGTTTCAGTTTATAGTGAAATTACTCTCTCTGTGGACGTAGGCATTTTTGGCAGAACCACGTTAAACGACGTTCTTATGCGTGTGTTTGCATGGGTGCATTATCCTGGTCGAGGCTAAAAACCCCCAACATAGTTTCCATGGACGATGCCTACCTTACATCCCCCTCAGTCACTGCTCAGCAACCCCGTCTCTCTCTCTCTCTCTCTCTCTCTCTCTCTCTCTCTCTCTCTCTCTCTCTCTCTCTCTGCACTGAAAGACACAGACCAAAGTTCAAATTCCATCATCCACTCTCTTCTTCTCTTGTCTTCTCTCTCCCACTTCCCATTGTCAACTTTCTTTTCTTCTCACCCTTGGGCTGGATTGTAGCTAGGACTTGTCTTTACCACCCTCCTCTTACTCTCTCTATCTTTGTTCTTCATCTACCGCACAGCACCTCCCTTTCCAGGCTTCACCCCAGTTCATCTCCCACACCGGCCTCTTTCCCTAGCACACCTGACTCCCTCTTCTCCACTTCGGATTTGCAAACCACATATCACACCTACTCTTCTATCTCCACATCTGCCTAAGCCAGGCCAGACCGAACGACGCCATCTCACGACCCAACACTGCACCTTCTCCTCTCCCCGTTCTCCGATTTTGGTGAGATCAGAGGAGAAAACCTATTTTCTCCTTCCCAATTCCTTTCCTTTCCCCGTCTCCGACAACCTCTTCCTCAAGTGTCTCTCCCCCTAGTTTTCTTTAGGATTCCCAGTCACAGGAGAAAACCGTAAACAAGTTTCCCTTTCTTTTCTTCTTCCCCTCCTCCTCTTCTTCCCTCTTCCTCCTCCTCCTCCTCCTTCTCCACTAGCTCTTCTTTCTTCTCCATCGATTTCCTTTCAGTTTTCTTTTCTAATTTTTTTTCCCTAAAATTTCTAATTTTGCCCTTGGCAGATCTGATTTAGTCTCATTTTTGTCCCAATTTTTCTTTCCTCCTATGTCCTAGATTGTAATGACCTCTGTGTCCCTGCTCTAGTCGAGCTTTACCTTATCCATATTCTGACTATCTAGGGACGGTGCAATCCAAGACTATTTTTTTAGTTTTATTTTCTGTCTTTTTCATAACTAGACATTATGTGATTTGCATCATTTCAATAAATCTAAATCTTTATTTTACTATTAGTTTATTTATGTTATGTTGTTTATTTTTATTTTTTAACCAATTAAAATTTTTATTTAAACTCTCTTTTTAAACAGAGTTTCTGTGAGATCGACCTATACTTACATTAACTATAATATAATAATCCATGTACTTGCGGTTAAATACATCAACACTCTTCTCTCTTTCTCTGCTCTCTGTTCTCTTCCTCATCATTGCCCAACACTGGCAGCACCGCCTACTGCACTCTCTACTCCTCACCTCACTCCCATCTCTTCCCAGTTATCTACATCGTTGGCTTTTTCCAATGAAAACCTAATTTTCAGGCATTCCCCTATGCTCTTTGTACTCTCTCTACTCAACTTGTCTCCCCACTGGCGAGTCCTCTCTCACATGCAAATTCTATCATCTCTCCCTCACTTTTGCTTTAGCTCCTGCGCTCTTCTCATCTGCTCCACTGCACCGCTCCAACCCTCTAATTGGCACCGCTTAATCAAGAGAATCCTGATTTTCTCCATTTTCCCTCTATTCCTCCTCCTCTTCTTACTTTCTTCACCTTCTTCTCTTCTTCCCTCCTACTTCACCGAAATCTCCCTCCTCCAGCCGAAAGTTTTCTATTTTGATTAAAAATCTAATTTTTTCCCCTTAATTCTGTTTTTACCCTATTGCACTTAATTCTTAATTCCAACCCCCTAATTTAATTTCTTGTGTATCCTTATTTCTATTCTAGTTTCATCTTGCCTTCTTTTTTTTTTTCTGCATAATCCAAGCCAGTGATTAAGGCTTAACTTAATCAACGGCAGAAAGAGACCCCATAAATTCATGGTAGAAAGAGACCCCATAAATTCTCTCCTATTTTTTTTCTCTCTCCTCTCGCTGTGAACAAGCAAACATCGTTTCAGGTGCACGAACGGAAGGCCTTTCTTTCGGTCTTAGCCGCAAGGCGTAAAAGAATATTTATTAAATATAAAAATAATTATTTTATATGAGAGAGAGAGAGAGAGAGAGAGAGAGAGAGAGAGAGATTTTTCATTTTCTCTTCCAATTACTAGGAAATCAGTACGTCAATGGTGTTTATCTGTTCATGATGTCTGGTCTGGAGGAAAATGCAAAGAAACGGAGAGATTTTTGGGGCAATCTGAAAAGGCGACTTAGCCTTTTCAACTAGATTTGCAGAAGGTTCGGCTTTCTGTGTCCAATTGACGGATTTGGAAGGTTTTCCATTTTCGATTTTCAGTCTGGTTGTGTAGCTTTCCGATCGACGAGGAAGCAAAATATTTGGAGCTTGTTGGTCGATTTCAGTAATCTGACTGCTTTTCGTTGCCGATCAGGAGATCTCGGCATTTTTCTAGGTAAATGAGTTATTCTTTCTGTGCGTAAGGCGAATCCGTACCTTTTTCCGGTACTGAAATTATCTGGAGATTGTCCGGATCCATTTCTGCAGGCTTGGTAATCGGTGAGTTGCAAGTCAAATGATGATAAGACCGCAAATTTCGAGTGTCCGCTCCAAATCCGCGGAGTAAATGACGAGAGGAACTAGCAGGATATTTTAGATCTGGGGACAGATTTGCGCATCTCTTCGTAAGACTCGAAAGTAGGAAACTTTTGTGCTTCGAATTTGTCCGAGGTTGAGAAAAGAGTTCGGTTATAGAACTAAGTTCTAGATCCGACGAAAGACATTCGTGGATTCGCAGATCGGTATTTTTCTGAGATGGATTTCGATGATCTCAGATCTGTTTTGTGGAATTCAGGCGTCGATGTCTGGACTCTGATCATCCGATTGGCATAACTTTTGTTTGACTATTAGATAGACAATGTCGGATTAATCGGAATTGATGGGACCCATTACACGAAAGTGGGGGATTCCTTAATCTTGAATATTAAAATTTGCAGTCGTTGATTGAGGTAGATCAGAATTGGTGTCTCCAAATTAAACAAGACTCGTGCAAGTATATGGGCTCCACCAATCTCTCCTTCACCATCAAACTCCCCGAGGTAACAAACTTGAAGACATAAGAAACAGTGGCAGTTTTGCAGGATGTATGCAAAAAATGTGGGTATTTATTAAGCAGCCACTAAAGGCATGTTTTACGATATTTCGGTCACGGCAGGCAGCTGTTGTGGTGAGGTGAAGCTTGTGTAAGGCAAGTGGGTAAGCAGGTTGGCGCGCGACCTGTAAAAATGCAACTGTTTTCTGCCAATGACTGACGCTCTTCTCCAAAACTTCTCTTACCAAAAGTAGGCTCTCTTGCTCTCTATCTCGATCGTTATCTTTTCTCCTAAGCAAGGAATCCGTTAAATCCACATGGAATTTGGATGTGCTGATGAATCATGCCTGTTTTTGTGGGGGCAACGAAGAAGAGAGAAACTCATTTAAGAAATCCATTTGAATTCTAACACCAGATATTCCTATCTGAATCCAGTTATATTTCTTACAAGCCTCAAACGGACAGAGAGAAGCTTGAACCATCTATATCTGTATGGCTTGTATGCGTACACATATCAATTAATGATGTGATATATGTATGTCATCACATTCCATTTTGATGTCAAGCTTCATGCGTTCTCTTTCCGTTTCTTTCCCATCTTTATCTGTCAATCAATAGACGATCAGAAGTTCACACAGTTACTTGACTATGTTGGCCTCGTTCAGGAAGTTGGACAGCCCCAACTTGTACAGCTCTAGATGTCGTCATGTTTAAACTTAATTCAGGTAAATGACACAAGCATTCCCTTGCTAAGAACGAGTTGGGCCATACCATCGCTACAACCAATTTTGTTGATCAAGGCGTTCTTGTTTTAGGCACATAATAGGCAGTGCACGAAAAGAGTCATAAGAACACGTGATATCGTTTAGTTGTTATCGATGGTAGATACTACTTTAACTTGCATTTTAAATTTCAGTCCAACTAAAGCGTAGGATCAACCGGTGGATAGAGGTGCAGGAGCTCAAACAGCTATCTCAAAGACTTCTAATTGCATTGATCCTGGTTATTTGAGACTATTCATTCCCAGCTGTTTTCACGTCGATTCCATTTCTTTAGTTTTCACTTTCTTAACGAATAACAACCAAGCAACATTTGAATTTGAATACAAAATAAAATCCTCTAAACGACCCACAAATTATCGGAACAAACTGCGAAGACACATCACTTATTCCCGACCATCTATTCCAAAACCTACCTAACTTGCCCTATGACGAAACTGTAGGCAACTTCCCACAGTCAAATTGTATGGCACCGAAAATCTTGTTGAACAGGTACCTATAGAAGACTAGCCTTATGAGCTTAACAAATCGGGATCCACCTTGCTGGACCCAACCAGAAAGATATGATCCAACGACCAACATCATAACACGCCACCTCCTCTCCTTCACATAACTTTCTAAAACTTCTGCTATTCTTTCAGATCTGGTCCTTCCATCTCCAAGTAGTGAATTACCGATATGTCGGCCAAGGACAACAGCGTCCTCCAATGCCGAACAGCCACCCTGGCCCAAGTCAGGTGTCATCGGGTGCATGGCATCGCCTGCCATTGTTATATTACCCTTGCACAACGATCCGAATATTAGGTTCCAAGGGGGCCTAAACATCAATGGGCCCAATGTCACTGTGGAGAGATCTGCCTGCTGTACCACATCTAAGTACCTTGTTGGGAAGTCCTTGGCCAAGTTCTGCATGACAAGCTCCTGTATCAGCTTTGGGTCTGGAGGTGTCTCTCCTCCTGCAAGTGGTTGAAAAAGGAAATGATATGGCGTGAGACGCTCTCCCCAATTATGATATCAGGTGCAATTGTGGAACAGCATCAAGTAACTAACTTTTCTGAATGTCAATTATAAGGGTAATAGCTGGAGCACCGAGATGAACAAGTCTGATCATACAATGGTAAGTGAGCTCGATAATCATGTTGACGCTTGACAGCACCTCATGCGCAGTCTTTAGCATTCCTCTTACGAGAAGAGAGAGTTTCCAGACTGACTCAAGATTCAGCCTAACTAAACTCCTCTTTTGGATGATCTGATCCGTTCATCTTGTCTAGCCTCCCTTAGATTGGCTAGACACCAAATTCAAGATTGTTGGATGATTTAGCTATGCTCTCTAGAGTTTTGAAATCACTGCCGTTGAATTTATCAACTGAGAGGAAAAATATAAATAAATAAAAAGACTTTCAGTTGAACATTAGTTTTTGCAAACAGTATAAATGGGTGGCCAAATAAGTTGATTGGGACAGATGATCGAAAGATGGGGCATGAGTTTTGGTATTGTTTGGTCTATACTAGTAGGTCTTCTTTCTACTCCTTTGTGACCATATCACTTGGCACACAAATGTAGGACGACCAGAGCCATACAAATTGCAAGACTCATCAGGTATACGCTTTAGCAAAAATATTGTCCGTTTCTACAAATAGAATGACCAGAATCAATGGCAAAGATGAGGTTGCTGCACAGCGGCTTAATTTTGAAAGATTTCTTCATCTTCTTACTTCTAGCTTCCCATTAGCCATTGAGAATTGGTAGCAAAATTAAATTAAGCCCCACTATAAAAGCTTATGAAAGAGATGATGTGAAAAGATGCTTTCCATTGCGCCCTTATTTAGACAATTGTATTTCATGAGTATACGTGAGAGAGAGAGAGAGAGAGAGAGAGAGAGAGAGAGAGAGAGAGAGAGAGAGAGAGAGAGAGAGAGAGAGAGAGAGAGAGAAGCAAATTGCTAAAACATTTTCAAATTTTCAGTTTTCCTCTAAATATTGTCAAAGTAAAAGTTCCTAAGACTTTTCGTCCCAAATTGCTTCTTGAGTAGAATTGGATGATCTTATCCTTAAAGTTTGGTTTCCATGAGAGAGGGAGAGTAAATATGAAAATATTTAATTTGCATGAGGCTAGGGTTAAATAAAATTATCTTTTTTATTGTTATAGTGCCTTTTCAACGAAGTTTGAATAAGTGTTTGCAAATCTATAAAGAGTCAAAATTTGGCATTTTAAACACACCGTTTCCACTACTCTCTGTCTTTATTACATTCTTTATTTTCCATTCCATTATTGGTCAAATCATTGTCTAACTATGTTAGAGTTCAAGGTGAGTCTACTGAAGATATTTGCGACAACCCAAATAAAGGCTTGCAGCATTTCTGAAGCGGTTTGCCAGAGATGTAACGAGCAAAAGCTCGATTGAGAGAGTAGGATAAATAACACTTAAGGAAATTATATTTAATACACGTTTAAGCCACACTATATTTCATCTTTTTGGCAACAATTTCATTCTCTCTCCCTAATTCTTTAACAGATTGCCTATCACTATTATGGCCTAATTCCCTCGTTCATCTAAGACCAAATTAAGGACAACCTCACGTTTGAAAATGATGGGAAGAAGAATCACCTGCAGGGTTAGGTTTGTAGACTATGAACCAATAAACCTCTTTGCTGGTGAGAGGAGAGAAACCACCCCTTAAGTTTTCGAATACGAACTGCTCGGCGTCATGCTTAAAGCCATGGCCTTGAGGGAATGTTGCCAAACCTCTAACAGCCCATCGACCCGAATGAACAGGGGCAGCGAGCCCCAGCCACTGAGCCACTACTGAGTGCAGCCCGTCACACCCAATTAAAATCTGCAGTGCACAACAAGACAATTACTAAGCTCAGAATTACGAAGTGTGCTTCAGATCATTCGGTAACTTGACTTTGAGCTGATTATTTATTCATTGATGGTCCAAATCAAATACCTCATCTAAAAGATTAGTTATTAGAGTTATAATTATATATTGAGTGGCAGTATAGACATATCCTATTCCTTAGGACATTTAATTAAAAGCGTAATAAAATCACTTACTTTGGCTTTGATGACTGTCTGATCCTCCATGTGGATGATTGCTTTAGGCGAACCTTGTGGTGTTTCGGTTTTTATTGAGACAACCTTTGAAGAATAGCGTATTGTTTCAAGTGGAAGCTCCTCGGCCAAGGCTTCCAATAGGGCTTTCCTGTGCAGTGCCCTTACACCCAGTATGCTGCTGCATTTAATCATAAGCATCTATTTCAACATTAGAAGTTCCAGACTCACTTAGGAAATTAAACTTTCCACCTTGCAATGTCTTTAAACTACGTAGTTGGTGACACAATAGATGTTTGATTTCATTACCTGTCGGTTGGCGCTCTTGAGTAACCGATCTGTGTAGCCCCAGTAGCAACATTAGTAATAGACACCCTAATTAGAAATGGCACTCGTTAGTTCAGCTGTTAAATTACAGTCAATTCGTTAATAAGAGGGAGTATATATCACCCTTCTGTTTCGCTTCCCACCCGGATTTTAGAAGACGACGATTTACATGTACAGGAAAAAGGGAATCCAGGGCCAGGCTTTCGGTAAGCCGGACCATATGAATCCATCTTAGCTAGACCATTCAGACTTTCAGAGAAGACAACTCTTTTTCTGGGTTTAAAAGAGGATAATTCGAAAACATTAGTAGCAACAAATCCTGGACTAATCAGGCGGTTACGATTAGCAGATGGATGAAATTTTCTAGGGCATGTTTTAGTTAAAACAGGTCATCTGCTACTTAATCAAATATCGCCCCCTATAAGACGATCCTGACCGCTAATAAATATATTTAGGAAGGAAAATCCACAGCTTAAAAAGTTTTGGGAAGCAATGGTTTCCCCGACATGTTCCTGTAGCTCATTTTAAAGACAGGCGCCAATCTCACAGCAGAACACCTAATTATACAGAAAATCATTAGAGGCAAACGAAAGTTTAGTGATCTTACTTTTCGATCGGGCCGTAAACGGAAGTGAGCTTGTGAGCAACGCCTAGGGCTTCAAGAGCTCTCCAAGCGTTGTCGGAGAGTCCTAGGGCAGCGCCCGTGGTTCGAAGCTCATGCCACCTCTCCAGCACCAAGGCCTTGACACCGACCCTCTTAAGGGCCAAGGCCGTAGCCAGGCCTGCGATCCCACCACCTATGATCACCACCTCCTCTTCGCGCATTTCCATCTCTCTCTCTGAAACCTTTCAATAAACAATTTACGGAGACCAATTGAATTTATAAGCAAAAGAAGAAAACCAACACCTAGAGGAAGCTGCGACTAAAGAGCACGTGAATCTGTCATCGCTGAAGGGCAGTCTCGCAGCTTCCTTTCCTAGAACGTAGCCTTCTACGGACAACCGTCTCTTTCTATGAATTCTTGCTTACAAAGAAAAGAGAAGTACACGTCTCTCTCTCTCTCTCTCTCTCTCTCTCTCTCTCTCTCTCTCTCTCTCTCTCTCTCTCTCTCTCTCTCTCAACTATATGACACTGTTAAATTCTTCCTGCTTGAAGTAATTTTCAAGAGATGAACCACATCGATAGAGTGTTGACGCGTAAAAATCTAATCAGAGAGTGCTGTGGGGATCAAGCCGTGACCCTCAACTTTTGGATCCCTATGGACAGCTGTATGTGACGCGAAGGCCGTTGAACTTGTAGACCACCATCACCCACATATTCTTGGTTCCATGACGAAACGGATCCCCGAAAGGTGAATCCTATTACGGAAGGTCCCCACCTTTAGTTGTTCCGACCGGCGACTCTGACTTCTCAACTTCGAATTCCTAATAGTACAAGAAAACCTTGCAGATTGGATAAGCCTGGCATCTGGAAACTGTAGGAGGAACTTGGTCCAAACAAGGGTGAAGACATTGAATGACCAAATCTTTGCTTGCTAGAATCATCCAATCGCAATGCCTTTTGCAAGATCCGTGAGCCACACGTGGGCCACTAAAACGCGTCTGATTGGGAGCAGCACCGTAGCCACTGCATTATTTAGTTTCTTTTTCCAATTTCCAATGGGAAGGAGCAGGTCAAAAGGTAGCAGTCGTGCATTCAACAATAGAATAATGATTTGACCCGGCTGATTGACGACCATAAGGCATTTTGTGTGTGTACGGAATTAGTCTTTCCTTTTGATTTTTCTATCCTGGTAGAATCGTGCGGGCCTTCCTTTTGACTTTCCTTGCTTCTTCTTCTTCTTCTTCTTCTTCCTTATTCTCTCCATTTCTCGTTGAAAATCACAATTCACAGACCCACACGAGCCCTTGTCACTCGACTTCTCAATCACCCAACTTCCTCTCTGTTCAATGTTCACTTTTGATCAAAATATTCCTAATTGTTAAGTGTTCAATTTTGGTCAAAATATCACTAATTTAGTATTTGATTAGAGCATCTAGACCATTAATTTTAAGATTTTAAATCAAATATTTCATTTTAGCTTTAATTGGCCATCCAACCGTTGAATTGTAAAATTTAGTGGTTAAATGACTATTAAAGCTAATGGACGGTTTAGATTTCGCTAATTGAGTCCTGTGCATTGCAGATCAGTCAACTCAGGCATAGACGCTCCAGATTGAATCATGAAAATCAGATGGAATTTGAAGAGTCATAGTACAAAACAAGATTGAAGACTTGCAAAGTTCTAGTAAGACTAGAATTCCAGTGGACCCACTCTCTCTCTCTCTCTCTCTCTCTCTCTCTCTCTCTCTCTCTCTCTCTCTCTCTCTCTCTCTCTCCTATACATCTCTCCCTATCTCTCTTTTGAAAGACCCTTCTTTCTTCTCCAAAAAGAATGTTTTTTTTCCCTTTTAGGAAGGTGCAGGCTGGGCTCTCTCTCTCTCTCTCTCTCTCTCTCTCTCTCTCTCTCTCTCTCTCTCCCATCTCAACTATCTCTATCTCATGCTTCATCTTCACTGCTTGGATTGACTCCTTTGTTTCACACTTTACCTCCTCTCTTTTCATCTCTTGGTTTCCAACAAGAACCCGAGTTCCAGTCTGCGTTTCCTGCTTCATCGCCATCACACAGCTAGCCCTCTTCCATCATCACACCGCACCAATTCCCCTGCTTCTCTCTTCTTTACGGATTCCCTCACTCCCTTTTGCCTTCACGTTTTCCCTCTCTACTTCCTTATCCTCTCTCACTCCTGCATCAACCCCCAAACCCATCACCTGTCTTCCCAGGCTACACCAACTACCTAGCCTCCTCTACAACACCACCAACCCAACTCCTCACCGTGCTCCCTTCTCCCTTAAGCTCCAACTCTTTCTTCCCGCCCCTGCTCCATCTTCCCAAACCACATCATCTCGTCCTCTTCTCTTGGCCGGCCATTGGTGCGTGACACACCAAGAAGGCCTGGCCTTTTCTCCCTCTTCTTCTTCCCTCTTATCCCTTCTTCTCAATCCCCCTTCCTCTCCGGCTCCACCTTCTTTCGGCTGGGCATATACCCATTCCGGTTGGCTCAGGAATTTCTCCCATCATCTTCCCTGTCTCCCATCTCTGGAGGGTTTCTCGCTTCCGAACGGCCCAGTGGAGAAAATCCGAACTGGGTTTTCTCCCAACCCAGCTTCTCCTCCATTTGCATCCATTTGCATCACTGGACGCCCACAGGTGCGTGACACACCACAGGCCTGGTGTCATTTCAACTGCCCAGAATCTCTCTCTCTCTCTCTCTCTCTCTCTCTCTCTCTCTCTCTCTCTCTCTCTCTCTCTCTCTCTCTCTCTCTCTCTCTCTCTGCCCGCCAGTCGCACGGCCAGGGAGCGGGTTTTCTCCCCATCTTCTCGTCTCTCCATCCTTCTTCTTCCTCTTCTCCTTCTTCCCCATCTTCTCATCCGATTCCTCTTTCTTCACCGGCTTCCACAATCACCAGACGCCCCAGGAGAGAAAACCCAACTCGGGTTTTCTCCCCACCATTTTCTTCTTCCTCCTTCCTCTATTCTTCTTCCTCTTCCTTTCTTTCCCCCTTCTCCGGTTCCCACCATGTTTTCCTGGTTTTTTCGTGAAAAACCAAAACCCCTAAAGAAATTCCAAGTCTGCCCCTGTTAAAACCCAGAAATACCAACTGTGTCCCCTGTCAGATTTCAGGAAATTCCATCTGTGTCCCTAAAAGAATTCCATCTGTGTCCCCTGTCAGATTTCAGGAAATTCCATCTGTGTCCCGAAAAGAATTCCATCTGTGTCCCTTGGCAGATTTCAAAAATACCAATTGGGTCCCCGGTTTAATTACAACTGTGTCCCTGTGCTATTCTGGTTTTAACTTATCTTCATTCTGACTATTCAGGGACAGTGCAATCCAAGACAGACTATTCAAGGACAGACTAATCAGAGATAGTGCAATCCAAGGACAAGCTTATCCAGGACGCATTTTTGTTTTATTTTCTATTTTCCTTGGAATAAATATTTGGGAACATTGGAACAATTGAATACATCTGGATTTTAGTTTATTTCTAGTATAATCTTTGTTTTTATTCTTTTAGTTGAATTTTATTTAAAACTCCATAATTTTAAATCAAGTCCTCGTGGGATCGACCCGTATTTGCATAGCTATACTACAATAGCCCGTGCACTTGCGGTTAAAAAATCAACACTAATTTAGTATTCAATTAGAGCATATAGGCCATCGATATCAATATTTTACATAAAATATTTTATTTTAGCTCTAATTGCCTATTCAACCCTTGAATTACAAAATTTAACGGTCAGATAATCATCAGAGCTAATCAGAAGAGTAATGAATGGTTTAGATTATTGTAATTAGGTTATGTGTATTGTAGATCAATCAATTCGAGTTAGGATGATCCAAATCAAATTAACGAGATTAGATCAAGATGAAAAAGTTTCTTGGAAAGAGAGGACTTTGAAGACTCTTAGGACAAAAGGAATTTGAAGAATGGATGAGTTTTGCATAGAAGGGGCCCTTGGCGCAATGGTAAAAGTTGTCATCATGTGACCTTGAGGTCACAGGTTCAAGGCGTGGAATCAGCCTCTTGCAAAATGCAAGGTAAGACTGCCTACTATAGGCCCTTGTGGTCTGCCCCTGTTTTGGACCCCACATAGGTGGGAGCATTATGCACCGGGGCTGCCCTTTCCAACACCCTTCTCTCTTTGTCTTTCTTTTCTTGTTCTCCTCCCCAGCTTCTCCCACCTATTCTTTCACCATCGCATTGCCCAGCTCCTCTTCAGTCAGCAGTTTGTCGTTTCAATTCCATTTTTTTCAGCCACCACCGACAAACTTTGCTGCACCAACAGAAGCTTTCAAACGCAGCACCGAATTTGGCCGCCGATATCAATTGTGGCGAGCACTGCCGTCGGCCACCAACGTCAAAGAAAATCGGCCACCGCCCAAGAATTTGTGACATTTTTTGTTGACATTAAGCTTTGAAAATCCCTATAAAGAGGGCTATGATTAAGAGCATTTGAAATCATCACACCATTCCATGTCTTCTCTTCTTGTAAATACTCCTGTAATTCTTTTACTATATTGTTTCAGTTTATTGTGAAATTCCTCTCTCCATGGACATAGGCATTTTTTGCCCAACCACGTTAAACGACGTTCTTGTGCGTGTGTTTGTGTGGGTGCATTATCCTGGTCGGGGTTAAAAACCCCAACAAGTAGTATCATAGCGAGTTCTGCCACAAAATAGAGGCAGAAAACAAGAGTTGCAAAATGGTCACGATCGATGCGAGAAGGAAGAAGAATGGTGCAACTAAAGTGTTGCTACAGTTAAAAAACACTTCTGCTACAATGTAAAAACATCATCATTCTGCTACAGTGAAAGGCAACATCATTGTACTATAGTAAAAGTGTATCATTGCTATCAGTTACAATGATCGTTACATTAAAAACAGAAAATGAGTGGGCTTTTGAATATGAACAGGTATGTGGTATCATTCTACAATGAGTAGAAGATAATATTTTGAATCATATTCAAAATGAAACACATACTAGAACTTTGTGGATCAAATTAGAAACCTTGTACGCATCGAGAACTGAAAATAATAAGTTATTCCTACTTAATCAAGCAATGCACCTAAGATATAAGGAAGGGAGTTCTGTTTTCGATCACTTGAATGAGTTGATTGGATGCTTTCAACAACTTTCTAACGTTGGCATCAAGTTTAACGATGATATCATGGGTTTATGGCTTTTTAATACTTTGCATGACTTATGGAATTTTTTTTGTGTTTCTCTAGCCAATTCTACTCTAGGTGGTGCTGTGAAATGGGAATCTGCAAGAAGCGCAATTTTAAATGAAGAAATGAGGTGATGAGCTCAAGTTGCCACCACATCACTGTCTGAAATTTTAATCTCAAAAAACAAGGAGAGAAGTAAGATCAAAGGTCGGCAGAAGAATAACAGGGCAAGAGTAAATATAAGTCTAGATATAAGAATTTGGAGTGTAATTATTGTGGCAAGAAGGGTCACATTAAAAAGCAGTGTTACAAGTGGAAAGCTGAGAACAAGACAGAGAATGCCAAGTAGAAGAGAAGAAATGATGACGTAAATGATAGTATGGCCACCACCACTTTAGGCCTTGTTGTGATTTATGATGAAAATGAGATCAACATAGCTTCCAGTGAGATTGGATGGGTCGTTTACAGTGGTGCTTCTTTTCACGTTACCTCTAAGAGGGAGTTTTTCACCTCATACACTCCTCGTGACTTTGTAGTGTTGAAGATGGGTAACGACGGGCTGTCAAATGTTGTTGGTATTGGATTTGTCTATTTGTACACCAATAACAGGACGAGGTTGATTCTTAAGGAAGTTTGACATTGACCAAATATCTGGTTGAACTTAATATCAGCCAGAAAGCTTGATGATGATGGGTACTATAATACCTTTTGCAATGGTCAATGGAAGCTCTCTAAGGGAACACTTGTGATTGCTAGAGGGAAGAAATCATCTAGCTTGTATGTGATACACGCTTTAATTCTTATTAACTCTATGAATGCAGTTGATGTTGCTGGTTCTTCAGAGTTGTGGCACAGGCAGCTCATTCACATAAGTGAGAAAGGACTAGTTTGTTTAGTCAAGAAGAGTCTGCTTTCAAGGCTCAATGCTGCAAGGTTGAGCAAGTGTGCTCATTGTCTTGCCAAGAAGCGGCAACAAATTTCCTTCAAAAGGCATCCTTCTTCCAGGAAGCCAAGCGTGCTTGAATTGCTACATTAGGATGTGTGTGGTACTATGAATGTACGAACACTTGGTAGTGCATTATATTTTGTCACCTTTATTGATGATTATTCCAAAAAACTCTAGGTCTATGCTTTGAAATATAAGGATTAGGTACTTGACAAATTTAAAGAGTTTCAAGCTTCTGTTGAGCGTCAAACAGGAAAGAAGTTGAAATATATACGCACAAGCTTCTTCTAGGTTTTGTTGCTAAAGGCAAGGAGAAGTACATCTGCAAGCTGGAGAAGAGTCTATATGGCTTGAAATAGGCACCCATGACAATGGTACAAAAAGTTCAAGCAATTCCTGGCCCAACAGGGTTATAGAATGACTATTTCAGATTATTGTGTGTTTATGTAGAGATTCTCAGAGAATGATTTTGGGATTTTGCTACTCTATGTTGATGATATGCTTATTATTTGATGCAGCTCTTCAAGGATCAGTCAATTAAAGAAGGAGCTAAACAAAGTCTTTGTTATGAAAGACTTGGGTCCTGTGAGATAGATTTTTGGGATTTCTATCGTTCGTGACAGGAGGAATAAGTGGTTATGGTTGTCTCAGGAGAAGTACATAGAAAAGGTACTTCAGCGATTTCACATGGATAGAGCTAAAGTGGTTAGTACACCTTTTGCTACTCACTTTAAGCTTAGTAAGAATCAAGTTCCAGTGAGTGATGCTAAAAAGGAATGCATGCAAGATGTTCTTTATGCTTCAGCTATTGGCAGTCTTATGTATGCCATGGTATGCACCAGAGCAGACATTACATATGCAGTTGGTACAGTGAGCTATTTTCTATTAAATCCAGGAAAAGAGCATTTGAATGCAGTGAAGTGGATATTGAGATATCTACATGGTACTTCCAAGTTGAGTCTAGAATTTGGCACTAGCAAGCTCGAGTTTGAGAGCTACACTGATTCGGATATGGCTAGTGATATTGATGAGGAAGTCTACTTCAGGCTATTTGATTAGTTTTGCAGGGAAAGCAGTGTCATGGCAGTCAATATTATAGAAATGTGTTGCCTTGCCTATGATGGAGGCTGAGTTTATTGTTGTGACAAAGACTTGCAAAAAGTTACTGTGGATGAAGAAATTCATGAACGAACTTGGCTTTACGCAGAAGAGATATGCCTTATTTTGTGATAGTTAGAGTGCTATAAACCTCAGAAAGAATTCTACTTTTCATGGGAGGTCAAAGCACATTGAACAACATTGATGTTCAGTAACATTGGATACATGATATTTTGGACAAGAAGTCGCTAAAGCTTGAGAAAATTCATACTAATGATAATAGTTCAGATATGATGACAAAAGCATTACTACGTAGCAAGTTCGAGATTTTCAGGGAATTGACTGTGATGGGCTTCTGCTAGAAGTTCATAAATGAAGAAACCTCTTTCAATTAATGAGCATAGAAGGGGAGATTTGTTGGTCCAATAACTTTGTTGCACTGACAGAAGCTTTCAAACTTAGCATCGAATTTGGCCGCCAACATCAACTATGGCAGGCGCCGTCGTCAACCGCTGACGTCAAAGAAAATATGCCACCGCCCAAGACTTTGTGACATTTTTTGTTGACATTTAACTATGAAAATCCCTATAAATAGGGATACGATTAAGAGCATTTGAAATTATCACACCATTCCCTGTCTTCTCTTCTTGGAAATACCCCTTGTAATTTTTTTCACTATATTATTTCAGTTTATAGTGAAATTGCTCTCTCCGTGAACATATGCGTTTTTGGCCAAACCATGTTAAACGGCGTTCTTGTGTATGTGTTTGCATGGGTGCATTATCTTGGTTGAGGCTAAAAAACCCCAACACAGTTTCCATCGATGACGCCTACCTTACCCTTGAACCATCCCCCTCAATCACTGCTCAACAGCCCCATCTATGTTTCTCTCTCTCTCCACTGAGAGACCTAAACCGAAGTTCAAATTCCATCATCCACTCTCTTCTTCTCTTCTCTCCCCCACTTCCCATTCCCTACATTCTTTTCTTCTCAGGATTATAGGAAGGACTTCTCTCTACCACCCTCCTCTTGCTCTCTCTATCTCCGTTCTTCATCTACCACACAACACCTCCCTTTCCAAGCTTCACCCCAGGTCATTTCCCACACCGACCTCTTTCCCTAGCACACCTGATGCCCTCTTCTCCACTCTGGATTTGCGAATCACAAATTGCACCAACTATTCTATCTCCTCATCTACCCAAGCTTGGCCAGACCTAACGACGCCATCTCACTGGCCCAGCACTGCACCTTCTCCTTTCCCTGTTCTCTGATTCCGGTAAGATCAGAGGAGAAAACCCATTTTCTCCTTCCCAATTTCTCTCCTTTCTCCATCTCCGACATCCCCTTCCTCAAGCATCTCTTTCCCTTGTTTCTCTAGGATTCCCAGTCACCGAAGAAAACTCCAAATGGATTTCCCTTTCTTTTCCTCTTCCCCTCCTCTTCTTCCCTCTTCCTCCTTTGGCTCTTCCTTCTTCTCCGTCAATTTCCTTTCAGTTTTCGTTTTCTTTTTTTTTTTTTCAAAATTTCCAATTCTGCCCTAAGTAGATCTAATTTAATCTCATTTCTGTCCCAGCTTTTATTTCCTTCTATGTCCCAAATTGTAATGAGATGTTCCTGTTCTAATTGAGCTTTACTTTATCCATATTCTAACTATCTAGGGACAATGCTATTCCAAGGACAGTGCAATCCAAGATTGTTTATTTAGTTTTATTTTCTGTGTTTTTCATAACTGGACATTATGTGATTTGCATCATTTCAATAAATCTGAATCTTTATTTTATTGTTAGTTTATTTCTGTTATGTTCTTTATTTTTATTTTTTAACCAATTAAATTTTATTTAAACTCTTCTTTAAAAGCGAGTTCTTGTAGGATCGACTCATACTTGCATTAGTTATACTACAATAGTCCGTACACTTATAGTTAAACACATCAACACTCTTCTCTCTTTCTCTGCTCCCTGTTCACTTCCTCATCACTACCCAACACTAGCAGCACCGCCTGTTGCACTCTCTACTCACCTCACTCTTCCCATCCCTTCCCAGTTATCTCCATCGTTGGCTTTTTCCGACGAAAACCCAGTTTCCAGGCATTCCCCTATGCTCTCCCTACTCTCTCTACTCAACTTGTCTCATAGCTAGCGAGTCCTCTCTCACAAGCAAATTCTATCATCTCTCCGTCACTTCTACTTTACCTCCCGCGCTCTCTTCTCATCAGCTCCACTGCACCGCTCCAACCCTCCAGCTAGCACCGCTCGACCAAGAGAATCCTGGTTTTCTCCATTTTCCCTCTATTCCTCCTCCTCTTCTTACCTTCTTCTCTTCTTCCCTCCCTACTTCACCGTAATCTCCCTCCTCTGCCAGCAATTTTCTTTCTTGATTAGAAATTTGATTTTTTTTTTTAACTTCCTTGTGTTTTTACCCATTGCACTTAATTCTTATTTCCATCCCCCAAATTTAATTCCTTATGTATCCCTATTTCTATTCCGGTTTTATCTTGCCTTCATTCTACTTATCCAGGAGCTGCACAATCCAAGCCAGTGATTAAGGCTTAACTTAATCAACAGTTATCTTTAACCAACAAGATTTCTTTGTTTCTCCTTTGTTTTACATTAGATCTTTAATTAATTTTTGTATTTTATTCATAGGACATCAAATAATGTTTCTGATCTTTAATCTAAAATCTAAAAATCAATCTAAGTAGTCCAAAAACTAAAATATTTATTTAGTCTAGATCTTTAAGATTTTGGGAAATCTGCTTAATCCAACTTTTGAATCCCTAATCAAAACTATCAATGAGACATTGATAAAGGTTGATCGACTCCAAGATGACCATATTTGAAGAAATCGACAGTGATCAAGCTAGAAAAGTAGAATTTCCTGTTATTTAGTTTACTTTTCTTTTTTCTTGAACTGAAAATTTTGTAATTTTTATCAGTTGAATATATCTGAATTTTGACTTCATTATCAAGTAATTTTTATTTTTACTTTTACAATTAAATTTTATTTAAACTCTATCTTTTTAAGTTGAGTCTTTGTGGGATTCACCAATATTGTATAAACTACATTACAACATCGTGCGCACTTACAGTAAAACAGTGCCCACACTCTCCTTTTTATTTTTCACCGTTTGGTGCCTTCCCAGTACATAGAGCACAGAGTAACTTACACACTCAAACATGCTCCTGGGAGCAAGGGTCAGACGGAGTAGCTGGCCCATTTTTTTGTAATTAAAAAAAAAAGAAAAGAAATCCTAACTGTTTATCAAATTCACCCTCATCCAGATGATGTGACTACCAAAATTCGAACCCAAAGGTTGCCTCTAAAGCCTCCTTTTATAGATTCCGTTTAGGTGGACAATAGACGGCATAAGAGAATACAAACAGTTTTCTGTTTTGGACCGTCTTTTTTACACCCAAAAAGGGAGCTTTAGAGGCATCCTTTCGATGTGAAATTTGGCACTCAGATTATCTGATGAGGCCGAATTCAATGAATGGTTCTGATTTCTGAAAAAAACATAAAAAATGGGCTCGTTAGCCACTTCTTGCTCCTCCGACCCTAGTCCGGAGCATCATATAATTCCTGGAGAGCCCACACCTGTTAAGGTCCCCTTCTTTATTCTTTTACCATAAAGGAGAGAACGGGGTTTTAGATTCAGTTGTTAGTTCCGGTGAATGCTCAGGTGTTGCGCAACCTCAGGGCGATACAAACAGTGATACCATGCCGGATCCATCTGCGATTGATCTAAGGTGGCTTCTGAGAGCGCGTTCTAGTCTTGTGAGCACAAAAAAAAATGTCATGAGCCCAATTGAACAACAACAAACGGCAGAACGAACAGATTTTGGTCCGTCAACGAACATCCTTCAAACTATACATGTGTAAGCAATGGCCCACGTTTGACAGCTAAAAGTACATCTAACAGGAAGCATGATTGGCTCTTACCAAGTTACCAGGATTTTCAAGCCATTAGAGGTCCAAGCTAGGATGGAAGGTCTGGATCTTCCCTGAGTGGGGATGAGGCCCAGTATGTCACAGTGGCAGTGCCTCATTGTACTGCAATAACATCATGTCCTACTGAAGCATATTCCTCTGTTCTTGTTTTGATCCTCGTCCATCCGGATACAATGGACTCCAACTTGCTGCCCTGGCCATAGAAACTATCGAAAATGCCCAAGAAACTCAAGTGATAAATTTACTATTTGTGTTGGTGGGTATGGAGCAGGAACAGGAAATTACACACCCGCGAGGGTGGCAAAGTCCTCTTCTATTTTCTTGTCTCAAATGCTGAGGCCCAAAGACCAAATATTTCTTCGTGGAGATAGTTGTGGTGGATTTGGTGGACCACCTGATATTTTATAATGATCACGCAAGCAGATGATCAGAGCAAGGTATTATTTCATAATGGCTGGAAATATGAAGTACATATCTATGTTATATATACACCAGGGTGGACGTCATAGTCTTTGATTTGGTGGTAACTACTAGTAGAACCACCATCTTTATCAATGATTACGAGAGCCATAAACTTGTAAGCGGACAAGCAAATCCATGGCCCCTGATCAGAAGAAACTTGGTCCCCTTGTACGATGGGATAGTGCATAAAATTAAGGGTTTTTGCAGAATTACCATTATTTTATGGCATTTTTGCAAGAAAACCCAACATTTTTTTCATTTTACAAATTTGCCACTCTGTTAAGTTTCCATCCTCATTTACAAAGGCGATCTGGGTAGCGCCGCTGTTGGGGTGGGGTCTGGGTAGCACCAACCAGCAAGGTGCGATCTGGGGAGCATGAGTAATGCCGTAGTCGCATCGGTGTTGAAACATATGCTGTTTCAACAGGAGTTGCCGGGCGTGGGTACTGATTAAGGTGTTTGCCGGAAATTGACAGTTTTCAGCAGCAGATAAGGGTAAAAATAAAATCTACAAAAAAATGAACGGAGAAAGGAAATGAAAAAGTAACAGAATGGCAAATTTGGAAAGTTATATAAAATTTAATGGCAAATTTTGCAAAAATAGCTAAAACGTTTTCTTGCAAAAACATCATAAAGTAATGGCAATTTTGCAAAAAATACTAAAATCAATTGTGGAACCGTGCACCAAACCTAACATCGCATTTTAAAAACGATAACACATAAATACTCTGATATTAGTAAAAGCAGTGGTGGGGGCATCCCTAAAGTGGTGCAACCTTGTCAATGCAAAAGGACCCATTGAATGAATTTGCGAAGTGATGAAGCCTTTCATTTTCATTCCTACAGCAGGTAACAGCAATCGTTTTATGTTGCTTTCATCAAGAGATTTGCATAGCTGATAAAAATGATGAAAGAAATATATGCAATCAATTCATCATTCAATGAAAAAGCTAGCTCTCTCTCTCTCTCTCTCTCTCTCTCTCTCTCTCTCTCTCTCTCTCTCTCTCTCTCTCTCTCTCTGTCTAAGGATTGGAGGCACCCGATACACCATCGTTGATATCTTTGACGACCGATAGGGTTCTAACTCCCTGTTCTTGGACGGAGCTTATCCACACATAGATCAAAGACACTAAAAGGTGGGAGTGGGTAGCTTGAGGAGTGCTCGTTTTGGAGTTACTTCTTTCTATCTTTAGCATATATATTGAATAATACTCCAACTCCTAACTGAATATACTCCAACCAGAAAAATAGGATCTTCCAGTGCTAAGTCAGTCTTATGGGAAGAATGACACCATCAGATGTACACACAAAAAGCTCCATCAGATGAATCGTCTTTTTCTAAATAAGCGATCAGTGGGTCCACCCTAGATGTTATCTCCTGTCAAATAATATGATTAGTTGATCTTAATTGCCTGATCCAATGTTTAATTGGAGCACCTCTGAAATACTATGATAGCATAGTAGGTTAACTACAATATTTTGTTGTAGTGTCTCCCCTTCTGCGTGATGGCTGTCCTTGGTTGGTTAGAGCCGTTCATCTAATTTTTCTAGCTTTGCATATCTTGTATCCCAATCATCAAGGTGATAGGAGGATTATAACTCCCAAAAACTCTACTTCTTGCTACTTGATTCTTGACGCTTCGTTACACTGTGTATCCAACGGCCTGCCTCTTGTAACCAAGAGCTCATCCTATGCTCACTGTTTTTCGAGTATAGTCCTCCAAAGTTGGAAAATTTAGATGGACAGGTCTGATCAAACTATCCTTCATCAAACAGGTTCTTGTGCACTATCGTTCATCATCCAATAAATGGACAGTCTGAGGCAGTAAATTACTTTAATCGTTCTTAGATTATATGCGCGGATCCAATCAGAATGTCCTGGTGGAGATGGCAATCCGCATATAATTTCTCAGCACAAGTACGTGTTGGGTCGAGTAGTTCCGTAGATCCAAGCATAAGAACCTTTCGGCTCAAGTGGTTCAGTGGATTCAAGCGTTTCATATGCCAGGCCGTACAATGGATGCCCCCTTATGGAGTGTCTTCCATGCATTTTTGTCCCTTCTAAACATACTGTCACACAAGAAATTAATTTCATGGTGAACATCCAATCAAGAAAATTTGTGAGGATTGGCCTGACTACAGAGGTCACTAACATAATATAAATTAATTAAAGTCCACGAATAAGGGAGTGTGAAGAATTACACGCCCACAGCATTTTGCTTGAAGATCTAAGCTGGTCATCATGTTCCCTACATAAGAAGTAACAGAAGAGAGATCAATGCATTCAGTTCATCCTAACCAATTAATTTGGGTATTTAAAAAATTAACTATAAAATAATGGCAGTAATTTTTAGCTCTGTAAAAGTATTTAATGGGTATGAAAATTGATACTCAATCCTTTCAAGGCATGTTGAACATGATAAATGACTTAGAACTACATAAATATTCCACATGCCCTTAATCATGGATCCTACAGCGTCACAATTAATTATTCTGGGTCTCGAAATAAGTGGTCTCAACCATACTTACTACCTTTGATTGAGTCCGCATCTAAGCATCATAGCTTCCTTTTTTCCTTCAGAAAAAAGGGGTATTATAGGAATGCTATCTCACCACAGCTACCAAAATGTTATATTCTCTATCGATGAAATGAGCTACTCCAACTCATCTTAATCCATCTACTCTAATTCATCTCACCCCAGCATAAGTGATATTTTCAGTCACCTCACTTAATTTCATACCAAATTTAGGTTAACTTAAGGCAGCTCAAATCATCTCAAACTAGCTTATCTCAACTCAAGCATCGGTCCACATCTACCAATGGTCACAGAAGCAGGAATTTGATGCAACAACAAATTGTAACTCCAAGAGCCTTCATTTGCTGGTCTCTTGTTTAGTAGGCAAAAAAATTCCTAAAAACTACGTTTACTAGATTCTTACATGCTTATAGGATCACCTTGAACATTTTCCACCCATAGACCGATAACTTGGATTTCTAAATAAAATTTGTGTTATGAGATCTAAAGAGCACCATATACACACAGTGAACACAATAATTTATGTGGTTTGGCTAAGTCTAGCCTACGCCTACGAGAGAGGGAAGAGCAATTCACTATTGAAGAAGCATGTACAGCCAATGCCAACAACCCCATCTTTAGTTTCTGTTTATAGAGATGAAAGGGGGCTTGAAATATTATACATTAACACAAACTTTATCTTAATAAACCTTATCTTCTCGTACGTACCTGATAGGATTCCTAATTAGATCAAATTATCTTTTTCTAACAGACTCCTTATCAGATTTAGACTCCTCTAATTATATTTATTTTATCTGATCATCTTCTTTTGTTGGTAAGTTTATCTGCACTGGGATAAACATTATCAATTTGTAGGCTCTGGAAAGATCATTCTCAGCCAGCTTCGACTACTTAACGTATGATGGAGAGGAGTCTTGTGCATGACCAAGTGAAAGATTTTGATTGACAAACAGCCAAGCTCCAGTAATGCAAACCCTGTGGTTTTGGTGTGGCTGCCACCGCATCAGATCCTGTGTTTTTGATGTAGTAATTTTCGTCATTAAAATATATTTATTTGGCCGGTAAATACAGGTAAATATCAGGGACAGCTTGGTACGTTCACACGTTGAGAATATGCCAAGCGGACAGAAATGGAGACGAAATTCATGGCAGAAAGAGACCCCATAAATTCCCTCCTTTTTTTCTCTCTCTCCTCTCGCTGTGAACAAGCAAACATTGTTTCAGGTGCATGAACGGAAGGCCTTTCGTTCGGTCTTAGCCGCAAGGCGTAAAAGAATATTTATTAAATATAAAAATAATTATTTTATATTAAATAGAGAGAGAGCAGAGCAGAGAGAGAGAGAGGCAGAAGGAGAAGAGGGAGATTTTTCATTTTCTCTTCCAATTGCCAGGAAATCAGTCCGTCAATGGTGTGTATGTGTTCATGATGTCTGGTCTGGAGGAAAATGTAAAGAAACGGAGAGATTTTTTGGGCAATCTGAAAAGGCGGTTTAGCCTTTTCAACTAGATTTGCAGAAGGTTCGGCTTTCTGTGTGCGATTGACGGATTTTGAAGGTTTTTTCATTTTCAATTTTCAGTCTGGTTGTGTAGCTTTCCGATCGACGAGGAAGCAAAATATTTGGAGCTTGTTGGTCGATTTCAGTAATCTGACTACTTTTCGTTGCCGATCAGGAGATCTCGGCTTTTCTCTAGGTAAATGAGTTATTCTTTCTGTGCGTAAGGCGAATCCGCACCTTTTTCCGGTACTGAAATTATCTGGAGATTGTCCGGATCCATTTCTGCAGGCTTGGTAATCGATGAGTTACAGGTCAAATGATGATAAGACCGCAAATTTCCACAGTGTCTGCTCCAAATCCGCGGAGTAAATGACGAGAGGAACTAGCAGGATATTTTAGATCTGGGGGCAGATTTGCGCATCTCTTCGTAAGACTCGAAAGTAGGAAACTTTTGTGCTCCGAATTTGTTCGAAGAGGTTGAGAAAAGAGTTCGGTTATTGAACTAAGTTCTAGATCCCACGAAAGACATTCGTGGATTCGCAGATCAGTATTTTTCTGAGATGGATTTCGATGATCTCAGATCTGTTTTGAGGAATTCAGGCGTCGATGTTTGGACTCTGATCGATACAGCGATCGCAGTGGCTTCGGTGGATTACGGAAAGGAACTCAAAGTTCGAAGAGACGGAATCGTCGAACGGCTCTACACGACGGCTTACCGGAGCTGCCATTCCGACGTTCCGAGACATAGCAGTAATGGGATCAAGGAGGAGAAAAATGAACGGATAGAAGCAGAAGCTTCAATCGAAAAGGAAAGCAGTCCGGAAGCAAAGAGCGCTTCTCCTTGTACTCCGCAATCGATTGACAGGGAAGAAGATCGAGATCAGAATTATGGCCGTCCGATCGATCGGGAACAGAGCAAGATCCGCGCTATCAAGACATATCTCGAAGATCCTGATCAGGTTCGGTTCGGATTGTCATTTTTTCAGAAATTACATGTTCTTTTATATTTTTAGTTTATTTATGTTCTTGGATTCATGTAATAGTCGGACGATTCTCTGGTTCATGCATTGCAAAATCTTGCAGACATGGATATCACATTCAAAGCTCTCAAGGTAAGATGGAGAAGTTTTTGCAAGAGAAAATCCCTAAAATTTCTTACCCTGTTTCTCAGAACAAAGAGCATGTTTTTCTTTGATTTCAGGAAACCGACATCGGAAGGAACGTGAATGGGCTGCGAAAACATCCTTCAAGCGAAGTACGGAGATTAGTGAAGCTACTCATCAGGTGATAGCAATAAAAACCAAAAGAGAGAAGAAAGTCTGAATTACATTGGAAACCAATACAAGAGAAACAAACTGAAGTAAGCAATGATAGAAACACCTGTTCTTGTGATTCAATTGCAGGAAATGGAAAGATCTCGTGGACCAATGGGTAAACATTAATTCCAGTGGTGAACCTGCAGCTGCTGCCATTACTGGTATACTCATCAGGATTTCCTTAGTTGAAAAAGAAACAAGAAAACAGTTCATTTTTGTTTCTCGTTCCATTTTCCTGTTTTGGCGTTAATCAGAGGCATGGATGGCAGCTGATGGAGATTCCCCACAGCAAATGCATACAAAAAATGGTCAAAATGGGAACCAGGTGACAAAATCTTCACAACTATTATCACAGAGAGAATCATAGTTCCTGTTTTTGAAGTCCTAAAGTGTCTTGCCATCTAATTTCAGGTACCGGATTTTGGCTACTCTCCGAATTGTTGCAGTAAGTGAAGTGATGATAAATCCTTCTTCATGTTTTCTTATCCCTTGTTGTTTGTGTCACCTCTAAGTGGAATGGAATTCGATCATTTTGCATTCTCAGATGGTAGTTCTGGTTCAGATAAAAACAATTCCGAAATAGAATCCAAAGGAAAAGCAGTTCCAAGGAGAGAAACTCAACCTAAGCAAAATCATTCAGTAACTGCTGCTTCTACTTCCAATGTAAACTAACTTCATTTTTCAACTTACAGCATTTGATCCATTTGGGTGTTTTCTTTTTTCATTGTATTTGTGGTGTTTGATTGTGTCGTGCAATCTACAGAAACAAAAAGAAGCCCAAATCGATCTGGACAGGCTTGCTTCGGCCAGAAAACGACTTCAAGAAAACTACCAAGAAGCACAAAATGGTATGAAATTCTTTCACTCATGTTATCATCAGATGATCCTTTTCATTTATATATAGGAAGTTCACATTATACTCGTTTCATCAATGAAGCGAAAAAGCAACGGACGATTCAAGTTATGGATCTCCATGATATTCCCAAACCCAAAAACTCCTCTTTTGCACGGAATAAAGGCGGTTTTCAGGCAAAGCACTGGTGAGAAATGGCGCCGTGAAAACCACCAGCTTTGGAGGTCTGTTGTTGTCTATTGTTGTCATTTTGCTGGGAATAGCTGGGTAAGAAGAAACCGGAAACCGGTTGGCGCTGTACCTTATTTTATTTTTCATATATTATCTGGATTAATGCGGATGAAATTTCCAGCTTAATCTCAATTAACAATACAAGTTTCAAGAAAAATGCATTGTTTAAGACGCTGCACGTAAAACATCGCTCCTTTGCGGATTAGAAAAGAAAAAGAAAGGCCAGAATTAAACTTGTATTTGTTTGGTTTTGAGGTGTGGTTGATGTTTTATCGTCTTCCCAGACTGCGTCAAAGCAGCAGAGCTACTGGCCAAAGGTTCTAGTAAAACCGCTGTCTAGAGGCACGTCCGTAGTATTAGGCAGATTCGCTATGGTTTCCTTTAGGTTCATAGTAATTGGCACTTCTCATTTACCTATGGGGAGTACCATAACTAAATGTTGGGGTACGAATCTCCTACTATTTTGCACTAAAATGCTTGCTATCTATGGGCCATTTTGTTTGCTACTTGTTTCAGGGGACCTTTTTTAGCACGGTGTTTTGGGTTTAGAAAATCTGATCCCTTTTTTACTATTAGGAGGTAGACTGGATGTAATTATGCTTGCTTTACCTAAAGGTCATACACTAACAATTTACCATCATCCGCTATACACATCTGAAGCGCAAATTTTGGGTGATTGGAGTAATTCATTTGGTCGGCACAACCATGCGTTTTGCGGGCTTGATTAATAAGAAAGTTGGACGAATGGTTCGTTTCACCAACCAGAAGACTGCAGGGTTTAGTCTACTTACCGTTCAAAAAGTAAAAACGGGCAGATAAAGATAAAGATGGCTGTACTTGTTGCTCTGTTTCCAATGGTGATGATCAGGTGATTAGGTAATGGCAGAAACACCGGCATGTTCTAGTTTTGTTTGCCCCTGACTTCTTGTTTGTTCGGACTCTCGTCGACAAGCGCACACGTATGATTATTTACGCAAAGGCTTGATGATCGGACTTGCATGGAGCTCTTGGATAGTGGCCTCGACGATGCCTTAGCGGTGTAGCATTTTTCGGCGTTCAGGGGTGAGGAGCTATTCCGGCTTCAGAGTAAAAGAAACAAGTTTTAACTGAGGTTGAGAATTGATATTTCTGCCTCATTGCCGGTAGATAATCTAGTCAGTTAAGTGTAATAAAATTTCAATCTGATTGTCCTGGACATCAAATTTGATACGTTAGATGTTTTTAGGCATGTTTTTTTGCAGTAAACAAATCTCTACCGTTTATTTCTGTTAATTTTTGAAGGATCTAAAACAAGTTGCTAGGATTGTCTAAATGCATTGATTTCTCATAGGTTTTTTTTTGGCATTCTAATAAATAATAAATAGCTTAGATTTACAAAAAAAAATGTTATACAATGCATGAAAACATAGCGAGTGCTCAGTTCCCTCCTCTTGACAGTGTACAAACAGTGGGGACTCTTATATCTTTATATTAGACTCGCAGAAGGTAGAATGGAACGGGACATTAGGCGTAGGACTGACCATGTCAATCACCTGCTAATGCTCCACGAAACCGACGATATTAATCACAGACATGTACACGTCAGACTGAATAACCAAACACAATGGGCTAGATGTATATGAAAAAGGCATTTTATCAAAGTAATTAAGAGAACTATACGTCCTGCCCAATCTTGATTGGGGCAGCTTAGTGCACGAAGCTCCCATCCATGCAGAGTCCAAAGAAGGGGTGGACCATAAAAGGCTTATAATATACAATCTTATTTTGCATTTTTGCAAGAGGCTGTTTCCACAACTTAAACCCATGATCTCAGGGTCACAAGATAACAACTTTTACTGTTGTGCCAGGGCTTTCCTTCATCCTGCCCAAGCCTGATGTTTGTTTATTGCGTAAACTGTTAATGATGGGTTATGGTAATTATCTGGAGCTAGAACTGTGTCTTAACTGCACAAATTTGATGTTTCTAACCTCGATCTTGTTTACGAAATCTGCCATGGATCTTGTACCTAACCCACGTAGATATCCTCTTTAACTCCAAATCGCAAAACCATGGGGGATATCCCTCTAGAAACATTAAAAAACACTAAGATGGAAGCAGCCATGCTGGTATTTTTCCTAAAAGCACGTGTTAACCCCACATATCTGATAATTGAAATCTCTGTTTGGTTGGTCGTGCTACAAGCAGGAAGTGCCTGAAAAATATTACTACCTGGACAGTTCCTAGTCCGGTAAGACCATTAGGGAGAACAGCGTGAATTAGACCTACTCCAATCTCTCTACGGAAAGTCTTTATCTTGAGACTCGGCTGCCTGCAAAGGGACTAACTACACTCACTCACTGACTAAGAAAGAAAAAGAAAAAGGTACAATGATATACAGCTATTTATAACTTAGACATGTCTAACAATGCAAGCCTGTAATATTCGCTTCAAGTAGTGTCCTCTTGTTTCGATTGGATCCATTTGGCCTTTGATAGGTCAGCCTGAGGAAAGCACGGACCAGCTGGTACAGGAGTGGCTGTTTTAGATATAGCCGTGGCAAGTTTCAGCAGCTTCTGGCGTAGCGTTAGGACACCGTACCGAATGGACTGCTATGTTGATAGGATTGATGTTTGCTATCCACTTAGAATTTCTATGCTGAAGACTCTTTGTGATGATTGCTATCCGCAAGACCACGTGGAGGAAGAGCAATGCTTGGGCCCTGCACTACAGTACACAAGATAGTGCTGAGTCCCACTATGTATATGAAGGGCTCACCCTCAGTTGATTCGACCGTTCAGCTGCTTTCTCTAATTGTTGATATCTTTTATATAGAACGTCCCCACGAATTAGGTCCTGCACTACAGGGCACGAGCTAGGTGCTGCATCCCCACGACACATGATGGAACTCGCCTTTGATTGATCAGACGTTTCAGCTAATTTTTCTAACTCTTGAAATGTGGTATATTGAACATTACCATGAATAATGATTTTAGCATCCTCAAAATCTGCATTTAGTTTGCTGATTTTGGACCGTTCTTTAAGCAATATTTTGACCCTTTGTAATTCCATGACCAAAGTTATACTGTTCAGATTCCAAACTCATCCTATCCGCACTGTTTTGGAATTGATTGTCATCTACGGTGGGAGAAATAGGATGAACGGACCTGGTCAATCAAAAGTGGGATCACTGTAGTAAAGTGAGGGCTGTTACAACTTGTGTCCCGTAGGGAAGAGGAATCCAGCATTCCTCGAAGAGGTATAATCCTGGCAGCCAGTTTCCAGAGTTTTCAGGCAAACGACACGAGGTCCCCTGCTCCAATCAGAACCTCAGTTGGTAATTTAACCATTCCTATGCCCCTAGAAGATTCTGGCACTGCACGTAGACTAGGTCTCTCGTTGATTTCGCTTAGCTGTGGTCAACCTTAATGCAAGCGCCAATAGGATCTCGCCGGAGGCTATTTTCCTTTTGCGGTTTTGTATTACGAGCCAGACCATCCAAGTCCCACATGAACTCGAATTCTCAATGAGGACGGTCGCTACGAGATAACAAGAACTGTTTGGGACTCAAGTCGCCCAAGCGGACATGACTAAGCCATTAATCTGGCTGCTAGTGGCGAGTCCATCCACTTTTCTGATTTTGTCTCGATTGGACTACCTAGTCCCTTGATTGAAGAAACCTTCTGCACGCCAGCAAAATGTGAATAATCTTAGTTGTCCCCAAGTAAGAGCTAAGTTTAACGTCTTCAACTAAATAAGACTTATAAGTAACCTAACTTTGTAAACCTAGACCAAACTAGTCAACTAATACTCTTAATCCTATCCATAAAAATGAATTTGATAAGATTTCTCATGGCACTTTAGAATCTCACAGTAGTCTATATATTTTCTCCACCTTAAAATTTTTTGTGGTAGTAATGATAAAACATAGTAGACCACCACGATTTTTAATGTTGTCGGACCATATTGATAATTTCTCATTTTTCAGTCTTTCGTGGTAGTTAATATAATTTCTCTACCTCAAAATTTGAGTTGGTGGTAATACAATGACATTTTGACCCACTGTGAATTGTCCCATTCTAGATAAATTTCTCCATTTTCCTTAAATTGTCCTTAAATTGGGGTATAAGTTGACTTTGCCCTTTCCAAAAAGTTTGTTCTTATATTACTAAACAATGATGAAAGGGTGTTGCAGAATTATGAGACTTTATAATAAAAAAATTCTAAGTTGCCCCTAAGTAAGAGTTAAGTTTAACGTCTTTAACTAAACAAGGCTTATAACTAACCTAACTTTGTAAACCTAGACCAAACTAGTCAACTAATACTCTTAATCCTAACCATGAAAATGAATTTGGTAAGATTTCTCATGGCACTTTAGAATCTCACGGTAGTCTATATATTTCCTCTACCTTGAAATTTTTGGTGGTGGTAATAATAAAACATAGTAGACCGCCACGATTTTTAATGTTATCGGACCATATTGATGATTCCTCATTTTTCAGTCTTTCATGGTAGTCAATATAATTCCTCCACCTCAAAATTTGAGTTGGTGGTAATACAATGACATTTTGACCCACTGTGAATTGGGATCAATTCATTATGAATTGTCCCATTCTAGATGAATTCCTTCGTTTTCTTTAAATGGTCCTAAAATTGGGGTATAAGCTGACTTTGCCCTTCCCAAAAAGTTTGTTCTTATATTACTAAATGCGGAGACCTAGTTTTGCTTAACCGTGATTATTTTCTAAGGTGTACCCTAGAGTAGGTTGATGTAGGGCTAGTACATCAACTAACTCTTCTTCTTCATGTTCTATGGGCACATGTAAGGTTTTAAATGGGCCTACATGACTATCTTGTAAATGTTCAAATAAGGTTTGTATGTCCCAATCAAGTATATCTTCTACATTGCAAGCCTCAATTGAAATTTCAGGCTCTATAGGGAGTTCTACTCTATCTTGCCATTGAGAAGTATTCATTAATGGTACAATATCCAACAACTTATTTACCTTCATAAGGGATGTGTCTTCATCAAATTCATAAAAATAAGAGGAACACGATTTCAAAAGATTAGGGTCGAATGTTTCCACAGCTTCATTCTCTTCAGCATTGGAAGCCTCTTCCTCATAATTGTAACAAAGAGCAGGACATGACTCGAGTAGATATGAGTGGGTAGTTTCCATGGATAGTTATGAACTTTGTGGCTCAGATTGATCATAAGAAATTTTCATCCACTTATTAATAATAAATGGCTCTTCATTATGCCCAATTGGTTTGAATTTCTTAGTCCTTTTGATAAATGCAACAATGTTTCTATCGGTTTATTCCCTTATTGGTTTCATTTTCTTCTCATATTCCTTTCTCTCTTGTTTCATTTCCTCATTTTCCTTTTTCAAAGGTAGCCATGATTTATCTATTCTCTCACAAATTTGATGGTTTATCTATTCTCTCACAAATTTGATGCATATTCTCTTCTAATGGTGGTTCTACGTGTTGTAGAGGAGATGACTTATAGGGTTAGTATTGTTGTGGCATTAAGGTACTGAAAAAAGGTTGAGTAGGTTAAACCCATGATTGTTGACCCTAATAGTCTTGATAATTATGATAGGGTAAATCAGGATGGGGCCATGATGGTTCTTCCTAGTATGAGGGATAATCATGAGGCCATGGTTGTTCATGATGCCTAGCCTATCCATTATAGTCTTAGTAATTTCTCTCAAGATAAAAATTGCTAGAGTGTGTGAATCCAATGATTGCATTCACTGGCTCTTAGTAATAATCATTATATGTAGAGTTAGATGGCCATAAAGAAGTGGAATAGGATGCTAAGAATAGGTATAGTCATTGTGGTACTCATCCTATTGTGCAGCTTACCTAGATACAATCATCCCAAGCAATTCACTTTTCATACTATTTATCCTATCTAATCAATCAAATCTATCCCCTTCTTGATAGGCCTTTGTTCTCAACTTTATATACAATGAAACAAATCATTATATACAACGAACGAGTACTCTTTTTTTTATGAAAAACCATAATTATATGATGCAACCTAATTGTTGGTCCTAAGCTAAATGATGGGCAACTAATTCTAGTAGTTTGCTATTGAGCCAAATTGATATTCTGTAACAATGCACAGGATTGTAGTGTTTAAACCTAAATCTAAACAGCTTCTCCTTTAATCAAGCTAGATACTGCTTACCAGTTAGGTTCTACTCTAAAGTGGTTAATACAATCCTCATGTCAGGAGGTGTTTAGACCTTAACCAACATTAAAGAGAGGTGTGGGAAAATAATTTATACTTTAAGACACCCATTATAACCACAATGCTAAACCTTCTCTTTTCTTTACTTCTTTTATTTTTAGGTTCAATAAATTTAGACAACAAGGTGGGGGTCTAGTTCAATTAGAGATGTGGCAATTCTAATTTATTGATGACGATCCATTCTAGCAACTTTCCAAAGAGATAGATAGGCTAAACTATTTGATGCATGTTGAGCTTTATCCCATAAAAGGAAAATTTGTCTAACCCTAACCTTAGTAGAAGACTTTATCGGGCACAGAGAGCTCTACCTGTAAAGTGAGAGTGTGGTAAGACTCGAGAGAAGAAAGGGAAGAGTCTTCCCGTCTAGGCATGGGGAACTCTATTTATGAGAGAGAGAGACTTATGAAAAATAAAAGAGGGGGAATCACCTTGATTGTGGGAAAAACCCTCGGACAAATAATGGAAACTCCTTTTTCTCTATGTGATTTTCTTTGCATGTAGTTTCTCTCTCTGTGTATGTGTTCTTTTATGCGTGTAGGTCAAGTAGGAGGGGGTATTTATAGGCTTCTCCGAATAGGGAGTTACAAGGAAAATGACTAAGTGGGAAGTGGTAGAGGGAAGTTAGAAGGAGAAAATGTAGGATGTGAAAGAGCTATAGGATTTTGATTTGGTGAGAGTGGAAGAGATGGTGGGAATTTAGACGTAAGGAGTCTAAGAGAGAGAGAGAGGCTGACAGGAAAGGGAGGTAAACGAGTACTGTTTAAGATATAAAACTCGCATGTGTAAGATACTCTCAGTGGAAGAATCCTAACTATTCTATAGAGTTGAGATAGAGTCCATGGCGTGTTTTCTTTATAATGAAAATGGGTCCCACCGATGACCAAAGGTGGGCCCCATCTTATGTTCCACGTGTGTAGAACTCTTCGTGAGAGTTTGAACCATTTAAAGAATAAGGCGGCCTTTATAGGGCATTTTCTTTTTAAATAGAAATAGTCCTGCCTATGATCGAAGTGGGTCCTATTCTATGTTTCCTATAATACTAAATGTATAGGACTCTCTACCAGTGAGAGAGTCCTAACTATTTGGAAAATAGAAAGCCCTAATAGGGCATTTTCTTTTTGAATGAAAATGTATCCCACCTATGCTTGAGGTGAGACATGTTTTATGTTTCCTAGAAAACTAAATATGCAGGAGTCTCTCCTCTTGGGAGAATTCTAATTGTTGTCAAAGATTATAGTCCCCTTGTGGGATGTTTTCTAGTGAAAACATTGGGTCATACCTATAACCAAGGTGGGTTCTATTTAGATTCTTAGGAAAACTAAAAATAAAGTATTTATCTCTCCACGAGAGTTTTAATCACTTTGAAAATAAAAGAGCACTTATGGGGCATTTTATTTTTAGATTAATGGATCGTATGTATGACTAAAGTGGGCCCCATTTTAGGCAAAAATGACAAACACAAAGGACTCTCTCTTTGGGAGAGTCCTAAATGCTTTAAAATTAGAACAACTGCTATAAGGCAAATTTTTTTTTTAAGAAGGTAATAGGTCTCACCTGCAACAAGGTGGATCCTATATGGCTTAAATAAAGGGCTTTCTCTCTTCGAGGTGGATGTTTATAGGTTCCACTTAAAAATAAAGTGGGTCCCATGTTGGGTTTCTTAGATTACTTAAGAGCCTTTGGAAAATGGAGAAATTTTTACGAGTAGAACATATTAAGGACTCTCTTTGGAAGAGTTTTCCATATTTTCCAAACTAAGAAGGCCTACATAGGATTTTTTTAAAAAAAATTTTAATCTTTATATTAATCGAAAAGGCCCCACTTATTTTGGATAAAGTTGGGCCCTACCTTGAACGTCTTAAAAGAATCCTAGTCACATATGATAACTAGGAGTGGGAAAGAGAGGATTTTTTCAAGTCAAGGTAAGCCCAAAAGGGGCTTTTTTCTTATGGGTTCTCACTTAGATGAGGTGGACCCTTCCTGCATCTTTAAAAGATCTTAGGTTAAGATTTTGTTTCTCTTAAGAGAGTTAATTTTTTAAATTTTGAACAATAATGGTCTCCACAAAATACTCTCTCTTTTTTGGTAGTGGGAGTGGTAAATTGTCAAAATTACTCCTCCAGTACCTAATAATAACTAAAACAAAGCCTCATTATTTTGAAACTTTAATTTAATACGAAGTTAACTGCGCAGGCTACCGCAAGCCACATGATTTGCGTTCTATTTCTTGGCATTGTCAAGGCAATTGCTAGTTTTAACCTTTATTTGAAGCCATAGACTACGATTTTTATTACCAAAGCCAACTTATGAATCATTTGTATTCTTGTGAAACTTTGATGACTTTCCAACACTAAAAGCTTTAACATAAAAGAAATGGGATTTTCATTAAAGCAATATGTGGTTTTATCTCAACAAAACAGCCAAGGAGGAGGTGATGGCCAGAAGGGTATTTGTAATTGCAGCAACCACAGATAATGTTGTGTAACCAAGTCCAAAACCATGGACATTAAGCTCCCTGTCGCCCTAAAATTTGCAACATAAACACATAATTCTCAAAAATTCCTTGTAAATGTGAATGACTACCACAAATGACAAGTGAGAATAGTTGTCATATATTCTGTATGGTTCCTGCCAAAATTCATAATGTATTGTTGTGATATGAAAAATGGAATGGAATTGACCTAAAAAATTTTGGTTGAAGTTTTGACAAAATTAGCCCATTGCCTCTGTTCTGGTCTATTTCGGCCCTCACTGGATGGGTCTAATCAATCATTTTTGGAATTCATCATGCAAAAGTAGGACACACCACACCATACACCATGTATCTCTAATGCCAGGTACTTTGCTATACTTCTCCAAATTCTATGATATCATAGATAATTATTATGTATCTCCTAAGTTAGTCAATGTTCGACCCAATGAGTTCTTTTATTCTACACAATATAGATGTAATTGAAGCTCTTTGATATGCCACATGACAATTTGAGAACCCTAGTCTTGTGTAAGAAAGTGAATTCCAAATGTCTTTGGTGAGTTCATGAGATTTCAATTTATGATGGGGCCATATTAAATTTGAACGGCCAATATCATCCACATGCACTTGCCAATTTGACACATTGATCATTTTGCCTAGAAGGATGAAAATTATTTTGGCGCAAATTATATTAATAGGAGGAATGCTAGGCAAATGCTCTCTATGAAAGTGTCCATATACCACTTTTGTTGGAGCTTGCCTTGGTATGATCTAACTCATTTTTGTTATTCCTCAAGCTTTAGACATCTAATTGTTAAAAAAATGTGGGTGGATGAAAAGTTCTTAGAGTTCAAATACTTGTGCATGTGAATAGATAAGTTGGAGACAATGGCCTCAATTTAGGATGCTATAATCACCAAACATCTAAAATTGAAGCAACGGTATAAATGAGTTGGATCGTCCAAAGGTGAACTCAAGTGAAAATGGTGCATAGATGCTCTTACAAAGAGTGTCCGTTTAGCATGCATCCGGTAAGACTTAAGAGGGCAAAGTCACGAGCAACCACTGCATATAGTAGGGTCCATTTGTGGTTCATCCGATTCATCTTACTAGCAAGACATCAGATATCAAGTAATGTATGTTCAAAGTCCCGCAATTAGACAATTTTATCATCATGAAAAGTGGCTCTTTAGACGTCAAATTTGCACAATCACTGACCAAAGGTCTCTGCCCTCTCCTTTTTCCATTTCTTCAGTTGCCAGGATTGTCCAATCAGTGTGATTCTGGGCTTAAGAAATCAGATGAAGGAGCTAGTTGAACCATGGGTGGGGCCATTATATAGATATGAGGTGCCTGATCGTCTCCCCAAAAGGTGGCACCCGACAAGGGCGTCACAAGACAAGGGAAGGGGGAAACTCTTCGCTATTGAAAATTGAGACGAGAAAATGTGACATGGGAATTGGGAAGTCAAGGAAGCGCAAGAAAAAGCAAAAGCTAGGAAGAAGTACAAGTGCATCCATCGCGAGAACACGCCATATGTCACGCCTGCAAAGTCGTACGAGAAAACAACCGAAAAAGCCAAACTCATCCCCCCGCCCACTGTCTCTGTTCCTACTTTCACGCCATCTGGTAGTTATATCTTTATCGTGCGGTGTTGGGTAGGCGTCCAAAAGAAAGTAGACAGGGCAAAGCCTGGGCAATGATCGATTCGAATATACACGCGTACGATGGCGGACAGAAGATGTGTCCTTGTCCCATGCTCCTTACACTGTTCACCACGGATGCAATGGAAAAGTTGCTTGGCGTTTACATCGTTGGGTTGGTTCGCACTATCTGCTTGTGGCTTGAAAAAAGGGCAAGGGCTGATGTCCGATCCTAAGTGGGTTCTATAAGAAGTTGACTAACCCAAAATGTGGAGGTATTATTCAGGTATATTCGATGATATATTGATTCATAAAGAAAAGGAATCGGATTGTTGGAGAAGATTGCCGTGCATGTCACTATTATCCATTTTAGATGATTAAGAATGTTGATCCTTATAGTTAATTTGAGTCTTATATAAGCCGGTTATTCAATTCTGCTAAATGATTCCATATGTGATTATCTATAGACGCACCCTAATTAGATCCTCCATTTTGCGACGAAGGGTGACTTCTTTTAAAAGATCTAAATAATTTATCTTGTTTGGAATGGCTTGGATATGCTCCTACCAAATTTCACCGATGTTAGATGCTTATATTTTATTTTATTTGCACTTGAAATCACAACTATTGATATTTTTAACCTTTTTTTTTATAAAAAGAAAACAACTGATTAGAATTATCCAAATGCATCTAATTTTTTACAGGCTTCTTAATTTTGGTAAGCCAAACAAAAATGGAGGTCATCTTCTTTGCACATTTTAGTGTGTTGACTCTTACAGTGACTTATATATGGAATGATTTGTCACAATC
Source organism: Warburgia ugandensis (assembly GCA_035236585.1). Classification (NCBI taxonomy): domain Eukaryota; kingdom Viridiplantae; phylum Streptophyta; class Magnoliopsida; order Canellales; family Canellaceae; genus Warburgia; species Warburgia ugandensis. Next base: position 9,490,242 of record CP141126.1, read on the forward strand.
CCTAATTGGATTGAATATATGACCCTTGTTAGCCAGCGAATATCTAGCGCAGTTGATCACAGACAACTAAAATATCTCTTTTGTATATGTTTGATTATAGGTTCGAGTCACTACTTTTTCTTTAAACTGAAGATTATATTAGGAGTGCATGTGGGTGATTTGCTTTGTAATTCTCTGCTTGTAGCTAAAAATATAATCGTGGCCACTCTGTCGCTTAATAAGTTGTTTCAAGTATCAGTTTGACATGCCAATTAGATGATTATCAAGGCTATGCAACTTTTCATTTGTCGAGCCTTGTAGACTCTCATTTGAGTAGAAAGGATACCGTGTGGAATGAACCTAACGTTTTGGCGAAGACTACACATTAACTTTTTTGCTTACCTCATGTGGGTACAATAAATGGTAGAACCTACAAATGAAAGGTTGATGTGGTTAACACATGAGAGATCACAGTTCAATTGAGGAAATGGGCATTGGAATTCAAGGTGGAGAAAAGATCGACCCACAAGATAGTAGATAAGTGCTTCAATATATAGAATGCGAAATCCTTGTGATTCAATGAGGAGCACCATATTGGAAGGTGAATTTAACGTCTGCCTGATCTAGATCATATGATGGATAGTTGATGACTCAAAATGAAGACAATAAATTGCCATTTACCTTAGCCAACCGCTCTCTGTCCAATAAAGATGGATGATCATAGGAAAAATGATAAGGAGATAGGCACTTGCTTGCCATGTTAGCACGATCAAATTCGCTAATCTAACAGCAGAAGAAAGGCCTATCAACTGACTAATTTTGTCTTGATTGGATATTCCTAAACCCTTCTTCCACAAGTCTTGTTAAGGTTTACCAAGAAACATTAGACATTGATGTTTGTTAGATGATATCTTATGGATCAAGATATGCATTTAGCATGGAAGCAAATCTCACCACTCTTCTCTTGATGATTTGCAAATTTAACTATATGGACCTACGCATAAAATTTCTTATGTCAACTCCGAAGTTCTCTATCTTAATTAAACTAGTGCCTTCTAAGTAGTCATATTATAATAATATTAGAGGAAACTTAGGAGTATTACCAATGGGTAACAAGATGAAGAAGATTAGCCTTAAATAGTTTGGACATGTCCAACAAAGACCGAAAACAACACAAGGAGCGAGGCAATGCAAGTAGAAGGTTCTAAAAGGACAAGTATCCAGTGGTGAGAAAAGATTTAAAAACTTTGGGACTGAACGAAGTCATGGTACTTAATAGAAGGAAATGGAGGAACAAGATTTAAGTGAACGGACCCTAATTGGCATATTTTCACTTGAAAATATGAGGGAGAAAGTGCAAGTTATGCACACTATTTTGGCAAATATGAGTGGGTAATTACAAAGTGGTGCCCCCTGTATTGACCATCGAAACTATTATTTGTAAGGTCGCATACATCCTAGCAATGCTGACCACTCTACTTAGAAAAATGAAAACTCTAAGCCTCTAATTTATTTGTCACCTTCCCAAAGGAACACTAGAAACAAAGTAGTAGTCAATATTAATCAACAAACTGCCAATAAGTGAGGAACTATGCACTCAGCTCCTCCTCATAGATTAGTAGGTTAGGATCATTGAAGTAGTGGGCCTCCCTTACACTTTTTGCCCACTCATATTATCATATTAATCAACTGAAATTATCGGATTCCCGATATACGCAGCCTCTTTTCACTATTTTTACCATCCAAAACATTGACTGACCGAGCTGCCGTCTGCTTGGTAGGACATCTAACTAGCTAGTTTCTACCTTCATTGTGCTCCGGTAACATGATACACTAGAAAAGTATCTCTAGCAAGAGTAATCTGACTGCAAGTTGCTGCATAATCAACCCCACCTTTGGTTGATCCAGGACGTTCATCTTAAATCTATGACTTCAGATATCTAGGAGTTGAGAAATCATGGTGACCGAATGATTCAATCATCCGAAAATTTGTATTTTTGGGTGTTCGATTAGACCCTTTGCTATTAGAGGCTCTCTTGGCATCAATCTGAAACGAACATAAATGCTGTTTTTCATATCCTACAACATTCGTGGCCTCGTGATGTCAGAACTCCTGTGTCACCAGATGAACGGTCCGGATCAACCAAATTTTTGTCGTCACAATCTAGCATGTAGGGGTGGCTATAACAAAACGAACCCTTGACTAGAAATGGCTAATAAACGCTGCACGCAACTCCATCACTCTCGCCGGCGAACTTCCAAAACGATCTTTTACATTTTTTCTGTAGCAAACAAGCGTCCGCACTCACAACATCTCATGTCTCTCACTTTCTTTTTTTGGATTTTATATATATTATAACTATCATTACATTTTAGCATTTTTGTAAAAGCATTTATTTTTTTTAATTTGTCATTAAATTTTCATAACCTTCGCATATTTGTCATTCTGTTACGATTCCATCTTCCTTTCTTGTTAGTTTTTATAAAATTTTAATATTAGCCTAATCAAACAGGTATCAGGCAAACATACCATTGGTGGAGAAGGCGTTGGAAAATAGGGACCATGACTAAGGGATCTACCCCGGGTGATCTCTCAATCGGTGGCCAAGGGGGGCAGCAGCGTCAATGATCATCAAGGGGAGGGATGAGGATGCTTGTGGGTGGGAGATCTGCTCACTTTCGATTGGGTAGCGCTGGTGGGGGCATAAGGGTGTTGTAAAATGTGTCAAAAACAAAGGCTGTCAAAAGGGATAAGGGTAATATTAAATTTTTTATAAAAACTAACATGGACGAAGGATAAAACTTGACAAAATCATAAATTTGCAAAGTTCTTAAAAATTCAATGGTAAATTTGTAAAATTAAAATTAAAAAAATATAGGTTTTCTTTTTACAAAACTGTCAAAATGTGATGACATTTGTGTAAAAATCCCTTCTTTTTTGTCTTGCCCAACAGCCACTCCATATAAAGCGTCCAAAGCTTTTGCCGATGGTCCTATCATTTGATGATTCATATCTATCCATCTAATCGCGTCTGCTTGCAATATCCGCTAACAAAAGACATATGATTGGATGACATAAGTGGCAATACAAGAAATGATATAACTGAGAATAAAAATATTAGAGAAAATTTAATAGTAAAACTAATAGGTAACAAGAAAAGAAAAATTACACTTAAATTGTTTGAATATATCTAATAGAAAATGAAAACCACAGCGATTAGAAGAATGAGGCATTGCTAGTCTAAGTTTCTAAAAGGATAAGGGGAAGGCTCAAAATATCGTGAATGGAAGTGGTGGGAAAGGATTTAAAAACTTTAAAACCAAATTAAACCATAATACTTAATAGAGGAGAATGGACGAACAAGATTTATATAACTAACCCTAATCAGAATAAGGCCTTGACGATGATGACACAAGTCAAAACGCTGAGATAATCAAACTGATTGAAATTAAAATGAAGGGGCTGGTGCATGGATAGTTTGCATCATTGCAAACAACTAGCGTGTACTTTAACTTGCTAATGTTTGTGAAAATGTGCTCATCCGCATATATTATCTCTACTTTGAGCCATGTTACCTGCATTTAATTTGATCAAGAGTATAATTTTGAGCTACTAAAGGTCCAGCGCATTCCCTCCGGATTACTCGGCATATCTCCTCCCTTAGGCCGGGATAGATGTGCGTGTGAGAGAGAGAGTATCTTAGATCAAAATACGTATAGTGATCTAACGATTTATCTTAAGCATTTTGCAAATACATGAGTTGTATCTAAAAACTAACATATTTCAGACAATTTGAATATTAAACTTTTGAGCTATTTTAACAAAAGGCAGCCCCGTGCATGAAGCTCCTGCATAAGGAGGATCACGAAAGTGGCAGACTACATGGGGTTATAGTATACAACCTTACCTTATATTATAATAAGATGTTGTTTTTATGCTTCAAACTTGTAACTTTAAAGTCATACAACAAATGCTCCACTTTCATAGTCAAGACTCGAAGGAGTAAAAGCACAATTATCTAATATTTATGATTTTTGAATAGGAGCCTAGGTGTAACAGTAAAAGTTATTATCGTCGGCCTTAGGATTACTGGTTCAAGGTGTAAAAATAACTTCTTACAAAAATATAAGATAAGATTATATACTATAAGCTCTTGTGACCTACTCTTCCTTGAACCCACACATGCGTGAGCTTCGTGAATCAAGGATAACTAAGTTAATGGTTGAAATTAACGTAAAAGTAGACTCCCTGGATAAAATGATAAAACTCAGCGGGGCAATGGTATCAAGGGAGGTAGGAAAATATCATCTCCAAAAAAAAAAAAGATAAAATATTTCAGATGCTGTAAAATGTGGAAAAGGGAAGCCGACGCACGAAGCTTCCTGCTGATGTGTGGTTAAGTCCATTGACGCAAAATTGGGGCGCTTCTCCGACACACTTCCATCAACGGCCAGCGAGAGCCACCCCAGTCTAACCCAATGCGGCAGAGTCTTTTCACCCGCCAAAGCACAAGAAACCTCCCCACACCACAACCAACCCAGTCGACTTTCATTTCCTATTTATAGAATCCCACGTTCCCCAGACGCCACCTAAATCGATCAAATAAATCCATTTCTGGCTTTGATCGTGAATACCAACCGCCCTGATTTCTGCGTGCTGATGCTCGGAAGTCGCCGGTTTCCTAGAATAGAAACCGAAAACAAACAACAAACCCTAGAAATCCGCAGATGGCATCGTCGAAGGTAATGGCGTCGTCTACCAATTCGGCCAATTCGGATCTGACGCGTCAGTCTTCGTCGTCTATATATTCGCTCACGATCGCCGAGCGTCAGAGTTCCGTTTCCCTCGGCGATCCCAACAGAGCCTTTGGGAGCATGAGTATGGACGAACTTTTGAGGAATATCTATCCGGATAATCCGACAGCCGAGATAATCCCTCCCCATGAGTCCAACGGGGGAGGATCCATGTCGCTGTCGAGGCAGGAGAGCTTCTCCCTTCCGAAGACTGTAGGGGCTAAGACTGTGGATGAGGTTTGGCAGGAGATTTCCGGCGATCGGAAGATGGAAGCAACGGAGGGTCCTGTTTTTAACGAGGAGATGACGTTGGAGGATTTTCTGGCCAAGGCTGGAGCAGTGAGGGAGGAGGATGTTAGGGTTCCGGCGTTGCATGCTGGTTTTCCGGTGGATTTGAGTAATCGGTTTCAGCAGCAACAACAGCAGCCAATGGAAGGCTCGTCCAATTTAGGGTTTCGGAATGGAGTGGAAGGGACGGGAGGAGGAGGTGGGGGAAGAGGGAAAAGAAGAGCGTTGGTAGAACCTGTTGATAGAGTTGCTCAGCAGAGACAGAGGAGGATGATAAAAAATAGGGAGTCTGCTGCGAGATCAAGGGAGCGAAAACAGGTCAGTGTTGACATGATACTGTTTTTGCTTGGTAGTTATTCCCTTGCTCTCGAAAATTTTTCTCCGAGCCTGATTTCTGTGCTGCATGTCTCCGTTTTAAGGCATATACTGTAGAGCTAGAGTCATTGGTTACACGGCTGGAGGAGGAAAATGCTCGGCTAGTGAAGCAGCAGGTATGTCCTATCAGTTTTGATTTTCTCTTAAATCAGAGTATCTTTTATGGCACTGTAGAATGCTTTAGTTGATATTGTTGAAATGCCTGGCTTGCATAACTACTGTTAGTGTTCAATGAGGAAAGGAGAAATATGGTCTTGGGTAATGTTAGACTTTTGAGAGATCAGCATGTTCTGATGGGGTAGAACGGCTCTTCTTCTATATCCCTGACTGTCTTCTTCTCTATTCAACCTGATGCCACTGACAGTGCCTCTACGTGAAATTTGAGAAGTTCTGTAGAGTATTGACTGATATGTTTTTCTTGAGAGGAGGTATGATGACATCAAAGGTATAAGGTTTTGCCTTGCATTATTTGGGTCTGAAGATTGGCTCCTGCGAAAAATCAAATATTAAAAACATCAGAAGATTTAACACTAAATATTAGGCATCATCTTACATTGAAGGGGAAAGGACAGGAGTAACATTTGTTGATGAACCATTTGGATCACCATAAGCAGGATCTCACTTGTAATCTTTTGGTCAGGCATACCATTTACTCTAATATATGCTTTGGAGTCCCTTACAATTTCTAGAGACATTGAGAGAGGGGATTGTCTCTGCACACATCCCTTTGACCATTTTACCGGAACATATCATTTAGTGAAGCAAGTTTACTTAAGAGGATGTTCCCCAAAATTACGAGATGTTGGTGTGACCTAGCTCTAAACAATCAGCTATCATAGTGTAATGTTGTGAGTAGTGTCTAATAACATTAACAAATTACTTGTTGGGATATTCTAAGATTTCATATGCATAACATATAACAGGATTGGAGTCTCCCTATGCCTGAAATTGTAAAAGCTAGAAACAGGTTTGTTGACTTCAAAGAACAGTATATTGGAAGTGAAACACCATGAAGATAATGAGGAAGGCAAAATGGAAAATATGTGGGAAATATAATGGACAATCATTATGAAACATGTTAGAAGAATGTTGAAAGTGAATGTATTTGTCATGAGTGAATCAGTGTCATGAGTGAATCAGGATATTTCATGGTTAGCTTGGTTAACTGTGCTATTTTTTCCCATTTTCATCTTCCTTTTTTTCTATTCAGAAGTAACCTTGGGATTTGGAAGTGGGAAGAACTTAGCTTCTGATCCGAGCAGGAAGCTTCTGATGGGGAATTCTTGTCCCATAGATGTAATAGGAAGCATCTGAACAAAAGTTAATGGGACTCCAGATCATGGAATAGGGTTGTAAGTGGTTTACTTACTTAATACAATAAACCTATAGATAGAGCAAAATTCTTTTGCTAATTTTGAGAAACATGGAAATTTCTTCTCTTAATCATGCTTGGAATTTACATAATATTAACATATAAGGAATTTCGATGCATTTTTGTATTGCTCTCTTGTGCTTCCATATTTAATGTTTTCTTAATTTATTTTTTCTGTCTATATTGCTGATAACATTGTTAACTAATGAAAGTCGTAACTGCAGATGGAGCAGACCAAGAAGAGGCTTAAGCAGGTACTTATATTTTACTTTTCCTCATGCATTGTAAAATAGTTTGCCAATATCTTGAATTTGATTATGTAATAGAAGATAGGCTCATAATGGAACTTCTTTATAATTTAATGTGGAAGATTTTTTTTTTTTTGCATGGTTGGAAGAACATATGTAAGCTGTAGGAAAATTCATCTAAATGTAAAATTCCAATAGATCATCATCTAGATGTCCAAAAGTTTTTGTCAATGTTTCTTCTTCAAAATCTCTCGTAATCAAAATCCTTGGTCACATTGACTTCTTTTAGAATTTGAAGAATGCACTATGTGAAACTCTTGTCGCTGTTTGGTTAATTAGAACTTTTAAGTACTTATGTTGATTTCATGTTTGGAACATGCATACCTATTGGGGTTTGGATGGCTAGTTTAAACCACAACTTGGCATTTTAATTTTGGCTACTTTTTGTCTTATTATGGGTTACATGATGATTTGGAATGAAGATTCTAAGAAGTGGGATGAATGGATCAGTTGATAAATGATGTTTGAAGACAAAGATATATAGTTGTAGCCACTCGTAATGGAAAGGTTGTAAAATCATGTTTATCATCATCAAGGCCTTATCCTGATGAGGGGTCGGCTACATGAATCTTGTTCCTTCATTCGTCTCTATCAAGTGTCGTGGCTTCATTTAGTCCTAAATTTTTTTAAATATTTTCTCTCCACTTCTATCCACGCCTTTTTGGGCCTTCCCATTGCCCTTTTAGAGCCTTGGACTTGGATCGACTTCGAGCTTGTGCCATTTTCATTCTCTATTGGACATGTCCAAACCGTCTAAGATTTTTTTATTTATAATTCTATCCTTTATTGCCTTGCCACTGGTCCATCTCAACATCTTCATTTTGGCTACATTCTTTCTGTATACATGTTATTCTTTAACTACCCAACACTTTGATCCATAGAGCATTGCCGGCCTTACAACCATCCTCTAGAATTTTCTTTTCAGTTCAAATGGCACCTGCCGATCACACAAAACTCTAGAGGCTCGTCTACATTTGTTCTAGTCCGCTTAGATTCTCTAGGTAACATCCCTCTTAATCTCTCTGCTCTCATGAATTATTGATCCCAAGTATCTAAAGTGGTCTTTTTGAAAAACTTCTTGGTTATTAATCTCTACTGGTGCTTCGCTCCCACTCCTTTCCTTGCTAAAATTGCATTCTATATACTTCTTGGTTCCGCTAATTTTAAATCTTTTAGACTCTATAGTATCCCTCCACAACTTTATCTTTGTATTTACACCCTTCCTTATCTTATCAATCAAAATTATGTTATCTGCAAATAATATGCGCCATGGAATCTCCTCATGCAAATATTTTGTTAACTTATTCATAACCAACGTGAAAAGGTATGGGCTCAATGCTAATCTATGGTGTAATCCTATAGTGATAGGGAAATTATTGCTCTCTTTCTATTAGTCATAACATTTGTTATCACTCTCTCATATTAATTATGGCTATATATCCTGTGAAACTCCTTCCTTGCCCAACAACCACCATATTAACTCTTCTAGGGACTCAATCATAAGTTTTTTTTCTACATCAATAAAGACCATGTGGAGGTCTTTCCTCCCCCTATATTTCTCAATCAATTTTCTAAATAGGAAAATAGCTTCCATGGTAAACTTCTCATGCATGAAACCAAATTAGTTTTTTGACACACTTGTCTCTTAGTTTTTTCTCAATCACTCTTGCTCTAGGTTTCACGGTATGACTCATAAGTTTGATCCCAAGATAATTAGTACAACTATGTATCTCCTTTATTCATATAAATTGGTCCGATAGAACTTTTCCTTTATTCACCTAGCATTTTCTTCAATTTTATAATCTTCTTAAACAACTTTGTCAACCAAACTACTCTAGTATCACTCATACACTTTTAAACCTCTATTGGTATACCATTGCGCCTCATGGCCTTTTCTAATTTTCCTTTTTTTAAGGCCTCTTTCACTTCAGGTATCCTAATTCTATGGTTGTATCTATATAGTCCAGTGTTATTTGGTTTTCCAGTTCTTTTAATCTCGATATTCTCAGGGCAATTGTCATTTAGCAATGGTCATGCTTCTAATATGCAAATTGGATGGAGTATTATAGGAGGATTATTGGTCTTTGTTCGAGAAACTGGCATTTTTGGCTGAAGGAGTAGAAGAGGCTCAGATCTTGGTAGCAACTGGGGAAGAGATTGTTAAAAGTTGTAGAGATGTTCATCTTGTTGCTAAGGCACTTGGAAGCTTAATTTAGTCATGGTGTTTCATCTCACATTTTAATGGGCTTTCTCTTTTTTACACATGACCCTGAGTTTGAGTTATTGTTGGTGTTTTTTGGTCTTAATGTTTATATTTCTGGATTCTCTGGCTCCTAGCTTGATTCCTTCATCAACCTTGTTTTAAGCTCGATTTTCATGCTTGGGAGTGTCACCTTGCAATTATCCAGGCATTGTTGGGGATTTGTGGCTCAGTTTCAAGCAATGTTCGCAAATAAGATTGAATTGGCCTGTCCAAATTGCTATTATTTTGCTAATCTGGCTGAATAAAATATTGTCTATGACTGCTCTGAGCATGTAAATTTCGAGTTCTTTGAAACCCAGGCAATTCATATTGGCATATCTGCGGATAAGCACACAAGGTGGCAGCATGTCAGAGATCTTCCATGGGAGGATATTGCTCTAATCTAATTGGCTCTAAACGTCCATGTCTCATCCATGTGATCTTGTGGTGTTGCAGAACCAATGGTCATTGTGAACAAGCTTGAGAATGAAGAAAAAGAAATGAACACCAAAGTGGCAGTCCTTTAAGAAGCTTCAAGAACACTGCAGAATGCTCTTGTTATCCTTATATGACTTCTTGTTGAGAATTTTCTTTTCATCTAGGATCTGTCTTTGTAGGCACTAGGAGTTGAAGGACACTGGGACGAGAAAGAAAGGGAACATCTGGAATTGCATGTGAATTCACACTAGAGTTTCCCAATTAAACATCACCAGATGGTAGGATTTGGTCCCGTACTTGAATCATTCATTTTAAGGACTCCAGTGAAGCAGAGGGTCAAGAGCTTAAAATTGGAAGTTATGGGCTCTATAGCATCTTGGCAAGTTAATCACCAAATGTTTCTCGTGAAGAATTCGGTCAGGTGCAGTTAAATACTTTCTATTCAAGTGAAAAATGAGTACTCTGCCTGGTGCAGTCAATATCAGCTAAAGAGTACGTTGTGAGCTTAAAATGGCAGGCTTTCTGTGTTATAATGTTTTACCGGTGAAGATGGCGAACTCTGAAGGAGAGAGTTGGTAAGCGTTCATTTTAGTTTTTTGTACTGATCCTTTTGCTACCGTTAGTGGGATTATTCCTCCTTTCTCCTTGTTGTTGTTCTTCTGCTATGATGTTCAAGGCCAGCTTAGTCTGTGAGCCAGTTAGGCAGTTTGCTTCCTACAATAGGTTTTCATCATTGGAGACAAAGTGGAGGTTGAACTGTTTTACCTATTGCTTTTGTTGCATCTGACTTGGGAAGATAGGAGGGACCATGACATATTCAGGGATGGCCTAATTTACCTTGAGAAAGGGGGTGTATTGGTTTCCAAAGTACTTGAACGTCCTAATCATCATTCTGAAGAAGGGTGGCTGATAGGAAGCATTCTTGCGTAATAGGTGGATCACCTTTTCTCATTGGCTTGAAGGAAAGGAGACAACCATCCTGGTGTAGATCAGCTTAAGCTGAGCCGGGACTTGTAACTCATGGAAAGGAGGACTTCCAAGGAACAGGGATATGGATTGGAATCCTCTACTCTTCTCAATGTTATTCTGTTTAAAATGCCTTTCAGTCACTAAATAGAGCTCCAACAAAATATATCAGCTTAGTAAATCTATCCAGGGAAGTCACATTATGGGATGTTGACTAATCTTATGGCTGTATATTAGTTTTTTGGTGGGTTGTGGGGACAGGAGGGGGGAGGGGTGGCCTGGGGGGAAGTTAGACACACACGTGAGCTTGACCCAGTGACCTACACAAAGGTACTTAAGCCAATAGGTTAGAAGGCTGTTGCTCTACGAGGTTGTTTGTTTAGTTTTTTAATTTGTGGTATCCAACAAATGATTTAGTTTTCACCTCTCTGTTCTGTGCTTCTGGTGCTCCTTCCTCAAAGGGATACTGATGTCCCAGTAATTAACAAAGAAAGTTTTATATGTGCCACTTTAATCATATCTTTTGGCAATTGACAGAAGCCCCAAGCTCTATTTTGGGATGGATATTGGAGTAATCTTTTAGAGGCTCAAGTCCTTCCATATTTGGTTTGAATCAACATGTTGCAGCAAAGCAAATTTTGTCAAAGCTTAAACCAGTACCCTTTTTATCCTGCGATACCATTATGTGAAAACACTAGAAGAGGAGACTTGCGTAAAACTTGCAATCCTGTATTGTTTGCAAAACCATTACAAGCACCATTTCTATAGACCATTTACTTCCCTATTCTTTTCTTTTTCCTATTCTCCTGAGAGCTGGACGCAAGCAGAATTGAACCCTGCAACCATTTGGTTGAAGATTGACTCACCCTACCAACTACAATAGGTACACAAGGACTTGTCTCTCAGGGCTTCACTTCTGCCCAAGGACTTGTCTCTCAAGGCTTCATAGTTTCACAAAGTAAGGACCAAGGAGTTCAACTTTTGGACAGTCCAAATTTCAGACAGATCTGTAGCACAGATTTGAATGATACTACAGTGAAAATCTCCGCCCTTTTGGTAATTTGTGAATTGTCACGGATTCAAACAATGAATAGCCTTGTCTATCTTCTTTGTTGGGAACATTCCTAGTCATCAAATTCAAGAATATAGAATGCCTCACTTAACAGTTGTTTGTTTGATCCTGTTGACTTTGAAGATAGTCTAATGAAGGTGATCTTCCCAGCTTCAACTCCTAGGGTATGCAGCTCTGTAAGATGAGATTAGGTTGAGTTTCCAAATAATGCCAAGTATGGTCCATTTGTGCAAGAAACATGATCTATTGAGGAAGGTTAAATGGAAATATTCTCTTACTACAGCATTGAGGAGAAGTTCTAGGCTGTATGGCTCTGCAACGTGCTATTGACACCGTATCTTTGTGAGAAACATGATCCATGCAGGAGTTGAAATGCAAGACACTGTTTTCCATTGTAACTCTGGGCTAAACATTGGGTTTTGACTAAATCTGCACCCAAGTTTGCTAAATCTTAATGATAAAACTTCAGTATAAACAAAATTTTCCTATCACCTTCTACTACGAGAGTCAGTGGCTTCGGCCTGTTGCTAATATTGCCCTTGGCGAAATGGAGGTCAATTCTTATAGAGGCCAGAAGAACTGGGGAATTGTTGTAGCTCTCAGGTACAGCTGAATATCAGCTAACAATATTATGTCCAGATGCTGATGGTCTTCAGTTTTGATTATCTGGGAGCGTTTAAGTTGCATTATTCTCCTACTTGAGATGTTTTTTAGATGAGTTGAGTTTGTTCTGGTATTTAGTTTACCCTTGCTAAAGGTTATTCTTAATCTTCTGTTTCTATCTGTTTTAATGCAATAAAGCGCCCATTTTTTTTAACGGAATAAAATAAATCACTCTTAGGTTGTGAAAATATTCAAAGTTGTGATTGAACCATGTTCTAATCATGGAACACCAAAATGATCATGTGGTACTCACGTTGTACCTTTTGTTCCACATTATGAGTCTCATATTGCTCAAGTAGATGGTTAGATTTCTTAGGAGGACAATATAGTGACTGAGCAAGGAGTTAACTGAATTAACATTGGGTGCTGCTGAGACGTAACTAGAGCTTCCATTCCACATCAAGATTGGCTGACCATATGCTTGGAAGAGAAGCCAACTTCACCTTTGATGATCTATCTTGCCAACCAGGCAAAAACTAACCTTGGATTATTGCTACTGGGAGATAACTTATGCAGTGCATCATCTAGGTTAAGACGCGCTTGAACTAGCAAAAGGGTAACAACAAAGGGCAATCTATTCTTAGTTAATGTTATCCAAAACCATGGTAGATTACATAATGCTTCGAGTCCAAGAAGATTGACGTTGAAATCAAATGTCTGATTTTGAGAGCTTGCTTACAGCATTTTATATTCCATGGACTAATTTGAGACCCTAACTTCCCTTTCACAAAGTACAAATGATACTTTAAAGAGAAGTTAGTGGCCTATGTCTGTCAGGTAAGATGTTTGATTCTTCCCATGATTGTTTAGGCACTCTAATTTCTATCCTTGTCAATCTGCTTTTGCTCAAATCTCTTGATCTGTGGTAGACCTGCAATACATCAATCTCTGGAAAGTTACCGGCGAACCTCAAAAGATGTTATTTTAGGTTGTTAGGACGTGAAATCTTCCCAGGAGTAATGCAGTTACGTGTGAATGTAAAATGTTGTAAGCAAGTTAGTCCATGGAATATAACTGATGAGTGTGAGAGATTGCCTAACTTGTAAGCAGAAAAATATTTGGTACAGTCTTACCGTGGTATGTTACTCTGATTTGTACGTAACTTGCAGTTGCTCATTCATGTGTCGGGAGCAATATTGTTGGTTGTCGAGGTCGAAGGTTTGTCTTTTACTTTGGTCTCATTGACGAGATTGCCAGCACTTACTATTTGCTTTGTAAGTCCTTCATCTACCATGAGACAAATTAGATGGAAAAAGCGATTTCCTATCCTGTAGTTGGAGGAAATTTTTGCACCGCGGAGGTGTTGTGCTATGCGGCTATTCTTCACCAACATGGTAATTGAAACATGCAAGCTGGTTGCATCTTTGTATTCAAAAGCTTTGGTATATTTGCAATGGTGCATGTTAATCCTCTTATTTTAAATGAAAACCATGTGAGTGTTCATCTGCATTGTTGATGAAGTTTAGGTAATACGAACCTTGTTCTTCCTCTGGTTTAATCCCTGCTAGTATTCATTTATATTTTTTACATGGTCATTCCTTGAATCAACTATGAAGAAAATACTCCAGTGGTTCATGGCTAATGAATGGTAGACTAACAATTAAATGGTTTGCAGCTTATGGAAAATCTGATTCCAGTCCTTGAGGCGCGAAGACCGCCACGTGTTCTTCGGAGGACCCGCTCCATGAACTGGTAGATTGTGATGCATGAAGAGAGATTTGAGAAAATGTTATTTCTCTTTGTTCTCTCCCAGAAGGCGACAGAGAAGAGGAAAATATAGCGCTTGTGGCAGAATCTCATTTGACGCATCATCTTCCGATATTCTTTCACAAGAGGCAGAAGCAGCCTCATGTATAGAGAAAGAAGGGTACCAGGAGATTGCAACCTAAGTGGAGAAGAAAAGATCAAATTTGCTGAACGTGGGTTTCTCATCAGAGGATGTTGGAAGTTGCTCTTGAGATCGGATATTAAGTACCTATTTTAGATATTATGTAATGTGGGTTTTACAAACCCATTTCAGTTACTAATGGCATTCTCTTGTTCTCTAAATGGGAGGAAAGAGAAGATCACCATAAACAGCCCATGATGGGAGAACAGATTCCTGTTCATACACGCTAATATTTTGTATTCTAGAAATATGATTCTAAATTCCCCATTTCCATGCCTGCTTTATCCGCCAGTCCTTTGTCTTACTGATTACATATAAAAAGTTCCCAAATCGAGCGAGAGAGAGAGAGAGATTCCACTTTTGTGGTTATTCTTTTCATGAAAATAGAAAGATATTCCACTTTACTGGTGATTCTTTTCATGAAATATAAAAAAGAGAGGTACAGAAATTGTTCCTCAGTAAAACAAAATTTAAGGCTAGATTAAGATCAGCAATGACCTCTGTGATCATTTGAGAATGAAATATCTGCCCGTCATCACAAGAGCCACTCGATTCTCCTTTTATTATCTACCCCAATCTTTTGAGGAAAAAACATAACTTACTTTCACTGTATACATTCTCCCGTTTCCCAACTCATTTCTGTCTTCCAGTCAAACCTTCCCGTAAAACACAAAACCAACGGGACATTGTCTCAGTTATTCTCCTCAACCTTCTACACGAAATTTCAAAGCCACCGTCTTTTTCATTCATTCATCTCCCTTCAACAACCAACATTTCTTCAAATCCCCCAACATAAAAAAATTTTCACCTTAACGAAGCAAACCAGAGAGAGAGAGGAACAGGGAGGGCAGAAATAACTGCTCTTTCATGGCAACCCAACTGTTTTTCCTTGTTGTCCTTGCCTTCAGTTACCTCTTCCAACATTCTCAATCCAAGACAGTTGTCATTGATGGACTTGCAGAGTGGAAAAATCCCACCATTCATGTAGGAGACACTCTCAGTAAGTACTAGTACACAGAAAATGAAACACTTCTATCTTAAATCTTCCTTCTACTGAGTCACTCACTCTTTTTCATGTATTTTTCATTTCAGTCTTTAAATACAAGCATCTCAACAGGCTCTACATTTTCCGGAACAGAAAAGCGTTTGATCTCTGCAACTTCACTCAAGCAAACCTTCTCACCAACAGTGCCAACTCTACATCCTTCATGGTATTCTTCTACTACACTCTTCCTCTTCCTCTTCCCCTCCCTCTTTTTGCTTATTTTCTAGCTCCTAACAAGGCCCCAAATTCTCACTCCCTAAACTCTAGTGGCTCCCATATCGCCCGGGCTTCTTCTACTTCTCATACAACAACGGCTCTCTGGATGTCTGCCAACGAGGGGAAAAAGTTGCCATTCGGGTTTTCCAGAAGCCGCCGGAAGAGTTAGCTCCGTTGCCTTCTGCTGCTCCCTCCCCAACTTCCGGGGGGACTTATCCTTCGTCTCCGGCATACATTTTGCCGAACCCGGCTGTTTCTCCGGCCAGGTCTCCAAGCTCTTCTCCGGTGCCTGTCCCGTCGATATTACCGGATTCTGGCAGTGGTATTCCGTTTATCAACAGTAATCCTGCGGTTCCTCTCCCCAACGGCGAGACTGACTCCACTACTATCCGGCCGTTGCCTACTTCCGGTTACGGTTGTCAAGACAAGGTTGGTGGAAGAAAATTTCCTTTTCTTTTTTCTGGTTTCTTTTAGAACAAAGTTTTAAATGCATCATTGCCGCACCGTGATGTGGTGATCAAGACCCTTAATCTTGCCGGCTCTCCTTCTAATAGGCCATGGCCACAAAAACTGCTGCGGAAGATGACCCTAGCCGTTTAGTTTGGACTAGCGTAATAAACCCTTTAATGCGGACAGGTGCTCTCAAGTGACCAATCTGAAGCAATGGCTTAACAATCTTGCCACTGCCACTTCTGCCGAAGGGCAAATCCTTGTGCTGGTCGACAAGATGATTGATCCTGATTGTCCCATTTTGTTAACAAAGTTGGACAATGGAAGAGTAAACTTTAGTTTTCTGAATATTTGGGAGCTGAGGGAACCGGCTTTCATTTCCACTTTCTTCTTCTCTCAGCTTTTGCTTTTCTTTCCTTTTTTCTCTTTCCCTTCCTTTTTCAAAAAAAAAAAACTTTAAATTCTAGAAACAAAGAGAAAAAAAAGAAAAGAAGATGCCTTCCCACTTTTATGTCTATAATCATGTTGGCTCGATGAGTTTGATTGGCTTGAAATTTGGATGGGGAATCAATCATGCAACACCCATCAGTGTAAAGCTGAGTTTTGTTCATGATGAGTTTGGCTTTTAATGATTTCGTTGGTGCAGATGGTGGTGGTGGGGTCACTGCTTCAAATTCAACTCCCTGTTTGGCTGCTATTTAGAGCCCTTTACCTCTTTTAGCTTATCTCTTTAGAGAGAGAGAGAGAGAGAGAGAGAGAGAGAGGGAGAAGAGTATCACTGCTACGCCTGTGCCTATTTTCTATCATTGCCTAGAGAGAGGGAGTTTTTTCATTGTTTTAGTTCATCTCATAGGGAGGAGGGGTTGGCTTGGGTTGTATGTAAATTTTGAGAGTGCTAACACTTTGCCTTTAGTCTGTGCTTTACCATTTTATAATCCTGAGTACACTTTCTATGCGTTGTGTAGATAAGAGTACAATAGTTTTCCGCTTTGTTTATATTATTTCTTTTGCTGTTAAATGTGGAATCTTGCTTTAGACTCGATCGTCAACCAGTTGATCAGAACCATGCATTTATTGTTCCCACGTTCCTTCTTTATTTCAAATTTCTCTACTTTGCGGTTGCATCTCTCAACGAGCCGTCAAAAGCCAAGTAAGAGAATCGTCAAGCTATGACCGAGATGACTGGTCTGTGAACTTTGTATCGTATACTGGCTGTCGGCTGCAGAGATGGCCTGGTTATTTGAATGCAGAATGGGTGGAACAAAAATCAGTATTCTATGTAGTCGCTTCTACTAGATGAGAAAGACCATCCAATCTAGTGGCCGGTTCTTGCATGAAAGATCAAGCAACTCATAAAACTTGGGCTGTATGCATTCGCAGTTGGATGCCTCGTTAATACTTGCGTGTGAGGCACTTAGAAGGGGAGTCTTGTGTACCGGAAAAGTTGTCACGGAACCTTGAAGTCAATGGGTTCAGGGTGTATAAACACCCTCTTGCAAAAATGTAAAGTAAGACTGGCATACTATAGACTCCTGTAATCTACCCTTCCTCAAACCCTGCATAGGTGAGGCATGGCAACCCACCTTTATCACAAGTCTGTATCCTTGCTTTCCGTACGGCTAAAATGTATGTGCTGGCCTAGAGGTTTTATGATCTCTTCTTCAACGTCACGCCTTAGTCTGGTTCTGCTTAGATGTCCTCTTCTTTTGATGATCCTGACCATTTTTGTTCCAGAATAAGAATGGACAGCGCAAAAAGGTCGATCATCTCGATGAAACCAATGGTTGTATCCTGAGCATTGTTATTCCAGATCGAGACGATCTTTCACTGTAAGTATTCCACCAAACTTCAGTGAACCAACCATTCAGGAAAATAAAAGGTTCAAAAGCAGCAGCGGTTAAGTATCAACCAAGATGAAGTTCGATAGTCGGAGCATCCAACTGACAAGATCTTTAAGGGTACGGCATATCTTCCATATCGCTTGTAGATGAACAGTTTGGATCGTCACCTTCCGGACCTCACTTTATGCTTTTACGTACAGACGCCAATGATTTCTCTTTTGTTATAGACTGTCTGAAAACCTGGTGCAAATCGAAACACCCATGATTATTAGTCATACGAAGAACTATTCGGCTTACAGTCTTTTTCTTCTACTTTGTGGGGATTAGGATTTTGATATATGTTGCAGTGGATGAGTTCAAGGTTTTGATCAATGGCTTAGATAATCCAACTATATAAAAGAAAAAAAAAAAGGAAGAAGAAAAAAAGTAAGACTATGTTGGTCCATTAATCAATGTTAAAAGTGTGAGACTTTTAAAGTCGGACAAGCATGGTGCCCGAATCCATTACCTAAGGAGAAACGTTATGATCCGGGCTGAGTTAGACTCCGGAACCCAGCTAGTCCCCCTTTTTGAATGATCTGACTCATTCATGTCGTTAGAGTCACCTTGGATTGGCTATATTTATATCAAAATTCATGGCCTTAAGATGATGTTAGCTGTGCCATTTTGAATTTTTCGAAGTAACCACTTGGATTTTTCAACTGAGAGAACTATAGTAGCTAACTAGATGCAAATTTTTTGGGTCAGATCATCCAAAGACAAAACTTTGCTAGGGGTTTTGAAGTCAGTCTCTAAACTTAAACTTAGTTTTAGGATAGCATCTCTCTGCGTGAAATATGGATAAGCTACGCTGTTTCTAGGATGACTCAATAGCAAAGACAGATTTCCATATTTTATTACTTGAATAGTTAGCACATTATGACAACCCGTCTCCTTAAACACCCGTTCGGGAAGTTGTTGCACCACTTGGAAACCTGTTAACAACTAGTTTGAATCATTGAGCTGTGAAAATAAAGAAGTATACATGTGAGTTCGCATTTAGTTTGAAAAGTAAAGGACTTTTCTGTTATTGGGAACTTCGTAATGGTCAAGTCAGCACATGATATTGTATATCATGGCCAAATCTAGCCCCATTTTCTTTATAGTTGTAAACCACTTGAATGGGGACTTATGTATCATCTTCCTTATGGTACCTGCATGTGCAATGTATGCAATGTGGGTCCGACCACTTTTATAGTGCAATTACTGTAGCCTCTTGAATTCATAAATTGGGAAAAATAAATGATGAAACACCCCAGAATATGAAGACAACATGGGAGCTGAAATATATGCCGACCCCATCCATTTAGTGATGCTAACCATTGAACCGCTAAGGCCCCATTTTAGACCAGGGCAATGCTATAAAAAAAACTTTTTCCATCAGATGATTATAACAACTCTTCTGAGTTGCAGAATGGGCGCGGAGGAAGTTTTCAAGGACAATAGCAAAAATCTTGGCTTTTTGGTACACCTTGGCCTGCAATTATGGCGGATGAATGTCTTAGATCACAAATCCCTTGGACCGAAAACACCATAAGATTTCTCAAACGGGAGAAAGGAGTGCTCGACGACTGATCTAGACCATTCATCTGATTTTCTGACGTTGGTTATCTATAGCAGCAAAGCCATGGCAATTGCACAGTTCTACATCAGAAAATGCATTTTTGTAATTTAACAACCAAAAATTACATAGTTTTGGATGCTACGATTCTCCAATTGGCATGAATAAGGATGCTAGATTTCTGTACTAGGTGAATCAGAATAGCTACTTTTCTTTCTGAAATACAATCAGGTCCTGCCGTATTCCAGCATTCCTCAAATGAGCTATTTTTCTTTCTAAAGCCCTAAGCGGCAGTCCCACTGCACGAAGCTTCTGTATATGTGGGGTTCAGAAAAGGGGCGGATTATAGAGGTCAATAGTATGCAGCCTTACCTTATATTTTGCAATAGGCTGTTTTCATGCTTTGAACCCATATCCTCAAGATTGCACGATGACAACTCTACCATTGTGCCAAAGTTCTTCTTCTGAAAGCCCCATTCCTCAAATGAAATTTCGGGTACTAATAAAAGTTTGGTTGTTTTGTAAGAGTTTGGACAAGCAAATCGCCAATAACCAGATTACCTACATGAGCAACCCTTGGTGAAGGACAAAAGCCATTAATAAGAGCGATGGATTAGACAAAGGAACGAGAGACGGGCCCACGTACAGAACCTGCATCCCTTTTACTGTCGAAATGGAAGATGATCCTTTACGCTCTACTGATAGCTCTTGTGGTCCGCCCCTTCTCCTGACTAGGGGTGGCAATTCGGGTTGGCGGGTCGTGTTTGCGGCGACACGAACATGACACGATTAATAGTTGTGTCAAAAACCTATGACTCGTATACCACCCGGTTCTTAAAAAAATAACACGGCACGACCTATATAACACGATTAATTGCCTGAGTTGTGTTGGATACACGGCACGACATGAAACGACTCGATTTTCCTATTACAACTTAGTAAAAGAACTGCTCCCAAGTGAATGGAGCCAAACCAACCACACAACATAGGACGGTTATTTTACAACCGTCCTATATGTTATGTTTTATAGGACGGTTATATCGTAACCGTCCTATATGTAATGTTTTATAGGATGGTTATGTTATGTTTTATAGGACGGTTGTGAAATAACCGTCCTATATGTTATGTTTTATAGGACGGTCAATATGCTATGTTTTATAGGACGGTTAAAGACTAATTGTCCTATTTTACACACATGGATATGGTTTATTAGTACTTTACCAATCTGTGAGTGTGACTGTGATGTGTGAGACTTCTAGTGACCAGTCTGCCTGTGCTGGCAAATGGCCTAGCCTTGGCGCCGGCCTGCCTAACAGGGACAAATAGTTTTCTTTCCTCCAATTCCAAACTGGCAAGTGGCAACTGGAGTTAATGAAACTTACACTTCAATCATTTGTCAAATATTTTGAGTCCTTGATATTAGATCCGACGTGTGGGCCCCCCTTGCAATGGCGGGAAAACAAAATGAAAACTGAAAACATAAATGTTTAACTAATTAATAATTATCTAGGTCTACTAAGTCAATCTAGTCTAAGGCAATTGTTTTGTCTTTTTGTATGTAAGTAAGCCCAATTCCCATATCCAATTATCCAATTAAATTTGAAGTCTTATGTTAAAGCTAAGCTGCTAAAGCGCCCTAGCCTAGCTGGTGGTTGTTTGCTATAAGCCTATAACTATAAGTTATAACCTAAGACTTAGCTAATGTACACACTGTCTCTAATTTTCTTATCAAACATTTTAAGATTAGCTACACATTGTCAGTTACAAACTTACAAGTTACACTTAATAGAAAATTAGTTAACCAACTTTTGTAACTTGTACAAGTACAAGTGAAGTGAGAGACTAACTAACTATCATATATTGTATAAAATTATAAATACTAATGATTTTCTTATGTTAATTTCACATGTCATCACCAATTGATCTAATATATCTCTTTTTCATCAAATTCATAAATATCATGTATCTAACTTATATAACTCAATATTTGTTTCTCTTTTCTAACTCCTAATTGATGATAATAGATTAGGAATAACTTATTCATCCATGATCTATCATTCATGCAGAGTAAAATTTAGTAACTCCTTTAGTAATATCATTCAATGTGTGTTTTCTCTCTCATGATTATTATTCATTTTACCATCAATGCCACTTCTTTTCAGTTTTCACTATAGAGTATAGACCACAATCCGTAATTAATTTTAGTTTCACCAAAGTTATCATATCAATATCCTTCTAATTCTCTCTTGATAAGCTTTTGTGTTAATTCAATACATAACTCATATTCTCTTATCTCATTCTCACCTCACATAATGAATTAATTACATAGCTAATAACTATTCCCTTCATATACTCATTATCCACCAATGAGATAATTACATAACTCTTTATATACTAATTCTCAAGGCAATTGTTTTGTCTTTTTGTATGTAAGTAAGTAAGCCCAAATCCAATTATCCAATTGAATTAGAAGTCTTAAGCTAAAGTCCCTGCCCTGGTCGGTTGTTTGCTATAACTATAAGTTATAACCTAAGACTTACCTACACCTATACACTGTCTCTAATTTTCTTATCAAACATTTTAAGATTAGCTACACATTATCAGTTACAAACTTACAAGTCACACTTAGTACAAAATTAGTTAACCAAGTTTTGTAACTTGTACAAGTACAAGTGAAGTGAGAGACTAACTAACTGTCAAATATTGTATAAAATTATAAATGCTAATGATTTTCTTATGTTAATTTCACATGTCATCACCAATTGATCTAATATATCTCTTTTTAATCAAATTCATGAATATCATGTATCCAACTCATATAAGTCAATATTTGTTTCTCATTTCTAACTCCCAATTGATGATAATATATTAGGAATAACTCATTCATCCATAATCCATTGATCCATCATTCACGTAGAGTGAAATTTAGTAACTCCCTTAGTAATATCATTCAACATTTGTGTTAATTCAACACATAACTCCTATTCTCTGATCTCATTCTTACCTCACCTAATGAGTTAATTATATAACTAACAACTATTTTTCCCTTCGGACCCTTCCTATACTCATTATCCACTAATGAGATAATTACATAACTCTTTCTATACTCATTCTCAACTCTCAAGCTACTAAGTTAATTACATAACTATTTCTATTCTTATTTAGTCATTCTTACCTAATGAGTTAATTCTATGACTCTTTCTTTACTTATCCTAAACAACTTTTGAATTGAGTATGAGTTACTTACATAACTTTGCTTTTTTAAGCTGATCCTCAACTGAGATCAAATGAGTTAAATGCATAACACTTACTTTACTCATCATCAACCTCAACAACTATTGAATTGAGTATGACAGTATGAGTTACTTACATAACTTTGTTTTTAAGTTGATACTCAACTGAGATGAGTTAATTACATATATGCTCTATCTTTTGAAACTCATCCTTAAGGAAATTAAGATGAGTTAATTACATAACTCTTTCTTTACTCTATACTTAATAACTATTTTTATTTAAACACATCCTCAACTAAGATTAATTAAATACATAACTCTTATAGCTTATATGATGTATGCAACAACATGTTAACAACCATCCTATAACTTTCTAATAAATAAAATAACCATCCTATATAACTTATAGGACGGTTATAAAAAAATTGTCATATATTTCATTATATATATTATAGGACGGTTATTTAAAAACCGTCCTATACGGTTATTTAAAAATCATCCTATATTGTTCTATATATCATTTTTCACCTTGATCAGCCCTAATTTCAAATTTTCAATCTTCCAACGGTCCAAACTATTGAGAAAGTGAAAATGACCATTCCTCTTCGATGTTTCACAGATCTAAGCAAAATAAGGTATGTATTTACGAATTTTACAATCTGTATACAGTTCTATAAAAAACATAAAAGCTAGTACCCTTTTTTTCAATTTTTTTGTTTTTTGTTAACTATTTTCCATAGATCTTGATGGGTTTTAGTCTGAGAAGGTGAAAACGACCATTCCTCTTTGATCTTTCACATATTTAAGCAAAAAAAGGTATGTATTTACAAATTTTATAATCTGTATTTATTTTTTTTCAATTTTTTTGTTTTTCGTTAACTATTTTTCATAGATCTTGATGGGTTTTAGTTCTTTGTGTATGAGAAACATTCCATTTGAGTTTTATATTTCTTTGCTCTAGATTTGAGTTTGTTTTTAGGTTTTTTACTGTTTTTTCGAAAAAATCAGTTACGAAAATTTAAAAAAAAAGTCGTTGTTTTTTCGTATTTCTTCATTGAAAAGTATTTCTATCCACATATAGAGCTTTCCCATGTTGTGTATTCATGTGTGATAATGTTTTCATCTCTCTCTTTTTTTGTAATTTAGTTTTTTTTAAATTTTTCAAAAAAAAATAAGTTACAAAAATTAGGAAAAATTTGTTATTTTTTATATTTATTAGTTAATACCTATTCTTATCCACATATATAGTTTACTCATGCTTGAATCTTCATGTATTAATGATTTTTAGCTAATTTTTAGCATTTAATCCAATTTTTAGTAATATAGGACGGTTCTTGAAGAACCGTCATATATAACTAGCAATATAGGACGGTTCTTCAAGAACGAACCGTCCTATATAACTAGCAGTATAGGATAGTTCTTCTGGAACCGTCCTATATAACCAGCAGTATAGGACGGTTATTCAAGAACCGTCCTATATTACATGAGTAATATAAGACAGTTCCTCAAGAACCGTCCTATATTTTCAACTATTCCATAGGTTAGAATCATGTCAAGGTGATGAGTAAATAGGTTGCATGTCAAACAGGTCGACACGACGGGTCAAATTGATTGACTCGACCCAAACCCACTAAATTTGTGTCGTGTTGTCGTGTCGTGTCATATTTTGCCGCCCCTACTCCTGACCCTGCATAGGTGGAGCTGCGTGTATAAGACTATTTTTTTTATAGCTACTTAACGCTCCTTAGGGTCCTACGAGAACTCTTCCTACCTCTGACTCGTAAGGACATGGGAAGCAAACTCGGTTTTGCCTCTTGGATTTTTTATGCCATGCAGCAGCTCAGTTGACCAGGAACTTGGCATAAAACAAGGGAATACAACAACTTTATCCATGTAAACGAATTAAGTCCGACTACCCATCGTGGAAGTTCACCTTAGAAGTTCCAGAGGAGACAATATATGGGTGCACCTATAAAACTTCCATGCTACTAACAGCTAACCCAAATAGCTCTACTCAACCGATATTCCATCACAGCGGTTTAGTTAAACACAAGCTGATGGTTCACATTTTGCTCGCAACATTTGAAATAGGGCTATTTGGATGAAAGATCTAGAGTGTCCAATAAGATCAGTGTCGGAGGACTTCAGCTTCTCATTTTCTGTTAAATTAATAAGGGGAGAATTGTCGTCATGTGATCTTGAGGTCACGGGTTCAAAGCGTGGAGATAGCGTCTTTCAAAATGCAAGGTAAGGCTGCGTACTATTGACCCTTGTAATCCACCCCTGTCCTAGATCAATATATGCGAGAGCTTCAAGTCCCCCCCTGCATTTATTTTCTATTACATGTAGCCTCCAAAAGTGTGCTTCTTCTTATTATGGAGCACATCATGTAGAGGAAACAAATTGACGGAAATGATCAACCATTTGTAGGGTCCATGTGGGGCACTACGGCAAGCAGCTGTAGTGCGCACATTATCCTATCATTCAGCTAGCAAGTTGCCCGTACAATTGCCCAGAGGCTAGAACAATGTTTTGAATAATTTAAATCTTTTTTTTAAAAATCATAAAATATTTTCTTGTAATTTGAAATATATGACATAGAAGGGGTGTCTTGGTGCACTGGTAAAATTGTTATTGTGTCACCTTGAGATCAGGCATTCAAGGTGTGGAATAGCTTCTTATACAACGCAAGGTAATGTTGCATGCTATAAACCCTTGTGGTCCTCCCCTTCTGTAGAGCTTGCATGCATGGGAGCTTCGTGTATTGGGCTGCCCCTTTTTTATTTGAAAACTTGTTATTTTTTTAAGAAAAGGTAAAATACTAAAAGGTCATTTGCACTAAATAATCCATACAATATTATTATGGTACCAAATCTATCACAACATATGACAAATCTTACTAAAAATCATATTGTTACAGTTATATCTTTTCTAATATATATAGTTACATCTATATATCACACACTTCATCCTAAATAGTCCATGCAATATGATAATAGTGTCAAAATCTATCATAGCATATGATAAATCTTACCGAAAACCATATACCTACAGCTATATCTTTTATCTACCACGTTTATGGCTAATGCAGTTAATTGTATTCATGACCTGGACCTTAAAATTACAACAGCCATATCGTATATGAAGCCCACTAAACAATCATCTCTTGTAAAATATTTCATTTTCCCTGCCAAGTCATACTTTGTCCCATATCTCTCAACTTCATCAACTACTTCCTTATTTTCTCCTCTCTGACTTATCATTTATGTATTTTGCTTCTGGTTGATTAGTAGAGTGCTTGGCTTGTTCCTTTTAGTGGTTAACTTGTCTATGTACCTCTTGTTGATTCTAAAGGGCGATGCCTTCAATTCCTATCTTGCTTCTCAAGAAGAAAAATGCACTTCATCTTCGATTATAGTCATAATGTTGAGATTGATGAATTATGAGACTTCAAATGAAAAGTTAGTAAAAAAAAAAAAAACTAAAAGGTGAGTTTGGTGTTTTCATTGAGTCATTAAGAATAAAATATGCTATTATACATTCATAAAAAAGATAAGTACTTTTTAAA
This sequence comes from Warburgia ugandensis, assembly GCA_035236585.1. Classification (NCBI taxonomy): domain Eukaryota; kingdom Viridiplantae; phylum Streptophyta; class Magnoliopsida; order Canellales; family Canellaceae; genus Warburgia; species Warburgia ugandensis. The sequence goes on from CP141126.1 coordinate 9,516,580, forward strand.
TTTTAAAATATTTGGTGCAAATACTAAGACACACATCATCATCATCATCAAGACCTTATCCTAATTAGGGGTTGGCTACATAAATCTTATTCCTCCATTCCTCTCTATTAAGTATCATAGCTTCATTTAGTCTCAAAGATTTTAAATCTTTCCCCACCACCTCTATCCACGTTCTTTTGAGCCTTCCCCTTGCCCTTTTAAAACCTTCTACTTGTATTGCCTCACTCTTTCTAACCGGTACCGTTGTTGGCCCCCTTTGAACATGTCCACACCATCTAAGTCTAATCTCCCTCATCTTGTTACCTATTGGTGCTATTCCTAAATTTTCTCTAATATTTTTATTTTTAATTCTATCCTTTATTGTCTTACCACTCATCCATCCCAACATCCTCATTTTTACAAAACTTATTCTATGAGCATGATGTTCCTTAATTTCCCAACACTCTAATTCATAGAGCATGGTAGGCCTTATGGCCATCCTATAGAAATTTTCTTTTAGTTTGAGTGGCACCCGCTAATCACACAAAACTTCAGATGCACATATTTATTTGTTCCAACCCACTTGGATTCTCTAGGTAACCTCCCTCTCAATCTCTCCACTGTCATGAATCATTGATCCTAAATACCGAAAGTGGTCTTTTACGGGGACTTCTTGGTTATCAATCTTGACTAGTGTTCCACTCCTACTCCACTCCTTGCTAAAATTGTATTTCATATATTCTGTCTTAATTCGACTAATTTTAAATCCTTTAGATTCTAATGCTTCTCTCCATAACTCTAGCTTTATGTTTACACCATCCCTTGTCTCATCAAGTAAGACTATATCATCTGTAAATAGCATGCACAAGGGAATCTCCTCATGTAGATGTTTTGTTAACTTATCCATAACCAATGTGAAAAGGTATAGGCTCAATGCTAATCCTTAGTGCAATCCTACAGTGATAGAAAAATCAACAGTCTCGTCACTAGTGGTCTTAAAATTTGTTACCGCCCCTTCATACATATATTTAATTATGTCTACATACCCCTGTGAAACCCCTTATCGCCCAACACTCTTCATAGTAACTCTCTAGGGACTCTATTATAAGCTTTCTCTAAGTCGATAAAGACCATGTGAAGGTCTTTCCTCCTCTCTCTATATTTGTCTACTAATTATCTTAGTAAGAAAATAGCTTTCATAGTAGACCTCCCAGGCATGAAACCAAACTGATTCTCTAATACACTTGTTTCATGTTGTAGCCTCTTCTCAATCACTCTTTCAAAAAGTTTTATAGTGTGGCTCATAAGTTTGATCCCTCGATAATTAGTGCAGCTTTGTATGTCTCCTTTATTCTTATAAATTGGTACAACAGAGCTTTTCCTCCACTCATCAGGCATTTTCTTTGATTTTGTAATCTTGTTAAATAACTTGGTCAACCAAACTACCCAAGTATCTCTCATATGCTTCCAAACCTCTATTGGTATACCATCAAGCCCCATGGCCTTTCCTGATTTCATCTTTTTCAAGGCCTTTTTCACTTCAGGTATTCTAATCCTACGTTTATATCTATAATGTCCAATGTTATTTAAGTTTACAATATTTTCAATCCCTATATTTTTAGAGCTATTGTCATTTAACAATTTTTGAGAGTAAGTTTCCTACCTTTATTTGATCTCATCATCTTTAGCTAATACCCTTTGATCATCTCTTCTAATGCACGTAACATGATATAAGTCCTTACCCTTCTGTTCTCTTGCTTTTGCAAGTTTAAACACATCTTTCTCACCTTCTCTTATTCTTAGTCTATTATAGAGTTCATCATATGCTTTACATTTATCCTCACTTACTATTCTCTTAGCAACTTTTTTAGCATTTTTATATTGTTCATAGTTTTTATTATTTCTAATCTTTTTTCATGCTTTAAAACACATCTATTTTTCTTTAATAACTTTTTGCACTATTTTACTCCACCATGTTTCCTTTACTAATTGCCTTTTACCTTTAGATACTCTTAAGATATCTTTTGTCACTTTCTTAATGGACTTAGCAATATTAATTCACATGGTATTTACTTCTGTTTTATAGTTCTAATTTCTTCTACCATCAACTTATTTGTGAATAAGATTCATGTTCTAATTTGTATATTGTTCATAGTTCTAATTTAATAGAGTGGAATGGAAGAATAAGATTCATGTGGCCGACCCCTAATAGGGATAAGGTCTTGATGATAATGAACTTATTTGTGAATGAGGTTATTTTCTGTAACAACCCGGATTTTTAAGACTTTTTTTTTTTATAATGACATTTTAAATAAGAGCATTTGGGATCCCATGAGAAAAACTTTATTTAACATTTTACTAAAACCTATCTTAAAAACTCCAAGTGTTAGTTTTCCTTTCTCAAAATGGCATACATGTAAATTAAACATAAATAAAACAATTCGTGTATAAATCAACGTCAAATAAATTGGCGCCTTTATTTTAAATCAAATAAATGTCCAAAACACAATAATAATATGGCTCAGGGTCTATCCATCATAACATCCTATATAAATGTCTAACATATGTCCAAACATCTAAATCACATCCAAATATAAAGTATGCAGTCCATAATAAAATTTAAATGATAATCCTTTCTAATGACTCACATCACTGTCTAAAACTATAGGAAAAAAAATAGTCTTCAGCAGCTCTCAAGGTTTATCAACAGCTTTTCCTTTCCTGGTATCACGCTCGAGATCTAAGGCATTGCAAAACAAAGCAATGCCTCAGCAAGCTATCGCTTGTGTAGGTACGTAGACAATTAATGTAATAAATGAAAGAAATAATGAATAGCTCTGATGAAAAGTCTAACATTTATGAAAATAGTGATATCATAATGTCATGTTCAAATAAATGTCAATTTATTTCATATGCTAAAACATGCAATTCACGGAGTTAAAACATGACATGAATCAATATAATTGAGCATACAACAAGAATAAGGGCACCCTAAGGTAATGGGTCCCACCACATCGCACTAATATCCCTGATCAGGAGTACTTGTATTCAACCTCTGAGTGTCGTCACACCCAGGCATACCATCCATAACCATGCTCATCATACATGCACACATAATAAGAATATGGGCCATCATGCTGCAGTGGCAACCCTCCATGGGTATAAACCACCACCGCTCTCCGTTGACACCATAACGGGAGACTTAGCGTCTGTCCCCATGGAAAGGCTCAGACCGATAGTGTGGACTATACATGTTACCAAACCCCTACCGAATGTCATCTATGAGCAGGTGTTTATCATATCACAAAATCATCGCATCATAATCTTGGAAGGTAGGTGGCCGGCCCTATCCCTCCTAGCATGACGCCCACCAGGCGAGAACACCCGTCATCAAATATAAAACACAGAAATCATATGTATATGCTAAAACTCAAGAGCACTTATAGCTTGCAATCCCCAAGACATGCTCCTCATCTTGGGGTTAGCTTATAAAAGGACCAGCTAATAAGCCTCTATTCTCATTTTCATGTAAATCCATGCATTTTCTATATATATAATAAGAAATAAGTCTCTAATTAAGCATAACTAATTAACATCATGCTTGGAAAAGCATTTGAAATAAGTTTATCCAGTAAAAGATTTCAATTTGGAATAACCATCCTGTACGCAATGTCGCATGAAATCCACGGTAAATAATAATTGCAATTTAAAACACAATCACACATGATGCTATGTTTAAACATGGTTTAAAAATCAAGGCAAAACATTAGTTGTCGTCACCTACCTCAATGTGAGACCACTAGCTTGCTAATAACTCCCTTTAACTGGTATATTGAAGTGCACATGTACATGTCACATCACTATTTTAAAAATGTTCTAAATAAAAAGTGGTTATTTATAAGTTTTTAAGTTAAAACTAGGTCCACGTCGTCAATACGGTCACAACGTATCTTTCGGATCGTGATTTGGACTCCTCTAGCTTCCAAAAATCAATTTTAAGTGAAAATACTTCATATTAATTTATAGGGTGTTTGGCGGGTGCACTAGTTTACACCAGCGGCCCTGCTTTACATCGGGTTACACCGGCGCCTAGTGTACACTGGGTTACACCGGCACCCAGTTTACACTGGGTTACACGGGCAGCCCGGTTTACACTGGCGACGCGGAAACCGGCGCTTGAGAAGACGACCGGCTTTCGGCCATCTCCGGTGACCCTACAAGTGTCCAAATCACTTGGTTTTTGAGCCATTTTGTTCAAAATTTTGTCTAGCTTCCATTTCTATTATCCTTTTGCATTGATTTCTCCAAAAACCATGTTTTTTAAACGATTTTTTCCAAGTTCCTAAAATCATCCATAGGTACTGGTTTTTGCATTTTCTGTATAAATCCACCGTTGGATCACTCCCAAATTTAAAAGGTTTGCTCTTGGGTCTCTTATGCACTAGTTGAATAGTGCAATTTCCAAACAGAAGAGGTTTGGTCTGTGAAATCACGCTCCAACAATAGCATGCACAAAGTTCCTAAAAAAATCTGATTTTTTTCCTAATTTTTAAATGGTTTTCTAATTATTTTCTCTATTTAATAAATACTAAAAAACAGAGTTTTAAGGCTTACCTTGCACCTAGCCGTGGTTGCTCGTGTTGCTGGGGTTCCACTCGCCAGAAAACTCAGACCTTGCAAGGCTAGGGTTTTGAGTTAAAAATCCCAGAGGAACGCTCAAAGTGGAGCGTTTTGGCTCCTAAGGATGATTAGATATAGGGTTTAGAGTCTTGGGGAATAGAAACTCTTCCCCATACGTCTCTTTCCATGTCTCTCCCGCGATTTTGCTGGACTGGTAGAGACGTGTGGAAGACAAGGGTGCCGTTATCAATTTGGACCCCTGTGTAACACGTCTCTGTCAAAAGATCAAAATGCCCTTACAACTTTGACGGCTCATAACTCCCTCGTTTCAGCTCCTTTTTTTACGTTCTTGGTGGCGTTGGACTCGTATCAACAAGCACTTTCTAATTATTATATTTTTAGGAAAATTTTCCATATATAAAATTTTATTTTAATTTATTTAATAATTTCCTATTTTATACTAAAAAATTTAAGGATATTACATTTTCTTTCCTTTTATGTTCCACCACTTAATTTTTGGATACCTATTGCTTCCATCTTTTGATATGGATATCCATAACCATTAACCTATGTTTTGAGGTTAAACTCTTACAAGGTATCACCTTACAATCCTTACACATAGATTGTTCAGTATTCCTAAGTAGAAAAAAGTCTATTTGACTTTTATGAAGTCCACTTTTAAAGGTTATTAAGTGTTCATCCCTCTTCTTAAAGAATGTATTTGTAATGGCCAGGTTTATAACAAAGAAAAATCAAGGATAGTCTCCCCCATCTCATTTCATTCACCTATATCATACCCTCCATGTATTTTATCATATCATTCTTTTTCTTTTTCTACATGGTCATTTAAGTCTGCTCCTATAAATATCCCCTTAGTATTAGGAATTCCTTGCATGACTCCCTCCATATCTTCCCAAAAATGTCTCTTGATTATATCTTGTAACCCTACTTGTGATGCGTAAGCACTTCCAACATTTATAATTTGCTCTCTTAGAATAAGTTTTATTATTATAATTCTACAACTTTATCCTTTAATTCCTTATCCACTTATTTCTACGTCATTTTTGTTATTATCCTTTCCTACATACCATAATTTATACCCATCAATTTCTCTAACTTTAGCCCCTTTCCACTTAGTTTCTTAGATACAAGTGATGTTGACTCTCCTATGTTTCATCTCGTCTACTAACTCCAAACTCTTATCTATCAATGTCTCTATATTCCATGTGGCGATACAAATCTTATGCTTTGGAGATGTCTTATTTACTATCGCCTTTCTCGACCTCCATGACATGAACCCATGTCCACTTTTCACTGCACCTAAGATCTGATGCAGTGCATCATTTCCGAGGGGACACTCTAGTAGCCCTTGCCCATTTTTCACTACACCCGGGATCTAATGTAGCGCGTCACTTCTGGGAGAATGCTATAGCAACCCTTACCTATTTTCACTATACTCAGGATCCAATGCAGCGTGTCGCTTATTGGGAATGCCCTAGCTTGAGGGAATGTCAATTTTCAATTCATGTCATTTTAGGGTTGCTATAGTTTTAAGAAGCTGAAGATGATTTTCATTTCTTCCTTACAAACTAATATATAAATGCATATTTATTTGCAAGGAAAAAAGAAATAACAAAATCATCTTTAGCTTCACCCTTGCCAGTTGGTACCTGACGCAAGGGTTGCCATATTTTTACAAGCTGGAGATGATTTTCTTTTATTTCTCGCAAACTAATATACAAATGCATATTCATTTGTAAAAAAGAAATAACAAAGTCATCTTCAACTTCTCCCTTGTTGGTTGGCACCTAACGCATGACCCTCCTTTTTCATCTCGACTTGAGACCGGCATTAGCGGAGTTATTAAGACACACATATTTTTCTTTTATAGCATTAATATTGAGCAAAACTTGTAGAGGCATGTTATGTAGAAGTAGCTCAAGAGATGAATTAATTTCAGAACTTTAGATCAGCCAATATATATTCATAATATATATATATATTATTTTCATAAAAATAATTAAAAATACAATGAAAATGTGTGATAAATGATCTAGTAGATTGCCAAACTACTTCGCCTATATATACATATAGATTTTCTTCTATATAAATTAGTATTTTAATCATTAAAATTATATAACTTTAAATGGATCCTAACACATGTCTTTATGGAACAAATTGATGGTACTAAATAAGCAAAAGAAAATGATAAAAAGTTGTTGCATCTTTATATGTGAATTATTTTAGAAGCTCAACATACCAGGGAAGAAATAAAGTGTACTATAGACACTGTGGCTTAAGGAGTCTCTCCTTTAAAAGGTCAAGGATTTGAGGTTGCTCATTGACGTATAAGTCTATTATCCACTATTACACAAGAAAAAAACAAACTAATAAATTTAATAAATTTGTCAATTATGATCACTTAGCTCTTCATGAAAATTTCAAATTTTCATTTTTGCCTCGTTGGCTTTATTGATTTAGACTACTAAAAATTTTGAAAAAATTAAGAAATGATTAAGAAAACTGACATAGAATGCTATGCGAAAACTAATTCATATTTTTAGTAAGAATATTAGCTATGGATGCTTTACTATATTAGAAATTACTATCATAAAATCATATGTGTATAGAAGACAAACTACATAAAAAAATCGGACAAATAAACTTTTGTGATAGTTTTAGCATGTCTAGCATTGAAGGATATCAAAATATCAAAAAAAAAAGTATAAATATTGGTCTCATTTGATGGTTTAGGCCTTCATCTCATGTGCCTATCTTGAATAGTCTAAAATCTTCACCTGTACTAGTCACTAATTATTATAGGCATACAACAAATGGACTATAAAGTTTCAAACAAAATATTTTTGAACATGCCTAATATGCCAACACTCCCACTATTGAAATAATTATTTCACAATGAAACTCATTTTGTTTTTTTTGTTTTTAATTAAGAACATGTTCCTAGTAATTAATGTCAAAGACATGTGTGAGAATTTTCAAAGGAAGAAAAGGAATCTATGCAAAGATTATGTCACAAATAAGGCCAATATATCTATAAAAATTAGATGAACTTTATAAACTCTAGAGATATATTTACATAAATTCTCTAGTGAAGTTCTTTTGTTGAAGATTTCAGAAAGCTATCAATAGAATAGAATCTTCCTTTTATTAAGATTAGTATTAAAGTAAAAATGAGAGAATGTAGGCTTTACATATTTAAGATTAGCGTTGTCTTTAGGATATCTACAATGCGTTCATTGCAGATAACTAGATCAAATCATGTGTGTGTGTTTTATCTCTTAGAATAAGAATCTAGACAAACAAAATAGTTATCAAGGAAAATATAAAAATAACTTAAGATAATATTTAGAAAGATTATATATATATATATATAGTTTCACAATCATGGAAAATTAAGTTATGCAACAAAGTATTATCATTTTTTCAACCGCAAAATGTGACAATCTGGGTTTTTGTAACACATTTTGAAATATATTTTTCAAAGACAAGGCACCCTTAGTAGTAAAACAATTTTGCAAAACAAAGCAGCAAAAATTCTTTTCTTTATAACTTGTTCTGTAAAACCCAAGTCATCACTTCATACATAACATAAGTAGAATTTTGTACAAGGTAAAATTCTATTGAAGGAATATGCTTTTATTAAATTCTAGAATCCATCAAGTGATTCACAGTATAGCCCAAGTATCAGTACAATACTTGTTCAAATTACATAATCCAAATTTCAAATCTTATCATACATTAAAAACTCTCAATACAATATAATACTCTAATAGCATTCATTTATAACAAATTAAGGAAGAAGTATTTATTAATAGAAATAGGACTACTATGTAGGAAAATAAAATTCTGTTAGAGAGAGAGAGAGAGAGAGAGAGAGAGAGAGAGAGAGAGAGAGAACATTTATCAGATAAGAAAATATAACCCTTAATCTAATAATCAATCAATAAGAAAAAGAAAAAGTTTATTAATAAAAATCTCTTAAGAAGAGAAAGAAAATAGAAAAAATTTATAAGAAAAACTAAGAAGTGCTACTAATGCCACATTCTCTTTTGGAGTTTTATCATACTTTTATTTAAGTGGTATACTTTCATAATACTTTCAATTGTTCATCTTAACTACTTTGCAATAGATGAGGTTTGACCCAAAAATCATATACATTGGATGATTGAACATTGATTATTTTTATTTTTTTTAGTTTAAAATTGGCAATAGAAAAATAATGGTATTAAAAACATCTAAAAATCAATGTTTAGATTGTTTAAAATATCAATTTTTGCAATACAACCCATCCATAATGAAAAGCTTAAAGAGAAAATAAATAAAATTAAAGTAAGTAGTTTAGGGCCCACATGTAATAGCCCAAAGGTGTCTATTTTAATGATGTTTATTAGTAAAAATGATAATATTTAGAAGAAGAGAAAATAGAAAGAAGAATAAAAAGAATTGACACGTGGTAAAAGCACATAATCTTATATTAACACAAATGCCGTTAGCTCACATCCGTCTAGCTGCCGACTGAACATTTCTCTGAAATTCCAAATTTACCCCATCCAACTAAAAAGTGTTTTTAACTTTCTAGTTAAGTCCGCTCCTCAACCTAGTTCTTCCCTCATAATCTCTCTTTCAGCTGCATCCATTTTCTCTGCTATTATCCTCTCTTCGTTTGCCCGTTAGAAGTAAATTTTTTTAGATTTTCTCGCCGGAAGCATCTGCTCTATGTTATGCTTGCGAAAAATCTGTGTATTTTTGCGCTTATAATAAGGTTAGTACAAATTTTTGGGTTTTGACAAGAGGTGGATGGTTATGAGACTGTTTTTCTTTCTAAGTGAGTTTGATTTTTGTTTTCTGAATTGGATACTTACAGGTTACAAGTAGATGTAATTTTCCTGCTATCTTTTTACTTTTATGCTTATACAATTGGGAATTTTGGTGAGATTTGCGGGTGATAACATGGAAATGATCGAAAAGGCCCAATTTTGCAACAGCATTAATTGGAGAATTATACAGCTGCAAACCTGAACAATTATACAGGTAAGGCAAGCCTTCCATCGCAAAGGCCCAAATTTGCAAGTGAACCACCTAAATGCCTCTGAAAGTGCTACAAATCAATCGTCATCACAACGATGGAAATAAGGAATAGATTCTTATATAGATTGTCATTCCTTGGTAGCTGTCATCGGAAATCTGCAAATTCAGATTTGCATCGTTGAGCATAAGAAGTACGGTTCAATTTCTGAACTGGAAGGAAATAAAAACTTCTATGCTATCATGATTACCTGTCCTTTGGAAATTACAAAAACTACACAATTAAGCTCACATCACAGGAAATCAGTTCGAGTTTCAGTTGATATAGATGGATCTTTAGCTTAATTGGTTAGAGAACTCAGATTAATAGGTCTAACTTAATGATATCTGAAGAGGATGGTGATTCAAATCCGCCAAGATCCTTAACTTCTAATGAATATGAGATCTCCTTAGTTCATGAATGAACTCGGTTGTGATTTTGAAGCTTGAGTCATGTCCAGATTTTCATTGAGTTTCTGTTGTTAGTATAAAATGAATGTTATTTTTAGTGTGTTCCACCTTTTGTTTGTTTCCATTCCACCATATGAAGCAGTTGCTCATGATGCTGATTGCACCTTCATGCGTGTTTGCTTTCCATCATAGAAGTTCGGCTACTGAGCAGTTGTTCTAGAGCAACATGAATTCAAGATTTATATCATTATATAAAGTTCATATCTAATCACACCATGAAACCTGATACACTTGGAAATGTAGGAACAGAATCTGGAACTTCGGTCATCCAACCTGAAGCATCAGAAACTCCACGATACAAACAAACAAAAGGAAAACAAAGTTGGATGGTCAAATCAACTTGCGTTGTTCTTGCCATAACATGCATTTGTACCCTTCTGCTGCTGCTGTCAGAGATGAGCTGCGGTTGGGGGAAAGTTGGCTGCTCTTGGGATAGGGCTTGGATGGTTCGACAAAGTCTAAATTTGGGGGGAAATGAAAAATGACTATGTTTTCCCCCAAATTACAATTAACTAGAAATAACCCTCAAGCTGCCATTATCTAGGAGAAACCCACAATATCTATATCGTAGATAACTTGAACTTTAAACCCAAATGAAAAAAGAAGTAGAATTATGTTAAAAAGAAGGAAACGCGTTTTTCAGACCAGAAATTAGTTTGAAGCAACTGGGAAACCTGATTTCTTTAATTGGGAAACTTGATTCCCCAACAACTAAAAACCTGTTTCTAGCATTTCTAGAAACTTGTTTCCTGCAAAATGGAAATGAGTTTCTACATTGAGAAATGCATATTCGTGCATGCTGGGGAGATGAGATGTTTCTAGGTCCCGAATCGCTTTTTAGGAAACACATTTCCCCACCTGTATATGCTTTTCCTTCAACTTCGGACGAGACTGTAATGCATCCATGCCTTTTTGTGGTTACTTTCCTGTTTCATTGCTTATTATATAATTTAATTTGCAGTTTTTCTAACATGAGCTTGATTGTACATGCAGACTATGTTATTGGCTCAAAATGATTCTTTGCACTTTCAATATAGTAAGCTAATTGTGCAAGTGTAGTCTTTCCAACTCCTCCCATGCCGAATATAGTAATGATGGAAGAACTTCCATCCTTGCCATATTTGGCATTGGAGGATTGGATAGACGAAAACACTTCTCGAAAGGTCTTCCACATTTTTGGTTGGGCCTGTTGAGATGAAGCTTGAGGAGTATTTTGGTATGCTGATTTAGCTAAAGAAGAACCCCCATTGTATCTTTTTCAATCGAAAGTTCTTGCTGGGAAGTGCTGGATTTGGGTTCAGATTATGAGGTATTTGTTTATTTTAGATAGGATTTGTTTTTGGATTTGAGCAAAGAGAGGTTCTGATTATAGATGGATTATCATTGTTACAGTTGGGTCTGGTTCATCGTTTCATGTTGATACGAATTCATCTTCTTCTTGGACTGCAGTGATAAAAAAATCTAAGAAGTGAGTCTTGTGATGGAGGCCATCAGAAAGAGACAGAGAGTGGCATTTCTTTGAAAATTAGTTTTTTGCAGGGCTATCTTCATCCCACATGGGCCCAAAGTCAGTTCTGTCGACTTTTTGAATGAAAAAACTGATGAAAATTGAAGCCTCGTTGGTAGTTTGAGGGGATACATTTGCCCAATTAGCAGTTGGGGGTAAGTATTGAAAAGGGGATGGTAGTCGAGGGAATCTAGTAATACACATTTCCCAAAATTCATACTGCGTTGAATCTCTCTCTCTCTCTCTCTCTCTCCATGTTTCTTCCTTTTTTCCCAGGTTATGTAAGGTGGTTCGGCTTAATGGTTAGACAGAAAATCTAACTGCATTCTTAATTTAGTGACGACCAAAATTTTCCATGATCTCTCTTCATGTCTGCCATGTTAACTAAATACAAGCCCTAATATGGAACTTCCTCTGTACCAATTATAATGCAGCTAAACTGGCACCGAGACTCAATAAGCACATACCTTAATTGGGATAAGGTCTTGATGATGATGATTGATGAAGATCAGGATGGAGAACAGGATATGGTAATGATAAGAAACAAGATAAAACTTCTTGCATAGCTACAAAGCTGGGCTACATGGCCCTTCTATGATCCTAAACCTCCTAAAACAACTTGTTACTTTTAAATTCAATCCATTCTGAAAGAATCCTATTTTACTAGAGATCCTGGTTATTGCATAAAACTAGAAATTGCTGACCTAAGGAAGCCTCAAATATATTATAGACTGGTATTTGCTAAGATCCATGTAAAATTCACCCAGTTTCAAATAAAATAAAATAAAAACAGAAATAACCCCCACTGCTATTAGCAAGATACTGCATTGGCATCATTGTAATAAGACAATACAGACAGTTTGGCTCCTCTCCCCTCCCTTGCATAGAGACTGCTGGCATATTTGGTTGCAATGTTATTGTATTCCTCAGCTGTTCCTGCCATCATCATTGCTGCTGCTGCTTTTGTTGCTACTGGGCTTTGTGCCTTCCCGTGATTGTAAGTTGTAGCTGTATTGCATAATCCACAGATTGGTCCCTCACTTGGTGGTCACCATGCTTCTATTTATAGTCCATAGTCTGCAGCACTGCAATTACATCAGGCCCATGCTAATCCATATGGGTCAATGGACACCTGTTAAGGTCATTTAGTTTTTTTTGGAGCTTTCTTTCAGTAAATAATAGGGTACATTTCTTAAACGACTGTATTACTCTCAAATAATATTCCAAATTTTCCAATATCTAACCTTACAATCTCTTTAGGCAGTGGTACTTACTTTTATTTCGTTATCTATTGTAGTATGGGCGGCATATGTTTCTTGGCCAGCCTAAACAAGCTCTGTAAATGCCAAGCGATCCTTGGTAAGACAACTGAATCAAATGATGTGCTCCTACTGCCGGCACGATAACTTCTGTGATTGTTCTCTTTCCTGGGGAGTGTTAATTGAAATAGTTCAATTATGGTAGTTTGGATTTGCTATTACGCTTATATTTTTCCAGCATTTATACACTTATTAATTTTGTTTACTGAGTTCATTGTTCAAAGGATGTAGGATTCCGGCATTTGATTCATTTGTTTCTTCTCTGTACTGCAGTAATTCTTTATAGAATCAAATAATGTTTTTCCATGTTATTTACCATCTTGTTAAGAATTCTTAGTGCAGAATATAATAAGTAGAGAGAAAATAGGTACCGTTTGTTTGTGTACGCCAAAATGAATTTCTAATGCCACTGATTAGCTCACATTTGGGATAAGGTTTTGATGATGATGATGACTGATTAGCTCACATAGTTGAACCAGTCACTTTATATGATGAAGCAGATGCTTTGTTTCAGAAATGGTGGAAACAGAACCCACCTATGCTTTCTTAGTTGTTGCTTCACAATGTGTTCCTTTGGTTGCTTGTGTTATATGTCGAAGGGATTTTATGCCATTTACCTTGCATGCACAAAGTTAAAATCTTGAATCAGTTTTCAAATCCTAATTGACTCAATAAACAATAAAAAATGAAAGAAACCAAATGATGAAGCTCTGAATCTCCGGTAAACCATTAAACCTACGATGGAGAGTATTAGTGATTCCAGGCTCGCTTCCCAGTACCTGGGACTTGGCTAAGACATGCTTCTGAGCGAATCATGAAGAGTGAACCGAATAGTTCAGATTGACAAAGGTATGTACTTTTTTTTCTCCTGGTTCACCTGATATTTATTAGAACCAATGTTTGTCCTGGTGTCGGTTTCTTATCATCTGCTTCACATTCCTAAATATCTATTATACATATTGGCTGTATGGCTGTAACATCCTCAATCTAATAAATGCAGATACTTATGCAAACATAAATAACCTCCTTTCTTTACTATCCTTAGTTCACTCTAACCCTGAGCTCTCAATGTAATCTGGTCCGGAAACGCAGAACAAAGGGAGAGATTTCTAATAGGCTAATGCATCCGTATGATTCTAAGATTTTTGTAAAAAACTAATTTCATATAAATTCTGTAACAGCTTTGGGGAGAAAAGGCATCACGATAAGATTCAATTAAGCCATTCTGGTACAACAGGAAAATTAGTTACTATATTTCATTTTCACGCTTGTAATGTAGATCTGCTAGGATCTCTCTATGACTTGAAAGGTTTTTATCTCTTATCACCTTACTTGTGTGTGCTTTCTGCATCTTATTTCCCGATACCTTCTGTGATGATTAGTGCGACTTTTGTGATGATAATAGTACTAAGTTTCGTCCGGGACCAGATGCAGCACAAGGGATGTGCAATGATTTTTTAGGTTTTACTTTCTATATTTCATTTTTTTTTTTTTTGTTTACTATGCTGTACCGGAGCTTTGCGCAATGGTAAAAGTTGTCGTCATGTGACCTTGAGATTACGGGTTTAAGACATGGAATCAGCCTCTTGCAAAAATGCAAGGTAAGGCTGCCTATTTTAAACCATTGTGGCCCACCCCTTCCCTGGACCCTGCATAGGCGGGAGCTTTGTGCACCGGGTCTGTCCTTTTTTATCCTATACCTTCGGGCAGATTTATTTGTCCATCGATCGAAAGGAAGTTTCTCTAAGCTCCTTTTCACTGAAAGCCCCTTCCCGTTGCAAATGGGAATGAGAATCAGCTTAAGATTAGGGAAATTCATGAAGGGGAGTCTTGGCACAACGGTAGAGGTGTTGTGTGACCTTGAGGTCATGGGTTCAAGGCATGGAAACAGTCTCTTGCAAAATGCAAGGTAAGACTGCGCAATTGACCCCTGTGGTCCCTCCTTTCCTGGGCCCCGCATACGCTGGAGCTTCAAGCACCGGAGCTGCCCCTTTTGGATTAGTGAAATTATTCCCCAGTTACTTGCGGTGTCAAAAACATAGGTAAGACTATGCAAACATGAATAACCCCAGAAGGCTGCGCTGTTTGTTTCGGAATAATTTTAACTATGTATTGAGGCTGCAAATAGCAAGGTTGAGCATTCTCAAATAGCTTAATGATTTCTGTTTCCATGGCAAGTAGAAACTCCAAATTAGCGAAGACGACAGCAACCGTCTCTTCACATCCCTGCAAACAGAAACCATGTTCCTCATCGGTAATCTCGGAGGTATACGTCGAGAAAACGATCTGTCCACATTCCTTTTGTTATACTTATTCTAATGGAATCCAATGTAGGTTATTAGAGAGATCGTGTCAGAATTGAGATCAACAATGATGGAACTCAAATTGCAGTATGTGGGGATAAGGTCATTCAGGAGATGATCATGGTGAGATGGCATATACATGAGAAAGAGCCCGTGATTAAAGTATTTCATTAGTTTTTTTGGATCCCCAATATAGTTGTTTTGGACGTGATCGAAGCTCAGTTCGATGGGGATGAATTTTTTTAAACAATTTACATGCCAAAATTAGAGAGTAATTCGAGGGATTGTAATCAAGGAGGTACAAGATGAAGAGTGTCCCGAGACAATTGGAGCCAATTAGCAAGAAATACCAGAACCGGAAATTGAAAAAGAACCACTGGAACCTGAACCAGGCATCGTAGAACAACTGGTTAAACGTGAACCAGAAATTGTAGAAGCAGCATAACCTGAAATCCTAGAAGAACCGGTGAAACCTGAACACAAAATCATAGACAAGCCTGATAGAGTACCTGAAAGAGATCTAAGTCAAGAACCTCCAACTGCTGAAGAAGTCCAGAAAAATCAAGAGATCGATCAAGGAGAATTAATTTAAGAGTGGAATTCAGTGTTTCAGATGACGGCACCATGTATTGTTTAAGACAAGAGAGAAGAAAAGTAAGCTCTCACCACCGCTGAGTGTTGAATATTTTTATTTGCCAGATCGGCCTTCATCTGCTCGGGAAACGGACGCAGCGGCAGTATTTCTGCTAACACGCTTTTTCATGTTTTGATTGGGGCTTTTAATTGTAATTCTGTAGCTTTTCATTCGATTATTCTTTTGAATGAAATGAAACAAATTTTTGGCCGTTGAGGTACTTCACACGATGCATGTTATGATGGGGAATATAAGCGAGCATATACGCAAGCTAAGAACCACTTTTTTCACTGATCTAAGCCATCTTTATGGTAGACCATGCTGTTGCTGAGCCATGAACAAAAGTCTTGGACCCATGCCACGATTCTAAGCCCCTGTTTTGTGGCCTTAAGAACTGATGGTTAGAAAACAAAAAAGTGGCCGTCTGGAGTGTGACAAACCCTACATTTATCATAGGTTTAAAATCATCCCATGACGAAGAGCTCTTTAAATCTAACTCATCGACAGCATCTCTCAACACGATAAATGGTTTGGATCAGTGAAAAACTCGGCCCCACTTGTCCTCCCTATATTTTCCAAGTGAAGATATGCTCTGAGGTGAAATATGCCCACCAATCACATTCCTTCTGAGGCACAGCCACATCTGATCCTCTTTGTGGCAGAGGACATCATATGATCTGTTGGTCCGATCATCAACCAACTGCCACTTTGAGGGCATATGAAAAGTTGACATAATAATGAAATGGGTTCAACCATCAAGCAACCAAATTTCATCAATGGCCTTTGCCTAGCTTGCATATTCTGCCATCGATGAGATCACTAAAACGACGATGGAGATCATCTGGTTGACACATCTTTTGCGCTCCAAATCGAGTGGCTTTGTAGCATTTTTTTTTTCCCTTTTACTGGGCAGTTGTTATCTAGTAGTTCATGAAACCTGGAAATATACAGCACAGAGCTTTCATTATATCTGTGTACCGCATCGGCCCATCATTCAGAAAATGACTCCTAAGCTCCCATAATCCTCTGGTCACTTGGTTAATGATTGGATCCCTCATCACTTGGTTTATGAGTGGACTTATAAATCTCACGCCAAACCCAAACATCAGATTGCACCTCTACATGAACAAGAGAATTTTTGAAAGCAGCTGGCTGTTTTCAATGCCATAATGGGAATCTTAATCTTTCTTCATTTGGCTCTCCCCGAAAGTTCGTAGAATCTGCTCAAAACCTCCTATTTCGCCCCAACCTTTTCAAATTCTCTGACGTTATCACAGAGGCCAATGGAGAACAAACACTATGCTGCTACAAGACCATTTCTGCCGGGAGACGAGCTTTATAATGAGATAGCCTTTCTTTTGCCAACGAATTCTTCTTAGACTGCTGTGTTTCTTGAGCTCATTTGCTCCAAACAAAATTAGGGCTGAAAAGTTCGAGAAGAACAAAACATATGGTCACAGATCTCCTCACCATTTCACAGTCCAATCTTAGTTTAACTTTGCATACTCGAGTCAGAAGACTTCTTCAGTGTAACAAGTATGCTATCAATGAGCTTTTCCTTCTCATCATTGTCAGTATCTGAAACAAAAACATAACGCTTGTGAGGTTTAAGCTTCCGCTCAAGATTTGCTGTACCAACAGAATTACTGCCAGATTCCCCAACAACAGCGGCTGAGACTTCAGGCTCTGATCCACTGCTTGTAGAACAATCAACAAGCCCATCAAGTTTGGTGTAGGGATCTGTACTCCTATCCTTATCATACCACGAATCCAAAATCTGCAGCAATGAGCTGTTTTCTTGTCTGCTATTCTGCTTCTCTTCTTCTTTTGATTTATCTGCACAAGGATTTTCACCCTCAGAATCAGAGAACTCCACATCTGAAAAAAGAGATGCATTGTAATCTATTTTCTCGTCCATTTCTTCATCACGTTTTTTCCCATTTAACTGCAACCCTATGCCGTCTCCAGGCACCACCTTCTTTGAGCCCAGTGCAGTTTCATCACTTCTTGATTCTTCCATATTCCAGGATGTAACTGTCTCTGAAACAGGCCCAAGTTCGTCCCATACAGAGTCCTGATCAGCAGATGGATTGGAAGCCATGCTTCTCCCTGCTGAATGAGCTACTTCATCTGAACTCTTCATCTTTGCTGCATTAGTTTCCAGAACAGAAGGACGCACTTTTCCTGTTACTGATTTTTGCGGGCTGATATGCAATGGCACTTTGTCAGCAGCAAGAATAAAATTAGACACAGTTTTTACCCCTGGCATTCTTTGTAACAGATATGCCAATTTTGTGTAACCAAGCATTTGATGATCTAGACTATAACCATATTTCTCAAGGAACATTGGCTTAAATGAGCCCATGTTAAATCCTTCAGGGTATTTTGATAAAATTTCTGACAGAAGCTTGCGGCAATCATCCATCACCTCAAGTCCAGATCTAGACACGTTAGATGCATCCTTGCTGCTTTTTCTCGAATTATCATTATTTGATGAGCATGCTGCAACTAGATCTTCAATGGTAGAATAACCATAGAAGCCACAATCAAGCTTTTGAGGGAATTCTATCTCAAAATGCCTCTTAATATCCTCAACTTCAATTTTTCCTGTTCCCTTTTGAAACTTTTGCAACCACACTTTTAAGTCGGCAAGATTCTGAGGCTGTTTTTGGCTGACATTTCCATTGCCAACTGGTCCAAGGTCATGACCTTGTCTCTCCAACTCAGGTTGCATTTGTTTCTGCAACTGAAAATGGGGAGAGGTAGGTGAGAAAATAGAACTTAATCCATCTGAGAGGTAAGTATCAGATGGGGATATGGAGCTTCTTTTAGGAGGGATCTTCAGCTTAAAAGGAAAAGTATCAGAGGAACATTCTTCCAACCATTTCTTCTCCAAGATTAACAAATCTACTAACAGAGGATATTGATTTGCATGAAGACTATTGAGAATCAAAGGACCTTCTTTTTGTAGCTCCTGTGCCATTTGTTCCCTGATTAAACAAACAATAAAGTCATCCTAGGGTAATAAGATTATCAGACCCAAGTCTCATACTCAAAATTGAGAAGGAAATAAGATAGAACTGAAACAAGTTGACAGCTCCCAGAAAGAAATTTGCTCTCCAATTTTTAGGAGCCAAAGTAATCATCACTATAAATCAAATTTGCAAGAACTGACCTACTTTTAAGTTAGAAATAGCATCTTAATATATGTAACTTCCCTGCTTTTCAGATTATGCACCAATTTGACAATCATCAAGACAAAATTTGATATTAGGTAAGCTTCTTCTCTTCATGCTAGGGGGACAATCAATTATACAAATTTCTTTCTTAGCTGCAGTATTTTCTCAACCGTGGGAAGACTGCAAACAGCTAAATGCATAATGTGAAGAAGAAAACAGATCATAAAACTCATCAATGAGGAAGAAGAATAGAGATAACAGAGAAGACACATCCAGACAATACACAGGATACATGCTTTACTATCTTATAGAATGATTATAATTTCCAAAGACATGATCCCTTAGGTCATCATGGATGCAACTAGGCTACTGCATAATGCAATATTAGTTTGATCAATGGACCATGAGGGAACGACGACCCATCAATATAAACAAGTTGTATGATGAATGCTCAAAATTTCAACCCAAATTTGAGAAAAAAGACAGCTCGTCTCACAGACTGATCAGATTGAAGCATTCTTCGGCACATGATGGTAGCCGATACTTCATTGTAACTAAGATAAAGAGCAGCCGGTGCATGAAGCTTCTGCATATGCAAATCAAGATCTATGTGGAATGATAATAACCTCACAGCAGTTCTGCTAATCAAACTTAGATCCACTGGAAACCAATAAAGCCAAATACGAGTCCCACAGTGGGTTTCTGGAAACAGGCCCCAGTAATACTTGTTTCAGCCAAAAAAAAGGGTGCTTCTCTGAGCCAATCATAATAAATAGAAATGGAAATTTAAAAGTAAAATTATTTTTGCACTCAATTTCTTGGTTGGAGTGGGAAAAGAAATCCTTCCTAGTTTCTGGTCTCCTTCAAAAGTAAACCAAAAGACTAGGACCAATGGCTGATGAGAGATGGAAGTCCAGATACAGAAGACAATTTTAGGCTTTTGCATTTGATGTTTATTTGGTTGCTCTCCACAACCAAAAGGAAACAAACAATTCATTTTTTCAGTTGCTGTAGACATTGTTGAAGCAACTGATGTGACCCTATCCATAAACTTCTCCTTTTACCGTGTAAGTTGTGTGTTGCTCTCTGTTCCAACATCCATGCTGGAACTCCAATCCAAGAACGCACACCATCCACCACGATGAAGTCCAACATAAAATGACATCTGTTGAACTATAATCTCCTAGATACTGCAGGAGAGCTAAACTCTGTTACTTGAGCATCATTGACTCTTTTAGCTCATTAACTTGCAAGTTAGAATGAACACTCATTGCGAACCAATATGATTTTCTCTACACATGAACCTGTGAAATGCCTCTGCATTCACTCGCGAATTAGAACAAACTAAGAGAAAAAAATTTATGCATACCATAACCTTTATGTTCTCATGAAACTTTAAGAACAACTACATTCCTACACTACACCTTATATCTGAGACAAGATCCTAGATAATGGATGTGGTTATTTGTTTTCATGTTCTCTACCAGTATCACAGATGATAACAAAAGAATAGTAGGCAACTCAAAATGTTCATTGCTAGAAAGTCAATTAGCAATCGAAAAATAGAAGTGGCTACCAGATGAATTTACACAGACACATGCACACATGCTTACACACACATTCATACATTGACGGAGAGAGAGAACACCTACAGAAATTAAACAAAAATGAAGTACCTGGTTCTTGATCGGGAGATAAGGGCTAAACCTTTTGGAGTACGGAAAAACAACTCAAGGTCCTCCCAGAAATAAGACTTGGAAAATAGATCATGATTTTGTGACTGGTGATGGATCAGATTCACATTTTCACAACTTGCTCCACATCCATCAATAGGTCGGCTCTCCTTGGTACGATTAGCAAACTGAGATTCATGACTTGGACTTTCTTCTCTAGTTACCCAAAACTGGCACCACCTCATAATTTGGTTTAGAACACTGGCTTTTTGGTACAATTTTTCATCACTGCCATCATGCCCATCATACTTTTCAGAATCCATAGCAGCTTTCGCCTCCGGAACTGATTTACTTGCTTCCAGAGAGCTTGAAGTGGAACCTATCGGATCAGGATGATGATTCCTCAATTTGCTGACTTTCTCATCCGATTCCATTTTCTTAGAGTCACTGCAGCTTCTGACACATATGTTGGCATCTTTGCCAGAAGTATTAACGCTAGCAGAGCAGCTTGCAGTAATATTATTACCACTTGCACTAGAACCACCTTTTCTACCCCCAAACCACGCTCTCCAAATTCTCCGAAAAAATCCCTCTTCAGCAACAGATTTATTTCCCATCTCAGGAGTGGAACCAACATCAACACTGCCCACATCAGTGTTTCCCTGGCCAAGGAAAGGCTCTTCCTCTCGTTGTAGAGAAGGTGATATTGATGACTTCTCCTTCTCATGCACAATTGAATGACTGTCCTTGGGTCCATAAGTGACTCCCAACCTGGCTGCATCATTCTCTTCATGGGCAAGGACAGGATCTTCATATTTCAATTGAGTTGTCACTGGCTTCCCTTGGGCATCT
Organism: Warburgia ugandensis; assembly: GCA_035236585.1. Classification (NCBI taxonomy): domain Eukaryota; kingdom Viridiplantae; phylum Streptophyta; class Magnoliopsida; order Canellales; family Canellaceae; genus Warburgia; species Warburgia ugandensis. Next base: position 9,538,202 of record CP141126.1, read on the forward strand.
CCAGTATACTTTATGTCAGACTCGCCCAATACAGCAGATTTTGGGTGGCCTTCGCCTGAATACTCATTGAGATCAATAGTCTCCATCTCTGCAGATGACTGCTGAATGGAATCAACTACTTCTGTGGATTTTGGGGGGATTGCATGGACTATCGACAGGCCTTCACCTGAAGAACGACGTTGAAGCCTCAAAATGTTTGGCATTGATAAAAGAAAACGTGAAAATTTCTTATATCCAAAAAAATCTTTATCCATATATACACGATTCTTTACTAGCTCAGTGCGGAGATCTGTTATGCTGAGTCCTTCAGGGTAAGACTTCAATATTTGTCGAATCCGATTTACTGTTGCCCTAGGAACAGCACGTGGCTTAGGCTCTACACCAGATTCTGAAGAATCCTTGGTTTGTGAACAAGTGGGATGCTCCGTATCCAAGAAAGGGTCAAGAAGAGGCCCCTTGTAGTGGCCATACCAAGAACCAGATACACCATCGGGTGGGTGGTTAAAATGCTTTCCAGAAAGAATATCCCCTCGAACCAGTCCATTCCAAGACCACACTATACTCGCAGCACTGCAAAGAGAACCAGAAGCATCCTTGCTAGCAAGCAATATATTGTAGTTCTTCATCCTGAGGCGATGTAGAATACTTGCAAAATCTCTATCCCCAGATATTAAGAAAAGATGTGCTGGCGGAGGATTTTGAGACATCCAGAAACCGAGATCAACTAAAAGAGACTTGTCAGCACTGTTCTTTCCGCCTGAATTGCAACCCACAGACATAATAAACAAGTGATGCCAACACTACAAAAGGTAAGGACAGAAAGTGACATGGCTAAAATTAGCAACAATACATTAGTAATAATAGTAATGTTTTGTCTAGGAGCGAGTCCTTAGTTTTAACAAGAAGGAAATGACAACGACATGCATGCTTAGCTAAGTAAATTTAGACTTACAAACAGCAACTCAAACTGTGCCTCCTAAAAAACATCAAGAAGTAACAGAAAAGCAGTAACATCAAAATATAAGTCAGATAATGGCATATTGAACAGCTAGATTGTTTATGCTATGCAAGCTTTACTCCTTCCAGATTGACTAAGGATAAAACAAACTTTAAACATAGTAACTATTGATCCTGCATTTTATAGTAGAAGTACTAGGTAATAAATGTAGGAGATAAGTCGAGTATCACATAAATAATACTTCAGAACTAAAGATATCCCTATTTCTTACAAGAACAGGCCTGAAATTCCAGATCCATGCTACAGATGACGGACGTAATTAAAGGATATATGTAAATACACTGCCAGTTCTTTCAATATTTAAAATATAGACCTACATAAAGAAAAATGGAGATGAGACTTCATAAACATTTGTATGAAGGTTGGTTTTCTGAGGATAAGGATTCAATAGGAGGGACATGCCATAGAATGGACATATTTACCATGCATGCACGCATGCAACAAGCCATGTTAAAGCGTGGCATAGCATGTGCTAGTATGCATCATGAGAATGTGCACGCTGCGGGGATTAAGGACAAACTAAGTGGTGGAACTTAAAAGGAGAGAAAATAACCTCATTAACAAATAAGTTGATGGTAGAAGGAAACTGGAACTATGAAACAAAAGTAAACACCATGTGGATTAATATGGCTGAATCTATTAAGAAAGTAGCAAAAGATGTCTTAGAAGCATCTAAAGTTAAAAGGCAATTAGTAAAGGAAACATGGTGGCGGAGTGAAACAGTGCAAAAAGTTATTAAAGAAAAATGAATATGTTTTAAAGCATGGCAAAAGACTAGAAATAAAGAAAACTATAAAAATTATAAGAATGTTCAAATAGTTGAGACGAGAATAGCAAGTGAGGCTAAACTTAAGGCATATGACGACCTTTATAATAGACTAGGAACAAGAGAAGGTGAGAAAGATGTGTTTAAACTTGCAAAAATAAGAGAACATAAGGGTAAGGGCTTAGATCATGATTAGAAGTGATGATCAAAGGGTACTAGTCAAAGGTGACAAGATCAAACAAAGGTGGGAAACTTACTTTCAAAAATTGTTAAATGACAATAGCTCTGAGAATATAGGGATTGAAAATATTGTATGTAACAGTCGGGGGTCCAACAGGGTGATATTGTCCCCTTTGGTATAGAGTACCTCATAGCTTTAAAACACGTCACGACTGTTAGAGATTCTCATACTCTTATAACCAGCCCAAATCCCTCTCCCCAGGCAATGTGGGACTAACTCTCAGTCCCTCGCACATCCATCCCTCAACCTATCTTGGGGCCTCCCCCTCAAGGCATCTTGGCAACGGTAACGATTCACCTCTCCCCCTTAGGGAACACGCATCCCCGCGTGTCTTCACTGCTAGCAGCCATGTGTGGCTAGCCACCACACCACGAGAGGAACTGGCTCTGATACCATTTGTAACAATCGGGAGTCCAATAGTGTGATATTGTCCGCTCATGGCTTTAAAACGCGTCACTCGTGTGTATCAAAGTGCATAGCAGAATGATATTATCCTCTTTAGGTCCCTCACTCCTCTTGGGCTTCACCCCTCGAAACACGTCATGACTATTAGAGATTCTCATACTCTTATAACCAGCCCAAATCCCTCTCCCCAGGCAATGTAGGACTAACTCTCAGTCCCTCCTGCCTTCATCTCTCAACTTATCTTAGGGCCTCTCCCTCAAGGCATCTTGGCAACGGTAACAGTTCACCTCTCCCCCTTAGGGGACACTCGTCCCCGAATGTCTTCACGTGAGTGCCCACGTGTGGCTAGCCACCACACCAAGAGGGGAACTAGCTCTGATACCATTTGTAACAATCGAGAGTCCAATAATGTGATATTGTCCGCTCAGGGCTTTAAAACACGTCACTCGTGTGTATCAGAGTGCACAACAGAATGATATTATCCTCTTTAGGTCCCTCACCCCTCTTGGGCTTCACCCCTCGAAACTATTAGAGATTCTCATACTCTTATAACCAACCCAAATCCACTCCCCAAGCAATGTCGGACTAACTCTCAGTCCCTCCCGCCTTTGTCCCTCAACCTATCTTGGGGCCTCTTCCTCAAGGCATCTTGGCAACGGTAACGGTTCACCTCTCCCCCTTAGGGGACATGCGTCCCCATGTGTCTTCACACGAGCGCACACATGTCGCTAGCCATCTACACTGGGTCGGGGTTAGGCTCTAATACCGCTGTAACGACCGGGGTCTACCCACAGTAACAATATTGTCTGCTTTCCACTGATGGCTCCCATACACCGCCAACAGTCATGGCTTTGTTCTTCCCCAGTTTCCCAGGAAAAGCCGCACCGCTGGCTGTGTATGGGCACCATCAGTGGAAAGTAGACAATATTGTTACTGGGTGGGCCTCTCGACTGTTACAAATGGTATCAGAGCCAGGTCCCCTGTGGTGTAGTGGCTAGCAGCACGTTGGTGCTCACGTGAAGACATGCGGGGATGCGTGTCCCCTAAGAGGGAGAGGTGAACCGTTACTGTTGTCAAGATGCCTTGAGGGTGAAGCCCCAAGATAGGTTAAGGGATGAAGGCAGGAGGGATTAAGAGTTAGTACCACATTGTCTGGGGAGAAGGATTTGGGCTGGTTATAAGAGTATGAGAATCTCTACCAGTCGTGACGCGTTTTAATGCCGTGAGGCACTCTGTGCCAAAGCGGACAATATCATACTGTTGAACCCCCCACTGTTACATTGTAAACTTAAATAACATTGGACATTATAGATATAAACATAGGATTAGAATACCTGAAGTAAAAAAGGCCTTGAAAAAGATGAAATTAGGAAAGGCCATGGGGTCCGATGGTATACCAATAGAGGTTTGGAAGCATATGGGAGATACTGGGGTAGTTTGGTTGACCAAGTTATTTAACAAGATTACAAAATCAAAGAAAATGCCGCATGAATGGGAGAAAAACTCTATTTTACCAATTTATAAGAATCAAGGAGACCTACAGAGCTGAACTAATTATTGAGAGATCAAATTTATGAACCACACTATGAAACTTTTTGAAAGAGTGATTGAAAAGAGGCTACGGCATAAGACAAGTGTATCGGAAAACCAATTTGGTTTCATGCCTACGAGGTTTACCATGAAAGCTATTTTCTTACTAAGACAATTGATAGAGAAATATAGGGAGAGGAGGAAAGATCTCCACAGTCTTTATCAACTTAGAGGAAGGGTTTCATAGAGGTATATAAACATAATTAAAGATATGTATGAGGGAGAGTTAACAAATGTTAAGACCACTAGGGGCGAGACCGACCATTTTCCTGTCACTGTAGGATTGCACCAAGGATTGGCATTGAGCCCATACATTTTCACGCTAGTTATGGATGAGTTAACAAAACATAAGTATGAGGAGATCCCATGGTGTATGCTATTTACAAACGATATAGTCTTACTTGATAAGACAAGGCAAGGCGTAACACAAAGCTAGAGCTATGAAGAAAAGCATTAGAATCTAAAGGATTTAAAATCAACCGAATTAAGGCAGAAAATTTTTAATGCAATTTTAGCAAGGAGAGTAGGAGTGGAACACCAGTTAAGATTGATAGCCAAGAAGTCTTCGTAAAAAATCGCTTTCAATACTTAGAATTAATGATTCATGAGAGTGGAAAGATTGAGAGGGAGGTTACCCAAAGAATCCAAGTAGGTTGGAACAAATGGAGATGAGCATCTGGAGTATTATGTGATTGGCGGATGCCACTCAAACTAAAAGGAAAATTCTATAGAATGGCCATATGGCCGACCATGCTCTATGGATCAGAGTGTTGGGTAGTTAAGGAATATCATGTTCATAGGATGAGCGTCACGGAAATGAGGATGTTGAGATGGATGAGTGGCAAGACAAAAAATGATAGAATTAGGAATGAAAATATTAGAGGAAACTTAGGGATAGTACCAATAGGTAACAAGATATGGGAGATTAGACTTAGATGGTTTAGACATGTCCAAAGGAGACCAAAAATGGCACTGGTTAGGAGTGAGGTAATGCAAGTAGAAGGTTTAAAAGAATGTGGATAGAAGTGAAAAACTTTGGGATTAAATGAAGTCATGGTACTTAATCAAGAAGAATGGAGGAATAAGATTCATGTGGTCAACCCCTAATTGGGATACTGTCTTGATGATGCTCCTGTTTTGCAGTTCCTTTTTTTCGGGGGGGGGGGATATGTTCTACTGCATAATTTCCAGCCATTTTGTAACTATTTTAATCAATTTTGTTATAGGCACTCACTATCCATGTCAAAACATGGCACAGCACATGTCAGTGCACAGCATGCATCGGGATGTGGGGGCACTACACCTTACCTGTCTCTTCCCGAGTTTTACTCTTGTTTGTCATTTCTTTGTTTAATCTAGCTACAGTAGAAGTTCGATAATGAATTTGGTCCCAAACTTGGGGTAACATGGAAAATTAATAATCTTGGCAAATTTATAAGATAATACACACCCAATATTTCTTTAAGGGGCCACTAAGTACATAAATTAATATTCCAAGTAGCAAACAGAAAAATAAACATGCCCTACCTACAGGTTAAGCTCAAGTTTTCTAACTAAGGGGAGAGAGAGAGAGAGAGAGAGAGATTTTTAGTTATTGAGAGAAACTTTGAAGGTTACAAGTAAACTAGGAACTAAGGACAAATACAGCTTCCTTTTTTTTATTTTTAAGTTAAGGACAAGTACACATTCACTCAAGAGAGAGAGAGAGAGAGATGGTAGTTTATAGAGAAAAAATAAAAGTATAGTGGCAAAGGAAAAGATTGAGATTTTTCAATAAAATCAATTTATTCAGATTTTTTTTATAAAATAAAATTTCACTAAGTTAACAGAAAGACTTTGACACATGGTTATTAATTTATTGGACTTTTACTGTATATTGTAACTGTTTTAATCAATTTTCTAATGGGCACTCACTAGCCTTAGAGGTGAGAGTCGTGACACTAATATGATTACTCAGTTAGCCTCCTTTTCTTTTACTATATTAACTCCTTGAGAGCAAGCCAATTTATGGTGGCAGTCTATACAAGAAAAACTCCTAAACAAAAGCCTTCTCTCATGCTTTTCTGGCATCCCCCTCACCATTAGCAGATTATAGAGACAATTTCCATGCCTAAAGCCATGGTACTTAATAGAGAGGAATGGAGGAATAAGATTCATGTGGCCGATCCCTAATTGGGATAAGGTCTTGAGACAGTTCCCATGCCATTATCCTGAAAAAGCACACTTCCAAAGCAATGCATTTAGATTCCTAGTCGTAGATGCTAAGAAGCTCTGACACACATAAGTTTTTCTCTAAAGAAATGAAATCTAACTTAACTATGGCATTTATAAGACACTTCCTCATTTGATAAGTACCACTTTACAAAGTTGACAAAAATCTCTGTGCAGAAGAGCAAACCATTTCAATAGAAACTCCATTCAACCTCAAGGTTCATTACAAATAAGAAAATCTCCAAACATGAACATGACACTCAGCCATTTGTAGCAAAATGTGAAGTTGGTGTCAAATACACAAAAGCACACTCAAGCTGCTTGAACCAATCTCAAGCATAGATAGATATCAAGTCACAACAAACTTAATAGGACTCCTGAACTGTCATAGTAAAATATTATTAACAGTAACAAGTTCTTGACTTTAGTGCACCACAAATGAATAATTGTACCATATGGCAGCAACAGATTTCAGAATCCCAGCTCTCATGAGAAAACAATATTGCAGCCAATGGTTTACACACCATTGATTTTGCCCACCATAAGTCCCTATATTGTATCAAATGGTAGCAACAATTCTCTGTCATAATATCTCCAAAGTGCAACCCAATACAGCACAATTGTTTCTTTAATGGTGGGTGAATTTGAACCCATGACATCTTGGTTGTGAGACAAGGCACTTAACTAACTCTGCTAACTGCTCGAACCCAATCCCAAACAATTGCTATGACTATGACATCCAAACAGAAGCATGTATGCTGCCACTACAAAATCTACAAACTAAAGCACAGTCAAGTGCTGGGAAAAAGATTATAGCACTCTGCCCGAACCATAAAAAACAACAGTCCCAATCGCAACGAGGAAAATGGCATTTCAACACTGCCTATCACTCTAGTGAAAATGGCACTATCCCTCTAACGTTTCCCTACATGTGACTTCGAACAGCAGAAGCCAAGTTACAGGATCGTGCATTTTGGTCCACTTGGATGAATCTCAAAAGTGCAAATCATAGAAAAGCCGGTTTACAGCCAAAGCACACAAGGGTTTATCATGGAAGAACAAAAACAGACATTACGATATGCATTCAGCAAAAAGAATAAAACCAACCAGAAGGAACGTGAGTAAGGCAGATTCCAGTGGCAGATAGTGCCTCCTGATTCGACCGAGAGAGCTGCGAAACGTCTCCATAAGCAGTGATCGTAACAGGACCCTTAATGCCGCTTAATCTAAGGGCGGAAGTGATTCGGTTTGCCACCGTGTACACATTGACGCCAACGGGAATGCAACAATTCTCGAAATCCCACCAAACAGATATCTGCACATTTCTGTTCTCTTCGTCGTAATTCCGCCATGAAGGAGGAGGAGAAGAAGAAGAAGCTGATGAAGCGGAAAGGGGAGACGAAGTGATTCCTCTGATAGTCCAATTGACTCCTTCGCCGGTATTGGAATAGGGCAAGAGGAATGGAGAAGAATAATAAGGGTTTAGGAGGATTAGGGTTCTTGAAGAGAGGATCCTCATGGTTAGATGATTACAAAGTTTAGGGTTTTCTACAGGAGAAGTGGAGAATGAATGAGCATTTCCGGCAATGAAATGCGGGTTGATGGCGGTGGAGAGCAGGGGCTTACCCCCTTAAACCCTGCATGAAACCCTACCGCACGTGACAAAAGCACGCACGGGGGCAGCCGAAGCCTCGCCTTCGGTTTCTCGATCTTAGTCATCTACGCCGAAAAGGCAGTCCGGTCCACTAAGGTCCGTAAAAAGGGCGAATCACAAGAGTCTATAGCCAAAGCTTTCTTTCTATCTTAACAATCTAACTAGTAGAGAAAAGCACGTAAGGGGCAGCTAAAGCCTTGCCCTTAAGTTTGTGATTACCAAAAAACATAAGAGAGAGAGAGAGAGAAATTTGGCTTATCTTAGCCGTCTAACCATGAGCAATGGTATGCAAAAGACCAATGACTCTTGCTATCTAATCTTATATTGTATGGGTTTGGCTAATCATGTGTGTTCCCACAAACAAATGGATTTTTAACTCTCTCTTTTTTTAATGGCGGACATATAACCCTGATTGTCCAGGTGAGAGACTCCTTATGCCGTTGTGCTTAGGAGGCTTTAGTGCACTTCACAAATTCATAACCTGTATTTCATAGAAAATGATAGTTTTAATAGCTAAAAAGCACATTAGCCTAGTGTATTGTTTGAAAGATGTGCCGCTCTTGTTGATGCTAGGTCGCTAGTTTGAGATTGCAAGGCTCATTAGAGGATGGATACAATATGCAATGGTGTGTGAGAACTAAGGACTGTAAAATGTCTTGCGAGGCCTTTGCTTGCTTATGCAGAGTCCCATCCAACAAATCAATGGATCTTTAATCGTATTATGTACAAAGCTAAGAGAGCATATAGCAATGTGTCAATTCAAAATAAATCATTTCCCCTGAACTCAAGGGAATTGATAGGGATACACACACGTTTTGAACATTGTCTAAATAAGAAAATAAAGTTTGGTATTGATAAATTTGCAGAAAAACGTGAGAGAAAGCAATGACGTGAAGAGGCCCGGGGGATGTTGCTCCTACTAGTGCAGTTCTTGACCAGTATAGAAGGGCAGTCTCGCTGCACAAAGCTCCTGCCCATGTGGGGTTCAGGGAAGGGGCAGACCTCAAGGGTCTATAGTACGCATTTTATCTTGCATTTTTGCAAAGAGGCTGTTTCTACCCCTTGACCCAGTGACCCCAAGGTTACACTACGGCAACTTTACTGTTGGGCCAAGACTCCTTTCTTCTTGACCGGAAGTCTTTGGTTATCTTAGAAAAGTACTATCAGTTGTTCATTTAACCTTCGTTTCCTTGTTGATACATGATTTGATGTTCCATTACCCTTAACAAGTTCATTTTGGTTGTAACCATCATCGATGTGAGTTTTCTCATAAAAGCATTGTAAATGGAAATGAATGCCTGTTGAGTAGGAGTTTTCAGAGAATATGTTTGACAGGGATGTACATTGAAGGTGTGTACTGAGAATATTCATGAAAAGCATGTATACATCAAGATGCATTGGGTGTGTGATTTACGAGTTCGGAAAAAAAGAAAAAAAAGAAGTTTAAGCCTACCCTAGGAAGGAATTTGATTGCACCAATTACTGGAAGATAATGAAAGCACGATAGAGAGTAGAAAGCAATGGATAGAAGAGAAGGTTGCATCAAAAGAAATACTGCATGAGAGAGAGACAGAGAGAGACAGAGAGAGAGAGAGACAGAGAGATTCCATTCCAACTTTTATTACGGGTTTTATTGACTCTAGAGGAAGTGTCTTACAGCCTGAAATAGATTTCCACTTTTGGTCTTTGTGCAATTTAGATTCAAGTCTTAAAATGCTTTCCAAGAATAATTTCTTTTTCCATGGAAAACAATTTTGGACAATTTGCTACTAACCACTACTTGGATACTATTCTAGTTGATCAAGATAACTAGTCTGGTATTAACTATAGGAGCCTAGGGCTATCTAGGGTCTCTTGAATGCAGTCAAGCTATAGTTTATTTTTGACAAGCCTCAAAACATCTTACTATTATTAAGGCCTGTGCTGACTCTGTAGAAAGTGTTTTACATCTTGAAATTGATTTCTAGACAAAAATCTTTTATGGTGTAAAATCTTTTGGTCATTGGCCTAATTCAGACTCAACGCCTAAAATACTTTCCACAGATAATTCCTTTTTCGTGGATATCAATTTCCATCAATTTTCTATTAATCACTGTTTGGATACTATTCTAGTTGACCAAGATAATTAGTCTGGTATTAACTATAGGAGTTTGGTGTTACGTTGGGTCTCTTAAAGGTTGTGTGACCTTGAGGTCACGGGTTCAAGACATAAAAATTGCCTCTTGCAAAATGCAAGGTAAGGCTGGATACTATTCACCCTTGTGATCCTCCTCTTCCCTAGACCCTGCATATGCATATGCAGGAACTTTGTACACCGGAACTGCCCTTTTTGGTCAAGATAAGTTAGTTTATTCTTTACATGCCTCAAAACATATCAATTTATAGCGAAGGGACTTGTTGTTATTCTTCTGTGTTGGTAAAAGTCCTAACTAGCATTGCTTCTCGTTCTCGATATGCTTCCTTCTCGGACCAACAAATTAGAGTCACTGGAAGACCTTCTACCGCTCTGGCGCAAGAAGGGCGTCGGCTTGCTAGGTTATGGGTCCGAATCGCTCGTGGGTTTGGGTTATACATAAAGCCCATGCCTACCAAAAAGTAGAGCCTTGGATGAAAACCCGAACAAAATTAACATGACTTGGGGAGATAATACCGTGACAAGCCTATTTCAGCATTTGGTTAGAAGTTTCTTTGAAGTTCTACACTGGGACAGGATATTACATCTTGGACACACCCAAGCTAATTATGGGCGTAATCCCGTTGTCAAACTTGTTAATATGAATTAGTTAAAATACTTGCGGGACTAACCATTTGGTGATGCAACTCGTTCATTTATCAGGGATTTATTTTATTTTAGCTATTTCTCAAATATTCTATCACTTACATAATCATAACTCTGAGTGATTAAGTTCTTATATATTTGTTTGTGAATTTCTAAGCTACCCATGCCTAAGTAGAATACCTATCAATCAAGAAGTTTTTTGGGCCATGGTCTTATAAAAATTGGGGCCTATCAACTGAGTGGGATGGTTTAGATCACCAAACAACTTCCACAAAGCACCATTTAGTGTGGGTCATTGTTTTGCTTCTGTAGTAGCACATACGATATCAAAATGGGTAGCCCGGTGCACTAATCTCTTGCCCATGCAGGGTTTTGAGAAGGGGAGGACAACAACGGGCCTATAGTAGGCAGCCTTACCTTGTATTTTGCAAGAGGCTATTTTTACATCTCGAACTAGTGACCTCTAGGTCACACGGTGACAACTCAACTGTTGCCCAAAGTCTCTCGTTCACATACAATATCAAAATGCGGCCACATAATGTGGACTAGGTGTGTCATGAGCAAAATTTAATCCATGTTTCGATATGAAAAGACTTTAAATGGTAGAATTTCTTTTGAAGTACCACTTAAAGGGGGTGGGGTAGGGATTATTTACTTCCACCTGGTTCTCACTTACATCAAGCCTAATTTTTTGCATATTTTCTCAAAATCCGCATTCGGCAATAGTATCCTTTTTTGATGCCGTGGCTTCTTCTATTGTCACTCTTAGTCTCATAGTCATGCCTCACAAACATGTTCTTGTGGTAGACATAGTGAATCACCTAAAAAGGGGCAATCTTGTGCATGAAACTCCCATGTGTAAAAGATTTGGTAAAGGAGCAGATCACAAAAGATTTATCGTATGCAATTTTACTTTGTATTTTTCAAGAGTCTTTTTCTCCGCCTCTAATCTGTGACCTCTAAAGTATACCGATACAACTCAAACATTGCACCAAAACTCGGTCATGTTAGGTTGTCCAATCCTGTGCCTAAGGAATGACCATAATCCCTTGGCGACAAAGGGGTTCTTTCTTTCACGCGTTTCCCGTGAAATTTGACCTTTGTATTTGTTCACTCTCATCTTTACAGTTAGGTACGCATCAGCGTCATCATCATTGCTTGGCAGGACAAATATCAAAGCTACAATATTATCCCAGGTAAATCCATGGATTTACTCCGATAGCTAAACGTGCCTGTGGGGTCTGGTTATTTGTGGTCCAGCCATTCATGCATCAAACAGTTATAACCCCTTTGATTGCTCCAGACATTCATATATTTTTTGTTTTGAACCTTTTTGAGCTGTCAATGTTACACCCCACAATAATATCAGTTGGAACCATCTGTTAGGAAAGACTTTTGGGGCATTACCTATTCCAGAAGCGGCTACAATGAACGATTTGAAAACCAATAATTGCACCTCTAAACTTTTTAATCTTATGGATAACTACAAACCCACAAGCCACTTGAACCCACAACCGAGCAGAGGAAAGCACCTTCTTGTGTGGTCGATCTGCTTTACCCAAACTCCAGAATGCATCTTTCCATCTGCTTTACCCAAACTCCAGATTAATCTCTGGTTAGACTTTAAAACAGAGTTTTTGACCAGCAAGAAGGCTGTGCAAGTCACTTACTACCCTTCTTAATGGGACCAATGAGTTGCATTAACCCTTGGGCTATCTGGTTCCAAGGTTGGCCTAGATTCTGTGCTTGACGTGAACCAGGAAAATGTAGCACTACCCACTAAGGTCTTGCTTCGTTAGCAGGAAAAGCATGGAAACTGATTGAAATGGAAGTAATTTTCTAGCTTTCTAAGATCTTCGCTGTTTGATTTGACTTAGTAATCTCGTTCTAACTACAACCAATGGCTTCATTTTCGCCAAGTCCCTTCTTCCTTCAAATCATGGAATCTCACTTTCATGAAAATTAAGAAAAGTTTTGGAAATGGCTTTATGAGAAATGCATTTTGAGCACAAAGCGTTTCCTTGCTAACTAAACCGCTCATAGGCAAAAAGCAACTCTGATATGAATGGTAGAGCTTGATCAGTCTGCTACACCAAAGCCTTCTAGTACAGAGCACGAGTAGTCTTTTGCCCTGTCCCGTGGGTGATTAGGGTTCAAGGTTGTGCATAAATGAGTGATTTTACCATTAATAAAGATAAATGGCTTCATCTGCCTGGGGGCAGTGTCAACTCTATCAGCTCGTGAGCGTCTCCTTCCACCCGGGACTCTCACAATAATCCTCAATAGATTCCAATCAAGGCTAGCCTCGTCCAACAACATCAACAAACCCACTCCCTCTCTGATCACGCTTTCTTCTACATAGCTTTTGAGCCTATAGACGGGTGTGGAAATTTACATGCCAAGCTTATTTTACTCCAAAGACAGATGAGTGGTTGAGATCGTCCAATAGATGTATTTGCCATGGCCCCGCAGGGCCACAAGTACTTTAGCAAGTGAAAATGCTTGCACTAAGCTGCCCGCGCAGACAGTAGAAATATGGGCTTTCCCATAATTACAAACTGCACGTAGACAATAGCATACTCAAAGGAAGATACTAATAAATTCAAACCATCAGCTTACTTTTGTTTGTCTTGTTGGATGACTAATTTGCGCACTCCATCTTCATAATACCGATGCGATGGGACAGGGATGAGATGGCGAATCTCTTCCTTTCCTGAACTTCCATCAATTGTTATCTGGACGGTTGAGATCACAATCTAGTCATGAATGCTCCAACCAGAACACCCGCTCTTCCATCCATCCCAGCTTGCGATGCCAGGACTCTCTTTCTCTCTCTCTTCTTCTGTGCTTCCGAAAACGACCACAAACCCACGTCGAAGAAAACAAAACCACTTCCTCCCATTTCCTCTTGTTCCTTTGACGCCAAAACCGTCGATTTTCCATGGAAACGAAAATCCAGGCAGTCATTCAACTCTCGCCATTTCCGTCTCCGCTTTTTCTTCCTATTCGAGATCTGCAAATGCTGTTCCAGTGACCTTTTACTTGTTTCCCATTCAAACGAGACTCTGATTGCGCTGAAGACTAAATTTCCCAATCAAAGCGCCTTTTTTGGCTCTCGATCTCCCATTCCGTACTGATTACTGGTTAGAATGACGTGGGAGAGAGGTTGCGGCGATTCGTCGGAGAATTAGGGTCACAATGAGAGGGTGTTTGGAGTGCGAGATGGGATCTTGAGATTAGTTGTAGAATTAGGTTTGATTTATTTCTTCTATTTTATTTTTGAGGAGGAAGGGATGCGAATTTGGAGGAGTTTTTGGATCGCCGATCACTTATGTTTCGGCGATTAAGATGCTTCATTGGTGTGAATCCGAATAGTTTCTCTAGGAAGAGATTGCTTCATGCAAACACAAGGAGATTGCGAGGCCAACCGGCTATGTTAGAGACTGTACAAGAAATCGCTGTTTACATCCATAGGTTCCACAATCTCGACCTCTTTCAGCAAGGGTAAGAGTTTATTTTCAAACTCAAATGTCGCTCAGAATCAGTGGAATGCTATTCTTTGCCTGCGTAGGTAAATCTGTTTGTTCTGGTGATCTTCTCTGTTTTTCGGTAATTTTGAGGTTGTTTGGTTCCTGATTTTGCAGATGGTATCAGATAAAAATCAGTATGAGATGGGAAGACAGTAACTTCAGTACTCCTGGGACTCCTTCGCGAGTTGTTCAATATGAAGGTAATGTGATCGCAATTCCGAGAGTACGTGTATGCATTAGCAAAGGTGTTAAACAGGTATTGTAGGTTATTTCACTTGGTTAAAAGGCCAGTTGGAAGAGGCTATCTTTACCAAAAAGGTATTAGACGTTTATACCATATTAGGTAATGTTGAAGGATCCGCCCTCTCCAACATTTATTATTTATTGCATACGTTGGATCTTAGCCTTCATTAGTTAACGAGAGCTCTATATTTGAATTTTGAAAGAGGAGTCCCCTAATACTTGATTGCAGTTTCAGATTTGTCTGCAGGCCACTACAACACTTGATTTACCATGTGAAGTTGAGTGTTCCTCTACAATGCTAAAAACCTTTGACTTGATCGTACCTATTCTCCCCTTGGGCCATTGTGAGGGAAAATGGTAACTTATACATTAAACCGAACATTTTTAGGGCTTTGTGCTTGATTTGATTTTCATAGAATCCAGGTTACCCCCTTGAAAATCAAAATTTATTATTCCTCTAAAAGCCTATAACAGAGACAATCTGGTGCCTACCGTGTAATTTCCATCACTTAGGTATGAGCATCATGCTATTTGTTGGAAAAGACTAGCAGTCCTCTAACCTCAGTTGCTCAAGAATAAGCGAAGACTGAATTTTCTTGGATACAAATTATCATCTTGTCTGTAGCTGCCTTATTTCTCATGTTCAAATGTGGTAGGATTGCTAAAATCACAAGGAGCATAGAGAGAAATCTAGATTAACATATCAACAATAAGTTTGACTATCCTAACTGTTGCTGTCAGAATTCCACCCAGCAGATGGACCCTCAGTTCCACATTGCATGTCGCTGAGAGGTGATCCACATGGTTTTGTTCATACTGAATAAATGTCTCATCTACAAGATTGATGCTTACAGAAATCAATCAGTTTCACTTGCTAGATCCATGTAAGGTCTCTTGTTGATTGAGTGCCCAGGATTATTTGGTCATTGGAGGACTAGACTCATGGTTGCATTAGATTGATGGGCCTAAACTTGGTTCTCTGGCAAAACATACCAGAAATATTTATTTGCCAACATTAAGTGATAATATTCTTGTTCATCTGTTAAACATGGAGTAGTCCAAGTGCATTTGTTTTACCTGTAATTATCAGATTCATTTTTGCTCTCTATTACCTGTATGCATCTGGATATGGACTGGCCCTATTTCTTGTAAAAACACTGGAAGCATTAAACATATCTACCGATTGGCAGTTTTGCTTCTGATTATGCCATTTACCTTTGATTTAGCAATTATGTTATTCTCTAGATGTAGAGAAGTTATGTGAGGAATGCAATCTTGCATTTTATTTAGTTGTCAATTGGCTGATAATGCTGTTGAGATTTGTTTTAATCAAATCAGCATTGAGCTTAGCAGTAACATGTAGCTGGTTGATGCAGTTCCGGATTTAGGTTCTGATGATAACTTCGGGGTTTGGAGGATAGATGACGTTGACCACAGTTTTTGTACTCAGCCTTTTCGGATCAAATATGCCAGACAGGATGTTCTTTTATCTGTGATGATATCTTTTAATCTAGCTCTTGGAAAGCATGAGGTAGATAATTCTTCTCCCTCCGTTGGCCCCTCTTTTATGGTAGCCTCTTCTTTGAAATTCTTAGATCGAGTTAAATTCACAAAAGCTCAACTATCCATTAACTTGCCTACTCAGGCATCTCTACAGAAGTTGGAGGTTATGCTCTTATATATACTTTTATTCTAGGTACTAATTGACATCTCACTATCCAGAGTCCATCCACATCTGCTGTAATATTGAAGTTTGAGCTTCTTTATGCACCAATTTTAGAGAATGGGTGAGTGGACAATCTTATATGTATTCTGCTTCTTTTAATTAGGGGCCACATCTTTTCTTTCATTTTTCTATTTATAGTTACATGAAACCATAAGAAAGACGACTTCGTGAACATATCTTCATTTCTGAACCCTAATCAGTAAATGTTATTTCTTTATATATAGGGCTGAGCTGCATGCTTCTCTTGAAGCATTGCCTTCTGCAGTCCATGAATTTCGAGTTCCTCCTAAAGCTCTTCTTGGCTTGCACTCGTATTGCCCTGTCTATTTTGATGCTTTCCATGCAGTGCTCGTTGATCTAAGTGTACACATTGTTCTTCTGAAAGCTGGTACATATATACCATCACAGAATGTATCCAGGTTGGTGTCAGTTCCAGTTTCTAAGATGGTTGGATTAGTTGCAGATACACCTCATCTACTCCATAACGTGATCACTTGGAATATTTCAGTTATCTGTTTGAGTAACTTGACCACTTGGAATATTTCAGTTATCTGTTTGAGTAACTTGACCACTTGGAATATTTCAGTGATTCTTTCACACCAAAACATGTTGAGGGAGAACATCATGACGGGTACAATCGGGTAGGTTTACATCTGTCCCGTGTGAATCATTTTTGCAATCTAATCTGGTAGTCGTTGTTAACGTGTCTCTATGTTTTACTGATAATTTTGTGTGTGGTTATTTATTATTGCTTGTTTGGATATACAACATTGGATAATAGTTAGTTTCAGGTGGTGCTGAATTAAATTAAATTTGAATAAATATTTTGACAAAGAATGGAAGTTCAATTTAGTTCGTCTTGTGAAACAGTGGATCTCTTGTTTGTATATTGATTCTGGGCTTTGTACTATGTGAAAACCATTTGACTGCTTCTCAATTTCAAAAAGGAAAAGGGAGAAAGAAAAATATTTCTTCTGGTGTGCCCTTGTGTTACATTTTTCTCAATAGATATGGTGGGACTGGAAGAGATCCTGTCTTACTAAGGCATAGTTTAGTTTCAGGAGGATAAGTTATAACAGTTGGTCATAATAGTCTCCTGTCATCAAGTGCATCATAACGCCAAGCTGCACAATGAAAAATTTGGAGAAGAATCTGTGGGGTCTGTCAGAAATGAAACTTTCCTCACAAGTACAATTTTTCCTTTTTACTGGTGGAAATATTTATTGATGGGAAAATACTTAGAGTGAGATGGTGTGGCTAAGAGTGTCATCGCCACAAGAAGCCAACCACAGACAAAAAGAAGATTCTAATTCTGTCCAATCTAAGGTTGAACAAGAAGAGAAAGAGGGGTAGAACTATCAAGTAGAATTCAGTCTTTGAATGTAATTGCCACTACTTGAACTAGGGTAGCACATCAGTCATCAACATCATCATGCATGGGTGCTTCATGAATAAGTTGAGCTCTGAATGAATGGTATGTCATCACAAGCTGTTGAGAGTTGCTTGGTTTGACATCTGCAATAACATTGAAGATTTGAAAGAAGATGCTCGTTTCCAGGAAAAACACTTTCTCTGGCATTATATGTTGTTGGTTTTTTCATGCGTGACAACTCCTAATGCTACCTACTGCATATAAGCCTAGTCTGTAAACTCTTGGAACTTCTTTTATTTTCCATGAAAGTTATTTATATGCCTGCAAAGGATGCAGTTAACATTCTTAGTAAGAATGTAATTAACAAAGAGACATCTGAGCTTCGAGAGCATGGATAGTAAGACAGGTCATTTGTTAGATTAGGTTCAGTTTTTCATGTGAAGAAACCAATATGGTGCACTTAAAATTATTCTTGAATTCTCCTGTTAGACAAGATTAACATTTCCATCTCAGTTAAGTAACTTATGAAAATACAGCATCAATCAATATAATGCATAGTGCATAACTCTCAAGTTGTTTCCACTTTTTTCCCTTCTCTTTATCCTGATTTCATGTTTCTTGTTATGAATTCTAAATAACCTGTCAAGCTTTGATTTTGAATGCTCAGGTCCTGGGTGAGGGGCCTTATATGGTTTCAAAAATTGTCAGATTTATTAAGACATTAGCTGATTCACGTGGCATACTTCTTAAAGAGCTTCAGAAGCTTAGCAAAGCGATAGATCAAAGTATTGATGACTTGATTGATGCTGACTCCATTGTGGCTGGAAATAAGTTGGTTGATTCTTATTTAAAGCTGCTCAGTAGTCTGGATGCTGAAACTTTGGATTCAAGCACGGGAGTGAGACAACTTGAAATTGAGTCAAGAAATGGTTCTGAGGTGCTTTACTGCATTGTCTGAGTAATTATGATTATAGTATTTCTATTGTTGTAGATTCTACTTGTTCTGAGTGCCTTCTTATCCTTCGGCAGAAACCAAATGGTGTCATCAATTTTGAAAGGGATGAGAAGCTCCATTCTCTATCTAAAGATGATCTATTGGAAGCATTCCATTCATTGGGCAACCAACTCTCCTTTATGTGGAATACATTCTTGAAGTTCCACAGGTTGGTTCTATTTCTGTCTCAATTACTTATGCTTCACCAACTTCAACATTTGCCACCTAAAATAAAGTTAGGGCACTGAAATGTAGCGTCACTTTTGCAGAAATTCTGAATCTCTCTTTCCTACATATTTACTTCCAAGCGGGCTTCTCTTTGGCGATTATGATTGCTTATTCTTTGTTGAATAGTAACAAAAGAATCATTAAAAGAATCAAGACCTGACAAGCTGAATGAACAACATGGTCATGATATACCTAGCAAGTATTTCAAGAGTAGCAACACAATAAAGTACACTAAGCTTATTATAAAGTAAATGATTTGGCAGTACTAATTATCTTGACCTACGCCTTAGCTGATACATCTAGTGCATTATTTACTTCTCATTATGCAAAATGTAGCATGACATCCTTGTATTGGGGCTTCTTCTATTGGACAAAATATTCAAGGATAACTGTAGCCTCTGAAAATCCATCTTATCATGTTATGCACCTTCCTGGACAAAGGAAATCCAATGTTGAGATGGTCTTAGTTTATAAAGTATGACTTCTGCTTGGTACCTTCTGGTCATTTATAATACAATTAACATTCACAGGAAATTTGTTATGAGGACAAGTCAGTTTGTGCTGACAAATCAGAGGGACACTGTCACTTGACCATGATTTCAATCTTTTCAGATTGAATTTTTCTGAGAAAGGGAATCCAATTTGTCAGCTGTACAAAGACAAAGAGAAAGGTCATCCTTCTTGTGACTCATTTCTTGTGTCCTTTCCCTCTCTTTTCTCCTTGTTTTCTTTGGTGCTGAAAGTGGAACTTCCAACTGATTAGAAAGAGGGTTCCTTCGGTTTATATTATTTTTTCCTCTGTCTGATAGATCAGAGAGAACTAGGTTTACTTGGCCAGTTTGCATCTGACTTGTTAATGTAAATATTTTTGAAACATGCATGAACATCAAGTTTCTAATAGGGTCTTTTGTTCAAGTCAGATAAGACCCAGTGCTTATATAAGGGAGATTCTTTTGCTATTCCATGGATAAATCCATGTGGCTATTCCTAAGCTGTTTTATTTCAACTCAATTTCCCCTTGCAGCTAGGAGATTGAGGAGGGCAGTTCAGACTTGTCTGTCATGGGTGTCTCTGATTTAGTGTCGTTTGATGGATGCGATTCTAATGAGTATGTCAAAAAACTGGTTTGGTTGACAAATAGAATCCCCTTTTTAAATAAACAGAGGTTGATGCTTGTGTCACCATTTTCACCTTAGTTTGTCCATTGCACCATCTGCTTTATGTTGTGAATCGAGGAAATGTTGTTGATTTTCTTTCCTTGAAAAGTAAGGGTAGTGCAATGATTTACCATGCTGACCTTTGTTGTCAAACGCCACCGATGTTTTGTCAGCAAGTTGATAAAAAAAACATCCTACAAGAAAATGGAAAACAAAAAAATGCTTCTAGTGGCTGATTAACACTTCTAAAGTGGATGAACAAAGGCTTGTGGCAGATCAAAGCCGACCTTTGTATTATTCAGGTCCTGAATGATGGTTGTATTGATTCGCTATTTCAGTCAAGGAAAATTCAAAGATATCAAGCTAGTAAAATGTTTAGTAGTAAAGGGGATTAGGTTACAACCTTAATTTCTTCTTTGAGCTAGTCTTCCATCAGAAGTTGCTATAGATGGGACTTTATCAGGGTTTGTGGTGTATGTTACTCTTTGGAAGATCAGTGGGGTTGTGCAGAAGCAACTTGTGGCTCTTACCAAATGGAGAAAGGAAAAATGGGGCGCAAGCCCACATTTTGGTGCTTTCTCAACCATCTAAACCGTTCATCTGATTTGGCATCAACTGGCCTAGCTACCAAAGTTCATAACTTATGAATGCCTATAGCTTCTTCATTTCTAGTTGATACCATCCATCTGTTGTTTCCAGATGCCATCAACTGAAGGGTTGAAATGCCCATGCTTTTGATAAGCTCTTGCTTGAAAGCCATTCCAGATCCTTTCCTTGAGTTGGTTAAACTTCCAAAATCCAGACTTGGTGTCAGACTTCTACTGTGACCTTCCCTTGTTGTCACCTCCTTGGACAAAACATTTGCTTCAAAATTGCTGTCATGATGAGTACATAAGTATTCTACTTCTATTGACTCACAGGCATCCAGGGACTCATATTTTCTTACTGTCGATTTTATACTTACCCCTTAGTGACATCGAGTCAGAGTTTATACCCTCAATCTCAGCTGGATCTTGGACATGCAAAGAAAGTTGCTTTTACCCCTTGAAGAACAGGGAAGTCTTCAGTTTCACTAGAAGAATCTTGGTAGATTTGCATGCTTCAAACCATTAAAATGTTGCTCCTACCTGTATCTGCATTTTGAGTTAGAGGTTTCCTTATCTAACCTTAGATGTCAAGATATTATATGATTCAATGTCCTTATTTGCACACTATGCCATTTGGAGATTTGGAGCATTTCTTCTGGTCAATGAGCTAGTTTCAGTAGGAAATAAATGGCTAAAATCTGTCTCATTTTGTTTTTGCGAAGCATAAGAATGATGGTTTCTTTTTGTTTTGTTCAAGTTGAAAATGAAGCCAAAATTGCATTGTAACAGCTTTGTAGAGCTTGCAGTTCTTGGTCTGACCAGTTCAGCTTCTTTCATTGCTGCAGTTGATCTTTCAAGGTTATTTCAAGTCAATGCTGTTGTCCAATTCTAATTACACATCTTCTATATGGCATATCTTATGAAGGCCTCTCAAAAGTGAAGTGCCATCTCGGTTGTTCTACTTCTCTTGTTATGGATATTGCTGGTCACTAGAGATGGCCTTTTCTTTTTCCTTTTCCCCAAGATGGAATACAGTTAGAAGAGTTGATTGCTGGTATCAACTTGCTGAGCAATCTTCCTCTAGCTTCATAGCTCCCTATTCTTCTAGGAACCTCCCATGCATCATATAACTACTTGAGTTTGCCTTACCATGCTGATCACATCTGTTTGTACTTAAAAAGTAAAATATTCTTGCTTATATCCAAGTGGAACTGCACTGAAGACAATATAAATAGCCTGATTTTGAAGACACCGTACTTCTTAAGAAGGGGAGTGACTCTCTCATCATGCTAGCGCATACTGTTCTGGTATGGTCCACTAATTGCGAACTTCTGATGAAATTATGCATATTGTAGATGCAACAGCTGCAAACATTTCGGCTTCATTATCTACTTAAAGTTGATTTATGGTTTCAAGAAGAATACTTTTGAAGTGTTAAATTCTCAAAACTAACCTTAGGAGTTTACTTCTAGAGGAGTTCTGTATTTTGTGTTATTTTTTACCTTTTGTCTGCCTTTACCATTTTAATGTACAATCTTCAACCATTAATGTTCATTTCGCATTCCAGGGCTAACAAAAATATGATACTTCAATATCTACGAGATGTATGGGCCAATGATCGGAAGTCAGAATGGTCAATATGGATGGTACACTCTAAAGTCGAGATTCCATGCCGTTACTTGAGAAGTGGAGTTGATGAGCCTCCATCTCACCATAGTGTCCTTGGAAGAACTTCTTTGCCACGTAGAGCCAATGACAATGTATGTTTATGATAATATCTGTATATTCCTACTTTGGTGAAGTCACAGCCATGACCCTGTCTACGTGGGGCATGTAGGCACGATTTTATGCGTGCTAATAAACGTAATTAGTTCACTATTGCAACACAGCCTCTAAATTTGTTCTATCTTCTTAATGCAGCAGGCACAAACTTCAAGTACACGTGCTGATCTTCATCGAAGAAGTATTGCACAAATGAAGGTGAATTAAATTTCTTTTGGCTGTTAATGTTTCTCTGAAGCTGGCTGGACATCTAAGTATATGCTTCTTGCAGATTAACAATCAATCGGTGCAAGACATGCAGATCTTTGGTGATCCTTCACGTATTCCAGTTATTCTTGTAGAACAGCATGTCATGAATGTTCCTCTATGTAGTGCTAGTTATAGTTCAACCTTATGCTCTCTGGACCAGAAGGACACATCTAGCCTACCCATGGGGCGTGTTGCCAAGGGTTTACCAAAGTTATTTGGTGTTGGTTCACAAAGAAATGGTCGTGTTTTGAGAGCTGTTGTTTTTGTGCATGGATTTCAGGTATGTAATGGAAAGAAAACTTAAATTCATATTTCATGTTTTTCATGCCATATATGACTGTGCTACTTCTATATTTACTGTGTTTTAAGCTTTGCTCCATATCCATCACACGACTTTGTATCGAAGTTAATGTTAAGGGTTTTGCTACTCTTTCTTCTACCTAGCCAAGTAGTTGTGGAAAATGATGTTGAACTTCATGAGTTAATTGATTTAACATTTAGCTGGAAATTGATAATAGCTATAAATCACGCTGAATCTATAAGGTTTTTTATATAAACACTCAATGAAGCATTTGGCAAAAGTAACCTGCACAATAGCCTGGAATCACACCTATGATCCGGCGCAGATGGTACAACAATGAAATGCAAGTAGTAAACAGACCATTGCTTTCTATTTTAACCACATCCACCATGGTCTGTTTTTCTGAAGTTATAATTTTATTTTACAGGTATCACTTACTTTCTGATGTATCATATCCAGAACGTGGGTCAGTTGACTCTTTTGTTTTAAATTTCATTTACTCATAAATAGGGACATCATCTGGATTTACGGCTTGTTCGGAATCAATGGCTTTTGATAGATCCTGGAGCAGAGTGTCTCATGTCAGAGGTAAATGAAGATAAAACATCCGGAGACTTCAGGGAAATGGGTGCAAGGTTGGCTGAAGAAGTGACTGCTTTCCTTAAGAAGAAAATAGATAAAGCCTCAAGATCTGGAGGCTATATAAATATCAAGCTCAGTTTTGTTGGGCATTCCATTGGAAATGTCATTTTAAGAAGTGCCTTAACTGGTAATTATCCAATAGCTCAGCTGAGTTCTTTCTTGCATTTGTTATTTATATTGAACAGCAACCTCTGTGTTTAATTTTCCAGAGAGCGTGATGGAACCTTATTTAAAGCACCTTTATACCTACATGTCTATATCTGGGCCACATTTGGGCTACCTGTACAGCTCAAACTCTTTGTTCAACTCTGGGTTGTGGGTTCTGAAGAAACTCAAGGGTTCACAATGCATTCACCAGCTTACATTCACTGATGATCCTGACCTACAAAATACATTTTTGTACAAGCTTTCTAAGGTATTACATCCAAATAGTCAGCAAAATTCTGTTTTTATTAACTTCCGAATTACATTTATTTACTGCATGATTGCCCAGAGAAAAATACAGTTAGTATCGGAGTTTGCAAACCATTTGTATGTTCTGTCTGATCAACATGAAGTTGCTGAGCTGAGACAAATGATCCTGACTTCATATTTAACTGGTGTTAATCGTCTGTTGGCTAGTAAAAGCCTTGCATGCTTTTTTGGGTTTTGAACAATGTGAATCACCTACACCTTTCCCTCTCTGGAACCTAGGATGTATAAGATCATAACATGAGTGATTCGGCAGATTTGGATTCCTATATATCCACTCATGTGGTACTTCATCATATGGTTCACAGAAGATTCATCTGTCTAGATATCATATACATCCAAAAAGCCCATCCTTATTTCTGTACAGTCTTTTCCTATGCTCAATCGATCATATAGCTTTATATTCCCCAAGTACTTAGTCAAACTACTTGCTCTCTGTCTCTCTCTCTCTTTGCCCCTCCATCCTTTTCTTTCCTTTTGTTGCCTTGCCTGCTTTTGTCAAGTGAGGAAGTAGCAGGGTTTCTAGGAAATGGCTTTTCAAATGCATCTGCTTCTCAAACCTTCCCATCCCGTTCTCTTCTGTGGCTTCCCTTTGCCTCTTCCGTTACCATTTGAGGCAACATTGGTCCTTTACAAGGATCATTGTGGAAAACCAAATGTCTTCTGTGTCTTGTTAATCTGGTCTATCAACACCTTGTTGCAAGAAATGAACTTGTAAGCTACCATTTCAGCCTTGCCCCATTCTCATGAAGGCCATATCATCATCTCCTTCACAGGGCTTATAGGATATGGTGGAAGAGTTCCATCTTCTGGTAAATATCCAAGAAAACCATGGCCGGTCATTCTGAATGTGGCAAAAGAATATGGAATTCTTTGAACCAGCCAAGTGTTGCCAAGTTCTGAGTCTTCTGACTAGCTGGTAAATATAGCTTCCCATGAAATTGAGTTCCTCTATAGAGCATTCTGTCACATGTCCTATCTAGGTGGTGAGATCAACAAAGCTACATTTGGCACAATTGACATAGTAATTTGTCTCTAGAAAAGATAGACATGCTGAAACTTGCGACGGTGTTGCAAGGGTGGTAATTGAGGATATAGCAAATAATGAAAGCATTCTGGCAATCAAGCAGTGTTACTATGGGGCATTTTTTTGACCATGGTAGGCATTCTGAAGTAGGTGGTATTTCTAATACAAACGAATGAAAAGTATGGATTAAGGAAATCACGTCTAATTTACCATCCATAAAAGAAGTGTGGATTAAGGATTTGTGAAGCCCTTGGTGTAAATGTGTTGGGATCTGGATGCTGTAAAACAGAGGATTGCATATATTTCTTGGCACTTCAAAGATGAACCATCCAAGTGTACAACTGGAATAGAGCATGTGGTTGTAGAGCCAACGGGCTCACCACCACTTTGTAAGTTGATAGATGCTGATGTCTTTCTAATGTGGTAGGAGAGAGAGAGAGAGAGAGAGAGAGAGAGAGAGAGAGAGAGAGAGAGAGAGAGAGAGAGAGAGGCACTGCATTTTAAGTTGATATTAGAATGAGCTGCTGATGTCTTCTATATGTGGTAGGAAATAGCAAGGGGAGATAGATAGTACTTCCAATTTTTTTGAACTGTCTCTTACCTGAAACTATTCAGCCACTGGAAATGCTTGCATTGCTAATCTAAACGAGTTGGCGGTAGCATTCTACATAAATTCTGGTTTCTATTTGATTTCTCTGTAGGTATATGTGAAAAGAGGATTTTGTACTGTTTCTTTCGGCCTCTGAAATGATTACACTTCTCTTTCTCAGCAGAAGACATTGGAACACTTCAAGAACATAGTCCTGCTATCCTCACCACAGGTACTTGTGTAACTTGATCTTTAATGTCTCCCATGATTGGAACTACATTGATGCTCTGTTTTTGCAATAGGGACCGGTTAAATTTGGCAATTGTATCTTGGCTGGAAGTCATTTAATCTTCAGTCTTTTTCACCATTTATATCATTGTGCAAAAGAAACCTTATTATTATATTGGCAAGCTACAGTTTTTCTTTCTGGATCCGCCTCTAGTCACCATCATTTTCATTCTGTTATACGTATGTTCAGGATGGCTATGTTCCCTACCATTCTGCCAGGATTGAATTGTGCCAGTCGTCATCATTTGACTACTCAAAGAAAGGACAAGTTTTTACAGAAATGCTAAACAATTGCTTGGATCAGATTCGTGCTCCCTCATCTGATAGGCGTATATTCCTGCGTTGTGATGTCAACTTTGATACCTCCAATCAGGTCCGGAACTTGAACAGCATCATTGGCCGGGCTGCACATATTGAATTTTTGGAGTCTGACATCTTTGCAAAGTTCATCATGTGGTCCTTCCCAGAGCTATTTCTTTAACCAGTTTGTAGCCCATCTTTCACCTGTCAATCCGGCCCCTCTTCACTGTAGGCCCTCCCTCTTGTAACACCAGCGCAAGCTGATTGGAGGTGATGCTTGAAGCATGGTTCCATTAGGTGATAGATAGCCTATCCTGCAATTTGAGCTCTACGGAGTAGTCGGATTGGCCGGGAGGCATTGTATAATATACAATAGTTTGTGTTATTTCTTACCATCTAATCAATTAGTAAATTCTTTTCTTATAGTTAGAGAGAAAGGTCGTCCACCATACAATTTATTACCCCCGTCTCTACTTCACATATGGCTTTATTTGGTGATCAGCAACCACTTGTTCGGGCCTAGATTAGGTCAATGGCGCTTATTACATGTTCCTGCCTGATCAAGGCACATTTGTTGTTGATAGTCTGACGTAATTTCGGACTGCTCATTTGATGCAGCCGATTGTATCATCTGTTTCAAACACTGCACTTGCCATGTGTAAGGTAGAGATTTGGGCAGACATCACTAGTTATTAAACCAGCCATTTCTGCCGGGAGATTTAATGCGTGTGCATTGCGGTTTGCTGATTTTCATTCTTTTTTTTTTGTTTATACTGATGGTGATCGTATGCTTTAGCCCATTTGAAGGTTTATAATTCCTTTGATACGGTGGAAGATGATTTGCTTTGTCATTTTTACTGTTTAACCCTGGTAGATGAGAACCAGGATGATAAACTGGATCTGTTCTGGTGCTTGATATCATTATTCCTGTCTCCAATTGTTCCAAACAGGTAGTCAGTATGCCTTTGTGCCTGCGTGTGTTAATTATGAAAGAACATAATCTTTCATGGAAACTTTTCTGTTCCCTGCGTGATTCAAAACCAGTATTTCACCGACGGTGTTTTTGGTTTGACCTTGCAGCAAGTAAAGTTGACAAATCCGCGAGTCCATTTACGAGCTTCTATAATGGAGTTGGGACTCTTGCTTATGCTCTTTATCTTCTCAAAGTTTTCTTAAGAAAACATTAAAAACTTTGCTGGTCATCTTCATATGGTTGGTGAATACTACAAACTTTGTGAAGGAAAGGCCGATATAATCAAATTGTAAAATGCCTTGTTTTAGCGTACAAACTTGTTAAAGTATAACATAAGTCATATAAAGGATTTGCAGGGAACATTGTTTCAGAAGTGTAAAAATTTAGGACTATATGTAAGAAACCGATATGGGAAAAAAAGAAATCTCTAAAAAACTTAGGGAAAGCCAATATAGTGGTAGTTTAAACACGATTAACGATTTTGGCTACGGAAAACTCAATGACAGGGAATGCTGGTATAGTGCACGACACTACAGCAACTTGCCCCACTTTGGCAATGATGGGCCCTACCTTTTCCCTATCAGATCCATTAATCTGATTTCTCTGGCCTTGAGCGTCTTAAATGCCAAATATGGAGATAGTTAAATGACCTTAACATTGAAAAACTAGTGCATCCTACACATTGATTATACACCATTCGGTAAACAGTGTCTCCACCAGTACATGTCTTTGATCAAAAACATATTTTTTTAGATTGCATGCTTATTCAATCCTCACTGTTTTTGGACCAGTAGTCATCCAAAGATGGATAAATCAAGCTGCTGTAGTGCGCCCACTATACCAGCACTTTTCCTCGATGATATACAGAAAACTAGAGATTGACTGATGGTTGTTCTAAATTTTTAGTACTCTTTCTTTTGTTAGGTTGGCCCCCACAATCCCAGCTCCTATGTGCTTGAGGGTCGTTTTTTTCTGCTCTTTCTAGACTGTTAAGGGCACAACTGTGGAGAAAAAGAATTGCACAGGGTCTGCTGCATGTGAGCTGTAGAAGTCGGGTTATGATTGCTGGCAGATCTTCTGGACTTGCAACCCAAAGGATGGGACTTGACCTGATTCCACCGAACAAGGGATTGAAGCTTCGTTAAATTTTACAAACTGTTGCCAAGAAGTCAGGGACAAGACCCTACCATACTCAAAAACTATTCTAGTACGTTTGGTAAAGGGACCCACACCAACATCTCATCTCCAGCCACACAGCGGTACGCCACAAATATTCTAGTGATTGAGAGGCTCTGAAGGGTCATTCTATCACAAACCAATTAAGAGAGAGAGAGAGAGAGAGAGAGAGAGAGAGAGAGAGAGAGAGAGAGAGACTACAGTCCATGTGACAAGTCCTCTGAGAAAGCTGAATAGAACAAACACTAAAATCGTTTAAGCTGACGTGATTATGTTACAACATTTTTGCTCTGATTTTCGTACTAAATCACTAACCTCTGTTCAAAGCTGGCGCGATTCTGTTGTATCATTTTTGGCTCTGGGTTTTGTAGTATCCCACCCACCTCTGTTTGTGTTTCTGTTGTGAACATTGGCGGGCCTTCATCGTCATCTTTAGCAGACCCTTACGCCGATTACGGGTCGGCTACGTAGCCTTATTCTTTCGTTCTCTTTTATCAAGTGCCATCACTCTGATTTATTTTCTTATCATTTTTATGTGTGTCTCCTGGACCTTTACCTTACCCTTTTAGAGTTGAATCCATTAAATCACAATCAGTGCCATTTCGATATCCATTGAATATGTTCAAACCATCTAATTCTAGCATCCCTCATCTTATTACCTATTGTTGCTATTTTTAAATTTTTTTATAATATTTTTATTTCTAATTCTATCACTTCTTATCTCACTATTCATCCATTTGAACATCTTTATTTTGTCTATGCTAATCTTATGTATATGATTTTTCTTAATTGCCCAACACTATGATTCGTATAGTATAACTGGCCTTATAGTCATCTTATAAAAAAAAATTCTTTCAGTTTGGGTAACACCCACCAATTACACAAAACTTCAGAGGTGTATCTCTATTTATTTCAACCCACTTGGATTCTTTGGATACTATCCCACTTAATCTATCCGCTCTCATGAATTATGGATCATAAGTATTGAAAGTGAATTTTTTAGGATACTTCTTGGTTATTGCCTTTAGTAGTCATTCACTCGTCTTCTTGCTAAAATTGCATTTCACATACTTTGTTTTAGTTTCTCTTATTTTTAAATTCTTTAGATTCTACAGTATCTCTCAATAACTTTAGCTTTATGTTTATACTATATCCTGTCTTTTAAATCAAAACTATGTCATTTCCAAATAAAAAGCATCATAAAATCTCCATGTTTAGATGTTTTGTTAGCCCATCCATAGCTAATGTAAAATGTATGCACTTGTGTGATGACTTGGGTTTTTCAACGCTTTTTAACAAAACTTTTCGAGAGGTGGGGCTCCAATTTAAAAAAAACCAAAATAGCAAAAAAAAATTCAAATGAATTTCATTTTTAGAAAAACCCTAAGTATCAACTATCGATTCGAATCTCAAATAAAATTTCCATTTTTCAAGTAAACCTTTTAAAATAAGTTACTACTCCAAGACTCATCCAGTCAACAGCCACATTCTCAACTTCAATATAATCAAGTCCAATAAGATAGATGTACATATACAGTCCATGTAGAATTAAAACATATATCTAATTAAGATATCTCGATCACTATTTGTCTAGCTCCTCATCAGTCATGTCTTTCTCTCAATATCTGAGGCATTGCAACAATAAAGCAATGTCTCAACAAGCAATGCTTGATAGATATTTAATGTAATAACAAATAGAACATAAAAGCAAATCGGAGAACAATGCTAATGTAAGTATAGGTCATAACATCCATGAAGTATAAGTATCATAAGCAAAACATTATGCGTAATAAAACATGATTCTCATAAGTGTAAAACATGATACTCTTATAGATATAAAACATGATATGATCTAACCCCAATGAGCATACAATAACAAGTATGACACCCAAGGTACATGAGTCCCACGAGTATCCTATATACTCGTACAACAGATCATGAATACTTATATCAATCTTCTGAGTGTCGTCACACCCATGCATACAATAATATCTCTATGCTCATCATGCAAGTATACAGAATAAGAGTATGGATGGTCATGCTTCAGTGGCAACCACTACCGCTTCCCGTCGCCACTATAATGGAAGACTTAACTTTCATCACCATAGGAAGGTCCGGACTGGTAGTGTAGACTACCTATATTATCAAACCCATATCGAAAGTCATCTATAGGCAGGTGTCTATTACATCATAAATTTGGAGGGTGGGTGGTTGGCCTTACTCCTTCATAGTATGACATTTATATAGTGAAAGCACCCGTCATAAATCATAAAACATGAAAATTGTGCATCTCGTAAAACCAGGAGCACTTGTGGCTCACAATTCCAAGGCACACCCCTAATCCTAGGGTTAGCCTCTCGAGGGACTAGCTACCAAGCCTCACCATCGATTGTATGAAAAAACCACCAATCTCAGTGATGCAATAAATAAAGAAAGATATTTACAAATCATACATAAGATATGCAGTATCAATACTATAAAACAACCGATCATAAAAATCCATTCAATGCATTATTGAAATCTCATATTGATCATAGCATAAAACTTTGAAATTTACAAGTATTTGAAAATAATAATCATGTGACAAGCAACCACAATCAATCATGATGTTATGATGATGTAAGATTTAGAAAACAAGATGTAACATTAAATGTTGTTACCTACCTCAATGAAAGATAAACCAATCAAGCATGTAATCCTCTTAGCTCGCATGCTCTGATGTACCTGTCAGTATCACGGTACTATTTCGTGTTATTTATTTCCTTTAACAAAATCTATTATAAGTTTTCTCTCAAGTTATGTCCATTTATATAGTGATCCTCTTGATCTAGCTTTTGATCTAGATCAACGGTTTAGATCGTCTGATTTTTCTTTATTAAGTCAGTTTTCATAACATTTAATGCCCACCTGTCTCATCTAATCATAAATCAGAGTTATGGATTGCCAATTTAATGTCTCCTGAATTTTAAAGATTCAATTTATTCCACCTCAATGAAATCTATTGCAATACAACCGTTGGATTATTCTTTAAAACCTCTGATTATAATTAGATCATTAATTCTAATCTTAATCATCATTATTTAGTGTCATTTCATGTTCATTTACTCATTTTAGTGTGTATCTAAAGTTTACACCTTGATCCAATGGTTAGCACACTTTAACGGCCATTGAGACCAGATCCAGCCCGGATCTGTGAGAGAAAGGTCAAAAAACAAGAAAAAGAGAAGGATAAAGGGTGTAGCCAACTTGATTAGAGCTGGACAAGGGAGATTGAGGTCCTCTAGCAAGTGTAGACCTCGGTCTAAGTTTGCCGAAGAGCGAAGCAAAGAAGACACAATCCAGGGCTGTTTTGCATTGGGAATAAGGAGGAAAGCTTGCTTTTGTAGTTGGGGATTCGATTTTCTAGTAGGAAAAACAATGACCACCTTCCTTAGTTGGAGATGGAATCGGTATGGAAAGGGGGTGTTGTTATGAAAACAACTCCCTCTTTTTCGAGTCCCTTGCCTAATTATTAAAATGCCCTCCGAGTTTAAAATGTTCATATTTCCTTTATCCGAATTCTGTTTTTTGCGTTTTTTATACTATTTAATTCCTATCGACAAGTACTTTCTAAATTTTGTAGTTTCAAGTCAAAATTCTATCTATAATTTTTTTTAATTTTATTACTAATTTTTAGGAGTAAAAATTGAGGATATTACAGCTTGATTCCAATCCTTGGTGCAATCTTATAATCAGAGAAAAATCATAGATCTCTTCGCGAGTGACCCTAACATTAATACCACTCTATCATACTATCTTTAATTATGTTTATATATCCTTGTCAAACCTCTTTCTAACCCAATACTTACCATTTTAACTCTCCAAAGACTTTATCCTAAACTTTTTCTGAGTCAATAAAGATTATATGGAGGTCCTTCCTTCTCTCCCTATATTTTTCTGTCACGCATCTTCTATAGTAGACCTCCTAAGTACGAAATCAAACTGATTTTCAATACACTTGTCTAATATTATAGCCTCTTCTTATTCACTCTTTCTCAAAATTTCATAATATGACTTGTAAGTTCAACCTACCGTAATGTCACGGACTTGCACTGCAAGGCCCGTGACCAAGGCTTACAGCCTCTAAAGAAGGCTCACTTGGGACATGGACTTAACCTTAGGGACTCAGGCTTGCTTGAGAAGGTCCATGCAACTTGGCCTGAATCTAGAAGGCCCGGTTTCTGGAAGTCTCTCTAAATATGTAGAATGATAGAAGGATGGAGAAGTGTGTAGAGTTCTCTAGAGAGAGTTCTAGAGTAGTCCATAACCGTTAGATTGTAGACATTTGGAATAATATGGACCATCCATTGAGGAGGTGGATGGGGGAGAGCAAGTATAAATAGGTGTAAGCTCCTCACTTGTAATCAGCTCAGAGTTCAGCTAAAGTGAATACATTAGGAGAGTTCGTGAGTTCTCTTGAGTTCCTCTCATTGCTTGAGTGCTTGAGTGAGTGTAGCCTTAGCAAGTGAGAGTTTGGGGTTAAAGGCTGACTTGTGCCCAGGAATTGGAGTTGTGCACAAGTGCTGCACGGGTTTAGCATAGGTGAAAGTGCAAGCCCGTGATAATTGGTATTAGAGCAGGTTGGTACCAGGAGTTGGTATCAAAACCCGGTGGACGTGGGAGTTGCTTAGCGAGTCCAGGGGAAGCTCGTGGCAGCGTCATGGCAAGTGCGTCAGGGGAGACCACCATGCCAGTGGAGGTTCAGAAGAAGTCAAGGAGGGAGAAGTCCAGGGAGCCATCAAGGGATTTGGCTTTGGATGCTCACCTCACCATGTTGGAGGAAAGATTGGGTAAGTTCGAGCAAACTCTTGTTGATTGCTTGGACAAGTCTAATGCCTATGTGGAGGCATTACATGGTCTTCGTGATGAGATGCGCTGCTCCTTTGATGTGGTCAAGGTAATGAATTCCAAGACCATTAAGAAGGTGGAGTGCATATCTGATCGTCTTGAGACCATGGAGGGAGAAGTAGCCGGACTACATGAGGAAGTAGCCGAGCTAGATGATGTGAAAATTCGTTTGGCCCTATTAGAGAAGGCTGTGGCTAGTGGTGGAGGGCTTGGACCAAAGGAGTTGGCTCCAAAGGTCAAGATTCCTGAACCCACAAGCTACAAGGGGACCCGTAATGCTAAGGACTTAGAGAATTTTCTGTGGCAAATGGAACAATACTTCAAAGCTGCCAAGATCTCTGAGGAAGCCATGAAGGTAGACATGGCCACAATGTACTTGAGTGATGATGCGATGCTATGGTGGAGACGAAGGCATGGAGATGTAGCTGAGGGTCGTTGCACCATAGCCCCGTGGGAAGATTTCAAGAGAGAGATCAAAGCCCAATTCTTCCCAGAGAATGTGGAGTACTTGGCTAGGAAGAGTCTGAAGCACCTCAAGCATACGGGATCTGTTCGGGAGTATGTGAATCAATTCACGGCTCTACTCCTGAACATTTCAGATATGAATGAGAAGGACAAGTTGTTCTTCTTCATGGACGGTTTGCAACCTTGGGCAGAACAAGAGTTGCAAGGGAGGGGAGTGCAAGACTTGGCCACTGCACTCTCAACTGCTAAGAAGCTAGTGGAATTCGATAGGAGGGCTGAAGGCACTCAAAAGGAGGGAAAGGCTAAGGCTAATGGAGGCAACGATGAGGAGGACAGACTTAAGGGTCACAAGGAAGAAGGCAAGGGAGGCCAGCACGACCCAAAGGGCAGAGGTAAGTTCATCCCTCGACGGATTAGTTGCTTCATATGTGATGGAGATCACATGGCAGTGGAATGCCCAAAGAAGAAGACCCTTAATGCCTTAGTGGTTGAAAGGGAGAACCACAAGGAAGTGGATGAGGGTGATGAGGAGGCTAAGATGGGGGCCCTTAGACTCCTCAATGCTATGACGGGGCAGGCATCAGGGACCAAACCTGCCCATGAAGGGAAAAGTCTAATGTTTGTGGATGTGTGCCTTAATGGCAAAGGCACATGAGCTATGGTGGACACGGGAGCTACTTACAACTTCATCTCAGAAGGGGAGGCTAAGAGGTTAGGCCTCAAGGTGAAGAAGGTTGAGAGCTTGATTAAGGCAGTCAACTTCGAACCAAGGTCCATACTAGGAGTTGATCAAGAGGTGCCAGTCAAGGTGGGAAAGTGGCAAGGTGCCATCACTTTGACGGTAATTCCTTTGGAGGACTATGAGGTTATCCTGGGGATGGATTTCCTCACCAGGGCTAAGGCAGTCCCTATGCCACACCTTAGGGTGTTGAGCTTCTTTGATGAGGAGAACCCTTGTGCAGTCCTAGTGTCGAAAAATGGAGGGAACCAAGGGAAGGTGCTATCAGCCTTGCAGCTGATAGAAGGTTCTACAACAAGTGTGGAGTTGGCACAACTAAGTTCTATAAGGGTGTTGAGGTCTAAGGGGTCTAAGGAGAGATCAGTTAAGGACAAGGGTGTGTCTCAACCAGGTAACTCCAAGAGGGACAAGACAAAGCCAGGACGTGCTAGTGCAGGAGGCACAGCCAGGATTAGGAGAATTGGTAGCTGCTACATCCAAGTGCAGGAGGCACAACGACGAAGTGCAGCAAGGGTAGAGCGCCAGAGGAACGACGCCATCCAAAAGTGCCAAGGTGCACAGGTGTGCAAGGACGCACACCACATGGAAGAACCAAGGGAAGTCCCAAAAGTGAACAAGAAGGGCCGGAGGGCAAGGTGCAAGGGAAGGGACACAACAAGGCAACACGAGACGTGCCCAAGTGTAAAAGGTGCAACAACAGCAAAGGTGTGTCGACGAGGGCGTCGACGTTATCAGGTGGGGGAGTCTGTCACGGACTTGCACTACAAGGCCCGTGACCAAGGCTTACAGCCTCTAAAGAAGGCTCACTTGGGACATGGACTTAACCTTAGGGACTCAGGCTTGCTTGAGAAGGTCCATGCAACTTGGCCTGAATCTAGAAGGCCCGGTTTCTAGAAGTCTCTCTAAATATGTAGAATGATAGAAGGATGGAGAAGTGTGTAGAGTTCTCTAGAGAGAGTTCTAGAGTAGTCCATAACCGTTAGATTGTAGACATTTGGAATAATCTGGACCATCCATTGAGGAGGTGGATGGGGGAGAGCAAGTATAAATAGGTGTAAGCTCCTCACTTGTAATCAGCTCAGAGTTCAGCTAAAGTGAATACATTAGGAGAGTTCGTGAGTTCTCTTGAGTTCCTCTCATTGCTTGAGTGCTTGAGTGAGTGTAGCCTTAGCAAGTGAGAGTTTGGGGTTAAAGGCTGACTTGTGCCCAGGAATTGGAGTTGTGCACAAGTGCCGCACGGGTTTAGCATAGGTGAAAGTGCAAGCCCGTGACAGTAAGCTCAAAATAGCTTGCATCATACACGTCAACTTGCCAAAATTGAAATTAAGTGTGCAAACCCTGCTTCTCGCACTGATGACTCACATAGTTGCATGGTGACCAATTTCATAGTGCGACAAACGATTCAATTCGTGCATTGTGTTCCCACCGATGAGGCCCAGCAGCTCACGCGACGACTTGGTCCATTGGATAACTAGTGTTGAACTTTCACATGCACGGCCATCCAGAACCGAGCCACCTCCTTGTCTGTGCCATTTGCGCTTGCTTGGGACATTAGCGAGAGACTCCAGCAACCACCACCTTGTCTGTGCCATTTGCGCTTGCTTGGGACCTTAGCGGGAGACTTCAGAATGCGCCAATTCCGCGACAGGCACATTTCTCGAGAGTGGCGACCATGCAATAAATCTGAAGCATTTGACCTTACTTTCGGCTTCTCATCTGACCAATCTGAAGCATTAGGCTGTAAGAATTTTTCATTTTACTAACCGTCTACCCCAAGCAAGATAGAGTCACAATCTAGGGTTAGTGCATGGACGAGAATAAAAGGGAGGCATCAAGTTTTCACCAGCTAGATTGTGCTATAGATACGAGGCCTTCCTGATGCGACTTGACCGACTTAATGATCTTCGTGGAGGTCACTTGGCCGTCCATTGGCATTAGATGACACTAGCCCACTCGATCCATCAGCTAGAAGGTAGATGGGCAGCCAGACTCATATTTTTTCCTTTTCTTTTGTAAATGATAGTGCTTGTATTATCCTTTTTGGACTAATAGGGGAAAGCAGAGTTCAAAATCGTCGAGTCATCAAACGATAGCTGGTAATTTTTGACCAGGCACCAAAATTCAATCCTGTTGATGATCCTCTTTAAAATAGATGCAAATATTGACCATGCACTTAAGTTCTTAACAGGCTCCATTAAAATTGAACAAGTTGCATTTCTGGCCAGTTATATTTTTCTTTGGAGAATACAATCCACAATCCATCGTAAAACTCGCCCCTTCATGCATCCCAAAAACTACATTGACAACTGCTACAATGGATTTTGATGCTAGGAGTCAACTGGGGTTTGAATCAAATAAGAGAATGACATTGAAGTCGTATACAACTTGCCCGGGTGGATATAACAGATTCCAGCTGCTCAATTCTTTATAAAGAATTGATGGAGACAGCCCTTCCGGTACTCCAACCAACATCAGTTCTTAACCATTATCTCCAAATATCCCAATAGTACAACTGGATCACAACCCTTGATGTCTGTGCAATTAATGCCAAAAGTTTTGTATCAGATTCAATGAGAGGGAAATGCGACTGATGGTCACAGCTACCACACACGTAAATCCATCATGAAACGTAAGAGCTTGTGTTGCCATTTTCTCTTGGTCCAAAAGTTTTGTCAGGTCAAGTTAATAAGAGTGCAAGTTCATGAGGACCGCCAGTCCAAGGAACCTGGGGCCAGACAGACGATAGCGAAGAGCCCAAGGTTGACTAAGAATGGCCTGGTCAAGCATCACAGCTGTGGATGAGAATATCAGAAATTTCGTAAAACATTTCATGTTTTAAAGAAAACCAAATGAAAGGTTAGACGAAGTCCAGAGATTTGAACCACAGCTGAGATCGTACAGCCAGTCTTATACAAGATCATATAGCAGATTTATGTTCGAGGGGCTGACCCCATCAATTCAGATGATAACAAGGGTTTTGTCAAGGCACCAGTTTGATTGGATTGGGCTCATATTGTCAGTGCAGATACAAGATCTAAAAGTTTGACAACTCCAGTTTACCCATGAATATTTGTTCTAACCTATCTTTTACTAAGATTAACTGGATTGCTGACACTGACCAACTTTCCAAAACCGAAAATGTCTCCCTATGTTCTGATGTACTTTTACAGCAAATTAGTGGAACCTAGGGTTTATTAGAATAAGCAGAGCAGACAGATGAACTAGACCAGCCAGCCACACATCAGTAAGAAGAACTCTTGAAGAAGACCCACGTGAACAAAATGCCGAAGCAAAAATTATATTCAGAAGCAAATACCATATAAGTTCCAGGCCCTTACAAAGAAGAAAAAGGTGAAAGTCATCTTGGAACTTCTAAAGTCTTGTGTTCTACAAGTTCTTGACCAGGCTCCTTCAGTGGCTCCCGTGAATAGGGTACTGCAGAGTTTCGTAGTGGAAGAGTACAGGCACCCTTCAGATACATATCTTTTCAATCTACTACTACGTTCTGCTATGATTATGCAGACAAACAATGTTTAACTCTGACGGGCCTTCTCAAGCACTTACTATCACTCAGCAAGAGAATTTCAGACGAGGAAGAGATTCTACTGAAGGTCTAAAGTCTACACCAAATATAAGTCAGTTCTTATAGATTTTCATGACTATTACATTTTTGTGTTTAAGAGTCAAAAGAAAATAATGGAGAGACTGGGAATAGCAGTGTAGATGAAATGGAAAGATGCAGTCCGTCCATGCCCCCATGCCTCACCCAGCCCTCTCTCCCACTCCCTGGTCATGATTAACATCTCACTGAACACAGACACACCCACAACATGCATAGCCTCCACTGATTCTAGCACTAGTTATCATCATCACCTTCTTCTCCCGAGCTACTAAGTCGGAGCAAACACCTTGGCCAATGCCATTGGCTCCACTTTGGCTACTAACATTGAGTCTGCATCATCCACAACAACAATAGCAACATTAAAGAGGTTGTGGTAATATCATGGTGCCCTTCTCTAGCATGCTTTATCAGACTCATCTTCTTTTTTGCAGTGACTGCTTTTTCTCTAAATAATTTGGGTAGCTATATTTGTTCTACCGTACAGCTGTCTCTATATGAAGGACCTGTTGTTCAAAGTCTTCTCACAAATTTTCATCCATAATGCGGGTGCCACATTATACTACATTTATCCTGACAAAGATAATCAATTTCCTTAAAATTATTTAACCCAGAAATTAGTCCCCCCTCAAAAATGACTTTAGCCAAATCCTTTCTGCTTGGTCAAGGCTTCTAGAAAATGAAATTTGATGTTTTCCAAGTCCAAGGCAATGGTTAAATCTCCTGAATGGACGTGATTACTTACCCTTTTGAGTGACAAATGTTAGGTGAGGACGTCAAGCACAAACTCACTTGGATGACTTGCATCCCAAAATCATTTCTCTTATATGCTCATTTTAGACTATTAGCTTCGAAATGCAATAAATCAATGAGATGAAGCATTTACATGTAACAACTGGTTATAGGAGTTAGAATAAGTATTAAACTGGAGTGTGTTCTTTCTCATTTATCTTGATATTTATCATAGAAAGGTATTGACATTCATTCATAAATTGGACCTCTAGGAGCGCCACTAGTGTTCCTTACTCATGGGTGACCAATAGGTTGCTAAAAGTTCATAGGAGAAGGATCTCTCAAAAGGTTCCTGTGATCATTTGCTATGCTGTTTTGGTATATATGTGATCTTTATCTAGAAGACGCCCGGAAGAAGAATTACTCAGGAACCGTGTACGAGTTCACATATAATGTCCTTGCACTGATGCAATTGCTTCCACCAATACATTATCATGTTAACTTGTGGTCATCATACAATGAAATTCGTTCATCATACACTTGGGGATCATTATTCAGATTAAAGAACAAAGAGAAAATGAAGAAGATAAATTATGTGAAATAAAACTTTTGGAAGGAAATTTTATACAAGGGCAAAAATAAACATTCACATAATTTGCTGTTTCATGAAGATTCAGCGACTCAAAAATCCTCAGAAAAATGGTGGGAATTATACAACAATGGCACAAACTGGCTTACAGCACCATGGATAACAGGAAGGTCCTATCTCAATCCTTTTCCTACTGAACTTATAATGGTGGATACAAGAACGCTACCTGCTCAACCTTATTGTTGATGGAGACATTTGATATATATCTTTCCTTCTTTTTCCTTCTTGCAACGGGTTGCATCCCATGAAACCAAATAAAACAAGCACTCCATATTTCCAAAATTGTACATCTGATGGTGCTGCATCAATTAAATTACTCGGGATTATGTGATTTGCCCAAGGAATCAAGGCCCTCAGTTCGGCTGCGCACAATCCTATGGAACACTTCTCTCACTTGGCGTTCAAGGGGATCCAATCCTTCCTTCATAGCATCACATACCTGACCCAACTCCTGTACTCCATGCTTCACCTCCGACTCCCGCTCCGCTGTCAATGGGAAGTGAATTGCGTCAGCCAATTCTGTCATGTGGCGGGCACACTTCTCAATCTGGTGGATCTCCCTCAACAACCCACTTGAATTTTTCCTCTCCCGCTTCCTTGATTCCTCCAGAATTCGTTCATGAAGCGATAGTATCGATGCAGCCCACGAGAAGTGGCGGGGAACAGAGAAATGTATCTGGAGACCACGGTCTTGACAAGGAATGGCAGCAACAAGAGCCCACATTACAAACAGCAGGACTGTATTCATTGTGAAAATAGGCACCGCAAGCCCGTTCGTTGATGTTATCTCATTGTTACGTGGCGGGGTGAGGTTGTTCCCGATCGCCTGGAGCTGTCTGGCAGCTGACCATGAGCGAGAAACGCTCCAGGAGAGCGACCGGAAATGCCCAGCGGCACGGTGATCCTTGCCGGTGTTGTTACGGCCAAAGGACCGGTTCCTATGTGCAAGAACCGAACCCGATTCCTTCTCATCCAGCATCCCAATAGCCAAATCTGTCAATGCTTTCTTCGCCCGATGGAATTGCCCCTCTCCAAGCGTCCTCTGATGAGAATCCAAAGCTAACAGGACTATCTCCAAGTGCTTCTGCCATTGGCGGATCTGCTCGATTCCGTCACGGATAGCATTACAGACATCTAGGGCCTTGACGCTCCTCTCGAAGAATTCAGCAATCAAGCGGTCCAAAGGCGGCCTCGAGAGACTCTGCTTGCCATTAAACAAGATAACCCTAAATTCCTCCTGGCAGCAAAGAAAAGCATCGAGAAGACGCCGGATCCACGACAATGAAAGCAGTTCATCGCCGCTTACCGCAGCGAGATCATGAAACTGATCGATGACTTGTTTCTGGAAGGCTTCGAGTTCATGTTCCTGGCTGGAACTTCCGTCGCTTCCGTCCATGGCATGAACTTGATCGCGCCTAATACTCAAAATCGAGCGACCTAAAGA
Organism: Warburgia ugandensis; assembly: GCA_035236585.1. Lineage (NCBI taxonomy): Eukaryota > Viridiplantae > Streptophyta > Magnoliopsida > Canellales > Canellaceae > Warburgia > Warburgia ugandensis. Next base: position 9,579,036 of record CP141126.1, read on the forward strand.
GGCAAAAGGCGCGGAGGAACCCTGATATTCCGTAGCAGGCATTGTTCACATCGGAGAAACCCTCAAAACCAAGACCATCCCCAATCACTTCCCCGAAAGATCGCTCCTCGAAGCACAATACTAACAAGAAACAAAGAAAAGAAATCCACTAGATGAAAAACGTCCTCCTTGGCAAGCAAAAACCCTAGATTTTAACAGACCAAATAACTTCCCACATAGAAAACCCTACAATTCAACAGATCCAACGATTCCTATCTCAATTATACCAAAAACGAACCAAAACTAGAAACAGAGGAAGAATCCTAAGAAGCAAATCCAACGAAACAGGAAAATCAAGGCTTTGCAGAGCAGAAACCTCCACAGACGCGAAATTTTCCAAATTCAAATGGAGATTGAAGAAGAAGAAGAACGAGAAGGAATGGGGCGAGGAAGGAGAAGAAATTTCCAGTTAGGAGAGGGTGTGATGTGAGTTGGAAACCCTAGCGGGGCGCCTTTTATGAGCGAAATCCGCTCGGCCAACGCGTCCTGTTAAATCCGTAAATTCCGAATGGAAAAGAGCGAAAAAAGGAGACAAATTCTCAAATTCATGAAAACAACGGGTCCGGAAAGCCAAAAATGGCACAACCGTCATTTCATAAACAGGAATTACAAAAATTCGAAAGACGGAGTCTTTCAAATTGACCCTATGGCGACGACCTTCCACCCTTCCTGGCCACTCCAACAAGAGAGAGAGAGAGAGAGCGACGCACTCAAGCCAAACGAACGCGAGATGGACGCGCTTCCTCCGTTGACAACGAAATTCGGGTTAAAACCCTAAGCGCATGCGGCCGCGTCCCTTCACAGCTCCAATCTTTCCCGATGGTCACGCATTTGGATGTTTCAAACCGTACATTTGATTTCTACTCCTTTTGTAGCTCACGTCCACTGAACCAAGCTTCGGTGCAGTTGTACTCTTGTAACTTGAAGTAGTAGGTTCAAGGCTCTTGTAAAAGACAAGATAAAGTTATATACTATTGGCCCTAATGGCCTGTACTTTTCCTGAACTTTACATACGCGGGAGTCTCTGTCACTGGGGCTACTCACTGACGCATAAGAACAGGGTCTTATCCCAACAATAGAGTTGCCATCGCATGACCTTAAGATCAATGAAATAGCTTTTTGTAAAATGCAAAATCAGACTATTAAACCTTTGGTATATTTCTTCCTCAAATCCCGATTACGTGTCCACCAAGCTGCCCTTACTGGACCTAAAAATTGTACATTTGATCTCTAGATTACAACCTTCTTATATGAGCAACGGCACTGATTCAATTATCAAACTTGGACATTTAGGATGATGCAAAAATCCGGATCTAGCCTCATCGTGAAAAAAATAAAAGGACGAACGTACCAGCGGACAGCGCGCTTGTGGAGCATTTTTCAGTGAGAGAGAGAGAGAGAGAGAGAGAGAGAGAGAGAGAGAGAGAGAGGAATATTTCCTCGGTCGCCTTTCGATGTCATCCCGCGCGATCGTGCAGGCGACTTCTTTGGGCTGGAGGAGAATACGTGGTGGGAGGGAAGACAAGCACGTTGACGGTAGCGATGCGGTTTTGTGGGCGAGTGCGAGGGAGAAGACCCGGTCCAAGCGCGGGTTCGCTTGTGCGCGGGCGCTGTTCTAGACGCTGACTGGGCGAATTCAGTTTTGTCCGTATAAAAGTACGCGGTCAGATGAGTGGGGATAAGTGGGGTCGGGTGGGTCGGTGATCCAACTGAAACCCCTAATTTTAGGCTTACTCCAACTTTAGTAGCGCTTAAAGTCAAGAAAGAGGTGGCACATCTTGGATAGGCCATCAGCTAAGGATCTCCTCCCCCAAATCGAACGATCCAAATTTTCTCCTTTTGCCACGAAATTGGATGATCTTAACCACTAATTTGCATTTTGAAAACTTATTTTATTTGTTTTATTAGAAGAGGAGTCTTGGTATAAAGATTGAGTTGTTGCCATGTGACCTAGAGGTTATGGTAGTTCCAAAATATTTTCTTTCAGGATGCAAAATAAGGCTGCATGCTATAGGCTCTTCATGGCATACATTTCGTGCACTCCTTTCTAATTTTATTTTTTTCTATTTCATCCTATTTTTCTTTGCTATAAAATTTAAAAATATAATAAAAACAAATAAAACAAGTTTTCCAAACACACTTTAGTAATATAATTTTATAGCTAAAATAACCTTGGAGAAGATCTTGGGTAGCCCTTATTTGATGTAAGGCCAAAAGATCAAGACAAATAACTTGATTCCACGAGGATTTGGGCGATCAAAATCATTGATTTTCTACCTTAAAAATCTTATCCTCTGGATGAACTAAGACTTAATCATTTAATGGATGAGTATTCTAGAATGTGGAGAGATAGGAGAATGAACGGTCTTAATGACCAAAATATGGACCCTACTTGTAAATTTTAACCTACTGTATTCAATCCGAGCACGACCATGTACCCACCACTGTGACCCCACGTTAGCTTTCTGGCCTGAGGGCAGAGCCCGCTACATTTTCCACGCGATGGTGGAAACACGTAGAAGTCAGTCCAGCAGCTTATTTGGCCCTGACCGCCTACGGCTGCGCTACCGCACTCGGCCAACAGGCAAGCGACGTTACACAGAATGTTCCATGTATACGAGGGTAAAATTCCGCCCGACTTTTTAGGTATTCTCGTCCTTTTCGTCTTTATCAAATAAAACAACAAAAACTACACTACAAAACATCGATAAAAATAAATTCAAGAGTACTGCTATAAATCGCAAGAGCATCCGAACAAAGGTGAAACGCCTCGATTTTTTTATTGTGGCCTCACATATTATTAATTCAATCAATTCATCGGATTCACGTAACTTTAAAAAAACTTATTAACATCTAAGAAATGGTGCTTTCATTTTTCTATTTAAAAACTTTCAGAAGTAATAATTTACATTCAACAAACTAAAATATAATTTATTCAAAGCTAATAACTATCTCTTAAAATATTTTTGGGCAATGAGATATTTAAATTTAGGTGTCTTAGATGAACGGCTTGAATCAACGATAAGTCAGGACCACCAAAAAAAGTGGAAGCAATTCACCATTATTGGGCATCCCTAGTACAACAAACAAACATCCTCTTTATATCTGAAAACCCATTTATCTTAAGGGACAACAAAATGAAAAAGCAAAAAAAAAAAAAGGATTAGAAAATGAAAATGACAACGTAGAAAAAAAAGATACCCGCAAGGACAGGGAGCATCTGGAGTAGCTGTGCAGTAACTATCAAAATCGAAGATAGGGAACCTCTGATATTCTGCTACAGGTGGGGCCCCTAATTGATGTTTCTCTCTATACAGTGTGTAAAATATAGAATATGATAAATTTTGTCCCATGACGTATAATGTTTGGGATATGCCCCAGGCATAAGAGAGAAGTGGCGTCATTTAGTGCCAGATGAGTGTGTAATATACTCTCTCTAGGAAAATAAATAAACAACATGTTACCCACGCGAACCCTACATGGGCAATCCGATTCTGCCCCCAAGCTGTTTGTTTGGTGGCTTCAACCAGAGTTTGTGCCCATTTTTTCCTGATTAGAGTCTCCAAGTAATTGGGTTGGAATGGTTTCATCAATGGGATATAGAGCCCATACTTTCATTATCAAACATTCTTCCTTAGGAGATCAGTCTACGAAAATAATTTGTAGAGACTTAGCTGATTGGTTTAGATCCTTATATTGATTTGTTCACTTTTATTTAGATCCCTTACAGTTAGCAAATAAGGTTTAGAGCTACTAAAAAGATCCACCAATGAATAACTTGTAGGACTAAATAAGCCTGCACTTAGATCTAAATTCCTTCTTTTCTAAGGGGGGATTAAAGCTAAATAGCTATTAAATAATGACTTAGATTTACTGGAACCATTGACATATATTTTTCGCTTCCTTTCCTCAAGATTCTTGCAAAGTAGAAACAAGGAATCCAGCAACGTAGGAATTGTTATCACCTTCAGGAAATTTTTGAAAAAATAAAATAAAATCTTATTGTAATGGCCCACAATTTTTACACTTATAACCTCCCCCTTCTAGAGATTACTTCATCCCATAAGAATTGTCATGTTCCAGCCTTCCAGGGGTGATTTTTATCATTGTTTGGTAAGCAAGCTGAATTCTTCTAGACAACCCATGACCTATGAGTGCCGCCAGCGCCAGTGCCAGTGCCGTGGAAGGCTTTGGCTCAGAGGGCATTTTTTAATTCCTAATTCCACAGGAAAATAAAGAAAACAGAACAAAAAGGGCAGTTCAGAAATTCCATTGACTTCCATTTAACAAATGAGAAACCTTTTCAATAGACGTGGGTTTAACATCTGCAATGCCGAGCACGTACGTAAGCTAATTAGGTTGGCCTGCAATTTATTTGGGTTTTAATCATTGGTTTCCATTCTTATATTGATGGATTAGCCCATGATCTCGGCAAGGCGACAATTAGACCCTAACCAGCTCAACCTAAACCCTCCAAATGCGACAAAAGGAAAATGGAAGTTCTGGTAGGTGACTGGAAACTGCTACTTAATTCCATTTTATCTGGGTATCTAAAGTAAAAACATTACTTGCGTTCAGAGAGATAAAGACTTTGTTGGATGGCAATCTCCCCTTGTCTTGTCAAAGTATCTACCTCATGGAAAGCGTGTTTGGATGATAAAGAGTCATGCCTGCAGAGAAGTCTAGATTGCAACGCACATTATCTACTAATCAACGAGCATTCAAAGATTTTTGGTGTCTGCCCTCAACGCCTTGCTTGTCTACATAATTACATAAGTCTCCTAATAATTGATTACCAATTTTCCTAATTTCCTTTTCTTTTCTTTTTTTGAAGAAGCCCAAAATTTTCTATCCCCCAATTTCAATCCCGAATAATTAGAGGTGTTTGGAACTTTCGAACCAGACGCAAATTTTAATGAATTAAACATGAATTGCTTACCAAAAGAAAATTTAAGCACGAACTAAGCAAATTAAGCTTTAATTTCACCGAAAATTGACAGCCCAATCTTTTCAGATTCTTTGCAAAAATTTTCCCAAATTGCAAATGATTCAACCCATCATCTAATTTCTGTGGCTTTGGATGAGTAGTTCAAAATGTATTTCGGATTGGATAATTCTAGTGGCTGAAACTTCCTGTTTAATCATAAACAGTGTTAGAAACTTTGTCTTAACAGCAGTCTAAATTCAATTCCTGAAAACACATTTTAAGATGCTAGAATCATCGATCATCGTGATTTATTGTTTATAGATATCCAAAGCCAAAGCAATCACATGAACAGGTCAGATCATGGTAAGATGGCCCCCTTAAAGCAAAATTGGGGGACCCTCCGGGGAAGCGCTTGTAGAGCCTTCAACCTAGCGTTTCTCCTTGGCGAATTTGAACTTAGTAAAAATATTCTCGTAAATTTTGATGTGGACATAAATGGATTGGAGTATTAGGTGATTAAGCTAGAATGGAATCATTACACTTAGTTTTTTTGTCCACGGGATAGCATAGTCCAATAACAACAGAACAAAGATAGTAGGTCAAGACGCCTTGACGTATACCTGCAAAAAGGTGTAAGAAATTTAGGCAGAACAGAACAAAAGAAAGGAAACTAATCCTGAGATAGTTAAGGCGTCTGAATGACTAAGAGTCTAAAGTCTATACTTGTTTAGGTTTCTTTGCGTCCAAGTGATACATGGAAGTCTATAACCTTGTCAACTTAAATGTTGCCTATTCTTCTCCAGCACAAAAAAGACTAGTAACAGTAGCAAGGCGTAAGATCTTTCTATAGCAAAGGCTTCTGGATGTAACCTTCACAGATTATTGCTGCTCCTTTACCACATCAGCCACAAAGATGCTACCAGAATCACACCATCCCCCCAAAATGTCCGAATTTAGGCACTGCATTAAGAGGATGGTTTAGATTAGAAATAAGCTATGGCCTTTTAGCTTAGGGATCCTCTCTAGTAGTAAGTCACGGGTTTGAGGCCGCTCATGGGTGTGGGTTTAATGTTCAAAAGAAAAAAGAAGAACTTGAATGCGAGGGAGTAACTTATTTATAAAGTTATACCTTGCCAAATCCCAGCCAGTTAGAATCTCCTCGAAATGAAAATACTTTGCTGTTCTCTTTCCACTGCCCACAAAAGACCTGCAAGAGGAGAAAATTATTCTCAGTGCTACAGGATGATGCTTCCGTTCTTGTAAGAGTATTAATGCAAAAATTATTAAATTGATTCTAGATTTAATCTACTACAAATGACAATTTTCATTTCGATGTATTTTTCCGGCAGAAATATAAGTGCGGCAATCTCTTGGCTGATCAAAAGCATTTACTTGCTAGGCCTAGCAAAGGATGATCAGTACGTGAAGATCTCCTTCGGTTGTACACTTTGTTGATACATCTTGACTTTCCTTTTCTATGTTCTAAGTGGCCATTTAAATGCCACAAGTTATATAAGTGAAATACGGTTGAGTTGTGGAGAACAGGTCATCATATAACAGCATGGATAAATCTGTAATTCATTAACCAAGTTAACCCACAATTATTCTGCTGTCGGTATTCTCTCAAAAATCACGAGCCTACATCATACAAGTCTGTGTTATGAGAGAGAGAGAGAGAGAGAGAGAGAGAGAGAGAGAGAGAGAGAGAGAGAGATTTGGTCAACTGCATCCTGTGTTTAGCAACTTTATACTGCTAAATGTTAGAAAGCAATCTCGTTCCAGGTCATATGTCGAAAACTCTAAAAAGAGTTTGACTAAAGGAAGAAAAATCATTGTAAAAGATGAAAATAACTTCTCAAGAAAGAAAAGATGAAAACAACTCATAAGCTGCCAATTGCATTTGGAAAGCTACATTATATTTAAAATTTGTGGATAATCTATGTAACAATATGCACACTTCAATTAAAACATGTTCTATGGTCTACGAATGAAAACTCTTTGCAGCTAGAAGTTGGGATGTATCAGTGTCACCATCCAAAAGTGGAATACAGTTGTCAACCATCATGGATGTATGTTCCTTTTGATGAGCTAGAATTAGTCAAAGAAAGAACAAAATATAGTACTTCTTATAAGAGAAGAAACAACATCAAAGGACAGCCTGGATGCGAAGAGCATGACACAAAAGCAAATGGAAGTCTCTCAAAGGCTTAAGTTGTGAAGAACAGCTCATTGTAGCACCTTGAGGTTACACCCTAAAAGACCCACCAGCCAGTGCCAACAACCTCTCCAAAGATCAAGGTTATGATTCTGTTCCATAAATTTACACCTTGCATATAAAGATTCAATGCTTGGTAAACTCTCTAATGCCCTGTGCAGCAAAAGATTCATACACTTAGCAGAAAATGCAAAAGAACCTCTATCAAGAGTGACTGCAAGGCAACTCCTACCCTCACCTCTTTGAAAATAAAGAGACAATTGCAGCCCACAACTCACCTCTCACTCTTATCTCACCCTACAAATCCTAGAGCCACTATCTGCTCTTTACAATCCCATGTAAGACCCTGACAGATCCTAATCTCCAGCCTCCTAATCACTCGATCAGGAACTAGTCTGGTGGGCATCAATGATATTGGATATCCAAAACAGGAAATCTGGGACATAGAAACACCTGAGGTGGTTCTTCTAAAGAGAAAATATAAGATATGAACAGTGCTGAAGCTCTGCCCATTCCTTTTCCCTTGAGACTTTGACAGAGGCATTAACCCATGGAACAGAAGTACTTCTGTGGAAAGAACGCTAAAATGGAGCATTGTTTAGCCACAATAAGTAAGCAACCCGTAGCAGGCTACAGATAGACCCAAATTATGGTGAGATGAGTTGGACAGGCTAGAGTCAACAGAACAAGATTGTTTCAACAGTCCGCACAAGATCACTACTAAATTGTACACCAAAGACGATCCATTAAGTCTTAGGACCATGAAGGTAATAGAGACAGCACCATCTGCCATACAAAGAACTCCAAATTCAGAACTGCATATATCTGCATTAGAAAGCTTAAATCAGATTTACCAAGTTAACAATGTACACATATTTTTGCAGCAGGTAGGATCTAGCAACGAATCCTATCACTTGATTGAAGACCGACCTCCTCATCTTGCATCAACAGCTTACTTGTTCAGTTGTATCAGCCAGTCGTATAACTAATAGCCCCTTGCAGTCACCGGGTGTGTGTTCAGAAAACAATACCATTTGATAGAAAGATGAACTAACTTAATCAGTGTAGTTTGGTGTTGGGGCATAGCGACAACTACCACTTCTGGCGACACACTCATTGGGTTCTATTGGATAATCTAAAATTTTAGGCCTTTATCAAGACAATATCATAAAACACAAAAATAGAAAATAATTAAAACAAGTGCAATCAACAGCTAATAAGTGCGATAACATCACAACAGAGTAGAAGATATTTATAATTCTCTCCATAAAACTCAATGTATCAGATATAGTTTCCAATAAAGTTTCTGGATACAGAAATAAGTTGAAATTGTGACATAGCTAAGCACTAAAGTTATGCACTCGATTTGGACATGAATTGTACTTAACATAAACGTTCCAATCCTTTAAATTACATGGGATGTTTTCTAATTAAAAAGGTAGACTTTTATACTGAGGTATTCATTTTCAAGTTCTGAAAAGAGTCATCGTTTAATACTATATACTGCAAGTTCTTTCATAAAGATTAACTTATCTGCAGTCATATCAGAAGGACAGAATCATCTGTTCCTACAGACTGAAAAATGCAGAGAGCTACCAAAACTGCAATGAACCATATAGATTTCTGCTAGAACTCCAAGCTCTTGACCAATAGCACCTGAACCCAAACATGCACTTATGGATGCAACGAGCTGTGAACTGCAGATACCATTTTTACACACAAATTGCATTCCAGATGGACTAAACTGCAAGGAACCAACTTTTAACTAGAAACACTCACCTCATAATCAATGCCTTGAACATAAATATGATCTGAATCAAGTGATGAGAATGAAAGCCCTGTTATCTGCATGATCAGCATGACAAGAGTCACTACTTGCTGCCTGAATAAATTGTCAGCTACCAGACAAACATAAAAAGCAGCAACCAAGGAAAGTTGATAATAAACACGAGATGATGCAGGCTTCATTGATATTAATCTCCCAAAGTTAAAAAGATATAGAATAGATACTTCTTTGTCATAGTAATAGAAAATGTACAATAGCTATTTCAGAGGGAAGAATAGAGAAGGGAAACTAGCCACACTCATATTGCAATCTGCAAACTTTGTTGTTTTAACTTCTTTTTGTAGGAGAAATTTCATGGACGTTATTAAGATCCTTCTATAAATTACAAATGGCATCTAATTTCCTCATTGCATTTACGATTCCAAGAGAGAGATTTTGAGGAAAAAAAAATGGAAACTGAGAATATAGTTTCTAAAGAAGTACTGGTCCAGTTACTATTCACATGAATAGTAAATGAGAATAATCAGCATAACAAGACCAAAACCATCTTATCAACTTAAATAGCTAATAAAGGCATACTGAGATATTCCAAAAAATAAAAAGATTCCTGTAAACAAATTGATAAAATGTGCCACAGACAACTTTGAAATATAAAAGTCCCTTTAAATCAAACCCAGTATTTGGCAGGTTTCAGAGTTTCCGTCTGCAATAAGTTAGGTTTTCTTAGAAGCTATAGACTAAGGCTAAATCAAATAGAAGATATACTGTACTTCCATGTGCAAGAGCTTGTGGCTTGAGAAATGAAGTAACTATCTTCTAAGCAACTCATGAACCTTCAGTGTGATGCCCTAAGTCAAATAGAATGATGCTAATGAATAAACAATCAAGTAAGTTCCCCAGACTAACTCTTGGATGAATGAATTTTCCCACCAAAGAGATGATCACCTACATGAGTTTCATCTCAATGTCTTTGCGTGCAAAAACTTATTTTGGAGACACTTCATCCAAGTGCAATGATCCCCGATATTGATCTTGCTCTCAATTTGTCTAGAAATATGGTCTCAAAGAGAGAAGTTTTATGGGTAGGCATATGGATAGCCCATAATCGATGAAGGCTAAAGTAGTTTAGATTAGGAAACTACTTTTCTTGACAAGTTTGTTGTTTTAATCATGTTTCCTTCCCTTCTCTTGAAGAGCCTCATTCTATGTTAAGTTTCCTAGTCACACTTGTGCACCTTTTATATAGTTGCTGTTTAGATTTGACTTTTTGTACCCATGAGTACTAGATCAAGACTGTTTTGGTAAGAGAATATCCTTATCAATATGCATCTAGATTGCATCTTTTCCCTTCAAAAATATATTCCTAGACATATTGTGACCAGATGAGTCCTGCCTTCTAGCACAGTGGTGTAAGAAGAGGCTTTCTTGTGCTAGGTCATGGGTCCAAGTCGCCCGTTAGTTTAAGGTTATCCACAACAGCCGCTTGCCTACCAGGAAAAAGGAAAAAAGATTAGAAGAAAGATCAATATGCACAGATGAATACACATGGACGAAGTGTCACCAAAATAAGTCTTTTCTAGCAAAGACATTAAGACCAAGCTCATATAGGTGATCATATTCCTGATAGGAAGAGTTTATCCAAACAACTCATGCATATGCAGTATCAGAAAGGAATAAAGTTATGTGTTTTCACCATTAAAGACAAAGGATAAAACACTATTGTATAAATAGCTGTTCCCACATACAGGAACCTAGCCAAGTGCAATCAAATGAAAGAGAAGGCTTCACAAGAAAATAACTTCTTATTTCTTTTGAGCATAAGATTTCTTTTCTTCACAAGCAGTGTTTCACCAAGGTATTCCTCCCATAAAAGGATCAAAGTAGTCTTTCTACTAAACCTTATGGTTTGTACTTCTTGCTCCGGATATGTATTTACCTTTCTTGACACTCTTTACTATCCCTTCTCTGTTATCCATACAACGCGTCTCACAATCTGAAACTTGAATAATCAGCAACATCTAACATGGAGATCTCATAGCTAGAGGTAGCTCTACTTCATAAGCTTTGGCATTGGATTCCTATAGAATAAGAAATGGACTAATGTTCTTTTGCTTGATATTATTATAGGTCTCTATGATATATCTTTCTCATCAAACATATAGCATAGCAGGGCCTCTGCCAAATAGTTGTTGTGATCCTCACTAGTATAACTAATCATTGATTTTAAAAAACACAAAAAAAGAAAAAACATAAACTTGTTGTCGTCAATGGTATTGGTCAGCATCAATGATACTTGTTATTGCCAACCTCAATCTTTTGACACACCAGAATCTAGGTGCTGTCAATGTGCTGACAACATTTTCCACATGCTTGCTTTGAGGGGCTTGTACTAAGGGAAAGGACAGAGGCCAACACTTAGTTTAAGCTTCTCTGTGAAATTCTCAGACACTGACTTAACCTAATTTGTTTAGTAAAAACATTGGAGGCAACTTGTTTGAGGGCCAAGATCTTCACGAACACTTTTCTAAAGTTTCATAGGCTCAAGTTCACCGCAATCAATTAGCTAGACCACAAAGACTTGGCATCCATCTTCCATAATATCCTCTAATAGAAGCTGGCTATATATTCATTGACTGTACTAGTCCTCAAAAGCCCACAACAATAGGCAACTTTCCTGATGAAGCTTTTTCTCAAGAAGTAATATCTAAAGATTTCTTTGAAGAAGATTTAAGCAGCAAAGTACGTTGATTCTTCAGCCTCTAATGGAAACATAACATCCTCAACATAATATCTAAAAAGACAGAACTATACATGTTGTTTCTTAACGTTGATTCTTCACGCATGTTAGTAAAAGGATAAAACAACATTGAGCATGACCCCTACCAACTTAAGTGAACCTACTTACCCAACAAATGACTAAAAGAACCATGATGAACATAGACTTGTTGTTGTGGTTTCAAAAAATCCGATTCGTATGACACGATTGACATAGACAATAAATCAAACACAAAGAATTACATGGTTCGGCAAAACCACCAACATTCGTAAGGCATAATCTGATCTTCTTCAGTATGAATGATAGAGAATATAATGAAGAACCAAAGCTTAATTTTTCCCAAACCATCCTTTTTTGTCCCACTCACATCTGCATTCTCTCTCCCTCTCTCAAACCCTGAAGAAGAACCATGGCCTAAAGCCATAAGCTTTTACCTTTGAATGGGTGGGCTATGAGACTGTAAACAGGTCTCTCATAACCACTTCTCCAAGTAATCACCTTACTTGTTCGACACTCAAAGTAACTAAGTAGCCTCCCATGTAAGCTCCATATCTGTGGTTGTGGTTGAAATACGAACCACACAACAGTTATCCACTTGTAAATAAAAATGATAACCAAAGACACTAAACATGTATGCAAAATGCATGACAGTAGAAGGCCCTTCAGAACCAAGTGAAGGGTCCTTCAACTCAAGACACTACACAAGTAAGCAAAAGGCATGACATGAGGAGGCCTTCAACTGAGAAAAATAAAAGGATTTAGATGTGCCTCCCATATTATTCTAGTAACCACAACAACTGACTACGTATGCAGCTGCAAAAATTGAAAGAACAAGCAAGACAAAAGAATAACGGAAGAAATTATGAATCCTAGTGATGACAAAAATACTTTTGAATTACAACTCACCTCATATTTTGAGCAGTTTACCCATCGCGATAAGGCTGACCATCTGGCTCAAGATATCAACTGTGTTAAAACTTAAAACTCTTGCTTTCTTGGAACAAAATGAGAGAAATTCATATAAAATGATATTTGAGAAAACCTATCTAGAGTTGCATAACATCAAAGACAGTGGTTTGAGTATTGAAAACACTAACTATCTGGAACTAAACATATCACTTGTTCTCGGACAAAGCGTAGTTTTTATATTGAAACTGCCCATATATAGGTTGGTGTGCTTGTATAGGTAACATCCCCTGTGTTGGTTAGCCAGAAGAAGTCAAGGAAATGGACGACTTGCATCACAAACAACCACCCATTTAATACCTACCAGTAAATGGTAGAAAATACATGGATCAATCCAGTAGCAAACATTAACCATCATTACCTGTGCCCAAAAGGAATTCTGCAAAACAAACTAGATGGCAGCCCGGTGCATGAAGCTCCCGCGTATGCGGGGTCCGGGGAAGGGGCGGACCACAAAGGGTCAATAGTTCACAGCTTTACCTTGCATTGCAAGAGGCTGTTTCCATGCCTTGAACCCATGACCTCAAGGTCACATGACGACAACTCTACAGTTGCGCTAAGGCTCCCCTTCATTCCGCAAAACAAACTATTTGAGCAAATCACCACATATTACCACTAACCTGCGAGGATCATAAATGGTTACAGTTCGGTCAGATCCACCAACTGCAATAGCTCCTTCAGGAGAACTGCAAACAGCATAAAAGAGATCTCCAAGGGAACCGCAAACTCTCTGAACACAGCCTCCATTATGCTTTGTTCTCAAGTCCCATATTGTTAACTGGAATAATTCCGGAGGTGAGAGCAGAAAAATGAAACTGCAATATGCGGAAGGTAAAGATTCTCTTCATAGAGCAACCATCACATTTTCTTCTGCCATATCATTTATGGGAGTAATCTAGCAGGTAAGAGCAGAAGAAAATAACGTGATGGTGCATATATAGAGAAGGCCATGACATCAACAGATCTGAAGTGAATGTAAACAAAAGCTATACCTGGCAGCCTTCAGCAACGGCTAATACTGAAGAATTCTCATATCCACATAGTGAACCTTGTAGAAAGCATAAAGAGGTTGGATACCACAATCTGCAACATACCATATATTAAAGGTGAATGAATTCTGATGGAACAGTTCCATATTGGCCAATGACTGGACTTCATGGACAAAAGATTCAAATGAAACCCAAACATTAGTACAGGAGTTTCCTAAAGATGGTTCTTATGTAAGAAATTATTCTGGTGCATGATGCTGAAGTCTCAGGCTACCAAAAGACCAGGCTTTGTATATACACTGCTTCCACAAGCAGCTGTTTCAGAACATCGGAGACCAAAAAATAATATGACTTGGGGCTAACATCTGTGTTACAGTGAAATGAGGCTTTCATTGTTCTCTTAAAACTATCAGCAGTAGCATTGTTTGCTGCATGTGGATCCCACCATAAGCAGAAATATCCTTCAGATACTTTCTCAGATATCTGAATCCAACATGAATGAGGAAACACCAAATGGGATCTTAGAGATCAACAAGGAACAGAACATCTGTTCAATTGTGGCGTTACAATGAAGTAGTTAAAAGATACGCTTTTCTGAGAGAGGACTAATAATTAATGCCAACTATGATAATCATCATCATCAAGACCTTATCCCAATAATAATAATAATAATAATAATAATGGCTTACATCCACTGAAATTTTGTGTAGGAAACTGGTCTTTATTTCCTTTTTCTTTAGAAATTCTTTCTATAGTTAATATAAGCAGATTGAATTTGTAACAATCTAATTGTCAATTTCCAGCAGCTCACAATTTGCATTACCATCATCTATTCAGGTCTAAGTTTTCTTTTATGATAGAAACTGATGAGGTCAGTAACAAATGACATGTACTTCTTAAGTTAATTTGAAATACTAAGAAGCCACAGGTTTACATCATCAAAATTAGAAAACAAGGTAGCAGTAACTAAGGCAATTTAATAACATAGAGAGAAGGAAAGCCAAAATCTCTGGTAATTAATGGAAGATTAAGCATTAGTTAGCACTCACGTGCGTAGACTCCGTAGAGGTATATCTTGGTCATAAAAATCAATGCTTTTGCAGAAGCTGCGCGCAACTGCTACCTGGAAAAAGTGAACTGTCAACAGTTACTAGAAAAGCTAAAAGAAATCAAAATACAATATGAAGACTATATTTATCTCTTCCCAGAGGAAAATATGTAGAAACCACAGGCATAGGTGAGCACTAATGATGCACACAAGAAAGTAATCAGATATATCAGCAAGGGCAGTGGCTCAAAGAGAGTACAAGACAACCAATGCGCCATAGCAGCCAAGGTCTGGCACCCAGTGTATGCACAAAGAAGCTGATAGCACTGGGTTGCGACAGACATGAAAATTGCTGCAAGATGTGATTGTTTAGTAGCCAAAATTTGTACCATGGACCACTGACTTGGACTGAAGCAGATCCCTGCCCAACTACCTTCTCCTATACCGCCATCCGGAGGCAGAACTGAATATATAGGCCTGTTAACATCTGAAAAGTTCAGTGCTTCAAATTAATAAATTAAGCCATTATCGCCAATCATAGTCTAAGCTTCAGTATTACATCTGTATGAAATATCCTCCAGCTCAGAAGAATACACACTTAAGATTTTTAGCTAATGGGCTATAAACCCTAGAATATAATACTGGATCATGATATACAACTCTACCACGGTCAAGAACCATCTCAACTCTTATGAATTAAATGAATCTGTATAGATGTTTGTCTCACTGCAAAGCTCAGATGTGGATCTGGATGCAGGATTTCAACTGTCAAGTTGCCATATAGAGATGAGCTTTTACTTGTGCCTTTTTGCAATATATGTTAAAAAGTCGCAAAAGCCCAAACCGAAACCTTGACAGCCAAATCAAACTGAATGCAATTAGCATTATCAAGGTTTCCATGACATAGAACTAAGAAGGGCAGCCCAGTGCACAAAGCTCCCATGTATGCAGGGTCTGGGCAAGGGGCAGACCACTAAGGGTCTATAGTATACAAAGCCTAATTTGCACTATTGCAAGAGGCTGTTTCTATGCCCCAAACCCATCACCTGTAGGTCACATGAGGACAACTCTACCATTGCGCTAAGGCTCCCCTTCGTTCCACAACATAGAACTAAACTATGCAAAATATGCACATCAAAGTGCCATTGGATATAGTCAAAATACAAAAACGACAGAATGGATGTACATATCAAGAGAAGTGGCTTGTTAAGCCAAAATAAATCATGATGGAGATAAAGCTACAAAATACCTGGAGTTTTTCAAGATATCTTATCAACCTGGTCGCAAGAACCATATAATGAAAATATTAAAATGAATGAGCAAATAAATGATACCTTGATCATTTTTGTCTAGCTGGGATACAATAAGATGACCAAAAGAATCCACTGTTCCCAAGATTACACCATTATCACCTGCACATAGTGCATAAAGACATATATGTATCAGCTCTGAAGGCTTGTTCAGTGCCAACAGGACATAACTGGACAGTCTCTGAAGTATAATCAGAAAATAATAAATTGGAAGAGTATCAAGCAATAAGAAACAGGAGGCAAATAACCAACTTAACCTCTGCTTAAAAGATACCATACAATCCCGCCTAAAAGATTATATTAGTTTAGAAATGCATAGGCTGAATAGATTATACCCCAAATGAATTTAATTATTCAAATAATATGCGAATAAAGTTGAAGATAGCTTAGAGAGATGGAATAAAGGATTTTCATTCTGCCAATCCTTCCTTTCCTCTCAGTACTTGCAAACATGTATCCACATATGTACGCAATTTGTGACCTATCTAGAATGGATGCTTAAATTAATAGGCAATCAGTGAATTCGAATTACCACAATCCGTCTCAGCAAGCATTATACTCTGTATCTCTGAACGATGAGGACAACGGTCCAGTATTGATGAATGAATGACCTGATTAAGGCAAATTAAGTCATTTAACACCATAACGAAAAAAAATAGAATAACCGGTAGCATGGGAATAAAACAGATAAAGACTTTTTGATGTTTCCAACATCAAAGTTAAAAAACTATGTTCATAATGGGAACACAATCAGCCAGGAATCTACACAAATAATTTGTGCACCTCCGCATGCATAGGAATCAAGAGGCTATCCTTCCCGGTGGTAAGCACAGAATCTTCTGTCGATATCTACAAGACAAATATAAGCATTACTTGACATATATCCCATGACAATAGGTAAAATCACTGCTTGACAGTTTGGAAGATGTGGGAAATCTGGCTGGGCCAACCAATATTAGAAGGCGAACAAACAAAACTCCATCAATGATGTAGATAAATACAAAAGCATACATAATGGTCAATCCATATGCTGCGGCCTAATTTGAAAATTGAAAACCAATGTAGGTCGGCAGAATCTGTTCAGTACAGCTAGCATCACTCATTTATACTCCAGAATTCCACATAACGTAAGGAGATATATGGTATTCTAACAAATAAAACCCTTGCCTTTGGTTGAGACGAATACCCCCACAAAGTGATCATATCATCTCGACAACCGAAGTATCAAAGAAATTGCAGAATCTTGCGTTTGCTCTAATAAGTAGACACATTAACCCTATAATGTAGTCAGCAATTATCAGTCCTCTCCACCACAATGCCGATTAGAAAAACATCTTGAGTTAGACAGCGCAAAGCCTAACAGCGACAGTTAGTCAAGATAGAATCAAAGGAACTGAGCTACGGCGAATTCCATCATTTGGCGGAATGCACTCTTAAGTTCAAGATTCCAACTGCCTTGAATTCTAGCAGGAATTCAAAATCCTTGTTAGTATGGTGAATCTGAAGTATAGGTGAATTCAAAGTGCATCCCGCCAAAGGATGGAATCCAACAGAGAATTCAATTCCATCTTGATTGACGGCTCCTGACTGCCGAAGACACCAGCGAGATATCCACTAGGATGTGCAGTAGTTGCCTGAATTTTGTAGACATGGCATCCTGATGCAATGTAGACGGAGCACGAGCAACCGCCACCATTAACCTGGTGAAGAAGAACACGGGCATGCGTAAGGAGAAAGAAAGCAACAGACAGATAGATTAGATGGAGAAATTAGTGTCGGGATGTAACATGGAGAGCGAGACGAGTAGATTGAAGGCTTCCAGGGGAAGGATTCTGCAAGACGGAAGGAGGAACGACCGCCTTCCTCAGACTCTTCGCCTCCAACATCTTCCGACGCGGGAACGCAAACAACGCAACCATAATTTCCAAACCCCAGCAGCATTTTAAACAAATAAATTTACCCAAACGGTCGCCCTAATTTAAGCTGGCTGCCTCCAACTAGCGTCCCACGTGCTAAGGGCGTCAAAGAGGAACCGAATTAACTTAGGTCTTATTCTAAATCTATGCTAGAAGAACGGGACTAGAACTAAGAACCGCATAATTTAGCCTTTTTACTTTCAATTTTGCAAGGCTAATAATTTTATGTTGTCAATAAATGAGTAGATTAGACATTTAGCTTAAATAAAATGAGCCTGTAAATAAATAAGATATATAAGACAATATACATTTAGCTTGAATACAATGAGCCTATAAATAAATAAGGTATATTAGACAATAAACATTTAGCTTTAAATACAGTAAGAAGACTCAAAATACTCAGATTTGATAATTTGCCCTAAAAGGGCAGCACAATGCACAAAGCTCCCGCCAATGTAGGGTCTAGGGAAGGGGTGGTCCACAACCTTACCTTGCATTTGCAAGAGGCTGTTTCAATGCCTTAAACCTATGACCTTAAGGTCACACGACGACAACTTTTACCGTTGCCCTAAATTTCCAAAATCCTCAAAATATAAGCTAAAGCTATGAATATGATACCTTGTGTTTTCATATCGTTAACAATAGATTGTGAGTGTGGAAGCATTGGAAATTACTTTAAAGTTAAGATTTTTTGAATTCGATCAGTTTCTATAGCTATATTGTCTTGTGCAAATGAACTACTTGAACAAGGTAATTTAGAAATATATTTGCAACATGTAAAATAGAAAATCTATGGTCCACATTTATTTTCTTTTGTGATCAAATAAATTTGAGATACTAGTATTAAGGTGTGTTTCCATTTGTTATTGCTGCTTTGCATGCCTTATGCTTGGTTGAAACTTGAGATGTATTTGCAAACTTGTCTTCCAAAATAAAAAAGGGAGCCTTGGAGCAACGGTAAAAGTTGTGGTCATGTGATCTTGAGGTCATGGGTTCAAGGCATGGAAACATCCTCTTGTAAAATGCAAAGGAAGGCTATGTACTTTTAGGCCCTTGTGATCTGCCCCTTCCTTAGACCCTGCATAGGCAGGAGCTTCGTGCACTGGGGCTGCCCTTGTCTTCCATAATCATATGCTCATTTGCATTATAGCCTCCGTTTAGAACTTCTTTGAGGAAAAAAAAGAGCCCAATGTTAAACAGCCAATCATATTAGATGCTCTCACATTAGATTAATACTCAACTTTGTGATCCCAATTTTTTGCTCTCTTAATACCAATTATCTTCACATGGCCCGGATGCTAGAATTATTTATAGAGATGATAAGGACTAAAAACTAGACTAGAACTTGACAATTTGGTACAAGTCCTTAAAGTTGGAACCAAACTTCTATCTATGCTCTTGAGATTGGGTGGCTTACTCAAAGTGGGTTCTAGCAGAGGAATAATATGACTATCATATCTAAGTCATTCATCATGTTCAGAATGTCTTGGACAGGATAGAGATCAAATTTCGTGCCATGGGTTTTGAGATATATTTCTTTGGGCAAAAACAAAGACCACTCATTTTAATAAATTTATTTCTCGTGGGTTACCTATTTTAATAAAATTCAGCCCGCATGAAAAAAGTTGCTTCGAAAGTGCATCTCATAGTTGACAAGGTTACACAAAGTATTACAGCCAAAGAAAGGAAAGGGAAAACTTCATTGCTTGTTTCAATCATTCAAGATGAAGTCCCCCGTCGCCTTATGAAACACATTATTGTTGGTGGTGGAACCTTATTCACTTTGCAAATGGCTGTATGTTTGGGAATTACAGTGAGCAATAATGGCTACTCAGAACTCTAACTTGTCGGAGCTAATAACCATTAAGATTGTTATACAAGATAGAGAAATGAAGAATGTATTGATGGAAATATGTCAACCAGGAACTAAAAATCCCATCATTTACACAAGCTCCAGATTACACCGGCAAGCTCAAAAGACAACACAGATAGAAAAAGCTTTGAATAAAGAGAAGCACGTCACTCTCAAATTCCTCTCCTTTCCCACCTGTCGATGTTGTGCATGGTCGCAGTCTGCAATCTGACAAACTCAACCAAGTGACCTACATTTTGCCCATAAACGAATGTGGCCGAAAGGCAGGAAGACCAAGCAATTAAGGGTATCAAAAGATTACATGAAGATGATGAGTCCAAGAAAACAGAGAGCCGCTGTACCACAACGATCAAGGATGGTACTTCAATGTTGTAGGGGTAGTTGATTAGACCAAAAAAAATTCTCTGACTGATTCAAAAGTTGGAGCCATTTTCATGTAATCAACCATACCCTTATACGAAATCTCACGAAGCAGTAGGCAGGGAACAAGCTCAACTCAACTGTATGTAATATGAGTTCTTCACAAAATTCTGGAGAAAAAACTCTTTAATTGTTCCCTCCATTTCTCTTCTTTCTTCTTCCCCATTTGCCTCGTACAACGTTCCATTTGATCATTTTACCTCATTGAAGGGGCCATTGTACCCATTCCTTTGTAGTTTGCATGTGATTTGCACAATACAAAGAACTAAAAAATGCAACTAATGCAGGTTAGAAAAAGGCCGTGTTATTAAGCCCAAATAACCTTTACAAAAAACATATCAACAATGACACTCAGCTAAAGCAACTACAGGTTTAAGCCAATAGTTCTTTGGTATTCTATTAGGTGTTCAAGCAGTTTTTTTATGTGATTTTCATTCTCTTTTCAAGTATTATACAAGTTCATGGACTGATCCGACACAGCTTGAAGTTCCATCTATAACACCTTACATTCACAACCAACCTGGATGTAAAATAGCAAGTCAATGCAAGAAGCATATCTGATTATGCATCCAGTTAACAATCACTACCTGCAACTAAAGTGTACATCTTCACACTCTCATTTATGGAGAAACAATAACTCAACCAGATATCACGTAACAAATAAAAGATTACTTAGTTTACAAACGATAGGCATTACAATAACAACAGTGCTACTTGGAGAGAAAATCAACTGCAATATGAATGCCATGTCTGGGTGCAGTAACGTGCATTTGAAATAGTGGGAGGCTTCTCCAAAACCAAATAATGATACTGTAGAGGGTTTTAAAATGTAATCATCCTAAAGTGAGGATGATTTGGTCCCTAATGAAGAAGAAGACGATGATGATGACGAAAAGAAGAAGAGATGCTTCAAGGCTGACAATGAAAACCCTGTCAACTGCTCCAAGCCATTAGTTTTCCATCACTGGGCAATCAAGGGAGTCAGAATAAATAACAAAAACCGGTATGCGGAAGAACCTTGAAGTAAATAACTAAACAAATTAACCAAATTAAGATGTTCTAACCGCTTAAGAAGAAAACAAAAGGTCAAACCATGATTAATAAGTCGAAGAAAATGACATCTCTAAAATGGTGTAAATTTCTGTGTGTGCACACAAATCTCCTTCAGAAAATGGGTGAAATAGTTAAACTTTGCCTGGAAATGTTAACACTTTGAACAGATACCAGACTAAAATCAGTACCAGATGATCTAGAAACATGCATGCATGTCGTCAGGTAAATTCCAAAATTTCATCAATTAGAATGGCCCCATCTTAAAAGGGCCCTAGAACTTTTGATTTGCTTTGTGCACATTCCTCCATAACCCTGAAATCGAATGGCTAAAAGAATCCTGCCAGGGGAACACTCATCCCATCTACAATGCAATGAGCAGTTGCAAAGTTCACAAGGATTGATTTTCCAAAATTAACATGAAAATGGCAAAAGAAACATCAGTCATTCCAAAATAAGCAGGCCATTGCTGTAAGAATCGGGGAAAAGGAAAAAAGAAAGACTGCTGGGGCTTTTAAACCTGGGTAATGCCCTCAGATCTCATAGCTATCTGCAGATCATCGACAGTTTTTGCAATAGATTTCATCCAGAACCTCTCCGCATAAAAAGAGGAAGAACAAGAAGATGATGACGACAATGAAGAGAAGAAGAAGAAGATGGTATGCATTGAGGCTCGAAATGAAGCTCCATTGAACCGCTCTAAACTATAAGGTTTCCATCATTGGGCATTCCCCTTTGGCAAAATTGCATGCTAGGAAAAACCAGAACAAAATCTCTGCCAGTAAATGCATTAAAGGCCATAAAGATTGAGAAATCGAGAAAAATGGAGCATGAAGAACAGAGGGGCTTTTTTCCACTTACAGAGAAGATGAGGAAGATGACCAAGAGAGAGAACGAGAAAGAGTTTGGGGCAGCCTCCGCGAGGCCTTCTGTTAAGTAGGGGCGGCAAAATATGACACGACACGAACCCGACACGAATTTAGCGGGTTCGGGTCGAGTCTTATCATGTTCGTGTCATTTTTATGACACGCCAAAAATCGTGTCGTGTTCGAGTCAATCAATTTGACCCGTCGTGTTGACCTGTTTGACACGCAACCTATTTACTCATCACCTTGACATGATTCTAACCTATGGAATGGTTGAAAATATAGGACGGTTCTTGAGGAACCGTCTCATGTAATATAAGACGGTTATTCAGGAACCGTCCTATATTGCTAGTAATATAGGACGGTTTCTGAAGAACTGTCCTATATTGCTAGTTATATAGGACGGTTCCTGAATAACCGTCCTATATTGCTTGTTACATAGGATGGAAGAACCGTCTTATATTATTAAAAATTAGATTAAATGTTAAAAATCATTAATACATGAAGATTCAAGCATGAGTAAGCTATATATGTGGATAAGAATAGGTGTTGACTAATAAATATAAAAAATAACAAATTTTTCCTAATTTTCATAACTTATTTTTTTTGGAAAAATTAAAAAAAAACTAAATTACAAAAAAAAAAGAGATGAAAACATTATCACACATGAATACACAACATGGGAAAGCTCTATATGTGGATAGAAATACTTTTCAATGAAGAAATACGAAAAAAAACAACGACTTCTTATTTTATTTTTGTAATTGATTTTTTGGAAAAAATAGTAAAAAACCTAAAAACAAACTCAAATCTAGAGCAAAGAAATATAAAACTCAAATGGAATATTTCTCATACACATAGAACTAAAACCCATCAAGATCTATGAAAAATAGTTAACGAAAAACAAAAAAATTGAAAAAAATAAATACAGATTATAAAATTTGTAAATACATACCTTTTTTTGCTTAAATCTGTGAAAGATCGAAGAGGAATGGTCGTTTTCACCTTCTCAGACTAAAACCCATCAAGATCTATGGAAAATAGTTAACAAAAAACAAAAAAATTGAAAAAAAAAGGGTACTGGCTTTTATGTTTTTTATAGAACTGTATACAGATTGTAAAATTCGTAAATACATACCTTATTTTGCTTAGATCTGTGAAACATCGAAGAGGAATGGTCATTTTCACTTTCTCAGTAGTTTGGACCGCTGGAAGATTGAAAATTTGAAATTAGGGTTGATCAAGGTGAAAAATGATATATAGAACAATATAGGACGGTGTTTAAATAACCGTCCTATAATATATATATAATGAAATATATGACGATTTTTTTATAACCGTCCTATAAGTTATATAGGATGGTTATTTTATTTATTAGAAAGTTATAGGACGGTTGTTAACATGTTGTTGCATAGTCATATAAGCTATAAGAGTTATGTATTTAATTAATCTTAGTTGAGGATGTGTTTAAATAAAAATAGTTATTAAGTATAGAGTAAAGAAAGAGTTATGTAATTAACTCATCTTAATTTCATTAAGGATGAGCTTCAAAAGATAGAGCATATATGTAATTAACTCCTCTCAGTTGAGTATCAACTTAAAAACAAAGTTATGTAAGTAACTCATACTGTCATACTCAATTCAATAGTTGTTGAGGTTGAAGATGAGTAAAATAAGTGTTATGTATTTAACTCATCTGATCTCAGTTGAGGATCAGCTTAAAAAAGCAAAGTTATGTAAGTAACTCATACTCAATTCAAAAGTTGTTGAGGATAAGTAAAGAAAGAGTCATGTAATTAACTCATTAGGTAAAAATGATTGAATGAGAATAGAAGCTTGATTATGTAATTAACTTAGTAGCTTGAGAGTTGAGAATGAGTATAGAAAGAGTTATGTAATTATCTCATTAGTAGATAATGAGTATAGGAACGGTCCGAAGGGAGTAGTTATTAGTTATGTAATTAACTCATTATGTGAGGTAAGAATGAGATCAGAGAATAGGAGTTATGTGTTAAATTAACACAAATGTTGAATGATATTACTAAGGGAGTTACTAAATTTTACTCTGCATGAATGATGGATCAATGGATTATGGATGAATGAGTTATTCCTAATATATTATCATCAATTGGGAGTTAGAAATGAGAAACAAATATTGACTTATATGAATTAGATACATGATATTCATAAATTTGATTAAAAAGAGATATATTAGATCAATTGGTGATGACATATGAAATTAACATAAGAAAATCATTAGCATTTATAATTTTATACAATATTTGTGATTAGTTAGTCTCTCACTTCACTTGTACTTGTACAAGTTACAAAACTTGGTTAACTAATTTTGTACTAAGTGTGACTTGTAAGTTTGTAACTGATAATGTATAGCTAATCTTAAAATGTTTGATAAGAAAATTAGAAACAGTGTATAGGTGTAGCTAAGTCTTAGGTTATAACTTATAGTTATAGCATACAACCGACTGTGCAAGGTGGGGCTTTAGCTTAAGACTTCTAATTCAATTGGATAATTGGATTTGGGCTTACTTACATACAAAAAGACAAAACAATTGCCTTGAGAATTAGTATATAAAGAGTTATATAGTTATCTCATTGGTGGATAATGAGTATATGAAGGGAATAGTTATTAGCTATGTAATTAATTCATTATGTGAGGTGAGAATGAGATCAGAGAATATGGGTTATGTATTGAATTAACACAAAAGCTTATCAAGAAAGAATTAGAAGGATATTGATATGATAACTTTGGTGAAACTAAAATTAATTATGGATTGTGGTCTATACTCTATAGTGAAAACTGAAAAGAAGTGGCATTGATGGTAAAATGAACAATAATCATGAGAGAAAAAACACATGTTGAATGATATTACTAAGGGAGTTACTAAATTTTACTCTTCATGAATGATGGATCATGGATGAATGAGTTATTCCTAATCTATTATGATCAATTAGGAGTTAGAAAAGAGAAACAAATATTGAGTTATATAAGTTAGATACATGATATTCATGAATTTGATGAAAAAGAGATATATTAGATCAATTGGTGATGACATATGAAATTAACATAAGAAAATCATTAGCATTTATAATTTTATACAATATTTGACAGTTAGTTAGTCTCTCACTTCACTTGTACTTGTACAAGTTACAAAACTTGGTTAACTAATTTTCTACTAAGTGTAACTTGTAAGTTTGTAACTGACAATGTGTAGCTAATCTTAAAATGTTTAATAAGAAAATTAGAGACAGTGTGTATGTTAGCTAAGTCTTAGGTTATAACCTATAGTTATAAGCTTATAGCAAACAACCACCAGCTAGGCTAGGGCGCTTTAGCAGCTTAGCTTTAGCATAAGACTTCAAATTTAATTGGATAATTGGATATGGGAATTGGGCTTACTTACATACAAAAAGACAAAACAATTGCCTTAGACTAGATTGACTTAGTAGACCTAGATAATTATTAATTAGTTAAACCTTTATGTTTTCAGTTTTTATTTTGTTTTCCTGCCACTACAAGGGGGGCCCACACGTCGAATCTAACATCAAGGACTCAAAATATTTGACAAATGATTGAAGTGTAAGTTTCATTAACTCTAGTTGCCACTTGCCAGTTTGGAATTGGAAGAAAGAAAACTATCTGTCCCTGTCTACCAGGCCGGCGCCAAGGTTAGGCCGTTTGCCGACACACGCAGACTGGTCACTGGAAGTCTGACA
The DNA here is from genome assembly GCA_035236585.1 of Warburgia ugandensis. Lineage (NCBI taxonomy): Eukaryota > Viridiplantae > Streptophyta > Magnoliopsida > Canellales > Canellaceae > Warburgia > Warburgia ugandensis. The sequence continues at coordinate 9,604,952 of CP141126.1, forward strand.
CATCACAGTCACACTCACAGATTGGTAAAGTACTAATAAACCATATCCATATGTGTAAAAATAGGATGGTTAGTCCTTAACTGTCCTATAAAACATAGCATATAGGACGGTTATTTCACTAACCTTCCTATAAAACCCATAACATATAGGACAGTTGTGAAATAATCGTCATATATGTTATGTGTTTTATAGGACTGTTGTAAAATAACTATCTTATGTTTTGTGGTTGGTTTAGCTCCATTCACTTGGGAGCAGTTTTTTTACTAAGTCGTAATAGGAAAATCGAGTCGTTTTATGTCGTGCCGTGTATCCAACACAACTCAGTCAATTAATCGTGTTACACAGGTCGTGTCGTGTTATTTTTTTAAGAACTGGGTCATGTACGAGTCATAGGTTTTTGACACGACTATTAATCATGTCGTGTTCGTGTCGACCCTTAACTCTAATCGTGTCGTGTTCGTGTCGCCGCAAACACGACCCACCAACCCGAATTGCCACCCCTACTGTTAAGTAGATGCTGTATCTTACAAGAAAGCCCCCGGCATCTGCGAAAATATCTAATGGAACCATTGCGTGGCATCTCCGTGGATCCGTCAAGCTCCGGTTCTTCGACTCGGAGGAGTGAACACAACGACTCGCGTCTCGTGATGCCTTCAACGGTAAGACAGACTGTGAGCCCCAATGGAGCATTCTCTTGTTGTTTAAATGCCAAGCAGACGCATCATATAAGAGTATTCATGGACCAGGAATCACTTTGGCACGACAGGATCTCACTTTTATGATCCAATCCATTCACTTGTTTACTTTGGTGTACTAAGCTCTTGTGGCATCTGTGTACTACAAAAGTCTATAGCATGCAGCCTTACCTTGTAAGCATCCGTTTAGAACTTCTCTGATAGTTTTTGGTTTACCTTGTAAGCATCCGTTTAGAACTTCTCTGATAGTTTTTGGTTTACCTTGTAAGCATCCGTTTAGAACTTCTCTGGTAGTTTTTGGTTAACTAGCAGACTTCTACAGTTCTAGCAAGTTTTTTAGAAGGAGAGACTAATGAATATGACCTCCTAGAGCTCTTATAGGTGTTTGCCCATGAAGGATGGGTGAATTTACATGTAGCTGCAAAGGTACTCAATAGACCACGCTAGTGATCTTCTCCACTGACGGTCCTAAGCATTCTTATTGAGAAAGGCTATGGGAATGAGTTTCAGGAGTGACTCTCTGGCCTCCTCTTTAGGCATCACCTTAAATGACCTGACTCATTCATCTTCTTCACCCTCCCTAATTTAGGCCGTCATTAAAATTTATACCCATTTAATGCTTCTAGTTTTCCTAGTTGAAAGGTATTGCAATCATGATCGGTGGACTTTCAATCGAAAAAACTAGAGAAAAATAGTGAGTAGAAGCAACTAATAGACTTTTTGGCAGGTAAGTATTTAGGGGGAGGGTGAAGAAGGAGTTTCTTGTATGTAGGCTGCGGAGGTTTAATCTATAACATGGGATTAGTCATGCAAGAGTGCAGAGGTTTAGGAGTTTGATTTTCTCTTATCTTACTAAATCATATTAGTCCAACAAGAGTTTGCCTGATTTCCATGACACTTGCTAACTTATCATTGGTTTAGCAAGATTTTAGTTGATTATCTTGATAAATCAAGCCAGTCCAGTAAGAGTGTACAAGATTTTGTAGAAACTCTACCTAATTCTTTGTTACTCAAGTAGTTCTCATCTTAGATAGATTTTGGTCGATTTTTAGCTGTGGGGACCATTTCTAGTGTAAAATAAATTACAAACTTAGCTCAACCAAAAAACAAGAGAGGAGTTATCACAGTGGACTTTGCTTTTAGTTGGAAAAATGGGTAGTAATTCAATAGATGAGATTTAGGTCCATGAATCGCTAGCCAACAACTCACATTATGAATAATCTTGATCTTCCAAAGCATAGGCCCATGTGAAATGAATGGCCTTTTTGTATGATGTGGTTTTGATGGCTAAGTTAATCGTAACTAAAATCATCAAGAAGCATCCCGCCCTTTCCCCTGACCCCGCATAGGCGGGAGCTTCATGCACCGAGGCTGCCCTTTTTATTAAGAAAAATAAAGCAGAAACAGCAACTGATGTGATCTTACGACTTGATTTACACAAATAAAGCGACAAGGGTTTTGATAAAACCCGTACTGCTTTGGCACGACAGATTATCTTGGAAACTAAACATTGATTTCCAAAAAAAAAATATGAAAACTTCAAAAAAAGAAAAATATGTTAATTACGAGAAAGCTAATGTATTCCTTTGGGGCCACATGGGCACACCCGAATTCATTGATCTCATACTCTAAACTTGGCCCACAGATTGGATATCCATTTCGGCTGGGTGCGAAAATATGTGGCTCCACCATTGATCTACAATTCTAACGGTGCAGATGAACAGATAAATTTTCCTTGAGTCTTGGTAGATGGTAGATGTACACGCCCAAGAGAAGAGGAAGAAGTACATATTCCAATTTTCATACATGTTGAACCTATTTTTGTTAGAGCTAATCCATTCATCGTGTTAGGAATAGATTAGCCATTCATCATGTTAGGAATAGATTAGATAAGCCAAACATCAAATTTCTTACCCATCAAGTGTTTTAAAGCCTGTGTTTTTGTTAGGTAAAAAATCATGACCATATATTCTTATTAACTTTTTAAAGATACAAAACAATTGTCGAAGATTGTCCAAATAACTTGATTTCTCATGGGTTACCTATTTTTGGTATTCCAAACATGATAAACGGCTTAGATTTGCAAAAAAAATATTATACATGTATAAGAAAAAGAGCATACACTCCTCTCCTTTTGAACCCTAATTAGGTATTTGTGATATAACATCAAAGATAATAGCTTGACACCAACCCATACGTACTCTAAGTGGTCAAATGCCACCTTATCAGGATGAAAACATAGGTATTCTATAAAATACCTCTAATTTTTTATTGGCATTAGTGCCAATTTGTCTAATGGCCACAATGAGAAGGGCATTATAAAGGGGTAATCCCTGGCTACTAATATTGTTTCTTTTGCATTAAGGGTATAATTTACCAGCCAAGGATATCTTTTTCTTTCTCTTTTTATTTAGAGTGCGTGCTCCACCTACAGTTCAAGGGTCTTATTAAAAGGGGTGAAGATTGCTTTGCCTATTTTTGCAGAGTAAGGAATGGGACCCAGAGATCCGACGGGCAATCCCCATCTAGTGAAACGAGGCGAGAATCTTGTACCATTCGGTGCCACTAACCCTCTATTTAACTGTGGTTCTCCCTGTTTTCTCCTCCTCTACAGCTCAAGGATCGAAATGGGATTAGCTTCTTCTCCTACTTCGATTACGGATGCCAAGGAGGTGCTCACTTACAACTGTCTGTCAAACCGGGAACAAGGTTCTTGCTGCGACGATCGTCGGTGTCAAGATCCCATGTTGTATCATCAGGGATTCTCCATTTGTTGGGCTATGAAGAGGAATGTGAATCCATCCGAAAGATCAAGGCATGCGACATCCGAACATCAGATTATAGACGAAGGGATTGTATGATCTGATCGAGGTGGGACCAACATTGGTCGGTTAGATTAAGGTCTCCATCAGATTAGAAATACTTGATGGTGTACGTGTGGGCGTGTGACCTAAAGGTGAATGTTGGAACCAAAAATAGAAAAACTAAGGGAAAGATTGTTAGAACTGCATATTTCATTTTACTTATGGTCAATTTATAATCAATGTTCTGCATGGATTAGTCAGTTGTGGGATAGGCTTCTCAGCTTTGAGTTTAGCATCTATAATTTATTGCCTTGTCTTGCCTTCTCGTCTTGTAACCTTTTCTATGATGAAAATTGGGGGGGCATTGGTTTCAGCCAGTATGGGGAATCGGCTAATTTACATTTATGAATTGTTGATATCAGTATCAGGAACACATTTGCCTTGTTTTTTTCATTATCTAGTTTTGCTAGTAGCAAGGAGGTACATTATCTTATCTGATTTGATCTACCAGGTTTATAGTTGATTGGATTATCAAAAGACCCAGAAGGGGAGTCTTGGCACAATCGTAGAATTATCATCACGTGACTTAGAGGCATGAAAATAGCCTCTTGCAAAAATGCAAGATAAGGCTGTGTACTATAAAGCCTTTGTGGTCCGCCAACCCTTTCCCGAATTCCATGGATACTGGGGGGCTTCGTGCCCCAGGCTGTCCTTTTTATTTAAGATTATCAAATGATCCACTTAGTCTCCAATACGTCTGGCTGTATAACTGATTGATTGAAGGGAGTGTGGAAAGATCCATTGATCATCACTATGAATTCTAGCAGCCAAGACACAATTGGGGCTCGCTCCTTTAAACGATCCATACTGTGTATCTCATTTATTGCTAGCCATATCCCATGTGCTGTAGCCCATGACTTTGTTCATGCTTCGACTGTTGGGGAAGGTTAGCCTTCGGAATTTTAGACGCATCTTACGGGATTTTAGAATATGAGAATGGGGATGATCTCCCTTCTGAATTTGCCCACGTCAACAGTAATACTCAGTAGAATTAAGAAATTCATGGTGGACTTTCCTCTACACAATAGGGGATCTAACCTGTTCTGTTAGCCTATTTGCAGTGCCATTAATCTAGAAGGCCCCTTCAAATCTGAAAAAGTTCAGCTGCTGTAAACTGCAACTCAGAATGTAAAGGTGCAGTGGATGAGGATGCATCGTCATAGATCATTACAAGTAAATAGATGGGGATACTAGTGGGCAATCCCGTATCTGTTTCCTTGAATGGTTTTCTGCTGTATGAAAGTCTGAGACATCCTTCGCGTATAACAGGTAATGCAGGAACAGTATGAAGAATCTAATTAAAGGAGGTGAAAACTAAGTTAATTTACATGATGATGCAAAGACAGGATGGCAGTGGAAGAAGGGAAAATACTGCCCAAACGGAAAATGCCTAAAAAAAAAAAAGAAAAAGGCAACCATATTGATTATGCTGGATACATAGAAGCAAAAGATGGTGGCTGACTATGAATTGCTGATCTTGGGATGACATCCACTAACAAGACATGGTTACTTTGGTCATTCAGATGAGAGACATGCAAGTGCACCGTAGGAAATGTTAGCTAGAATACATGTAGATATTTTAATTGCTTCAACCATGGAGTAGTAGCTGCTAGTGAATGTTCTGTAAAACCAAAGCACACAGAGCATGAGATATTCTAGAAAATTAGAAGCAAGCAAAAACAGATAAATATACTATTTCATGTATGGCTTGAAAAGTTAAGTCTACGTGCATGAATATGATTATGTTATAGCTCACTTGCTTTGCATCAGCATATTGCCCATTTCTGCTGTAGTTAATGAACACCTTTGTCAACGACATAAATGATGACCCCTAAACATGTGCTTAATTCCATTATTTCAATCTTACACAAGACGGAAACATCTAGTTCACCCACCATAACTGAAAAAGATGAATAATACATAATTGAAATATACAAATCACTCAGAGATATAAGAATGAAGGGGAGCCTTGGCACAACGTTTGAGTTGTCATCGTGTGTCCTTGAGGTCATGGGTTCAAGGCGTGGAAACAACCTCTTGCAAAATGCAAGGTAAAGCTGTGTACTACTGACCCTTGTGGTCTGCCCCTTCCCTGGACCTTGCATATGTGGGAGCTTCGTGCACCTAGGCTGTCCTTACTCAGAGATATAAGAATATCAAACATATTCCGGACTACAAGTATAGCAAAAGTGAAAGAGAGTGAAATTCATGCTTCACAGTGCTAGATGTCTTCCCATCAGAACAGAGTGAGGAGGTACAAATTACACGAAACTAACAGTCTTCATTACAGCTTTATATCAAGCCCAATTTCCTGCTGAAAGAAAGGTGCTCTATGGCATGATTAGGTGAGCAGTGATCAGAAGCTTGGCTATTACAAATCCTGCAAACACCTGAACGGTAGAGACACTGTTACTGACTAATAAACCACGGTGGAAAAGTAATATGCATAAGATAAATATATTGTCAAGTAAATATGATTTTTTTTAGGAGCAGTGAGACATAGCTCTCAAGAGAAGAAATATATAAAGATATTTCAGTTAAACTTTTACTGTGTCCGTGAATTGTATAAGAATAGGATCATTAATAGTACCTGAATTGACCTTAAGATCCAGACTGCTGAGTAGTGGTGGCTGCGGATGATTATGTCTGCAACCATTGCCACTGGTATATGCCTAAAGTTGTGACCAATAGCGTTGTCCATACTACGGAGAGGCCCTCTTAAAATTATTATAACAAGATTAAGTATCTTTTGGGAAAGTAGAAAATTGATAGGAAAATCATCGGCAGCACAGAGCAAGTAGCTTTACATAAAGTCATCTTTCTTTATTTTATTTTTTTCGATGGGCATTTATAAACTAGAAGTAATCAGCAAGACCATTTCCTACAAAGCCATTGAATGGCACAATGTCGTCAAAAGAATGTGTGAGGCTGAATGGGGATTCCGTTCCCATTGCAGTTAGTGGGAACACAATCAGATAATTGAAAAACATTGGTATTCAGTGAATCTGCTAAATGAGAGTATCTAAATGCAAATAAATATTTTTTAAGTTGTAGTGATATTACAAAGGTTCATGCTTTTGGAAAAGCATGCACAAAGGTTTATACTTTGGATTGAAGGTAAACCAACAAATGTTTAGCTATAATATTAACTGTTATGGAAAAAAATAGACATAAATGTCATAATCAAAATTTGTTTTAATTAGTGGCGGTGATAGTGACTCTTAATTAGTAGCCAAAGCGTTTATAGTATACTTTTAAGTTTCTCAGCACTGCTGCAGAAGTTGAAGCAGTATGTACTGCTACTAAGGTATGGGCTTAGCAGCCATTAACCCCTATAACAATTGAAGGGGAATTCTGTAGTGTCATTAAATGGAAGAGAAATTCCAATGAGGTCCCATGAAAGTTTGAAGACGTATTCATCCCAATGCAAGAGTCACTTAATGGAAGTGGGTCAATTTTATTCATACAAAAGATTTGCAAATCAAGAAGCCATTAACCCCTTGTGGTCCACCCCTTTCCAGGACCCCGCACATGCAGGAGCTTCGTGTGCACCGTGGCTGCCTTTTTATCTTCCCAAAAGTGGTCATTGCAATACCAGCCATGCTTATAAAGACTGCAACAACTTTGCTACACTCAAGGTGTCCTGACCAAAGCATGCCCCAAAGGGAAGTGTAAAGAGGCCTGAAGTTGAAGACAGAACTTGTGTTTACAACGAATGACACTAGTGTGATCCCATGCAGCATTTGACAAACACTGCACCAAAAAATAAATGAAGTTAATTCTAACTAAATAAAATTATGCGGCTGCGTTGTCAACTGTCATAACACAATCAGCGAGGAGAAAGACAGGAAGGTCGGAAGAGAAATTCTTTAGTTGATACTGAAGATTGAAAATCAAAGATATCCATGAAATCCTTGCCTGGCCTTGAGCAAAGGAGAAAAATCTTTGCAGGTGCGGTACTTTCTCTATATCCAAATGAGAACCCAGGTGAACAAGAGAATCTCACCCTTTTCTTTGGGTCAAACAAGGATCAGTTTCAAATAAAACCACACCACTAAACTAAGAACCTTTTCGTCTGTTTAGCAACCTGACTAAATTCAAAAAGATCTCTAGGGAGGAACAATATATCTTCTGACTGATTATTCAGCAGGTAAACTGTTATGAGAAGTGCTGATTCTGTTGTTGTAATATTAGTGAATCATTTTTTGGGAATCCAATCTCCTACCAATGTATTCATTGTAAGTTTTGTTGGGGATTTACAGTCCCCGCTCAAGATCAAGCACACACAAATTTTACGTGGTTCAGCTAAGATGCCTACGTCCATGGAGAGGAGCAATTTTACTATAACAATACAGCAGAAATTACAAGGGGTATTATAGGCTATTTACAAACGAGAATGCAAGGAATGGTGTTCTACATCGATTTTCAGCTCCTCTCCATTTATAGGGATTTTTGGAGCTTAAATGTCAACAAAATTGTTATAAAAATCTTGAGCGGCGGCGGCCATCACAGTTGACATCGGCGGTAGAATTCGACGGTTGTAAATGTTGACAACAAGATAGCGGTGGCAGCGGCGGCCTCAATGGTTGAAGGCTGCGGTTGTTCTTTGTTGAATGGGACTGGACCCCACAAATCTCTCCCTCCAGGCCAATTGACTGAAGGAGGTTTCTTCTCATATGGATTTCTAGCAAAAGCATATTCTGGCAAATTCCCTGCAAATCTTGAACTTGCTTCGAGGTAATGTTTTTGTCATCATATCATCGGTATGAATCTTCTCAAGCTCTAACGAATTTGAGTCCAAAATATCACTTTTCAAATGACATCGAACATCAATGTGCTTCGACCTCTTATGAAAAGTAGAAATCTTGCTAATGTGTATAGTACTTTGACTATCGCACAATAGATCAAACCTCTTCTGCATAAAGCCAAGTTCATTCACGAACTTCTTCATCCACTGTAGCTCTTTGCAAGCCTCTGTTATAGCAATAAACTCAACCTCCATCATAGACAAGGCAATACACTTCTGTAACTTTGACTGCTATGACACAACTCTCCCTGCAAAAGTAATCAAGTAGCTTGAAGTAGACTTCCTCGTGTCAATATCACCAGCCATATCTGACTTAGTGTAGCCCTCAAGCACGGACTTGCCAGTGCCAAATCTCAAACTCAACTTGGAAATACTATGTAGATATTTCAATATCCACTTCACCACATTCTAATACTCTTTTCTTGGATTTGGTAGAAAACGACTCACTATACCAACTACATATACAATATCTAATCTGGTGCATACCATAACATACATAAGACTACTAACAACTAAAGCATAATGAACATCTTAGATGTATTCTTTCTCAGCATTACTCACGGGAACTTGATTCTTACTAAGCTTAAAGTGAGTAACAAAAGGTGTATTAACCACTTTAGCTTTATCTATGTGAAATCGCTAAAGTACCTTTTCTATGTACTTCTCCTGAGACAATCATAACTGCTTATTTCTGTCACGAATGATAGAAATCCGAAAAATCTGTCTCGCGGGTTTTAAGTCTTTCATAGCAAAGACTTTGTTCAGCTCCTTCTTTAAATGACTGATCTTTGAAGAGCTCCTTCCAACAATAAGCATATCATTAACATAGCGAAGTAAGATGACAAAATCATCATCTGAAAATCTCTGTACAAATACATAGTGATCTTAAATAGTCTTTCTATAACCTTGTTGGGTTATGAACTGCTCGAACCTCTTGTATCATTGTGTTGGGAGCCTGTTTCAAGCCATACAGACTCTTCCTCAGCTTACAAACGTACTTCTCTTTACCTTTAGCAATAAAACCTTCTGCCTGCTCCATATATCTCCTCCTTTAAGTCACCATGGAGGAATACTGTCTTCATATCTATCTGCTCAACTTCCAGATCAAGGTTTGTGGCCAGACCTAATGCAATTCGGATTGAAGACATTTTGACCACGGGAGAAAATACCTCTTCGAAATCAACACCTTTTCTTTGACCAAAACCTTTCAACACAAGTTTAGCTTTGTATCGTGATCGTGAAGTGTCACCCTCATACTTCACCTTGTAAATCCACCGATTCTTCAAAGCTTGTCTACCCTTAGACAATCTTACTTGCTCAAATGTGTGGTTGTCCTGCAAGGATTTTATCTCATCCTTCATAGCTGCAATCAACTCTGTATTCTCTTCACTTTCAACTGCCTCTGTGTAGTTCTTAGGCTCTCCCTCGTCAATAAGGAGCACATACTCATCTGATGAATACTGAGTGGAAGGTTGACAATCTTTCAAACTTTGTCTCAATTAAACTGTTGGCTTCTCAATAGGAACCTCATGCTGAACATCATCAGCTTCTGACAAAACATCTATATCTTCAGTAGCTTCATGCTTACCCTCAGGCTGGTCATCTTGAAATCAGCTGGCTCATCACCATGGTCATTGGTGACATCTACACTTGGCGTATGTGAAATAGGAACTTGATCTAAATCAGTTAGAATATCAGAACTCTAAGTTTCTGATCCTTCAGTTTTGTTAATGTGTTCAATGGTTTGGTCTTTCATAAAGACTATGTCACGGCATCTAAATAACTTCTTTGCAATAGGATCATATAGCCTGTAGCCAAACTCATCCTGCCCGTAGTCGATGAAAATACATTGTTTAGTCTTGACGTCTAGTTTGAACGTCTCATCTTTGGGTATATGTACAAAAGCCTTGCACCCAAACACCTGTAAGTAATCATAAGAGAAATCTTTTCCATACCATAGCCTATTAAGAACTTCTGCATTGAAGGCAATAATTGGAGATAGGTTAATAATATAGGTTGCTGTGTATATCACCTCACCTTAGAAGGAATCGGGCAGCTTTGCTTCAGAAAGCAAATATTTGACCCTCTCCATCAATGTCCTGTTCATCCTCTCTGCTAAACCATTTAGCTGAGGTGTCTTTTGATGTCTGATTCTCTGCTGCTTACAATAAGCATCAAATGGTCCATAATATTCGCTACCGTTGTCTGTGCGAATACATTTCAGCTTCTTCCCTGTTTGACGCTCAACATAAGCTTGAAACTCTTTAAACTTGTCAAGTACTTAATCCTTAGATTTCAAAACATAGATCTAGAGTTTTCTGGAATAATCATCAATAAAAGTGATAAAATATAATGCACCAGTAAGTGTTCGTACCTTCATATGACCGTACACATTTGAATGTACCAATTCAAGCACGCCTGGCATCCTGGAAGAAGGATGCTTTTGAAGGAAACCCATTGCTTCTTCCCGGCAAGACAATGAGCACAGTTGCTCAACTTTGCAACTTTGAGCCCTGACTCTAAAGAACGTAGTCCTTTATCACTCATTTGACTCAGTCACCTGTGCTACAACTCTGAAGAACTAGCAACATAAACCGCGTTCACAGAGTTAATAGGAATCGAAGCTTGCATCACATACAAGCTAGTACCCATCATCATCAAGCTTTTCGGTTGATATTAAGTTTAACCAAATATCTGGTATATGTCAAACTTCCTTGAGAATCAACCTCGTCCCGTTGTTGGTGTCCAAATAGACAGATCCGATACTAACAACCTTTGACAGTTAGTTGTTACCCATCTTCAACACTCCAAAGTCACCAGGAGTGTACAAGGTGAAAAACTCCCTCCTAGAGGTAATGTGGAAAGAAGCATCATTGTCAATGATCCATCCAATCTCACTGGAAGCTAAGTTGATCTTATTCTCGTCACAGATCATAACAAGGCCTGAAGTGATGGTGGACACACTATCATTCCCATCATCATTTCTTCTCTCATGCTTGGCATTCTCTGCCTTGTTCCAAGCTTTCCACTTATAACACTGTATTTTTATGTGACCCTTCTTGCCATAATAATTACACTCCAGATTCTTATATATAGACTTGGATTTACTCTTGCCCTTGTTATTTTCTCTCAACCTTTGATCTTGCTTCTCCTCCTATTTTCTGAGATCATAATCTCAAACTGTGATGTGATGGTTACTTGAGCTCGTCGCCTCATTTCTTCATTTAAAACTGCACTTCTCACAGATTCCCATGTCACAACGCCACTTGGAACAGAATTAGCCAGAGAAACACGAAAAATTTCCCATGAGTTAGGCAAAGTATTTAGAAGCCACAAGCCCATGATATCATTGTCAAACCTAACGCCAACATCGAATAGCTACTGAAAGCATCTGATTAACTCGTTCAAGTTGTTGGAAATAGAACTCCCTTCCTTGTATCTCAAGTGCATCGCTTGATTAAGTAAGAATAATTTATTATTCTCAGTTCTCTGCGCATATAAGGTTTCTAATTTGATCTATAGAGTTCTAGTGTGTGTCTCATTTTGAATATAATTCAAAATATTTTCTACCCACTGTCAAATGAAACGACATACATGTTCATATTCGAAAGTCCACTCGTCTTCAGACTTATCCTCCGGCTTTTTAGTAGCAAAGGCAGGTCGATGTAATTTTTTCACAAAGAGAAGATCTTTTATCTTTCTCTTCCACTTTGTGATAGTTAGTGTTATTCAAGCAAATCATTTTATTCATATTAGCCTTCATAGCTAAAAATAGAATACTTACAGCAATTTTAAGAGAGAGCCAGTCTACCCACCTTGAAAAACCAATAAAAAATATGCTTGGTACAGTCTGGTCACTATTGCAACTCTGCTATTGTTGAACTTGTGCTACTATTGCAACTCTGCACTATAGCGATCATTGTAGCCGACAAAACTCTTTATATTGTAGCAGACATAATACTTTTCACTATAGCTGACACTCTTCATTGTAGCATCACTTTAGCAGAAACAATTTTCTTCTCCTTCTCGCCTGCCGATGCTACAACTCCGTTTTCTGCCTCTGTTTTGCAACAAAACCTCGCTCTGATACCACTTATTGGGGATTTATAATCCCCGCCCAAGATCAAGCATACACAAATTTTACGTGGTTTGGCTAAGAAGCCTATATCTACTAAGATGAGCAATTTTACAAACGTACTTTATAGCGAAAATTACAAAGGGTATTACAGGCTATTTACTAACAAGAATGCAAGAAAATGACATTCTACATTGATTTTCAGCTCCTCCCTATTTATAGGAATTTTTAGACCTTAAATGTCAACAAAAGTCTTAGGCAGTGGCCAACGGCGGCGGCCGTCACAGTTGACGTCAACAGCCAAATTCAGTGGCCATAAATGTTGACAATGCGATGGCGGTGGTGGCAGCAGTGGCCACAATGGTTGAAGGCTGCGGTTGTTCTTTGTTAAATGGGACTGGACCCCACAAGTTTGCATATCAAGGGGCAGAAGTAAAAAATGTTTAAACCTAATGATTTCAACATCTAGGCGAGAAAAGTTCTCCACTAGGTGCAGACCAACTTCAATTTGTTTTTGTTGTCATAAAATCCTATTGTTCCAAAAACAGCAGTAACTGTACCAACTAATCTTTGACATTGATGCTAATGCTAGTCCTTTTCAATGTCTCCCATATGTTAAAAATCTACATTTGCCCTTGATTTTCCCTTTTGATCCCCTCACTAAATCCATGGACAGAGATAACTGTGGGTGGGTCCACATTTTTGGTTAGCAATCTTGCCTTTGACCGAAGGGGAGCCTTGGCGCAACGGTAAAAGTTGTCATCATGTGACCTTGAGGTCACAGGTTCAAGGCGTGAAATCAGCCTCTTACAAAATGCAAGGTAAGGCAGCCTACTATAGGCCCTTGTAGGCCGTACCTTTCCCAGACCCCGCATAGGTGAGAGCTTTGTGCACCAGGGCTGCCCTTTTAATCTTGCCTTTGACCGAGATGAGCCATGCTCTGTAATCGTGATCCGCAGAATGATCTTGGCAACTGTTTTCTTGAGTTGTAAAATGGATGGTAACAAGTTTCACACCGTTCATTTTACAACCAAACACAGAAGTTGCTCGGATCATTATCACTGAGTGGGAGAAAGGATATTCCCACATGGGAGCAGCTTCAAGATTTAGTTTTGGAGCATCAACATCACCAGGAAGTTTTGGCAGACAAGCCCATCCTCGGTAGTGGCGAACAAGATTGATGAGGATGGTGCTGAGGACTTTCTTGAAGAACTCAAGAGACGGGTACCAGGTGTTCCCATGTGTCCTATCAGTACCATCTTGAGGGGGCTAAAAGCTGACCTTAGAAACCTTTTAGATGGTGTAGATTCAAGGAGGCAAACATCAGATGGAATCATGCTTGACTTGCCTTGTGCTTCACTGTTTGGTTTATACTGCAAGGATATCACTTTGGAGGGCTGTTTTCTGCTTGAGAGGAGAAGCATGTGCTGCTGCACTGTTTCAGACTCAAGGAGGCTGACATTAGACAGAGTCATGCTTGACTAAACTTGTGTTTCAGACTGCAATATTGCCCCTGTGGAAGGATGTCTTCTGCTTCAGAGGAGAAGCATTGGTTGTTCTACTATCTGAAGTATGCAGAAATCTTGCTGATGTACGGGATAACCTTCATTTCCCGAGGCTTGAGTGGGTGTCATTTTTCTCAGCCGTTCTGGACGGCTTCCTTAATTGGCTCGCATGCAAAATGTTTGCTCTTGCATTCTAGTCTCCTAATTTTTCCAAGCATAGCAGTAATGGACGATTATGATGTTAGATGCTATACAAGTACAAATTTCTGGGAAAAATCTGCCCGTCTTCTGATTTTGTTAAATTGTCTTTGGTACTTCATTTATTGTTTTTGGAAACCTATCTGTGGGAACGAAGAAAACATGGAATCCGGATTCAATCTGTTGGATGTTTGCTTTGTAATCCAGCAGTATTCAGGTGAGGTCAGATTAGTTTTTAAGCAAAAGCATAAACAAACCCAGGTCCAACCCATAACCTACTTTGAGGACAAAATGGAAGGCCATCGGTTCCATCCTATTTGTGCACAGTTTGTTTTCGTTCACAGAACACAGGAAGGCCTTGGCTACTCGCTGCTAATGATCGGGACAGATGATTTATTTGGTGCTACAGTACTTCTTTACTTAAAGCAAACAGCAATGGAAGCTTGAATTCGGAGGGTCGATCATGTACTGTGGATCTTCAACCGTCGGTCAATTTTCAAAATGACTCCGCCTAGGAAGATATAGAACTTTCACAACTACCCAAAAAAGACGTTACGGAACGTATGAGAAAATAATTCTGGATCTTATTAAGAGACAGCTGATTAGCTACATGAAGTTGCTTTCTAGGCATCTGTTATTTCACTCTTGTTTGCAGGGTTGCTTAACTAAATGGTGTTCACGTACAATAGCATTACGAATTCATTTCCAATGGATGAGTGATGCCAAGAATGCACCTTGTGGGCAGAGAAAGAGGTTCATGCAGGAAGGTCTTTAGGAAAATCTAAATGCATAGATTTTTCAGCAATCGGTGTGCATAATATTCTCTAAATGACAGTGTCTCCTAACGGAGAAGGCTTCTAGGCCGTGGCCACCTAGAACATCAATAATTTGTGCCACCAAAATCATGGTTCCACCTTCATGAAGTAGGGCAGGAACCTTGTGAACTGCGTAAAGCACTGTCCAGGTATGTTTTATCCCTTTATTTCACCGCCCACCTGGATCTCGCTTGCCGCTCCACGGCAGCTTGTCAACGATGGTCGAAACATACGTTTGTAGGTGGTCCATTTCAACGTTAAAATGCACTTGTTCCACTAGTAAGGATGTAAGCTGGCCCCTTAATTTAGATTTTTGGCCCATCAGTATGTACATTCAATCGGTTCATCCAAAATACAAAAAGAATGTGAGATGGCCCCGCGTTTCGATCCCACCCAGTCTCTGGCTTTGAACTTCTGTTTTGGTAATTATCCATTTCTATTTACATTCAAGAGTGTAATTCCTCAAAATTTTCGAGTAGCAGTGTGAATACTTAAAATTCCACTGCCAGGTAAAGAATTGCAGAATTCCATGCAATAATTATTGTTTGGCATGTCTATCTTGTTACTATTAGACCTATTTTTCTGAACAAACCACCTACATTAAAATTGGAGCTCAATAAGCACTCAGCACGTTGTCCTCCTATGGTCAGGACCTCATATCACGAGGGTCAAGGAACTTCTTTTTCCGGGATTACTTAGGATTCTCATTCCCTTAAAAGCAAAACCAAACACCAGATAAAGCAGATCTGAGAAAAATCAAGACAAAACCATAAAAATTGGAGGAAAAAGAAACATCTTAGAGGACATCAAATGCAGTAGACTATTCATGTAAATATAAAATAAAAAACAAAAAGAGAACTCAACGAAAGAAGAAAGATTTTCCTCTTGAGGGCGCAGTTATTTGCTGCACCAATTCTAAGTTACAGCTGATACATTCCCCACCAATAATTCTAATGACAGCAATAGCAACACCATCAATACCTACCTGGACCGTCTTCCACCATTCTTCATCATCTATTCACAAGCCAACTTGGTGTCAAAGCTGCTCAGACAGATCGCAAACGCCTGAAAAGCCGACAGGGGATAACGATAGTCCATGGTAAACATATCTTTTCCAACCTTCCCAAACTGCAGGATGATCTTGTCATGCTCCGGAGGTGCCGGTTGGGATGGTGTTGGTGCACCTGCAGCTGGCTGATTGGCAGCAATCAGCTGGAAGTTCTTGACAGAAGCTACTGTTACACGCCCCCTGAAATTCAAACACCAGCACTGCAACTGCTCGTGCCACCTTGGTGCCTTGTTTCGAAGGATTAATGGCCTCTCTTTGCCATCCTCTTCATCATCTCTAGGTCCGGCAATGTCAGAGAATCGGGAGCTGCTAAATTCAATTGAATGGTCAATCGATTTTGAGAAGGAGATACTCCCAAATGAATCCTCTAATGACCGTGGAAGCAACTCAGGCTGGCCAGGTACTATTCCACCGGCATCAAGGGCAGAGGCAGGAATCGAGTGCATGGAGCAATGCATCCTACGTGGACCCCTTGTTCCCAGCACGTTCAGCTCATACGTGACCTGGGCAATGTTATAGCTGCCTGCGGGTACTTTCGGAGAAACTTTCTTGGAGTAGAATCTCCGGCTTGATCGACCTGGTGGAGAGACAACCACTCCGGTGTATGGGGGTTGAGTATCATAAATTATAAATTTCGTACCTAGGAAATTTGACCTGGAAGAAAGTGGAGAAAATGGATTTGTAGTATGTACAAAATAAATATGACCTCTGAAACTTCTGTTATCACAACTTGAAGAACTTTGTGCAGAAAGGACAGAGAAAGACCTGAAGCAAACTGATTTTGTTAATATCTTAAAATAAATTATTTTGCTACCTTAATTTCCCAATGTAGGTGCTGCTTGATCTTGATATGTTGTCGGCATGCATGGAGATGACATACTCTGTGCAAGTAGTGCGCCGATTTCTTTTTGCAGAAAGGAGGAATTTTCCATTTTCAACAAGCAAAGCTGGAATTGAAAAGAATTACATTAGTCCTATGTAAGAAAACAGCAGAACTAACAGAAACAGGGAAATAATTCATTTTAAAAGAGGAGCTAAATGGACAAGAATATTCTGCCTTATCTCATTCAATTATAATTTTACATTGTAATCTTTCTTTGAGCATGCCTCTAATTCTTAATTATTCTTTTTCAAAATCTCGTTCCACACGCTCTTGAATACAGGTAGCTGTCAGTTCTACAATATGAGAAGTTCTGGGCAGAAATCCCAAAGAAACATTAGAAGTAATATTCCTTTTTAATTTATTACTTATACGCAGGCAGATCAATCAACCGTACAAACCAAGCCAATTGAATTGTTCAGTGACTGATACTAGAATCCTCTTTAACAAGGATGATGTAAAACCTACCGAAAGGAAAGAAACTGGATGGAATGTTTTAAATCAAAATTTAATAACTAGAGATACTATAAACTCCATCTATCTCCAAATTCCAATGATTTTGCATAGCTTACTTTTCTTTATACCTTTCCATAGAAAGACAGCTTCCAGTGGCAACTTCTATAAATTCTCAAGAAATACCAGGTGCAAAAAATCAAATTCCCTGTTTCAATTGATTTTTTGTTTTTCTACAAAGAAGCTTCAATCCTTTGAACTTTAAAGTTTAAGAAATTTAAATTTGCTTAATTCATGAATTTTCAAGTGTAAGCGTCTTATGCTGTAACAAACTTCATATCTGCGTAATTCATTATTTTTGGAGTGTAAGCGATCTTTCATGGTACCTAATCTTTAAATGTCCATAATTTTGAGATTACATCTCACCTGACCAGTACGTGATGTAGGTGGTAAGCATGACAATCATGGCAATTATTTGGCAGATTCGACAAGTGGAAGATTACTTAAGAGAGTTGATGAATAGCATGAATCTAAAAATGTTGCAACAATAAATAAAAACGAGACAAGCTATAAAAGAAGACTTTAAGAACAGCAAATAGTAGAGCAACAATAAAAGTGGAGGATATGCATGATAGGCAGACTGCTGCAACTACAAAGTCAATGTAAACCTCCACTGCAAAATAAAGTGGGGCGCATAGAAAGCCTGGATGTGCAAACAGTAGCAAGTGGTTTGTTGTCAGAAAAAACACCATGCACAAGTAAAGAAACAATACAGGGCAGCATTTCCTAAGTTGAGCCAAGGCCTTCTCCTGCAGTGGTGCTAGAAGGGCCTCTCCTGTGCTTAGCTCACAGATTCAAGGCACTCATGGGGTATGGGTTACGGATTCAAGGCACTCGCAGATCAAAGTGATCTTCTTTCTTTTTCTTCTTTATAGAAACCGGTTTATAACATCTACACCTGGCAACTGTATGCATGTGATCAAAGGGCAGCCCAGTGCATGAAGCTCCCACATGTGCGGGGTCCGCGAAGGGGCAGACCACATGTTGGGATGGGCTCGCATGTGGTCCATACCCATGTGAGATAATATGAGAACTTTGGGTTTTGCAAGTGCGAGTGAGAATGAGAAATGTAGGGACGCTGCATAGAGTTGAGGGAGCATTTAAGCCTCCTGATTATGTAATCTGATTAGGTAGTGCACTTCCTCCTCTCCCGTGGATATAGGCGTTATAGCCGAACCACATAAAATTGTTTGTCTGTGTGCGTCTCTTAATCCAAATACAGTCTCATATGTGTGTATGCATCAGAACAATCCTGATTGTCTGACCACAACACACAAAAGGTCTATAGTGTGTAGCCTTACCTTGCATTTTTACACAAGGCTATTTCCACGCCTCGAACCCATGACCTCTTGGTCACAGGACAACAACACTACTGTTGGGCCAAGGCTCCCCTTCTAACTATATGCATGTGATATTAAGCATAATTATGGGAGGTAAAAGAACCCACTTTGAAGAGTAAAAGCCTGAAGCTCGGTGGTAGATCCCAAACCCCAGAAGTAAATTGTGAAATACCAGTCAAGCATCATAAGAGGCAGCCAATTCAAGCTTGAGTATGGCAACAAGAACAGGGCAAACAATACAGTATATTACCCTGGAGGTTCTTCAGTCATTCTTAACCTAAACTAGTATAAAAGGAAAAGCACCAATTACTGGTGGCACTAGAAGATGAGGATGAATCAGACACTTTCTCTCTTAGAGATAGATCCAAAAGACCAGAACTAGACCAGATGTGCAGTATAAATAATAACATACTACAGACCATTTGCTTGCTTGTTTCCATTTCCATTATTAGACTTGATCAAGTTATGTGTGGAAATACAGTTTTCTCAAAATGGCACAGCACAACATATACGTACTACTTCATGTATTTTCTAAACAAAAACAGAGGTTCAAGACTAAAAATGGAAAATTCCTGGCTGTTCCCTCCTTAAAGCTACCATGGTCATAAATCATATCAAATTACGTACATAGTAAAGGTAACCATTTCAATGCAGACACAGATAATGACTTTGACATTATCAAAAGAGAAGGATGGAATAAGAATTGTCACTAGAAAGGAGAGCAAAGGCCTTATAGAGCAGTGGTGCAAGTAGCAACTTCTCTTATGGAAATCAAGAGTTCAAAACTATTAATGGGTGAGTGTCCAACATTAAAAAAGAAGAAGAAGAAGAAGAATAAACTGTCTTTAGAAAGAAAAATATGACAATCTGGACAAAGGCTGCAACGGAGGACATTATCAAGTATCCAAAATATTTATTACATGTAACATTAACAAATGTACACAGCTACCAGCATCTCTCATCATTAACTGCTTAATGAGTTAAAATTGAGGTATTTTTTTTCTTACAATGTTGTAACAGTCAATGATCATTTTTATCTTTCGCAGTTATTGTATATTGTATACATATTCAATGATCTTCAGCTTGCCTATCAAAAGAAAAGAACAGAAGGTTTACTATATTAGTTTCTCATTTCATTTTAATTCTCAATCCTATTTCTCATTCATTAACCCAAAGCTGCATATCGAAGCAGAAATTTACTAAATGAGCATACTTATATCTGACAAATACTAGTAGGGTCAGAAAGACAGGTAGAAGCTCCACCAGTGCCTGGGGGCTAAAGAAAAAAATGGACATAATCTCACGCTGGTACAAACTGTCCATATAACAGCATAAAGGAATGATACACCCATTAAAGCAAAATCCAGAACCGATGCCACTATTATGGCAATATAAATCAGAACCAGCTTGAAAGAAATTAGAAGGTTACCAGGGCTCAAACATAAAAAGAGGTGATAGGTTAAATTTGATTTGTCCCTCTTAATGAAGCATTGAATTGTTCCATCACGAGGACCAGGCTGCAAAAATCAAACATGATTTGTCAAATAAATAACACTTTGAGTAGTGAGATATAAACCATTATAAATGTCACAAACAAACAGATAACCTTCACCACAGTGGTTATAGCTCAAAATCAGTGACGAAAAATGACAATAAGTAAACTGAAAGAATAGAAAGATAACCTGCTTTAAGGAAACCGGGAAAGTAAGCTTCCCACAGAATTCTGGGCTTTTAACAATTTCCTTACACATTTCCCTCCATGACCTACAAACAGCAGCGCATGCAACAACGTGCTTGCGTGCAGGCCAGGTACTTTCACTTGCCTCCAACCTTTTAATCACATCACGAAGCAACTCTGGGGGAAGACTCGCCCAACTACTCTGCCCAATATCCAGTAGTCGGTCGTGCAGCTCATGAACAGCACCTTGGGATTTGCCCCTGTGATGGCCTGCTAATCTAACTTCAAAACTCCGCCTCGATAAGCTCCCAAAACTATCTCTTACATCACGAACTATGCTACGGAACGACATCTACGCCAATAAGCTGACAGATAAGCCACGATAATTATACGCATACACTTTCAATACACTTGGGTTATATGGTAACCACGAACTGCTCCATCAATATGTTAACTGCTGAAAAAACAAAGATCGTAGAAACATTTCTTATCAGATTCCTCGAATAATATAAATCAAGCTCCTCATTCAGGGAAATTCAAGCTAAAGTTGGCAATTTTACCAAAGAAACATCCTCCAACCCGATACAGAACACAAATTTCGTGGGGAAGACGCAGAGAGCAATAATCCTACAAACGGTCACCAACAGGTGCTAAAAGAGAATATCTGAGAGCGACATGACAATAATTTGAATATCTGACAGAGAAATGAAATCAAAGGAAACGTTTGGCAGTAGTTTTCAGATTAATATTGACACGAAATACTTCTGGATATCTTACAGATCAGCCCCATGCTGGCGTTTAACCCTAATAAACGCACCAAACAGTGGAACGGCTCGCAGGAGATACGCTTACTAGCGAGAAGAAACTATAGGCACGAGAAAACCGCTTCCAAGCAAGCATCTTAGAAAAAAGTAACGCGAAGTATCTACCATGCACCTGGTACGCTGTGGCTCGGGGGCTAAACAGCCCCAGTTTCAGATCTGTCAGGTTTTTGGCCGCGACTTTAGGAATCCGTCGTGTAAGACCGATTGACCCTCGCTTGCGCAATAGCCGGCGGCGTATTTTAGTAGAACCCAACGAAGAAAGATAAAATGCACTGTGCCAGTAAACCAGGAATCATGATCAGATGTCTCGCCTGCTAAAACAGCAACGAGAATGAAGGCGAAGGTATCGCCACAAAAGGGACGACTGCCACGAATCAATCTCACTAAAATCAACTGATTACTGAATCTTTCAAATCTCTATAAACAGATTTTTATCTGATGGTTACTAAAGACGAGCACAGATGCTAGGTTTCTCGCCGATCTCACAAAATGAGAAGTACAACCACAGATCTGCACAGAAAACAAGCACAACCTTTGAGATGAAGCAAATTGACAACTCTCACATGGTTGATGCAGAATACTGGAGGATATTCACAAAAAGAGATAAAAATGCGGCCTCCGTTGCATCATTGAAGAAGCAACAAAGCGAACACGAAATCGAAGCTCAATGCGAAGTGCACTTCGTGTTCCCAATTTCCATCACGAAGAGAATGAAAATCAAGATAAAAAGAGACAAAATTTGAAATTACATAAACAATTAAAAAAAAGAGAGGCTAAAAGCGAAGATCTGACAGGATATCTCAAAATCCAAGCGAATATAGAGCAAAAATTCAAACGAACAAGATATAACCTAGGATTTCCGTCAAATCTCAGGAAAAAACTTCTTTTTTGACCAATTTCTCCTGGCTCTGCGAGCAAATACTACAGAGGCATCACAAAACCTTAAAGAAAACGGATGTCCTGGACTCCACGCAGGACCTTCAAGAAAACCTCAAACACCAGCACAAGATCTGCTTTATCAGAAGCCAGATCTAACAAAAAGCAAGAAAAAAACATTAGAAAAAAAAAAAGAAAGAAAGAAAATTCTCACCTTCGCATAAGCTTGGGAGAGATCAGATCCTTCTCCTCAGCAGCCAGTTTACCATCCGCTCTTTTCTCTCAGAAGCCGGATTCCAAATCTCATTAAATCCAGTTGAGAAAGAAAGAGAGAGAAAAAGAAAAGAAAAGAGCAGCTCCCAGCAATTCAACTATCCATTTGACTTTTCCGTTCCGTTACCTGACGGAAATTGCACACTTCCCGCCCCTTCCCAAGCCTACAAAGCCAGCCGATTCCCTCTCCGTCTGGTTTAAAAACCCAACGCCGTTTGACTTTGACGACGAGACAGTGAGAGGAGGCGTAAGCAAGAAGCTTCCAAGAAACGGAACAGCGCTCCTTTTCCTTTTCTTTATAAGAAAAAAGACGGCATCTTTTTCCGTCTTTTTCCTCAACGCATTGACTTGGAAGTTTTCGCGTTTGCCTTCCGGGTTAAAGAAAGGTTCTCCTCTCCTGCCCGGCCGTCTGCAACTCCAGTCGGAAAAACCTACAGATTGAAGGTGAGGGCGTCCGGCGGGAAGATTATCTATTGACGGTTAAAGGAGAGAAGAAGGGATTTGAGGAAGAAGAAGAGGCCAGTGGATGGAAGGGCTTTGTTTTGGATTTGAAGGCAAAGTGGTTTTCTTTTTGTTCACTGCCTCACATGATGCATGGGTTCGTGTGCGAAGTATTATGAGGGGGGCACGCTTTCATGATGAAGCCCCTAGTCGTACAATGACTAAATTACCCTTGACTAATGCATGCTCCTTCCTCTGATTCATTTGTTTTAATAAAAGTCCGAAACTGGAACAAGAGATTATCGTGGGGGCAAATTCGTAAATAAATATGAAGTCTATCCAGCGGCTGCGATGATCGAGTGGTTCTTCTATCCAGAGTGACTATTCTACCCTTGAAGGATAACGGTTTTAGCCTCTTGCCTTCGCGTGAGAGTATGGGTATTTTCGGTATTTTACTTAAAAAGCCGATTACCCATGCAGCCAACACGACACGAGGAACTTTGCTTATCTAAACAATTTCCCGTGGGACCCACAAAAGGTGGGCCATGTTGTTGCCAAATCTTTTTCCATCGATGGTATCAACTAGCAGTAGTTTCTGGCGGAAAACGGACACCAAAGAAAGATCTAGATCGACAATGGGGAAATCCTGATCCCTCAAAAGGTACCTTGTCTTAACATTTCAGATATTTTGACGATTGCCTCTCTAAAATTGGGATCAACTAGATGAACAGTTTGGATCAGTCAAACTCGATCTCTCCTGCCGACCATCAATCGAAGCAAAAAGTCAATGGTCCATCTATTAACAGGTGAACAAAACTATTGAAAATGACCCCAATTGTACAATTTTCTACGATCATCTATGAATTATAAGAATAAAAATCAGCATAACGTGCCACGTGAACATGGGAGGGTCAGGCAGGCCACTTCATTTACCTGTCCCTCAAAAAAGCAGGCTCCAAAATTGATAATGCACAGCTTTATTTTGTATTTTTGCAAAAAATTATTTTTACCAACTAATGGTCTCAAAGTTACATAATGACAACTTTACCGTTACCCCAAGATTCACCTTAGACTCCATTATTCTATAAATGAAAAAAACTTAGGAACCGAAAACCATAAAAGTGACCATCAACAAACGGTCTATGGTTAAAGTTGCCGAACCACGACTCACCTGCATTTTTTAGGCTTTCACCAACCTCTAAATTTTAGAAGAACCTACGCCATGCAGTTCTTCCAATTAATGGCGACGGAGGCATGAGTCACATTTTTTTATCCCTTTCTTTTTCTCCGTGTGAAAGGTGCGTAGCTTACTTTTTTTTTTTCTTTCGTCTAACTTGCAGCACTATCCAAAGACCTGATTCATGCATTCTCTTACTTGGTGGTGGCACTATTCTACTTTACAAGAATTATAAAGCAAATCACTCATATCCTATCAGGTAAAGCGCATTCAATGGGAGATGCTAAGTTGTTTGCCACCAATTGCCGTAGACATTCGTTGATGGTATAATAATTAGGGATATCGAAGAAGTAGATGCTGCTTTTTTTTCTTAATTAGGGATATCTAAGCCAATTATTATATGCAAAATAGCTTGGATAGACTAGATATCAAATTTTATACTCATTAAATACTTTTAGCTTATATTTCTATGACAAAAAGTCACAATTATTTTTTTTTATTAATTTTTTAATCATCCAAATGCTTTCATATCTCGTGGGTTACCTAATTTCTCTACTTTGAAGATAATGCATGGCTTGGACCTTCGAAGACAAAGTTCTGGGAGCACCCTTTACTTCTTCCAATGCTCAAGACCGTCTTCTATTAGCATGGCTCAGTTCCATATAAACTTAAAAATTTTCAAAGGAGTAAGGACTCTTTTTTATGCAAAAAATGTAATTAAAAAAGCTTTTGTATTTTTCAAATTATGTGCAAATTATCGAATTAATCATCTTATATATTGAATGCTGAACTCTCACAAACCAATGGGCACCCCGAGACCAACCATTGGAAAGCACCTTCTCGAGCCATTGCGCTAAAAGCTTTCTCTTATTTTCCTTATCAACTTATTCTAGAATTTGGACTTGGTAACTCTGATTCTTACGGTAAAAGTTGTCGTTATGCGATCTTGAGGTCACGAATTCAATATGTAAAAATAGCTTCTCACAAAAATGTAAGATAAGACTATATACTATAAATCTTTGTGATCCGTCTCTTCTCTAGACCCTGCATAGACAGGTACTTTGTTCACCGGGGTTATCCTTGTTTACTCTGATTCTTGCAACT
The DNA here is from genome assembly GCA_035236585.1 of Warburgia ugandensis. NCBI lineage: Eukaryota > Viridiplantae > Streptophyta > Magnoliopsida > Canellales > Canellaceae > Warburgia > Warburgia ugandensis. The sequence goes on from CP141126.1 coordinate 9,630,086, forward strand.
CTGGGAATGTGGAGACACCCCTAGTGCTTCTTTGCCATGATTTTGAAGAACTGTGTAAAATAGTTCTAAGTCACTGTCGTGGGGTTTGTCCAGACTATTTAGGGCGTTTGGTTTGGTGAGCTTGTGTTTGGTTGATTGAAATAACCCAGAAGTGTCCAAGACCTAACAGCTATGTCCCAACGCACAAACTCGTCAATGTGGCCAATATTCCTTTCATATTATGGCGGAAGTCCAAGGTGCCACAAAAGGCGACCGCATTCCACTTTTGATATTTTGCTGAACAGGACATATCCCGTATTATCCGCAAGCCCGACAGTAAGGCAGTATTATTCATCGAAGATGGGACCTCAAAGTTGAGCAGTCTGAACTATGCTACATCTACTACATTACGGTAAACTAGAAGGAAAAGAATCTATAAACCATGTATATCATTTGAATTGATCTTTCATTGGTTGGGAAAAGTGTGGCTATCAATGAAATTGTGTTCCTACTAAAAGAAGAAAGAGAAGAGCCCTTGAAAGGGGAAAAATTGGGCAAGGGCCTAAAGTATGCGGCCTTATCTTGCATTTTGTAAGAGGCTATTTTTATGCCTTAAGCCTGTCACCTCAAGGTCACATGATGATAACTTTTACCATTGCACCAAGGTTCCCCTTCCTCTAAGCGACTAATGATACGTAATTAACTGCCATAAGTAATAAATTTCAATGGTTGGACCAGACTTGAGATTTGAAAGCTTCTCTCGTTTGGGCTAAGAGATGGGCGTTTCGACTTGTCACCGGTGAAATCGGTGGACTTAACGGGGTCCTAGCTAGGAGGAATGCTATATTTAGGGGGCAACCTCCTAGTTATCAAAAGCATCACCATAGTTTTACATGATAGGACCTATATAGAAGGCAGCCTCAGTGCAACAGTAAAGTTGTCATTGTGTAACCTTGAGATTAAGCGTTCAAGGCATAGAAACAGCCTCTTAAAAAAATATAAGGTAAGACTACATACTATGGATCCTTGTGGTTTGCCCCTTCTACGAACCCAGTATCGTATAGGCGGGAGCTTTGTGCCCAGGGGCTGCCCTTTGTAGGACCCATTGTAGTTGATCCAGGCTTTTCATTTCGATTTCTTAACATCGAATATCTAGTGGTTCAAACGCCATCCCGATTGGACAACTCCAACATCCAAAGTGAGGAGTTTTAGTTAGTCGTCAACTCTCTGGATTTGCTTGTGAAAAGTTCAGATTGCTTCGATCGACGGGGCATGTTATAAATATGCTTACAAGAAATGGGTGTGGGAGATTGAATAGGACTGAAACAACCAAGGCAAGCCAGTAACCGTGGATTTAATAGAAGTGAGCCATACTTGCTTTGACTTCTTCCAAGATAAGGGTAGATTAACTGAGGGCTCAGTTCTGCCACTATTTGATCCCGGATGGACAATCATAAATGTTGGGAAACAGTGAGTTTGAATGTAGGTGTCTCAAACTAATTCAGTTTCTTTGAATGGGACCATTATGATTCTCAGCAAGAATTTCCAAGTACCAGACAAAGTCTCCCCCCTCCACCAGCGTTGCACATTGGACCTAAACGATATTTTCAAGGAATTAGAAGCCTACAATCTCAATTTAGTGCAATATCAGCATTATCCACTGTTTAACTCGGTTGAATGCGTTGCCCTTGAAAGTTGAAACATGTTTATTCTGCCAAATTTTGAGTGGAATAGTACTGTAGAGCGCTACTACAGCCAATAGTCGTGTAGTAGTCGCCTTTTTTTGGATGAAAAGCTCCATCTTTAGATGATCTCACCTCTTCACCTGACTATTCCGGCTTTGGATGTCTAGAAATCCAAAGTGCCGTGCAGACTGGATGATTTTCAAATGGATTGTTAGAAAGTTTATCTACAAGTATTTGCATTCAACGATCATGTACAGAGAGTTTTTAGGTGCTCAAATAATTTAATCCTCATGATTTTTCATTTATGTAGTATCCATGTATAGCTGGAGAAATCAGATGAACGGGTTAAATCATCTAAAAGCAACCCTTCACGCAATAGTCTGTGACTACACTGTAATACATCCAGTTGCCATACTGTTACGCTCTATTACAATTTGGAGCCATCAAAATTGAGGCTCTTCGCCTCTCCCCGATTTCTAAGTTTGTGGTAACGTGAATAGAACTAGAGTTGGGTTCGTCTGGCAGAGGGGATAAGAAGCAGTCGACAAAAACATCAGTGGATTGTTCCAAAATTCCATTACTTTTAGGTGGTCTCACAAATGAATGACGTCCTTTGAATAGTTAATAACGCAACAAGTGAAAATGCGAATAGCTGCAAGTGGTTGACACAAATCTCATGTGACCAGTAAATTTATTTATAGACTTTCACGTTACAAAGGATAACAACAACTCAATATACAAATCGAGATAAGAGTGTTGTCATTAACAGCTCTAATCTCAACAGCAGGATAAGATGAATATAAAATTGAACTTTATACGTTTGAAAGGTCTTGGAGGGAGATGCTAAATTCTAACCCTTGTATCATGCAATTGAAAGATTGCTTATTCACATTTGAAATAAAAAGGGTAACCCCGGTGCACTCACCTATGCGTGGTTTGGGGAAAGGGCAGACCCTAAGGGTCTGTAGTATGCAGGTTTATCTTGTATTTTTACAAGAAGTTGTTTTTATGCCTTAAACCCGTGACCTCAATGTCACATGACGACACCTTTTACCGTTGCGCAAGGTCCCCTTACGCAAACCAAATCAAAGGCCACGAGTTACGGTTGGATGCAATCAGATAGAAAAAAAAATAATCATTTAATTTGCTTCTCCACATCCCTTTACCTTTGTGATTAGATAGAAAAGTCCCTCTCATAACGATGCTTCAACGGCTCGGCTATTACTTTGTGGCCACAGGTGCCTTTAGTTCAAATTTTAAAGAACTTAAACCTCGTCCTCTTTCGGGCTTGCAGGCTGCTTTTGTTTTACTTTTTTTGTTTGCAGAGGAATTCTGAAGATCTTGTTGTCAAGTCAACACTCAGGCTACTAATCCAAGAATTCTTGTACGATAAATGCCCAATCTTTCAGTCAGAATGAGCACTCAAGTGCAAGGGTCCACCTATGACTGTAGCTAGGATTATCCAATCTATAAGATACTTCAACCCAGACAGGCTTGTCCTATGAATGACATGGATTATTATAGTGGTGCATCCCACGTAGGGTGGCGATTGGACAGACAATATAGAGGGCCGACGTACAAAGTGCACGGGGGAAGCTAATCATGGATCTGTTTATATGTGCCTGCAGGTCTGGTCTGTTAATTAGCAGTTTCGGCCTCTTAATCAAGCAAGAGGCACAAAACACCACGGGAGGGCACATTATCACGTTCACGTGGCTTTTCCGAGGAGACGAGCCTTTCTTCACGCGGTCTCCACCAGCCTAAAGAAACTCAATGAAAGAAAGCAAAGAAGAAGAAGACGAATTTGGCGGACCTTGCTATAGTTATTTGGGAGTAAGAGAGTTATTGTCTCAAAAGGAGTTTTGACTCAATGCTAAAGTTGTTGTTGGTTGTTGTTGTGTGATAACTTTAAGACATGAAAATAGCATTTTATAAAAATGCAAGATAAAACTGTATACTATAGATCGTTGTGATTTGCTCTTTTTCAAAATCCTAAAATTATTGTATACAAGTGAACGTATTATATGCGGCCATCAGCTTCCTTAGAATATGTTGGGGCTTGACTTTTCATGATTAGACATTCTAGTCATGCACCTTGCATGTGCATTCATTCACATTGTTGGCAGGGCAGTGCAACAAAATTCATGTGGCTGCTAGTTGCATTCGTTGTGCTTGCGGTTGCACGTGCAGGGCATTGAGAGAGAGAGAGAGAGAGAGAGAGAGAGAGCAATGTTTCCGTTAGCTGAAAGGTATCATCCTTGTAGGAGGACACATTTTTGCAAATCTGAGTAGATAGCATGGTCATGTATAGACATGCACCTTGCATGTGTATTCATTATGTTGTTGGTCGGGCAATGCAATAAAATTCACGTCACTGCTTGTTATATTCATCGTGCATGTTGCACGTCCATGGAGAGAGAGAAAGAGTCTGCAATTTTTCCATTAGCTGAAAGATATCATCCTTGTAGAAGATACATTAGAAGGGAGGCCTTGATGCAATGGTATAATTGTCGCCGTATAATCTTGAAGTCATGAGTTCAAGGCATGAAAATAACCTTTTATAAAATATAAGATAAGACTACGAACCCTGTTATGAGACTATGGACACGTTAATAGAAGTAGATGGGCCATAGCTGCCAGAACCTAAATCTGGGAAGAGTACTGGACAGCAGACAAACGCTAGAGGTGGGACATCACTTTCTAGGTGGGTGTCATTAGGCAAGATGATGGTGATCAAGCGGGACGTAAAGATGCAATAACGGTCCCTTGCACGGCAAGATGTCTTGACTAGATTAGGGTTTCCAGTCCAGTATTCTTTGAGATTTTCTAGTTCCTACTGTCCAAGGACCATCCTAGTATATAGTTCTCGAGATCCGTCAGAGGCGCCACCGGCAAATGAACAAAAATTCTTGGCTGTCCCATAATTCATCAATAGAACTGGAGCACTATTAATCAACGTTCTTTTAAATTTCTCAATTGAAGTTGATTCATCATATTTTCTGGTCACGGTGTTAAAAATGTAATAAAAAGGCTCATATTGATTTTTCTTTGTCACACCCTAGGTTTTTATAAACCTTTTTCCCAAAGTAATAATAATAATATATTTTAAGAAAAATAGACGGGATTCCTGAAAATAAAAACTTAAATATCTATAAATTTTGCACTATGTTAAAAGAATTAATTGGAAACAAAAACCTCGGGGGTCAACCAAGTTCCAAAACTATAACAATTAAAATCAAATCCGAATACTCTGAGTATGCTCGATTTAAAATCATAATAAATACACAAGCTGATTAAAGATAATAATAAATCAAGTCAAAAAGCCACCATGGTCCATCCATGATCACCACAATAATTACATATGAAATTTAACGTTCACTACACCATAGTATGAGTCCAATCTATCCAAATATGTAAACATCCAAGTAAAGTCTCAAAGTCTAATACAAGCCTATGGAACATACACTAATTTGTCTCAAAATACAAAAAGTGGATAGTCTTTAGGTCCTCGACCAAATTAATGCTACTCCACCATCTTTCCTTTTCAGCTGTCGCGCTCCAATCTAAGGTATTACAAAACAAAACAGTGCCTCAGCAAGCTATGCTTGTGTGTATATGATCACACTCAATTAAAGCTTACTAAAATTACATGGTGAATCTCATGAAACAAACATATATAATGCATGTAAAATAATCAGGCACTCATAATGGAGTAACATACGAAAATCATAAATCTTTACAAATAGATATTAAGTCAAATTATGATGACATGCAAGGCATGATAAAAAGTACAGCTGCACGTTCATCAAAATAATACAAGTCCATGCCCTCAGAATACTATGCATACATGTCATGACAAATAGAGTACTGTATCAAACACAATCCCAAGAGTGTCCCACGATGCTCAATCACCGATGATGAGTACTCATACCAACCCTAGGTCCCTCCCGTGCAACCTGCATCAGCCCCCGGAGTTCCTCACAGCTTAAGCCATGCTTGCCCTGATTCACCTCACATATAAATCCACATGAGCATACAAAATAACAGTATGGGCTACTATGATGCATTGGCAACCCCAACAAGATCTGGACCACTGTTGCTCCCTATCAACACCCAAACGGAAGACTTTCTTCGTCCCCATGGGAAGGAATGGACTTGTAGGGGGGACTAACTATGATACCACCACCTAGGTACCTAACCCTGTAACACTTAGCATAGTACCTACTGGGTGAAAGCACCCGTCATAAATTAACAACAAGTTGTAAATCATAAAAAGACTTCATAACATAATCTCAATAAGTACGATCAAAACTAATAATAAATACAGTACATCATGTGTAAAACATGGTTATTCGCAAAAACAAAATATCATAATACCAGTAAGAAGTAATAACACATTTATGTGACTGTGAGAAAACTCAAAAGCACATGCCTCAAGAACGTTAGAAAAAAGGTCATGGTTACTAAAATTATAGAGAAACTTCGAATGAAATCACCTATCTCGATAAATGCAATGCTCTAATCAAGCGCGTGGGTAATGCCATGTCATGCACTCTGACGTACTTGTCACATCATAAGTCATCTATCACTTGGCAATTCAATGAGATCTATTCTTCTAATCTCTTAGATAATTTCATATTTGATATGTACAATCAAGGTCTAAGGCCTGATCATCCATTGATCAGCCTGATCTAGGTTATCTAATGGTATTCAGTGGTTTAATCATTTAAAAGGTGTTCAGATCTAGAATTTCAAGTCAAGTATAGGTTCGCGCTGTTGAGACGATCGCAACACCTCTTTCAGGTCGCTATTTGGACATCTATAGCTCCCCAAATCACATTTTTGGTGAATGAACAGCTCAGAGAGTCCAAAACAATAAAAAAATAATAGATTTAAACGAGTGTGGTGCCACATGGCGCCGCGTTGCTGCCGCATGGCGCCACGCGTTGCGTGCTGTGTGCATGTCGGCACGTGCTGCACGGGTGTAGCGTGCATGGTGCTGCATGTTGCGTGCTGCGTGCATGTCGGAGCGTGCGCTCGCCGCCCGATTTGCCAGCATGCGAGCAACCATTGAGCTGCTGCCACTATGGGCCGTTGTTGGGAACTTCGATCGGCTGGCCATCATCGCTAAAGATGATAGCCGGACTCTGGTCGCGCATCGACGACTATCAGGTGTCCACATGGTGGGATTTTTACACCGTTTCGTTTAGTTTTTCGTTTAGATCCCGTTTTTAAGCACCTATTCAACAAATTCTATTGTTATTAGTATTTTCACACGATTTTTATCATGTTCCTAAAAATCTTCTTCTTACTGTTTTTTGAGTTTTTTGGTATCCCTAGCTGTCCGATCATCATGAAAATTTATACGTTTGTTCTTTGTGTTACTATGCACAAGATGAATGGTTCAGATCATGATCTGTTATTGTTTTATCGATTTACATTGGAAAAAAAGTAACACATATTATTTCACCGAAAACGGCAATCCACACTTTTTTCGGCGTGAAAAACTACGAAAACTCCTGTCATCGTGTGCACTTGAGAGGGAAGGTTTTGCGGCATTGGTGACACAAAAACTGAGAGGGAACATTTTGGCCATACAAATAAAACAAGACAAGGTTTTATAGCCTCATTTGTGGGTTCCCGCGCCCTATACATGGGCCCTACGTGTATTTACCATTTTACCCCCTTTTTTTGCCATTTAAATAAATACAAAATTTAAATAAATTAGCTCTTTTTCCTTTAATCTATGATTTTAGCGTTCTTAGTGGTATTAGATTCCATTTTTCAAGTACATTCAAATTATTGAGGTTTTAACTGGAGATTTCATCTCCTATTTTCCCAAATCCTCAATTTCTTAATTTAAAAAAAATCATAATTCTTTGAAATTATGTATTTTTCAAATTTTAAAATTTTGGGTTATTACATTCTTAAAACAAGTCTATAAGAGAGTGGAATGTTCATAATTTTGGTAACTTAATACTTTAGGCAATAGTTTGTTCGAGGAAAAGTTTTTGCACAAAAAATCATTTCTTTTCCTTGGAATTATTTCTTGAAGTAAGGAGTCATATTTCCACTCAATTTCATCAATAAATACTGCACCCAAAAAACCAAAGAAAAAAAGAGAAGCTTATGAAATCATTCTTGACATGTTGAAATTAAAATTATAATTGTTCTAATCATATGCCCCACTAATTAGTCCAAGCGAGGGCATTTATTCTATAACCTATCAAGATGTACTTTTGGTATTTAAGGTGTAATTGACATGTGATTGGTTGGAGAAAAGTCAAAAGTAAAAAAAGTTAGAGAATATAACTACTTTTTACTTTTTTTTAACAAATTAAATGTCACTTGTACTTTACACTTGCTTTAAATAGCTGAAATTATCACTTCTCACACGACGGCCTACGGATTTATCAAACAAGGTTTTTGCTTTATATAGTAGACATGTACAGATAGATATAATATAAATATGTTTCTATAATTTGGTTATTTTCGAAGGGGAGCCTTGGCGCAACGGTAAAAGTTGTCGTCATGTGACCTTGAGGTCACGGGTTCAAGGCGTGGAATCAGTCTCTTGTAAAAATGCAAGGTAAGGCTGCCTACTTTAGGCCATTGTGGCCCGCCCCTTCCCCGGACCCCGCATAGGCGGGAGCTTCGTGCACCGGGGCTGCCCCTTTTGAATCTGGTTATTTTCGTGCAAGAGGTGACACATGGAAGGGCATATTGAATAACAAGGAGGGCGGAAATGGGCCAGAAATATTTATATTTCTAACAATGATCCATGTTACAAGCTTTGCATCAGCATGCAACAACTTAAAACAGAGTTAAGAACACTGTGGCATTGCTAGACAAATAGTCACAAACACCGTTAACCAAACCTGAACCTATGACCTGCACGGTTGAAACCTACTCTTACGCCACTGCCATACACTTAGACGGTAGAATTTCCCAATTGTCATGATTTAAGGATGACTATATATCTATAGTGGGACAGTTCAGACGAATGACTTTGATCAACCATGAGAACCGCCACACTGTAGCCACGATAAATAAGTAAATGGAAAAGAAGTTATCGCAGTGGTGAAACTTGAATCGTCTCCAATTACGAGGAGAAGGTGCACATGGCAGCTGAAAAAGGGGATTAATGGGGGAAAATAGATTTGAGGACCGGAATTGCGACTTCCATGCCCAGTGACGATTAAGGTACCATTTGACCCGCCTAACTCTATGTTGGGTGGATATAGCAGTTATATTCACGACAGAGGAAGGAGTACAGTCTCCATTTTTTTTATACATTTTGAACCTATTTCTAAATAGAGTAGATAGGCTAGGTATCAAATTCTATACCCATCGTATGTTTTTAACTTATATGTTATAGGAGAAAAATCACAATCGTCTATTTTTATCATTTTTTTCAAAGATTTAAAATAAGTTGTTAGGATTGTCCAAATGCATAGACTTTTCATGAGTTACCTATTTTTTATATTCTAAGCATAATGAACTACTTAATTTGCAAAAAAATATTATACCATAAAAAGGGGCTCCTGTTAAGCGTGTGTACCTACTGGAATTCTACTGAAAAACTTACTCAACTTTGGTTTCCTGTTCCATCTCCTATTGGTGTGTCCTTCTATCAAGTCTTTCGACTTCGTTAATTGAAGGCATGGGAGCTGTTTGGCACAGCAATAGCAAACTAAAGATATGCTTATACATGGATGGTGATCATATATATCTCTTGCTAATGCCAGCCATAAACTTTTGATATAGTTATCCATACATTGAATAAATTTTTGTATGTAACGAATCATTGTCCCTGGATAATTTAATCAATAGATGTGTTGTCCCGGTGAAGTCCCATTCTTATTTCATTTTTTTATTTTTTTTCTGGAAAGGTGGATGTTTTTAAAGGAAAATATAGCAATTCGAGATACTGTTCCATTATTTCCAGCATTTATACAGTGACTTTGATGATGCAGGGATGTGTAGCATTAGTTGTTTCTGTAACACTAAATTGCTGTGACGGGGGATGTCTAACTTCTACTGTTTTAATAGCCAATACCCACTCAATGGCTATATTGGAATAACAAATATCTAGCATAGTTAATGGCAGACAACTTGGCACCTCCATTTCTCCCGGAATACACGCTTGGTTTGCAACTTTTTCAGATACATCAGAATGTGTGAATAATTTGCTGTCTAAATCTTCGTTTGTGCCAAAGAAAAAAAGGTTGCTATTTTAGACTCAAATATCTGATCAGTCAGTTTGTAATTCTACAGCGTCTGGAGTTCTAACATCCATCTATTATTGTGGTATTCTATCATGGTGGGTGTAGTGGATCATGTCATTTTCGCTAGTGGACGCCCATTTACGAGTCCCCTTCCCTCCATAAAGAAGAGATTAGATATTACAACGTGGTTGCTGACCAAAATTTAGGAGTTATACGTGAGGCAAAGTACATGATCTTTTGAATGGTGGAATTTTATTGATAGGAAAGAAATGAGGCAAAGTACAGATGGGTTCAATCTTAATCCTTGCATAGACCACACCCAAATTGTAGCCCAAACATGATGATTGTATGATTCTGGCAGAGTAAAACTTTCTTTCTGGTTCTTTATACAAATTAAGTTTCTAGCCATTGAATTGCCCTACCGTCGTGGTGCTTGGACTACAAAATATCTAAATTCAGGAAAATCACAGGGGTCAACAAAAGGTGGCACCCATCATGTCAAAGTGCGTGCCACACGGCCGGTGTCGCGCTCTCTGATAAAATTCCTCCAGATAGTGGGAGGACCAAAGACTTGTGCACGACCCGGTACACAGCGGTGAGTCACGTGGATCATTTTAACTTCGGCCTTCTCTTTTACTTCAACTAAAAATAAATGCAGGTAAATGAGGTGGTAGCCCATGATGCATGGACCAGCACTTCATTATATGATCCTTAACCGTACAAAATATTAGTTTCCCAGCAGGTGATCCTAAAACCATCAGAGTGAGAGGCAAATGAATGTTTTCACAGTTTCTACAATTATGTCACTGATAATCATCCATTTTCAACTTCTAGCTAAAGAGTTAAGGTCATCAAAAGAGAGATATTATGAGTCCAGTTCGGTCGTATTTTACTTTGCATTTCCATGTTTACAATGCTCAACACCATTTCTCATATATTTTTGGAATCCAATGAGCTGAATATTATATCCCTGAAGTCCAAACTACTGGAAAAACAGCTCAATTTTGAAAGTCAATCTTCATCTGAAATCCTGGTAGATTAGCCGCTCATGAACATTTGATAGAGTAGATGTGGCTCTTAGATATGTTTTCTTGGAGATCTAAGCATTCAGCACGTTTGGAATGGCATAGATCTGGACTTCATGCCCATTATATCCTTTTAATTTAGGTTTTTTTGAGTTGAAAATTAGAGTCATTGATTTTCCCAAGTCCTAAAACAAGTTTTTAGGATCATCCAAGTGCATTGATTTATACAAGATGACCTAGTTCTGTACGATGGTTAGATCATACAATAACACTCCAGAGGAAGCATCGACTCTATTAAATGTTCATGAGTGTCCACTCCTACTGGGAGGACTATGTGAACAATGGTTCTTCAAGTTTTTGGGCTTTTAAAACATCCTCAAATATTATTAATTTGGATAATCTAATTGGTGGGCCCATTTTGCAAAGTTATCGTCTGAAAAATCATACTTATATGATGATTCTAACCTGATCAAAAGTCTATACATAAAAGTTAAGTGCTCGGGACGAATATCCTCATTTGAAGGTCAAATTTCCATTAAAAAAAAGAAATGGAGTTAGAGAATCGCACTATGTGTGTATGCATTTAATTGTAATAACTTTAGATGGCCCCACTTATCCAAATGATCTAAAACATTAAATGGCCCATGCCGTTCAACTTATGACTCACTGAGCTAACCTAACCATCTACTTTAATAGGGATTCTTTAGTCGTATAACCATCCATTTAATGGAACAAACTTGAAGGTTATGATGGTGGAAAATGATACAAAAAGACGCTTCTCCCATACTCTTTGCTTCAATAGACACAACTAGGCGGTCGTTTGTCTATCTTTTCCTTGAGATGGATATTTTAATTAATTTTCCAACCTTTTGTTGACGTATTAGTGTACCTCCTTAACAACCTGCATTAGGTTAGAAGAAATATACATCGGCATTATTTAAAGTAAAAGCTCAATAGTTGGTTTGGTGGACCCGGTGGTTGGGCTCTGTTGTTACAGCCACTGTTTGCACTTGCACTCCATATGTGCCACTTGGATGCGACTAGGGTCGTTGATCCCATTTGGTGAGCAAAAGTTGGACTTAGTACTGTTCATCTCCTGATTTGATGATTCATGGCTACGGTATGGCCATTACATTCAATGGCACTACCACTGAAAGCGCCATGAAATCCGCTTGTTTGGCTGGAAAATGTTGACGAGAATACCCACTCACCAGGGTTCTAACATTGGTTTTCGAATTGGGTTGGATCTTTGTGTGGTTAAATATTTGGCTTGCCTAGACTTTGAGCTTATCTTGCCATAGTGCGTCCATCAAGCCATAAACCAGTTTGTTAACAGTGTGGTAAATACAAGTGGTTGAGCCTGGCCCAACATAGGTCTGCAGTCACGATCAGCGCCTAATTCTTAGCATTCTAGGCAACATAAGATGTTGTTCGACCTGGCCATATAAAGTTCGGTCTAGCATGTCCTGCTATGCTTGCATGAGGATGCGACTCCAATTGGCATTCTTTCAACAGCACTGCAGGGCTTACTTTGGACGTCCAATGGCTTAAAGTCATGCCAATCTTATTGCCAGTTAAATGCATTTTGGGCCGTGAAGTGTGAAGCCCATCTTGTATGTTGTTTCTGGCCGTCCATGTAAGCAGACCAAAACTCATCTAGCAATCAACACGATAGTGGGGTCATTGACGTCTATCAAGTGTACCAACCAATGGACTTCTAACATAAGCAGAGCTCACCATGTAAACCCGGGCTTGCATGCAGCATACTGCCCGAGGAGATTTGTAGCCAGTATAGTAATTCTCCCATAGTATAGGCATTAACATTGGAGAAAGACCCCCAAGTGTATCAAACAAAATGAAGCCAACGGCAAGTTATAGCACAGCCACGATCTACAAATTTGTACCAAACATTAAATCATAAACGACTCAATCTCGGCCACAGGTTATTTGAATATGCAAATCTTTGATGGTTAAACAGATACAAAAAAGGAATAAACTCCTCCCACCAAAATATACGCCCGACTATTTAAATTTCTTGCAGTTGATTCAGCATCAGAATAATTAGAATCTGGTTCTCCGGCATGTTGTTTCGGAATTCCACAGCATATCTCTTCCTTTTTCTTTTCTGTAGCCATTAACACGATCTCGCCAGTACAAATCCACTGCAGCCATTTCACTCCAAGAATCAATGTATCGATTTCTATCGTCGGAACATAACTTGAGTCCCTGAGCAATCTGCTTCGCTTTCAAATCGCTTAGACGACGAACAAGAACACGTATACCTTCCATGATTTCACGTTCAAGCTCCTTTTCTATCTCTCTTGCTAGCTCATCCCTTAGTCTAAGTTCCTCATCAGTCATGTGCATTGAGAAGAACTTCCTAGTGTTTTCACGGACGTATGAACATGGTACCATATTGCTCCCTGTACTTGAGCAATCGCATTCGTCATTAACGAACGCAGAGTTAGACCAGATGATTGTGCTCTCATTTGTAAAGGGTAGTTTGATTTTGTGAAGTTGATTTGAGGTTTTCTTCCTAGTGAAGCTGGACGGCTCTCTCTTGGAGTAATCTTTCATTGACGAAGAAGCAGAAGTAGAAAATGAGAAAACAATGACTGCCAGTGGCTAAGTAGTTCAGGAGATTAATAAGTTCGATTGGTAACGTGGATTTATTTTAATTGGAAATGCCGGCATTTGCAAAAGAGACATAATCCAACCAAGTGGCATGACTGGAAGCCAAGGCCGGTTTGAGATTATATGAAAGAGAAACTCCTTGCCACGATCTAAGGTAAAGCTTGACTTCTGGGCTCGTATCGGAAAATGTATGTGTTCATCCGTACCATTAAACTTGTCAACCATCATGAGATGACCCAATCGAAAAAACTATATGTTGATCCACACTGTTGAACTTTGCCCACAATAGATGGGTGACCTGCATGGTTTTGGTCACACGCCAAATGGATATTGCATCCAGAAGATATATGTAAACTAAAGTTCAGTGGTTCACATATCTGCCAAACAAGGCTTCATTGATCTGGTTTTATGATCATCTGATCAAGACATGAATCAACCAGCTTTCAAGAAAAAGAAAACAAGACATGAGTCAGCGGCAGTTGGTCTCTACTAGCTGTGAAGTGGTCGGCTAATGGCCTCGATCATCCCCGTTTGGCATATGTCGGCCCTAAAATTTGTTTGTTGGGAATTAAAGATCCTGGCATGGACTTCTTCTTTAGAGTTTTCCTATCTGAAATCCTAGATCATAACAGTCAACATTTGGTCTTTGATGAAGTATTCGAATGTGATATTAGAAATGTCTATTCAAAGCAAATTTTCGGTCAGTGGAGATCCAAGGCAAGACTAGACCAATGCTAAAGAAAGTTTGGGACCATGCTTCTTATTTATATAATTAGTTCATACCCTAACGAAGTAGTTTCATCTTGTAAGTCACTTTCGGAGCCAAAAATTTTGTAGGCATGACACATGTCGAGTAAAATATAGGAGACTTTTGGCTGAACGGTGGCTATCATGTGGAAAAGCAGCTTGCAAAATTTGTAGACGTGCAAAAGTAGTTAGATTCTTTATTATGTCCAAACTCTATATCATATCCAACGCGACCGTCATTCCTCTCCCCTTCCAGAGAGAGAGAGAGAGAGAGAGAGAGAGAGAGAGAGAGAGAGAGAGAGAGAGAGAGAGAGAGAGAGAGTTTACTGCTAATTACTAGGCTGCAAATGGTTCGGTTCGGTTCGGTTCGGTTCCACCCATAACTGGAAATTGGACTCTTATGATTTCCGTAAGACTAGAACCGAACCAGTTTTTGGGCTCGGGTCCAGCTTTAATGACAGAACCAAACCATTCAGTTCCAATTCAGTTCTTCGTACTTATTAAATTCTATAACTTAAAAACTAATTTTAGTTCTCTTTAATCAAGTTGCTGCGAACACATACCAATACATACGATTATATAGGCACTCTAAAATCCTGCTAATTTGTATTTGAAAGTGTATATATAATATAATGAATAGCTAAACTAGCATACATTCTCCTAGGATGACATAAACAGGTGGATGACCTGATTATTAATGGGGCCCCGTAGCATTGATGAAAGTTTGATTTCTTATAATGTATTATTTAACTTTTCTTTGTTTACTTCTCAATATCCCTTTTGTAGCTTCTTAATAGATGGTTATGATAATCTGATTAAAGGAAGCTTTTATCTACAACCATCAAACATGGAGTGGAACCAATAGTTATTCATGAAATCAATTACATTGCAAAGCAGATTTATTATTTTCCTTTCTTGATATTTTATCTATAATAACTTTTGGCCATTCTTGGGACCATAGCTATCAATTTTAATTTAGATTACCAAAAAAAATATAAGAAAATAGAAAATCTAATCTATAGGAAGAATCATAGGAAACATAAAAAGAAGAAGCAAATTGTCTATAATTTTGGTGACGAGTCAAAGTTCAAAAGTTTCTCCACTTGCAATAGAATGGCTAACAAGTGGACAAAGAAAAGAAAATACAATAGAACAAACTTGAAACATGAAGAAAAAATTGAAAGAACTTGTAGTAGAAGAATGGACTGAAAGAATCAACCTAGCCTAAAATAGAAAGGGAAGATAAAAAAGAGCTCAAGCCTAGAAAATCATCCTAGCCTAACAAACGAATGACCCAAAGAACTTGGGAAAAAATGGTCCAATAGAAGCAAAGATACGTTAAAACAACATCAATAATAGAGTAGTTACAATTTTCAGAGAAGCTTCCCCTTCCATCGGTTGATTGATTTGGTTGTTGGTTGCTTCTTTAATCGAACAATCTAGGGTTTCTAGAGTGAGATAGTTTAGGGTGTTGAATGCTGGATGCTTCTTTTTCATAGTATGTAGAGAGAGAGAGAGAGAGAGAGAGAGAGAGAGAGAGAGAGAGAGAGAGAGAGAGAGAGAGAGAGAGAGAGAGAGAGAGAGAGTATCAAAGGGCTATAAATTAGGTGTGATTTCAGTTTTGGAAAATTTTGAGCTTTAGACAAAATTTGTGTTTTTGTTTGGCCACATAATTGGGTTAAAAAGTCAAATTTGCCCTTATCAACTTATTGGCAAGAAAACATGTTGGAGGTGTCTTTAGTCTCACAAGAGTTGAGCTAACAAGACTAATTGCCTTTTTTTTAATGGTGTAATTTCCCCTTAACTAAACTACCGTTGAATGTAAAATGGAAGGGATATTATAGTCTAATGTTTAATCTATTCCAATTTGGTTCTTCTAGCATAAAATTGCAACAAGACGAAATTTAATTCCATTTTGTTGGAAAAAAATTGTAATGGATTATCAATTTCAATTGAAGGACCAAACTAATTTTTGGTTTGATTGCTATCAGTTCTTCAGTTTTTTATTGACAATCATTCAAATTATTAGAGAAAATATGGAATTTTAGATAAAAATATAGAAGGGTATTACCATTTTGATAATTTTCCTTTGTAAGTAATTAGACAAGAAGAATGCGAGAACATATCCAATATTTATTTTGTAAACCTAAACTTTAGATTTGTTATTTGAAGAAGCCCCTTAAAAAGCAGTGGAAACTTTCTTTTACATATGGTACAACATTATAGATTACGTTCCTCATAAGTAGTCTTTATCACCATAACAAAGGAGTTTGGTGTGATCTTTTTAGTTGGGATCTTATTAATAAGTAGTTAGGCTCATAAAAAAAGAAGAAGCAAAAGGATTGTAAATAGAATAATAAGTGCTCAAACTTGTTGGAAAACTTAGCTAGATACAGGAGTATAGTGGCATTCCTAACATTTGGATCTTAAACTTGACAAAACAAATTGAAAAGTAAAGAATAAGATCCATGGGGCTTGGCAATCTGCTTCCCAGCTAAAAATTCAATCTTGTCCAATGTTCTTTACTAAGATTAGCAAGAAATCTACTTACAACACTGATTGGATGTGCCATATTTGGCCAAGTACAAACCATTACATACATCATGCTACCAATAGCCAATGCATAGGGTGTTTTTCATTTCTTCTTTCTCCTTTTTAATTGAAGGGCATTGTTTAGAGCTTAACTTGAAGTGTCTTGTAATAGATGTAGTAACTGGCTTTGCATCCTTTAAATGAAATTAGTCCAACAACTTCTTAATGTACCTCTCTTACAACAACCACAACTTTTAGCTGCTCTATCACGTGACTTTGCATTCCCAAAGTTTGCTTAGCTAGTTCTATGTCTTTTATTTTAAAAGGTTTGATCAAGTCTTTCTTCAACTTATTAGTCATGTGCACCTCCTGGACAGCAATCAACATTATCTATAAAAAGACAAAGAATGATAAAGTTACCTTAAGGAAACTTCTTAGTGTAGACATAATGATTTACCAAAACCATGAACTAGTCAAACTTTTCAGATCATTTCTTAGGCGTTTGCTCCAACTTCTTAGTGTTTGTATATCTAGTTGCCCCAACTCTACATCCAAAGTAGCCGAATAGAGGACATCTTGAGTACAGGAAAAAATATCTTATCAAAATCAACTATCATTTATTCCTTGTAGCCTTTGACTATCAACCTTGTCTTGTATATGTTATTGCCATTTTTATCTTTATTCTTATCCTTTGCTCTTTCTACTAAATCATGGAAATTGTTCTTGCCAAAACAATGTTTCTCTTCTTGAGTAGCTTTCTAGTAGTAGGATACTAAGTATAAGGAACATATATCCTTGAACATCATGTAGTCCTGAAAGTAGTTGGCATGTCATTGGGTGAGTGTTTACCTCATCCTCTTATTTTATTAATCTTGAGATTCTTCTTCATGGTCTTCTTCATCATGGACCTCCACATGATCAATGTTATGTTCTTATAGTTCTTTTACTTCTTTTTTGTGTTCATTATTAGCATGGCCTTGCTTATGGGGAGTAGCTGCATCACAGTTATCATGGTGAAACTCATACAGAGTTGTTAGTGGCTCCACTCTCTTACCAACAATTTTCTGCTAGTAGGTGCTTCAAAATTTTTAATACTTTGGTCTTCTTAGAAAATCACTTCTTTGCTTCCATGGCCTTTCCTGTCAACTAGATTCCACAATGTATCTCCAAATTCTTCTATCACATAACTCAAGAAGATACATGTCATAGACTTATCTTCCAACTTTATTCTCAACTCGTTTGCTACATATTGTAAGTGCTGGTATGTAATATCTTTGCCTCTTCAAACTTTTTCTTGAACTTCCCTATTCAATGGAGCTAAAGGAGATAAGTTGATTAAGTAGCAAGCTATTCTCATGGCTTCACCCAAAATGGCTTTAGCAATTTTGAGGAAGACATCACAAATCCTTTCAATAATTGTTCGGTTCATGCAGGTGATAATGACATTTTGATGAGGAGTGTATAAGGTACTCTTACTCATGTCTTATCTCATGTTTTGAATAGTATTTTTCAAATGTTTTTGAGGTGTGTACACCCCTATTGTCTATCCTCAGACACTTTAAATGTTTTTCTGCTTTAGTTTCAACTAAAACATAAAACTTCATAAAGATGTCAAACACTTTATTTGAACTTATCATATCATACACCCATATTTCATAGATGCATCATCAATGAGGGTGACAATGTAAGAAGCACTGCTCCATGTAACAATCAATAGAGTCAATGTGGGGTCGATGGAGGCAATTACACCTCTACCAAGTCTTCAAAATTCCTAAGTAGCAATGTTTTCTTAATTGTTTATTTATAACTAGGTAGGCCTAATACCATTGAAAAGAAAAAAGAAGAGAGAAAATATTAAAAATTGATGTAAACTTCATATTAACCAAAATATAAAAGAAATACTATCCTTTGCTTTTCAAAGAGGAAGGGTTCTTCGTTTTTCTTTATTCTGCATTTGTTGCAACATGAAATTATTCATGAAATACGAATCCTATTATCTCTCTCTCTCTCTCTCTCTCTCTCTCTCTCTCTCTCTCTCTCTCTCTCTCACACACACACACACACACACACACACACACACACACATTCTTACAAAAAATTTGTTCTAAAGCACCCAAAAACTTATTTTTCTTAATTTTTAATAAAAATATTTAAAATCCCATCTTTTGAGCTATTAAGTAGCATGGTATTTGTGTCTTTATTTTGATGGTGGCCAAAGTTTGTATTGTTAAAGTCAACATGATGAATGTTTTTGTCTAAAATATATGAAATTATGATTTTTGTGGCAATAGCTTTGTTCAATTTTTGTCTATTCTTTTCTTGAAAATCTTCAAATAAGGGTTTTGTGGTATTCTCTTATTTTTATCTATTTAAAATTCTTATATGTGTTAAATAATTATATACACTTTGTGGGGTTTTATCTATATTATGAAACTCCATTCTATTACTTCTTTGTATGAGTTTACTTTGCCATTGAGTTTATGTAATTTCTTGTATTTGAATTAGTTCCATATAAGTTTGTCATAAGAATGTTAAGATCTAAGTTACATCCTCTTTTTGAAGAGGATGATAATCAAGAACAAGAAGGAAATTGCCTAAGTATAACAATGGTGGATATTAAGTCAGTAGTTCTTCCTTTAGATCTTGATCTTTGACCATTGATTTTGAAGTATCATCCTAATATTCAAGATGAAGTCCAATGCTCATATTTAGTTAGGAGTCCTACAAAACCTCATGCCCATAACTTTCCTAAAAGAAAATAGAGCAAGCATACCAATGGTTTAATCTAGCTTGATTTAAGAAATTTGATACATGGCTGAAGGATGCTGCATTTTGCCTATGTTATTATTTTTTCTAGTCGCATACTAGAATCTACTAGATTGCAACTATTTTGTTGTAGGGGGTTGTCAAATATTAAAAAAAGAAAAAGAAGGAGATTTGAAATGCATATTGGAGGGCTAATAGTGCTAATAATTAAGCTTGGAATAAGTGTAAGGGTTTAATAAGATATCAGTGGATGAATGATTGTTTGATTACATACATTCAAAAAGATATATTTAATCAATTTGATCATGAGATTATCATGAAATTATGAAAACCTGACAAAGAACATTGTAAATGAGGTATCTTAATAAAAATCATTTTATTAACATTTGTATTTCAACTTTAGTATTTTGGTTAACTTTGAGAAACTGTGACTTTAGATAATAACAAAACTTTGTCCCCCTTGACACAAAATCATATTTCTGCCATTGCATGTAATAATTTTCATAGGACCGTATACATTGGAATACACTTTTTTTTAAGAGTTTAATGTATTATCTAGAGTCATTTCTCGCAAAAGAAACTCTATGTTGCTTTTGAATTAAATAATCATCTCATGAATTAAAACGCATACCTTTGATATGTAGATTAAAGTTCTTTTTTTTGTAAGATTTTTATCATCTTCCCACTCACGTTGCTAAGACTCTTATTGTAATATCCTTAATTTTAAAGATAAAAATAGAAAATTATTAAATAAATTAAAATAAAAAATTTATGGATGAAATTATTTCCTGAAAATATAATAATTAGAAAGTGCTCGTCGATACGAATCCAACGCCACCAAGAACGCGAAAAACGGAGCTCAAACGAGGGAGTTATGAGCCGTCAAAGTTGTAAGGGCAAAATGGTCTTTTGACAGAAACGTGTTACACAGGGGTCCAAATTGATAACGGCACCCCTGTCTACACACGTCTCTACCAGTCCGGCGAAATCGCCGGAGAGACGTGGGAAGAGCCGTGTGGGGAAGAGTTTTTCTTCCCCCAAGACTCTAAAACCCTATATCTATGCTCCTCTAGGAGCCAAAACGCTCCACTTTGAGCGTTTTCCATGAATGATACGCAAAACCCTAGACCTGCAAAAATCTGAAGTTTCCGGCGAGTGGAGCCCCGGCAACACGAGCAACTCCGGCCAGGTGCAAGGTAAGCCTCAAATCCATGTTTTTCTGTATTTATTAATTAAAAAATTAATTAGAAAATTAATTAGAAAACCATTTAAAAATTAGGAAAAAAATCAGATTTTTGGGGGCTTTGTGCACGCTACTGTTGGAGCGTGATTTCATAGACCAAACGTTGTCCTTTTGGAAATTGCACAGTCCAACTAGTGCAAAAGACACCCAAGAGCAAACCCTTTAAATTTGGGAGTGATCCAACGGTGGAATTGCCTAGAAAACTCAAAAACCAGTACCTAGGGAGGTTTTTAGGAACTTGGGAAAAATCGTTTAAAAACCATGGTTTTTGAGAAAATTAGTGCAAAAAGAGGGCATAAATGGATTCTAGAGAGAATTCTGAAGAAAATGGCGCAAAAATCACGCAAAACGGAGCTCAGAGCTCGCCGAGGTGACCTAATCCGGTCGTCTTCTCCGGCGTCGTCAACGGCGTCGGCGCCCTGCGCTGACGCCAGGACGCACTCCATGACGCCCGAGGGACGACGCCATGTGACGTGGTCCTCGCATGCGTGCCGGGCGCCGCGCGCGTGCGGGACGGCCTCGGTGGGCCGTCGCGGTGGGGCCGGGATGCGGCGCGTCTCGGCGGCCGTGACGCACGCGCGCGTGCGTCACGATCTGCCGAAGACGCGCGGCGCGCATCCCGTGCGGCGTCTGCGACGCCGTGCGTCTTCGTGCGCCAGTGTACGCCGGTGTAAACCGGCGGAAAAGAGGCGCCGCCGGTTTAAACCACCTTATGGTGGTCCGGCAAGCCCCATTTGAGGGTAGTTTTCACTAAAACTTGATTTTTGGGAGCTAGAGAGGTCCAAATCACGATCCGAAAGAGGCGTTGTGACCGTATTGACGACGCGGACCTAGTTTTAACTTAAAAACTTAGAAATGACCACTTTTTATTTAGAAAAATTTTAAAATAGTGATGTGACATGTACAGGTGCACTTGAATATACCAATTAAAGGGAGTTATTGGCAAGCTAGTGATCTCACACTGAGGTAGGTGACGACAACTAATGTTTTGCCTTGATTTTTAAACCATGTTTAAACATAGCATCATGTGTGATTGTGTTTTAAAATGCAATTATTATTTACCGTGGATTTCATGCTACATTGCGTACAGGATGGTTATTCCAAATTGAAATCTTTTATTGAATAAACTTATTTCAAATGCTTTTACAAGTATGACGTTAATTTGTTATGCTTACTTAGAGACTTATTTCTTATTATATATATAGAAAATGCATGGATTTACATGGAAATGAGAATAGAGGCTTACTACCGGTCCTTTGATAGGCTAACCCCAGGATGAGGGGCATGTCTTGGGGATTGCAAGCTATAAGTGCTCTTGAGTTTTAGCATATACATATGATTTCCGTGTTTTATATTTGATGACGGGTGCTCTCGCCGGTGGGCGTCATCTTTAGGAGGGATAGGGTCGGCCACCCACCTTCCGAGATTATGATGTGATGAGTTTGTGATATGATAGACACACGCCCATAGATGGCATTCGGTAGGGGTTTGGTAACATGGATAGTCCACACTACCGGTCTGAGCCTTTCCATGGGGACAGATGCTAAGTCTCCCGTTATGGTGTCGACGGGGAGCGGCGGTGGTTGATACCCATGGAGGGTTGCCACTGCAGCATGATGGCCCATATTTTTGTTATGTGTGCATGTATGATGAGCATGGTGATAGATGGTATGCCTGGGTGTGACGACACTCAGAGGTTGACTATGTGTACTCCTGATCAGGGATGTTAGTGCGATGTGGTGGGACCCATTACCTTAGGGTGCCCTTATTCTTGTTGTATGCTCCATGTTATTGATTCATGTCATGTTTTAACTCAGTGAACTTCATGTTTTAGCATTTGGAATAAATTGGCATTTATTTGAACATGGCATTATGATATCACTATTTCCATAAATGTTAGACTTTTCATCAATGCTGTTCATTATTTCTTCATTTATAACATTAATTGTCTATGTACCTACACAAGCGATAGCTTGCTGAGGCATTGCTTTGTTTTGCAATGCCTTAGATCTCGAGCGCGATAACAGGAAAGGCAAGGCTGTTGAGAAGCCGTGAGAGCTGCTGAAGACTAGTTTCCCTATAGTTTTAGAAAGTAATGTGAGTCATTAGAGTGGATTATTATTTGAATTTTATTATGAATTTGCATACTTTATATTTGGATGTGATTTAGATCTTTGGACATATATTGGACATTTATATGGGATGTTATGATGGATAGACCCTGGGCCATATTATTATTGTCTTTTGGACGTTTATTTGATTTAAAATAAAGGCGCCTATTTATTTGACGTTGATTTATACGCGGATCATTTATTTGTGTTTAAATTACATGTACGCCATTTTGAGAAAGGAAAAATTAACACCCGGAGTTTTAAGATAGGTTTAGTAAAATGTTAAATAAATCTTTTCTCATGGGATCCCAAATGCTCTTATTTAAATTGTCAAAAAAAAAAAAAAATTGTCTTAAAAATCCGGGGTGTTACACTTATGGAGTGCGATAAGTAACAAGTAGCACTTGCAGTATTTAGCTCCCCGTTTATGCATGCCTTTCATGTAGTACAAAGTGCCATAGTTGTTGCCTCTAATCACTACAAGTGCATCTCTTGTAAGCTCCCAAGTTACCTTCTCAAAGATGGTATTATATCCTTCATTGTCTAGTTTCTTGGCAGAGATGAGATTCATTGGCAAATTCAGAATATCTCACACTTCCTTTAGCGTAGCTTACATCTCATAGTAGTTTCAACACATATCTTACCTATGGAAACAACTTTTTATGCCCCCTTGATTTCAGGTGGATAAAACAAAACTTTTAGAACTTATGAGAAATGAACTAATCCTTATGCAAAGTGGCATGATAAGATTTACCCATTTCAATTACTCAATTGGTGTCCTCATTATTTCCATTTAGACTTTTACTTTCCTTTATAACAACTAAGCCACAATCACTCAACACATTGCCAGCACTTTCTTCTTTTTGTTTAATATTATCGTCTTTCTTATCTTTCTTGTACTTTTGAATTTGCCTTTTTGCTTGTCTACTAACGCAATAATAGTGACATACAATCTTGACTCTAGACTTTGATCTAGGCTAGGACTTTTTGTGAAGATGTGGCTCTCTTTTTTATGTTTTACCTCTATCTTCACTTGCTAAGACTTGTGAGCTAGAAACACTTGTCAACTTTCTTCGTGTTTCTTCATTTAGCAAGCTATTAGACACATGACTCATAGTCAACACCCCATTTTGCACTAAATTACTCTATAAAACTACAAGGATCTTTTAGTTTTCCAATAGTAAGCTAGACAATAATAATGTGGCAACTCATCATCCAAAACCATCCTCATTGAGGCCAATTACTTTACTAGACTTTGCACCTCATTTACATGTTTGGCTACCAAAGTACTTTTCTTAAATGTCAATTTACAAGATTGAATGAGAAAAGTGTTTGGTCCTTTTACACAAGTCATATAACTTCTTCTATAGTAACTGTGCCATTATATAATCAGACACATGATCGAATATAACATCATCCAACCATTGGCTAATTGTAGCAATTGTTTTACTATCAATCTTTGTTCTTCATCCTTTTGACTTGGGTTTCTAGCTTACTTCCTTCAATGGGTGTGGATGAAGCTTTACAATATAGAAAATCTTCCATCTTAGTTCACATTAGTCATTTACTTTTGTTAAGGCTAATCATTCTTGTGGTGCTTTCCATATTAATTCACGTAGGATATAATCTTAAACAACAACTAACGCTCTTCCCCTCTATGTGAATTACTTAGGAAATTTTACAAATACCTAGGATGCCAAATAGCAACATACACGCTCACTAATACAAACTGCTAAGTAATGAATAAGGAAACAAAAAAGGACATATAAAAAAGAATGCAATAATTTACATTGAATACCCTCTCAAATTGAGAGGTTAAATCCACTAGGTAATTGCACCAAATCTATTATGTTAGAAAAAATTACAAGTCTTCTTCTTCTCAAGATAAGTCTTGCTTACTTTCTTCTATAATCTCACCACCTACAATGGAGAATGGAAACCCTCTTCTTTTTCTCTAGTTTTCTTTATGAAGACAGAGAATAAAAAATCTTCTCAACTCTTTTCCAAGAAGAATATACACATTTATGCGAGTTGAGAGAAAAATACTAGTTATGTTTTTTGCCAAGGGCTCAAATCACTTGAATTATAGGCCCCATCTCATGACATGGAATGACCCACGCATTCCATTAAACTTAAGAGTTCAACATGGGGAAGTGAGCTTAATGATAGTATAGAGGAAGTGAGCTTATTCTTCTTCTTCAAAGTTTAGATCCTTTTAGAAACTTTAGACTTCCATTAAACTTAAGAGTTCAACATGGGGAAAGCATATGCAATAACCCCTTTTGTGATTATGACACCCTTCGTCTTCTTTTCTTCCCTTTTAAACGGTATTATTAGATACTTTGTTAATAGGGTGCTGATTGTAGTTCGGGAATTGACATAGCTTCTGCTAGCTTGACGAATACTAGGGGCAGTCCCTCTTTCCAGTGATCAAAACCGTCATTCTCCCAAGTCTAGGATGAGCGATGCACGAAAATCTAAATCTGTTCGCTATTGAGCCCTAGCGTTTGACGAATCAAAGTATTAGAATCATCAAATGCTGCATAATTCTAATGTTTAACTCTTTAGTCCCGATCTCGATCTACCAGCTACATGGTTTGGAATCCTGCAACAGTGGATCCACTTGTACTTTCGCCTGCGAAACATAGTGAATAATATGATATTATTTGTTGCTTTCTAGAGATTTACACAACAAGAATCAGGCTGATGGTGAGTGAACACCCATTTTGTGTAGCAAACCATTTCAGCTTTCTAGGAATGTGGACAGCAATTATGTCGTGGTTTGCCCCCTGTAAAATCGATACAGAAGATTTGAAGGACAAGCAGCTCTTAGGTAGAGGGGCCTAAAGTAATCATTCACCTCCAAGAGGTAAAAGGTTCGGCAATAATAGAGGGTACTTACACAGAGGATCGAATCTTAAGAGTACTTGGGAGTCTAAGGTGAAGCCAAGTCATTTGCTGCTCTAAAGAGTACTACGGTGCGGTGGTGAGAAAGTAGAAGCAGGTCCTGGATTGCCGTTGGTTCATATAACACATTTTCCAGGTCTTCTCTGGCCAGGCCAAAAATACTCATCCGATGGATTATCTCAGCATTGTTAATCACAGTTGTATAAGGGATGGTATTCCGTCCATTTTACAACTGCTGGTAAGAATTTTCGGGCACATGTTCTACCGAAGACAGGGTCCAGAAGTTGAGCGGTTCGCGTCCCCAACATCTCCGGCCGACTTGTACTTTTTAGCTGATTGTACTGCCAGTTAGAGCACCACATACTGCAGGATACTGAAACTAATGGTATTGCATAAACTTCCCCTTTTCGACCGCATATCCACCTGCATGCGTTGTATTCCAAAAGTGATAGTGACTTAGAATTCGTGATTGGAGGATCAAAATAACGTGATTAATTTGGTAAATGAAAATGATGGACTCTTTAAAGTTTACAAAGCCAGGCAGGCACTACGTGTTAACACCCTATCCTTCCTTTTGTCAAAAGTTAGGAGAAGTTAAAGCATCTTCTTTATCTTCTTCCTAATCTGTCTTCAAAAGCTTGAAAACTACTCGGAGTAATGTCTATAAAATCAGTGATTCTTTGACGCATTGATCGCCTCTAATTACAAGACTTATCTTCTTGATCTTCTTATATCACCAAATGCTTGTTTTCTCAGTATCTTTCATAGCATTACTTGTCGTATGGCTGCATCGGATACAGTTTGGATACCATCATTTTATATCCATTTCAATATATTTCATCATTTTGGATATGTATTTGGATAGTAGTTCGGATATTCCTCTGTTATTCTATATCCATTCTATGCAGCTTGGTCTTGATGACGAATTATTTCTATTGTTTACATTTGCTAATCCTTTTGGAGAATAGGATGATGTCATTTCATAAACTGTAGGCCAAATTGATCCGAAGTCCCAAATTTCACCTAGGTGAAAACTCTAGTATCTCTAAGGTGTAAGCAAATCAGGGTTTATTATTCAGTTTCGTCTCATTCTAACCAAAAAATGCAAGTAAATATGAGCTTTCTCTTAACAAAGTGTTTTCATTGCTGGAACATAGAGATTACAAATTTTGCAATTTCCCTTTGTTTGGATTTCCATTTTATTCAAAACAGGGATAACATTGACCTAGCTTCGCAGTCGTTTGACCGATGAAAGAAAACAACTGGCCCAATCCAACTCCAACTCACCTTATTTCCAGGACGAATTCGGGGTTTCACTTTATGGCTGCTCCTGAAATACTACTCTCAAAACAAATAAACTCCGCATATCGATTTGCCACTAGATTCCTGAAGGGGAAGTATCACATCAAAGTCTAAATTGATGGACGACCAGCATTCCTCATCTCTTTAGATATTCACTAAATACCATCCTATTGAAAGAAACAAAGAGACGTCACATGATCTATCAACATCTACCTTACTAACTTCTGATGAATAAAGGCATCTGTAACGTCAAATCCCCAAAACACTGAGCCAAAAGCATCAGATGTGATTGTCCTTTTTCCTTTGCTACCAATGGAATGCCCACGAGTCTTGATTAATTACAACATCATGCTTGGCTCTTTCTTTATCTAACTACCTAAGCGAAAAGGTGAAGCGTTTGGTGATGACTTTACGTCCACTCACCATTCATGAAAGAAAAGGAACCTATCTATTTGATTTCAATTATAGATATATTTATAATGTTTCTTAATCCAATGGCTCGCAATCAACAAGCTATTTACCAGGCCCTGTTATGTTTTCTAGCTTTCCCTTCAGCGGATGCTATGATAATCCTCCAAATTTCGACAAGATTGAGCTCTTACTTTGGATCCTATCGCATCCTTGGACTCTTTGGAGACTTCCACTAATTAATTCAGCATCAGACTTTATGGCGATTAATACGTCCTTGATCTCGAAAGGTTGGGGCCGACTACAATAAATGGCAAACAAAGAATTCTTATCTTCTTTACCAAGATTTTATGCATTTAAAAGCATATATATGAGGACAAGGAACCTTACGAAATAGTTAATTAATCCAAAGTTACTTGCACCAGAATCTAACTAGCTATACCACTAAAAGAGGCACCGGGCATCATCATTTACCCATAAAAAGTATGGCAACATGTAAAGCAAAGTTCCAAGTTCGTGCACGACTGGTTACCTTGTAAAATAGATATAAGTGTCCATTATAGTTTTATATGAAATCTGTAGCCCTTGTTCTGATAATGGCACTGCTAACCTCTTTAAGAATCCTATTTTTGATTAGTCACAGCTCTTTGCTCTATTAGCGACTGGAAATATCTGGCTTGAGAAGTATAAATGAAAAGAGGGTCTCTATATTAAAACACGGGAGTGAGAATTATCATAACACATAGCATTATAATTTTTTCCCCATTTTGGTATTATTATATATACATTTGAATTTAGAAATCTAGAGAATATCATCACCACCACCACCAACTTCTTGATGCCCTCAGTCTCTAAGCAAACAAATTGAAACTCTATGAGACTTGCCAAAAGAAGAAACATACAGCTTCTTATAAGAATTCCCCCATTTTCATCTTTGCGACACCTAGCTACACATCTTTGGTGGTCTTCAAGTATTAGGGACTTGAAAGCCTATTGCAATGGATAGCAAGAAGCCTTATCTGGTTGCCATTCTTATTCAAACCATATATGCCGGGTATTATTTGCTCTCAAAAGTTGCACTTGATAGTGGTATGAGCAACTTCATTTTCGTTTTCTACAGACAAGCGTTTGCAACTCTCTTCTTGGTGCCTATCGCCATTATAGTCAATAGGTAAACTGAACAGCAACTTCTTTCTTTCAGTTTCAGTGGGTCTCTTCGGAAAGATCCATGATAAGAATTTCCTGATTTTACATCCTAACAGACTCTTGATGCTTGATGATTATCTAGAAAAGGAGCTCCACACCTATCATTTACTGTCTTCATGAAGATGTTCTTGCTTGCATTATTCGGGTACTTTATACACAAATTCTACTGCAAATTTCCTAAATAGCACTGATTTTGGAGGAAATATTGAGAATTCAATTATGGTTTATGTTGCAAATTTTAGGGTTACTGGTAGCTTAAATGTATATGCTGTTGGGCTTCGTTACACTACATCAACGTTGGCTGCTTCAACTACAAATACCCTTCCTGCCATCACCTTCTTCTTGGCTGTTCTGTTGAGGTAGTAACTACATATTGCTTTTGTTAAAATTTCATTTCTTTTACGTTAAGGTCGAGTGTTGGAGATCATCATAGATTCTCTAAAAGATGATTAATAAGTTGGCCTTGGCAATGAAAATCGGTCTATGGTTTCAAACAGAAGTAAACATTTACATATTGGTCCTTCATATTTATGTACATGATTGTGTGTCACTCAAAGAGAGATTTTCTACGTTGATGACTGGTGAAAATCTTTATATCAGGATGGAAGTTGTGAACATGAGCAGCCTGTCAGGGAATGCAAAGATAGCAGGAATAGTAGTATGCTTGCTGGGTGCTGTGACTATTGCCTTCTACAAGGGCCCTCATTTAAAATCAGTGAACCATCATCACCTATTTTCACATGGAGGCAGCAATACCGATCAAGCCCATGCCAGTTCCAGTACCACGTGGATAATAGGATCCTTTCTCTTGCTCACTTCCACCACATCGTGGTGTTTTTGGCTAGTGTTTCAGGTAATTAAGCTCTCTCTCATGTATAATCATCCCTTTGAAAAAGTCAGGCTGAAACCTGACATGCTTTTTCTAAGAATTAGAGGAGAATACGAGAAAACCATAAATATGCCTGAATGGTTAACACGCGCACAAGTACAGGTAAATAGATGATGATGTGTATGGTATTGGCTGGTAAATGTGGAAGTAGACGTTGCTGATTGGAATTGGCCACATTCCGATGATCTGACCTATTTATCTACTTGCTCTAACTTTGAATATCTTGTAACCCAAAAATTACAATGACTGGACGATTCCAGCATTCAAGAGCTGTGATTTTGGCAGTTAAACGTAGACCAATTTTTGTGCGGAGTTGTAACCGTCAAAGTCCTGCGATCAAAAGTAGAGTTTTCAGTCTCTAGAATTCTTATCTGCACACTTTTGGACTACCGGTATCCAAGTAATGAGTAATTAATTAGAATACTCGAGCGTTAGGGAGCGAAGTCAGGGTAACAGCTGGGCACTCCACTTTTTCATACTGGGCCCCGCCTGTGCTCGTTCCGGGCCCTTCATCTGATTTCTATGAAATTGGTATTGCATACACCAAAATCTGAAAATAATGATTGTTTGCTCGTAAGATCTACATGGTTTGAAACTTTGTATAAGCAAGGGTCCACATTCAATGACCATGTAACGTCTCTCTGAATGCTAGAATAGTCCAATTGAGGTGATTATTGGGCCATGAGATACCCAATAGAAACAAGATGAACGGCCGGATCAAACTCATGTGGGGCACATCAAGTCGCCAACTAAATGAGGTGTAAAACATCATTTATTTCAGTACGTGCTGTTGTTCTATGAACGTGCTTTCCTGGTTAATTTGCGTCAGGATCTTCCTGTTCCCAAGTGCAAGAGAGTGAACTCTACAGCCGGCTGGAACTCCAAAGCATTCATCTTTGGGTCTTAACTTAGTTCGGCGACTTCCCTGGAGTCACATCAATTTCGTGATCCATAAATCCAGTTTACACCTGAAAACATAGTCTGGTGCTCTTGTTGCGTGTCTAATCAATTTCGCGTTCCTAGATCACACACACACACACACACACACTCTCTCTCTCTCCCTCAACGGCTAGAGAACTACTTTGCAAGTGGGACCTTCTCTGCAAGAAGAGACAATAAAATTGGGCCCCGATGCAAAATCAGGCAATGCTTGTACTTGCAAGTGAGGACATGCAGCTGCAGGTAAAAGGTGTAGCGAATTCACTTGCATATTAGGGTCGTCATCCATATCTCTTCACATGCGGAACCCACGATGAAAAGTCATCTTTAGCTATATATTTTCCTTTGTTTGTGGACTGCCTCTCTTGTACTTCCTTTTCTTTATTTTAAACCCTTCTGATTTACCTGCTATGGCTTGTAAGATTGTGTTACTGGGTAAGTGTAACAATTATTACCCTCTTTTTGTGAATATAACATCTGGGTAGTCCAGCCAGAGTTTAGTCTGACTTGATTGGAGTTTGACCCATTTTTGCTTTATCTCGTTAAACAATTATTACCCTCTTTAGTAGAGGAAGAGTTTACAAGTTCACGTATAAATTCCACCTAACTCTTTGCTGTGGACTACTTCCAAGCCTAGTTGAATTTTGGTCAAGTTTTAGCTATGAAGACCATTTTTAGTATAAAATGAAGTAGAAATTTAACTCAACCAAAAAAAGAGGAGGTCCGGTTTGTTTTTGGGTGGAGTTCTTTCTAGTTTAAACAATAGGTAGCAATTTATGTCTGTCCATTTTACAACTAAAAACAAGATGTTGCAGTGATCTAATGAATGAGATTTTAGGTACATGAACTACATAGCCCCATGACTGATGTTGTGTTTGGTCTTCATCTTTCACAGCATGGGTCAATTTGGAGAAACAGCATTTGGTATTATATAGCCATGTCAGGGTCTTGAGAATTGAGAAAATAGTAGCTCTCTCTCTCTCTCTCTCTCTCTCTCTCTCTCTCTCTCTCTCTCTCTCTCTCTCACACACACACACACACACACACACACACACACACAATTATATCACAATTGTATCATAAGCATGCCTAAAATTAAAAATTAGACCCTTTTTTAAATGTTTTTTTAAAGATCCAAGAAGTTCATCTTATTCGTCTAATTTCAGATAGCTTAGAGACTAAATATCATGCCAATTGGATGCCTCTTAGTCCTCCAATTTTGTAGCTTTTATACCACCAAAATAGATGGTATAGCACAACAAACCTCCAAAGTACAAAATACCATTTTTATTTACTTCAAAAGCTCCAAAAATAGAACATTTATACACATCCAACTGACATGAAATTTGGCACCTAGGCCATTTGAGGTGGAGCAAATCAAATGAACATCTTCAATCATTGAAAAAACCATGAAAAAGTGAGCCCTCTTTTTAATTTTACAAACAACTTAATTACTGCTCTCTCTCTCTCTCTCTCTCTCTCTCTCTCTCTCTCTCTCTCTCTCTCTCTCTCTCTCTCTCTCTACTTGTTGTTTCTGTTTGTGTTTATGTGAAACTACATATCTTTGCAAGTAGATTTACTAATAAGTTATATTACTTGGCTGAATTGCTTATTACTACCTTATAGAATATATTAGGTTAAAATAAGGGCCAAACCTATATGTAATCTGTTAGCAATTTGCCAAATAAGATACAAGTGTAAATATAAATTGAAAGAAAGCCTTGCCCATCATAATATTTTATTATATAACTCTCTCTAACTCTAGCCAAAATTATCTAGACATCTAGTAAAATCATTGTTATATATCTTGCTAAATCAAGCAAAAACAAGATTTTGAGCTCAAACTCTTGCTAGATCTTGTAACCTCTAGTCAATTTAAGATCTACCAAGCTCGCTGCTTGATTCATAATAACCATCTACAATTTGTATTATTTTGACATGGATTGTAGCAAGGCATATTCTCATATTTTTTTCCTTCTTCTTGAAATACTTTTATGTGACCAACATTTATAAAAAGTTTGAAAATATTTTAATTTAGAAATTTACTGAAGTATTAGAGCAGCCCAAATTGGAGCGAACATGTTGTGTTAATTTTGGGGGAATAGCAATTTATCAAGACTCAATTATATTATGCGTTTGTTTGTTGACAGGGTCGAGTCTTGAAATCCTATCCCTCAAAGTTTCTCTTCACCACCATGCAGTGCCTTCTCAGCACCATCCAATCCTTCTTCGTGGCCCTCGCCTTTGAGCCCAAGCTTGCGAGATGGAAGTTGAGTTTGGATGTTGGACTTCTCGCGGTGGCATATTGTGTAAGAAGCCTAAACCCATTCTAGCATTATCCTAAGAACCTAATTTGTTATTCCAACCCTTTTTATCTTAACCATAACAAGGGAATAATATAACTTTCTAATGAATGAAAGTTGCAAATCAGTTCCTGAGGCTTCCAGTAACTTAATATTGACTAGTCGGTATATAGCACGCGTACACGCAGTTCATCCGGTTGCGATTGGATGGAAGGTTACAGATGTAGCTATCATGATCTGCCAGTGAGTTTCCCTCGGAGCTACCATTTGATCATAATCAGGTGGAGAATTAGGACCCAATTGACAAGGTTTTATAATCAAGTTTAGTGGATCATACAGGATTGTATCAAATATGTAGTCTAGCTTTACCCCCTAAAGTGGAGTATGTACGCTCCGCCACTCGTGCCCTTTGAGATATACATGCAACATAAATGTCTTGCCACGAGTAGAAATGATTTAGTTGGCACGAATCATTGAGCATAATGAGGCATTGCCACTTTTACATAGTCGGCCCGACCTATTAACAATTTGAAGCATCTGTACCCTGGGATGCAGAAATCCAACTTCGGAGCTGACAAAAGAAAGAAAAAGAAGAAGAAACTTAGCAGTTAACAGTCTTATTAACAGATGACAGGATTTTGTGGCCATCAATGTGAACGGTTGTGGCTTCGAATCTACTCACCATTCCAAAAGAAAAGTGAATGGCAGTATTAATCTCGACTCCAGGATAGTCTAGCTGACATGATATTTGCCCATAGATGGTTGGTTCGATCATATGTTGAACCCAATATCGACAAGCCTCCTTGTATGACAAAGAGGTCGCTAGAGCATATTCCCCGTGTAGTGAGCCACTTTCCATTCTTTTACTGCTTTCTCGAGGATGGCAGTAACGCGCAATACTTGCTTTTTGTGCTTTAACGCAAAGCCTCAGCACGGTAATTACGGAAAAAGACAAGTAGGTAACGTGGGAAAAGTAAAGGGTAATTGCTATATAACTTCTACCCAAAGGGACAAATCGGCGAGTCTGTGTTTACGTTGCATCGAGATTGATTCTATATATTTAAAATATATTGGTCTACTGGAATACAACTCGATTAATAATCTTGTTAAGAATTCGTTACTCAAATACAATTCTTATAATAATATAGGATTGTTTATTAAAAGTTGTCTTATATTTTAATATAGAACACGATAAGACTCGACTCTAACTCACTAAATTCATGCCAAGTTCAAATAATATTATTGTATTATATTGTATTTTGCCTCTCCTGCCTTAACCTGCAATTTGTTCTCTGTTTTCTGCCTTCTTTCCTCCTTTTCTTACGTTGTATATTGCTTGTTATGTTTGTTGTTTCCCATGTCTCAAAAACTAAGTTCAGCTCCACATTCTTTTGAAGTATCATCTCATAGATACTGCTTTATTGTTAGCCAGTACTTAAACATTCCTACAATAGGCAGTCACACCTATGTCTCTTTATTTGATTAGAAAAGAAAAGCAGTAGGCAGTCAAAAGTCTTCACCATAAGGTTGGGGCACGCGTAAGGCAATGTAGGTGGGGCCCTAACTCAAGAATCAGAATGACTGTATATGGGTCACACGAGATCCGGTTAACTAGGTCATTGTTATGTTTCAATCTGGCTAGGAGTTAGGGGTTGGACGCACAGAGCTCATAGTGTGTTCTGGAGTATACCTAGTGGAATATTTGATGCACGCTAAGGGCCTGTTTGGCTAGAAAACTTTTATGCATTCAAATTGAATTCTGACAGCCTTTTTTATCTACAAAACATGCAGTCTGTGGAGGATCGTGTTCGTGAAATTTGCATTTTCTGTTTCTATCAGTAATGTCCGCTTATGGTTGAAGTAATCTAATGGTTCGTGGCAGGGAGTCATCGTTACAGGCTTGACATTCTATCTACAGGCATGGTGCATCGAGAAGAGGGGCCCGGTTTTCTCAGCCATGTTTACCCCATTGGCCCTGGTCATTACCTTGGTTTGTTCCGCGTTTCTCTTAGGCGAAACAATTGATTTGGGAAGGCAAGTACAATGTTCTTGAATTTAAACTGCCCAATTAGATCTTGCAACTCGAATTAGTATAACGGCGTCAAATTAACAAGCACCTATTGATGTAACAATTGCAGTCTCCTAGGTGGAATTTTGATGGTTGGGGGTCTCTACAGTGTCTTGTGGGGAAAGAGCAGGGAACTGAAAGAGAAACCAGCAGACGAAGGCAATGATGAGATCATAGAGGTGAAGGCAACGCCATGAAAGCCTCCCACTTCGAGTTTTCGCCAAAGACCATCTTTATCCGTCAACTACATGTAATAATATAATATTTTCTTTTTCCTTCTTGTTATCTTGTGGCAAAGATGCCTCGTGTTCTCAGCTCTTGACGATCTTACCGATAGTAAAACAATATTAATCTCTTTAAACTATACAATTAATTTCTTACAGCGGGTTTTGACCAATGGTTCTTTTAAAAGCCCTGTTTTTTTTTTTTTTCTCTCTCTCCTTTTTCAGATGAGACCTATTTTTGGATAGGAGTACGAAATAAAAGGCGGTCTTGTTACAAAATGCCCCAGGCATGAATGAGTTCGCATGGGGATGAACCGATCCATTTGTCTGATTGCTCAACGATGGAACAGCCAGTCTTAGAATCGTTTATTGGCTCTAAAACTTAATTAGTAAAAAAAAAAAAAAACACATAAAAGAAATCAAATCCATGAGCCTTTGGGGGTAGTCCGTACACAACCATGTAGCACGGTAGTCACCGACATATGTAGATAGGTCAATGCCATGATTGACTAAACTCTCAGCATTCTTCTGCCAGGATGAAAATGCAAAGGCAGAGAAATCCAAGTCCGACTACCCTGTTTATATAAAGATCCCAAAGCTTGAGAAATTATGAGCTAGATATGAATAAGACAATACGCAGCTTTGGACTATCGGATGGCCTTCAAACTTGATTGGGACTCGTCCATAGCTGGCGAACCACATTGAGGGTTCTGATCAGTGACAAGAGTGGATCCGGTTGAGTCTTATAATTGCCAATGAGGTTAAATATTGGTGGATGATTCATCACTGAACAAGTATGCCCACTTGGATTTCAATGTTCCGTGTTCTTACCCATTTACCTTGATTTAGCAGTCTTGCAGCAACTGTCCTGAAGACTACGCGTTTACTCCTGCATTCATGGATCGTAATAAGAAACGCGGAAATGGTTGTGACAAGCCTGTCCTCTTACGGGTGTAAATGGTGGGATTCGGACCAGATACACCTTTTGTTATAGTCACGATCTGCTAGGATCCTTGTCGGATTGGATTCTAGTCGAAGAATTTCCTGGATCTTGCCTTTAACGTTTGGTTCCAATTCCAGTCCTATTCTGACTGCCCTTTGGGAGAGTATAAGATCCAAGCCGATAATAGAAATTAGTTGTCCATAAAGAAAATTAAGATTATATATGTAATTCATATTAGTAGTTCTTTGACATTTTGGTTATTTAATATATGCATAAATATTATATTACCACCGACAAATCAAACTAGAACCTACAAGTCATACATAGTTATCACCACCAATGAAAAGTTCAAACTCAATTAATGACATATTTAGATTGTCAATCTTAACACGAATGAAAAGAACTAGTCATATAAAACCTATAACTCATGCATACTAACCACCAATGTAAAGCTTAAAAGCGTGTGTGAAGCAGGCTTATCAATTGCTTGCTTAGATGAAGGCTTTAGAATAAGAGAAAAATAAGTGGAAATTAGTTATACACATGGAATTGATATTCACATGAACAAAATTGCTTGTGGCAAGAACGACTAAGGGCAAATTTTAAAAGAAGAAAAGATGACGTGGATGACCTGTATCAATACATGGGTGGCTTTTATGTTTCATTAAGTGACAAGAATACTCTCTTCTTCGATTAACCCACTAACTAATATAAAAGCTAATTTGTATGTGAATAAGAAATCCTATCCAAACTAATCTTGGGACCCACTAGCTATATTCCATCGTTGGATGATCTGAATTAGTCATCTTGTTCTTCCTGCTACATTTAGGCTACTTGCCTAAAATAATATTTTTTAATAGATAATCCGATGATCATTACTTAAGAACTCAAAATGACATAGCTAAAATTATCTAATTTGTCATAAATTAGGGTGCCTAGCCATTTTAGAGGAGATAAAAAAAGATGGATAGATTAGATCACTTGATGGTGGATCTAGCATATTGTGAGTCAAGTACCTAGAAGGAATGTCTTTCATCTCCCATTTACAGGAGCTTTAGAAGTGGAAGAAAGTTGTTTATTGGCTAGACAGCTAATATCGTAACCATTCATCTAGGCTAAGCATTTTAATGATCAAAATAACATGGAGACAATAAAGTATTCATGTCTTTCCAATTGCTGAAAAGAAAAGGAGAAATCTATTTTGAAAATTGAATACTTAAGCAAGTGTAATTTTATCATTTCAACCCATTTTCCTTTTACCCATTTGCCCTTTCTATATATATATAAAGGAGTAGCACGTGTAAGGCTAGGGAAAAGTGGAACCATTTTAACGTTAACCTTAATTGTTATATTAGAAGTCCTTTTTCTTTGTTTGCTTTCGTACTAGCCCAAAAAGTATGAGGGGGGCACCCTTTATCTCTCCCCTATAAAACCTTCCATCTGTCTCTTGCTCCTATATTGGTAAGTGAACTCGGTGATAGCTATTGAGTGAACTAGTACCAACTAGAAGATGACTCGGTGATGACAAGTATAGAAAGTAAACACAGTGATAACTGCGAGTAGACTGTGTGACTACGAGTAAGGTTGACTCTAGAATAATAGTAAGATGACTTGAGAATAGTAGTAAGATGACTCAGTGAATAGTAGTGAGATAGATTAATACATAGTAGTGAGATAACTTAGTAAGAAGTGTGCATGATTCCAAGTAGACTCAGTTACCATTATGAGCAGACCTTGTGACCTCATTCCAAGAGGACATGATTGCTTTGAATGATATTTATGAGCAGTTAATGAGGGTGGTTGATGATGGCAGGTACAAGAAGCACTGATAGGCTTCTAGGTGGCAGGTTTCTAGGCGACAAGCTTCTAACTGCTTATAGTACACTCCATGACTGATTAACATTTACATTTAGTAGGGAGTGTTAAATAGGGGAAAGCAGCAATCCTTCCAGGAGAAGTCATAGATACTCACAAACTATTGATGGAGCCATTGAAAGGCTTAGACAATTATTGGAGGAGGTGATGACTTAAAGACATACTTGTAATTTGGAGTAGTTGAATCAAGTTAAAAGGATTTAATGCATCCTCCTCCCATAGGCATGGAGGGGAGAGTGCTAGAGTTGACCTGCATATAGTTCATATCAATGTGAATGAGAATCTTATGTATGTAATGTTAGGATTTGGATGTGTGAGTGGGTAGGAGTTTGTACCTAAAGAAATAGACGAGGGTTAGAGAAGGCTCTCAGCTTTCTCCTCTTCCTCTTCCTCTTCCTCTTCGGCCTTTATATTTGATAAGATGATGGTGAAATATTCTCTCCCATGGACATACACATTGAGTTTGGCTGAACTACATAAATCTCCCTATCTCCTATTATGTATAACTGAAACGATCCTAACATAATTTGGGAATGTATTTAATTTACAGTAACAAGTCTTGAATTATAACAAATTTTCTTTAACCTAAACAAAAAAAAGTGAAAAGAAATTCCACTAACAACTAAACAGCTCGGATTCTTCCCGCGCCCATTCCCTTCCCCGTAAAAAAGCACCTCCAAGTCAGAACTTAGAACACTGTAGCATGACAGAGACTTTCAACGTTCTACTTCAAGTGCTGATACTACAACTATCTCCCTGGATTTGGATTCTGAGCTCCTCGTGTTATCGTTTGTTTTGCTAGCTGGTGTGCCCTGATAGAGTTTTCAGGAGTCTTCACTGGTAAGCGGGCAGATACTAAAAGTTCCTCCTTGGATTTGGATTCTGAGGTCCTTGCCCTGCTGTTATCCTCTGTATCGCTAACAGGTGCTTCCGAGGCAATGATAGAGTTTTCATGGGTATTCACATCTAAGTGCACGGAGTCGCGTACTTCCTTCGCTTTCCCCCACAGCACCACGTATAGTCCAGCAATTATCAAAGCTGCTCCGATTACGCTGCCAGTGGAAAGAAAGAATTTATATAAACAAAGCATCCGGGACAATTTATAATATGTGAAACAAAGAAACATTTTCAAAGGATAGACTGTGAAAAACCATTGGCTTCATACAAGCAAATACAGGCCTACAATCCAAATACTCAATCTTAGGTCAATCAGAACATATGCTGACGACACCATTGCTTTGCGAGCCCCTTGAAACAACGACTGTGGCCTTGGTTCGTGTTAGACTGATACTAGTAAGGGGAACAAATTTTTTTTTTTTTCGAAGTGATTGTTCGTGAGTAGGGACACTTATGGTGTTTGACTTAATATCATAATTATTTGGGAAAACCATTTAGACTTATGGTTGACCGTAGTAACTACGCAAATATGACTTTTTACACATGACATGATGGCTTGGCTTAGAGTCTCTGGTGTTTTCTGATTCATCTTGTTTTCCCGTTTTCTTTCGGCGGATGACTCAAAGTCCCTGAACCTCATCGTGCAGACATCATTAGTTCTCCCCTGTTACCTTCAGGGTAATAATTGCTATGCGAAATAAAAGGTTACACAAAGAAGTTTGGCTATTTGAGAGCACTAAACCATGCGTCCCTCTTACGTAACTGCAGCCGTCAGTATTTTAATGGTTTGCTAGTCAATTCACTGTGACCCTTGTAGCTGAAACTATTTGTTAATGGTCCACACTATCTTCATTCTTCGTTAGTTGTTAGCAAAGTTAAACAAATCACAACTTACACCGTCAATAGGTTTTGTTGGCTTTAAGTATTACAATTTAGAAGAGCGCTGGAAATCTCCCACACAAACAGGCACGCGCAGACATACCCTCCACGCTAGCTCAAGCACGTACATTAGACAAATCTGATCATGCACATTCGGTCATCCACTAGCGAGACATTTAGGTGACTAAATTATGTCTCAGAAAGAGCATACTCTTCTGCATGTATATGTTTGTTGAAGAAATTGAAAACTACTTGTGGCCCAAGACTATACTTCGTAAGGGAGATACTCTTGTACCATGTATGACAGACACTATCCATCCAAGCAAGAAAAATACTGTATCATAATTGTGCATGTAAACAATGGTATTTCTAGAATAAAAAGACAGGATTTACGAACCTTCCAAGATGCAGCTTTTCACTGAGGACAAGGGACCCAGCGAGGGCCACCATCACAAGCAGCAACGGGCTAAAGACGGAGACGAACAATGGGCCCTTCCTCCGTATGCACCAGGATATGAGTGTCACTATGAAACCAGACGCCAGTCCTCCCTGCAAAACCAAAAGGGTTTCCCAATTGAAGAATTAAATGGCCGATATAGTCTTATTCGTGGCAGCTGAAGAAAAAATAAAATTGCTGTTTTCCGGATGTTTTCAGATTTCAAGGAATATGGAGATATATTGCGCAAGGATATCTATTAGATACTCTG
Organism: Warburgia ugandensis; assembly: GCA_035236585.1. Lineage (NCBI taxonomy): Eukaryota > Viridiplantae > Streptophyta > Magnoliopsida > Canellales > Canellaceae > Warburgia > Warburgia ugandensis. The sequence goes on from CP141126.1 coordinate 9,670,583, forward strand.
CATCTTTTATAAGTCAAGCACATTTTTCAATTCAAATTAGTGAGACTTCAAGACCTTGTACATGAATGCTTCATGTCATGGCTGGGATCCTTCAGTTCTTCAATGATCCCAACCAGACAATCAATAGCATGTAAACAAGGATCCAGAATTCCTATTTCACATGCCCCACGCGATCAATAGCATGTCAATAAGGATGTCTGACAGAATACTCATGTCAACATGTCTCTTGACGATAACCCTCCAAAGGAGGATCGCTCAGATCACATGCCGAACATCCCGTATGCTTTGAACTCGTGACCTCAAAGTCACACCAAAATAACTCTACTAAAATTCCCTTTCATATGTTGTTAGGAATACCTAACATAATTGGCCTATAAGACCGGTTTGGAATTCTAGACAAGTATGTATATCCCAGTATTATAGAAACCAAAGTCCCAGATGAATTTCCATTAAAACGCGGTACGTCCCACGTATTAAAATGGCAAACGTGGACGGCACCACTTATTTCCATCAGGAAAAAAGTACCGAATATGCAACGGTGAGGAGTCTAACATTCCATCCAAGCTTCCACTGGGCCCAATCTCTGTCCATGCAAAGCGCAAAAATCGTGGCCTGTACTGAACCCATCAGACACATCAAAGCTGCGCTCGAGTAATCGGCCGGATACCTCTCGTTTATCTTAGTCTGCGGAGAATCAGAAAGTGAGAACGGTTAGTCACTATAGTCCAGGTTAAACGCGACGATCTCGTGGTAAAATCACCTGAATAATCAACCAGGTTGCATAAGAGAAATTGCTGATTATAGCCAGTAACGAACCCATGACTCGATTACCGGACCCATGTCGCCCGTTTATCTGGTGCTGGTAGTGGCCCACTAGGTTGATGTGCGTCGACCATGGCTTTATCTCCACGCCCTTATAAAATGTTAGCAGCATCGCACCACTGATTCCGATTACCGTTCCCAATATCTTTGCTTGACCTGCCAGGGTTCGAATTCCCAACCTCTCCAGCCTAATATAAAACATACACCACAAATGTTTGAACAGGGCGCTCAAACGAATCACCGTAATCTTGCCAAAGTCGGCATTGCTTTTGCTTTTGTTTTTGGTTTGGGAGAGAAATCAGATAAGATACTGAAGATTATGGTGTGCAAATTGATATTCACACACACCCTGCAAGTTCTAATCTTACCCACAGATAACAGCCATGATAAACGTAATCGCGGGAGTAAGGTTTGTCATGGCAGAGGCAAAGGTTGCTGAAGTCATTGACAAGGCTCCAATGTATAAATTCTGTGCCAACGATCCCCTGTAAAAGAGATTGAACCTTTAGATAGATATACTCTTTCATCAGCTGGGAGGAGCAAAAGAATTCCATGGAAATGAGACTGTTTATTCAGTACAAGGGAATTACATCCTATAAGTACATGTTGCTCCCTGTATTGATCTGGTTTACGTCATCCGAAGGGGACTTTTCTGATCACCTGGATAGCTAATCATGTGGGTCACAAGTACTTTGTGGGGCTGGTTTAAAGAGCAGACACCATTAACATGTCGATTGCTTAGACCAGCAAAGGTGTACATGCACGCCATGAAGAGAGTCCGTAAAGATAGATATATTTGGATGGAGGAACAAAAAATGAAAAATATGAGAGGAAAAGTGGGAGAGAGAAAATAGATGGGAAGCTGTTAAGTGTGAAACTCTTTGCTAAAAAATACGGATATGGATGAAACGTTTTCATCCATAGATCTAAGAAACGAAGCTACACGGTTTTATTTCGGAAACAAACCCAAAAACTGTTAAAAGTTCGCACACGTTCACAGCGAGACCATCTCCAGCTATCCCACACAGGAGATTCAGTGTTAGTTTTCTTGCGTGAAAAGTTACCCTTCTCTAATCAAAACTGTATCGTCTCTTCAGAGCATGCCCTTTATGCAGAGAAGAAAGAGAATCATTAGCAGACGAAGAACGTGGTAATAACAATCGAGAATCCTAGCTCTTCCTCTCTTGTGGATCATAGCAATCACAAATGAAGAATCCTCTAGAGAACTCTAATTTTACCACTCTAGAGACCTATATTTCAACCACTCTTAATAAAAAACCATTTTTTCTCACTCACCCAAATAACCCACAGAAAAAGGCCTGTAATAAGACAGTCCATGTCATTGCTGGTCGAATGTTCCTGCAACCAACGCAAGAGGAAACCAGAAACAAATATGTTACATTTATGGTGAAAAGATACACTCCAAAGACAGACAATCAAGAAACCAAGAAGCCCTTATGCAAACCGACCGAGCAATCAAGAATACTAAAACCCCAGTAATACCTCTCCAAAAAGAAAGCAAGTGGAGTCAAAATAATTGTCCCAACGATATGCCTATAGGCCACCAAAATCCTCAAACTCATTCCATCGCTGATCGCCAACTTACAGAAGACATTCACTCCAGCAAAGATAGTCTGCACCAGGACCATTACCCCTACGGGCTTCAATCCATGAAGATAGTCACAGAAATTTCCCCCCATGATAGCAAACTGAGAGAGTTTAAAGGAGAAAGAAAGAAAATAGTAGAGATAATAAGCAGGAAGATCGAATCGAAACGTTTGTCTTCTCGCCTGTTGGACGCTAGAAAGAACTAAGAAAGACGTGAGAAACCGAACCAATACAAGGCTATATATAAAGGGGCGAAAGGAGGTGAGAGAGTGAGAGGACAGGTCGCTTGCTTGAGTCAAACACTAACAACTCCATCTCAGTGGAAAGAATGAAAATGGAGCGTGGTAATGAATGCAGTAAAGTTTCCAAAGTCGTGATATTTTCCAGATGTCACTAAGTGGTCTTCCGGTTCTCAAACGGGCCTAAGAGTATCATGCTACCCTGCTGTAACCCTGTGGAGACCCGTCCCCCTAGCAACGACATCGGATTTTTTTTTTTTTTTAGTGGTGATAGACACACACTAACTGAGAGATTTTCCTTGCACGACCGCGGTTAGAAGGCGTAGGAGGTTATAGCGTTTTTATTATAGTGGATCCAACATTTTAGCTTTAAATGTGTGGAACCCATCGATCAGAAAAAGTGGGGCCACTCTTTCGAAGATCCAAACTGTCTATCCTGCTAGGAAATATGGGATCCGTCTCATATTTCCCAACCTCAGATTCTGGAGTTAAATGAACGTACAGTTAGAAAATAAAACCTTCCCGAATCGAGCGCTGAATCTCCATTAGTGGTGGAATTTCGTATGAGAATGATGGTAATGAGAAGCACTTACAACCGAAAGCGAACAAGAACCATGATCAGACCATACTGCCATCTATATGATTTTGACCATTATTTTGTGGGAATCCCACTTTGTAGGTAAAATTGCCTAGAAACCATACTCGGTTGAGATTTCTGTGTATTACTGGAAAATGTTCTTTTGCATCTATTGGTGACTGATATTACTAGGATTACTGTACGGGGGACTCAAATCAGAAAAAATGTATCTTGCCTTATCTTTTGGATAAAGATACTCCACTTTGTATTTATAGGTCTTTGTAGTCTGTTCCTTCCCTGAACTCCGCATTGACGGGAGCTTCGTGTACCGGGCTGCCCTTTTAGTTGTTCCTTCTATTCCCTTTACAAAGTCTAGGCCACCAAGAAAATTTTAACAAATATAAGATGACAGCCTATCAACCACCCTATAAAGTGTGCACAATTTTCATGGGTGAGTTTGGCATCATAAAAAATGAAAGGAAATAGTGTAATTTTTATTGTGAGCAAAACATTGAACACCTAAAATACACATGCATAACTTGTGGCGACCCGGGTTTTGGAAAAGAATTTTTGAAATAAAATTTTAAAATTTAACTCTCCTGCAAGATTTTTTTTAAACATTTAAAATATATATAATCCATACTTATTTTTTTTTCTCAATTCCCCCTTCAGCCCGGTGTCACAATAAAACCTTCACATATAATAGTGGAATATAAATATACCATTACAGGATCTCTCTGGTCATAGCCCAAACAATAATAAATTTGAATTCAAATCAATGTTCAGATTTAATATATCAAAGTCGCCTATCTTATTACATTCATCCTCAAGTGTTCATTATTTCAAAATGAAAGATAACAAATAACATATCTAACTAATTGCTTATCCATACTTCTCTTCTTAGTTTCCTTATTTAATTTGGTCTAGTCGACTGCTTAGTCCTCTCGCGCTTCACCTGAAATGTTTTGTAGGGGTGAGTACAACGACTCAATAGGAACAAGTCTAAACCAACCGTTTGAAAACCACGGCAAAGACATTGGCATAATTTTTGTGCAAACACTTCCATGATCAATCATAATTATGATATAAACATTATAAAACAATTATGCCTTTTAAAAAAAAAATCTAGCATTCCCAATAAATTCTAATATGTCCTACAAATCTTATACATACAAGCCCATTAGGACTTTTATCAAAGAATAATGTATCACAATATGTTGTATCACAGATTGGTAACGTCCTACCACAACCTATTTGGGCAATGGTCAATATCCTCGAGGATGGACCGACATGTCAGTCTATGTCTGATAATTATATGGTATACTATGCACGTAGAGGACTCACATCCAACTACGTTCGGCCATGGATATCACACGGGCTACACCAGTCCTCATGGGGGTACTGGATCACAAGAGAGCAGTCTCCCCATGATACAATACTCTCTACAATATGCCTCTTAGGGCAGGTATCTCGTTTTAGAAGCTAGCGGCCAACTAGACTTCCTAGCATAGCAACCAGGTGGGCTTAGAATTTGCCCCAGGCTAGGCTCAACTCTCATGAGTCGCCTAATTTTAGGCTAGGCACAACTCTCTTGAGTCGCCTAATTTTTCACTCATTAGATCATTTCACATTGCTTAATGCATCTTATGAAGGTATTTATGACTTTCCCATTAGCAAGCATATGTCAATAAACATGAATCATCCACTAGCTTACGCTAGTCATAGGACAGATACTTGTATATTCATAGCCCAACATTGTCAAGATCTTATGCTTACATTCTATTGCGTAGCATGTAGGAATCAATCAGTTTATTTCATAAACTAAACTTGGTGCTTAACAATTAAGTTTCAAGTTACACATATGAACAATCAAAGACTACGCTCACATATAAACATTTATTCATAGATCAAGACAAAAAAAAAAATCTTATGATATTGATCAAAATTCTATGGGGCCGTGCATGCAGTGGTTCTTAATGAATACATTTATGCATACTGACCATACAAGTGTGTGCTACGCCTAGGACTTAAGTGTATCATAAATAAGTAATAAGCATATGCTGGATTCTAAACACGCCATTACTATTGCTGGAGTATCACGCGTGCTGTCTATGCAATGAGCGCCAAGCATTCCACCCTGTGCTGGGCGCCTGCCCATCCACTCAATGCTATGCGCTAAGAGTGAATGTAAAATATGGAAATTAGACGGCACACATGGAGCAATCATTTTAGCTTTCCTCTTCGAAATAACCGTTATCTAAAGCACGTTTCAAGCATCATAAGTTTGAAATCAAAACCATATGACAATAGTCACAAAATATTCTGTTAGCCTCCTTGATCTTGATTCCTCACCCAACTTGCCATTCTATTGCCAACGTTAAGTTAGTTTCCAAAGTGAAGTTTGAACTATATTGATAAAGAAAGGCATCCACATTCAGATACGAGCAATGATACAAGAGACGCTCTCTTCTTTTTTTTTCCATGGGACAAGTGTGATCTTTACAAGATCTAATCCATTCACCATATCTAGCCTCCCATACCTATGCAACAAAATGACGCTCCTTGGATAAGATTGGTTGGTTGAACAAAATAAATGGCCTAGATCTAGAAAAGGCATCCTACGTATGCATGTCCAATGAATATATCTCTATAACAATCATTGCTCTTTGTAAATAGTGAGTCATATTACTGTATACACCTTTGAATCTACTCTCGTCCAAACTTGGATTTCAAAGCAATTAATAATCCTCCATGGCCTCCAAGAAAACTCAAGACCCTTCATCACATTTTCAGTATCTTACCAATTTTATCGAATGTCTCTGAAGAGACACCAAAGAGATTTAAGATCATTCAGGAAGGATTTTCTAATGCATATGCATGTCAGTTGGAAATGGGCATCTGACGCATACAATTCAGACTACTGTTTTACGTCTTTTTTTTTCTCCTATCTTTTTCTCTTCCTTTTTTTTTCTACTGCTATGAACAACTGCACCATCAATGCTAGAACAGTAGTTTCACTGCATGTTATGACTTGCCAACCGGCACCTGACCAGGTTTATGCTTGGACGGAAGTCATGGTTAGATGTTACCAATAGATGAATGCTAGATGACAGCTTCATATGAGAGCCATTCACCACTTACTGTGGCTCACTTTCACACCCATATTTATAATGATTTCTTAGGGCGGCCCCTACCTACTTCCTTTTTTATTTTATTTTATTTTATTTTTCTTTCATGGTGACAAACAACAAAACAAAATAAAAACAGACCCAACAAAGGTGATAATCAGCAGGATCATGCATCATTCACAAGTATGCATGTACAATGAAACCAGATCTAATCGTTCAAGGTATTCATGCAAAACAAATCTGTAATAATAATAATAATAATAATAATAATAATAATAATAATAATAATCTTTAGGCATTAATCCTATTATCTCATATCAAAACACATGCATGATTTCCTAACCTAAGTTAAAAGTCAAGTTAATTTAGAGCAGTTCCTAAGCAATGCCCTACCTCGCAGATGCGATCGTTCTTCTACAGCCTTCTTATCCAAAACGCAAATTGGTTCGTAATTCTTGGCGTAGCTTGTTCCCCTCTCTCTCTCTCTCTCTCTCTCTCTCTCTCTCTCTCTCTCTCTCTCCTTTTCTCTCTTTTCTTTTTCTCCCTTTCTCTTCCTCTTTCTTTGTGTTTCACATATCCTTTCTTCTTCTCCCCTTCTTATCCTAATTCCATTTGACTTTCCTTCTTTCCTATCCTATCTCCTATCTATCCAATCTAATTTGTTAAGTATCCTATCTTTTCCTAATTCTCTGTCTTTATTCTTATCTTCTTGTCAATTTTATCCCATATCTGATTATAATTAGATGCTTATCTTCATCCTTTCCCAACTAACTAGAATTATCTAAGTTCATTGCACCTGGACACTTCTTGGCTTTTGGGTTGGGAATTTCTCCAAAAAGGTTGTCTTTGGAGACTTGAACTCTAATTCTAGAGTTTCCCCCATTCATTCTATAGCTATTAGGGCATTTAACTATTTTGTTGTCAATTTCATACAAAAAATACATATATTATAAAATGTACGTTATTACATAATTACATCCAAAGAACATTATAACATAAAATTTATTTAGGTGATCAAGAAAATGTTAGAAAAGATAAGATCAGCATAAGCCTATCACGCACTTAATAAGAGTGCAAACTTTTCACTTCACGGCAGTGTTTGTCATCTTAAGAAATGAAGGGAAATGGCTTACTTTTCTAAAGTAAGTAAAACATCAAACACGTATAAATGCAAAATGCATGACCGCATCCAAACAGCATAAGAATACATAATTTACATAGGTAACCCTCCAAACTAGAGGCAAAAACCATGGGCCAAGTTCAGATCAAATTTCTACTATGAAAATCATAGAATACAAAGTTTCTTATCTAAACTCCAATTGGAGGATAAACAAGAGAACAAAGAAGATTTTACCAATACAAAATGAAAATCTAAGAACCCACCAAGGATTTCTACGAAGCATGCACTTCTTCCTCTTCTTCTCTAGTTCTAGTGTACAAAAAACATCAAACAAAACATATAACCACATTTAAACCACACAAGAACATAAGATTTATATGAAAAACACTTCAAGCTTAAAAAAAAAAAAACTACGGGTCAAGCTGAAACAAACTCCTACTCAGAAATCACAAAGTACAAAGTTTCTTCTCTAAACTTCAATTGGAGATAAACAAGAGAATAAAAAAGGTCTCGCTAATACAAAATAGAAATTCAAGAACCCATCAATGAATTCTTCAAAGCATGCATTTCTTCTTATTCTTCTCCAATCTTCTTGTCAGTAAATATCAAGAGAGAAAATCTAAGAAAAGTTCAAATTTGGAAGCAAGAAAATTACTTTTTCTTCTTCCCCAACTCTTTCTCCAACTCACAGGCATATATTCCTTCAGAAAAACCAGCCTCTTTCTTTTCCATTTTTCTGTTTAAAAAAGAGTATCCTCTTTCTCACCTCCCTTTCTTTTCTCCTTTTACTCTCGTGACATGGGGCTCACAGTGCGGGGCTAGAAGAATGGGCCCACCAGCATTTGGCACGGAATAGAATCGCCGGCAAGGCTGTCCACGGATAGTGATCTTTCCCTTACAATTGGCTATCCAACCTTGTTTAGACTTCGTCCAGGGACTCCTACCACCAAGGGAATATTAGAGCACTGTCCACAGAAAAACTTGCCTATAGTTTGTTATCCACGTACCGGAAAGACCATAGTTACTTCCATTTACCTCATGGGGGTAGCTCTTTGGCTCCGAAAAGCTTCATTAGCTCTACTCTAGTCATAGCCACTTTCAGGATGTGCGAAGTGGACATAATAAGAGCCACTGTTGCAATGGTGATCTTAGTCCATTTATATCACTGTAGATTTCATCCTCGTGGGATGATTTTAGCCCCTCGAATTATCATGCATTTGATGTTACATTGTTGGACTTATTCTTACAGTTATGATGCCTGATTACCATCTGACAAGAAGCATATCGGTTGGGCTCTTGATGGAATACAATAGACTGTACATAAAGATCACCATGTTGGCCCATGAAGTTGATCCCGACAGTATGATCTGCCTAGACTATCTCTGTTATATACAAAGAGAAACCTTTAGTTGCCAAGTGTGAGTTTTAAGTTTCTCGATCCTTCAAATGGCTGTTTAGCAAAACAAGCTGTGATATGAAGTGGGAACCCACAGTTCCAGTAACGCAAGCCATTAGACTGGTGACCATGTTGTACATGACTGATATATAATGTTTTCCGTTGTTTGATCATTATAAACCAGTATGTAAAAAAGGGGCAGCTCCGGTGCATGAAGCTCCAGCCTATGCAGAGTCCGGAGAAGGTGCGGATCACAAGGGCCTAAAATACACAGTCTTACTTTGCATTTTGCAAGAGGCTAGTTCCACGCCTGGAACCCGTGACCTCAAGGTCACATGACGACAACTTTTACCGTTGCGCCAAGGCTCCCCTTCATTAAATGGCTAAAATGTCAACTTTGTTTTCTCAGTTTTCTAAACGTCTACTCAAAGGCATAATTTAGAATTATCAAATGCTATAGCGCAGACATTGGTGTGTAGGTTCATCCATAGCATGGTTTAGGAAATAGACTTCTTAGATCATTTAAAAGAGTAGGCCCTACTATTGTCATTGCATGCTCATATTTCCCAAGTGAAAGCATGCGCATGTGAAACAAAAACTTCGATCTTTTCAAGCATTGACAATTGATATTGCTTCAAGTCCCCACCCCCTCGTCCCCATAGTCCAAGTTGTTTAATTCGTTGCATCTTCACTGTGAAGACGCCAGCCAACCAAACTTAATTGGAACATTGAGTGGAGAAGATTGTACATGTGGAATGTGTTCATTCAATATTCCGTGTACAAATAGAACTAGAAAAGATAGAATAGCGGCAAAGAGTAAGAACTAAAAAGTTTCTGTAATACAAAGACTATATATCTCTTGCTGAGGTGTTGTCTATCATCTCGTGGCGTCATGTCCATCTTTAACACTTACTCTCGTTCACTTTCATACACAACTAACACCTGCTTCTCTAAACACGTTCCGCTCTCCATATTGTTGGCCCACTTTGCATGAACCTAAGTTTTTAGGTTGAATAGTAGTCCAACATATTATTGTAACCTTATTAATGATGTCTTGAGTTCAAATATTGTGACACCTTCGTATTAATTTCCTACTCAAGACAGATGAACCACGTGCAAGAGCAAAAAAAAGACCTTCAACATAAAGAGATGTATTCTAAATATAAATATTGTTGGCACACTTGCTATGTCCTTTAGTTTTTAAATTCGAATAGTAACCCAACTTCATTCACCTTCTTCTGAAATGGTAAGATGGGACATAAGCTTCGTGAATTTTTGAATTGGTCCATAGTGAAGCACGATGACCTCTTGATGTTGGAAAAAATGAAAATGAGTAGGAGAACAAAGTAGAAATGATGAGGATACAGAGGAAGATGTCAAGGTCACACGAAAGCATTGGCCCAAAATAAGGTTCCACTCACAGTTGCGAAACATCTGGAGATGCACCATATCTTGTTACCAACTTAAATAAGGGTTTCAGTGGTGAGTGCTATAAAACGACGTCCATTATTTGGTCCCGAATAACGCAGGTAAGAACTTTTGCTTTGGCGAGTGTTGTAAGGTCTTTTGCCGCATTTTTTGGTAAACCAACAAACTACATGGAAAAGGAAAGGAACCACGAGATACAAAAGACACAAAAAAGAGAGAGCCCACTGTCACGGGGTTGCACTTTCACCTATGCTAAATCTGTGCGGCACTTGTGCACAACTCCTTTTCCCGGGCACAAGTCAGCCTTTAACCCCAAACTCTCACTTGCTAGGGCTACACTCACTCACCCACTCAAGCAATGAGAGGACTCAGAAAGGAACTCTCCTAATGTATTCACTTTAGCTGAACTCTAAGCTAATCTGAGCTGATCACAACTGAGGAGCTTACACCTATTTATACTTGTTGTCTCCCATCCACCTCCTCAAAGGATGGTCCGGATTATTACAAATGTCACTAATCTAATGGTTAAGGACTATTCTAGAACTCTATCTAGAAAGCTCTACACAAGTCTCTAACCTTCTCTCTTTCAAGATATTTACATGAAGTCTTCCAGAACCCAGGCCTTCTAGAATCAAGCCCTCCTCCATGGATCTTCACCAATGGGTTTAAGTCTCTTGAACCTTGTTCACAAGCCAAATAAGTCTTCCATGGAGCCTTCAAGCCTTGGTCACGGACCTTGTAGTGCAAGCCCGTGACATTCTCCCCCACCTGATAGCGTTGACGCCCTCGTCGACACATCTCCATCAGTGTCATGAACTTTAACCTGTGGTACACCCCATGTTGCTTCGTGATCATCATAGGATGCTTTGTCACGTCCCTCCTCTTGCACCTTAGCAGCCAACCAGTCTTGTGCTCCAAGGTGATTTCCTTCATCTCCTTCATATTGTGTGCACTCTTGCACACTTGTGCTGCTGCACTTTGCTGTTGTGCTACCTGCACATCAGTGTAGTAGCTACTCATTATCGTGCCCCCTGCACGACTTAGCTTAGATTCACCCTTCATGGAGTCCACACCTTGTGGCACAATTCCCTTTGTGCCAACAATGGTGTCAACACCCTTGTTGATCACCGCTTCTTTTGGGGACTCACCCGATCCAAGCAACCTTGCAGCACCTAAGCCTGATAAGTTTAGCTGTGCTGCATCCACACTCGTTTTGGATTCCTTCGCTACCTCCATATCCTCTGACCCAGCCACTTCCTCATGTGGACTGGCCATCTTGCCCTTCGCAAACTCAAAGCAACCCGACATGCGCTCCCCTTGATTCACAGTCTCAGCGTCCATCCCCTTAGACATCTGAGCTGTGCTTTGCATGCTGTCCTTGAGGCTTTTCAAGGCATTCACGAATGCATTCGACTTGTTCAAGCAATCAGCAAAAGTTTGCTCAAACTTACCCAATCTTTCCTCCAACATGGTGAGGTGAGCATCCAAAGCCAAATCCCTTGATGGCTCCCTGGACTTCTCCCTCCTTGACTTCTTCTGAACCTCCACTGGCATGGTGGTTTCCCCTGACGCACTTGCCATGATGTTGCCACGAGCTTCCCCCTGGACTAGCTAAGCAACTCCCACGTCCACCGGTTTTTTTTATACCAACTCCTGGCACCAACCTGCTCTGATACCAATTGTCACGGGATTGCACTTTCACCTATGCTAAACCCGTGCGGCACTTATACACAACTCCTTTTCCCGGGCACAAGTCAGCATTTAACCCCAAACTCTCACTTGCTAGGGCTACACTCACTCACCCACTCAAGCAATGAGAGGAACTCAGAAAGGAACTCTCCTAATGTATTCACTTTAGCTGAACTCTGAGCTAATCTGAGCTGATTATAACTGAGGAGCTTACACCTATTTATACTTGTTGTCCCCCATCCACCTCCTCAATGGATGGTCCGGATTATTACAAATGTCACTAATCCAATGGTTAAGGACTATTCTAGAACTCTATCTAGAAAGCTCTACACAACTTCACACAAGTCCCTAACCTTCCCTTTTTCAAGATATTTACATGGAGTCTTCCAGAACCCAGGCCTTCTAGAATCAGGCCCTCCTCCATGGATCTTCACCAATGGGTTTAAGTCTCTTGAACCTTGTCCACAAGCCAAATAAGTCTTCCATGGAGCCTTCAAGCCTTGGTCACGGACCTTGTAGTGCAAGCCTGTGACACCACGCACCCTTGCACAGTGGTACATCTCAGATTAGGGTTGTAGGTGTTGCAGCAAGCTTTCTCGAAGTCGCAAAATAGTCAGGAGCCTTTTAACCGAAGGTATGTGCGCGCCTCAAGATGTTTTGTGACAAAAATTCTTCTGATTGAATGATGCGGACAAATTTATTCTGCGAGAAAAAGGACATCCCCGCTAAGTTGAGAATAGTAAAGTTGTACGTCGTGGCATCTTAGTAGCATCAAATAAATTAACGGAGAAGATGATCGAGGTATGGACTATCTAGAATACGGCCCAAAAACATAGAGTCTGCAAGGAACAGGACAGAGGAGACATTATTCAGTTGCTTGTATTTTAAATATCTTGTGATTAAATAGGAAATTAATAACATTAGCATGTTACGAGATCTTGGTTTTTGTTTTTGAATACAGACCATTGTTTACAAAGTTTCAAGCCCTCTATGAAAAGAAGTAAATGTTAGAATTATTCAACCTACATGGTTTTGGACTAGAGACATCCAAAGTAAAAAAAAAAGAAGATGAACTAAGTAGATCATCTATAGGTGAACTCCTTCATGCAAAAAGTAAAAAAAAAAGAAAAGAAAAAAATGAACTAAGTAGATCATCTATAGGGCAAAAAGTTGGACTGCTTCAATTCCAAGCGCTTGCAAAATGCTTTACTTTAGTCACATTGTCTGAACTAGAGAGATCATGTGAGACTGTTAGTGGACACCCCTTTTTGTTCCTCATTGTTCTTTTCCTTTCGCTGAAGTCACAATGTACGTATCGCATCTGGCAAGGTGCAATGGGGATCTGCTACAGGTTGCGGGTTCGGCGCATAGCGAATAAAGCCCCTGTTTTCGCAGCCATCTTCTCTCTTCTCGTGACCTCTTTCGTTTCCTTGTTACTGTGGAAAGAGGTCATGCATTGGGGAAGGTTCGTATCTCCTTAACAAATACCTTCAGATTTGTCCCACGAATTATACGTTGGGTTGAAAGTATCCTGCAAATATCATAAGAGCAGCTAAAAGGTACAAGCAGGGCCAGTTTTTTTGGTGATCCAAATGGTCTCTTTGCTGTCCGATTGATGAGAACTTTGAGCATGTCCTATTAAGTAGGGATAGCAGATCGATTGTTTGCTAACCTTCTCTAGTGGCTTAGGGTCACATGTGAAAAGAGAAGTCGGGCTCGAGGTTGGCGGTGGGAAAAGGGATAAAGAGAGCAGATCAATTGTTTACATCGCCCACGACCATAAGAACCACTGAGCAGAGCAATTGTTTGCATCATCCACGACCATAAGACCCGCTTATACCTGTTTAAGCCATGCATGCCCTGATTCAGTACCTCGATCTTCACAGAACTAGGTGTGAAATTCCTGATGGACAGATCCAATAAAAGCTTATCTTCCTGCTACTGTAAGGAAGATAGGTACAGGCTTTTCTTCCGTCTGCGTGGCCTTGTTTGAGTCTACCAGTGCGACGACCTAGGTTTTTCAAAACAAACTTTTCCAAACTCGTTTGAAAATGGTTAGGATGCTGAGTAAAAATTTTTTTTATAAATATTTTAAAACTATCATATATAGTAGTTTTCAAAACCGCCCTTCTATGCCCAAGTATCTCATTAAAACTTCACATATAATTAAAATAATTTTACAAGAATAAGCACTACTATGATCCACTAGTCACAGCCCAAACAATCTTAAATGAAATCATAACTTAAATTAAATTAACTCCTCGATTCATAACAAAGTTACTTGTCTCATCATCTCATTATTCTAAATGTTCAATGTTCTTATTCTAAAAGAAATAAGTACTAATTTTGTTATTATACTTTCACTCGTCTGCCCCAAAGTTCTTGCTTTGCCTCAATTCTCTAGTTCTGCACAGAAGATTGACCCAAAATTGTTGGTGGGGGTGAGTACAACCACTCAGTGGGAAATTCTAAGTTAGACAAAAACATGTAGAAAACACATGAATGCATAGAGATATTAGGATTGAGCATTACAAATCTAAATCAAAAGTATATAGCATTAAAGGTTGTACCAAATATTTGAAACATGTCACACAATATCAAATAGTTCAAACAGCAGCGTCTTGCTGAGGCCATAAAGGCAAATGGTCTAAATCCCTCGAGGTTGACCGACATATACATATATGTCCATATCAAATCTCATCTGCAATGCACATAGAGAGAACAAATATTTCATGTCTACGTTCGATTGTGGATACCGCACGACCTACACTGGTCCTCGTGGGAGAGAACGGATCACACTGAATGGAAAGTCCCATGACCCTTCCAAATGCACAGAAGCCTTTACCTTAGGCGAGTATCAAAATTCCTTTTCACAATGTCAATGGCCAACTGCACTCCTAGCATAGCAAATTACAAGAGTCTCATCAATTTCCCTTCATACATAATTCCCAAGAATTTAATCATAGTTTTGATATTACACACACATGTGCATTATCATAAACTTCTTCTCTACTTTAAAAACATTCAAGAGCATGAATCTTCCACTATCAAGTGAGCTCAACCATGGAATTTGGTGTTATTCCACACAATACACACGTTTATCTAAACAAAGTTAATAGTATGATTCAAAACAAATCCATAGTTGTGTGCGCATGGTGAATTGATCAATACGAATAACATTCCACTATGGTGCATTTAGGGAATGAATAAGTGTGCATGTTTATGAAATCAATGGTTGTAATGAAAAATATATTATGCATCTTGATAGGTCTCGGGAAAGGAGTACACCCACTTATTTAATATGAAATTAGTGGGCAACACATGATCAATAATGAAATCTGAAATAATATAACTTGTGCATGAAGATTTGCATGGGATGTATGCGTGGGGTTTGCTGGAATGGATAATATACGCATAAAATGTAATGAAGTGGGCATGTGCAATAGGCATTGGGATCAATGGTGGGTATGCATTGGACATATGAGAGTATGTGCATGAAGATTTTCATTGGGCGTATGCATGAGGTTTGCTAGAATGGATAAGATACACATAAAATGTAATGGAGTGGAGTGGGCATGTGCAATAGGCATTGGGATCAATGGTGGGTATGCATTGGACATATGAGAGTATGTGCATGAAGATTTCCATTGGGCGTATGCATGAGGTTTGCTGGAATGGATAAGATACGCATAAAATGTAATGAAGTGGTCATGTGCAATATTCATTGGTAAGTCAACCTATCCACTTGTAATACCATAAAGCACACCAAACCATCAATTGTACATACGTTAATCAATGCTATGCCAAAAAGAACTGCTATAAAATGAGATGAATACTAAATACATGGAAGAACTTAGTATGAGAGATAAGGTCCATTGAGAAGCGTGCAAGTCTATGCATTTGGAATACACGAGGACTCATTGCTTGGAGACAAAATGGTGACCTAGTATGATCTGCTAGGATATGACCAGTTATGCTTGACATATTAGAGCACCCAACTTGCTAAATGTGTAAACACGTTGTAGCCATGTTGGAACATTTAAACACGTTGCAACCATGTGAGTTATCCAAGCATATTGCTAACATCTCAGAATGTTGTCTAGTACCAAGCGCATGTCACTTCTGATTAACAAATTATAAATACAATGCCCTGGCATCGTGAGTATGTTTGCATAGTCCATATGAACATGAAGTACAATTAATAATTAAGTAAGCATTGTTGACAAAATCTTATGCTATCATCCATGAAAGCACGTTTCAATCTCACTTTAAATAGTGATGTCATTATGTACCAAAATCAATAATCGAACCAATCATGAAATAACAACTCTTAAAAATCAAAGGCGCACATGCTCCAGACATGAGACCAATGGACAAAATCAATAGTGTGCATGCCATCAAAGAACTAAATGTATCAAATCATGCAAATTGAAAACTAATCTAACTTAGAATATCCCATACCCCCTAACTCTTAAAAGCAAAAATACTCTTCTGCAGTCTTCTTTTCCAAAAACGTGTGGTATGGCTGATCCTTGGTGCAGCCTCCTCCTCCTTCTTCCTCTCTCTCTTTCTTTCTTTGTTTCTCTCCCTTTCTCTCTTTCTCTTTGTGTTTCAGGCATTCCTTAACCATTAGAGCAATTAGATTTTGTTGTCAATTCTATGCAAAAGAATACTTATATTATGAAAATGAAAGTTATTACAACCAGAAGTCCAACCCTTTCCACTGACCCACTTGAGATAACCGGTGCATGCCAAAGTTCCTTCCTTTTTCTTTCCAAATGACTGTGAGAAATGGCACTTAACCAGTTGGCCACATGGTAGAGCCTATGTACACGCTAAAGTTAGCTTGCCACTTATATTGGCAGAGACTCTTCTTACTTTCTGAGTGACGAGTTATGGCTTCTGATCTTTGGTTGGAAGAAATGGTTTATTTTCTTGCATTTAGCTCGGTTCGGTTGGGCACTGATTAACAGAAATACGTGCTAACACAGATTTAACAGGCCGCATGGGGAAGAGTTTGGAACCTTAGGCATCCGTAGGATGCGGCACAAGAGATGAAGCGTCAGGTACTAGTACTGCGTATACATCCGATGAAGTGATGCACAATAGCAACTACACTAAGGTGTTGCTACTGGCAGTCCTATAAATAATAATAAAATAACCTTCAAATCACGATTTGTTTCAACTACGTTTTATGACCGAAAGTGGATAATATATAAGGGGATCACCCGCGAATATTATCCAAAGAAGTGTGCGTAGAGTTCTATTGAGAATTCACGTGTTTGAGCCCACCATTCAGAAAAAAATGAATTAAAAGGTCTTTCGGGCTCAAGGAGTTGGCCGAAATGTACTTCTGATCTGTTTAGGTGTTACATGTTGGTTCTAGCTGTTTCTTTTTCGTCTTTCCGCTGAGCAAGAGGTGAGCCTCGCTGTTTCCTGGGGCTGCGCTGTTCCTAGGCCCATGATTGAGCGAAGCAGGACTGGCGGATATTCAGAGTGCAGTCCATGCCTCTGTCTTTTGGGTTTTTCAGGACACGTAGGTCTACTTTCTTTCTAAGTTTATCTTACTCAATGAAATCCTCGCTCATCATTAAAAAAAAAGGAACAAAAATCCGCGGATTTTCTCCAAGATTTGATTACAAAAGCATGACAACCCAATTGTTGTTTGAGGAAATCACTCTCAAAATGGAGAGCTGCAAGGGCCTCCCATGTTCTATATAGATTAACAAACCATCCAACATTTCAAAATGGAAAAAAGAGAAGAAAAAGAAAGAGTAGACCATTTTTACAAGTCAAGACAAGTTAAAAATAGGGTTGCCAGAAAACAAAATTGCCCATTTCTACATCCCAATGACCGCTAATGACTAGACAGATTTCACGTCTGATGTAGTATTCCATCCACTTAATATTTGAGATATGCATTGCCAAAAGAAAAAAAAATCTGAGATATGAACAGAGCCTAAACAATTGTTTTGTATCTTCTCCTAAGGGGATTCCAACTCAGATACTCTACCCACTCAAATAACAAGCCTGTCACGCAGTCCTACACGGTTTCATGTGATAGTATGATGACCCGAGTTTTCAAAACAACTTTTGCAAATTCATTTGAAAATGATTAGGATCTTGAAGAATTATTTATTTATTTTTTTCATTTTAGAACTATCATATATAGTAGTTTCCAAAACCGCCTTCCATACCTAGGTGTCTCATTAAAACTTCACATATAATCAAATAATTTTACTAGAATAAGCACTACCAATGACCGCTAATGACTAGACAGATTTCATGTTTGAGATAGTATTCCATCCACTTAATATTTGAGACATGTATTGCCAAAAGAAAAAAAAAAATCTGAGATATGAATAGAGCCTAAGCAATTGTTTTGTACCTTCTCCTAAGGAGATTCCAACTCAGATACTCTACCCACTCAAATAACAAGCCTGTCAAGCAGTCCTACATGGTTTCATGTCTGATAGTATGACGACCAAGGTTTTCGAAACAACTTTTGCAAATTCATTTGAAAATAGTCACGATCTTGAGGATTTTTTTTTTTTTTTTTCATTTTAAAACTATCATATATAGTAGTTTCCAAAACCGCCTTCCATACCCAGGTGTCTCATTAAAACTTCACATATAATCAAAATAATTTTACTAGAATGAGCACTACCAGGACCCACTGGTCACAGCCCAAACAATCTTAAATGAAATCATAACTTAAATTAAATTAACTCCTCCATTCACAATAAAGTTGCTTGTCTCATCATCTCATTATTCTAAATATTCAAGGCACTTATTCTAAAAGAAATGAGTACTAATTTCGTTATCATACTTTCACTCGTCTACTCCAAAGTTCCTGCTTTGCCTCAGTTCTCTAATTCTGCTCAGACGATCGACTTAAAATTGTTGGTGGGGGTGAGTACGACCACTCAGTGGGAAATTCTAAGTCAGACAAAAACATGCAAAAAAAACACGTGAATGCATAGAGGTATAAAGATGCACACGATTAAACGCAATTAATATCAAACCTCGGTAACGGTTAAATCTCGCAGTCCACAGTAAATCACATTGAGTATTACAAATTTCAATCAAAAGTACATCGCAATAAAGGTTGTACCAAATATATGAAACATATCACACAATATCAAAAGATCAGACAGCAGCGTCTTGCTGAGGCCATAAAGGCAAATGGTTTAAATCCCTCGAGGTTGACCGACATATACATATATGTCAATATCAAATCTCGTCTGCTATGCATGTAGAGAGAACCAATATCTCATGCCTATGTTCGATCGTGGATACCTCACGACCTACATCTGTCCTCGTGGGGGAGAACGGATCACACTAAATGGAAAGTCCCATTATCCTTCCAAATGCACAAAAGCCTTTACCGCAGGTGGGTATCAAAATTTCTTTTCAGAGTGTCAGTGGCCAACTGCACTCTTAGCATAGCAAATTACAGGGGTCTCATCAATTTTTCCTCATACATTATTCCTAAGAATTTAATCACAGTTTTGATATCACACACATGTACATTATTATAAACTTCTTCTCTACTTTAAAAACATTCAAGAACATGAATAATCTGCTATCAAGTGAGCTCAACGATGGACTTTGGCGTTATTCCACCCAATATACACTTTTATCTAAACAAAGTCAATAGTATGATTTCAAAACAAATCCATTGTTGTGTACAGATGGTGATTTGATCAATACGAATTAACATTCTACTATGATGTATTTAGGAAATGAATAAGTGTACATGTTTATAAAATCAATGGTTGTAGAGAAAATATATATTATGCGTCTTGGTAGGTCTCCGAGAAAGGAGTGCACTCGATTATTTAGCATGAAATTAGTCGGCAACACATGGTCAATAATGAAATATGTTTTTTATGACTTGTGCATGAAGATTTGCATGGGACATATGCATGGCTTGGGTAGCTACGTTTTATTCCCATCTCTTATTCACATATAAATTTATCTGACATTATCTCCTTACTTGCTAGGCATGCATTCTCCTCCACATGATGACTTTTCAATTGATTTTCTAAGTGTAAGTAACATGTGCTGGTTTCATGAATATAGTTGTCCATCAATTTGTAAGAGTTATATGCCTAATTTCTGTAAGCACTCATTATATATCCTGCACGTGAACCCTCCCATGATCAAATTTTGGAGTCTTGAGTATCAACCCAACATGGCAATTGAGAAAATGGAGTCTTATGATCCTATGCATCAATCAAATTGTGTCCTATATTCTAAGTGATCAATTAGATGTACTTGGATCAAAGGTCCATGGTGGTAAATCCTCACACTCAGATGCATGGTTTAAAATGCAGATTTGTAGGCTTAGATCAATGTCCAAGATTATTGATCAAAGCATGTAATTACTAGTTCAATTAACAAGATCTATGCTCAGAGATCAACCTCATAAAATGTTGGATCTTGCGCGCCTAGATCAATGGTCCAACAAGAAAGGAAAATGACAGGTTCCATACACCTATAACATGTGTCCTGATTTGGAGAACAACCATGCGTGTGGATCACTAGCTAATTAAGATAAATCCTGCACATGGATCCATCAACCAAATAGGACAGACCATGTGCATGAAGAAAATCAAACAAAGCTGATCATGCATATGAATTCCATGACTCAACCATAGACCATGCGCATAAATATCCTTATGCGAATATGCTAATCCATGCACATGGATCTTCAACATTTTCAATAAAAATACATGTTGACTCGATCTCATATACATAAAAAACATGAATGCACTCCATGTCATATACATAACATGAATGCACTGAACCTAATATACGTAAACAACCTAAACGCAATTAATTCATCTAACTTATAACCGCATGGTATACAACAATCCAACATGCATGAGATTATAGGGATCTAGCTAGCATGGAGACACATGGATCTAGCTCATATAAAACACATGTAATATTTAGCATGTATACGAGACACATGATTTATCTAATCACTATCAACCGTGAAAACCCACTAAACTTTATGTGTGCTGATTTCAAAATTTGAAGAACAAGATGGCTAGATCTACCTACTAATTTGATAATGCAATCCTAAAATAACAGCTTAGAATAACTACACTTTATAGATCTTGAGAATAGCAGCGTGTACATTCTTGTTGCTATGAGAGTAACAAATAGAATCTACTATAAATCAATAGTAAGTGCATGCATATTGCAACGTACGATCAAATGGAATGCATGCTTCAAAAAGAGATTAATGGGGAAGATCTAAGATGAAACAAGAACAAGGGTACACATGTTGCGTTTAAACAAACAAGATCATTTGAAGTTTTTGGAATTGAAAATCAATCTAACCTAGAATAACCCACGCCCCCTACCTCTTAGAAGCAAAAATACTCTCGTGGTATGTCTAATCCTTGGTGCAGCCTCCTCCTCCTTCTTCCTCTCCCTTTCTCTCTCTTTTTTTTTTTCACGCAATCCTACCTCCCCTCTTAAACCAATTTCAAGTTGACTCTCCTCTATCCCACCATATCTCTAGTGGTTTCTTTTGGAGACGTGAACTCTAATTCTAGAGTTTTGCATACTCCTTCTCTAGCCATTAGAACAATTAGATTTTGTTGTCAATTCTAAGCAAAATAATACTTATATTATGAAAATGAAAGTTATTACAGATAGAGTATAACAGATCGATATTCCTTTCCTTCCACTTAATATTTGAGAAATGTATTGCCAAAAGATAAGGAATCTGAGATACGAACAAAGCCTAAGCATCTGTTTCCCACTATCTCCTAAGGAGATTCCAACTGAGATACTCTTGCCACTCAAATAACAAGGTTGTCACGTAGTCCTACACGGTTTCTTCTTTGGAGCCACGCGTTTGTTCCTGTGTTTCCCTTCTAGCTTCTTCCTTCCTTTTCCCCCACAGAACCATGTAGAGCCCTCCGACTAGCAGTATGGCACCACCAACACTGGCCATTCAAAACAGCCAAATAAATAAAAGATTCATGGTAAATTATTTAAAAATAAAAGCAAGGAACGATATTATCTACTCGAAAAGTGCAGAAGCTCATGTTAGGCAATCCACAGTGTCAAATCAAATGATCTGGTGCTGATCAAAAGAGGATCACACTCACTAGAGAAAGTAATTGGCTACCTTTAGCCTCCGTCTACTGACATGACATAAAAATTATTTGTTCCATTTATAGTCAAGCCTCTAAATTAACCCCTTACGACTTATAGGTGCACATTAAATAATGAAAACTGCGTCTACCAAATGCGCAAAACTATCAATAACACCTAATACCTTTTATCTTGGTACGCAACGTTGAGTTCAAGTTTTCGGAATAACTTTTTTAAATCCTAGATATGTGGTAGATGTGCAACAAATTCATAATATTAGAAATTGTCAAATTAATAGGTATTTTTATCCAAAAAGTTGTTAATTTATGATAACTTACAATCTGTCATAAGTCACATTTTGCTGAAATGGACGTTATCCCTTACAAGGGGTTTTGACAGTATACTGTTTTATTGGAGTTTTTATCCTTCCAATGCATAATAAAACTAGAAAACGATAATGAAGTCAAATCAAACGAACTACTGCTCTTGGAGGTGGAAGTCATGGGAACCATGGCATTTCTCATGGTCCTAGATTCTACAACAAGAGCAGCAGCCAAATTTAGAAGACATTAGGGCCCACGCCACTTCAAAAAGTAATATGGCTGTTGAGAATCACATGGAAAACTATGAACTATTACTCCACCCAATTGTTTCATTAAGGAGTACTTCTGTGACTTAATTAATAAAAGAGAAAATGGTATTTATGGGAGATAAAAACCTTCCCCAATGCATGATCTCTTTCCACAGAATTGAGGAAATGAAAGCGGTTATCACAAGCGCCAAAGGAGAGAAGATGGCCGTGAAAACTGGACCTTTCTTCTCTATGCACCAAACCTGCAACCAGTAACTGATTCCAGTCACGATTACACCCTGTCACAGAAAATACATGCTGTGAATTTAGAGACCACTCACGTGCACTCTTTATGTTAAAGAAAACCAAAAAAGGAATGAGCAATGTGTTAGCGTGTATACGGGACGTATGTATAGATAAAGAATGAGTAATGCGCATCTAGATATTCTCGGAGGATGCGGAAATTTAAGTGTTCAAATTCCCATCTCTTTTCTAAATGGCCGATGCAAGATGAATCACTTCCACCTTAGAAAATATTGGGATACATACACAGTAAGTAACAGAGAGAAGTTGAATATCCCATCCAAGCTTCCATGAAGAAGGGTTTCTTTCCAAGATCACGGCCAGAAAAGCAGACTGGATGCTACTGAAGAAGCATTGCAGAGTAGTAAGATGCAGTTTGGCTGGATAGATTTGAACAATAAGGCCCTAAAAGAAAACAGGGAAAGAGATTAAAAGAAAAAAGAAAAAATGAGATGAAACAGAACAATAATTAAGCCTTTTTCCTGTTTTCCGATAAGAAAATGAAATAAAACAGAACAAGGAGTCAGTTGGATATTGTCAGATAATGATAGAAAAACCTGCAAAACGAGCCACAATGACCAAGTTGTATTTGCTGCAAGCATGAGAAGAGGTCCTTTCACAAGCTCCATCTTGGAATTGCTAATCACAAGTTTCGCAACGGATGTGGTTGAAGCTTCTCTGTGAACTGATGGATGCCAGTTTATAAACTTTATAGGAGGTCCCTTATAGAGTGCAAACGCCAAAGCTCCAGAAACACACACCACAGAGCCCACCACCTTGGCCAATCCATCTAAATGGCTTATACCAATACGCTCTGTCCTGTAAAATTTTTCTGAAAATGGTTAAGACGACAAGATAAAAATGTGAAAATGGTGTTTCAGTTTCTTCTTTCTCAAATGCGTCATTGGTATTACCTTAGTAAAGCTGCAAAGATAAATGTGATAACAGGAACTGAATTAGCTGTGGCGGCTGCAAATGTTGCAGAAGTATAGTTGAGTGCAACATTGTAGAGATTCAAACTCAAGGTTATCCTGAAATTTGAAAAACCATAGGCTGAAAATTTTTGATAAAATGAGGATGAAGAGAAGGAACAGATCAGAATATTAACATCAAGCACATGGGTAGGATAAGAAAGAGAGGTTACCCAATCAAGGCAATACAGAAAATTTTGCATAGTGTGGTTAGTTGTAGGGGAGGAGCTCTTTGCCTAGAAATTTAGATGGGAAAAGAAAATCAAGTTACGAAGAAAGGAAGAGATACAAATGTTGCAGATGTGTAGCATTTGTATTACCTTTCAAGAAAGTACGCAAAAGGAGCCAGGACAAGTGTTGCGAAAGCTTGTCTGTAGACTACAAAGACATAAGGGTTCATCCCCCCACTGATTGCTACCTTGGAGAAGAGTGCCATGCCTGCATAAACTGCTTGTATGAAAAGCATGGCTAGATGAGGGCCGTAAGCCTTGAGAGATTTTATTTTTTGTGAAGCAGCCATGTTAGGACACTCTGCAAAGCAAAACCTAGGAGGAACAAAATCTCTTTTTAGGCCTCTCTTAATCGGCTATTGATGTGGAGAACCACTTCATTTTATAATGGATGTGCAACTTTACAGCAATATCGTGCTTAATTCTGAATAATGATCATTTGGACTAAGTAGAACCATCACAATGGGGACTGCTTAATGTTTATAGGCTATGAAAAGAGTGACAGATTTTCTTAAATGGGAGGAAGGAGAGCCCAGCTACTAGGGGGGTCTTATCAACTTAAATGCTAAGAGAATGGTTGAGATTGTTTGAGTGGGCGTACGCCATCATGTTCACATTATCTCACCTAGTAGTTCTCTGATCTTGCATAGGTCCATCTAGGCTTCTCAAAACCTGTCGAATCCAAACGAATCTTACTGTTTACAGTAGGCGAATATCCCCTAGTGCCCAGTGTGGAGTTTAGGTACATCTCTACACCTAAGCACGAATAAGACTTGCAAATTTTTGGGTCCATAAGTCACCTTTTCTATAACAAATATTATAAGAATTAGAGAACAGGGTTGAAAATGGAAGCTGCAACAGTTTGATTGAATTGATAAACTAAGGCCGCTGATGAGTTAGCATTATCTGATCGACCCATGTGATGTACGGTGCTTTGAAACCGCTGATAAGGGCCGTATTGCTTACGGGAAGATCTCACTGGGGAAAATTTCCTTGATAAAAGTTAAAATGGGAGATTAGGGATTGATGGGGCGGGTACCCAAGTTTCCTACTTCCAGTTTCATTTTCATGCAGCCTTTCTAGGATTCTCAAAACCGTTTCGAATCCAAACGAATCTTACCATTTAAGATGACTGCGATTTGAGGCTGATTATGTGGCAACTTGTATGATTCGAGTTTCCATTTTCTAGCAACTTTCTACGCTTTGTAATGCCTGTTTGTAGAAGGTTGCTTAAAATTGCAATTTATACGATTTGTACAGAAACGGCATGTATGTTACAATCTCTTATTGCATTGCGTATGATTTTGCATGGAAAAGTTATCAAGTCACAACCTGCATAATTATCTTGCTTATGATAGCATGTGCTCTCCATGGCAGTATTCCTTGATGCTCCCTCACAGCTTTAGTGAGGAATGTAGTCGAATACACTACTTGAATACAATAAATTACGTAGTACACTAGAAAATATGTACACGTGGGTGCACATGCCAGTGATTCTGTCATTCATGCCTTTGATAGTCCATGCGCAAATCACGACAATGAAAAAGATTTTGAGAGTGCTGTAAATTGTGGTGCTCATCCATGATAGGTAAAGACAACATTCATCAACCTATAATAGGAGCACTTGCTGGAGTTTTTTAAGCATTGATTTCAATCGAATTCACTAGCGTTTGAATAAGTATACGAGTTGGGTTAGGATCTCTAGAGAGACAAGGTGTAATTAGCTTAGATGACTTGATTTTTTCTTTGAGTTCATTCTTGTAAGCTTGAGTAACACGTATTGTAGCTTTGGACCGAATTGAAATGTAGGTCCAGAATTAGTCTTCGACTGAGTCCCATAATGCTTCCTAAAAGTTATTCTTATAAACTTGTTTTGATTATAGTGGAGAACCTTAGTATTGATGTCTTGTTGCAGGCAAAAATGCTAAAATACGAAAGTCTTCATGTCTACTTTTAATGGCATTTATTTACTTTTATTGTTCTAGTAGTTCCTTGATCTTGCATAGGCCCATTTATACTTCCAACAATTGGTATCAAAGTTCCACAGTTAGAGTGATTTATTTTGCACAAACAAAGATGGCAATTTCAGTTCATATCTAAAATAGTGAGTTTGAATTCTACAAAATTGGAGGTGCTAAAATTTACCCATTCGAACTATGCATTTTATAATAGCAATGAGTGTTACTATACAGTTCCTAGTACTTCACAACAATATGCAATTGCAAAACGAATTAATCAAACTCCTATGGATAAAGTTAGGAGCATGTTGGGCACAATTGGGCTAGATCAATGTTTCTAGGGAGAGGCAGTTACCACATCTTATTACCTAGAGAATCATTGTTATACTACTGCACTTTCCTATAAAATTTTGGATGAGTTTTGGTATGTACAACTTTGTCAATTGCTTACTCTTGTGTACATTCAATCATCACAAATATAAATTCCTCACGAGCGGAGGACCAAAATTAAGTCAATGTCCAAAAGATGTATTTTTCTTGGTTAGGTAATGAAAATAAAGTTGTATAGATTGTGGGACCTATTGCTTACAAGATTGTGGTTAAACAGTATATAGCTCGAGCTCAAAGATAGCCAAGATTTTTGAACTTAAGTTCCTAGATAGAATTTAAGGTTAAATAGTAAACGTAGAATATCTGCAAGCATGCAACTTTTGAGATGATGCTGAGAAAGAGCATGAAGAACGAGTACCACATGATGAAACTCAAAATGATCAATGCCGACTCAAAAGGACCCTAACACCTTCTATATCACGAAAGGACATATGACACTTATGCTTGCATCATAGAGGAGCATGAAACACATGTCTACAAGTATGTTACTATATAAAACACTATTCAATGGTCACCAACTATGGAGGAGGAGATATAAGCCTTGCACAAAAATAAGACTCGGGAGTTAGTACAACTACCTAAGGAAAGGCATGCATTTAGTAGCAAATGGGTGTACAAGTTAAAGAAAGAGGCCAATGAGAGTTGTCAAAGATATAGGGCCCAATTACTGATGAAAGGTTATACTTAGAAATCAGGTAAAGACTTCAATGGATTTTTTTCTATAGTTGTTTGCTTAAGCATTCTTTGGATAGTCTGCATATGACAGCTGTGGCAAACTTGAGTTAGAGTAGTTAGATATAAAAATTACTTTCTTGTATGGGAATTTGGAAGAAAAATTTACATTACTCAGCCAAAAGCTTTTATTCAAAACATAAGAAGCATTTGAGAGTTGTTAGCAAATGCATGGTAAAGCCAGGTAGAAAACATTGAATATATAAATGCTAAGAGGATCGTTCACTATCTAAATGGTACTATTGAGATTTCTATTTGTTATAGTAGACAAGACATATAATTAGTTTATTATAAGGATGTAAACTCTACATGATATCTAGATAGAGGAGGATCTCTCCGAGGTTTCATATTCTCTTTGGCCAATAGCGTAGTGAGCTAGATATTGAGGTTCCTAGCACTATTCTAAATTATAATATTGAAAGCCAAAAAACCTAAATACACAGTGCATTTTCCCTCTTCCAAATTTTCCTTTTTCTTGGATTTTCCTTCTTGATCTTTAGTGAGAAGAATAAAAAAAAAATGCATGCTTTTAAGAATTCCTTAGTGGGTTCTTCAATTTCTATTTTGTATTAGTAAGACTTTTTTTATTCTCTTGTTTATCTTTCAACAAAAGTTTAGAGAAGAAACTTCGTACTCTATGATTTTCAGTGGAAACTTGATCAAAGCTTGGTTCATAGTTTTTTCATCTAATTTGAAAAGTTTTGCATGTGAATTTTGTGTTTATGTGGTCTGAATGTGGTCATGCTTTTTCGTTTTAGGTGTTTACACTAGAAATGGAGTAGAAGAATAGAAGAAGAGCATGCTTTAAACAATTCCTCAATGGGTTATTAGATTTCTATTTTGTATTGGTAAGACCTTTCTTGTTCTTTTGTTTATTCTCTAATGGGAGTTCATAGAAGAAACTTTGTATATCGGAGCTTGGCCCTTAGTTTTTCCCTCTAGTTTGTAAGGTTTTTACATATATTTTGTATTCTTGTGTGGTTTGGATGTGATTAGGCATTGTGCATTTTAAGTGGTTGATGTTTACGTACTCTAAAAAAGTACACTATTTTCCTCATTTCTTAATATAACAAACACACCCATGAAGTGAAAATCATGCACACTCTCATTAGGTGTGTGATAGGTTGATGGTACAACTTATCTTTGTAAATAGTTTCATGATTACCCACATAAATTTTGTATTCTTGTGTTATCTGAATGTGGCTATGCATTGTGTGTTTTAAATGTTTAATGTTTTGTTTATAGTAGAAAAGTATACCATTTCCTTTAATATTTTAAGATACTAAATACAGCAATGAAAATTATGCACTCTTGTCAAGTGCTTGATTGGCTATCATCTTATATTTATTAACATTTTTTCCATGGCCTAAACTTTGTAAAAGATATAGAGGGAACAACTAAGTACTACAAATATAAAGTGGAGTGTGTTTTTCTAAAAGATAAGGGAGGATACATTATCCTTGATCTCAAGTCCCCCATATTGTAATCCTAATAATATAAGTCACCAACAGATGCAAAAGAACAATTTTCAATAATACACAAAAATCTTAACTAAGAGGAGGTTTTAGCAATGACTGTCTCTATCTTGACAAGTCTATATTTCAAAGATGAGACCATGTCTTTAAACTTACCTCTCTTGTTCCTCTAGGTGTCTTCACAAACAAGTTATATATTTGAGACATGAGAATCGTATGTCATCTTCTCCTTGCTAAGATATGAACCTTAGTACTGATACCAATTGTCACAGGCTTAGCTACTCAGACTACGTGCAACATCTAGTTTGACTTCTCACTTTGCACTAACTAAGTAAGCTAACTAATATCTCTAAGGAGAAGAATAATGTAACAACTTTATTTTTATAATATAAATATTTATTTTGCATAGGATTGACAACAAAAATAAGTTAGCTTAGTTCGTTATAAAGTGGATTTGAATACTTTAGTTTTAGAGTTTAAGTCTCTCTATTAGCCAATAAGACAACCTTTTTGGAGAAATTCCTCAACCAAAGGTAGAAGGAATAGGATAGGAAGGAGAGAGATATTTAAAGATAGGATAGAATGAGGGAAATCAAATAAAAGTGATGAGAGAGAGAGAGAGAGAGAGAACCCAAATTTTGGAAACATTTTGGATAAAGAACAATCATGATGTTGCTATTTGCCAACGATATTGTAACTTGTCTATTTTGGGAATGAATATATGTTTATTATATGTTTAATGGTCTTAATAGGTGGTTGGATGTTTTATCTTAATTAATATAGTAAACTTAGGAATTTGTAAAGAAAATCAGTGCCGCTAGATTCTACACTCAAAATGGAATCCAACGCCTCAAAGAACACCGAAAACGGAGCTCGTATGAAGAAGTAATAGGCGTTTGAAGATTGAGGGTATTTTTGTAAATTACACCTAAAAACAAAAAAGACGAAAAACGCAGGGGCGTTTTGATAACTGCACCCCCGTCTTCTTCCTCCTCAAGCTGCCTTTCCCGATTTTTCCAGAACTTCCAGCACCGCCTCTATAAGGCAGTGCTAAGAGAAATGGCGGCACCGCCTTAACTCTCCTATAAATTTCTCCCCACTCCCACTCCCCCTCCTCCAGCCATCCTTTCCTTCTTCTCCATCTCCAGCCATCTCGGGCTAGGGTTCCCAACAAACCAGAAAACCCATTTCTAGGATTCCTCTGCGAGTTTTGGTGCTGGTCCAAGTCTCTCCTTTTGGGCCAGCCATCTTCCTTTTTCCTCTTCCTCATTTATTCCCTGGAATCAACCGAAAAACTGTGCTTTTCCCCTTCTTCAGGTTTTTCCGATGACCTCGGATTCCAGCACACGAAAAAGAGAGCTGCACACTGGAAAGAGGGCGTCTTCTTCGGCTGCCCAGGTAAGGTTTCCTCCTCTTTCTTCTTCTCCGTTTTTCCCTAGAATCCGGCCGGAGAACCAGTCGGGGAAGAGGGTTCATTCCAAAACCCTCGACCCTACTGTCCCAGGGGCATGGTGCGCGATGCGCGCTCGGGCCACACGTCCTTGGCACAGCCTTCGGGCGCGCGTGACGCGGGGTGCCCTGGGAGCCTGGCTCGACCAGGATGCATGGGGTGTTCTGGGAGCTGAGACACGCCGTGCTGTGCCAAAGACGCATCCACGCAACGCTGTTCAGGATGCGCGTCGCTTGGGCATGCGTGCACATGCGAACGCCGTCCCTGGAGCTTTTTACTCTCAAACCATTGCATTTTTGGATAAGAAAATTATAGAAGACCAGTTTCACCAATAGAGTAGGGGATTGTGGTTTGAATGAATATTCATTAATTCATGACATGTTTCTCTTACATGATCCACACATAATGTGGCCATTGATTTTCCTTTCATACTTTTTGCATACTCGCAATCGATTTTAAGCTAATTTCAGCCGTTGATCTCTCCATTTGATTTTCATGAATTCCAAGTTGATATATGGTTTATTACAATGGATCCCACATTTTAGCTTTAAATGTGTGTGACCCATCCATTAGCAAAAAAGAAGTGGGGTCACTCTTTTGAAGATCTAAAATATCTATCCTATTAGGAAATACTAAGATCCATATGATATTTCCCAACCTCAAATTTTGGAGTTAAATGAACATATATTTAGATAATAAGGCTTTGACAAATCAAGTGCTTTAAGTCCATTAGTGGTGGATTTCGTATAATAAATGATGGTAATGAGAAGCACTTGCAACTGAAAGCGAACAAGAACCATAACCAGGCCATGCTGTCATCCATATAATTTGACCTTTATTTTGTGGGACCCCACTTTGTAGATAAAAATTGCCTTCTTCTTGAAGAGGTGTTACTGGGGTTTTAGAGTTCTTGATTGCTTGATCAATTTACATAAATGTTTCTTGGTTTGTTAATTGTGTGTCTATGGGGAGTATCTTTTCTCCATAAATGTAACTTAAATGTTTTGGTTTCCTATTGCTTTGGTTGCAGCAACATTCAATCGACAATGACATGGACTATCTTATTGTAGGCCTTTTTTTGTGGGTTATTTGGGTAAGTGAGAAAATTGGTTTTTATTAAGAGTGGCAAAAATAGAGGTCTCTACAGGATTCTTTATTTGTGGTTGCTATGATCCACGAGAGAAAGAGCCATGAAAATTAGGATCCATGATTGTTCTTCTTCTGCTAATTATTCTCTATCTTCTCTGTATAGGGTGTTCTTTGAAGAGAGATGCAGGTTTAATTTGAGAAGGATAACTTTTGTAAGCAAGAAAATTAACAAAGTATCTCCTGTGTAGAATACCAAGAGATGGCCTAGTTGTTAACATGTGCAAACTTTAATAGTTTTACATTTGTTTCGAATATAAAACTGTGTAGCTTCTTTTCTTCAATCTATGAATGAAAATATGTCATCTATATCCTCACATATTTTTCATTTTTTGTTCCTCCATTCATCTTTTGATAATACAAATATTTATTTTTGTAAAAGTTATCACTAGAAGTAAGCTAGCTCAACTGGCTGTAGAGCGAGTGGTGATGACTTAAGTCTAGAGTTTAAATCTCCAAAATTAAAAGTAAATAACTTTTTGGAGAAAATTCCTCGTCCATGAGCCAGCGATTTGAAATATAGAATATGGACTATGATAATATAATAGTTTAGGATTCAAAAGAAGAGCTTTGAGAGATAACTGAGATAACACATTTTAGTAAAGAGGAACAACCCCAATTGGCAACTAGTCAAGACATTCCATATAGAGGGTAAGATGTTTTGGCTAGGCTAAAAACAAAGAAAAGAAAAGTCAAGAGAGGGGAGGGTTATAGAAGACTAGTTTCACCAATAGGGTAAGGGATTGTGGTTTGAATGAATATTCATTAATTCATGACGTGTTTCTCTTACATGATCCACACATGATGTGGCCATTGATTTTCCTTTCATATTTTTCGCATACTTGTAATCGATTTTAAGCTAATTTCAGCCGTTTGATTTTCATGAATTCCAAGTTGATATATGGTTTATGCATGTAGTGTTCAATTGTTGCTTTCTTGCAAAAATGTAAATTTTCATAATTTAGTACTCTATGTATGTGGCCCATGATAATTAATAATTGTGAGCCATTTTGGAAAAATAGAGCAATTATGCACATTCCACATATATGTTTTGTATAAGAAGGATGAATTGCAGCTATTGATATCAAACAAATGCTATACAAGAGATTTCTTCCATTTTGATCGTGAATGGATGACTATATACATATGTGTACTTGCATTATTGCTAGTTATTTTGGGCATATATCAATTGAAAGTAAGGTTTCTAACATTTTATGTGAAAGATTATAAAAAGTTTTTGAATTGATAAATGAATTTGGAAAGAAAGGTTATATGGACTATTTATAGTCATGATCTACACTTGAAAAGTCAAAATGTAAGCTTGCTTAAGTTGAGCCAAGTATTAATAGATGTAAAATCACTTGATTACCATGCTAGGAAGACCATTTGGCTACTATCTTTTGAAATGAGATACTTTCCCTAAGAGGGCTATTAACAAGAGTATTGCGTCATGGAAAGATTGCTTAGCTCGTGCAATATCCACAGCTAAATGCGGGTCTTCAGCATGCATTGTATACCATACAGTTATTGGACATTGATTGACCTTCAAGGATATTGATCAGTTGCCATGACAAGCACGTGGTAGGATGTTACCACTCAGTGACATGATAGATTATTATTTGTCATTCTTTGATAGAAGTCCCAATAGGCTTGTACATATATTGTTTAATATGCTTGTTGATTTATTTGAAATACTGGATTTTGTATTAAAGTATAAATGTTTATGGTACTTATATCACACTTATGATCTAAGCTGTGATTTTCAAATGACCATTCTAAGCTTGTTATTATCGAGTCTTTGTACTCACCTGTTTAAAACATTTCATTGAAGTCCAAGAGGACTGGGTGGTTGGTTAGGAAAAGTTGCACAAGGAGAAGTAGAAGAGAAAAAATATGAACATAAGCAGTTTATTTGAACTCATTATTATTTTAGTTTCGCAACTATAATTTTTTTGAGGACAAATGCAATAAGACATGTGACACTAATATATTTAATCAAAATTATGACTTGAATTTAAATTCTTTATCCTTTCGACATTGACCAGGTAACCTTATAATAGTATGATTTTTATCTCGCCATTTTATGTAAAAGTTTTTAAAATGACACCGGATTTATGCAACTTCCTAAAGCCATTATCCGAGGCAGTCCCGCCATATTCACTGTATAGCAAGGTTAAAGACAAAACAATTTTGACGTTTATATGCCCAACTCGACAGAATCCCCCTAAATCCGTTGGTGGTCCCCCTTGTACTGTATTGATAGATGAGATAATGTGAACATGATGGGATACGCCTACAGTCAGACAGCCTCATTCATCTCCTAAAGTTCTTTCCTTAGACTTCGAAAACTCAGTCGTGCCCATTTTCGTGGCTCTACTTGGTCCAAATGATCATTATTCGGAACTAAACATGGCGTTGTTGGTAAGTTGCACATCCATTATAAAATGAAGATGATTAGGAATCGTCCAAGAGAGGCCTTGAAAGAGATTTCCTTCCTCCTTGGTTTTGCTTTGCACAGTGATCCAAAATGGCAGCTTCACAAAAAATAATATCTGTCAAGGCTTATGGTCCTCATCTTGCCATGCTTTTCATACAAGTGGTTTATGCAGGCATGGACTGTTCTCCAAGGCGCCAATCAGTTGGAGGGATGAACCCTTGTGTCTTGGTAGTCTATAGACAAGCTTTTGCGACACTCGTCTTGGCTCCATTTGCGTACTTCCTTAGATGGTAATACAACAAACTTCTAATATTTATTGTCTCTTTCCGTTCTAACTTGATTTCTTTTTGCAATCAGCTCCTCCTTGTGTTGATAGTAAAGGTGGGGTCAGCGTAAGATTGAAAATTTTACCAAAACAGTCAAAGTAAATAAAGGACAATAAAATTAGACGCATAGACTTACTTGATTAAACAATTTTGCATATATCTATAGTACAACTGCCAAGTTTCTCCACTGTTATAAAAACAAATGTAAAAGAATCACCTTCGGAAACTACTGTAGGACCCCTTTTTGTCGAACCCTCTCAAAACTCATGCTAAAGCCAAAATATGGGATATTATGAGGTGACCACCACTAAGCTGGTTGCCCCTCTCTCTCCTCTCCAACCTAACCTCTATGCTTATTCATCTCCAATCAATTCAATTGAACTCAATGCTTGAACAATTCAACAAGTACTCTTATAGGCAAAGAAATTGTGATGACCTGGGTTTTCACATACATTTTTAAATGCAAAACTAATTCCTAATGCGGGATCGATCCCTATTTGAAAATAATTTTATAAATAATGCAATGTAGCAAAAAAATCTTTTATTTTAAATTCTTTTTAAAAACCCTGAGTATCATTTGCTTTCGAGATCATCATCATTATTATCATCAAGACCTTATCCCAATTAGGGGTCGGCCACATGAATCTTATTCCTCCATTCTACTCTATTAAATACCATGGCTTCATTTAGTGCTAACATTTTTAAATCTTTCCTCACCACTTCTATCCACGTTCTTTTGGTCCTTCCTCTTACCCTTTTAGAACCTTCTACTTGTATTGCCTCACTTCTTCTAACCGGTGTCGTTGTTGGCTCCTTTGAACATGTCCAAACCATCTAAGTCTAGTCTTCCTCATCTTGTTACCTATTGCTTTCGAGATGAACAAGGAAATTTTAAAAATTAAAACAATCATAAATGTCTTGTTAGGTCTATCTAGTCACAACTAGCAGTCTACTGTAGCAATTACAGATACATGTCCAAAGGGTAGATCATATACTTACATTTATATTTGTCTTCTCTTCGTTCATTTGATCGTAGCACTAACATTTTTTTATGCTTCTTCTAATCTTGTTGGAGCTAATCTGTAAAAAAAAAAAATATTTAGGCGAGTATTCATCATACTCAATAGGTGAGCTGATATTACTATTTTGAAAATACGACATTCAACATGTATGATTTCAAAAGAGGCTTTCCATGTAAAACATCGTGCAATTTCCTTTTTGTGTAAACATGTATAAAACCATACGCTCATTTACACATTATCAACCATTGAAGCTTTTATCGAAATCCAGAAATCATTGATATAACTATGGACTGTTTTACAAAAATACAGTATGAAATATGACTAAAATCATAAAGTAGTAATCGATTAGTCTATGTAAGAAGATCTCAGCAACCACATCAAACCAATGAGTCAAATATAATAATCATAAAAATATTAAAATAGTAATCATTCAAAGCAAATGATAACATCCCTATAGATATCATGCACATGGTCTTTCAGTTATGTTTCCATCGCAAGCTGTCTCATTCGGTGATCTGTCCACTTGGAACTCAAGCCGATGGGTCAGTAAACACATCAAACTGACTGGTCATGAATACTCGTCTACGACATCTCAATGCTATACGCATATCGATGAAACTAAAATCATAGGAACAACTGTACTCACAATCAACACACAGCTGGAATTGTGTGTCTCCGGTATCTAGAGACCACCCACCATAGCCCTCTATGACGACTATGGATATGTCCCTGAAAGGGTGCCGTGAAATACCTCCAGTGGTCGTTCCTATTTACCACATCAGTCAAGGAAGGGACAATGTCATTTTGGCAGCGATACCATCCACTTCTTGTGGTAGAGGACGAGAAGCCAACCCCGTACATAACAACCTCTCAGCATAGTGTCCACTAGGCTCAATAGCCCAAAAGCATATACAATTAATCCAAATCTCGATCATCGTAAATCATGCGATTTATATAATGAGTTTCAAAACATACGAGCAATGCATATAAATATGCATGTATTTCGAATCTCAATCATTACAAATCGTGCAATTTATGCAACTAGTTCCATAACATGTATACAGTACTTATATAAAGACTATTTACCAAATATGCAAGCAATTGCATACAAGATCATAAGAAAAATCTACATACTCATTAGGAGAACATCATATTACAAAAAGCATACTAAACACGATCATCAGAAAATGCATTTAAAAACATAGCAGTGTCAGATTACCTACCTCAACTGTTGTCATTTAGCTTTTACTTAACTCGCGTCCCTCTTCAATGAGAGTCCTAGCGTATCTTGATGAAGTCCTGGATGTTATTTGGATATACGAATTCAAGTATTATTTTCTATTCTTTATACGTTATCAAGTAGATTCACTGATCAACGGCTAGATCTATACTATAGGCTATAGATCTCTGATTCGTGGGTTTCTAATGGTTGATCTATATGATTTAGGTTTGATTTAGGTAGATTGATCTTCTTACATACCTAATGGATCAATATATGAGAATTGAATATCTCTGATCTTGTAGATCTATGAGATTTTCATAGTTTTTAGGATATAGTCACATGAAATAGTCTAATGATCCTAAATTTTATAGTTTCATTAGGTCCACATTGTCAATACAAACGCAACAGTTCTTTTGGATCATCAATCGGAGTTATATAGCCTCCTCAATTGTATTTTTAGTGTCATGAATCCACGGACAAACCAGGTTCGTCCATACCGAACCCGCGTGTCACTGTTCCCAAGACGCATGCATGTCCCGATCGAACCAAGACTGCGTTGCTCGGGGGCATCTTCGGCGCAGGTGCGCGTGTCATGGCTCCTGGGGCGCTTGTGCATCCCAGTCAAGCAGGGACCGCGCCCGCACTTTGTGTGCTCCCAAAGGCCATCCCAATGGGGTGCGTTCTGAGCACGAGTTAGGCGTTGCGTCCCAAGACGTTTGGTTCAATGGATCGGCAGATCCGTTGAAGCCGGGTTTTCTCCGGCGATCTTTGGTCGGGAAACACTAGATCCAGCATGGATCTGAGCCGGAAGAGAGGGAAAATCAAATAGGGGGATGGGGTTCTTACTTGGGCAGCTTGAGATGGCTCCCCTCTTTTCGTCGGCATGCGATTTCTCCATGCCTGCCGGAACCCTAGCTTGCAACCGGAAGAGAAGAGGAAGATGATCAAGGGGAAGGGGAAGGGGAAGAGGGCTTTTTTATAGCCTGTGAAGGCGGTGCTGCCATTTTTTTGGCACTTCACTGCAATGGCGGTGTAGGAAGTTGGCATAAAGGGGAAGGCAGTGAAGGAGAAGACAATGATGGAAGTGGGTGTTGTTATCAAAACGACCCATTGCGTTTTTCAATCCTTATTGTTTTGAATTTAATTTATAAAAATGTCTTCCATCTTTAAAAGCTCATAACTTGGTAATACGAACTCTGTTTTTAGCGTTCTTTGAGGCTTTAGATTTCATTTCGAGCGTAGAATCTAATGATGTGGATATTTCTCACAAATTCCATTGTTTTATATTTTAATTAAAATAAAACATCTAACCACCTATTAATATCATTAAAAATATCTGAAGTTTCAAAATAAACAAGTTATAACTAATTAGCATGTGAAAACTATCATGATTAATTATAATTATAAAAGTAATATAATAATATTAAAAATTTTGAGTCATTACATAAATGTTGTCTTTATCTATCATTTGTAGGCATCGCTTAGTATTATAGCAGTACATAACCAAATACGGAACTACTCATGATTTTCACCAGATGCTGCAGGTAGTTGGGTGTTTGTAAGAGGGTCACTAATGAGCATGTATGGTTGCTCAATGGGAAAATGTGAAAAAAAAAGGCGTCACTTTCGAACATTTTCCTACCTGACAACTTATTCTTTGTTTGCACGAGAAGACGTTAAAATTGCTTTCTAATATTATTATTGGCCAAGTGACAACAATCCCCCGGAGACTTCATTCAGCTGAGGAACATGTCTCTCACCATTGACTTCATTAATACATCTGCCACATTATCTTCAATGTAAATCTTCTGCAACAAAGTCTGATCATCTTTAACCACATCGCAAACAAAATGATATTGAATGTCAATGCGCTTGGTTTGAGCATGAAATCCCAGACTTCTTGCCACGTGCAAAGCACTCTAATTGCTTTTGATTTAGAATGATTGCAAGTTCTTGTTTCTTATTTTGCGACATTG
Source organism: Warburgia ugandensis (assembly GCA_035236585.1). NCBI lineage: Eukaryota > Viridiplantae > Streptophyta > Magnoliopsida > Canellales > Canellaceae > Warburgia > Warburgia ugandensis. The sequence goes on from CP141126.1 coordinate 9,708,918, forward strand.
CATGCACTCTTGAAAGCGGCTTTCATTAAAGCTTCCTTAGGCTTGGTGAGGGGCGTACGGAGTGGAATGCACTACGTGACTAAATAAACTACACACTACATTGTAAAACAGGTACACGTGAGTGCACACTTCAATGATCCTACCGTTCTTTCATTCAGTCTTAGATTGGCCATGAGCCAGAATCTCATTAGAAGATGGTAGTAGCCTTTGTATTTGTGAGCTGTTAGACTAGGGCCGGGATTCTTGTGCAGTAACTGAGATTTTTTGCGCTGGCCTATCTAGTAAGTCAGAACCAAGAAGATGAATGCCTTGAATCACTGGAAGACTGTACTTTTACCTGGACAAACAGTTTGCCCTAAGTGATACAATCGTCTGCCGCTAAAATCTCAAGGAATCGAGCTAAGAACACTATTTGGGGTGGGGAGGTGCATTTGGTACCTTGTCCATTCATTTGAACCGTACTCCATTGACAAGATTAGAATCCCATAACAATCAAGAGTTCGAATTTTCTTGATAGAGCCCTAGTTAATGCATTGACTGGCCAAGAACATTTTAAGTGAAATTAGCAACAGATAAGTGTGATTTTCTTGACACAGCACCGGATCCGCGGCTCGTTCACTCCACCACGGTTTCTTCTTCGGAGTCTTACCCGTGTTCATGTGCTTTAATTCTGGCTTCTTTCTTTCTTTTCCCAGAGAACCATGTAGAGCCCACTCACTAGCAATATAGCCCAACCAACGTTGCACATAGAAACCAACCGGATCAAATAAGAGTAAGTCAATTTAAGAATGGAAATGAGAGGTGATCTACCCATGAGCTGTAAGAAAAATGTCCCGGCGACACAACATCGTCACCTTTTTGAATGATCTAATTAAACAGTTCTTCTTGTAACCAATTAATATGCATTGTAGTTGGTTGGAGACAACTTGATTAGCATCTCACCTGATATAAGCTTGGTTCAGGTTTGAGTGTGGCTTTCTTCTTTAACTTAGACTTAGCTTTTGAGTGTGTGTGAATAATTTATTTTGTAATTCTTTGCTTGTATCAAGAAAAAAAACTGTCCTTTTAATTTATACTGTAAACTAAACGAGACAGTAGCCAAAACTCGAAGCCGTTGAATATTTTCACGCCTCTAAGTTTGGGCCTTGACAAGGATGATTAGAAATCTAAAATCAACGATGTCAGTCTAATAATAATCTAATTGAGAGTCAAAGGCTTAGAATTTTCCCACAGTGAATAATTTTTATGCGCGGCTCTTCCATAGCAAGCTCTGCTAGAATTTTTATGAACACGCTACTATTTCTGCAAGCAAAAATATAGTCATCCACACCTGGACCTAATTAACATATATGACTAGCACACTCGAGCTGGAAGTAATGGGACCAGTGCCTTTTGACAGAGATCCAATTTTCAGCAACAAGAGTGGCAGACCATGGTCTAGAAGATTGACGCGCTGACGCCACTTCCATCCATGTGGAACTCTGCTGTGTGATGCCAAACGTTTATATGAAGCACCATGTCAGTGATTGATCCAAGCCATTTAGCTCATTTCTTCCACATTCGATGTCCAACAGCCCAAAAATCATGCAATTTGGACAAATCTAGTACCTGGAAAACAATGCTTTCCCTTTCGCCGGTCACTGACTGTCGGAAACTTGATGCAACCAACGGAGCACGTTCAACTACTAGAAATACATTTTCCCGGACCATAGAATTATCGAAGTGCCATGCATTAAACAAAATGACGGTATCAGTTCTTTACAACAGCCCCAATACGGCGCTTATAGTGGCTGATCCCCATCACCGCTACACTTACTGCTAGTACCATACGTGTGTTTATATATATATATGCTATTATCTAGGTTTTGCCTAATTAAAGTGATACAATAAGTTTTAAGGTTAAATGGGCCAAAGTCATCTCAAAAAGTATGGGTTTTATTATGTTTAGATATATAATTTCTAATTTCTAAAATAAAAAATAAGAAAAAGAAATACAATTATAAATTGTTATAGTCTCCAAATTATATGTTTAATTCTTTTCTAACATTCCATCTCATTTTCCAAGAAGTTCATACGCATCAATTTAGAAAATCAGGAACTGCGAGACTCAGGAATCATACCCGGTCTCATGGATTCAGGTACGCTTCTACATCTAGTCTATTATTCTTGATGAATTTCGTGGAGAATCTCAATGTGATGAAAGTTTTCATTGATAAAGTAATAATATAACAAGTGGTATCGGAGCGCTCACGTTAAATCATTTAGAAATAAGTTTCTTAATCTATTTTTCTTCTCATGTGATTGCTTAAAATGGTTCCTAAAGACAACAAAGCATTTTCCTCTCTCTCTAGGATATTTGATCGAAAATTTTCAAAAGATTAGGATTTCTATCTAGAAAAATCGTGGTACAGTAGAAAATACATATATAGATACTTCAAATGAATGATCTGAACTGATAGATGGATTTAGGGACCCTCAAAACCTTAAAAAAGGTGAAAACAAAACAAAAATCATGCCATCAAGGACCCCGATTTGATCAAAACAAAATGAACAGTTCAGGCTCATCGTCTCCACTAGACAATGTTCCTAGGATGCCATGCACAGAATTCTCTGGCAGGACAACGAGCGCAGGCGCCCCGTCGTGCGAGGAAAAGCAATGCCCCGCTGTCATGGATCGGGCGGGATGCCAGGCGTCCTGGAATCCGGGACGCACGCGAGAGCGTCCCGGCGACCTTGTAAAAAGATTGGACGCATACACAGTAAGTTACTGTGAGAGGATGAAAATCCCATCCAAGCTTCCACGAAGATGAGTTCCATCATCAAATTGGATCTCACAACAGACGAATTTGAAGTTTCTTAGTGAACTGGTGAACGCCAACTCATAAACTTTATAGGAGGACCCTTCCAGAAGGCAACCGCGAAGGTTCCTCCAACACGCATCACAGAGCCCATCACCTTGGCCAATCCATGTAAATATGCTTTATGGAAATACTCTAAATCCTGCAAAAACTTACATTAGAAAGCTTAAGAATTTGAGTTTTCCATCTGTTTCTTCTTTCTCAGATGGATTATAGACATGACCTCAATAAAGTTGCAATGACGAATGTGATGGAGAGGACTGTACAAGCAGCGGCAACGGCAAATGTTGCAGAAGTATAGTTGGGTGCAACATTTTACAGATTCAAACTCATGGTGATCCTGAAATGTAATAATCATATGCTGATGCTTCTTGATCAATTGAGTGAACAAGAGGAAGAGATCACAGCCGCCCACATAAAGCACTTGGGTGTGGTAAGAGAAATTACCCAATGAAGGAAATGAAGAAGATTTGGCAGAGTGTTGTAAGTTGTAGGGAAGGAGCAGTTTGCCTAGAAATTTAGAAGGAAACATAATTATAAGTTAAAACATAAAAATGGGAATACTGTCATTAAAATGGTGAAACATTTGTATTACCTGTCTGAGAAGTAAGCAAAAGGAGCCAAGACAAGTGTTGCAATAGCTTGCCTATAAACTACAAATCCCCGCACTGATTGCAGCAGTGGAAAACAGTGACATGCCTGCATAAACTACTTGTAAGAAAAGCATGGCAAGAAGGGGGCATTAAGCCCGGATGAACACAATTTTTTCTGAACCAGTCATGTCGGATAACCTTGCAAAGCGAAACAGTGTGTGTAAGAAAATCTCTTTCCAGAGTTGGCATCGATGGGGAACCAACTTCAATTTTGTATGTGTTTGCCATTTTGAAGCCTTGTCATGGTTGGTTCTGGACAATGGTCATTGGCACTAATTAGGACCATCCGCAATATAGACTATGTGCCTATAGACTATGAATATAGATTGTGTTCTTCTCTAATGTTAGAATCAGAATCCAGCTCTTGAGTATTGCCAACTTATAGAGAATCATTGAGGGCATTTCAGTTGGGATACAATGTACATGCAGGATCACATTATATTACTTTAGTTCCAATTGAAAGGAAACAAACAGTCAAATCAAATGAAAGCTTCGGGGGTTCGGAGGCTTTCACGCTCGCAAGGTTTGGGCTAGTCAATGGAACATGACGCAAGGACCGACCCTCTCTTTTGGTCAGTTAACCCAAGCAGAATGGCCTTCACAGCGTAAGATCAGTATAGCTTCTGTTCCGGTCAAATAAAAAGCCTCAAAATGATGATTTTCCTTTCTCAAGCAATTGAAGAGTACTCTACCAGGTAGATTTGTGTTTCCCTTTTTTGTCTTTTTTATAGAGAGAGATTTAGAGGGGGATTATCTTATAGTCTGGGTCAGTTTAGTTCGGTTCGGTTAGTTCCACAAGATGTTTGGACGAAAACGGTAATCAACTAGCTGGGGAGGACGCCAAGTGACAAGTATGGTCCATAGCTTTACAGGATTCTCTCTCTCTCTCTCTCTCTCTCTCTCTCTCTCTCTCTCTCTCTCTCTCTCTCTCTCTCTCTCATACATAAATTACGCAGCGAAGAAATTTGTGTGTGGGCCCACTCTTTTGTATTGTCTGGTGGGTCCGAGGCAGTCATGACATATGTAGATGTGGGTCCGCACTCGGCTTATCTGGGCTTTTTAATGTTATAATTATTCTGCGGAAGAGGGGGAATAGAGTCGCCACTCATGCCTTTATTGCCTAAGCGGAAATGCCGAGCTGGGCACACAAGGTACCCAAGTAGGTAGTAAGCAGTCCTATTAGATGTCAAGTTAGTAGTTATGTTAGTACTGGACTACGCATCCGTCTGTCCATAGTCGCATACTCCAGAGGCAATTTTTTGTCTGATTAGCAATTGAGGCCAGGTCCTTAATCAGGTGCTTTGGAAGAAATATTAACAGTAAGAAACTTAGTGGTCCAACAAGTCATAAGCCACGGGTCCCTAAATAGGTTTCTCTGAAAAAAAACAAAAGGTAAATGAAAGTAAATGTGAAGCAAAGGAAGCAAAGCGAGATGGCGTCAAGCAAGCAAATGGGTTATATTAACACCAATGGGCCACCACGCATTCTGAAGTTAATGCATTTGATGCGGTATTGGAATGTAAATAAATAAATAAAAATAACGAGTGGCGTAGTAGTCCAACAGCTGTTAGTCGTGAATCTTTAACTAGGCTGTTTAACCAGGCTGCCCTAAATAAATAAAAAATAACAAGACAGTAAACATAATACATGCGCTACAATACTGTAATATTAATAAAAAATGTAAACGTGGCGCAGCTTAGGGGTGTGTCAGGTTGTTACCCATGGGTCCTTCACTAGGCCACCCTAAAGAAATAGAAAATGATAAGAAAGTAATTGTTATGCACAAAATGTAAAATAGGACGTAAATAAAGTTATTAAAAAAAAAAAAAAAAACACTCAATAGTTCGTAGTCCTCAGCAATTTAGATTTAGCCTCAGTTGTTAAATGGGAAGACATCCACTTAGCCTATGGGAGTGGTCTTTACGAGTCTTATGGCATACGGTGGTTAGGGTGTGAAGTATGAGGAAAAATTGCCTATTCACTTAATTAGAGAGAGAGAGAGAGAGAGAGAGAGAGAGAGAGAGAGAGAGAGAGAGAGAGAGAGGACATACTTTTGCACTCCCCTTTATATTTGTGAAAGAAAAATAAGAGAGAAAAAAAAGATCATACATACAAACATGGCGAATGCTGACTCTGACTGATCATCATATAGGGTTATGTTGCAAGAAGGCTTAGTGGAGGAGGGTGCCACTAGAGCAACTCTATCATTTTAGGCTAACATGTTATTTACGTTGTACACAAGATATTTTTCTAGACAGTGAAGTGGAGTAAAAAAGGAAGCTACTAAAAGAGTTGTAGAATCATAAATATCTCATTAAATAATAAAAATATGGTTTTATAATGTAAGCGAATATTAACTCCACTACATCAAAAAGCACATGAGAATAGATGAAAAAGAAGACTTGACCTAAACTTTTTAGACTCTACCACTCCTAATATATCATTTGGCAAAGTTTGGCAATTTTTTAGATGAAGATGAAGTTTAGTAACACTTTGGTTCTAAGAAGCCCCAACACTCTCTCCTAAATTTTTAAAGGAAGTTTTTTAAGGATTTCCATTTTGGCTCATTATTACTTGCTTTTCACCCAGGATCACCACCTATTTATTGGAGAAATGAGATAATATGGCAACTAAGATGTCAAGGGCTAGTACATCGTTAGCGAGCATCGAGTCATGCTACAGCTCCATTGCCCCTTCCTCAAGCTCTCTCGAGTGAAGTAGCAGCGTAGTCTACTTGCCGATCACGTGGCAATGGCATGGCGCTGATGTGGGGGGCTAGATATGGTTGGATATTGCCTGTCATGCTTTCACCATTCAGAAAAGGCTTGGTGATGTCCTCGTTGGTGGCTTATGTTGTAGAGAAGAAAGATCTGACAAGAGCTGTGCCCCGCTGACTGTGATGCATCTCTTGGTCAGATTCCACTACCATTTCAAGGAATACCAAGTGACATCTGGGGCTCACTTTTGTTCTTCCAGATATTGTGCTGCTGAACAATTGCCTTTGTGTCTATAGCGGGGATTGTGCTGAGCTGCTAATTCTTCATTTTTGAGTATTAAGGATCGTGGTTTGCTAGAAAATTTCTTGAGGTTTTTTCACAGAGATGGGTCTTTTTAGTGGTAAAAAGTAAGGGTGTCTATAGAACTCGATTAGATATCTTGGTACCAAAAATTATATACTCTGAAAATTTCTAAAGACTTCATTTTTGGACCTCTTGTAGATGTAAAATATACGGTGTAAAATAAAATCACCCTCTCTTAGATGCACAGGAGCCATAAATGGAGGCCTTAGGTCTCTCTCTCATGATTTTGGTGGTCCGCCTTATTAGCTAAACGTAGACGGTGGGCATGGATCATGCGAGACACAAAACCTGGATCATTAGCGACTGTAATGATTACGCTAACATGGAAAAGTACTTGCCAGAATGATCGACGCTATTATCCATTATGATGGGCCATACCCAAAAGCCTCGCTTACCAGCCTGCCTGCCCGAATCACCAGTGGAAACATTCTTATGAATGCTGGACGCTAGGCTTTTTCTCTTAACGATGGATCTGAATTATATTTTTGTCTTTGTTCCAAGGCCCGGTCCCAAAGGCCAACTAATGGCCCTTGTCTTGTTTGTACTCCGTTAATGTCATACTGCCGTTCTCCTTTCACTTTATAGCTTGTTTGAGACCATTCACACACCAAACTAGCCAGCCAACAAACTAGAGACATGTGCCCCCATACCTATTCACCATTTTAACTAGTTGTGCGTAAAACAAACCTTGGAAAACTTTTGAATGGCAAGTCCCTGAAGAAAAAAAGATTAAGAATAAGATGTCAATTTGTCATCGTCCATTACCACCCTTCAACTTTCCACTGGATTAACAAAAGATAGAAATTACAACGACAAGAAGAAGAAAGAAAGAACAAGTTAAAGGAATAACTAGCAATATTTTATATCAGTTGCTCTGAGAAAGAGAGGCAAGAATGAACAAAGACCCAGACCCATATAAAGAGACCCACAACATTTCAAATTGAATAAATATAAAGAAGACCCACAGACGGAGTTACTACCATCTCAGCTTATGTTGTTAGAAAACAAATCTTTCAATAGCCATGGAGACTTCAAAACAACTGCACCTTTGTTTTCTTCCATTCAGGCTACCATCTTTGGGGATTGAACTTGAGCAACAACTTCGTCCTCCTTTGGAAATCCGCCTTTAGCTACTCTTTCTTACTTCTTTGGAGATTCAACATTGGGTTCAACTTTAGCCAATGTTTGTCCCTCTATTGGGGATTCAACGTCAGCAACTGTCTGTCCCTCCACTGGGGATTCAACGTTAGCTACTGTTTCTTCCTTCTTTGGAGACTGAACTTGGACAGACTTCTCGGTTACGACTTCGGTTTTCTTTTCTGTTTCAACTGGTTGCGAAGCAACAACCGCTGCAGCGGGTTGCTCTTCAGACGTGACCTTTTCGGTCTTCTCAGGTTCAGGAAGACCAGGCTTGGATTCTTCTGGTTTTTCTGCTTTCACTCCTGTCGGTGGCACATCGGCTTCCTTTTGAGTTATGTCAACATTCTGGGTTGATTCCTTTGCTTCACTCTGCGCAAAAAGAAAGAGTTGAATCCCGTTAATTAAGGTGCCATTCCATACTCGGTGTGGACAAGAGATTCAATATATGAACTGTCACTAGCTTCGAGTCCTCTAATAGTATGATTGGCAGGTAATTTTCTGAGTTAAAATGGCTTTACTGTGATCCTGGTACTTCTAACTTTGTCATTTGTTCTACACCCACGCATATTTTGACATTAAAAAGAAAAGATTCTACTATGCTAAACCAGTATGCGATGTAAATTAGAATTATTACTGCAACTTGAAAGGTAGATTTTTCAATTATGTCATAAGATGACAACTAATAAAAGAGTAGATGTTACAGGCAGTTATGGAAAATGACAATGGTAATTCATTGATAGATCAAGGTGATCTACAAATAAACCCATAGTACAAATGATTTATGCTCAAGTTGGATACAAAAGGCCAAAACCTTAATCCAGTCACAACAAAGAGAGGCTAAAAACCTCTAACTTTAGAACAGACAGAGTTATACAGAGAACATCAACTCCTATATTAGGTGAAAGCTTCAAATTCTGATATCATCTAAAGAAACCCCTTCCCTTGCTAATCCATCTGCTTCCTTGTTAACGGTTCATTTGACGGGTACATAAGTGTGGATGGAAGACTTGAAAAGGGCTCTGCTTTCATCTAAGACATCCCATAGTTTTACAAGGGCCATTTCATAGTCCTGCAATGATGATAGATCGAAGTCTAGACTCGTTCCAAACTCTAATCCGACCTCTAGCTGTCAAGATGTCTGCCTCTTGGGCGAGAAAAATGAAGTTTGTTTTTTGTCAAATAATTAGAACCATCTGATTTTATGCGCAGGCCAGATATTACTTTCTCAAGCACAATTGAGATCAATCCAAAAGGTAAAATAAGGCGAGCACCAACCACAAACCTGTCATTTCACTGTGTCGCCCGCACGTCCTTGGGACCCTTAAATCCATATATTATTGAGTCCGGGGTGGATGCCACCAACTTAAGACAGAAATAGGGACTAATTTCTACGAGGCAAAGCACATTTCCAAACACCCAAAAACAACTTTATAGCTAATCATACACTTAGTAGGCCCCAATAAAGCTAATCATGACCCAGCTCCTTCGAGTGAGTGCCAGCTTAAAAGTAGCAAATGAGGCTACTAAACGCTTTGAAAGTTTGCAGGAAATGAGATTAAGAGGAAGTTCATATGTTAAAGTTTGAGCAGTGATTATTCCAGGGTCCAATCAAATGCACACTTTATAAAATATTATCAACTTGTAGTGTAGATCCCATCAGCTAGCCAATAAATTGTAGGAATTAAGTGTTGATCGTGCGTTATTAATTTGGATTCAATGATGGGTTAGGGTCATCGGATCATTAAGATATTTTATGTGCCATTTTAAGGCACGTAACATCATTCCTCCACCACAAAGTTCTAAAGAGATGATTGCCCATGTAATGGGCATACTAACGTGACCCATTGCACATGGCATGCTCCTCATAATCTTCGGAAATGTCCTTCCATGGGTGTCACTTCAATTTCTCATGGTCCGAAATTCGTGGAGATTAGACAACCGTAATGATCCAAATTCAATTTTCCATACTTGAATATCCACCCATACACAACACATGGTTGATTTGATCTCCATTGATGGATGATCATTGGTCCCACAGCTTTGGTATAAATTTGATAGCCTATTTTTTAGAGTTATATGGAACTACAAGGTGGTGTTTATCCATTTATCAGAGATATTGACCGTGGATTTCCCTAGGCTTGTTATTCTTGGTTTGGCAAAGGTTCAAAATATCTACTAGCTGTGTGTACAATTTGGAAGAGATTTTTCTCCGGGATTATAGTATCTCAATAATGGTCAACACCTAGAAACCAAAGAATATATAGCAAGTTCTGGATTCTGCTTGATTGAAGAGATTCAAAACAATAAAAAGGTCTGTCTGTATGGGCCTTTAATCACGCGACCAACAAACCAAGGATTAAGTTATTCCGGGAGAGTGATTGTGTCCCCTGCTACTTACAGCCTTAAACATCACGAGCGACGATCAGTATAACTTAATCCTTGGTTTGTTACTCTAATCGAAAAGGGAACTAAAAGAACCTCAAACCCATGAAAGAGAATGAACAAGGATTGAGAACGGGAATAAGAATCATGGATTCGGTTATTCCGGAATAGTAAAGTTTTTCCCCTGACTTTTGAGGCCTTATTACCTTGGGCTGTTTGTCCTTGACTAATTTTATGCACGTGATAAGGTTGCAAATAGCCGGAGAACATAGTTCCGGAATAACTTATTCCCGTCCCAAACAGCAGCGAAGGAAGGAAGAAAGAAAATCAGGGAAGGAAAACATACCTCCTTGAACAAGCTACTGAGAGATTTGCGCTTGCTTCCATCTTCTTCTACCTTGTCATCTTCTGCAACAATCTCCTTCGCAGCAACTTCTTCTTCGACCTTCTTCTCTCCTCCTTCAACCTTTTTCGTTTCTTCCGCATCGATCTTGGATTCCTCAGGCGCAGGAATGCCTGAGTCCAACTTCAGGTCCTTGGGTTTGGTTGCACAACCTCCCATCTTATCGACCGATCGATTTTCTTCTTCCTTTCAATTTCTAAGAAGAGAGAGAGAAAGGAGGAAGAAATAGAAGTGGTGGGAGAAAGGAGGAAGACGAAGAAGAAGAGGGGAATGGGTGAATTCTGTTGCGGGGTTCGGGATTTTATAGTAAGCGATTTCGGCGTTGGGACGGAAGGCGGAGAGAGAGAAGGGGAGAAACAGTTTGGGATTTTAAATCACAGGCTGGAACTTATATCGAATAATTTTGTCAAAGAGAGGGAAGAGTGAGCGCTTGGTTTGCCACCTTCGGTTTTTCCATTTGCGGCCAAGTTCTTTTACCGGCTTCGAGAAAATCGCACCACCGCTTTCAACGCTGTCTTATTTATAGTACATTTTTGCTTGCCAAACGGAAAGGACAGATGAAAAGACGAGCTCTCACTGGTGTCTGGCCGCGCAAATTGGTGCACGGTTTTCCCCGCAAGAAAATGCACATGTGGCCCCAAGTAGTTGGTGATTGAGACGGTTGATTTTGCAGGTGCCACGACATAAATACTGGGCCCAAATCATCTCCGTCCATTCCCCACTTGTGAAGTGATACTAATTTGGTGATCGTGGGGCGAAGATGAACGTGGAGCATCGCCTGATGAGAATGAACAGTTTCAATCGTCAATTTTAAAGGAGACCGAACATTGTGTTAGATCATTTAGGCGTGGGTGTAGATAGGCCTCTTAGGCAATCAAGGAAAATCATAATCTTTGTAAAGAACAATTTGATTAGTTGAGTCTTGACGAAATGGTTGTTATTGTATAACTTAGAGGTTGCGAGTTTAAGACATGAAAATAATTTTTTATAAAAAATACAAGATAAAGCTATGTATTATAAATTCTTTGTAGTCAATCTCTTTTATGAATCCCATATTTGCAGGAGCTTGCCCTTTTAAAGTGGTGCATTATGTAATTATCAGAGGAAATGCACATGTTCATATTCTTTTTTCTCCTTTTAGTTTTTTCTTTTGTGGGGTGGGGAGGAGTAGGCATATGCCCATTTTCAGTTGGGAGTTTTATTAGCTTGTATACTAACTTGCTTGGATCAAACTGCAACTAAGATCCTGTCCATAGTCTGTATGGCATGGTTAAAAGATCATCACAACCATTGATATGCAAGATCCAGGAATGAGTATCAAGGGAACAAGGGAAGCATTAAATTAAGGGGACTGCTTCCCCACTGACTCCACAGGCACCAAATGAAAGGATTGGTTTAGGGTTTGTCATCCCTCATAACCTGAACCACATGCCTAACTTGTCTTTTACTCTGCCCACTGCAGTAAAGTAGGGTATGTTTCTGAGTCACCGGAAAGGTAAGGGTCCTTATTTTGCAATAAAAAAGGGTTGGTCATTACGTGGCTGGTTCTCGATAATCGACACATATATTCACCGTTTAAGAACGAAACAATCTTTACACGTAGCACAATTAGCGGACTGTCGTAAAGATTCCTGACATGGGCATGTCTTCTAGCAGTACCAAGTTGGAATAAAACTCCATTGGTTCAGCCAAAGTTGATTTACCAACCCACGTGATTTGTGGTTTACTTACAATCAATCATGTCTCTCAAACTCGTTTCACGCGTGATCTGGTGGTCCTCTGTTCGGACAACCGATATTCACTGACCTTGGCTACCCAAACAACGAGATGAGGTTGAACAGTCTGAGCAGACTGGTAGTGTTTGTATCGTAAAGGTGGATGGGTTCACCCGTAACATTCTTCCGAGGTGCCTTAAGAGTAGCATTAATCTAGCAAGTTGTCTCCAAAACTTATATTTGGTATCTTGTTTATTTTTCAAAATTGCACCTTGCAATGGTGGTTCCTTTTAGAAGCATGGCTCACAAGAAAGTTATGAATGAGGCCATATCCAGATGATTCAACTGACCTGATTGGTTGATTTTATCATCCTTGAATCAGATGAGCGCAAACATTAGTTTAGTTTCCCCAAAATGATCGATAAAGAGCACTGTGAACAAAGATGTTGGCCTTTTGGTTGGCTACAAAGACCTTGTTTAATAAAAGCAACTTGCAACAAGAACATATATATGATTAGGAACTAATACTTTTCTATTTGTTGCTAGCCGACCATTACAACATTGTGTTGTCCATGTATTTATGCCTTCCTCTTTCCTGCGTACAGTACTCATGCCTGCACGATTCATTGAGTCCCTCTTACAACAATATGATACTCTCCACCTTGGAAACTAAAGCAAACCCATTAATTACTAGAATAATGAGTTTAGGAAGATTGAGTTTGCCAACAGGCATTTGGACGCGTGTCGGGCTTACATACAGCGTGACGGACCATTTCGTAGGATACAATCTTGCAAAATTTTATCCCCCTGTCATCTTGATGGGATGATCTAAGTCTCCGATCAACACTGAATGTGATCCATAAGTTGTTTGCTTCTGGTTTCATAATTTCATTACCTGTGTTTTTCCATCAAAGGGATGATCAAGAGCAGAGGACCATTTGATCATGGTGGGACAGATCGTTGTATACCAGATTACCAATTACCAAACAAAGATCAACAGAGCCAATCACCGGAAATGGTAAAATTACACAGAATAAGATCTTCCTAGTGGGATTACATGGTGGGGAGAATAATATAACGTCCACAAAGTTATTCAAGGATATTCACAGCCTAGAAGACCTGTAAAACAACCTTAAAACCGTTGGTTAGTTGCTCTTGAATAATTTAGGTAACTAACAGCTTAATAGAACTACAGATATAAAAGATACCCAAGCGTGGCTACTTAAGCCCACTACTTTTATATGTAATCCCATGATAGCATACAAGTTAGGCACTACTACTAATACAAAGTAAATCTCTCGCCCCTTCACTTCTAAATATAATCTCCATGCAAAGGAAAAACTAATGACTCAAACATGGGATCAAGATTATTTCAAGGGAGATGTCAAGTTGTCTCCAACCAACTGTGCTAGACATTTGTTGGCTGGTATAATTACTAAGTTAATTTTAATAGAATATACTGCTTCTTCTTCTTTTTTTCATTTTTCTTTTACCATCAAACACTTATAAAGCAAATCACCTACCAAAGGGGAAAGTGGCAACTTGAACCTAACACAAGGGTATTTGAGGAGACATGCTGAGTTGCCTGCTACGAAGTGCACTAGACATTTGTTGGCAATAGAATTTGTTATTTACTACTTGAAAAAGCCTTTGAATACATGCACTAACATAGAATTTGTTGTCTAAGGATAATTATCCTATCCTACATGTATGCTAAGTCGATATGTATAATCCTTTTATGTCACCCTTTAGGAATTTACTTGTATACGATCTTACATGCAGAAATACTACAGGATATCTCATCTTTCATGAGAGATGGAGTTAAACTAACGTGGTATCCGGACCCTCCTGATAATCTCCCTCCATAACACTACTATCCATCGTTTCTCCCTCCCCTTCACCCATTCCCACGAATTCCTTGATCTCATTCCTCAACCGCTCTAATGACTTCTATCCCAAGCACTATCTCTTCAACAGCCTCTAGCACGTCCTTTCCGCCTTCCGCCTCCACCACCGTCAACGTCCGGGCCACTAGATCCTAAATAACATCACTCATCATCCTTCCATAAGTTGACTAGCACCAACTACTCACTATGTATGGAGAATGCAGTTCGATCCAATCTTCTCTTCTCATGGATTGGTTGGATTAGTGCATGGCACAGATGTCTGCCTTTCTCCAACAATAAAATCCCTTGATTTCGATGTGATGATTCCCTACGTGGCACCGCGATGAACAACTAGTCTTATGTTGGATCATTGCTTACCTATCAGAAGATGGGCTTACTTGTGTCTTTGACTGCAAAACGCCGAATGCTACATGGCTTGCTTTAGAACAATTTGGTATTGTCAATCAAACCCAACCTCTTCAGGTCCGCGTGCAGCTAAACAAATTGCAAAAAGGGGATCTATCCATCGAGGCCTACTTACAACGAAAAAACATGCTAGCTGATGTATAAAAAGAAAAATGCTTGCTGATGAATCTCTTCGTTTCAACTTTTTCACGGCAGCTTGGTTATACCGAGTTCTAAGTTTTCACGAAGCAGCGGCTGCTCATGTTAGTTAGTCACCGAAAATGATAAAAAGGATAAAAAAATTTGCAACTCCAGATACTTCACCTGGTCCCAAATGCTCTCATAAAATTTCTTTGGTGTCAAAACCAGTTAAGGGAATCTAAAACACCATGAGCGACCTGCTGAAAGGATGCCACTCAACCGGAAGCTGCCCGCGCCCGTTGCTAAATGATAGGACTTATTTCAATTGAGCCATTTCAATGAGACGGACCTCATTAAAGTAAGGCCTGTTTACAGTCTATGGAGTGTCCTTTTAGGTATTAATGCTACAAATTATAAACTTCCAAATATACTAGCCTCATAACTTAAAGAGTATCACAGATTATGGACTCTAACCAAATGGGCAATACATCTTGAAGTCCTACATAATATAGACTCCAGCTAAAGGGCCTTGCAATTCAAGGAGTCTCACAAAATATGAACTCTAGCCGAACGATTCCTACAACTTGAAAAGCCCTACAATTCATAGGACTCTAGCCAAACGAGCCCTGCAACTAGAAGAGCCTCAAAAATCAATGACACTAACCAAGCAGCTTCACAGCTTGAAGAATTCCACAGAATAAGGACTCTAGAGTAACAGGCTACACCATCTTAAAAAGTCCTAAAAATTAAGGACTTTAACCAAACAAGTCCCATCTATAGAAAAAATGTTAAAAAAACACCAAAGGCAACTTCTTTTCTTCAAAGTCACCAAAGGAGGAACAAGCATTTTGTTTGAACAACTATGGGGCATTTCATCTCTGTTTTCAAAAGGCCTTTTGGAAGATGTGGATAGGATTATCCATAGATAAAACTAAGATTATTCACACATAGTATTCTCCTTTTCAACGGGTTAGATATCAAATTAGCAAATTTGCAGCTGCATAGATATGCCACATTAGAACATTGTTAATGGTGTTATATTTCTCACATCATGAAATTTATTTTAAAAAATGTCGAAGTCCTAAGGGTGGAGATGACAACTCCAAGAAGTAATGATTTTTATTTTTTTTTAAAAGAAGTCAAATTTTTTGAGATTTTCCTTTTATGATTTTTCCTTCTTTTTTAAAAGAAAACTCACTCGCACACTCTCCTAAATCTATTCATCCGGATGCCAGCCTCAGGACTTCGACACAGCTAGCAGGTTTTTTGAAGGAAAACTAGCTGTTATTATGATAATAAAACAAGTTTTTTTTACACCCGACTAGAATTTAAAGAGCTCTCCAGTTAAGATAATTTATTTTTATCTTTTGGAGGCAAAGTAGGATTATTGAACCACAAGGATGCCACTCAATCGGAAGCTGCCCGCGCCCGTTGCAAAATGATAGGACTTATTTCAATTGAGCCTGCCATTTCAATGAGACGGACCTCATTAAAGTAAGGCCTGTTTACAATCTATGGAAGTGTCCTTTTAGGTATTAATGCTACAGATTATAAACTTCTAAATATACTAGCCTCGTAACTTAAAGAGTATCACATATTATGGACTCTAACCAAATGGGCCATACATCTTGTAATATCCTTCATTTTTAGTATAAATTTAGAAATTTCTAAATAAAATAAATTAAAATTTTAAAGATGGAAATTTTTTTTGAAAACTTAAGAATTTAAAAGTTCTCATTGATACAATTCCAACGCCATCAAGAACGCGAAAAACGGAGCTCAAACGAGGGAGTTAGGAGCCGTTGAAGTTATAAGGGCATTTTGGTCATTTGACAGAGACATGTTACACAGGGGTTCAAATTGATAATGGCACCCCCGTCTTCCACACGTCTCTACCAGTTCTGGCAAATCGCCGGAGAGACGTGGAAAGAGACATGAGGGATGAGTTTCTCTTCCCTAAAGACTCTAAACTCTATATCTACCCTTTCCCAGGAGCCAAAACGCTCCACCTTGAGCGTTCCTCTGAGTTTTTACTCAGAACCCTAGCCCTGCAATGTTCCCGTTTTTCCGGTGAGTGGAACTCCGGCAACGGCTAACAACAGGTAAGTCCTTAAAACCCTAATTTAGGTAATTATTAAATAGTTAAATTAATTATAATTACATTTAAAAATCAAGAAAAATCAGATTTTCCTGGGAACTCTGTGCACGCTACTGTTGGAGTGTGATTTTGCAGATGAAACTATGTCCGTTTGAAAATCGCACCGTCCAACTAGTGCACAAGAGACCCAAGATCAAACCCTTTAAATTTGGGAGAGATCCAATGGTGGGTTTCTCCAGAAATCGTAAAAATCAGTACCTATAGATGTTTTTAGGAATGTGGGAAAAATCATTTAAAAAACATAGTTTTTAGCAAAATCAGGTCAAAAGGAGGGTATAAATGGATTCTAGAGGAAATTCTGAGAAAAATGGCATAAAAATCACGCAAAATGGAGCTCTGTAGCTCCGCCGAAGACGACTGGAATCCGATCATCTTCTCCGGCAGCGGTGACATCGTCAGCGGTCAGGCGCTGACGCCAGCACGCCCAGCAGGACACCCTGACGGAGACGCACGACGAATGCACGTCTCTGTGCACACGTGCAGTGGTCACGTGTGTAGGAGCTCCTGCGCGAGCTGTCACATTGGGTTGGGACGCGCAGCGTCCTGGGGACCGTGACGCACGTCAGCCCCATTTTGTGTATGTTTTCACTAAAATTTGATTTCTGAGAGCTATAGGAGTCTAAATCACTATCTGAAAGAGGCGTTGTTAACCGTATCGACAATATGCGGACTTAGTTTTAACTTAAAAACTTATAAATGACCACTTTTAATTTAGAAATTTTTTTAAATAGTGGTGTGACATGTACAGGTGCACTTGAATATACTAGTTAAAGGGAGTTATTAGCAAACTAGTGGTCTCACATTGAGGTAGGTGACGACAATTAATGCTTTGCCTTGATTTTTAAACCATGTTTAAATATAGCATCATGTGTGATTGTGTTTTAAATTGCAATTATCATTTAGCGTGGATTTTATGCAACTTTGAGTACATTATGATTATTCCAAATTGAAATCTTTTATTGAATAAACTTATTTCAAATGTTTTTATAAGCACGATGTTAATTAATTATGCTTAAATAGAGACTTATTGATTATTATATCTTGTAAATGCATGGATTTACATAGAAATAAGAATAGAAGCTTATTAGCTGGTCATTTTATAAGCTAACCCTAGGATGAGGGGCATGTCTTGGGGATTGCAAGCTATGAGTGCTCTTGAGTTTTTGCATATACATATGATTTTCGTGTTTTATATTTGATGACAGGTGCTCTCGCCCGGTGGGCATCATGCTGGGAGGGATAGGGCCGGCCACCTACCCTCTGAGATTGTGATGTGATGATGTTGTGATATGAGAGACACTTACCCGTAGATGACATTCGGTAGGGGTTTGGTAACTAGATAGTCCACACTACCGATCTGATCCTTTCCATGGGGACAGACGTTAAGTCTCCCATTATGGTGTCGACGGAGAGTGGTGGTGGTTGATACCCATGGAGGGCTGCCACTGCAGCATGATAGCCCATATTATTATTATGTATGCATGTATGATGAGCATGGTTATGAATGGTATGCCTGGGTGTGACGACACTCAGAGGTTGGCTATGAGTACTCCTGATCAGTGATGTTAGTCCGATGTGGTGGAACCCATTACCTTAGGGTGCCCTTATTATTATTGTATGCTCATTTACATTGATTTATGTCATGTTTTGACTTCGTGAAATGCATGTTTTAGCATATGGAATAAATTGACATTTATTTGGACATGACATTATGATACTGCTATTTTCATAAATGATAGACTTTTCATCAGTGCTGTTAATTATTTCTTTCATTTATTACATTAATTGTCTATGTACCTACACAAGTGATAACTTGCTGAGGCATTGCTTTGTTTTGTAATGCCTTAGATCTCAAGCGCGACATCAGGAAAGGAAAAGCTGTTGAAAAACCGTGAGAGCTGCTGAAGATCTTTTTCCTATAGTTTAGACAGTGATGTGAGTCATTAAACAGGATTATCATTTGGATTTAATTATGGACTGCATACTTTATATTTTGGATTTGATTGAGATGTTTGGACATATGTTGGACATTTATATGAGATGTTATGATGGATAGATTCTGAGCCATATTATTATTGTGTTTTGGATATTTATTTGATTTAAAATAAAGGCGCCAATTTATTTAACATTGATTGATACGCGTATTGTTTTATTTATATGTATGCTGTTTTGAGAAAGGAAAAATAACACCCGAAGTTTTAAGATATGTTTTATCAAACGGTTAAATAAAAACTTTTTCATGGGATCCCAAATGCTCTTATTTAAAATGTCATTATTATTATTATTATAAAAATAATTGTCTTAAAAATTCGGGGTGTTATACATCTTGAAGTCCTACATAATATAGACTCCAGCTAAAGGCCTAGCAATTCAATGAGTCTCACAAAATATGAACTTTGGCTGAACGATTCTTACAACTTGAAAAGCCCCACAATTCATAGGATTCTAGCCAAATGAGCCCTACAACTATAAGGGTCTCAAAAATCAATGACACTTACCAAGCAGCTTCATAGCTTGAAGAATTTCACAGAATAAGGACTCTAGAGTAATAGGCTACACCATCTTAAAAAGTCCTAAAAAATAAGGACTTTAACCAAAGAAGTCCCATCGATAGAAAAAATGTTAAAAAAAACCAAATTTTAGCTAGAAAAATTTCATTAACTTAGAAAGTCTGAATGGTGAAAATTCAGATCACATAGAATTACCTTGTTTGAAAAAGACACAATGATTGAAATAGAGTTAAGCTTATAACCATGTGAATGTTAATTGATCAATAGAAATATGTACATTCTCCTCCAACATTGAATGACTAAAGAATGCAATATATATGCCCAAGATGATATGCAACCCTTTCATCTCCATGATGAGAGTATTGTTATAAATTTGAAGCCATAATGTGATGCCTCGGGTTTTTAACAATAATATAATAATAATTTATAAAAACAGTTGGGATCCTTGTAAAAAACATTTTGATTTTTAAAGTGACCAAATCAAAACTTAAGTAAAAGCATTTCTTTCAAAATTTGGGGAGTCATACAATCACAAATCTATGGATTTAACGGTGAAATAAAATACCATTTCCACCGAAGATCCAATAGAGTTTTCCTCTATATTTTGGACCATTGCACATGACCAGTGCAATACAAAATAATTTGATAACATAATGTAAGACATGACACATGAGAGACTCAGTCTCCACACCTATCCACACAATTAAATACTATTTTCAATAAAATATACTCCAACAATGGATAAGAAAATATAGTCAAGACAAAACACCCAGAGTTCCTCCATACAGCTATCACATCCAACATGAATTTATATTCTTACATCTAAGTTACCTTGCAATTTTAATTAAAGTACAGTCAATACTCAAAACCTAAAGTGAGGTCTTGAACAAACCTTGTCAACTCTAAACATCCTCAATGCTTCACTAGAAAGTTGCCATCACTTTTACCTGCTCTATCAATGCGTCAACCTGCAGTCACTCTCTGTATCTAAGGCATTGCAAACAAAGCAATGCCTCAGCAAGCTATGCTTGTGTAGGTGATTAAGAGAAGTAAAAATATGCAATAAACATTTGCAAAGAATACCAATATCATGTTGAATATCATAAAACGCGCAATAAATACTTGTGAAGAGTATCAATATCATGTCTAGTATCTATAGCGTAAATCATTTATAAGGCAAATGAAATCATCAAGCATTCATAATGTAAAGCTCATAAATCTGAATGAACAATCAAAATCAAAATAGGCTTTTCGTCTGAGGCAATACAATATCAAAGTAAAAGATCACGACATGCAAGGCATGCTCAAAACATGGATGAGCATTCATCAACAGCAATAAGAAACTGAGTCCACGTCGAAATATAATGCATGTCATGATAAAACAGGGCACAATACTAAAAACAAGCCCTAAGAGTATTCCAGGACACTCAATCACCGGTAATAAGTACTCATACCAAACCTAGGGTCCCTTGCCTATAGCTCTCGCACCAAGTAGCTCGCCCAACCCATAGGCCCACCCACATCTGGCCACCCACATAGGCTAATCCCTCGCCTGTAGCTCGCACACAAGGTAGCTCGCCCAGCCCATAGGCCCGCCCCATATCTAGCCACCCACATAGGCTTCACCCACAAACAAATACCACATGAGCATATATAATAAGTGTATGGGCTACTATGCTATAGTAACAACCACATAGGATCTAAACCACTACCGCTCTTCATCGATATTTAAATGAGAGACTTTCTTTGTCCCCATGAGGAGGAATAGACCCGTAGGGAGACTACCCATGATACCACCACTTACGTACCTAGCCCTGTATCATTGAAGAGCGGTGTCTAATCATCATCATCACAAAGTTAGAGGATGGGTGGCCAACCCTACAACCCTCCTAGCATAGTACCCACCGAGTGGAAGCACTCGTCATAAATCAACAACAAGTCATAAATCATGAAAATACTCCATAAAATAATCTCAATAAATATGATCAAAGCCCATGATAAATACAGTACATCACATGTAAAACATAATTATTCCCAAAAATAGAATGTCATGCTACCAACAAGAAGTAGGGACCTATTTATTTAAACATGAGAAGACATAGAAACACATGCCTCAAAAACTTTAGAGAATAGGTCATGGTTATTGAAATCACAGAGAAATTTGAATGAAATCACCTACGTCGATAAACACAGTATTTCAATTAGGCGTGTAAGCTATATTATGTCGTACGCCCTAACGTACATGTCACATTATAAGTCATCGATCACTTGGTATTCTCACATCTCAAATAACAGGTTCAAGTGATAACTTCTCTGATATGGTAGTTAATCCTAGATTAACAGCCCAAATCATCTGATAAACCCTCCATTAGGGCAATCTTGGGCTAGATGTTTGTCCTTCTAACATCTAGACCGTCATATGTCCTTTTCGATTACAACCCTACTCATTTTCATTCATGATTCATTATATTTCTATTTCATTTAGTGAGTCACATGTATCTTTATAATTACTCGTCGATCTAACGATCAGATCGCTCTCTGATCAACACATCCTACGGCACTTGCTCAGATCGACAGTCAAGATTACTTTTCTTGACAATTCAATGAGATCTACACTTATAGTCTCCTGGATCATCTCATATATGATGTATACAATCCAAGTTTAAGGCCTGATCTAGGTCATCTAATAGTATTTAGTGGTTTAACCATTAAAAAGGTATTCAAAGTTAGGTTTTTATCTTGAATCTAGGTCCGCGTCATTAAGACAATTGCAATGCCTCTTTCGGATCGCAATTTGGACCTTTGTAGCTCCTAAAATCACATTTTTCGTAAATAGATGGCCTAGAAAAACCCAAAAATAATGTATATATAATGGATTTAATCATGCCGCGCGTGCTACTTTTTTGGGTGTCGCTTGTGCGTGCCACTCACACATCGCCGTGTGTTGTGCCGCGTGTCATGCGTGTGTTGCCATGTGTCGACAGGTGTCACACGCCTGTAGCCGCACGTTGTGTACCGTGTGCACTCGCCGCCCATGCCACCTAGCGTCTTCGGCTACTATTGCCGGGAATGACGACAGGGCTGGCCATCGTTGTTGGAGACTACGGTCGGAATCCAGTAGCCACCGGCAACCTCTTGGTGTCCAAATTTCTCCATTTTTGCACCGTTTTCACTCCATTTTTCGCCTACATTCCATTTCTAAGCTCCTATTCAACATATTCTATCATTATTTTGCATTTTTACACGATTTTCATCATGTTCCTAAAAATCTCTTCATTATTGTTTTCTTGGTTTTCCGGCATCTTTAACCGTCCGATCATCATGAAAATTTATAGGTTTGTTCTGTGTTTTATCATACACAAGATGAACAGTTAAGATCATCATCTGACATCGTTTCAGCTACTTATTTCAAAAAGGACAATGAGGCCTAAAACTTATCGGAAAATGGCAAATTCACGCCGTTAAAAAAAAAAAGAAAAAAAGAAAAAGAAAAGAAGACTAACTTCAAAATGATGCTGGAAAAGAGAGGGGGGAAGAGGGGACAGTGCCTACCTTGGTCTAGCCAGTTGGAGGGGGGGGGAGAAGTCTGTCGCGTGCGATTGTTGCAATTGCCAGTGATGGTTATCGTCGGTGGCACACAAAACGGGGGGGGGGGGGGGGGGGGGGGTTTCTAATCATGGGAAATGAGACAGGGGAGGTGCATTTATGATCATTACTCTGCCTCTTGAATGTATGTCTCATCGTGAATGTCTTTGGTGATTTTGTGAGCCCCACTTGTGAAATGATTGTTCTGCTCCTCTAAATAATTTTAATTAAATACAAAAATTAAAATAATTAGCCGTTTTTACTCCGATATCTGATTTTAGCGTACTTAGTGGCGTTGGATTTTATTTTTCAAGTACGTTCCAATTATTGAGGTTTTAATTTGTGATTAAACCTCTAAAATTGTCAATTCCACAATTACCTCAAAATTTTTATAAAATTCCATAAATCATGCATTTTTAGAATTTAAAAATGACGGGTACTACACATAAATAATTGTCTATACCTAAACAATTAAAGAGATGATATGTTAATGCTATACCTCATATTAGATAGAGAGTTTTTGAAGGCCCATGCTTTTATTGAGTCCATGCGATACTTTGAAAGACATGTTCACATTCATTATCGACCATCTTATGTCATAAATTTAAGGCAGCAATCCAATCACATTGTAAAAGTAATCCAAGCCAAACTGTGAAGATCATAAAAGCTACAAGTTACTATATTTTGCTATGCACAGTCAATCCCTCGTCAAGGGTTTTTCTTTGTATATTTATATGTATCCAATAATTAATGATTGTTTGTATGTATTCAATAGTTGAAAGATTGTCCATGCATATTTAGCCATCCAAAGAAATGTAATTAATTAATGGTTATGAGTAACTAAGAAAATGTAATCTCAACACTTGATGTGACTGGAGGAATGTATTTCATAATCACTTTATATATAACAAAAAAAATCCTCACTTTACCTCAAGTAAAATTAGCTCTTAATTTTCCTCTGAACGACTGCTTATATGCATCATGTATAAATGCGAAATTTGATGCAGACATGCTTTTAGCGTGCTTGATCGGAAATTCCTTTCCCTTCATCTTAAGGGTTGATTGAGTTTTATTTCCTTTTCAGGAAAGATGCCCTACAGCAAAATGATGATCAATAGCTTCGTCATCGGCGATGTGTTTGTGCCATTGCATAGAGCTTATGAAGGAGTTGTCACCGCATCCATGGTGGCCCTTGTAAGTAATGGTTCTTCTTCGAGGATCTTGGCATCTAAAATGAGCAAAGAAAGCAGCAACCGAGAAGAAGGGTTTGTCAACAGCGACATCCCAACTATAGAATTCTTTGATTTGAGAGGAGGCTAACAACTACCAGTTCTAAGTTAAAAGGTATCGAAGCACCTGAGCCAGTAGCAAAGGAATCAGTAGGATTTGACGCAGAAAGTCGGGTCATCATTTGCACGAAGCTTACTCTTCTTGGAGAGTAAAATTCCATCATGCCTCTGCGTCCTTCT
The DNA here is from genome assembly GCA_035236585.1 of Warburgia ugandensis. Taxonomy (NCBI): domain Eukaryota; kingdom Viridiplantae; phylum Streptophyta; class Magnoliopsida; order Canellales; family Canellaceae; genus Warburgia; species Warburgia ugandensis. Next base: position 9,733,303 of record CP141126.1, read on the forward strand.
CACACCAGTACACAGTGCGAAAGTCCATGAATCCTATCATGGTCCCGACAGGTCCAAAGTTTTCTTCCACTCGTTTTGGGATACACTTATTTGACTTTTTGCTTTGTGTGTGATTTGCTTTGTAATTCTTTGTTTTTAAAAAAAAACAAAGAAAACTATATTTTTCATAAAAAAAATACCAGTATAGAGCACGGTAAGACCGCATTTGATGTAGAGCACCTCGCTTTTGCATTGTAGTACCCTAAATCATTGATCTATGTTATTCATCTGAGGAGTCCTCCTTCGAATGTTTTGGTGATTCAAAGATTTTTTTAAAAGAACAAATATAGAGCCCAAATGAAAGTGTTTTTTGGTTGATAGAAACAATTGGAGGCTCTTCAAAAGCAGCTGGAGTCTACATTGAACCAATAAAATCTTAATTCTATTTCTTGGCTTTTGGAATGATCCTTGAGCTACCAAATATCTTAACATGGACTATTTAGGTGAACACCACAGATCAATGATTTATAAGGCTCAAAATGCAAAAATGGGGCACTTTATACCTAATATGGTGTATCACGCTTTACATCGCCATTCGTTTTTCATTGACCACATCTTTTTGTTTAACTTCATTTATATGCAATGTTCTTATTTCTTATTGGAAAACATCGTAAAAAAAAAAAAAACCCATTAATTTTGACCTTTTATAAAGAAAGTCTCCATTTCTTTTTGTTCCCGTTCCACCTTTGGGCTTCGAAATTTTTTTCAAATGAATCTTGTACCGTGAGAAAATATAGCACTATTAACTGTACTCAGATGTGGCATTGACTGACCATTAAAAAATAATTTGATATAGATAAGCAAAATACCCTAATTGAAGGTTAAAATTTTAGATGAAAGCCATCATCTAGAAATAAAAAAAAAATCTTTTTATCAAGTTTGACAGAATCAACCTTACAACCCCAATATATTAAATCCATCCAGCACACGAGATTCAAATAAGTCCACCAATACAAAAGCCAAAGTCTTTATCAAAATCCCAAGTAACCAGGAATAAGATCATCTTAAACTTTAAAAATGCCTCAAATAAAAAAAGAGAAAAGAATAATAAAACATTGTTTTCACCAATTCCAGAAATCAGCATCAAAATTTTCATCACTACTCAAAATCCACATACAACATTGAGTTTTGCAAAGACGCAACAAACTAGTTCTACCAATAGGCAGCAACAACGAGATGCGAGAGATTTAGCCCGAATGGAGAAAAACGTACGCAGAGATAACAAGCTTCCATCTTCAAGCTATGGATGGATACAGAAAAATCATCATCGAAGAAATCATGAAGGGAGGGAAGTGGTAAGTTCCCTCTACTCTCAAACTATTATATATATATATATATATATATTTGAATTCACTGAAGAGGAGCCTTTGCGCAATGGTAAAAGTTGTCGTCGTGTGACTTTGAAGTCACGGGTTCAAAGCATGGAATCAGCCTCTTGCAAAATACAAGATAAAGTTAGCTATTATAGGCCCTTGTGGCCCGCCCCTTTCCCGAACCCCGCATAGGTGGGAGCTTCGTGCACCGAAACTGCCCTTTTTTTATATTTGAATCCATTGGATCTTAAATGACGGACGGACAACCTTTACCATTGTACCAAGGCTGCCATTGGATCTTAAATATGGTAGGTCAATCAGTTGGAATAGCTAAAATCAATCTTTTGATAATATTAGAATGTCGTTATTTATAATTTTGTCAAATATGGCAGAAGAATCATTTGGAACAACTTCAAAAGCAACTTCTTTTCTTCAAAGTCACCAAAGGAGGAACAAGCATTTTGTTTGAACAACTATGGGGCATTTCATCTCTGCTTTCAAAGGGCCTTTTGGAAGATGTGGATAGGATTATCCATAGATAAAACTAAGATTATTCACACATAGTATTCTCCTTTTCAACGGGTTAGATATCAAATTAGCAAATTTGCAGCTGCATAGATATGCCACATTAGAACATTGTTAATGGTGTTATATTTCTCACATCATGAAATTTATTTTAAAAAATGTCGAAGTCCTAAGGGTGGAGATGACAACTCCAAGAAGTAATGATTTTTATTTTTTTTTAAAAGAAGTCAAATTTTTTGAGATTTTCCTTTTATGATTTTTCCTTCTTTTTTAAAAGAAAACTCACTCGCACACTCTCCTAAATCTATTCATCCGGATGCCAGCCTCAGGACTTCGACACGGCTAGCAGGCTTTTTGAAGGAAAACTAGCTGTTATTATGATAATAAAACAAGTTTTTTTTACACCCGACTAGAATTTAAAGAGCTCTCCAGTTAAGATAATTTATTTTTATCTTTTGGAGGCAAAGTAGGATTATTGAACCACAAGGCAAGGCCTTTTGCCCTAACCATTGAGGTACAAGGTCAACCTCATTCCGAACTTAGCAAGCAGACCGGTTCACACGCGAGCCACCATGTAGCGTAAGTGAAAGGAAGCCACCACAGACTACCATTGAACCAATTCCGCGAATAAAGGCCATGGAGTGAGTCGGCAAAGGACCAGTTTCTCCTCACATGCGAGTGGGCGAATAGAAAGCCAAATACCCCCACGGTCGAAAGAGAAGCCACCTGCTTCCTTTCCCTCTTCCATTGCTTTTCAATTTCCTCGTGGGGATTTCGAAAAGTTAATATGCAAGTGCAGAAATGGAAGAACTTGCTGATTTTGAGTAATTACCTGTCCCAAACATCATCACATTCCGCTCATCATTTTCATTCCACGCCCGTCTCTTCAGCAAAATGGAAGAGCAAGTGGAAATCGGTTAGTGCACAACTCATATTTAGTTTCTCTCTCCTGTAATCTGTAGTAAATTTCATTTGGGTTCATCAAATGGTTATTTGCGGGGTTTTGGGTTGTAGATTGCATAATTTTCCCGTTTTCTTTTGAAGAATCGGTAGGCGTAGACACCCCCATTTTGACAGCAGTACCGTTGCTTGTTTTAATTTTGTTGTTTTTGAGTGTTTTCTGGGGTTATAAATTTGAGCCCTTTGAGCTAATGAAACATATAATGCCAGAGAACATTTCAATCTTGATATTTGTCTCAAAATGTCAGAAATTACTAGGTTTAACTTAGTTGTCAACGAGCATCCTATCGAAGGAAAGTTGGCATTTTGACTTTTGAGCAAGATTAATCATTTTTTCATTGAATCATGATAAATCACTTAAAGTTGTTTGGATGAAATTTACCGGCATCCCTGTGAAGATCAGGTTGACGCTAGCTTTAGAAGTCAATCTTTATTCCAGCGAGAAATTTACCCAGATTTCTGCCTTCTAGCGATTGGTTTCCATCTTAAAAGGACCTCACTTTTTGATATATATTTTTTGTCAATTTATTATGAATAGCTGTTATTTTACATCTTTATGAAATTTGAATTCCTTCATCTTAATTCACGTATTTATTTACTCTCTACATTGTGACAAAGTCTAATATGACCGTCTTGACAGGATGAAGGACGACAAGGCCAGCAACCATCTAAGGTAAGGCAAACCTGGATCAGAGGTGTCAATATGAGATTGATGTCCAGTCATCAGTCACTTTCTGTTTGCATGGATTATACACGTGAACTGGAAAGCAGTGTTCAGGATGAGTGTAGAAAATACGCTAGATTTACCACATTATATGACCTCAATTCACTGGTTGTCCTGATAAGTCAAAATGAAGCTCTCTTCTAATTGGTTACCATGAGGAGAAAAGAGATGTTATGTTTGGAAGATTTTTACTATATGGGAGCAAAATCTCCTGAATCATCAAATGTTAAGAGATTAAGCAACAAGCTTCCCATGACTAGTTGATATCCTTATTTAAATTGTACTAGATGAGAATCCATCTTTTAGAGAACATAACCGACGCAATTTTTTGCTGAATATAGCATTAATGAGACAATTTCAGCTTGAGTGCAGGCCCTGAGGCTCTTGTTTATGTTGGTTCCTTTCCTATTACTGTTAGCATTACACTTTGGGTGATAACAAATATGCCACCTCTTATGCCATTGCCATCCCCTTGAAAACATTATTAAACCACTTAATGGAGCTTCTTGGTTACACATGTCAAAACAGACTATCCCTGTATTATACTCAACTTTTGATGCATAGTTGTAGCTCATATATGTCTTTGCCCGAATCCGTGTCTGTTGGTGCTTTAGTCTCTTAAGGTATCATAAAGTAACAAAAACTAATCCACCTGAATATTTCTGCAACAAATCTCATGCATTGGCAAGCATTTCTAGTGATTGAAATGTGAATTCACATGTGCCATAGCCATTGTCAAATTGCCATGATCAGCATGTTGGAACATCTATTAATATCCTGTATTGGTTATTAACACCCGCTGCTGCTTTATCTGAAATCATAACCATGAACCTAGGGGTAATCTAACCGTGAGGTAAGCCTCCTACGGGATCTCTGAAGCCTTCTCCAAGAGGAACTAGGTTTTCAAAACAGTAAAAGTTCAATATAGTGGCATACTACAGTCATAGAAGAACAATGATCACAAACTCATGCAAACAAATGAAAACGCGACACTAAGAATATTGCACAGGTTATTGACAGAAGTCAAAGGGAGAAGATATGAATTACCGACATTTCTGATGATGCTCTGCATGATATTTGTCTAGTGGAGCTGAGAGATTAACTGCAACAGCATAACCAAGACTTGGTTCTCCAAGAGCACTTTATATTGAAATATCAGCCATCCTCTCAATCTCTGATAATATATATATCATATACATTGATTTAGTAATAGGAGTATGAGCAGGGTGTCTAATGTTCATCATACCTTGGTAGAAATGAAGCATAGAAAACACTATCTGTTCGAAGACATATTCTTCAATCTTCCACAATTTTATTGCATTACTCCTGTTCAATAATAGTAGGGTTAAATTTTCATGTAGCTATCTGATTACTTAGATCTTAAGAGTTTTGAACTTTCAGATGAATTTAAAAATAACTGAGATAGTTTGTATATATGGAAGAAGCAAAGTTTTCAACTATACAAAATTTTTCTTGATTAAATATTTAAACATTTTCTCAAACTTTATTAACTAATTAGAAAGTCTCTATTTTTCTCAAAAATGCTACCATACCATCTCAGCTGGGGCTGGATGTGGTGAATAGAAGATTTCTTTTACTTCTTTCCCCGCTCATTCTTTCTGTCTGATCTAATTAAGTTACAAAGTAGGGCCTCATCCAGTTATTGAACTGTCTCATCTTTATGATCTGAGCTTGCTTTTGTCAGTTCAGTGAATTGTTGGCACTACAACCCTCTTTGTTTGGTTAAGGATATTACTGGCACTGAATTCTAGCCCCTCATTTTCAGACTTGGCATGTTGGAAGTTCTGGGGGAGCAACATTTCAGCCCACATCATCATCCTATCTTGTTTTGTTTGGTTGTAAAGTTTATTGACTTAATGATCATAGGCAGGCATAAAGAATGAGATGTTATCTAAAATATTCCTACACCATTGTCCACGTGTCAAAAGAAGTCTTAGGTGCTTTCCTTGGCGAGTGACTCTCAAAGTGGGTTAAAAATCATTCCCATATTTCTGCATTCTTGGTCTTTTAGGATTTATACTCTGGACTATTGATGGGCATAGCACCTGCATTATATTTGTGCACAGATATGACTTCCTAGTTTTCTATAAGTCAGCAACCTGTTTATGATCATAAGATTCCAATTTCAAGGAAAAAGGGTTATAGCCTACAACCTGTTAAAACATGGCCAAATGGATCATGCCAAGCGTGTGTATTCAATTTCATGTATGTCTGGATTGTGCACTCTACAATTGCTACTTGGTCTTTGATTATCACGTTTAGAAAGATGGGAACATGACTTAAGTTGTGCATATTTGTAAGAAAACCACCTGATTAACAAACTGGGGGACCTTACTGTCTCCTTGATGCCGGATGGCATCTGTAGACCACTCAGGGTCAGAATCTTTATATAATTAAAGGTGAAGGGTCTTATGCAAGATTATCACGTTTAGAAAGATGGGAACATGACTTAAGTTGTGCATATTTGTAAGAAAACCACCTGATTAACAAAATGGGGGACCTTACTGTCTCCTTGATGCCGGATGGCATCTGTAGACCACTCAGGGTCAGAATCTTTATATCATTAAAGGTGAAGGGTCTTATACAATATGATTATTGACGTTAAACAGCTTTGCATTAGTTTGAAGCTTGTCCTTCAATATAGCTGCTGACTTTGTTAGTTCCGTTTTCGGACTTGCCTTCAGTTGATTTTTTGAATGACTGTTTTTCCTTTCAGTTCTCTTTGACTGATTCTTGTTGGTTTAAGATTACCCAAATGTTGTGATAATAGTGGTGAACCATATTAGTTTGGTGTATGATGTATATAGTTTACTTGATCATGCAGAGATTGGTTTAGAAAACTTGCATATCCTATGCTTGGTGCAGCACTTATTTGCTAATCTAACCCTGTCTTAAACATTTCACCCAGAATTTTGGTAGATATACAATACGTCATAAGCGGGCAGATGCAAAAAAGGCTCTTAAAGATCTTCTCTCCAATACTACATCCTATAAGATACCATTTGAGGTATGCCTTTCTACCACCCCTGGCATTTTAAAAACTGATGTCAGATTGGTGATTGTTGGTGTCCCGCATTAGTAATACTTTTTTGCTGTTTTCTCATTCATTTCTAACATCTCATCTAGAAAATCATGTACTAAGTGAGTATAAAGCTCTGTGTGACAGTTTGTAGTATCCTGTTAGGATGAAGATATAACATGGAGGGCTGACAAAACAAGTAGTGGAAATGTTGAAGAAGATGTGCAGCCAAGGCCAAATAAATCAGCAGGAAAAAATAAGTCCCGCCATTCATCACATTTTGGAAAGCGGCAACAAAATGCAAGCAAGAGTGAGTTTTCTTGAATCAGGTTTTAAAATTTATAATGAAAATGAATGTACTGAATATTCTCTTCTGCATTATTCACACACGACCTTTCTAGCATCATCTATAATGAAAATATTTTTAGGCAACTATAGCATGACTTTCTGCTTTAACTATTTGCAAGAGATATGAGTTCAGCATCTCTCTCTTTCTTTCTTTGCCCACTTTTCTCTTTATTTCTTTTCACTTTATTTTGAATGATGAGTGGACTGAAACCTTCAACCGCTTGATTGTGAAACATGGCACTTACCATCTGGAACAAGTGCTCAAGCCCAATATGATATTTCTAGACTTTCTTCGTTGTCTGCATAGCAGCATTATATGTAGGTATTGTTACCGTATAGTATCGTCAAGATAAGAATGGAAAGTGAATATCATTTCTGAAAGATGGGTACAAGTAGATTAGCATAATTCCTTTACAGCTATACCCTGTAACTCCGAGAATAAGTGACAATAATTGGCGTGCTTCTGGACCTAGAAAGACAGTGGCCCACTGTAGGATCCTACTGGAATTGGGTGCTAGCTGTAGTCATGGTGGCTTCTTTGTTGCTGATGGATGTTTCTCATTCTAACATTTTCTTTTTCTGTTTCATAAAAAATGACGATGAGGCTGTTTCATCTCTCACCATCCTGCTGCATTTTTCATATTTGGCTCGATGAAATTGTCTATTGTTTTTCATATCTGGAAATAAAAAACTGAAAGATAAGTTCCTCTTCAAACTTAGATGAAAGGGTGAGTTCCATCTGCATTAAATTCCAAAACAATGCTGCCACATTGTGGTAGTCAATTGAAATTCTCTAACTGTTAGATCTGCACTATGCTAGAGCTAATGCTTGTTCATATATGGCCTGCAGAATGAATCATTTTTATTTGATATGCTCATTCCATTTCCAGATAAGCAGAGGAAAGAGAGCTTCTTTGATGACTATGACGAGCATCCACAGACAATCTTTCAAGCAACATATGGGAACAGATCTTTTACTTGGTCCTTTAGGTCATGGAATGACTCTTCAGAGAATCCTACATTTGGATTTGAGTGGAGGGATAATTCACACCAGACAAACAGTAAAAGAAGAGTATGGGAACCCAATGAATCAGATATCGATGAACCAAGTGACATAGGCTCACATTCTGATAGGACTGTGCTTGGGTTGCCCCCAACAGGTCCTCTAAAGATGGAAGACGTTAAAAGCGCGTTAGTATTCTGATGCACTATTCGCATGCCAATTCCTTTCATACCCTGGATTATCACTTAATGGCCTATGTCTTTCCGTCTTGCAGCTTCCGAGCATCTGCACTAAAGTGGCACCCTGATAAACATCAAGGCCCTTCACAGGTCAGGCTCTATTTTCTTTGGTTCACCTTTTCTGGATTGACTAAAAGTTGTTATATACCACTTACTGATCCAGTAATCAGCCCAAGTCACATCTATTTTTCCTACACCTGCTAGATTATAGTCCATGACACCATGTATCATTGTTCCGTTTACGTGGGTTACCTTTTTCACCTTTTGACCCAGGGATCCGTCTTATATTTGATGCAAAGTTTGTTTGAATCCAACCACCGATACACTTGGTTCCATTTGTCTTTTCAGACCTTGGTCTTCCTTGCAGTCCTGACAAGAGTGAATCATTTGTTATTTGAAATAACAGGCAATGGCAGAGGAGAAGTTCAAACTCTGTGTTGACGCATACAAGTCTTTGTGCAGTGCTCTCTCCTAGTTGTAAGTGGAAGAATTTTCATAGTTTACTGTATTATTATATTTATTATTTAGTCTTATATAAGTTGGCCATTTCATCTTATCATAATGTAAGAGCGAGCCTGGGGAATCGTATGTGGAGTTTGCTTTCCCAGTAAAATGGTCTATTTTACTCCTTGTTTTCTTGCGTAACTCACTTTGGATAGATAGCGATACTTCCAGGATAAGGAATTCGTCGCCAGATTCTGTTTTGTTCTTTATTATCTGCCCCTTCTTACAACTCAATAGATTGGAAAAGCTATTTTTCTTCTTACCATGCGATACAGTGATCAGAACCGTTAGCGGGTAAGTTTGTCAGATGAGAATTTTTTCCTCCAGTAAAAGAAAAAAGTTTGTCAAATGAGAAATACTATGGCGAGCACATGTGTAGGTACTGTGACATCCCGCTATTGCCTTAACGGGTCTACCTTCGGCTGATCCTGCCTGTTCATTGTTTCTCATACTATGGATATCCTGCAACTCAAAAACTTTGAGGATTGGATGATTAGCATCTAGAGAAATGTATTTTAGTACATTCTGACCAATGGTTAGAACACATTCAATGGCCAGAGATAGTTTCTTTTGGATGCTAGATTCATCCAATTGTCACGGTTTTTGGGGCCGCAAGAGGTCGTCCAAGATGTCTGATGAACGAGATGTATTGACGTCACGTGGCATTCATGGAAAATCTGGTGAGCCACATGGGAACTAGCTGTGGTCATGTCCTACTGCAGCATTCCTTCTTCTTTATTAACGGAATAGGATGTTAGGATCACAAATGAACCTGTGAATCCCAACTATTTGGTGGTGGCTCCTTTGACCATGATTACGTGCATCATGGACCAAACCCATGCTTTCTCGTTTTGCCTTATCACCCGGGGTAGTTAGAAAACTCTTCCTTTGTCTGATTGAAGCTACTAATGTAGTACTGTTTCAGTTATGTTAGAAACCAAACAGCAGGGTGTGCAAGTACAACTGGCATCAGACTCTAGCAGACTAAGATCGTGTGATGCCCACATTGCTGGTGATCCAACCCAACTCATGTAGTCCATATCTTACGTACCCGAGGCCTCAAGGGATCTTTTCCACTGGTTAATGGTTAACCCAAACAGTTAAGATGTTGGAAATATAGTTGTTGATCCTTCCTATCCGTCTTAATCTCAGCATTGGTTGCATGGTCTATCTAAGATGTGCCTAGCAGATGAGCCACGTCCGTAACAAATTTATTGACCCCCCTTTATACATCTCAGTGTTTCCGCCACCTTATACATAGAAGAATAGCTGCCCCAAAGATGGTAAACCGATCGGAATCCAACAGTGCCTGCAGTGAAGTTTTGGGGATTGAACCTGGGCCATGAAAACCAGAGCCAGGAAGAGAAAGAAAAACTGGAAGAACTTCCATAACTCTTCTTTTGAAGATCAACGGTTCTTTTCTTCTACAGGGTCTTCTCAAAGTCGAGCTGAATGATTGTGTTGAGAGCTTGCGTGGCTGTTTCTTTCGAAACTAACTGATGTTAGAAGTCTACCGTGTGAGAGAGGGAGAGAGAGTAGAAATTATTGTTAATCTGAAACTTTGTTGGTAAAAGGAGTGGGGGTTTCAAGATTTTGGAGGACGAGCTTCTCGTAACCCCCCCAACCGAAGGAATTCTTCCTCTGCCTCAGTTCTTTGGATTGTCCTCGTGGGATCAATGTAACTTGAGGGTCTGATTGGAAAAAGACCAAAACGGAAGGCAAAGTAGCGGGCCTGCTAACCTAAACTGAGCAAGGAAAAGGGAGAAGTTAAAGCGGAAGCAGGCTCGATTCCATGTTCAAAGAAAGATGAGAGAAGAATTATCTTTTAAAAATAAAAACAATAAAAGAATCAATGATGTATGATGTTCAGTCGTCCAAGTCAAGGTAGTCAGCCTGTGTACCCAATAGTTCATTATCTTGCTGATTAGGGACATTCATGGTTTAGCTCAATCTTAAGCATGCCACGCATATAGTGTCAACACAATTTGCATACTAGATTGTTAAGATGTTCCATACAGACGGGTTGAAAATATTGAAACAGTTACTTGCATTTAGATTTCTGCGGCATGACTAGGGAAGATGGAGAACAGTAGATTAACAGTTGGGACTGCGGCGATTCCCGCATTAGATGCCCGTGAGAGTCTTTGGGATCTACAAGTGTTTAGCACCCGAGGAGTGCCGTAAATAGAAATTCACACCCAGCTCAAGTATTTCACTTCTGGCAAAGAAATGCACTTGTAGACTTAAGTCTGGGTGTCATTTCTTTGATTTTTCATGAAAAGGCAGGCTCAGATAACAAGTAGTAAAATAGGGTGCTATTTTTAGGTGAAAGGGTAGCATTATTAAAGAGGCTCGAGTAATTTTCCAGCTTTTGTCGAGAACCACCATTCGCACTCGATGTTTATGAAAGCTAGGAGCTGATGTTGTGATCACTTTAGTGATAAAATAGCTAGCTGATCTAATAATAAGTTAGAGATCTGTAGAAGACTACAAAAACTAGTCCGTGCAGCCATTTGTTTCTCTGTACTAGCAACAGTGTTAAGCAGTAACAAACACGGGCAGACTTTCCCCCTCAGTAGTTCTCAACGGTAACAACTTTAAAGCTCATAGTTATTGCAGTTCTTCTATGGAGAAGCTCGTATCGAAATACTCTTGGCAAGTGCACAAGTGGGGCTTACTCGTTCCAAACCATCAAAACCTTCGATTTTCATTCACAGAAATTGCTGAAAAAGCAAAATGCAACATTGCTTAGTGGGCATTTGTTTATCTGCTATGCAACAGCTACTCCGTGGAGCACATTTTGACTGCCCCGAATTCTTTTCAATCCATGGTTGAACCAAATAGTGCATTGAAGCCGACATGGAACGCTCTTCCAAATGAATGGCTAAGCTTAATTATGATGGATCTGCATTAATCTCTTCTGGGCTGCCTGTCATTGGCGGTCTAATTAGAATGATGGATGGCATCACACTTGCTGAATTTTCCAGGCCAATAGGCCAAGTTGACGCCAATACAGCTGAAATCCTTGCAGCTAGACAAGGAATCCAAATTCTCACGGGGGACGTCGTAGCTGCTCTTCATTGAATGCGACTCCTCAAATGCAACTAAATGGATGAAAGATCCTCTCAATAATGTGCCATGGAAGCATATCAAAATTGTTGATTACATTCATATGATGTTGATGGATATAATCTTTAACATCACTCATGTGCCTCGATTGGCAAACTCCAGGGCAAATGAGAGGGCAAAAGAAGGCCTCACTCGCAACGAGCTTTGGCTTAATTTCTTTGATCAAGAAGTAATTGGACGATTATCTATATGTATTTTTGGCGAAGACTAGTGATCCTTGAAAGATCAATTCTCTATCAAATCCTTTTTGTTTGATAAGGTTGTATGTCTTTCTCTAGCATTTCTCATGCTACCCTCTAATAAAAATCTACGGACTTTTCAAAAAAATAAAAATGAAAACAAAACACAAAACACAAACAAACTTCTATCTTCTAGGTCATGCAAGCGATGAGTCACGCAACAAATCCGGATCCAACTGGATGTTCTTTGGCTCTGTTTGGATACTATTTTTCCAACTTTTACTTTCATAGTGATACATAGTTATAATAAAAGCAGAATGTTTAGCATGTTTGTTGCAATTCTAAAATCGACAAGCTCTGTATCTCCAATTTGTCCATCCTTGCTCATTTCTTCTGCAAGGAGGAGGAAGCAAAGGGATATCTAGTACTGTATTTCAGGCAGCGGAGACAGAAATTATGTTAAATGAAGAAGATAGAGAGGAAAAAGAACAGCAGTTCCAATCAGCAATGGAGAATTTCGCTGGTGAGAACATCATAGAGAATCACGGGGAAGTTGGTCATAATATTTTTGGGAGAACACCTTCCATAGTCAATTTTCAGTAATGCATACCTGAATTATGTTATCAGCGGCATGGACACTTCTTCATGGGCATGGAGCTGATCCGCTGAATTTGTTGCGGGTTATTTCCATGTTTTAATTTTTTTTGCGGAATAAATGAGAAAGCAAGAGAGAGAGAGGATTAACGGAACCATCTTCGCCAACTCGTACTTGGGAATGAGAACAACAGTTGATGACAGGAATTTGTGTCATCTGATGTTAGATTAGTAAGTTCTTAACGTCAAAATGGGAGCTAAAATTTGTTATCTACTTGTGTCATAGCAGCATGCGGGAGCAGCTCATGAAATGTTGACATCCTGCATTAGTTAGTTCCATCTGGAGCAATTTGATATATAAGTTCAAAGTGACTAGAGTACTAGTACACCATGAATTGCTTTCCCATACATGTGGCCCAACTGAACAGTGATTATGACTGTTGCACTGTAGACAATCATTATGATTACCCCATGATCTTATTCCAATTGACCCAGTTTGTGGTGCTGCCCAACGTGGATTTTTTTATTACATTTCTCAATTATCTGTGTGGCCACTCATGAGGCACAAATGGGTCCATTCACGATGTGGTTCTTGGAACTCCATGTTTTTGTAATACTTTAAACTTCATTAAGAACTTAGCTTCTATTACAAGGGGAGTCCAGCTTTTGGTGACCTCAACCATTTCTGATGGACCAGGACATAGAAAGGTGATGCCCAAAGCCGAAAGTCCATATTGATGTGGTTAGATGGATGACTTAGTGAAGTTCAAAAACCACTGGATAAAAACCTTCAGCAAATCAAATATGTGGCTGTCTGATGCATGACAATTGTTGAGCCGTGGAGAATCTAACAGGGCCTAGCAAATGTTGTACACTCACAAGTCACCCGCCAATATAAAATCTTGATCGTGATCGGCTGACCTTCTTGCAGAAACTCCATTAGTAAAATTTAAGTAGATTTATAGAAGAATATCTTCAAGGGAGAATATCATCTCCTGAATTCACTTGTTTCATCAGGCTTTAGAGGCCACGTGAGGTGGGAAAGATCGTTCAAACTATGGGAAGGGAAGCGAACATGAAAACATGCATTAGTAGCAGGATTTTCTCTGACAATTGCCATGTTACTAACAACAATATAGGCTTTACAAGCTAAGTCCTCGTACGAATTCACCCTCTATTTTGTCACCTATCTTCGCCTCTCCTCAGGTGCACGTGTTATCTTGACCGTATATTGCCAACTGATAATAAATCCTCCAACAGAGAGCACAGGCCGTGGTTATTAGCTAACGATTGCATGGGTTGAATGATCTTAACCATCACATCTTGGGGCAACTTCTCAATGATTCAAACCATCTATCTGGTATGGAGGCAGCAGATGATTCTCAGCCTTTCATCAAGTGGAGGTTTTGTGGATTAATGTAAAGTGTAGTTTTTCTGTTATCTAAACGTCCGTTTAAAGAACAGAGTCAGGGCCTTGATGAGTCTCAGTATTGGGCTATGGCTCGTCAATAGCTCAGCTTTCCTGACAGATTGTTTTACCGGGCGTGAGAAGAGAATCTTTCCTGACAAACCGTCTTACAGCCTGGAGATAGTGGCGTCTGGGGCACTTGATGGGAGGACCCTCCATGGAAACAGCCTCAAGCATCGAAGGGCTCCCAGTTTAATTCAGATCCTGATCACCTACAGCAGAATCTTGTCCATCGCTTTAATTTCATACTCTGCGAACGTGAAATACACTGTTTCGGATTTGCTGTACAGGAGACTTGAAAACGTATTTCCAATCGCTGGGATATGAAGTTAGAACAATAGAACCATTAAGTGGGGACAACATCCATCACTGCACTAGTTGCACAAACTACAGCAAGCGAACAAATTAAACAGCTTAAAGACAAGGCTAACAGCATATTTCTTTATGTAAAATCCTGTTGCTTGCTATTATTTGCAGCATTTTACAGCAGAAAAAAGAAGCATGGATTGATTATAAAGCTGCAGCTATAAAAGATTAGGTCTGAAGCTGCAAAAGACAAGGAGACTTCAGCGATTCAGAAATACATCAAAAGACAGTAAAAGAAGAAGAAAAAGACAACAATTAGTATCAAATATTTAGGTACCCTTGTACAATATGGACTGTGTCCGTTTAAATAGTGATATAGATGATCCAAGGGGAAGAACTGCTGTAGCAGGTTTACTGAGTCAAGTTTTGTTACATAAAGGGCAGCACCGGTGCACGAAGCTCCCATCTATGCAGGGTTCGGGAAAGGGGCAGACTATAAGACCTAAAGTACACAGCCTTACCTTGTATTTTGCAAGAGGCTGTTTCCATGCCGTGAACCCGTGACCACGATGACAACTGATATGAAATTACCGTACCAGTATGTATGACCTTGTCTCTGTTTGATAATTCAGAAGAAAATGCCCAATCACTGTTAATTATTGAACATGAAACCACAACTACTGAAGTAACACGACAACTACAATTACTGTACATGATAAGCATCAAACAGCAACACGATAAAACAGAAAGTGAGTCTCGTGGACAAATCTGCCAGTTCAGAAGAAGGTACAGCTCCTTATTCATCCACCGGATGGACGATCTCTAGTTACCACCGAACAATACCCGCATTTGAAGAAGTTCAGCATACTTATAAGATCCAATCGTCCCGATTTAAAGCTCCAAAACTGCACAGTTACAATAATCATTGTCATTCACATGAAAGTTGGAAAGTTGATTCAGGATATCTCTATTACTGCTGTCTGATGATACATATGACAAATTTCAAACTTACACATCATGTTGCAAGGACAAAAACGCTAATGTACACTGGACCAAAACCGATAGGCCCAGATGGGAGCCCACCATTACAGAAGCAATGGACATGTCAAAATCAGAATGAATAGACAAGTCTGCAAAAGCCTATCTTTGCAACAATCAAAGAGGTCACCGGATGAGTCATAATTGAATTAAGAGCAGCAACACAAAGCTAATCATCAAGATCGATTTAGAAATGGTAGGGAGACCAATAAATGTAGTTTTATTCTCAAGTATGCTACCAAAATCATTCCAAGTGTGATTCACCAGTAATACAACACTGAAGTGCGGCACACCAGAAACTTTTACGTTACTGAAGGGTAACTACAAAAGTAACCAAGTACTAACATCAACAACTTCATTCTAACAAGACCATGCTGGAAAAGACAAAAGATTGCAGGAAAAGTAGTTTGGACTAATACTGCCGAAGCCAGTTGCAGGAGTGTGGTAATCTGCAGTGTACCCATATAATAAAATGAGTAAGCAAATGAAAAACTAAACAACAGAAACTGCTCATTCAATTGGTCATATAACGACATTCGAGGGTACTAACACTGACGAAGTAACAAAGTACTAACATCAACAACTTCATTCTAACAAGACCATGCAGGAAAAGTAGTTTGGACTAATACTGGCGAATCCAGTTGCAGGAGTGCGGTAATCTGCAGTGTAACCATATAATAAAATGAGGAAGCAAATGAAAAACTAAACAACAGAAACTGCACATTCAATTGGTCATATAACGACATTCGAGGGTACCAATTCACCTGTCATTTACTACGCTGATATACAAAAAGGAAGCCACAATAAGACAAACGCGAAGAGCCCCTTTTTTTCTTTTGAGTGGTCAAATACAAAGAGCTTTAGAGCAACAATGCCCACACCCTCCAACTTTGTTAACATTAGGCGAACCTGTCAGAAGTTCACATTTACACCAGTCACGTCTCAAGTTATCCTATGGACAAGGTAAGATCTTACATAACTAGGCTAACATTTACTCCAGTTAGAACTAGAAATTTGGAGAATTGACACAGATTAGCATGGTCCAAGACGAAGCTTCAAGTTGAAAATTCTCCAATTTGTAAATACATGCCACCAACCATGGAAAATTCTCCAATTCTCCAATGCATTCGTCCACTAGATTCCCATGTAGGCCATTCGCATTCAAAGATACAGTAGAAACAGAGACCAAATATGTTGACTAATTTTTCATCTGTACTGACCAGCATCTAAAACGGTACGTTTCAATTCTAATGCTATCTGCTCATTTTCAAGCTTCATCCTCTCATTTTCCATCCTTAGCTTGTCCAGTTCTCTGTCTTTCTTTCTGCTAATTTTCTCCCACTTGAAACGCTGCTTTTCCAACTCCAACATTTGTACCTCAATGTTTAACTTCTGCTCTTCCAGCTGAAGTGAACGAGATCTTGTCCACTGGTTCTGTAACCAAACTGCTTTGGTTCCTTCAGGAAACACATGATTTATATCACTTTGAGCACTTTGAGAATTAGGTCTTCTGTTACAATCTTGAATAGTAGTGGGATTCCCGAAATTTGCAGCTTCAGGATCACATCCATGTTTCATTCTCTTTGGGAAGCACACCATCCCAATTGTTCCTCCATTATCACCATGTGAAGTATTACATTGCTCCATTTCATCATCCCTATCATCAGTTTCTGCTTCTTGTTCATCTTCATCCATGTCATTCTGCATGAGCCTCCTTGCATCATGATTATCTCTACTCCTGAGGGCCAACTGCAAGGATCGCTGAAGAGCAGGATCGGCAGGTAAATATAACCGGTTTCCATTATGGTACGAGCACATCTCCTCATAGTACAGATGCTTCGAGCTCAAAATCTTCCTAACATCCTCCTTTGCTTTCTCCGAAAGGTGGTCCATCATGTCCAAGAGTGCAGGGTTTGCCACAACCTTGCAGGAAGTGCCCCTTCCAAGAACATCTGTCAGTCTTTTGTATCTCTTGTTGAGATCATTGAACTTGTCTTCGCATTGCTGAGGCGAGACATAACACCCTCTTTCACCCATGACTTTCGAGATCAATTTCCACTTCCCTTTCTTCTGTAAGACCAGAGATTTCCTTTTCCCACCGCTGCCACATTCAGATAAAGAATCTTCACCCAGATAAGAAACAATAGTGATCAAAAGCCGCACCATTCCATCGGTCCATTTCATTCGTTGCCAAAGAGAAGCCTTCTTCCCTTTCCCTACTTCATTGTGGCCATCGCCATCTTCTGTTAAGCTCCGTTCTTCATCGTCACTTGTGGAAGTCTGCGCTCTATCTCCCTTATTGGTCTCAACTATTGAAAGCAGCTGATCACACTCATGCATATTTCCGGCGGAGAGAGGGAAAACATCGCGAATCGGAATATAAGCCATACCCTGATGGTAATTCCTTCGCTGAAGGGTATGCGGGTTTTGTTGGCGATGAAGATGCAAAGACCCTAGTTAGTCTAATAACCCATAAGAACCACTATGAATAATATTGCCCCATTCCATTCCTCACCAGAAGAAAGCAATTTAGACAAATCCACAATCCTTTTCCTCCCCCAAGCTATAAAAAATTGCATCTCGTTCTGTCTGAAAATTGCTACCGAATCCAAATCATAATAACCCAAGAAACGATTGTCAATTTCCCTTTTTCAAAGCTACCATGCTTGCCTTTTTAAGAGTGATGAAATGGTAGTAACAGATTATTAGAAGTCAAGAAACAGAGTAAAGAAGAAACACAAACCAAATACCATATTTGAGATACTCAGCTTCTGTTGGAAAACCAGGTCTGGTAAAGAAATATAATTCATGCATGATCAAACAAGAACCCAGTAACAAAGCTGGACTTTTTCGACATGCAACAGCCCCAAAACCAATTCTCCATTCCAAATCTAGTTTTGGTTTTCTCAACAAGCAACAATCAAGAACACACTAAAGCACCTTAATTTCAACCAGACCCAACCAAATCAATAACCCATTCCCCATTTCCAATTAATATTCCCAGCTTCTCAGCAAAAACCACCTGGAAACCCCATTTACAGAGCAAAACCATAGACAAAACAAAGCAGAATACTCGTGAAGTAGTTCAACAACAAAGAAAAATAGCAACTCAACTGATACAAGAGGTGAAAATTCTCAAGTTGTGGCTGATACCCGTTTTAGGATTGGTGCATTTGTCATGATTTTGTGCCGAGAATTCAGCTGGAATTGCAGAGAACGGCCACCCATTTCTTTTTAGTTGCAGAAAACAGAGAGATTTATAGCAGAAGACCGGAGAGTGTGTGCACGAAAGCATGGAAGGGTGCAATGTATGCCCGCATCCGTGGCCCCATGTGTATAAAGAAAAAAGATGATGGAAACAAAAAGAGGGAGAGTCAGGGATGTCGTTTTACTAAGACAAATCAAATCATAATTTAGAGTACTGATAATTCCATCCGAAACCCTAGTTTTCCTTGAAGGACCATCTCAAAGGTCTATGCATGGTGGTCGGTTAGTGATACTTGACCATTTCTGTGGACCCTACCTGGTACATTGATAATGGCCAGACATTACACATTTTGGGCTATCTTAAATATTCAACGGTTGGGCTACAAATAGATGACTTAGGAAAAAGTTACTTTAAGATCCCACTTGCAACCCATTGATTTCACAGCTGCAATTGTATATGCATGTGGTGCCCCGCGGTTTTACCTGCACGAGGGGTTCATGCGGTTCCTGTTGTGTTCCCGCAGACGAAGAGGGTAAAGGGGCAGCCCCTTGCACGAAGCTTCTTCTGATGCAGGGTTGGGGAAAGGCGCGGGTTCAAGGGTCTATGGTATCCAATTTTATCTTATATTTTTACACGAGGTTGTTTTTATAATCTTAAAGTCACGCGATGATAACTTTACCACTGCATCAAGGCTTCCCTTTCCAAGAGTGTGATTGGTAAAAGTCAATTATCTAATTCTCTCTGTGCCTAATCACACAATTTGCTCCGCAGTTTAGTGTGCCCGCCTGAGTTGACGGGAATAATTGTTTTCTCCCTTTCAATGGTCAGGGAGGCTTTAGTAAAGCCTAGTGTGGCTTTGCTAACCAACTATACCTAAACATACATTTGTTTGACTCAAGATTGCGAGATGAATTTGAGGCAAATGACACGACACGATATCACGATGGGATTCTTAAATTTGGTTCCTTGGACCTTTTTCTTATGATGTAGATGGATGCTCCTTTTGTCTGCTCATTTGACGGTCTGAATCTTCCGAGGGAGACGATGCTCTCTCTCTCTCTCTAGAAAAGAAGGTAGGATCTCCAATCTTATGATTCCTTTTGTCTGTACATTGAATGGGTTGGTAACGAATGTCAAAAGATTATGCATGAAACTGGCAGAAGGTCAGAAACCAAGGTTGGATAATTTTGTCTTGTTTCTTTCATTTTCTCAAAGCAGAAGATGCATGGGACGAAAGGTCGTTTGTTCCTTGGTGACACGGCATGGCAGAGGAAGCCTCTCTTTGAAGGAACCACATTAAGGGGCTGCTCGGCCTGGGAATAACAATCTAAGTCAGCATCCAGTGTGGCCTCTGAAGTTAAGTGGACGTTGGCTTGAGCAGCTAGACATAGTCTTCTTAGTGGTTCTTCTCGTCAACACATTCATGGATATATAATGGGATGTCTTCATCTCTTTAGGACAGAACAAATCCATGCCTACTGTAGCTTGGTCTCCTCTCAATATAGATGTCTTAAACTGAATATTGATGGGTCATTTTCTACAGAAGCTGGTCAGTTTATTACAGCCGGAATGGCTGCTGTGGTCCAGTAACAATGGTGATGAATGGTGCTATTCGACTAGAGAGTGCCGGTTCTTCCAGTGCTTCCTGTAGCTAAAGTTTTGACCATTAAGACGGTGGTGTTACTCGCGGACAGCTAACCTCACTTGCCTGAGTTTCCCTAGTAATGCAGGTGATTCGAAGGTAGTTATTCAGTGGGTTGGAGATTTCATTATATGTCGATGAATTTCATGAATACTTGACAACAGTGTTTGACTTAAATCATGGCTGGAGGTGTGCCAATCAAAAAGCAGATTCACTCACTGAGTAAGGCAGCCAAATGTATGATCTTGAAATCTCAACTCGAGTTGCAACGGCTTAGTAGGGGGCTAGTGCCATTGCTAGACTGTTTATAGGCACTGTTGAATGGTGCACCTTTAGAAGGAGAGTCAGAGCAAAAGTTGTTGCCCGCTTGAGCGTTCTTATTCCTACTATTTGGTTCTCTCAAAACCTTGGCCTTGGACTTGAAATAGGTGGCCCAGATACTGAGTACATTTCTGGGGATGTTAATGAAGATGTTTCCCACGAGGAAGCCGCCACGTTCTTATTCTTACTCTTGGTTGTCTCAAAGCCTTCGCCTTGGACTTGACACCGGTGGCCGAGATACTGAGTACATCTCTGGGGATGTTAATAAAGATGTTTCCCACGAGGAAGCCACACCATGGTTCCGGTCTTAGATATCATTGCGCAAATCTACAGGGCTAACAACAAAGAATGTAATTACAAGAGGAAAAGAGACATGTCCGATTAGATGTGTTAGTAAGTACATATCTCCAAGGTTGTTAATTATATGTCAATAAAAATAAAAATAAAAATATTTGCTTATCTATCACATTAGGTTTTAGGCTAAAAAGAAACATGGTTAAGTTAAGGGAGCCATAAAGTGAAAGGGAACAAGAGGCATAGTATGGCTAGCCATGAAAAGGTCTACGTGACTGTAAGTCACATGTTTCCCAAAATGGCATAACCGTAATCTTGCTTGGTGTAAACCAACTTATGCATAAGTCAAGTGACTTATGAGCCATAACTTATACCTTCCTAGAATTATATGAGAGGAAAACTCCTATTTGTTATTTGAACGCCCAAGCAATTATTTTAGGCAGCTAATGAGCTTCTGACAATTATCAGAATCATCAAGCTGGTCATGAATGCTTCTGCAACTGTTTGACACTGTTCTATCTAAGAATATTGTACAAGTGTGCCCAGTGAGACTAGGTTCATGGAGCTGTTTGGGTAGTAAGGGCAATTCTATATTTGCCCATCCAATGCATTTATGCAATTGTCTTCATTGATAAGCATCAGTGAAGGGGAGGAAATGAGTCATTCAAGCTTTTCTAAAGAGAGGTGGCATCAGATGCTTCGTCTGTTCGATGCTAGGTGGTTGCTCCAAGCAAATTAATCGATGCCACTCTAAAGAGATAAGAATGATTGGTGCCGCCTTGAACCTTCAAGCAGTCCAACTGGTGCCACGTTATGGCTTGAAGTAGACTAACCAATGCCACTTTGAAGCTTGTGGCACTGGTCACTCTCGCTTACTAGTGCCATTTGACATACTCGTCCTAGCAACTTTTAGGGCCTTTTCTCACCGGCATTTTGGTGTTATTATTTTTTTGTCAAAAAAAAGTAACGTCAATGTGGCACAATGAAAAATAACAAATGAAGCTAAAGTAGAAACGTTATAATTCTTATAAAAGATTATTTTGGTATTTAAAAATATTAAAGAAGAAAATGCTAAGAGAAAAGCCGCATTCTTGCTCAAGAGTAACAAACATCTTTTGAGGTTCACACATGGCACATCGGCACGATAATTCATTAGTCCGGCAGCCTTGTAAGTTAGAACATAAGTAAATTTTCTCAAAATAGAGGAAATAGTAATAAAAACCATGCTGGTGTTTGCTCTTAAACAATTTACGATTGTCCCAATGTTAGCTGCTGCAGGGGATCAGATGGTGCATGACGATGTCCCTGTAAATGAATTGCTTGGATCACTCCAAGTTCAATTTCCAAAAACACGGCATCTCCTTGTGTAAATGTTTACCATTTCAATATTGTGATAATGGCCATGTGGAGATGGTTATTTATCTTTCAAGCATCATGGCCATTCCAAACATTGTTTTCTACCAATGCCGAAAATGGACAGGGAATGAAGGTGAATTCTTCATGCGGATCAACCACTATTTTCTAAGGAATGGTTTTGTAAGTGAAATGAGAGCTGTCCAAGCAACTGTCAAAGGAAATGTTGAATTACCTGCTGAAATATGAAATGATTTATCACACCTTAAAACAGGGAGAGGTAGAAGGGGAACCTTGGTGCAATGGTTGAGTTGTCATCGTGTGACCTAAAGTTCACTAGTTCGAGATGTGAAAATGACCTTTTGCAAAATGCAAGGTAAAGCTGCATACTGTTGTATATACTATAGCTTCGTGCGCCAAGCTGCCCTTTTTTTTAAAACAAAGAGAGGTACATGTCTAAGATAGAGGGCTTATGGCGTTGTGGAAGATTGCAACAGGCTGCCTATGTTCATTATCTCTATGTCTATCATTGGAATGTTTGTCATTCTTGTTAGATATTGGACGCGCGTATGTGTATTGTATATTATATGCTATCATATAGGTTTGGCCTAAATTAAAGTGATCTAATAAGTTTAAGGTTAAATAGGCTATAGTCATCTCAAAAGGTATCATTTTATTATGTGTAGAAACCTATAGTCATCTCAAAAGGTATCGTTTTATTATGTGTAGAAACCTAATCTCCAATTTCTATTTTATGATGGGCTAAAATAAGAAATAAGGAAAGGGGATATAATTATAAATGGTTATGATCTCTAAATTGTACGTATGATTCTTTTCTGACATCCCATCATAAAAAAAGAGGGAATACAATTCTCTAGAAAGGTCATACGCATCAGTTTGGAAGATCAGGAACCGCAAAGCTCAAAAATCACATCCAGACTCATGGATTTAGGTACGCTTCCGCATCTAGTCTTTATTTTTGATGATTTTCGTGGAGGACCTTGGTGTGATGAATGAATATTTATCAATAAAGTATATTAAAGACAACAAGTGGTATCAGAGCGTTTGCACGTAAAATCATTGAGAAACAAGCCTTAATCTATTTTTTCTTATTATATGACTACTTAAAACAGTTCCTAAAGACAACAAATTGTTTTCCCATCTCTCATGATTCAAATTGGAGATTTTTTTTGGGATTAGGGTTTTAATGTTTGAAAACCGTGGTACAGTAGAAAACCCATCATAGAGACACTTCAAATGAATTATCTGAACTGAAAGATGGATTCAAGGACCTTCAAAACCCAAGAAATGGGAAAAACAGAACAAAAATCGGGTCATCATGGACCCCAATCAAATCAAAACAAAATGAATGGCTCGGGCTCATCGTCTACCTTGAACAATGTGCCCAAGACGCCGTTCGCGGGACACATTGCGGGACGACGAGCACAAGCACTCGTTCGTGCGCAGAAACCCGAAGCGGCACTGTCACGGATAACGCAAAGAACGAGCGTCCTGGAGTCCGGGGATGCACGCGGTGCATCCACGTCGGGCATTCTAGAGTTGACGCGAACATGATTTTGGTACTAAATCTTTGATTTGATCACACCTACCTAAGTTAAATTCATAAAATAGTGCCAAATTGCTTAGATCGAGCCAATCAGAGGGCGATCATGCCCTAAAACTAGAATATTTGATAATCAATAAGGAAAATTTTGAATTCAAATCTTAGTACAAGTTTCTTTTAGATGTCTAATATTTAAAATGAGTTGATTGAAACAATATGCTACCAAAATAGCCCCTCTTATGTAAATCAATTTAATTTTGAATATCAAGATGGTTGTATGTAATTCATGCAGATATTGACCAGCCCAAAGGAAGATTAATATTTGGCCGAATTACATACACACCTATGGTAATAAATATGTGACAATTATTGGGTACTGCATGTGAACAATAAGTCAGTCCAAAAAAAAGGCTTATTATTTGATAGGATTTATTGTCAATATTTGATTACTACACCAAGAGTACCACTTACAAGTTAATATTTCTGTCCAAAGACTAAATATTAATGTTATGATAGGTATCTTGTGATGGGCCCTACCATTATTTGAATTTAATTTAATTTAATTTAATTTTAAGTATGATATGGAACTTATGTGATATGTTGTTTTGTTCTATTTTCAGTTAATACATCTGCTTCTACCAACATTAATTATATTCCCATGTTAAATGTTACCAACTTTAAGGAATGGAAAGATAACGTCACAATCGTTCTTGGCTGCATGGATCTGGACCTTGCGCTAAGGATTGAACAACCCACTGCTCTTACAGATAAAAGTTCCATTGAGGAAAAACGGGACTTTGAGAAGTGGGATCGTTCAAATCACATGAGTCTTATGATCATGAAGAGTGGAATTCCAGAAACCTTTAAGGGTGCTGTGTTCGAAAAGATAACTACTGCCAAGGAGTTCCTTAAGGAAATTGAAAACCGTTTTGCTAAAAATGATAAGGCTGAAACAAGTACGATTCTGTCGAACTTGATTTTAATGAAGTATAAAGGAAAAGGCAACATCATGGAGATGTCTCATCTTGCTTTAAAACTAAGTTAAGAGTTGTCTGAGGATTTGCTCGTGCATTTAATTTTGATTTCTCTTCTTACACAATTCAATCAACTTAAGGTAAATGGTCTCTTAACGAGCTCATTTCTCATTGTGTGCAAGAGGGGGATAGACTAAAGCAAGAAAAGACTGAAAGTGCTCACTTAACAAGTACCTTTAAGGACAAGAACAAGAAAATGAATAAGGAAGCTGCAAGTGGTCCACTGTTGAGAGTTTTCCGCAAGTGCACGGCTGTTGTAGTTTAGCTGGTGCAAGTCCGGGTCGATTTCCACAGGGACTCGACTTAAATGTGGAGTTTACATAACTTTCAATTAATAATAAAAATACAAATAACACAAATAAACTAAGAATAAAAGAAAATCTCAGATTTATTTAATTGCTGAAACGTACAGACTTATTTATTCTAAAAGAAAAACAGAAAATGAAGCTAAATAACAGTCCTGGACAACACTGTCCCTGAATAGGCAAAATAAGGATAAAGTAGAAACCAGATTAGTCAGGGATATAAATGAAATTAAATTAGGGACCCAAATGGAATTAAAACAAGGACACAAATGGTATTAAAATGAGGACATGGTTGGTATTAATCATATCTAAAGAGGGCATGATTGGAAGTTCACTGGATTTCTGGTTTTAAACAAAAAAAACCAGAAACTGGTGAAGGGGAAAACCAGAGAAGAAGGTGGAAGAGAAGGGAGAAGAAGAAGGAGAAGGAGGGAAGAGAGGGAAGGAGAAAGAGGGAACAGAGGAAAGGAATCTCGGCCGGTGCTGGGTTTGCCGGAAAGAGCAAGAGGAGATGGGGGTCAAGCGGAGGATCCGGGAAGAGAGAGAGAGAGAGAGAGAGAGAGAGAGAGAGAGAGAGAGAGAGAGAGAGAGAGAGAGAGAGAGAGAGAGAGAGAGAGAGAGGTCTCCTCTACAGTTCAGCCTAAGGGGATTGAAGAGAAGGAGGCGTGGTGCGGTGATGAAGAAGAGGTGAAGGTAGAGAGTGGTGTAGACCGAGGTGTGCCAGTGAGATGGAAGATCTGGGAGGTCCGGTTAGTCTGGTTTTGCTGAGGATCAGAGAACGACAAAGGTAGAGGAAAAAAAATGACACCTGGCATTGGATGGTGAACAGAGCTGGGCTTTGTCTGAGCAGTGCAGTGTTGAAGCAAAACCGCACAAAGAGGAGACCAAGCGTTGTCTAATGCGATGGAGGCAGGGGCCAGTGACTATGAACCGGAACAATTGGACTAGGTAGAAGAGGGTGCGATCTGGGCTTGGTGTGATGTAAAGGACGAGAGAGAGAAAGGAATCCGGGAAAATACTTGTTGGAGAGGAGAAAATGGTGAGAGGGAAGGTAGCTGTGGGAAAGAAAATAGAAAAGGAGAGGCAGGTGCGGCGGGGTTCTGGGTGACAATGAAAAGGGTGACGAAGGCAGGCTATGTGGAGAAGAAGATGGTGCTGGGGATAGTGGAGAAGAGAAGTGAGAATAGGGAGAGCATGAGAGGGAGGTAGAGAGAGAGAGAGTGGGGAACGGAAGAGACAGAGAGGAACAATCCTTCCGTCTCTCTCAGTGCAAGGGGTAGAAGCGTTGGAGAAGAGGGGAGCACCCAAGAGAAAAAAGTGTCTGGGCTCAGTTGCTTGCTCCTCCCCTTGAAGGAAGCAAAGCCAGCACAAATATATTATTTTTTGTAAAACGTGCAGCCTGCCCATGCCTTGCCCATGCTTTGCCCATCATATCTTGCAGCATGCCCATGTGATGTTGCCATATGCATCCTTGGTCAGCTTTGCCCAAATTTGTGGTATGGACCCATTAAGCAAATCTGAACCGTCCAATGTATTCTGGATTATCTGCAAAGCAAAATATAAAATTAGAATTAACTTATATAGGTAATTAACTATAATAATCATCTAATCGTTTAAATTTTCAAATTAACAGTTAGATGGTCCATTATAGCTAAAATTGATTCAAAATCACAAAATTACCTTATTAATTGATCTAATAAAATAGGATAAATGGTCTCTTAACGAGCTCATTTTTCGTTGTGTGCAAGAGGAGGATAGACTAAAGCAAGAAAAGACTGAAAGTGCTCACTTAACAAGTACTTTTAAGGACAAGAACAAGAAAATGAATAAGGAAGCTGCAAGTGGTCTACCTCAAAAGAAACAGCAAAAGAAATGAAATGAGGAATTTGGCTATTACTTTTGCGAGAATCCTATACACATGAAGCAGGACTATACCAAATATCACGCTTAGCATGCAAAGAAAGGTACGCTTCTCACTTTGGTTTGTTCTGAGGTTACTTTAGCTTCAGTACCTAGACACACTTGGTGGATAGATTCTGGTGTTACTACTCACATTAGTGTGTCTATGCAGGGTTGCCTAAGTTGCCCAAGGCCAAATGAGGCTGAAAGATTCATCTATGTGGACGATGAAAAATCAATGGAGGTTGAGGTGATAGATACATTTAGGTTATTATTAAAGACCGGTTATTATTTGGATTTAAAAGAGACATATGTTGTACCGTCTTTTAGACAAAATTTGGTTTCTATTTCTCTTTTGGACAAATTTGGTTATTGTTGTTTATTTGGAAATAATCAATTTAGCCTCTTTCTAAATTCCAATATTGTTGGTATCAGTTCTTTGTCATTTTATAATAACCTTTATTTGCTTGATACTATTGCCTCTTTTAATGAAACCTTGCATGTGAGTTCACATGGTATAAAGTGCAAATTAACGAATGAAAATTCTGCTTTACTCTGACACAAACGTTTAGGGCATATATCTAAACAAAGAATTAAAAGACTTATGTCAGATGAAATTCTTGATCTCCTTGATTTGTTAGATTTTCAAGTCTGTGTTGAGTGCATTAAGGGAAAACAGACAAACATAAGAAGATTAGGTGCCAACAAATTTTCAGACATCTTAGAACTAATACATATGGATATTTGTGGGTCATTCCCTATGGCTTCGTGGAATGGTCAACAATATTTTATTACGTTCATAGACAAATTTTTGCAACTCCACCAATGCCAGCCCCAAGCCTAAATGAAAAAGGAGGAGAGTCTTATGTCAGGTGCTAACCGGCAATGGAGAAGTTGAAGATGATTTTGTTATTTCTTTCTTACTAATGAATATGCATTTGTATATTAGTTTGCGAGGAAGAAATGAAAATCATCTCCAACTTCTTAAAATATGGCAACCCTTGCATCAGGTGCTAGCCGGTAAGGGTGAAGCTGAAGATGATTTTGTTATTTCTTTTTGCTTGCAAATGAATATGTATTTGCATATTAGTTTGTAAGGAAGAAATAAAAATCATCTTCAGCTTCTTAAAACTATGGCAACCCTAACATGCCATAAATCGAAAAATGACATTCCCTAAAGATAGGGTGTTCCCCATAAGCAACGCGTTGCATCATATCCCGGGTGCAGTGAAAAATAGGCAAGGTTGCTAGGGGCGTTCTCCTAGAAGTGACGAGCTACATCGGATCCCGGGTGTAGTGAAATATTGGTAAGGGTTGCTAGAGCGTCCCCTCAGACGCGATGCGCCGCATTAGAACCTAGGTGCAGTGAAAAGTGGACATGGGTTCATGCCATGGAGGTCGAGAAGGGCGATGGTAAATAGGATATCTCAAGAGCATAAGATTTGTTTCGCCACATGGAATATAGGGACATTGACAAGTAAGAGTTTGGAGTTAGTAGACACGATGAAACGTAAGAGAGTCAACATTGCTTGTATCTAAGAAACCAAGTGGAAAAGGGCAAAAGCTAAAAAAATCGATGGGTATAAATTATAGTATGTAGGAAAGGACAATAACATAAATTATGTAGGAATAATAGTGGATAAGGAATTAAAGGACAAAGTTGTAGACGTTAAAAGAATTAGTGATAGAATTATAATAATAAAACTTGTTCTAGGAGAGCAGATTATAAATGTTATAAGTGCATACGCACCACAAGTAGGGTTACAAAATATAATCAAGAGACAGTTTTGAGAAGATATGGAGGAAGTCATGCAAGAAATTTCCAACACTGAGGTGATATTTATAGGAGCAGACTTAAATGGCCATGTAGGAAAAGAAAAGGAAGGATATGATAGAATACACAAAAGGTGTGGTATAGGTGAACAAAATGAGATGGTGGAGAATATCCTTGATTTTTCTTTGTCATATAACCTAGCTATTACAAATACACTCTTTAAGAGGAGGGATGAACACTTAATAACCTTTAAGAGTGGACTTCATAAAAGCCAAATAAACTTTTTTCTACTTAGGAATAATGAACGATCTATGTGTAGTAAGATGATACCTGGTGAGAGTTTAACCTCACAGCATAGGTTAATGGTTATAGATATTCATATCAAAAGATGGAAGAAAAGAAATGAACCTAATAGGTATCCAAAAATTAAGTGATGGAACTTAAAAGGAGAGAAAATAACCTCATTCACAAATAAGTTGATGGTAGAAGGAAATTAGAACTATGAAACAGAAGTAAATACCATGTGGATTAATATTGATGAGTCCATTAAGAAAGTGGCAAAAGATGTCTTAGGAGTATCTAAAGGTAAAAGGTAATTAGTAAAGGAAACATAGTAGTGGAGTGAAATAGTGTAAAAAGTTATTAAAGAAAAACGGATGTGTTTTAAAGCATGGTAGAAGACTAGAAATAATAAAAACTATGAACAATATAAGAATGCTAAAAAGGTTGCTAAGAGAATAGTAAATGAGGCTAAACTTAAAGCATATGATGAGTTCTATAATAGACTAGGAACAAGAGAAGGTGAGAAAGATGTGTTTAAACTTACAAAAGTAAGAAACCGAAAGGTTAAGAACTTATATCATGTTAGGTGCATTAGAAGAGATGATCAAAGGGTATTAGTCAAAGATGATGAGATCAAACAAAGGTGGGAAACATAATTTCAAAAATTGTTAAATGACAATGGCTTTGAGAATATAGGGATTAAAAATACAATAAATCTAAATAACATTAGATATTATAGATATGAATGTAGGATTAGAATACTTGAAGTGAAAGAGGCCTTGAAAAGGATGAAATCAGGAAAGGCCATGGGGCCCGATGGTATACCAATAGAGGTTTGGAAGCATATGGGAGATATTGAGTTAGTTTGGTTGACCAAGTTGTTTAACAAGATTATAAAATCAGAGAAAATGCCTAATGAGTGGAGGAAAATCTCTATTGTACTAATTTATAAGATTAAAGGAGACATACAGAGTTGCACTAATTATCGAGGGATCAAACTTATGAGCCACACTATGAAACTTTTTGAAAGAGTGATTGAAAAGAGGCTATGACATGAAACAAGTGTGTCGGAGAATTAGTTTAGTTCTATGCCTAGGAGGTCTACCATGAAAGCTATTTTCTTACTACGACAATTAGTAAAGAAATATAGGGAGAGGAGGAAAGACCTCTGCATGGTCTTTATCAACTTAGAGAAAGCTTATGATAGAGTCCCTAGAGAGTTAATATGGAGGGTGTTGGGCGATAAAGGGGTTTCGCAGGGGCATATGACATAATTAAAGATATGTGTGAGGGAGTGGTAACACATGTTAAGACCATTAGTGGCGAGACTGGTGATTTTCCTGTCACTATAGGATTGCACCAAGGATCAGCATTGAGCCCATACCTTTTCACATTGGTTATGGATGAGTTAACAAAACATCTGCACAAAGAGATTCCCTGGTGCATGCTATTTGTAAATGATATAGTCTTACTTGATGAGACAAGGGAGGGTGTAAATATAAAGGTAGAGTTATGGAGAAAAGCATTAGAATCTAAAGGATTTAAAATTAGCCGAACTAAGACAAAATATATGGAATGCAATTTTAGCAAGGAGAGTAGGAGTGGAACACCATTTAAGATTGATAACCAAGAAGTCCCCGTAAAAGACCACTTTCAGTACTTAGGATTAATGATTGATAAGAGTGGAGAGATTGAGAGGGAGGTTACCCAGAGAATTCAAGTGGGTTGGAACAAATGGAGATGTGTGTATCTAGAGTTTTGTGTGATCGATGGGTGCCACTCAAGCTAAAAGGAAAATTCTATAGGATGGTTATAAGATCGACCATGCTCTATGGATTAGAGTGTTGGGCAGTTAAGGAACATCATGCTCATAAGATGAGCGTTGCAAAAATGAAGATGTTGAGATGGATGAGTGATAACACAAGAAAGGATAGAATTAGAAATGTAAATATTAGAGAAAATTTAAGGGTAGCACCAATAGGTAACAAGCTGAGGGAGATTAGACTTAGATGGTTTAGACATGTTCAACGGAGACCAACAACATCACCGGTTAGAAGGAGTGAGGCAATACAAGTAGAAGGTTCTAAAATGGCAAGGGGAAGGCCCAAAAGAACATTGATAGGAGTGGTGAGGAAAGATTTAAAAACTTTGGGACTAAATGAAACTATGGTACTTAATAGAGAGGAATGGAGGAATAAGATTCATGTGGCCGACTCCTAATTAGGATAAGGTCTTAATGATGATGATGATGATGAGACAATTTTTCGCGTTATGGCTACCTTTATTTCATTCATGAGAAGTCTCAATCACTGGACGTGTTTAAGGTATTCAAGGCTGAAGTTGAGGACTAACTTGAGAAAAGCATTAAGGCTATCAAATTTGACCATGGTGTTGAGTACTATGGAAAATATGACGGATTAGGTGAACAACGTCTAGGACTATTTGCCAAATTCTTAGGGGAGTGCCGTATAGTCCCACAGTACACCACGGCGAGAAGTCCTAGCATGAATGGTGTTGCTGAGAGATGAAACAAAACATTAAAGGACATAGTGAGGAGTATGATTAGTTATACATACGACCTTACCAGATTCACTCTAGGGAGAGGCACTCAAAACTTTAGCTTACATCCTTAACAGAGTTCCAACAAGGTAGCGACTAAAACTCCTTATGAATTATGGACGTGCAAGAAGCCCAGTATAAAGCATTTACACATTTGGGGTTGTCCAGTTGAGGCAAGCCCTTATAGGCCAAATGAAAAGAAATTGGACTCAAGAACAGTCAGCAGTTATTTTTTGGGTACTATGAATGGTCTCGGGGGTACAAATTTTATGATCTCACTACTAGGTCCTTTTATGAGACGGGATATGCCCGATTCTTTGAAGATATTGAGTTTGGGGAGAGAGATAAGGTTAAAGACTTTGTCTTTAAAGAGAAATATTTTTCTCTTCCTATGATTGTTATTAACAATGATCGGGCTCCTATTCCTGGTGTTGTTCAAGAAGCAATACTAGAACCACAAGATAATGTTGAAAATCTTTCTAATCAAGGTTTACAAATTATTCCTGGAGAACAAACTCAACAACCTCAAGAACAGATGCCATTAAGGAGATCCACTAGAGAAAGGAGAAGTGCAGTTTCTGATAATTATATCATATTTCTCCAAGAACATGAGGATGACATTGGATTGGTGGAAGATGATCCGATCAACTTTCATTAAGCCATGCAAAGTAATAATTCTCAGAAGTGGATTGATGCCATGAATAAAGAAATTAAGTCCATGAGAGACAATGACGTTTGAGAACTCGTCCCATTACCTGAAGGTGCAAAGCCCATTGGTTGCAAAAGGATATTTAAAACCAAGAGAGATTTAAAGGGTGATGTGAAGAGATATAAGGTGTGTTTTGTTGCAAAGGGCTTCACTCAAAAGAAAGACATTGATTATAATGAGACTTCCTCTCCAGTTTCATCGAAAAACTCTTTCAAGACAATAATGGCATTAGTGGCATATTTTGACCTTGAGTTACATTAGATGGATGTAAAGACTGCATTTCTCAATGACGACATTGATGAGACAATTTATATGTTGCAGCTAGAAAACTTTGTGTCGGGAGGTACAAAGAATATAGTTTGCAAATTAAGAAAATCTATGTATGAGCTTAAGCAAGCTTCTCGTCAATGATATTACAAATTCTATCAAGTTATTATCTCATTTGGTTTTGAGATTAATGCGGTTGATAATTGTGTATACCACAAGTTCAGTAGGAGTAAACACATATTCCTAGTTTTATATGTCGATGACATATTACTTACCAACAACGATATAGGCTTGTTGCACGAAACCAAGAGATTTCTATCAAAGAAATTTGAGATGAAAGATCTTGGGAATGCATCTTTTGTATTAGGAATCCAGATATATCGGGATCACTCTCAGGGTATTCTTGGATTATCACAAAGGAGCTATATCGAAAAGGTACTTAAAAGATTTGGCATGTAAGATTGCAAACCAGGAGACACCCCTGTTGCTAAGCAAGACAAGTTCAGTATCAATCAATGCCCCAAGAATGATTTTGAAACTAAGGAAATGCAGAAGATTTCAGATGCTTTAGTAGTGGGGATTCTGAAGTATGCTCAGGTTTGTACACGTCCGAATATTGTGTACATTGCTGGGATGTTAGGCAGATATTTGAGCAATCTGGGAATAGATAATTGAAAAGTATCCAAATGGGTCATGCAGTATCTTTAGAGAACAAGACATTACATGCTCACATACAGGAGGTTGAATAAGGTAGAGATCATTGGGTATTCGGATTTCGACTTTGCTGGATGCCAAGACAGTCGTAGATCCACTTCAGGCTATATCTATCTACTTGCTGGAGGATCTATCTCCTAGAAGAGTGCTAAGCAGATGCTCATTGCTTCTTCCACCATGGCAGCTGAGTTTATAGCATGTTATGAGGCATCCAACCATGAGATATAGCTATAGAATTTTGTCACAGGACTGCAAATTGTGGATGGAATTGAAAGGCCACTTAAGATATTTTGTGACAATAAGTCGGCAGTTTTATATTCCAACAACAATAGGAGCTCGATGAAGTCAAAGCATATAGACATCAAGTTCCTAGTTGTTAAAGAAGGAGTTCAGAGTAGTTAAGTGTCTATAGAGCATATTGGCACAAACTCCATGATTGCAGATCCGCTTACTAAGGGGTTACCACCCAAGGTCTTTCACGGGCATACTACTCATATGGGTGTTGTATCATTTGATGATATGCTGGATTAGTGGAAGTTTGTATTTATATGCTTTTCTGTTTTAGACACATCTTGTGTTTATGGATATTTTCTGCAGAAATAAAGTATTCAATTCTATTTTTCACTCTGATTTGGTTTTAATTTGATCTCATAAGGAATAAAGATGGACTAGATCGAAATAGGCATGCTTAGATCACATTACATGTAATTTCCATGCTACATATCCATACTTGATTTATGTCGTTTGGTTATGTTAATATATGTGACCATGGATGGCTTTAGTTATAATATATGTAATGAAGATCGCATTGATCCTATATTGGAATAATTAATGGACAAGATTGTTCGAGGATATTTTGTGATAGCAAAATTTTTTGAGCTCTTAAGGTTATAATTTGATATATAATTATAAAGTAATATATATATATATATATAGTCCAAGAGGGAGGTTGTTAGATATTAGATGTATATATGTATATATACAAATTGTATATTATATGCTATCATATGTGTTTGGCCTAAATTAAAGTGATCTAATAAGTTTAAGGTTAAATGGGTCATAGTCATCTCAAAAGGTATGATTTTGTTATGTGTAGATAACTAATCTCTAATTTCTATTTTATGATAGGCTAAAATAACAAATAACGAAAGGGGATATAGTTAGAAATGGTTATGGTCCCCAAATTGTACGTATGATTCTTTTTTGACATCCCATCATCAGAAAATAGGGAATACCATTATCTAGGAAGGTCATACGCATCAGTTTGGAAGATCATGAACCGCAAAGCTCAAGGATCACATCAGGACTCATGGATTCAGGTACGCTTCCGCATCTAGTCTTTATTTTTGATGATTTTTGTGAAGGATCTTGGTGTGATGAATGAATATTCATCAATAAAGTATATTAAAGACAACATTTCTATTTCATGGCAATATTGCATTTGCAAGTAAAGTGAGGATGTATAGGATAGTCAGTAGAGAGTTATTCTATGTTGAATGGATGTTAGATGTTAGTTTTGGTGCTAGTTCTCATGTTGTAAGATGTTAGATATCTATGGGATGATGAGATGGATGTCATTGTTGCTACGAAAGGTAGGGAAGATGTATTGCAATCTCCTTTATATCTGAAAGGATTTTTCTACCACCTTAATATGAATTTAAGAACTTGCTTGCGAAAGGGACAAAAGCAAAGGACTAATCTGCATGAATA
This sequence comes from Warburgia ugandensis, assembly GCA_035236585.1. NCBI lineage: Eukaryota > Viridiplantae > Streptophyta > Magnoliopsida > Canellales > Canellaceae > Warburgia > Warburgia ugandensis. Next base: position 9,768,347 of record CP141126.1, read on the forward strand.
TGAAATGTTTATGAATGATAATGAATTTAATTAATAGTCAGTGCGCGAACTCGTTCCTAACAATTAACCAGTTATTGGGGGACCATAATGAACACTGGACTATGAACCTGTTGGGATTAATGTACACTAGTTGACACTCCAGTTTCGAGATGTACGAATTGAAGGACTACAACGTATGATCCGAATTGTTAAGGGATCAAATTGTACACCTAAGGACTACAGTTTGTAACTATTGATAAATTGATTACAGGATTGTATAACTATTCAGAGTTTGAGGAATCAAAACCAACAAATGAGGGCCCAATATTACTTTTAAGTATACCTTGGCAGGATATTTTATAATGGACGTTTAATTTCACTGAACCTCATGTGCCATTCCCTTGATTTCTAAAGGGGTAAAATTCTCATACTGGATGTATTATGAATCTTTAAATCATAACCATCAAAATTTTCTAAGTAGAAAAACTATGGGCATCAATTTTCATTAGTAGGGGGAAAGAATACGATTATTCAGAGCTAGGTGGAATCTTTGTGGAATTTTTAAATCATGACACCGAATTTTTTTACTGAAAAAAAACTAGTAGCTTAAAGCATACGACGTGCATGAATTTGCAGAGCCTAAATAAGGCAGGCTGAACAAGATGAATGGATGAAATCATCCAAAGGTGAGCGTGACCAAGATGAATGGCTCTCTCTCGTTGGCTTTTCCAGTTCTCAACAATTTCAGCACCCAAATCCTTTATACGACGATCCATCTCATTGATCTTCCCCTTCATTCTTGATTCTTCCTTTGATAGACCAGTTAAAGATCCCTCTGCGTGCAACCAATGGAGGTTTTCTACTTTAAGTGGTACATGTTTTTGCCTCGCAAATCAACGATTGTAAATCAACTCCCCAGATGATTCTAGTACACCTAGAGTTTTTCTAGGAATTTGGTTGAATTTTATGATGTTGTTGTATGCATCTGCTGGTTGAAGGGTTTGATGTTACGTGGTTTGTTTGAATTTGTTACTTTGATAGAGGTGGTTGATTTGATGAAAACGAAAATTCCATTCTTCACTTTTGAAGTTTCTACTTCCATGGCTACCGACCCAGACTTAGGATCTCCAAAATGATCCTTTACTCGATCACGATCATGAACAAGAATACCAGCGGTAGAATCACAGAATACACCGTCGATACGCTTAAGACAGAACTTCACAGGTCTCAATCGTTGGCACAAGCGTTTGCTTACCAAAAGCTTAGATTATGAGTAATTTCTCCTCTTTAAACTTGATCTTTGATTTTTTGTACTTCCTTTCCATTTATCTAAACTAATTTGCTGAAAAAACTATTTTTTTGAATTTCGAAAACCCTGAAAAAATAATCCTTTAAGAAAGACTAGCGATCTCGCAGCCAATCCATATGTTCCACTACATATTTATTAGACTTTGTGCTGCCTAATTGGCAAGAGATTGTCGCAGCTCAAGATGAGAATCATGATCCCAATTAACAGGATGGGACGAGAATTTATGGTCTGACTTCCTAACTCCAGATGGCTGCTTCCTATTTTCAGCAGATAAGCCTTGTATCTGCCTGTCTAGTTTTTCCCTATAATTGCAATTTGCAGTCATTGATGGAGCCTAAGTCAGCCCAGGACTGTTTCAAAATTGAATTAGATGGCACTGACCTTCTTTGTTCTGATCTTCGGATTGCACAAGAAAAATGCAACACTTCATGCATATTAGTAGGAATTCTTCCATACTTAGTGCCATATTTAGGAAGTATTTGTGCAGTTGCTGCTTCTGACGCATTTTGATTATTCCAAATTCTCCTATAGTAAAAGTTGTCCTCGTGTGACTTTGAGGTCACTGGTTCAAGGCGTGGAAATAGTCTCTTGGAAAATCCAAGATAAGGTTGTGTACTTTAGGCCCTTGTAGTCCGCCCCTTTCCCAAACCCCGCTTCAGCAGGAGCTTCGTGCACCCAGACTGCCCCCTCCTGCGGTTGATAATTCTTCTACAGTTGATAATTCTTCTGTTTTTGGCCGTCTTCTTTGAAACAAAGGGTGGTCTCTGTTATAGCTTTCTACGTGCTTCCTTTTCTTTCTTCCTTTTCCAAGGTGTAAAATATTTTTTGAAATTAAAACTATTTGGTTTTCTTTCATCAAACCATTTTGACAACTTGTTGGACTTCCAGCGTAAGAGTCTAAGACTCTGTAGAGATCTTTCCTGTCTTTCTAGTAAAATCCAGCATTTAAAGCACTGAATTTGACTTAATCATTTTTATTGCTGGTTTCTTGATTTGCAGGCTTATGAACAGCGTATAAATATGATTCTTGGTCATGTTGAGGAAATCATCAGCACCATAGAAATTGACGATGAAACATATGAAGAAATTGCTCGGCTATAATACTAAATTTGCATTATTTTGGCTCATCACCTTTGAGTCTGAAACCGTTTATTCTTATCAATCTAGTCTCTTCTCAAGTGAGCTACTGCTCTCAAAATGAAATTATGAAATAGTAATATGGATGATGAATTCGTTGCCTGTAGATAGCTTTATGTTTCTTTTTTAAGGTACAACCATGTTGTGATTGTCGTCTATTTTTGTTAATGTTCTTATCGGTATTCAATCGAGACTTTGTTACAATAAATTGTTTGCCTCCATCCATGTTGCTTAAGTAATATTTCTGTTTTTTCCAGGAAGCTATCCTGAAACATGCGTTCTTTTACAAGTTTCCAAATAGGTTAAGTGCTCTTTTCACAATCAAGAGGTTATGAGCTCGGGCGGGTTCAAGTCTACTGATCGTTCAAAAAAGAAAAAGAATTGTTTGATGGATTTTATCCTTTTACGATTGTGGGCAAGTGAATAAGAGAAAAATGGTAATGGAGAAGGATTTCTCGGTGATTTTGGGAAATGAATGCATTTTCCAACAACATTGATATGACAAATAAGAGACGCAAATTTGGAGAGGAGAAGTTTTCTTGTTAAGTGAAACACAAATCAATCAATAGTTGGACCACCTAACTAAAAGCTATGACTGTGTAAGTAACCTACTAAAGAGAACCATCGTTGATGTTTTCAGATTCAAATTCTAGGTCATCATGTTATTTAATATTATTTTATATTAAGCTTTTCTAGTATAGGCCCTCGTGGCCTTGAGGTCACGGGTTCACGGCGTGGGAACAACCTCTTGCAAAAAATATAAGGTAAAGCTGCCTACTATAGGCTCTTGTAGTCCACCCCTTTCCTGAACCCCGCATAGGCTGGAGCTTCGTGCACCGGGACTGCCCTTTGAAGCTTTTCTAGTATTGCCCTCCTATCAATATTTTCAACCCCCTTACAATGGAGGATAAGAACTTCTTTGGTTATCTTTTGCACCATTTAACCTTCTTTGGACCCACTGAAGCCAGAATTCTCTCCCAGGTATCCAAATAATTGCGGAAACAAGGTTTTGAAGCTCTCAATTTAGCTATAATCTCCTGCCGTTCAAAAGTAAAGTTCCTTATCATTTCCTTTACTACTATGTTGTGACCGCCATTCTCTGGTTTTCAATCACCTAGGTGGGAGTGTGCTTCATTCATGTCATTTAACAACAAACACAATACAATTTCAACCGAACCAAAGGTTTTTATTCATCCAGCTAATATTTTATCATCTTCATTGTTACTCACCTATTCTCCATTAAAGCTTCCTTAAGAACAGCCACTCATCCTCCTCAACATTTTCAACAGCATGACAGAGGAGTCCTGTTTGGAGAGAGCCTTTTCGGAATGGATTGGGTTAAAAGGCTGATGGTTGTGACTGGTTAATGATGATCATTATTTTTGTTGTTGGTATCATAGTAGCAAAACTTGCCGACTCAGGTCGGAATTCGGCTGTGGCAAAGCGAATTTGGGACTACCACATTTTGCTTTATGTGACTTGGCCAAGTTTATTCCAGCTGAACATTCACTGCATTATAGGACAAAAATGGAGTTAACAAGAGTCGGACCAGTAACCCCATGCATGGAAGTGCCTTCTCTGCCCCTGCGACTTTGTAACTGTAGATTTTACAGTTGGACAAATAATATTGCTAGGTTTTCCTCGTCATCCAAGCAGTTGGCTGCATTGAGCCAACTCAGTTCTTTTCTAATTCTCACATCTGCTTCCTGTCAACTTTTTGCTTTGTGCTGCCTTGATTTGTTCTATCCTAAGATTTTGCATGTTCTGTTGGATTTCTGGTTTGGACAAGATCCGAACTGCTAGCACCTTACCTACTAAAGATCTATTCATATGGTTGCTGCTTGTAGCATTGTAGAAGCAGCAATAAACCACCTCATCCAGCTTTTCTTCTTAACTTGGCAAGTATAGTGATCTTTAATCATTTAGACTTGCTCTCAGCGTTGCTCCTGGTCTCTAATTTTAAAAGCTTTACTGTCCCATGATTTCCACTAGGGAATACTGTTCAGTGCAGTACTTAACGAAAGCAGTGTGTATATCTGAGAGACTTCTCATTTCCACTCAGGAGTTATTTTTTGGCATAAGTGAAGCACAAGTACAATCTAAGTGAAGTACAAGTATACCCTTCAAGGCTGCATCATGCTTTGTGTTTAGTGAATCATAGGAAGCTTGCTAATTATTGGTTGGTTGGATCTTAGTGCTGTGGATCTTTGACATATGGAGAAGGGTTTCTTTGGGATTCTGGGAGAGCTCAATCAGTAGCCTGAGCCATTCTGGTGTTGTTGTTGTTGTAGAATTAATCTGTTTGAATTGTTCAGATATCATTTCCACGCGACCCTAATGCTGCTGGTGTTCCTTTTTGGGGTTTGCAGAAGTTGGTGTTTAATGAATCAACATGATTTACTGGGTTTACTGAGAGGTTCTGATTACAACGTATAACTTGCTCTTGGATAGTGTTCTTTGGGTTGTCCTCGATGGCCGTAATAGGTCGCAGCTTTGACGACATTTTTTGCGTTTGAAAGTTGTTGAGGATATTGTTATTGTAGAATTACCTCTCAGATTTAAGTTTGCCAACTGAGTGAAAAAAGGTACATTTAGATAAAGCAGTGACATTAAACAAGAGAGATCGAATGGCCCGTCTAGTTGGGTTAGTTATTTCACCTAAATATCGCAATTGTCAAAAGAAAAATAATAAAAACAAAATATGTTGGTTTAAATTAAATAGATGTCTGTAAGTTGCCCGAAGATATAATCAAATGTTGATACCTGTCAAGGAATTATGAGGAAAACTGAAAGAAGGTATAGAAACATGCCAGTAAGTTGAGTCCTCAAAGAACTGATCAAGAGGCACAAGAAAAGAACATGGAACACAGTTTCATCTTGATTACTGCAAAAAAGAACGTGTAGATAGATTCTGTTTAACTGGAAAGATGGAAAGATGGAAAGAACTAGTTAAAAAGTCCATTAATATATTTATGGATTTATAAATTATCCGTTCTTTTTCTGTAGAGACTGGATTCATTGATGTGTTACGTTCTTCTTGCCAGACTACAAGGCGCACTCTACCATTCCTTTTTGTTAGTAGAGACGGTGTAATTTTGGTTTCTCCACAACTGAGGATGGCTTAGGCGTTCCGTCCAGCTTTTGATGAGAAATTAAGTGGAATTCAGTTTATCAGCATACAATCTAGTTCTATTCGAGAGAAAAACATGGGTACCCTATTAACTTCTTTGGGCTTCGATTTAATCGAGAAATAGGTTTGATTGTACATCTTTAACTCCATTATGTCTGGTTCAACAGTATTGTGTTTATGATAGTTCTGTTGATTTTTTCCTTTTCCTTTCTCATTCAAAACTCTATTATATTTTCTGCAGGTCCTATACTTAGTGATATGGTATGCACAATTGAATCTATTTCCATTTAAGTATTGGTGCAACGTAGAGTTGTCATAGTGTGACTTCAAGGTCCTCGAATCCATGGATTCGAGGCGTGGAAACAGTCTTTTGCAAAAATATAAAATATGATTGAGTACTATAGACCCATTGTGATCTGCCCCTTCTCCAAACCGGAGTCTTGTTCACGCATTGATAGTTTGGAGGTTCCTATTTGCTATTTCACATAAAGTACCACTTTGGACAGAGTGAGAGCAGGTGAATTATAAAGTAAAGGTGCAAGAATAGGGGATGCTTGCCTGAGATGTTTCCACTGATCCCCTCCGTCGTTCACATTTTTTTCTGCCTCAGAAACTATATTGCTTATATCCCAACCAAAATGCAAACTAAAAGAAAGGGGGCTGTTACGTTCTTTCCCCACGGTACCATTTGGATCACACAATCGTGGCATTGATGTGATCATATCCACTGTCAAATCTGGTGCCTACAAGTCATTGCCCATTAGCGTTGACAACATCTTGATCCATACAGCTGATCTTTGCAATACTTGATCATCCTTGGGTTTCCGACATCCCTAAATTTGGATATCCAAATTGCCCAATCAATTGCCCGCTGTAGAGATCTAAATACTGATTTGATTGGAGATATGATGCATGGACTTCTTCATATTAGATCCTAAAGGACTAAACATTACAAGCAATCTGAGCAAGTGGACACTCCGGATCACTAAGATCTGATCTGCTCTGCCAAGCATAATACAGTTTATGCTTTTGTTTATCAACCATTTGTAGTGGGTAAAAGATGGACATCTTCTGTGGAATCATTTCTTTCTTTCTCATAAATCTCATCTTTATAACAAAAGGAAGCAACTTCGCTTAGACACCCCATTTTTACCTAACATGATTGATCTCCAGGTTTGAAGAAAATGAGTTTCATAAAAACTGAAGTTTTGAAACTGCCGGCTGGTTCAGGACGTGCAGCATGAGGCTGAGAACCGTTTTTTCTCACTCAAACATCAAAACTCATAGATTCAACGCAAGAAGAAAGTGTGTATGCATGTTGATCGAATTTTCAAACAATATGATATTTTGTTCAACTCCGCACTTGCTTGTCAATATCTGCCAAAATATTGTCCTATGGTGGAGTCCTTGCGATCTCCTTGTGCTTGGGCTACACTGCCCACATTTCTGCGGGATGGCTCGGTTTTTACCTCATAGGTTAGCCTTCCTCTGAATGTTAGGGTGAGAATGGCTTTGTATGAACTCTTTGATCCTATATAAAAAAATTTCTCTTTTTTCAATAAAATTTCCCAACATTTAAAATAAAAAATTTGTCAAAAAGTACCATTTGTTTGTTAGGACTGCTAAACCAACCACACTCCCAAGTTCAGTCTAGTGACCATATTTTGTGGAGCTCACCTTAGCATGATTGTAATCGTTCATCCATTCCTGTAACTTCAGTTTTCTTAGTCATATGGTATAGATGATTTAAGCTTCTAAGAAACCGTACATTGTTTGTAATATTTTTAAATTGTCCATATCTAAACACATTTGTCAGATGCTCTTAAGATATCAGAATCATCCAAATCCATGGTTTTTAGTTTATAAGAACCTAAATACAAAACTATGAGATGAATAGGTTCTGTTCAAAAGTAGGCTTCAGCATGTGTTCAGTACCCATCGTGCAATAAGCACATCTATCTCCCTCCCTCTCTCTCTCTCTCGTATAATCTTCATCTTTGGGTACATTCGCCTCAAATTTGCGTTTTGGGTGAAAACAAGAATTCCCAAGGCATTTTAAGAGGATGCATCATTCGCGAGGCATAACACATGAATATTCAATCTGCCATCACTTTAGAGCCAATATATCAACCATGTAACTGTAGTTTGTAGGTTGAGTCTGTTGCCTTTGTTAGCCCTCTCAACCCTCTAGGATCATAAACATGCCTAATCATAGTCAAGGACAATTCAAATTCTCATCTTCCAAATATTTGAGGAAAGCACTTGGTGAATGTGGTAAATACGTAAAGAAGGTACAAGTATACGTTATTTCACTCCAACCCTCTGGATTGAAAATGGCCAAAAACATGTAGTCTTCAGCAATATGTTCATTAGCTTTACATTCCCCACCATATAGTTTCAGTAAAGCAATAAAAAGCACCTACAACTGATAAGGATGTATTATATGTAAAGTTTACGTACTTGATCTGAAGAAGTCATCGAATTCTCATATTTATCTCAAACCTCTGCAGAAAACTAAAGAAAAGGAATGCTCTAGAGCAACTTGATTGAGATGAGGCCTGTGGCGCTACAAGGGCCATTCTTGTGCTTACCCACGGTTCAAAGCGCTCATGGGTTAAAGTTTGTCCATTAAAACCCAGGTTGCCTACCAAAGACCAAAAAAAGAAAAAGGAAGAGCAACTTGATTGCTTCATATTGTTGCAAATGTGTAAATATTGATCTAGACCGTCCTCTTTGAATCCCAATACATGGATGATCCTAATCACTCAAGTAAAGGATAAATACATTCCAGTCAAAGAGGAGCGGCTAAAGTTGACAATGCAGATTTACGTCTAAACATCACCTTCACAAACACGTATGTCCTTATGTTTGATGAGCTGTAACCTTCTTCTAGTTTAGATGTCAATTTAACTTTCTGTCGACAAATTGTCTCTGCTAGGAAATTTCCAAATGACTAGAGGAAAAGCCTTGAAGTTCATCTTTAGTTGCAAGTAACACATGGGCTTGTTACCAAAGACCAAAGGAGGTCTACCAGGAGAGCTAATGTCGTGGGGATATCCATTTTAACCTACCCAAGTGAGGTGACATGAATGGTGAAATACATATGGAGGAATTCTGAACTGACCAATGAGGTGACATGAACAATTCTGCTCATGCAAAATATGGTCGCTAGACCCGCACGCCAGTTATTCAGCATTTCTCTCTTATCTGAAGCAAAAACAAGAAATGGTTACCTCGAAGGTATATAAAAGTGGGGAATACTAAACTAACAGCACTATAAGATGCGGTCTAGCCACCACAAATTTTGAAGCCCACTTTTGCTTGATTGAAATTATTCATCTCATTGCTCTAATTTAGAATTTCTTATAAATAAATAATTATATGGTATGAATTCTAACCTCTAACAAACATTATGTTGTTTATAAAGTTTCTAACATGTCTATTTATGTGCACAATTTGTCAAATCCTTTTTAATCTATAAGACATCTAAATCTAGAGCAATGAGGTCATTCAAAAGTGAGCTTTGAAAAATGTAATCACTAAAGTGCATCCGTGCACAATTTGTCAAATCCTTTTTAGATCATAAAGCTACGTGCTTTTTAATCTACAAGACATCTAAATCTAGAACAATGAGGTCATTCAAAAGTGAACTTTAGAAAATATAATCACTAAAGCGCGTCGGTGCTGCCAGATGAGAATTGGACACACCGTTCCCACGGGAGTAACCTTGGCTGCCGTGGTTAAACAAAAAGCTTACTAGGGTAAGCGAGCAAAGCTTTGGTTCTTCTTGGTAACATTTCTCTTATTTTCTTGTTTTTTTTTTTTTTTTTTTTACTTTCATAATTAGAGTAGTTTTTTTCTTGTTTGCTTTCTAAGCCGTAATTCCTCGTCGTTTTCATTAGACGAGTAGTAATTCATGTTTTGTCATAAATAGCAATCGTCTTCTAATTTTGTGTTTCTTCCTTCAGAATAAGCAATAATTAAAGGTTTCTTTTGAAGCTTTCTCTTTCATTTTTCCCATCAAAGCCTAAAGATCTAAGAGGGATCAAGATTAACCGCAGTCTAATACTCTTCGTTAGATCACAAAGTTAGGAATTGGATGATGCTCAAACTCCATCGAAACAATCATGGAAGTGGATGTATTAATCCCAAATATTTTGTAAGATAAAGTATAAATGTACGGATGGGTGGATTAATGTTTACCAATCCCAAATTACATTTTAATTTCCCTCACATATTTGCTACGGCTACATCAATAAGAAGAAGCTTGTTTTAAACAAAGCAGATCATTGGATTCGTTAACCTAGAAAATTACCTAGATCTCTGGATTAATGCTTCTACGAATGGAAACTACATTGTGATTTTCAAAGACTTAAGCTCCTTAATTGTTATCTAGGTTAAAGGGTAGTTCTGGTGCACGAATGTTCCATGTATGTGGGGTTCGGAAAAGAGCAGACTACAAGGGTGAATAGTATGCAACCTTACTTTTCATTTTGAAAGAGAATGTTTTCACACCTTAAACTCACCGCCACTCTAAAAGTCCATGCTAATGACATGTTCTTCGCAACTTAGGTTACATATATGCTGATGTAAAAGTGACGGATGGCATCCTTCAGCGCCTCCACTTAGGACCATTCCACGTCCGCGAAGACTGGATTAGCAATAAGCAAATTTCATTTGTCATCCTTTGCCGCTCTTCGTGATTTAGACATGTGGCGTGTTCATCGGTTACAAGGGCAATCGGGACGGGCATTTACGTTGAAAACAGGCTACTGACTAGCTGTCGACAAGTGAAATCATATAAACGTTTAAGAAAAGAGCACCGATTCATATTCGAAGGGTAAGGGTGTACTACGAAGTGCTAGATTTTTCAGTTGAATTATGACTCATTTACCCCGTTTACCCCAGTTCCAGAACCCAATTGGACACTTTTTTTTCTCATAGGGAAGTGGTGATTTTGAAACCAACTTCCAATCCTAAAGCAAACGGGTCAAAATCTATTATTGATACATTTCACATGCATGCATTCGTAGATGTGTACTTGCTGCAGCCGAAAGGGCTTGGAAGTTTCCGCGTTGCATCCGTCTACTTCATGGGCTTAAAAATACGAAAAACACAAGATCAGGATCATCCCATGGATGAGGTTTTTGACTGGGACTTGGGCCATTTTAGAAACTGCGAAGCAGCCAGTGCTTTGGATCACTTAAATGTAGTTCTCTCTCTCTCTCTCTCTCTCTCTCTCTCTCTCTCTCTCTCTCTCTCTCTCTCTCTCTCTCTCTCTCTCTCTGCTGGAATTCTGAAATACAGGTCTTCGTTCGGCATTTCTGTGACTAGGTCTCTTGAAAAATCGGCAAGAAATTCTCGCTGATATTGCCACTAGCATCTCTCTCTCCTGGAAGCCTTTTCGTTTGGCATTTTTGTAATTAGCTCTCTTGAGAAATCGAGCAAGAAATTCTCGCTGATATTGCCACTAGCATCCGTTGTCGACCAGGGAGGTGCTCATGGCGCCGGATTCAGCAGAAAACTAAACAGGGATGGATGCATGGATCAAATGGCGAGAATTTTTCTGATCAAGTTAAACTAAAGGTAATCGTCCTAACATGTGCTTGGAAGTTATTTCGACGGACAAGATCACATGCAAGTGGGAGCTTAGAGTTAAAGGCTTCCTTAATTTTTCTTTCCCTTTTCTTTTCTTTTTGAAAAATGAGTTTTATGCGCTCTCTTCCTTTGAAGTGCTGGTAGCCTACCAGCACGCTCAAGAATGCGTGAAGAACTCCATGCCCTTTTTACATCTACCGTGAACTTTTTATTTGTTTTCCTGAATTGTTCAACATATTCGGAATGACTTAAACCATTCACCTGTTCAAAATGGCTAGATAGGTTGGAGATTAAATTTTATGTTCAATAGATGCTTCTAGCCTATGTTTCTTACAATAAAAAATTAGAACTATTTATCTTTATTAATTTTTTCAAAGACCCAAAACAAGTATTCAGAATCGCTTAAATTCATTGATTTCTTCGCGCTTATATATGTTTAGTATGGAGAATATTATGAATAACTTAGTTCATAAAAAGAATTCAACATGCACAAAATAACATGGACATGTGCACTTCCTGGTCTAAGTCTAGGGTCAAGTGTGGTAAGAAGAAGTCCACGTCTACTTTTTGAAATATGGTATTTTTTAAAATGATTTGAACAATTCATCTTGTTCCATATAAAGGAATTAAGAACCTGCAAAAAATCAATGCATTTGGATGTTCAAAACCACTTATTTTGGGTCTTTAAAAATATTAATAAAAATAAATAGTTTCAACTAAAGCAAACAAAGGTTTGAACTGTATAATAGGCATTAAATTTAGTCTTTAGCCACTCTAAACCTTTTTGAACAAGACGAATGATCTCCAAAAAAAATTTACCATGCAATAAAAGTAGTGGGCTTGACTTCTTTGCATCCCCTCGAGCATCTACATTTACAATAAACTAAAGCAAAAGAGTCAAGCACCTAAATGTCTATTCTTTGGTCAAGTATCACTTTTTTATTTATGCTTTTTCTCGTGTATGGAGATTTAAATATCTTCTTTTCTTTTCTTACGTGCCCAACTCTTTGGTTCAATTACTACAAAGTAAGACACTTTTTTTATCTAAAGACAAAGACAACCTCTTGGCCCACTGGGGGCTTACCTTGGAGTTCATGCTTCTGCACAAATAACCTGTACATCAATACCAAAGCCATAGGACATCTTTATCTCTCAAAGCATTCAAATTTCAATTTGTGGTTCATATATTTGCTTCGTTGTACACATTTTTTATGGTCTATATACACTTGTAAACAGCTGACTTTTCCATTACAAAGCCATAAAACAAGTGCAAATGACCAAAAAAAAAGGGTGAGGATATCATTTTTCTTTTTTGTTGGCCTGTGCTACTAATAAAAAAACTCATTATTATAAAATTTTAGTTTAATGAAAAATTAATTACTGCTTAGTACTACAAATTACTACTAATTGTATGATTTGCTTTCCATTCCTAATCATTGGCCATGAAAATTGCTAGCAGACTATACTATAAAAAGAAGAGTACTAAGAAGAATTAACTCTCCAAAGTGGAAACTAGTGGCTCAAAGAATGGATGTATTGATCCTATTCATTCAAACCTAAATAAAATTCTAGTCTCATCTATAAGCAAATACTAAATATGATACCTTTATGGCCTTTTGGATAAGGTCAAGTTTAACAAGCTACTAAATATGGTCTTGTTGCACTGTTGAAGAAAAGCACATAAAGAGTAAAGAGATAGAGAGAGAAAATTAGATGCATACTATAGGAGGGTTTATATCTTTAGAGCATAGTTCTAAAATTTACAAGTTAACTCAGAAAACTCGTTCAAGTTCCTAAACTTGATAGCAAATCTAGTTACTAGGCAAGCTAGCTTACTACTAAACAAAAAAAAAAAATTCAGGGTTTGAACTCAAGAACTACCAAATGACAATACAAGGACTTAACCAACTCCTTGCAAGTTGTCTATACATGTAAAGTGAAACTTTTAAATATAACAGCAAATAAATAAATAATTATTAAAAGTTTGCTCGAGTTACATCGAGTTAAGTTGACTCACTCCACTTTAGTCTAGTTTTAAAGATTTTAAACTATGCTTCAAAAAGCTAAAGTTTCATGTTGACCCGTATTTCTTATGATCAAAACAATTCAACCTCTAAGGTTGTTTATTGGACAGACCATGCTGCAAAGACTCCATTCATTTGATGATCCCATTAACTGTACTCAAATACAGATGAGCATGAAGTAACAACTCATACAGTCCATTTTATAGTAAAAGCAGCATATGCTACGATCATCAAGTAGATGAGATGGGCATACCCATCCAACACAGTTCCTTTGACTTAGCCTCATGCCGGTTTCATCCATTATAATCCTTTCCACTTTCTTGAAACCCATTGCAGGTTTTAAAGGATTACCATGGACGAAAGTATTATAGCAGATTTTCAAGAAAAAACGAAGGATGTGAAGAGGGTCCAGAAGGAGACTCTTCAAAGGATTCTAGAAAAAAACAGCAATGCGGAATACTTACGCAACATTATTGGTCTAGGAGGAAGAACAGATGAGGAGAGCTTTAAGGCGAAAGTTCCTGTGGTCAATCGCAGAGACCTGGAACCCTACATTCAAAGGATTGCAGATGGAGAAACTAACATCCTCACCGAGATACCCATTACTGCATTATCGTTGAGGTATTCATTTTTCTCTTTTACCAGCAACTCGCTTCGGCAACGTCCAGGAATATAAAGAAAATTCTGCAGTGTGCAGTAGTCTGCTTTTTATAACTTGTCATTAACTAAAATTTCAGAATAGTGAATTTTTGTCTTTATTGCGGTACCGCATCTATACTATAAAAAAACACGTGAAATTACATGAATATAGACTATAAAATGAAATAAATAAAACCACACAAATATGTGAAAATGTATGAACCAAAAATTGGAATTTGAATGATTTGGGGGAAAGAGATGCCATGGCTTTAATGCGAGAGACTAGGATCACAACATTCAACGTCCTAATCATAATCATAATCTTTTGCGCAATGACTGTTCAAGATGACTCACAAAACATGAACGGTTTGGATTGCACATTTCACGACATATTATAGTGCGAGGTAGCCTATCTGGATGGTCACAAAATGAATTGTTCCGATCAATGTTTAAAAACTTGGAAACTTGGATAGGTACCAATTCTAGTTTTTCACTTAGTCAAGCGATCGTACTAGCAATCCAACACACAAAAAAAAAAAAAAATAGTTATATATAAATAGTAAAAATCTGTAAAAATACAAAAAATAATAAAAATTGTCAAACTAATAGCAATGATAAACCTAAAAAATAAAGATTTGGATTTCTGACTTCAAATAAGAATAATGCATATATGAAAGCGATCAAACTAAACTAAACTAATACCAACAAATATAAAAAATAAACTAGAAAATTTTGAAATTACAAATTACTAATCTTTGGAGAACTATGAGAGGAATAAAGATATTTTTTGGCAGCAATATGTTGGTGAGGAAGAACCAAAGAAGAAACGAAGAGTGCATTTTTAGGTTTTTTGCAAAAAAATTATTTTTTGAGTTTTGCAAATAATACCATTAAGTTTTCATGAGCTTTACAAAATTACCATTATGTTAGTTTTTCATCTTCCTTCCTTGTTAGGTTTTTTAAAATTCTGCTATTACCCTTCTCTAATTTGAAATCAAGTTCCATACTTAGAATAATCACTGGTGATTAGGTTGCAACTTTGGCCACTAAATTTAATAACTTTCTAACAAAAAATTTCAGTGAAACTTAGTATCTAACGCAATTAAATAACAAGAAATCTAATGATATGGTTATATTTCAACAAAAATAACCACTAGTGATATAATCGATCATAAACATACTATGTTTACTAACCTGTGCAACAGTACCTCTTAAGCTTCTTCAATGAAATTCAATAATTTAAACTTTTATTTTTCACTAAAAACTGATATAAAATTCTTCCTAACACATATTAGAATATAATTAATGATTTGGATTAATAAAAAATACAATGAATTGAAGAAAATTTCAAGTTTAAAACATAAGCAAAGTATTGTTAATGTTCACATGAACAAAAACGAGTTGCAGACTTTAAGCTCTTCGTTCAATACCTTTTCTAATGAAAATTAGAAGTCTAAGATGTGAATCTTCTTCTTCTCAATGTATTATATCTATAATGTTCAATTTTAGAGATTTTCATTGATTAACGAAGCAGAAAATCATGCACAAAATCCTCTTGTTCACCATCATCCGTGCGGTAAAATTTTAAAAGTTAACGAGTCGCCAAGAAACTCGACAATCTTTCCAAAAACTTGGTGACTTTTCTGATCCGACTCACCTGTTCCACCGGGTCAAAATGATAATGACATCATCCGAGTTTTTTGGGCGATCGGATTAAGTTTCCTACTGATGCCCGAGTCGAAAATTTAAATGCAATTGACGTTCGTATAAATACATAAAGCATAGAAATTTTCTGGTGACCCAAGGAAAAACAAGCTTAACCTCTAAGAACTCAGATTACCTACGGTCAGAATCACTGAACTTCAAAATTTTCAGAACATCTAGGAAATATTTCTGGTACAAATGTGTTCTTCTGAAAGTTGTTATGTTATTAGTATAGCTTATTCTAAGTGATTTATATCTGCTTAATTTGCAGCTCTGGTACTACTGAAGGAAAGGCTAAATATATTCCATACAATGAGGAACTGCTGAAGACGACAATTCATACTTTCCGTTTATCGTTCGCCTTCAGAAACAGGTATGCCCCTTTTCTTTGATGAACTATAACTTTCATCCTGTTTGAATATCAATTTGACATTCTACTCTAATAAATTGTCTTGCTAGAGAATTTCCAATTAAGAAAGGAAAAGCGTTGAAGTTCATCTTTAGCAGCAAGCAGCACAAAACGAAAGGGGGCCTAACAGCTAATGTTGGTACAACCAGTTTATACAGTAGCCAAGAGTTCAAGAATGCAATGAGTGGAATGCAATCAGAGTGCTGTAGTCCCGATGAAGTCATATTTTGTCCCAACATGAACCAGTCTCTTTATTGCCACTTCTTATTTGGACTAATCTATTGGGATGAAATACAATTTATTAATTCAACCTTTGCACACACCATTGTTCATGCTTTTCGAGCATTTGAATATTTTTGGAGAGAACTTTGCACTGACATCAGAGATGGAGTGGTCAGTAACAGAGTGACCTTACAGCCTATCAGGTCATCTGTCTCAAAAGTCCTCAAGCCCAATCCAGAACTGGCAGATTTAATATATAAGAAATGCTCGGGATTGAAGGATTGGCATGGAGTAATACCAGAACTTTGGCCCAGTGCCAAGTATGTATATGCTATTATGACGGGGTCGATGGAGCCTTACATGAACAAATTAAGACACTATGCAGGAAACTTGCCACTTATTAGTGCAGACTATGGAGCATCCGAAGGATGGGTTGGCGCAAATGTCCATCCTAGATCACCTCCAGAATCCGTGACTTATGCAGTGCTTCCTGACATTGGGTACTACGAATTTATTCCACTCGAAGAGAAGGTTCGGGACCTGGCGCTCGATAAAAATATTTCTAGTGAATCAAAGCCTGTTGGACTCACAGAAGTGAAGATCGGGGAAGAGTATGAAGTAGTCATTACTAATTTTGCTGGTATGAAGTCTGTTTCTCGTTCCTAGTTCACTGCCCTTCTGTTTCAACATTGTTAAACTTGTATAGTATGATATTACGTGTATGAAATATATTGATAGATGTAACAAGTCAACAATATGGATGTCCAAGCATGGAAATATATCCGAAAATATATATGTTTTCTAAGTCAGATTCATTTCCACATTGGTTTCAGGCTTATACAGATATCGCCTTGGTGACATCGTCCAAGTGATGGGTTTCTACAACTCAACCCCCGAGTTGCAATTTGTTCGCAGAAAGAATGTCCTTCTGAAAATCAACACAGATAAAACGACAGAAAAAGACCTCCAATTAGCAGTTGAAGCGGCATCAAAGCTCCTTGAACATGAACACGTTGAGATTGTCGACTACACAAGCCATGCTGATGTATCCACTGAACCCGGCCATTATGTAATTTTCTGGGAGTTGAATGATGAGACAGGTGATGATGTCTTAAGCTCCTGCTGCAACTACCTAGATGAGTCTTTCATTGATATCTCGTATGTGAGGTCTCGAGAGCTGAAAGCAATAGGAGCTCTTGAACTTCGGATTGTTCGGAGGAATACTTTTGAGAAGATTCTACATCATTATGTTGGCCAGGGAAGCGCAGTCAGTCAGTTCAAAACACCTCGCTGTGTGAATGCCTCCAATGGCAAAGTCCTCGAGATCCTCTGTAGTAATGTTGTGCGGAGCTATTTCAGCACTGCATTTGGTTGAGTACAAGAGCAAGCTTGGCGCTGCTATTATTCATGTGGTTGCCCATTTCCGCATGCTCTTTCTGTGTTGTTTAATATTTTTTTGACTGGTTTTTGCCTGCCTAAAGGATCAGTCCTTATCTTTCTGTCTACTTTTTATGTTTCTTGGAGCTGTTATGTTTTCATATGATCTGTTTATGTTGTTTATAAAACGTCCCTTGTTGTACGCTGATGTGTTTGTTGTTCCTCGTAATCCTATATTACCTCAATATTGTGTATTCTTCTCTGTAGATAATTCTAAAGCTAATATACTCTTCATCCATATATAGCTTTTGACTACACTGGAAATCAGAAATGGATTAAGTTATCTGTGAAATAGTAATTTCTACCTATTTACAACCTCATCATCATCATGATCAAGACCTTATCCTAATTAGGGGTAGGCCACATGAATCTTGTTTCTCTGTTCCCCTCGATTAAGCACCATGACTTCCTTTAGTCCTAAAGTTTTTAAATTTTTTCTCAACACTTCTATCTACATTCTTTTGAGCCTTCCCCTTGCCTTTTTAGAACCTTCTACTTTCATTGCCTCGCTCCTTCTAACCGGTGCCGTTTTAGGTCTCTTTTAGACATGTCCAAACCGCCTAAGTCTAATCTCCCTCATCTTGTTACCTATTTGTACTACCCCATTATGCTGATAAAATAATTCAATCATAGATCAATTAGCCTCAAAATCTTGGGCGGTTTCTCAAGGTCACCCCCAAACGAGACAGTCATGACTGTGCTTTGCTAGAGATTTTCACCATATGAGACACTCAAATGAATAGCTTGGATGACCAAATTGGTGGATCCCAGTTTTGCACCACAACTCTCTACAATGATACAAATTGGTGGATCCCAGTTTTAACCCATAATTAAATAGTTTATATATACAAAATAATGGTATCACGGGGGGAGAAAATAATCTTGGGAACTTGTTTTCCTACTGAGACCTTTCCAGTATGAAAATGTTGCCTTTGTCATCCCTTCCGATCCTCAACGATTCATCAACATATCTGAGCAGAATCAAGAACAACAGTGCTGCTCAATTTCATGGTCTGCCAAACATCTCAGATCAAAGCAGTTGGTAAACGAAGTAAATTCACGAAGAGGGTAGAAGGATACGTTATTTCAAGCCAACCCTCTGGATTGAAAATGGCCAAAAGCAGGTCGTAGTTCTTCCGGAATATATTCATTAGCTGTACGTTCCCCGACCATGCCAGTAGTTTCAGTAAAGCAATACAAAACATCTACAACTGACCAGGGGGGGTCTTATATGTGAACTTTACGCACCTGATCCGGAGAAATTGTCGAATTCTCGTATTTGATATCAACTCTCTGCACAAGATCAAGGAAAAGGAATGCTTAAGATCAACTTGATTGCATTAATTATGGCAAAATTCCCTTGACTGTTTTCACGCCTCGAATCCATAACCTCAAGATCATATGACAACAACTCTATGGTTGCACCAAGACTACCTTTTGAACATGTAGATATTACAAAGATGTAATTATATGTTTAGACCGTCCATTCTTTGATTCCCAATACATGGATGGTCCTAACCATCTCATCAGTAGAATCAATTAATTCCACCTAAAATGGAAATTGAAAGCAATAACTATGAACTACCAAAATTATGGGGAAGTATAGATATTAAGGTACTCAACTGTTTTAGATGCAATCTTGAAAGAGGTCATAATAGCTAGCTGCCCTGTCAGCATCTTGAACGCTCTCACATTGAACTTTATCTCATTTACTGCTTTCCCCTGCTTGTTACATCACAAAATTTCATTTTAGAATGTAGTTATTCCGAATGCTTCAAAGAAAATCCCCCAATAATTGAAAAAATAAATAAATAAAGGAAATCTAAAGGGCACAAATTTAGTACCTCTGAATTGAACAAAATTATCTCAATCCAAGATTTTTTTTTATTCTTTGATTTCTATGAAGATATATATTTTTTTAAGGAAAATGATATTGGCACGCCCTTTTCACGTAATGACACTTTGTTTTGTACTTTCTAATTTGACTGTTAGTGGCTCATAATAATTCTGAAGTACCCATCAACAGCCAATCCATAAACCTTTCAATTGTGTATTATTATGAAGAAAGGGAGACCATTTTTTTTCTTTCATTTTAATAAACTAACGAGTAAAGCCATGTAATAATACACAATTAGACATAATCCAATCCATTAATTTGGCAGAAAATAATGAGCCCAACCCACAAACACTGCTTTTATGTTTATTGGAGATCAGGCATGACCAATCCATTAATCAGGCAAACAATTAGTAGCCTAACCCTTCATCCAATAAGCCCAATTTACAGCTGATTTAATTGGCTGCAATTTTTTTAACGGTGTAGATCCACATACAAATTTTCTTGTGGTCTCCAAAAGTGTTTCTTTATTGATGGGAAAAGTTCATACCAGCAGGATAGTTATTGCCGCATATTCAAGAGAATCTAGACGTTTAAATAGTGGACCCTAGCACTGACAAATCATGCACACAAATCATCTTCATCGTAAACAGTTTTTTATATTCCAGGCCCGCAAACGGCATTTATGCAATAGCCTCGACATAAAAGGTACAGATTTCCGAATGCACAGGCACTTTTACGGTGCTGATCTGCTACAGCAAAGCCCAATTCAGGCAATGAAGGAAATCAGCAGTGTGGATCCATCTGGTGTTAAATGGAGCGTGGCAAATCCGTCTCAGTTTTGATATTTCCTGATTTAGAAATCCTTGCTTTCAGTGGAATTTCTTACCTCGGCGACGTTAATGGTCTGCAAGAAATCCCCCGGAGACACAAAATCCCGCAGTCCAAGCTTGGTTCTTTTGGATCCAAGTATGGAAATTGTACTGTAAACAAGCTTCCAACATCCTTCCAACTAACAATCAAACATGAAATCGAAAAGAAGTACAACTGTTGATCTTTCTTTCACTTCAACAAATCACATGCAAAACAGTAACATCGATTTACCTTATCTAGATTTTCAGTAGGACTAGGAGTCGGATTTTGAGATTCAAGCAGCCTCACCAAATCCTCAATTTCAGATTTCTTTGCAGAAGGGATGCCAAAAATGCCTCTATTGATTCCTTGACAGTGTTTCCGTTCCCCCAGTTTCTCTGGTCAGACACAACAGCAGGAACAATTTGAAAAAATGAAAGGGATTTGAGATATGGGTGCTACCTTTTATTGCTTGATGAAGGTCTGATTTGATGTCATTAATCGTCTTTGAATCTCCAAGATTTTCTGTATCTTGGAATCCCTCGACTAACCCACTTTGATTTGCAGCTCTAATTGCAGGTATCGGTCTGAACCCAGAGAGGATTTCTCTGGCTGCAGATCCCTGAATCCTTAGATGGCTGGCTGAGACTGCTCTCAAATTTTTCGTAATCCAGATTTTGGGTGTTGCAGGCACCACGCGACAAGATTGGATGTGTGGATGGAAAATCTCAGTAGCCATCACTCACCAGCTGCTCTTTTCTACAGCCGGGAAGAAGCAGCAGCAGAAAAAACAGAGAGAGATAGCGGATAGCCCTCGGTCAAACGTACAGATTCTAATTTCTTTGCAATTACTTGAAATCAGCAGCCTGCCTCATTTTTCAATCAAATGCTGCTAGTAGTTGAATATTATATCCTAATTTAATATTGAAAAACTGGATTTAAATAGAGGAAAACAGAGGAGCTTCTGATGGAAAGACACTTCAGCATCGCCTTCAATCTTTCCATAAATGAGAAATGTGTCCCCATCCTTTTGGTTACGGATAGGAGGCATGAAGAATGTGGTCAGCATTCGCCCTGGCTTAAGATGACAAATGGGTTTTACCATTTTCCCAAGAGAAATGATAATATCACACGAGTGGCCCTTCTATGGAGATTGTCATGTAATAAAAGGGTCCCATCTTCGGATGATCCACTTCATTCATATAATTTGGATATCAGTAGTTCAAATAGCATGTGATTCTAGCCTCAAGAAGTTGCGATTTGCTCGCAGGTTTGGAGTCTTCATATTCCAAGAAACAGCATTTAGGATACCAGAATTCTCTACTCATCGTGATCATTTTATATACAGAACATCCAATACCCGAGCCATTGGGCAATTGGATGAATGAATCGGATCAACCAGAGACAGGATCCTCTCATGAAAAAGAGCGATTTGAAAGTGATTTCCAGTCCATTGTCACTCGTAAAATGAATCGTCGATTTAGCATTCCTCCAGAAAGAAAAATCATAGCTGCCCAATCAATAACTTGTATACAAGGGCTTATAAAATTTTATCAGAATTCCACACTGAAGTCCTTCAAGTGCAGATTTCCAGCTCTTCCTTCGTAGATATATTGCTGCACATCTTAGAGCTCTGTATTCTCCCTCCATTACCGAATATGAGAAACAGATAGTTCAGGAAGCTTAAATGCACCAGTAGTAAGACACTACGATCATTCAGTTGAGGTGACCGTGAACAGTTTGCTTAGCCAATAATGTGAGTTCAGTCGACCAATGTGTTTCATGCACAGAAACCACAAAATTTTTCCACTACCCATCCACCATCAATGTCTTCATCACGAGATCAGTTTGCTATCCAAATCGTCCTTAAGGGGTCCCAACTGACAGAAGTTAATTATAGACTAAGTGGACCCTACGTTAGAAGCCACGGACAAGTTAAAGAGAAGCATTCAGGTTGGAAAGTTCACATTCACGGTACAGGTATAAGGGCTTGGATTTTTGCCAACATCATCTCACAGCAGTGAAGGGGAGCCTTGGCCCATAAAAATTGCCTCTTGCAAAATGTAAGGTAAGACTGTGTACTATAGACCCTTGTGATCGCTCACTTCCCTGGACCCTGCATACGTGGAAGTTTCGTGCACCGGGGATGCCCTTTATCATCTCCCAGCAGTTCAATGTTATCTACAGAAGCAGATCAAGAACCCATTTCATGACATAAAATTGTGCTCACGTTCTTAGTCACTTAGAATAGAATTGGTTCAAGGGAAACAGATATACTTGGGCCTGTCAAAATATTAGAAAGGCATTGACTTATAAAACATTAAGGGATACCAATACACTCGACCAGAATCAGCTTTTTTTGCACATAAGTTAAGACAGTATACGTACATAATCAATTACACACACTTCGGAATCTGAAGTTGTATCCCTATGAAATTACGTTCCTGCTGGCAGCTGCTGCTGTTATTTTTCGCATATTTTAGGCTTCAGAAATTATCTTGACAGTATGTTTTTGGCTTCTTGAAGGTGATGGAAAACCTTACCTTGGATGATAAGCCCCCCAAGCAGAAAAACATTCCAAAAAGCTGCCAATGCTTGACAATTGATCGTATCAGCCTAATCCACTTACAGTTAAGAAATGGTTGATGGCAACGCAGAAACTGTCACAGAACGTGATTACTTCAGCAACTTGGTTGAAGCTGACAGTTTCAGATCCGCCCAGCCTTGAAGATTGCAGTTTTGAGCCATGGTCCAATTCCAGCAATGGAAACCTATTCAGTCAAACCAGTATGCATTCTGGTTCTGCCTCCAGGTCCATATCCCAAGTTCTATAATCTGCACAGCATTTTTGAAAAGAAGCTGTTCTCAAACAGCTCATTCATATTTTCAGAATAAAATGAAAAAGATCATCTCACAATAGCGTAGACTCAGGTTGAAATTTGGCAGTAGTGGATCATTTTAAATTGCTTTTTGTGGCATGAAAATCTGCAACGGTTTCCAAGTCTTCTTTCTTTCTTTGGAAAAACTGCACGCTGATGAACTTACAGACCAAAGTTATGTTTTTGCGTTTTTAACTTCTAGGAAATCAGAGAGACAATGATCCAGGCAATTCCCAGAAGTACCATTAGTGCTAATTCTATGGACGAATCTAAGAAGACAAAGAATAAAGGCATCACTACACAGAAATTGAGCTACCTAGCTCGATAGAAACTCTAATCTGAGTAAGGTACTCCTCCAAAGCCAAGATTCCTGCTTTTCTGTCCAGTCCTTTTAGATCTCTCAAAAGGCACACCTATAACCATTACAACACATACCCAAATAAACCCCGCCAACCCCCAAACTAGATGAAACCAAATGAAATGCATTGTACTGTCTGTCCATATTTTTTTCCCCCAAGAGTACTACTGGTTGGAAGAAATGATCAGCAAATTCTCAACAATCAGCAAGCAGAAGCTCAATGATAAGTTGAATCTAAACCTAGAACAAATAGCTCATTTCCTAAGGAAACATCTGGCCAGATTATTCAGCTAATTCTTACCAGACTCTCCATGTGAAGGACAGAAACTAACAAGCTCAATGAGTAATCTACAGACATTACACCTATTATCTCTATTGATAAAGCTAAGAAGACATGAAGAGGAGCCTTGGCTCAATGGTAGGGTTGTCACTGAGTGACCTGGAGGTGAGGGGTTTGAGGCATGGAAATAACCTCTTGCAAAATGCAAGGTAAGACTGCATACTATAGACCTTTTATGGTCTATTCCTTCCCTATCGGGAGCTTACCGCACTAGGCTGCCATTTTACCATCTCCAGTACTCACACAGCAGGCCATACTTGGTGTAACCCTTCCTTCTACATTATTTGCGGATTCTAGCTTGACCAGATACCAAGAAAGGAACCACCCATAGAAGAACAAAAGGGCACAATAGTGGCAACTTTAAGGTTTACACACTGCCGAAAATAGGTCCCTATGAATAGAGATTTGCCATCAGATTGCTGTAAACAAAGTTTTATTGATAAGCAATCATGAGCTGGGTGATTACCTCCTCTCTCAAGTAGCTGAAAATAACTGTCTGATTACCCTCCTTAGCTGGCTAAATGAGGCAAAGGCAAATGAAGGAGAAAACTGATTTCATATATATTGTAGTACAAAATTTAGTTGTTCAAGCTGATGCTCGCGATCTACGTTGGCCATAGGACATGGTACTTCGTCCTACAATGGATGAGAAGCCTCAATAACCCAAACCTAATTGACGACCAGGCTAGTTTCAGAATAGAACCTAATCACCAATGGATGGAGAAAATGTTTCATTTAATGGAACATGTAATTAAGCAAATTGACTTACTGGACGACAAGGTAAGTCAAGCAAATTGCCTGTGTCACCTAAACTTATACTGTGGTTAGTTCTCTTCACAGTCCAGGTCATAAGAAACTCCATTGACCGCTGACTTGGTGAAAATTGTCAAAATCAACCATCCTGGATTAATTCAGTTTTTCTTTGGGCATGTTATATTTTCGATCACTGTTTGCAAATACATTAAGAAAGCAGAAACATGTATGAAGTATGAAAGCCACAAATCAATAAATGAACCAGCTTTCATGGAAAACTTCAATGGACCACCTTAGCCTCTACATGCACCAAGAAAATAAAAAACCACAATTTTTTCCAATAAGATACAAAGTTAAATCTCCCAGTGGACATCATAGACCTTAAAATAGAAATTTCCAAAACAAAGTCACAAACCTCAGTATCATGGCACCTAAAATTAAGGCTGGGGAATGAGGAAGTAAATTGGAAACCAAACTTACAAGATAAAAGATAAATATCATTGGTGGCATCTGCTTCATCTACCATAACTACTCTCTAAAATGGTTGCAACAATACTAACATAACTTAGACAAGCCATAAGTCATATATTAGAGAATTGCAACAATAGATATAATGTCATATTCTAGACCACTCTTCTAGTTCAAAGAATCAGGGCCTGTAGATGTAAACTCTATATGCTCATTCAGTGCACAGCATGCTCCTGGTGACAAAACACACAAATACATTTGCATATAGGTTGTAACTCATAGCCACTCTCACATCACCTCTCTTTCTATTAGGTCAAAGTGCAATGAGCACTTTATCTTCCCTATGAGTTGTTTTGTTAATGACACAAACTTATCAAAATAAACATAGGAAAATTGCAAACGGACAGATTGCTATTGGTCAAATATGTCTTGTAATTTCACTGATCCACGAAACAAAGTTCCAATTAAAGGAAATAATACATAGACTGCTAAAGGTTTCTGTAAAGCCTCCTCTAAAACAGGGAACTGCATTACATACATGCATAATGGCTGTTTCTTCTGTAGTTAAGAGAACCTGCTCAATCAAGGCTACTATCAAAAGGTTACTAAAAAAACTCATATAATAGAATTCCCACAGCGCACTAATGTAATACATGTCACGGGACCAGCAAACATATTGCAATTAGTTGTGCTCCTCATGCCAGAAATTCCAAAATCATCCGGCTTGTTCTTTGCCAAAATGCATTGTGGGAGCAAGCCAGATCATGCGAACAAAAAGAACAAGTAAAAAACCAACTAACAAAATATGAAGCTATATTAGCACCTGCAAGACATGTAGAAGCTGTTAACTCCGCTATCGCTTAACGTTAAGCATGTTCTTTGCTTCAGTCTGCTCTTCCATCAGATTCTCACTCATATACTTGCTCAACAGTTCCATCTTCTTCTTCTGAACAATCATCCTCTCAATTTCCTGCTCATCCGGAAGTGGTACATGAACAACAAACTCCTGCTCTTTCTTTATCTCCTGCTCCTTAGCTTTCCTCTCCTCCTCGACGATATCCTCCTCTTCTTCAAACAATATAGGTGCCGCAGTCGCAACCTCTCCACTCTTCACAGACCTCTTTGCCTCTCTCTTAATGCCCTCCATCCTATGCCATTCCTTCAACGCCCTGTCTCGCATTTTGGCTTCAGCAGGGCCCTCGACCTTCTCCAAAATCCCATCCTCGTCATCCCTATACCCATAATAACTAGCATCAATTCTTTTGAAGATATCATATCTAGACCTTCTCTTCTTCAACTCCGGCGGCTTCTCGAACAATTCTCTCACGCCGGGCAACTTCTTTGCAGCACCAAAATATCGATATCCAGGGCCTCTACCGCTAGGATTTGGAACGTCTACAATATTTCCTTCTAAATCCGTCATCTTAGCGCCATGTTTGGTATAATTCGGACCGCCTAAATCGACAATTCGACGCTCCCAATGCCCTTTCTCCCGTATCAACTTATTGATCTCATCGTTCAGGTCACGAAGACGGTGCTCCCCCAAACCCTCGTTTTGGATTTCCGCGACTTTTCGCCCAATCTCTCTCATGATCTGTTGGCGCCATTTATCAGCCTCGGCTAGATCACGGCATTCAGAAGCTAGAAATGGGCGGCGTTCTTTGGGTTTCTTCTTCTCTTCGCTCTTCAAAGCGATGAATCTGTTGAGCATCGACTGCGCTTTCTCCTCGTTTCGAGCCATCTTCCCTCCACTTCTTCAAGCAAAGAATTAGAAAACCCTAAGTTCCTGATTCCAAAACCCTAATTACCAGAGGGAGTTGGAGAAGCAGTTTATTAGAGAGACCAGGAAACCATCTGACGTAAGTGATTTCCCTCTTACACGCAGAAGAAAGAAGAAGGAAAAGGATACAACGAACCCTGGAGATACACAGGCGGTCCGGTATGTAAGTCTCGAAGACGAGGGATTGAAGGACGCCCGTTAGATGATCTGCACCGTTCATCTGAGTTCCATGGCTACGGATGTCGAGTAGTGAAAATCTTCCATATGGATTCTATCTCAACCGTTTAGTAGAGGTCTGATTGCAGAGCCGACTAATCTCTGTATGGGGCCCGGCTGGGTCATCTGGACCACTTATTGATCTTCTTTGGTGATCTAGGAATGCCAAATCGAAGCGCTCAAAGGATGTAGTTTTGCATGCAAAGGGAGTACCTTTGCTACTGTTTTGGATGTACAATAATTCAGCAAAGCATCCTGATTGAATGATTCTAGTTGGTTTATAAAGAAGTTCAACTTGGGGTGGCCATAGATAGACAGTTATGACGTTAACAAAATGCTAGAATGGTCTAAATATTATGATTTTTTGCTGGGAGATATCAAAGCAAAATGTAACAGTAGAGTTGTTATCGTGTGATTTTAAGATCATATGTTCAAAGCGTGAAAATAGCCTCTTACAAAATATAAGATAAAGTTGTTTATCATTGATCTTTATGGTCCACCCCTTCCCCAGACCCGCATATGCAGAAACTTCAAATGCACCAGGCTCCATTTAGATGCCCAAAGCAAAATAGACCAGAGGAACAGATTGGTCCATCAAAAAGTTAGGCGGGACATTTATGCTTAAGTTAGTGATTTGTTTAAGCGCTTTGGTATTAGCATTCGTCCTATTGATTTATTGCTGTCACGTTGAAGCACACCCCCGTCTGAATGAGGCCCGTAAACAAACGTGCTGGATCACCGGGTCCATTGTATTTTAACCATGTTTATCCCTCAAATCTTTCAACGGCATGCGAACCATCCTCTGGGGATATTATAAGACTTATGGCAACAAAATCAGATCATCATCGTCAAGATCGGTCACATAAATTGTGTTGCTTCGTTTCCTTTTTATAAAATGTTATGGCTTCGTTTAATCCAAAGTTTTTAAATCTTTTTCTCAACACTTTTATTCACATTCTTTTAAGCCTTTCCCTTGCTCTTTTAAAGCCTTTGACTTAGATCGCCTCACTTCTACTAACCGGTGCCATTTTTTGTCTCCCTTGGATATGTTTAAACCATGTAAGTCTAATCTTTCATATTTTCTTATTTATCATTGCTACTCAGTTTCCTCTAATGTTTTCATTTTTAATTTTACCCTTTCTTACCTTGCCACTCATCCAACCAATATCCACATTCGCACACACTCATCTTGTGTACATGTTGTTCCTTAACTGCCCAACATTCTAATCATAGAGCATAGGCATTGAACAAAATAAATCTCGCAAAAAAAAGAAAAGTAGCCTCCTATTTATTTATTATAAGAGCTCTGTTGGCAAGTTTTAGAAGAGCAGCTTTGTTATAACAATAGAGTTGTCATCATGAGACCTACAGTTTATTGGTTGAGGTGTGAAAACAGCCTCTTGAAAAAAATGCAAAATAGTATATAGCATAAACCCTTCCCCCATTTTTTTCCTACACCTCTATTGGCAAGTTTGGATGGGCAACTGCCCAAAGAATTGAGATAAAACACCCAGTCTTTCCAGCAAATATGCAGGTGATTAGCAACAATCTCCCAATGACTGTCCAAAACAATATTAGAATAAAATAGTTGTTTAAAAAGGAGGGTATTCTTACGTACATGAGAAGGAAGAACGATTGACTTTGTTTTATTGTATTCCCTAGCAGCGAAATCATATTCACCTTTACTGATGCTCCCACGAATAGCACTAGGCAAATTGAACAGTGTTCGGAACCTCTGCAACATTCCTTGAACGGACCTGATCTTTTCAGCTTGGCTCTGCATGACTTCCACTCACTTGTGAGGAAGAAAACCCTCTTATCTAGCCCAAATGGCTCAAGACAAAACCAGATAAATCAGAAAAGAAAATCAAATTATTAGCATTTTGTCTACCTGTCTTTCAAAAAGAGGCTCAAAAGCACAATTTGCCACTGAACTGACATTCCGTATACCATTATACAAGTGAGCAGTTCCAGCACCTTCAGGATCTTCCTCTATCCGCTTCAGTTTTGACTCAATATCTATAAAATAGTTAAATTATCTGCACAAAGGAGCACACAGAGGAAGTTACACAATGATTGATAAAGAAGGATGCTGATTTAGAAGCCATAAGAAATTATCCAATATAAAGACAAGCAGACAGAATAATAATAGAAGCAGACACAGGTGGACTTGCATGAATTGTGGATCAAGAATCTGTCTAACAAACAAAATGAACTCGATTATGATTCCACCGAATAATAATATTGGTTAATCAAGTCAGAGAAATATCATACCATCGATTGTACTTTTGCAAGAGACGAAACAATCAAAATTCTCCTTTACTAACTGCTATTTTTGTTGAGTCCTCCTTTTGTGATCTTGTTTCAGAGCAAGGGCACCAGCCTCTAGATCTGTCGCACTTGCGTTCTGATGTATCCGAGAAAGGAACAGCTTTGCATCAAATTGTTCAGAAAAATATCTTAAATTTTCTGCAAAAGATCAAATATGACGTAGGACAAATTATTAGAGCAACTTGTAAAAGTTGAAACACCAAACACACTCAATTATAGAATGTCTAAGATATAACCATTCACAACAATGCTACCATAGAAATTCACCAAGAAAAATGAATGAACCAAAATCATTTCAGATTATTTCTTGAAGAATTTAATATATATATATATATATATATATATCTCTGAGCAGTGAGCAGCAGTAGTTTCAACTGTTTCATGCAGGTGCAAGGAGCAGGTAACATCTGATTGGTTGGGGAAAAGTAGAAAAAGGGAAAAGATAGAGAAAACAGCAGTTAGAAACTTTTTCCCGGCCAATCAAATGTCACCTGCAGCTCCTTGCTGAAATTACCGCTCCCTATATACATACACACACATATATGCGGTGGGGGATGATAAGCATAGGCTTAGCAAAACTCAACTGGCAAAATGCAATAAATGAAACACACCAGTAACAAAGCTTTTACACTACATGTGGTAGTACCTAGACAAAAAGGAAGTTGGATATTTAGTGTTATCATTCTTTGCTTTCATCTGTAGTTCTTTCACACGTAAAAGGTATCAAGCTGCTTATTCAGCAGCAGTTCTCTCCAAAAATATAGAGTGGACATTAAGACTAGCTCTACATTCTTTTAATTTTCAAATGGACCTAGATCTGATCTTACAAACAGATTACAAATCCTTAATGCAGCAGGGAACTGCCTCAATTCCAAAAAACCCAGTCCGACAACAATATTAATCTTCCACATGGTCTTTTCAAATATATTTGCCAGCTCTATGACAAACAAAATCCTATCAGAAGGAAGAAGTGTCAAAAGAATCTTCAAGCCAGAAAAGGATAAGAAAACAGAGGGATGTATCCAATAATGAAAAGACCACTTTTCTCACAGTGACTACATTGATTAGAAAAACTATAATTGGAATCTATTAGTAGCAAATTCGCCATACATGGATCTAACATGATTGGGTGTTTCTGGAAAGTGGGTCCAGTTTTTAGTTGCAAAACAAAAGAAATCAAGGAATAACGAATCGAGCATTCAAAATAATAAATCCAACGTCCAAATTGAGCCGCTAGGTGAATATCGAAGAACTCAATTTCCTAACAACCTAAAAGAAAACTCGCCAATACCAGAAGAAATCCCAAAAACTGAGATCAACAGGCCCATATACAATCTGAAATGGTTATTTGGTAGCAATCAATATAAACATTCAGTTAGAAGGCAACAAATGCACAATACAGCCCAGACAAAAATTAAATATTGAAACTGAATTTCCATTTTTCACAGCAACAAATAAAATGGAACAAAACTGTGAAATACCTCTAAAGCTAGGATCTGAAAGATCTTTACCAAGCTTGTCCCTTGAAACAGATGGAGAGCTATCTGAAGATTCAGTGATTAATGTTAATGTCCTATTATCTATTATCCTGCCAGCACAGAACATAAAATTTTTAGTTCTGGATTAGAACGAAAAGGAATCAACATCCTAAGTAGTTCATCAACTTTTGCCTGGTAAAAGTTTACAACTATATATCACAGGTTGGAAAAGTTAATTATAGAAACATTATCGGGGCCCAGTTAGCTTTCATAAGTGACTGTTTACCCTATGCAAAAAGCATGAAAGAAAGGTACACCAACATAAGACCAGATTGTTGAAAATGCATCCAAAATCCAAAATAAATTATTCGGACATCAACTCAATCAAATATAAAACAAATTGTTCAAGAGAACTAACTAAACATCACTCTCAATATGCTGAAGAGCCTTCTGAAAAGCTACAAACATAGGAACAGTAGAGGAAAGATGTTATGCATTGGAACCAACAGTAACTGGATTTGGAGTAGGTGGGACAAACTGCCTTATCACAGACCAAGGGTATCATAAATAGATAATATGTTATCTTTGCACAAGACATTCCCCCTGTAACACCAAAATAACATGGTATAAAATGTTACGCAAGTATGGAAACTAGAGTTAAAAAATTATTGTTCCTAGAACCAGTTGTTTTATTTCTGTGTTTGAAACTATGGGATAATTGTGAAGATTATGTTAGTAACATTATCAGAGAGAAACAGAATCAAATGAAACACAAATTATAATACAGGGACTTGAATCTGACTTTACCGGGCATAATCCATTATTCACATATACAGGTGCGCTTCTCATTTTATCTTGAAAGTTTTACTTCTATTCATATTAATGGAATCATATCTGTTTCAGAGGCAATCACTCAGCTTCAATTCAATAGGGGTTAAAATGTGAAGAAATCACATTTGCCAACTGGATATAGGAGGCATCTTGCTTCTCATAGTGGCAGAGATCCCAATTGATAAGGGCCAAATGACATAAGGCCACTGTGAAGCACACATTGAAGTGACAGCTCAAAACTCTGGAGTAATTATCGTGAATTCCATCTACTCTCACAGAATCTTTTGCCTTACAATCAGGGAAAAGGCAAACAGAACAATGATAATGAAGACACGATACCTCAATTAAAATGTATTATCGACACGACAAAAAGAAAACACAAAATCATCCTACAAGATGCACACAGAAGTGCCAGGTAAAACAGGGAGACAAAAAGATGTTGTTACGACCAGTTAGGATTATGTATACATAGAAGACATAGAGAATTTTACCCTGCTCCTAATGGATCAATAAACTCCATTCCTCGATATAAAGATCTAATGTTTGCAAGCCCCTTGCGACCTATATTTGTTCCCTTTGAATCAAAAGTTAAAGCTAAGGTACTGATC
Source organism: Warburgia ugandensis (assembly GCA_035236585.1). Classification (NCBI taxonomy): domain Eukaryota; kingdom Viridiplantae; phylum Streptophyta; class Magnoliopsida; order Canellales; family Canellaceae; genus Warburgia; species Warburgia ugandensis. Next base: position 9,800,663 of record CP141126.1, read on the forward strand.
TGGTCTCCCGCATTTCACGCACCCTACGACCGAGCTGTTCACAAAAGCATAAGTCAATCAATAACCTATCTTTCACCGTAAACCCATAACAAAACAAAAACACTACAAAAATGAAATAACCTATCTCACAATAAAACAGTTTAATAACAGTCACATGTGAGTGTCACTCATTATAATTTCTGCAGTGTACATATTCTTGCGGTTTAATCCTATGCCAGCATGTGAGATGAACAGCATATATAGGTAAAGAGGTTGTTTTCTTTTGCTCCTCCCAGCCACTCTTATACCTATGCAATAACTATGGGAAACACAGTCTTAAGTTTCACATTTTGTTTCTTGTAACATTTGACCACATGAAACAGAAGATACATATAACAAAACAAAATTATTCATTTGAATTCTTAGTAATGTAAAACAAAAACAATTTAAAAGTGAGGCAAAAGCAAGGAAAAGATCCAAATCTTATAGTATTCTTTACAAAAATTTATTGCATTACATTATGTTGTTTGAATGGAACAAAATTTATTCTCAAAAGAGAGGTAAAATGAATAGAAGTACGTGTTCATTTTCACCAACTGTGAACAGAGCAAAGCAGCCAATCCATGCATTCTTATGAATTTTGTTTTTCCTTCTCAACTATGGAGAAATTTCACAGAAATAAAAAAAAATAGAAAAGAGAGAGAGAGAGAGAGAGAGAGAGAGATGATATAGAGAACAGAACAAGAAGAAGATATAAAATAGGTTATAAGCCAGTCCCCAAAGAAATAGAAATCAGATAGAAACAACTAAGCGCCCCAGCCTCCACTCTTCCCTAGAGTCTGTAACATCATCAATACATCTTCCCTCATGCTGGAAAGTAACTGAAATCCTATTCCTTCATGGAATCAACAATCACATCTATGGCATCAGCTGATCTCCAAGGGTGCATCCATCAGACTGTATCAGTGAATGACCCCATCAAATCACTCTCAACAATCAACAACTCAACAAGGAATCAAGACCTACGTACACCACCACTCTTGGGAGCTAAAAGTCAGCCACTTTGGGTTCTCAATCCTGATACAATAAGAGCAGTCAGACATGGACGGAAAAGATGTTCTCCGATAACAGTGATAATATCAACAGGATAAGGATTGCCAAGATTAGACCCATCAAAAAGTTTCTTCTTAGAAAGCCATCTAGTTAGTTGACCCTTCACGCATAGCAGCGTCAAAAAATTCCAAAGACCGAAAGCAACACAACTTTGATTCTGGAGGTGGTCAGTAGTTTCAATAAGTGACACATGGAGAACCTACTGACCATGAACCTTCAGTCACAAGTGGAGCAAAAATAGACCAATGGTCTTTATAAAGCGGGAGGGTTACCACCACTATGGACAAATAATATCCCCCTCTCAATTCTGAATACTCCATTCACCCTGAGCTATCCATGCAAGCACACTCAATGAAGCTTTTCTTTTCTTTTCTTTTCTTTTTCTGAAACTAAAATTTCTTAAGGATCTCAAAGCCAATTTGAATGTGTGAGAATAACCAATCAAGACTATTGGATTCTGTTGAGTTTTCATTCCATGTACTCAACTATTTAGCCAGCAAAACTTTGAAGCCACTGCTATCAGGCCCCAGACTTCCGTTGCATTTTCCATGTCACATGTGTCCTTGTCTCCCCAATGAAAATCTCAACCACAGCATATAAAACTCCAATGTGTGATTGCAGCTTCCTCCTCCAAAAAGCAGCCAATCTTAATATCGGCAGTTTCCAACATTGAATATAGTTAGACAATTGTCTTCATTTCTTGATTGGAACATACTGGTAGACATTGTTCTACAAATAATCACATGCATCCAGCCTGCTTCACGTAGGAGCACATACTCCATATGACGTATCCGCAGGAGAACAGAGTGATCCGATTTCTTCAATGAACAAATCGCATTACCATGACTCACATTATGAAACACGCCGTTAATTCTACTATTACCGACGGAGCCTTCTTTAACAGCAACCAGATAACTGCTCATTCCCAATCCAACCAAACTTCACTAATATCATTCAGTTCAGGAGTAGTTGTTATCATCAATTTACCAATTCAAACATCTCCAGAATTAATATGGAAGACTGAAAATCAGAATAACAACATAATAGACATTCATTCCCTCGAACCGAAAACTAAAAAAAAGAAGAAGATAGAATTGGCAGAAAAGTAAAAGCCATCCGTGAATTAGACCGGTAAATTAGAAACATAAACAGATTGCTAAATTTCCAAAACGATAAAACTATACTCAGAACATACCTCGGCCTCATCGACTCGCTTCCAACAATCCGGCTCCCCGCCATCCCATCCCCCATCACCGGCAGAATCACTTTTCCTTCCCCTCCTAGCACCACCAGCTGCACGGTTATCCGTATCAAACCGATCCTTGGAAGAATCTTTATCACCAGAAGAAATACTGAGCATTTCCAAGTCCGACTCATCTTCTTCTTCATGCAAGGGGGAACTGGAGGAGGTTGGAGGAGATTTACGACGGGTTTGGAAGGCTTGGAAGCCGCGGGTCTTCTGTAATTGAGGTCGCGTGCTGCCTGCTCCCGCAGAGCGATCTGCAGCAGCTCGTCTTCTTCGAAGTCATCGCTGTCGCTCGACATATTTGCTCGACCGGATTTTCTTCCTCAGACGTGGTGCGGCTTTTGTCCAGACTCTGCCTTGGCATGGTCTTTTGCTGGTAATTCTGCTTGCATGGGAGAAGCGGGTGCGAGTCACGGGAATGGGTGCTCCGTCAAAGCAGGCCTGCATTTTTTGTGTTCCGAAAATGGCCTTGGGGAAACGAGAGTGATAAAGGTAGTGGCTTTGCAATATTGCTGATGATGGGGGTTTAATTGTCGGGAAGGATAATGATGTTAGAGGGACGCCCCGCCGTAAAGGGCCGGAGCTTATCCTAATAGAAAAGTGTTCGTTGTGCAGCTATTGAGCCCCACATTTATTGATCTCGATCGTCCAATGTGCAAACTCTGCTCCCCGTTGTTTCAAAAAAGTTTAAGAAATGCATTAATTGGAGATCTATTTAGGACCTTTAGATGATTTGGTAGAACCGATGAAAGTGCGTTGTTGGAATGCCGCAGTCAACCATGGGTGAAACTCGCTGTACAGCTTTCCATATTTGCTCCGCCTTTGGTTAATTAGACCTATTCATCTGATTTCTCTACTAGTACTTCTGGAATAGGGTTCATTGGATGAGTTTGGAATCTGAAATATATGAGAAATTGTTTAGAGAATGGTCGAGAATCAACGAGTAAAATCATATTTTCCAAATGTTAGAATCATCCAATCACAATAATAATTAGTATACAAGATATCAAGAGCTAGAGAATTTGATTAAACAGGTCTGATCGACCTAAAATATGGCCCTCTATGTAAAAGTGGAGTCTTGTAAAGAAAGATATTTAATTAGGGTTTAAGAAGAGTGAGGCAATGGTACTAATTAGCGTGTGGAACGGTGTTTGCCACTAGATCCTCATTAGAGGCTGAGTAAACTTTTTAAAACTAGGAAAGGTCTAGCTGGTTAGTTGGAGTTAACGTTTATTGAGAGGAAAATGATGGCAAGTTCTCCTGCCATGGGTTTTCTCGAAAAAAGTTGGCAAAAGTTATTTTCCACGATTCCTTATTTGACCACTCCCTTTGGTTTTCTTACAAAGCAATGTAATTGAATGATAAATTCCTTAACTTTTCCCCTTACTCAAGGATTATGGATTATGATGCAACTTAATTAGTAGAATATATATATATATATATATATATGAGGAGTGTTAGTAACAGCAAATTATTGCAAGTGTAAAGCGTAGCTAATACCCTATTGGCTAAGATAAAGTAAAAGGCATAAAAAGACAAAGAAAATTATACATTTTTACTTTTTCTCAGCTAGGGGTGTGTTAATTTTAGCTATTTGATGCAGGTGCAAGAAGCATGTGACATTTTATTAGCTGAAAAAAAGTAGAAAACGAAAAAAATTAGAGAAAATAGCAATTAGAAACTTTTTCTTAGCTAATCAAATGTCACATGTACTTTGCACATGCAACTCCTTGTTGAAATTATGGCTTCTCATATATATAATAAAAGTTAAAATATTTAGCAAAATAGTATAAATTAAAAGGACTAGGCATGAGAACCTTTCTCCTCCTCAATAGTTTATATATATATATATAGGTGTGTTAATTTCAGCCATTTTATGCAGATATAAGGAATAGTTGACATTTGATTGGCTTGAAGAAGGCAGAAAAAAGAAGAAGCTTTTTCCTAGCCAAACATACACTTTATACTTACAACTCCTTGATGAAATTACAATTCCTTATATATATATATATATATATATATATATATATATATATATATATATATAAGCAATAATTTTAGTAAAAGATAAATGACATTTGATTGACAAGAAAAAAGTTTATAATTGTCTTTTTTCTCTCTTTTTTTTATTTTTACTTTTCCTTGGCCAATTATATAACACCTACATAAAATAGCTAAAATTATCATTGTTTATATATGTATTTGTTTGTGTGTATAAATGTTTAAAATTTGCATATTTTTCATATACTTTATCAAACTTTAAAAAGACATGCTTTCCAATTGACCTTTCTAGATTTGCTTTTATTTTTTAGATTAAAATCCATCTTTTCAACTTCCCATTTTATAAGTTCTCTTCAACATTTCTACCCTAACTTCAAGCCCCTCTATAATAATTTAGGATACAATGTTTAATTTTATTTATAATAATGTACCTTTTGTGCTTAAAATGTCATTAAATAGGTCCGAATTATATTTTATTTTAAATGTCATAGGTAAGATTGGTTGTTCCTTGATCTATCTTACCCTTTGAGCCCCAAATTTAGAATGATTTTACCCAATTTTTTGAACTTGTACAGCCTAGCCATCCATAAATTGTATGCCTAAATCTACTATAAAATGAGCGTACTGTTTCAGATAATGATCAGACTTCTCAATCTAGTTCTTCCTGCCAACAAGGTTGAGAAGCCGTGAAAGCCCTTTCGAACGTAAAAAGGAATTTGAATAAAATTTTAAATAGATTTTTTAACCAAATTGGTGACCCACTCAAAGATAAGTATGATCATTTTTAATAAAATATATTCTCTTCATTTTTTTCACACTTGCCACTTTTGATATTTATTTTTTTCTTATTTTTAAGTTTTTAAAAGAGTTTCTTTTTCTTTTTCTTACCCGCGTTGTTTTTATCTACTCCCCTTAATTGTCTTATTTTTAGGTATCCATTGTAATACTTATCTGTCTTTTGGTTTTTTAAGAGTCGACTACTAATATGTATCTGTAGGCATCGGCCTTCCTCCTCTGCAGCGGAAAATGCCTTAGCAGAGGGAGGGCGCGAAGAAGAAACAGAGCAATGGCGACAATGGTAATTAAGCCCACTTCATTTTCAATATCGACACCCCTTTCCCTTCCCCGCCATTTTCTAAACCCCAGATCCTTTTCTCTCTGGTCTATGAAGAAAGACCCAGACCTCGAATCCGCTCTCTCTCGCAACCGCCGCTGGATCGTGAACAACCAAATCAAAAACATCATTTTTCGATGCCCTAACCAGACCATTCCCGTCAAATTTCTTCAGAAGAAGTTCAAAACCCTAGATCTCCAAGGAAAAGCCCTGAATTGGCTCCAGAAGTACCCCTGCTGCTTTGAAATTTCCTCCCAAGACGGCGAGCATTTCTGCCGATTATCAAAACGTATGATTTCCCTCATCGAAGAGGAAGAATCAGTCAAAGAAAGCCAAGAACCAGTTCTCGTGCAAAGATTATCGAAGTTACTGATGATGACCTCAAAACAAAAGCTCAACGTGGTGAAATTCAACGAATTGAAGAGAAATTTTGGGTTTCCAGACGATTATTTGCTTCGGATAATCCCAAACTATCCGGAAACGTTTCGGATTGTTAATAGTAGCGGGAGAAGAAACACGATGGAGATTGAGCTTCTTTCCTGGAATCCTGTTTTAGCTCTATCCGCAGTTGAAAATGGAGCTCGTGAGAGGAATCAGGAACCTGGTTTTGATTGCTGTTTACCTTCTAGTTGGGTGAAATCTTGGGAAAAGTTTCGTGAATTTAACGAAGGTTCTCCGTATATTTCACCTTATTCAGATTCTAGGAATTTTGCTGAGGGTTCGAAAGAGATGGAGAAAAGGGCAGTTGGTCTGGTTCATGAATTGCTATCACTGACTTTGTGGAAGAAGGCGTCGATTGTAAAGTTAGGGCATTTTAGCAGAGAATTCAATTTTCCAGAGCGTTTGAATGTGATGCTGCTCAAACATCCGGGAATTTTCTATGTTTCCAACAAGTATCAGATTTATACCGTTGCTTTACGAGAAGGGTATCGTGGATCAGAGTTGGTTGATAAGGATCCGTTGGTTGCTGTTAAGGAGAAGTTTGGGGAGTTAATGCAGGAGGGGCTTCACGAGTATAATAGGAGGAGGCATGCAGTGAATTTGGAGAGAAAAAAAAAGAGGGGTTTGCTTCAGGGAAGATTGGAGAAGAAAGAGAAAAGAGGAATGGACGAAGTGCCTGAAAATGAGGACGATGAAGGGAAGGGAAGAGATTTGTATAAGCCTGAAGAGAGGAAGAGGTTTTATAAAGTTTTGTTTGATGACAACGCTTCATTGGATTGACAGAGGTATACACAACAGTGTGATAAACTTTTTCTGGTCTAGTACTTCTCTCATCTGACGACAGTACTCGGTTCTTATTGTGGTTGAGAGGTAGACATCAGAATTCTGTCTTCTCTTTGTTTCATTCAGAATTTGTCATTGCATGTATTCTGTGAAATTTATTGCTGATACCGAGTTCTGTTTAGATGATCTGACAATAAGCGGTAGTGTGCTTGGTGTAGAATTATATATTGTTCATGTCTGTATTGGGTAGCTTGTTAACTTCTTCTGCTGGCAATCATATAGAAGTCTCTTGCTTAGGGTCATTTTCCGCATTGAGAAAGTTCTGCTAGATCTCTATTCTAATTCTCATGCGAAAAGGAAAAAAGAGTTCTGCTAGATTGTTGTCATTGGTTTGGTGGCTGACTGTAAATTATGTAATCTCAGAAGATTAAATAGCACTTTGTGGCTTCTGAGGTAAAATTATATAGCGTGGGCCTTAAGTTCTAGTTCTCATGATCAATGAGGCCTCCATGACTTGCAGAATGATTTGGCAGAATGATGAGCTAAACCAACTATTTCGTTTTTGAATTTGACTAGAAGTGCCTGTTGCAGACAACTCATTAAGCATTGGAAGCTATTGGCTCTCCTTCTCATGATCAATGAGGCCTCCATGACATGCAGAATGATGAGCTAAACCAACTATTTCGTTTTTGAATTTGACTAGAAGTGCCTGTTGCAGACAACTCATTAAGCATTGGAAGCTGTTTGCTCTCCTAGGAATTTACTAGTTAGAATTAATGATAGTTGGTCAGAGGTTTGGTGCACTATAATTGGTTAACAAATTGAGGTAAAGATTATGATTTTGAAGAGTGAGGTCTATAGTATCAACTGACGGTAAGTAGGTCTCTACACTCTAGGTCTTACTAGTGGTGAAGATTCTGTTTGATTACTGGAGTGAAGCATCAGAGAGAGACAATTTCTGGGTTATCAAACCAAAAATTAGACAAAATGTCAATGCAACTCAGCTCAGGATAATATATCATATACTTACCTGTTTTATGTAGCAACTGGGATAATTTAGTTCCCACGCTCCTCTCACAAGTCACAAGCAACCATGAGATGGAAATTGTACCATCAATTAGGTATGTTGCTCTGTTCTCTGAGCTCATCATCTTGCCTCAAGCTTTCATGGTAAAATAATAACCTAAAGAGATTTTTCAGTCAATGCTGTTTTGCAAATGTTGGGTGCGAATTTATAATTATGAACTGTTCTTAGTTGCTTGCTGCTGTCTACTACTTTCAGTGACAATTTTGAGTGTTCTTTTCATGGTTTAGAAACTGATTTTGGCCGACTTTCTCCATTGCAAGAAAGCGGGCGTTTGACTCTTGCAGCTACTTTAGCATTTAATGGCTGCATAGCTCGGAATAGAGCATGGACAATCTCGCATGTCAGTCTCTTCTCCTGTTGCTACTGTGGTCATTGCGAAACTTGAGTTTGTTTTCTGGGATGTGTCATTAAAAGTGACACTTTTCTGCTTTTCGGCAGAGATCTTTATGCATTGGGGCTTTCATGGGACAAATTCAGTGAATTATCCTAGGTCCCACGCTTCCTTTGCAACTCTACCCCAGATGTTGAGATCGAGGAATATGATATGTTGTGCTTTCATAGCCTCGGAGTGGCCTCGGCGGAGAATGGCATCAGAAATCTTCCAGATAATCTGGAGGACCACAAGGAAAATGAACCCAACAATGGAACTGGTGGAGAGTGAAGGCATCAGAGACAGCGTGCCTTTTAAAATCTGTCATGTTAAGGGAAATTTTGTTTCTTCAGCTTCTGTTTGCCTTGCTGGATGCTCAATGAAAGCACATGAATGAAGTTCCGCTCAGGTATCAATGGAAGCACTTGAATGAAGTTCAAGTAGATTCCAGTTCAGTGGATGCTGGACATGCTGGTATGCTAAGTTAGCTTGAAGTCGCATGTTCATTCTGGCATTTGTCAATATTGCATGTCTCTGGAAAAATGAATATGTTGATGCAATCATATGTATGGACTACAGGGAATTACAAGGACTGGCATTTACTGTTTAACTTGTATGGATTCTCTGGACGATACCATTCCACATGCTGATGATACTGAAACTATTGTATCTTAAGATAGATGACAAATGAGTAATGATTGCATCTTTTGCCATATCTCTTAGAAGTGGCTAACAGCCATGACAGTTACTTAAAGAAGTCTACACCAGCATAGTTCAAATATGACCAGCATAGTTCAAATATGATCATCTCTTATTATACGTTGTCTGTCATTTGTTTTCGCTAACATCTGAGGTAATGGTTTGATCCTATAGTCCTACAGTTGGTGGCATCTCAGACGTTGAGGGCATTAGGGGCAGCACCTCCATTGGATCCTGACAAATACCAACAGCATGGTCAACTACTGTTCATCTGATGACCCCAGTTTAGACGTACTGCCATGTTCTAACTAGATTATGTCCGGGCAAATTGTTGGTTAAGAAAATTGTGATTTTGGATTGCTTCTGCTAAGGAATAAGCAGATATTGTTACCGAAGCTGATGGCTTACTAAGCTACCAAAGGGCCATAGATTTTGAAACAGTGCGTTTCAGCATGTGATATATGAGATTTGCTTTTAATGCATTATTTACAGTTTCGCAAATAAAAAGGGGAAATATCTAGTAGAGAAGATCCATTGACTTGAGCTTATGGAAATATTCCTCGTACAGTCCTGAATGCCAATTTTCAGGCGAAGAGAATGGTTAATAGCAAGTGGACAAAGGGCCCTTCAAGTCAATATGATCTCACTGTAGAGATGCTCGCTCAACATAATCAAGTCCACTGGTGTTTGACTTCTTTAGGCTTAAAGAAAGGGTAAAAATAAATTCTAAGACTGCAAATATTATTGACTTTTTCCATCACAGTGGACTTCGTTTTTCTTGTTCGTTCTAAAATAGAAGTTAATACCTGCTTTCTCCAACCCAAGGCAGTAATTCGTCAGGTGCTTTCTACTGACAGTGAAAATGGCAACGGGGCAGACTGAGATGTTTGAAGTTGTCGGTAGAACTTGGTTTAATGGACAATGTTAGCGCTGTTTCAGAGAAAAGACCTAGCTAAGTGTGCATTCTTTCTTCTCGTGTTGTCATCTGTAAGACAAATCCTAGCATATATATGGTCAAGGAGTCAAGCACTGTCAAAGGCAGGTTATGTATGTCGATCCAAATATATACACATACCAGGCAATCTGCAAGGAATCTAATTTACCCATGAATTGGAGTTTCTCATTACACAGCCTTATGCAAGTTTGAGTTGTTAAATTGACGGGGAATGGTTATGGAAAATGGACACATATCTGATGATATTGCGCAGCATGCAGAGAAAATTGGGGTTACAGATTTATGCCTTTTTTTCTGCGGCAGCATGGAGTGCTTTTATTTCTTCGACGTCATCGTAGCTGCCAAGGAATATGGGTGACCGCTGATGGATCTTTGTAGGAACCAAGTCAAGCGCCTGGAGAAGTGGTTGATAGAGTTAGTTCAATATCCTGTGATTGCTAAATGAAGATGCAAAATTATCTCCGAGAGACACTGAGACATGGATTTTCAGAGAATGCTTTCCTACCCGTTCTTTCCCTGTAAAAGCTTGACCACCTGCTTGTTCCATCAAGAAAGACATCGGAAAGACTTCATAGAGGACGCTGCAGCAGAAAAGGTTTATAAGTCCCAGTTATACTTTCTTAACAGATAATCCTCGTCTATAAATATAGCACCAACTACTGCAATTCTATGCGTCGGAATGAGTTGGATATCTAACATACCGTAACTTCCCATTAGGACTCTTCTTATCCGCAGGGTACAAAAATACACCCCCATAAAGCAATGTGCGGTGGACATCAGCTACCATACTGCAGACATTAATAGTGTCATCGGACTAAAAACTCTATTTGGATGAAGGAAAGAGGTATCCTGGCATCTAGTCCATAACCTCTCTTAAACATGTTAGCAAACACAGAAGCTTGGATTATCCTAACAACAAGTCTACTTTCACCAACAGCTGTGGTAAGTGATAGAAAGTTTTAGATTCCAATTGCTAAGAAATCAAAGAAATTGTCAATTAATTAAAACACAGAATCTCATATAAGCAATAATTTCAGAACACAGGTCTCATGTTTCAGGAACACCATCGTCATATCCATTCAGAGGGAAAATTTGAGGGATAGTCTTTATTCTTCCCTGCTTTGTTGTATTATGGGGTACCAAAGAACAGTTTTGTAGATAAAAAGATCCTTTAAATGTGACCATCACATTAATGGTATCACTGCCCCACCGAAGGCTGTGTGCGATCTTAAGGAAATCAGCATCTGCTACATATGGTATTACTGCATTCTTCAAGAGCCAAACTCTGCTGGCAACTGAATGGCCAATTTCCAAAGTTGGCTAAATATTCTGAAGGTATGACTGAGTGTTTTTGTGAGGAAACTCTTTTTGTAGAACCTTGAGGTCACGGTTTGAAGGGTGGAACAGTCTCTTGCAAAAAAAAACAAGGTAAGGCTGCGTATTATAGACCCTTGTAGTCCATCCCTTCCTGGGACCCCACATATGGGGGAGCTTTGTGCACTGGGCTCCCTCCACCTTTTTTGTAGATTTTCTCAAACACTGGCTAATCCTGATGCACGTTTCCCCTTTGTTGCAATAGTTTAATATGGGAAGGAGATTTACAACAAACAACAATAATGCCCTAAAAATATAAGAAACAATAATTTTAGAAAAGAACCAAATCCTGATCAAACCACTGGTATGAAACTGATACGAAAGATCGCCACGAGGGACCTAAACCAGGTGAAATCAACAGATTGCATGTAACATCTAGGATTAATTTTGTTATGTGGACTTCAATATCTGAGAGATCACAGGAAGTTACAACTCATGATTTTGGGGATGGAATACAGAGAAGATAAGAAGTGGTCTATTGAAGAACAAGCCACCCTTGTCAATAAATTCTCTTTGCCGCCATCTCAGAACAGAAAGAATCCTATATATATATATATATATATATATATAACAGAGTATCCAAATACCTCCCAATGTATCTTAGAGACTTTGGAGATGAACCATCCTTGGGGAACTTGCATTGCTCCACATACCTGCGGGAGGAATGTTAAGGAAGTACACTCTAAATAACTAATAAATGAACAAACAACTAGAAAATTGATTTGGATGTACTTTGCTGTTGGGTCATCCCAGTTCTTGGCATTTCCTTCATTCACTGAATAAATTTTTCCTTTCTTTGGTATCTACATGGTAATGAAACAAAATGTAACTAATGAAGTTCTTACCGTGGATACTACAGACAATAAGTTACATAATACAACATCCAATACCATAGAAACAAACTTAAAAGAAAATCTGTACCATTTTTAAATCTTTAACTGATATTATAAAATGCATATGTATGATTAATCCGAAAACTAGATTCGGTCGTTGACTAGTCATTCAGAACATATAGTGAAAAAGATAAAAGCTGCATTCAAGATTGGTACTTTATCCCGGTGAAAAACTACCATAGACGCACCTTTATGTCTGGATGAGTTAGTATGAACTCCCCAAGAGATGGATCCAGAGTGAAGCCATTTACACCACTTCCAGTGCTCAGCACAAGCTGGAAGACATAACCTCTGAAATGATGATTGCATGAAATATGAAGCATAGGGCATGAAACTGCAAATAAAAGATCCATGAACCATTGGTTCCATAAAGATGATGAGGTTGGACATGCTAAGACATGACCACATACTCCCCCTTCATGGAGCGGATTTTAGAAGTACCAAGTTAAAGTTGAGGGTTCATGTCTCGTGCAGGTCAGGCCTTAAGGAACATTGGAAGTTGGCAAATGAAGAAATGTGAGCAATAAAGAAGGATAATGATGGTTAAAGTTACCGTGCAAGAGCTCCCGTACATGCAATAGCCAGCTGCCGCCATATTCTTCCCAGGTTGCAACACGTCATCCAGAGTTGGTTCTCCATCATGTTTCAATGTATAGATCCCAAAGATCTAGAAGCAAAAGAAGATTCTGTAACAGTTAAAGCTTCTTAAGAAAACATTGTCAGGACTTTATAAGCAACATTGGAGAAGTAATATTTCTGGTGATTTCTCTGTTTTCATATTTATAAAGTGATGATGAACAAGATCATCATCATCAAAGCCTTATCGTGATTAGGAGTTGGCTATGATGATGAACAAGATGATTTTGAAAAAACATATCAATCATGAACAAAAAGAAAACAATCTGTAGGATGGGGGTCATACAGTTCCAATTGAGACACCGCAGTCAATGTTGGAGGATCCATCCAAAGGATCAAAAACAACACAATACCTGCACTATTAGTACCCATCAAATTGATTCTGTTAGTATGTCTCAGGTTTCAAGGATTTAACATGGTTTAATGAAAATCAGATGGTATGAGTCAACACCTTCCACGCTTGGATGGCTCCACAAATGTTGCTTCCTCATCCTCTTCCGAAACAAGAATGCTCTGCATAAAGGGTTCAGAATCTTAAATGAAGTATTCACCACATGCACAAGGAAAACACATTTTTTTGGTAGGCTGCTTATTTCCAACCCATGGTAAACACATGGAAACACCCCAACAAGATCCAATATCTTGAAGTTGCACTACCGTTTAAGATATTCAAATGCTAAATCACTTTAACTGAGTTGCATATTGGGTGGGCGTCTGCGGACCTTGCATCTGCCAGCATTTCTCGTTTTAGTAACATAATTGACAGACTGCAGAAACTTACCGTCCGCCCACTACTTATCAGAGCCTTTACAAAAACTTCATTTGAAAGGACATCCAGTTTCTTCTGCTCTTCACCCTGCATTTCAGATCAGAGACATCACCCAGTCAGCACATATCATGAGACTGTTACAACCCTCATGCTCGCAGGAAGAGAAATTCATCCAGAAAGAAAGAAAGCTTGATCTGAAACAGCTGTAAGCTTTCCAAGTGATTTGTTTATTTAAATTGACCATTTTGAAGATAGTGGCCAGGCTATATTCTGACAATCTGAACTTTTACAGTATTTCCTGAAACTTTTGGTTCATGATTTCTAGTAGTCTTCATTGTATTTTAAAGAAGAATGAGGCTGAGATACCAAAACATAAACTAACTAGACCAAATTTTAGTAGTCTAAAACACAAGACTTCTTAAATAATGAGCAAACAGGGCAATCCCCTGTTCAGAATCTTTGAACTTGCCTGAACATTAGTCTCTCCAGCAAGTCCGATGAGTTTCGCAAGACCAGCCTGTTCAAGTAAACACTAGGAGATAAGCCAAAGTACAACAGAAACTGGAGAGAGTGCAAAGAGCATGCATTCACAAAAAGAAGAAAATAAGTGAAAAAACAAGAGCAACACAACAGCCTCAGAAAATGGGCCCTTACAGCAACATATGAACCCAATCAGCAAACCACCTATTGGAAATTATCAGTGGTAACTTCCAAAGCACTGGTAAACAAACCACACCCAATTATTCACCGCACAACCATCTAACATCTCTGTAAACCTCTTTGAGATAGTTGTACACTGTCTCAAGATTTGTTCCTTTAAAATGAGCGCGAGAAATTTTTACTCGCTTATTCTTTTGTGACAAAAAACAACCAAGGAAGCCTTCCTCATTGAGGTTTTCTTGGTTACCAAATTCCATACAAACACCGAAGCCCTAGAGGTTGAGTGACTTTATTCTCTACTAAGAACTTCATTTTACCATTTAAAACGACAAAGAAGAGAAAAAGAAACCTACATTCAGTTCCCATTAATAACAAGATTCTCACCGCGAAAACAACCCATTCCATGAATCGTAAACATGGATTCTTTCAAAATCGGAACTAGTATTGATCTATCGACCCTCACCATGCAAACACGAGAAATCATAACAGAAGGGATAGGAGTTCCCTCCACAGTGGTATCAATCACAACTAGCAGGCAATCGATTCCAATGAAATTAGTATAATCAGACAGAAACAAAGCATCGAAGAAAAGACCTTATTAACGGCAGTGCAGACGAATTTGCATCCAAGAACTATATGGCTAAGTAGAATGGTGAAATCTCCACGAGATTCAGGATATTTGGACTGCTCATTGAGAACGTAACGAGTAATCGTCATCAAATCCGTTCTATGAGCTTCCGCAGCGTGATCCATGGCCGCTAATCCCTCTTAATCTATCAGCTAGGGCTTTTGGAGCTCCTTACAAGATGAACAAGTGAATTTTGGATTCTTCTTATATTCGAGACCAAGAGCCTACTACTGCGTGTTATCTGCAAAGGTTAGAGAGAGAGAGAGAGAGAGAGAGAGAGAGAGAGAGAGACAGAGAGAGAGAGGGATAGAGCTATCTGATGTCAATGGAAGTGTCTGGGGACACGTGTCGCCTCGGGAGTGAGCGGATGATCTGGTGGTCGCCGTGAAGATAACGCCTCCCTCCGTCCGCTGCGCGAGCTTGGTTTCGCCTTTGTCTGGTGCCCGTCTCGAGGCAACGAACTTGCTCAGAATAGCAACGAAAATGATAATGACGGCAATTTAATGGGGATTTATTATGGCCGACGCTGAATGGGGTTTTAACTTTTCGTCCTCTTTCTTAAAATTGCGGGCCCTTTCAGAATCGATGATTCGCTAACTCAAACTAGGAGGTCAGAAATGATATTCCCACTCCCCCTTGATTAAATGCAGGCGTCCATATCATAGGCCCCAACTCTGTAACGGTCTAACCGCCTGTGACTACGAGGTTGCTTGCGCTCAATGGGACGTCCCCACGTTCAAAATCATTTTACAACCAACGGTAGGAGATTGAAAATCAACATTCTGCCTAATGAGATGTCCCTTCTCTGTTTAGCGGTTCTTCCTTCGTTTGCGGTAGGGGTATTTAACTTAATTCCTGAGGGAAGAAGAAGTCGATGATCCTTTTCTCATGCATGATTAAATGGTTTTATAGATCTAAGTCGTTCATCATATTCTGAGTGCTTTGTGTAAGCCTTTGGATCAAATTTTATGCATGTTGAATGCTTTTAGTTGAAAATCCCAACCTTCCATTTTTATTAATTTTTTATATACTTAAAATAAGTGGTTAAGATTTAAAATTGTCCAAATACATTAATTTCTTATGAATTTACTATTTTTGGTATTATCGAATATGATGAATAATTTAGATCTACGAAAACATTTTACTGTGCACAAGAAAATGATCATCTGATCGCCATGGGGGCTTTTTTCTAGGACTTTTTTAACTTTGATAGCTGGTCTATATGATGTGATTATCAATGCAGTTCCTTTCCTTTTGCACCAGATGATAACACACTAGATTAGCCTCTATCAATTTGTTTTGGCCATAAACATCCGTCCATTAGTGGATTTTACATCATCATCATTGTCATCAATGCCTAATTCTAATTAGGTGTCAATAAGAGTGAATTTACATACTTAGTTTAATAAGGGGCAGCCCCATGTAGGAAGCTCTCACCTACGCAGGAGGCGAGGAAAGGGTGAATCACAAGAGTCTATAGTACTTAGCTTTACCTTGCATTTTTGTAAAAGACTATTTCCATGCCTTGAACCTGTGACTTCAAGATTGCATGATGACAATTTTACTGTTGCACCAAGGCTGCTCCATATTAATATCTTACAATATATATTTGAATATAAATTTATTAGCGATATCAACAGCAACAACAACAAAAAGAGCTCCTGCCTATGCAGGGTCTACGTAGACTTGTGCCAAATAACTTGTAAACTTATCTAGACTAAAAGGGGCAATCTTGGTGCACGAAGCTCCTGCCTATGCTGGGCTTGGGGAAGGAGCAAACTACGAGAGTCTATAACATGCAGCCTTATTTTGTATTTTTGCAAGAAGCTGTTTTTACGTATTGAACTCCTAACCTCTAAATCACGAGATGACAACTTTACCGTTGTAACAAAGCTCCTCTAATAAAAATTTCATTAGAGTAGCAGAGATTTACCCTGGGTACCTTGTCTATGGCTGTAGAATCTGACTGTTTTATCACCTACGAGGGGCGCCCCAAAGTTCGTCAAGGACCGATCCCACCGGTTCGGCTTTTCTGTCCATCTTGATTGTCAGCCGGCCCTTAGTTAATAGGCCATCTGACGAATTATCTTATCCTCTCCTCCATGCGTCATTGATAACATTATAGAGAGAATAATTGTACAAAGACAACCTCTCAGCATATGCCCCTTGAATGCCTTGACTTTACCATGATTTCTTAATTGTCCTTTTCTGAAACTTTTTTTTTGCGTTTTTATGAGGTAAGATTACAAAGCAAATCACTCACACAATCTTAAATCTAATGTGCCCATGACCCGCAGAGAAAATATCAATTCAAACCAGGCGACGTATTTTAAAAGAGATGCCGAGTTGTCTGCGACTAATCCCTAAAGTTTACATGGTAATAAGTTTTACTGAATGTGATCGGATTTTTATAACACATATACAATATTAAGATATTGCCTGTTGGATTTGTAGAATATGTGCTGTCAATTGGACTTAGAGGAATGTGCAGAAGAATCAATGGCAAGTAGGAAGCGTGGGCTACTCTAGCTTTACAGCATAAAACAGAGCATCAGTTGGATCCTCCGACACTTTCCCATGTTGAAGCCACGCCCCTTCACATTGATAACTACTTTGCCACATTATGAATGGAGGTCCATATAATTTCACGAGCATAAGAAACCCAAAGATTAACAAGCTGGGCTGAATGTACAGTGTCAGTCTCAGCTGTTTGGCGATCTGCGGTGACATTCTTCTGTTTAGTAATCCAAACTATCCATATATTGAAACATAATCTCAGAGAGGCTTTGCCCAAATTGTCGCCTTGACTAGATGATCCTAAGAAATATCCGTTTGGATCTGATTGTATACTGTTGGATACTCCATTCACTGTGGATGAAATATCAAAAGGCTCTTTCTCAGTGTCATAGTGATGCTGCTCCTGAGCCTGACGGTTTCACAGTGTCTTTTTTTCCAGGAAGGTTGGGCATTTTTTAGAAAGAATAATTATGAATTCATTCAGGAATTCCAGATCAAGCATCGGTTCATCGTTTATTGTGTTAGTACCCAAGAAAACTGGAGAGTTGGAATTAAAGGAATTTAGGTCCCATAGTCTTGTAACCAGTGGTTATAAGATCCTTTCTGAAGTCCTTACTAATGGCCTGAAAGGTGTGATTCATAAGCTTGTATCTACCGAACAGTCAGCTTTTGTGCCTCACTAATAGCCTGAAAGACAAATCCTTGGACGGGACTGTTGCTGCATCAGCATTTGCAGGGTCCCAATGTATACATCAAATGAATAATTCGAATAAAGGAGGCATTTTATACAAACTTGATATTGAAAAAGCTTATGATCATATTGAATGGAGGGAGATAGATCAAATCATGGTGTGAATGGGATTTCCAGAGCTTTGGCGAAGATGGATACACATTTGCCTCAGTTGTGCCAAGTTTTCAGTTCTCATTAACGGATCACCCTGTGGTTTCTTCTCCGGCAGAAGAGGCATTAGATAATGTGACAACCTGTGGCCTTACCGGTTGACTATTGCGGGGGAAATTCTTTGTTGGATGATGAACAAAGTGGCTAGCAATGGTTTGATGTCGGGATTCCAAATTTCTAATAACAATATGCGGATGACACCCTCAATGTTTCTGATCCGGACAGTAACTTTGCGTTTAAATTGAAGGCTCTTCTCAAATGTTATCAACTCATGACTGGAAAAAGAATTGGCTTCACCAAAACTGGTGTGCTAGAGGGTGAGAATGGACAATTAGGCTATTCAGGAACAAGCTAATATCCTAGGATGTGATACGGGATAGCTGCCATAGTTTTATCTTGGATTCCTCTTTGTATTGGGAGACCAAGAATCAACATGTGGAATCATGTGATTGAAAGGTTTCAAGAGAGATTGGCTGATGGAAGAGATCTTATCACTCTCTTGGAGGCAGGATAACCCTAATTAAGGAAACTCTAAATAGTATGGCTCTTAACTGTATGTCTCTGTTTAAATGCCCCTCCTCTATTACTGCTGAATTGGAGAAAATTCAGAGAAGATCCCTTTGGGATGATTGTATGGGTAAGAAAAGAGTTCATCTTAGTTGGGATGTTGAATGTAGAACAAAATAAGGTGGGAAAGGTATTCAGGAATTTTTAGTCATGAACAAAGCGCTTCTGCTCAAGTGGCTTACGAGACTCGACAATGATAATCCCAGGCTGTGGAAGACTAGTATGAAAGCAAACCATGGTGATGAAAGTTGCTGGGGTATTCATGTTGACAGAGTGAAGAAATGGTATGCTGTTTGGAGAGATATTTGCAGGGAATTCAATGTTTTCAGGATCGTTCCTCCATTTTTCTCCGAAATGGAAACAAGAAAAGATTCTGGCATGATGGATAGCTTGATAACAGGTGCTGTCGAAGTGATCTTCAAAGAGCTTACAGAGTTTCTGCCAATAAAAATGGTTTTGTTCATTAATTTTACAACTCTCAGGGGGGGCTGTGGCTTGGAATATCTGAACTACTCGGACGCATTTTCAATTCAATTTGAAGAGGAGGAGATTGGTAATCTAACTGTTTTGCATCAAGGCAAGCTCATCATTCAAAGTGCTGGGGATAAACTCTGTTCGTTCAGCTTATGATGCTCTGAGACCAAAGTTTGATATGGCTGAAGAGTCGCTACCTCACCTCCTCGAGTTTGTGCGTTTAATTGGATCTTATCTCATTGGAGACCACCACAATGGACAACGTGCAGAAAAGAGGATGGTCAGGCCCCTCGTCATGTTTCTTCTGCTTCCGTGTTTTCCTACATTTTAGCTTCTCCTGGCAGCATGTTGTGGGCAGATTTAATATGGCTCGGGTCTTTCGAACTGCCCGCAAAATCTCATGGAACATTCGATTGTTCCAAAGGCCACAAAAAGAACCAGAAGATTATGGCATCTTTCTGCTGTCGCTACCTTTTGGTGCCTATGGCTGGAACGAATAATGATAATAATAATAAATAAATAAATAAATAAAAAGACAGCGGATTGTCTGTTTCATACGGTCCTCAATTTGGTTCGCGAATGGCTTAATCTTTCAAAGAATTCAAAGGAATCAGAGCTGAAGTTATCAATGGAAATTGGGATGAGGTGAGAGCTGAAAGGGTGCTCAAAACTAATATCGAATCGAAGTGGGAACCACCACCCCCCGGTTGCTCAAGCTCAATTTTTCTGGAGCTTGCTTTGGGAACCCAGGAACCTCAGGAATTGGCGGCCTGGTCAGAAATTCTCGTGGTCAATGTATTTTTTTATTTCTCGGGTCTGGTTCGATATGGGGATGCTCATCTTGCCGAACTAACAGCTGTGACCCATGGGATCAATTCCTCTGCTAGCTTCGGGTGGAACGGCATCATAATCGAAGGAGACTCTAAAAATATCAGTAGATGGCTCAATGGTTCTAGAGTTACTCCCTGGAAGTCTTGGGAATCAGTGGAAAGGCTATTAATTGTGTCCTCTTCCTCTTCCATCCACGCACGATTCTTATATGTGAAAAGATCGGCCAATACTGACGCAGACGTGCTGACCAGAGAGGAAGCTCAGCGCCAAGAAATTAGCGAAAGCTCCTTTCATGATGGCATTCCCTGATCTGTGCGACTTGTTTGTGCCCATGTGTTGATTTGTGTTTCTGGCCTTCTGCTCCGGGTAGGATGTGACACTGTTTTTCCAATTTCTAATAGGTGGGGCTGCTTGCGTTGAGGTTTTTGTTTCGGCAGCTTGTGATCTGTCTAATTGGGCGGATCTTTGTGGCTTGTTTCTGATCGAGTTTTGCTCTCATCTATATTGCTTCCGTACCTCTATTTCAGTAGGCTGCTTGATTCCCTGTAATCTTGGTTGCCTGCTGATTTTTCTAGCAGAAGAACAAAGGATTTTAACCTTCAAACAAGGTGTTCAAGACTGGAAATAACAGCCAACAATGTCCAGTGCAGCTGGTCATAGGCAACTCAGCGTGACTTTCTTTGTCATTCTAAGCAAAAAGGACAGACCGATACAGGAAACTCCAGTCTTACCTTGCAGTTTTTACAGGAGGCTGTTTCCACGCCTCGAACCTATGATCTCAAGGTCACACGACAATAACTATACCGTGCCAAGGCTCCCCTTCATTCTCTAAATAAGTAAATAGATAAAAGAAGGTAGTCGGAAAAGTCACTATCGTATCCTTTGATAATTTTAATCTCAGAATGTTGTCGATGATGCCAAACAACCCTGCATGTACTGTTGACTTTCAGTTAAGGGCACGCAATTTTGTCTCCGCTGGTGAATGAGATGACCCCGTATCATATTCTTACAACCGGACCCACGAGTTCCACCAACAAGGTTGGTGCAAAAAGATCATCAAAGTTACCTCATACATTACATTTCTATATTCATGCTCAGAAGGTATGAAGATTCCTCACCTCCCCATAACCAGATTCATACCTTTTTCTAGTCCCAAAGTCATAAGGAAAGTTCCAAGAGATCTCCCAAATTCCTTCTGAATGAATTTAGTTGTTTCCACGTCCATAGCAACTAAATTCTTGTGAATTTAGTTGTTTACACGTCCATAACAACCATAAAAAATTCATAAGAATTCCACATTATATATACTAACCTCATCTCATCCATCTCTCTCAGTTCTTTTCATATCTTCAAGAGACAGTCACTAACATGGCAAACCAAAAGTTCTCACCGATGATGCCTCTGCTGTTAGCTTTCATTGCTTTTGAAACCACACAAGCTTCATATGAAGCAAAAGATGCACAGGTAATTGTAGAAGGGGTTGTTTATTGCCAAAGCTGTGAGCGCTATGGATCTTGGTCATTAACTGGCGCCAAGCCAATTCAATCTACCAAAGTTGGAGTTGTTTGTAAAGATTATAAAGGTAGAGTTAGCTTCTACAAGGCATTCATGACTGATGCTAATGGCTACTTCTATGCACCATTACAAGGCTTCCAGGTAAAGCATTACTACTTGGATCACCCCCTTCAGTCATGCACTGTTCGCTTGCTTTCCTCTCCCAATCCTGACTGCAACCTCTTCACCAACATCAACTACGGAATGAATGGATCCCCACTTCGCTATGAGAAGAAAAGATTGATTGGGGAAAACTATGAAGCAGTTGTTTACGCAGCTGGACCACTAGCTTTCCGCTCTGCCAATTGTCCTGTGAAGACTCGCTACTGATGATTTTGCCACCTTGTTTTCTTAAATAATTCCCAGATATTGTTTTTCTCTAAGATTGTTTGAATGTGTGGGCAGTAGTTCTTGGAGTCTTTTCTCTTTCCACTAATCATCTAATTATGGGAATTTGCATTCTAAAGTCATTTTTCTACTATTTGATTCACAGTCTTAGTAGGCCTTCACTGCAGTACTAACTTCTGCCAAGTCATTACACAGGTATCAAATAGGTTCATGAAGCCTTTAGGAACATTATGTGTTTCTGGTTAAAGATATGGCCTATTATTAATAGACTACAATCTCAGTGTCCAAGAGACTGTGAGCTTGTGTTTCGGGCAAAGGATATGGTATATTATTCTTCTACTACAATCCCAGTACAAAAAGGGATCCTCTGTTGATAACCCTGTCAGGCTCATTTTCACGTGCTCATATACCCTTCCCTAGAAAACACAAGCTCACATATTGGTAATTAAAAGGATCAACATTTGGATTCTATTGAAGCAGCGAATGAGAAGAAAGATGATAACAAAAAAGAAATTACATGCCATGAGATATATTTTATTTCTGCATTAATGGGAGAATGCTTTGGAAGAATCCTTACAAACTCTGTACAACATATAAGATTATTTATGTGGATTTGTGCATTGAGCAAGAGCTAATGGGCTTTCCAATCTCAAAAGTAGTACCTGTGAGAGGAAAAGAAGATAAAACAAACTTAAATGCCCAGACATGAGGTAATCCAACATCAAGTCAACACACTCAATAACCAGAGAAGTCAACTTACCATCTAAAATCAAATCTCCTTTTAAGTACTTCCAATGTGGAATGGTAATTTTCAACTTTCTGAGAATGTAGTTAGAATCTGTACCATTTTCAGTTGATAGTACCCATGTGATCTTTTTCTTGATAGCAAGAAAAAGGCTTATCATGTTCTATCAACTTGATGAACTGCATCAGTAACACAATGTCATATTTATGTCGCACATAATAAAACACATCTCAACTATTAAATAACTAACATTAGAACAGCCCTATATGTATCACCTGTATGCTTAGTGGCTTAACATGCTCTTTTTCTTTTTCTTTTTCTTTGTCCTTCTCTTTTTGTTGTAATGCATGCATGACTTGTCCCCCATTTAGACAAGATAACTCTCACAGTCAATTCAGAAAGTTGGGACTAAAAACAATCTCTTAGATATAAGAATGTGATGAGTCCTATTTTCATGCACTTGTTTTGGTGCAAACCTGCGAAGTAACTTCTTGGTTAAGCCCATAATTTTGGTAATATGGAGCCATTTGATTTTTTAACATGGAAGTAAGAGTAGACCATTGTTTCCCTGTATATGTCATGGGTTAATAAGCCCTTGAAGCCAATCCTTCTTGTCAAAATAATTGCAAGGGGCCACTTAAAGCTTCAAAAGTGGCAAAATGCTAGTTCCTATTTCCTTCTTGACAGGTGATACACAAACTGTCATTCAGAAATGGTTTTGAATAAAGTCAGGGATTTCATAAGAAGAGTTCAAATTCAAGGTGCAGGATGCAGCTCCTAAATGCTGAAGATATTATTTCTGCTTCTTCAGAGCAAGTGTATATGCACAATATCCATATTATCAAACTAATGTCCAAACTATTAGCCAACCTTGGAAAACATCCAGGTTGCTTTGCAAACACTGACCATTATGCAATATACGTTGCCACGAAAAAACTAAACATGCAGGCACCAAAAAGAGATGGAACAATGCTGGACAAGCATTAAATAGTTACTATCAACTAGAATCTGTATAGTGTAAGACTATAATGCAAGATACATACCTGGGATGCTTTCAGTTCCACTTCCTCCCACTCTGAGGAGGGATTGGCTCCTTCTACTATTCCAGCTCCTGCATAAATTAACATGCCAAGGCCCTAGAATTCAAGATGTTGGGCACATAGCATTTTGATAAATGAGATGATCTGATGCACCCAAAAGAATAAAATGAACATACAGACTTTTTTGATAAACTATGCAGGTTGACAGAAGTAAGAGCCTCTTCACCCAAAATCTGTTGCTTCATAAGTGTACTTAAAAAGGAACAAGGCAAGGAAATCTTTTAGGAGCAGAAAATTGGTTATCTCAAAATATTGGGAAGGATCCTGTCCATGGAATAACCTCATTCATTTTCAAGTACCTTCTATACTTGCATCATGTTCTTGTAGTACTTGTCAATTTGTGGGAGATCTATCGGAGTCATTAGAGCAGTGTTCTTTTCTGCCCAACAGGAGTTCTTCTTATTCCAAGAAAGTCAAGGCATTTAGGAATAGCTGCAAGACAAGCTTACAGACATAATTTTCTTCTCTTTGTTTTTCTAAATAAAAGAAGTCTCTGATGAAAATACACGAACATGAGAGCAGGCTTCATTTTCTAGAATACATGAAAGTTTCAGTGGGCTACATCCAAGGAGGACAATGTTCGTGGCACAATTTAGCAGCGCGAGGAAAACTATAAAACCAGAACACAAGATGACTCTGCGTGGCTCTTATGGAACATTATGTTAATGCTTCAAAGATAAAATCTCTAAGTGTAGTAAGAAGTTCACTTAGAATACCTTTCCCACTAGAGCTGATCTAATTCCAACAGCAAATTCCGTCTCCCTTCCTCCAAACCAACCAACAGGCCCAGCATACATTCCTCGGTCAAACATTTCTGGAAAAAACATGAGGAAAGAAAAGGTTATAATGACAAAAGACTTCACGTATCATTCAACATCTAACTAAGAGATTGACATTACTGCTCGCTTATTTTTGTGTGCTGGTGCTGTGGATTCCTACATTCAGACTTCCATCTCCAGTGTACTAGAACTACTGCATGGAATTTTATGTCAAGGACCTGGATTTTCATATCTTTGAAGTTTCAGAAAGTGAAATTTCCCAGTCACTTTTAGCAGGAAATATAGGTTTGAGAGCAGAAAAACAGAGAATCAAAACTAAAGGGAAAAAAAATACCAAGTCTAAAGAGAAGAAAGGTACGAATGCAGCAAAGGAATTCTAAACTTTTATTTATCAGCCATCCTTTACATGTATAATACTTGGAATAAACAGAAAATTAGTAAATCTTTGAAATTCTAGCAATGCAAGTCGTGATCCACAAAATCACAAACAGACTAACAATTTCCTAAAGAATAGGAACAACTTATTAACTAGGAATACTTATTCAAATATCTGAAGTAATAAAAATAAAAAAGGCACGTGCAGTCTTGAAGCAAATATTTAACACTCCTCCTTGCTTTAGGAACTGCAAACTCCAATTCTCTGCCTTAAAAACTCAAACTTGCTAACGGGAAGTGGTTTTGTGAACGTCTGCCAACTGATCTTCAGAATTGCAGGAAACTAAAGTTACTTCTCCATTTTGCCGCACCTCCCTCAAGAAGTAGAGCTTGATGTTGAAATGTTTAGTCTTCCCATGAAACACCGGATTGTTTGAGATTGCAATTGCTGCCTAATTGTCAACAAAAATCTCTGTGTTATCATTTTGCTCCATATGTAAATCACACAAAACCTTTTTCAACCATAAAACTTGATTTACTGCTGTTGTTGCTGCTATGAATTCCACCTCTGCAGTGGATTGTACTACAATCTCCTGCTTCTTTGAGCACCATGAGAAAACTCCTGAACCAAGGCTAAAACAATATCCTGAAGTACTCTTCATGTCATCAATGGATCCAGCCCAGTCACTATTCGAGAATCCACACAACTTGAAGTTTTGACACTTCTCAAACTTGACACCATAATCAATAGTGCCTTTGATATACCTTAATATTCTTTTTGCTGCTCTTAAATGCATTGCACTAGTACAATGCATAAATCGAGATAAGAGATTTATAGCAAATAGAATGTCCGGCCTTGTTGCAGTGAGATACATTAGGCATCCAATCAAGCTTCTATAATAACCTTCATCAACTTTATCAACACCATCTTCCTTGCTTAGCTTTTCTTTTTTATTCATTGGTGTGCTTATTGTTTTGCACTCCTCCATCTGAAATTTCTTCAGTATTTCCTTTGCATACTTCTTCTAGCAGATGAACACTTCATTTTTGCTTTGTTTGATTTCCATTCCAAGAAAATAGGTCATAAGACCAAGATCTGTAATTTCAAAAACCTGCATCATTTCTTGTTTGAACTCCTCAACCAGCTTTGTATTATTTCCAGTCACCAAAAGATCATCAACATAGAGGGACACTATGAGAAAGTCATTGCCCTTATGTTTCATATAAAGAGTGGACTCAGATAAGCTTTTTACAAAGCCGAAGCTCAACAAATGTTCATCTATCCTGCTGTACCAGGCTCTTGGCGCTTGTTTTAGGCCATAGAGAGCCTTTTTGAGCAAGTAGACTTTTTCTTCTTCACCTTGCTTCACAAATCCCTCTGGCTGCTCCACATATATTTCTTCCTGTAATAGACCATTTAAAAAAGATGATTTGACATCTAACTGGAACACTTTCCAGCCTTTTTGTGCTTGCTATTTTTAGCAGCAATCTGATTGTGTCTAATCTAGCAACAGGAGCAAAAGTATCAAAATAATCAACACCAAAAATTTGTGCATACCTTTTAACTACGAGCCTGGCCTTGTATTTGTTGATGGAGCAATCTGCATTAAGCTTTGTTCTGAACACCCATTTCACTCCAATGACTTTTCTATCTTCAAGCCTGTCAACCAACTCCCAGGTTTTATTTTTCTGAATCATTAGCATCTCCTCCATTGCTTTCTTCCATTTCGGGTCTTTAAGTGCTTCTTTATGGCCAGCAAGTTCGCATATTGCCACATTACATCTATGATAGATGTTTGAAAGTAGCCTTGTACCTCTGATTGGAGGATTATCTTCCAACTAATTCTGTCATTGGTCTGTTGTTTGCGCTTCAAGAAAGTTGTCTTTTAGATCTTGTGAGGATCCACTTGTTCTTTGTAGATTCTTCCAGTCCCATTGCTCGTCCTCATCAAAGTGTACATCTCTAGTGATAGTCATTTTTCCTGTTTGCGGATGATACACTTTGTAGGCTTTTGAAATTGAACTATAACCCACGAAGATGCCTGGAATTGCCTTCTTGTCAAGTTTGTCACGCTTAACATGCGGAACATGAGCAAAACACACACAGCCAAACACTTTAAGAAAGCTTAGAGAAGGTTTATACCCATACCAAGCCTCAAATGGAGTTTTATCTTCCAAAGCATTGGTTGGAAGTTGATTTTGCAGAAAAAATGCTGTGTTAGCTGCCTCTGCCCAAAATTTTTTAGGCAACTCCTTCTCATGCAACATACATCTGGCCATCTCCATTACCGGTCTATTTCTCCTTTCGCTAACTCCATTTTGTTCTGGAGTGTAATGTAATGGCCCACATTTTTGAGAAATAGAGAAACATTATAATTATAAATTATGCAAATTTTTAAAGTCATTTATTTATTATTATGGTATAAAAGTGAGTTAAAATAAACCTAAACAAATTTCTTAATTTTAAATCATTAAATAAATTTGGTATAGTTAGAATATTACTAATAAAAAAAATTTATCTAGCAAGAGTTGAAGACCTAAGCTAAGTGAGGTTTAGACTTCAAGTTACCTCCTTGACCGTTTTTAAGAAGAAATTATGTTTTTATGTTAGTTAATTTTATTTTATTAATTAATTATTTGGTTATTACTAATTTTTGCCATGTGGACATCTAAATATGGAAACCCACATGATACCATACACATTCCATGTGAGGGAAATGGGAGAGTAAATTAATTAGAAAACTGTTACAAATAACTAACATTAGATGATAATCTGACGGTTATAGACAAAGGAAGTAATAAATAAACAATTATAAATCTGAGCCTTTAGTGATCCAACGACTGAAAATAAAAGATGTCGAAACTGAAAACAATCGACGATTGAGATTAGTAAACTCATTAAACTAAGTCATATATAATAAGTTACAAATGTGTAAAAGAAAAGGGTTAAAAGCTGAAATGAAATAAGGAAGTTTTCCTTATTTCATTAAACACCTGAAAGAAAGAAGAAAATGTAGAAGAGAAGACGAGAAGACGAGAAGACGAGAAGAAAGAAGAATAAGAAGAAGATTTTAGGGCTTTTTGCATGAAAGCCTAGAAGAGGAAAACAGGAGAGGAAGAAGGGTTGTCTTTTCTGCCAAAAACGTAGGGAAGAGAGGGGAGATTTTGGGTTTTCTTTGTGAAGAACCAAAGAAGAAGAAGAAAACAGAGAGCATAAGAAGAGAAGGAGAACTAGGCCTTTTGCATGGAAGCCCTAGAAATGATACCTGAAGAGGGAAAAAGGAAATAGCATTTACAGGTAAGGGGAAAAGTGGGATTTTACTTGTTTAGGTTTAACCTCTTGTTTATTTTATTTTTTTATTTAAGAATCGGTAGCCGTATTGTTATATTTAACTTCGTTTGTTACTGAAAATTGTTAGTTTAAATCTCTGAATCATGTTTTGTATAATAATAATCTGTTATTCTAAACTTTTAAATAAAAAAAACTATGTAACTGAAATTAATTTTGATTTTTTTTGTTGAAAATCAGTAGGTTTAAATCTGTAAATAATGTTTTGTATGCTAACCATTTGTAATTCTGAAGTTTGCAAACAGTGATTTTGTAGTTGAAATACATTCTAAATTTTAGTAGAAGCAGTAACTTAGATTTTAGAATCATGTAGATCTGATATAGAGAAATTTCTAACAGAAACCATATGATTAAAATAAATTACAAAGTTTTTTTTTACTAGAATGATTAGTTTAAAATTCCTGAATTATATTTTGTGTTTTAGCAACATGTTATCATGGAACTTCCAAATAACAATCTAGAAAAAAAAAAAAAAAATCTTAGTTAGTAAACTACATATATATGAATAGTTATGTACTTTAGACTATGATAAATTAATTTATACACACACACACACACACACACATATATAAACTGATTTGATTCTAAAATTAATTCACTTTAGATTTGTTTATTGAATCATGCTTGAAACCTTTAATGAAAAATTGTAATGTTGAGAGAATTATTTAATAACTGTCCATATGTTATTGTTCTCTGTTATATGATAGATAGTTTATTAGATTTATACTGTTTAAGTTTGATGTTTAGTTAACAGAAATTGATGATTCCAAATCTATTTTAAAGTTAAGGATTGATTTAGTACTATAGTACACGATCTGCTATGACTTTGATATTGCATAAGAAATTAACCAGCAAAATCCTATATAAATGAAACTTGTATTTATCTATTGAATTGGACAACAGTTTATGTATTGGTCCTTGTTTTCTTTTTATTATATGATCTAGTCTTGTAAAGAATGTAAATTTTTGAAGCAATCGGCCTTTTCTACTATAGTTCTAAATCAATAAACTTTAGAACGTATATATACATAGTTTTATGCATTTAACTATGATAATTCAAATCTATAAACTATGTTGTGATTTAATTAAATTAATTGGTAAGAATAACTAGATTTCTGACAGCAGTATTTAATATATGGCATTGATATACTAGCAGTCTCCAAATAAAATCCTATATTGATATATATAGAAAGTTAGAAACTTTCTATACTAACTAGCTTATGAGACTATTTTATCAAACTGTCTAAGAAAAGTAACTCCATATGATGGAGGCTATTACTAAGGTTCATTATTAGACATCTTTCTTAGCATTTAGTAATGCATTGGAAAGATCAATCACAAAACAAACAGAATTGTTGTTAGACTTTTTAATTCAGTCATTAAACTTGTATAAATTTTATTTAAGAGTAGATCTGCCATTCACTAGTGTCTTCTCAACATTTAATGACTCCATACAAGTACTAAACTAGTATAGAGTCAAAATTTCCTAAAAAGAGATGGCACAAAGTTTGGATCTTGACTACTAAATCTTAAGCTAAAGGATCAAACTAGTAACTATATTCAGTTTACTTTTATTAACTATAAACTGTTTATCTTGAAGAATATACATCATCGATACTACAAATTTACATAACACAAAAATTTATAAAACTAGAACTTATGATCCTTACGAAATTTTTAATTAAAAATATTGTCTATTACTCTAAATGTTATTATATATAACCATCTTAAGTATGAATACTAAATAGATAAGAGAATAAGAGTGCAGAAAGTGCTAGTATACATTAGTTGAAAATGTTAACAATAAAATTTATTACACACACACACACATATATATCATATCTCAATTTATTTGTAATTCAATGATGGGAATCTTTGAATTCTAGATATAATGTAGTAATGGTTTTAAAGAAATAAAAGATTTTGATTGAACCTCATAATTTTGATTTTGTAAAAGAAAAATTATGATGCGAATGATTTCTTGAGAAAGGTGTTGTATTCGGAAACGTTTTAATGATTATATATTAGAATTTTATTGTTATGTTTAAATACGTAGCTGGATCTATGGAATAATAAATTAGGCATACATATAAATATTAGAAATAACTCGAGTTGTCAGTTAGACTCTCGAGAATTGTTTTACATCGGGTGAGTGGTCGGTTAGACACTCATGCTAGCTGTGTATGACATAGGACCAGCTTGGCCCCTGGTTCCTTTTGATATAGATACCAATATATGATTTATGGGTGGAGGACATGGGATAGACTCCATCCTGTATTGATCCGTTCCTTCCCATGGAGGCGGTGTAGTGGCCGTGGTATCCAGGCACGATTCTGATACATAGCAAAGCCGCAGCTTGCCGGTGGGTATTATGTTTTAAATTATTATTTTTTATGTGAGACATGTTCACACATGTCAAGATATCCTGGAATATTAGTGATCAACTTTGATAGTTGATGTTTCGATAGATTGTGATTAATGATGCTGAATTGTTTTATTGAAATCTCTATGTCATTAGAGATTTATTGAATTTTATGAACAACGTCTTGGGATGTATTAAGTTATACTTTACAATTCTATTCTGAGTGATTTGATGTATATGGATATTGATGGAATTAATATGAAAATCTTATATCCTATAAATTATACTGAATAGATATGGATTTTGATTGACATGGTTTTATCTAACCTTGTAAATTCCTATTGTGAGTCGTCGTACTCACCCCCCTTACAACCAACAATTTCAGGTGGAAGTTCTAACAAGGACAATAAGGCAACTGATTGAAGAGATCTTTAAAACTAGCAAAGGGTGTGACAACATTTACTTTCTAATTGAAATAAAGAGTTGTTTGGTTGTTATTAAAGATACATTGTTGTACTTAATAGTTGGTAGATTTTGACTAATGAGTGTGTTTGGGGCTGTGACTAGTATACAGTTCTGAAAGAAAGAAAATCTTTAAATCCTTATATTATATTAAATCTTATGAATGCTATCAGGTATTTTTGCAAAGCATGCATTAAATGCTAAAGTCCGAAAAACAGAGGAAACTTTGCCTAATTTTAGATAAAAATGTATAATTTTAGTATTTAGATAAAAATGTATACTTTTTCTTCTTGTTCTTTCCAACTTCCTGGTGCTTGGCTGGCAGGGCTCCTTCAACCATACAATCTTGCCTCATAAGCCTCCGTTGCTCTTGGGCTGTAAGGCATTTAACAGCTCTGCCAAGGTGATCTTAGACCGATCCTTTGTGTTCTCCAAGGTGGTTATAGATGCCTCATA
Organism: Warburgia ugandensis; assembly: GCA_035236585.1. Taxonomy (NCBI): domain Eukaryota; kingdom Viridiplantae; phylum Streptophyta; class Magnoliopsida; order Canellales; family Canellaceae; genus Warburgia; species Warburgia ugandensis. Next base: position 9,832,231 of record CP141126.1, read on the forward strand.
TCTTTCAGGCAGTGTTACAAGAATTTTCTCTACAATTCTAGAATCAGTAAGTTCGGTGCCTAGTAACCTTACCTTGTTGACAATGTCAAGTAATCTGTCTGAGTACTCTTTGATTGTCTCAGACTCTTTCATCTTTTGCAACTCTAATTCCCTTATTAAATTCAGCACCTACATGTCTTGTATCCTTTCATCTCCTCCATATTCTTCCTTCAGATAATCCCAAACTTCTTTTGCTATTTTGAGAGACATAATTCTCGTGAAAATGGTTGTCGAAACAGCAGCAAATAGACATGCTTTTGCCTTTGACTTCCTGGTTTTTCTTTCCTTTTGACTTTTGATGTGGGCCATGGTGGGATTGTTTGACAGCGGAGGAACTTCATAATCCTCTTCCACGGCTTCCCAAAGATCTAAAGCCTCCAGGTAGGTCTCCATTTTCACTTCCCAGAGCTAATAGTTTTCTCCATCAAAGACAGGAGGAGCAATTTGTGAAAAACTGGCTTTAGCTTCCATTTCACAGATCCCTTAAGAAGAGAGCTCTGATACCATATTGTAGGTTTGAGAGCAGAAAAATAGAGAATCAAAACTAAAGAAAAAAAAATACCAAGTTTAAAGAGAAGAAAGGTATGGAATGCAGCAAAGGAATTCTACACTTTTATTTATCAGCCATCCTTTACATTTATAATACTTGGAATAAACAGAAAATTAGTAAATCTTCAAAATCCTAGCAATCCAAGTCGTGATCCACAAAATCACAAACAAACTAACAATTTCCTAAAGAATAGGAACAACTTATTGACTAGGAATACTTATTCAAACATCTGAAGTAATAAAAAAAAAAAGTCACATGTGGTCCTGAAGAAAATATTTAACAGGAAATTTCACTTTATAGTTTAATATTGTCAGTGCACTATGATTTTCCCTAGCAGGTTTCTCTTTGCAAATTTGTGAATATCATTGGAATTTTCAGAACCAAATTTTCAGCAAGATTCTCACAATTCTCAGGGGTTTTAACAGGTTTTTATTGTCAAATTTATTTTACATACCCACTATAAGGAAATGCAGCCATCCAATAACATATTGATGCTCTCAGGTAATCATGTAAGTTGAACTCCAGCAATAGAAATCTAGGAAAACAGATAATTTTGAAATGCAGAATTTGATGTAATGGATGTCATAATCATATACCATTTTCTGCTATAAATCGGCGTGCCTCCTCTGCTGGAAATCCACAAATTGCTGGACTAGGATGAAGAGATGACAAGATGTCAAACTGCAAAACAAACCAGCCAAAACACTACCTTTTCTTAAGACAGTATTCTGATAAACAAACATATAAACTATGCAACAAAAGAGGCAGAACTCATGCAAACCAGACTTGAATATCTTACAGATAACTATAGCATAGTCATGAAGGTATTGAGTTCTGGAATGACACTATCAAGCATATACTTGATAAAACATATGTGAAAAGGAGTACTACATGCAAGTAAGCAGCAAAGCAGTTTGTTTTCTTGAATGGTGATCGGAATGGCAACCACAACCTCTTGGTTGTGTAACTTATGAAATGAGGCAGTCAACCAACTTGGCCAAGCGGCCCAAGTCCACCAAGAAAATGAACCTAGCAATTATTCCCTTGACCATATATAAGCTTAACACCATGACACCACTACTGCATTGCATTTAGAGCTTACCTCATCATCTTCACTCCTTAACCTGCCTAATAACTGTGCATACAGATGCTGCACTCTAGGAAGTTTTCGAATTGCTTTCTTTGGCTCTACCAATACCTGGTTGCATATATTCTACACAGAACAATCTTTTAGAAAGACAGGGTTAATACACACTAAGTTTTAAGCAATTCTAGGAAATAAAAACAGAAATAAATTACACCAAGAAGTTAGATAAATGATAATTCAAATTGTCTGTACAATCAGTGCTGATATGACTGTGCAAAAGAACTATTAAGCATTTGTAAGATGGCATTCAAACTAACTTGCCTCAAACTTTTTCCTAATGCTCTCTCGTACTATGGTAAACTCAAGGTGGTCTTTAGGACTGCAAAAGAAACAAGAGAACACCAATATGCCCTATAAGCTTTACTGAATAATTCAAATAACCTAATTGTCTGATTTGAGAAAGCAGAAAAGTCTCCAGCAGTTAATCAGTTCCCACAAAGAGATGTATATCAAATTTGAATGCATAACATGCCAAGCGGATCTTAAATGGAGGCTGAGAGATCTGATGAAGCATCCTCTTCATTCCTTCAGCTTTTAACTAATGAGAGCATCATGGACATAAGAGATAAACAAAATGGATGCTTCATGATCATGTAATGCAAGGACTATTACAGATTATGAATTTTGAACCATCATAACAAGGTAACTTTGGAGTTTAGAGAGAGAGAGAGAGAATCAGAGAGGAGGCGGATGTGGTTGGGCAGACAGGGGAAACATGCTTGTCGAATCGCTAGATAGACAATTCTCGTCATACACAGCAGCCATACTTCACATGTACCAAATATATGGTATGGGTGGCAAGGCTTGAAAAATAAGAGCCTCAAAAGGCTAACTAGAAAAGCTCCAGCTCTTAGAATGGAAATGATAGACAGAACCTTTTACATATCAAAGAAATTGCATCGGTAAATCAAAATATATTTAAGAAGGTAGAGTTAGACAGCTTCATTTGAACAGTTCACAATGGAAATTGGTTGAATGGAAAACAGAAACTACAAAACCTGAATTCAGAATGCACCTGATAAGTAGATCACGTTCAATTTGAAGATCTAGACCTTTAGACCCACCCCTAGCTCGAGTTCCAGCTAATGCCTCACTTGAAATGTTAAGGCATTCCCGATGAAACAGTTGTTCTGGCTATTCATGAAGTTGTCATAGCACAAATAAATTAGTTAGAACATTGTCATTAATAAAAATGTAATTATGATTGTGACCTGTCATGCAAAAAGAGTGAAGTTACAGTCTTTATGAAACAGAGTACATATAGCTCATAACTTTTTCAGTACTGAACATATTTTTTTTTCTCTACAATGTGCATCAACAGTCAAGACAAAGAACAAAGATCTATTTCAAACTTCCCACAAGTCCATGCCTTCTTTTCTTGAATGATCACAAAATTCATTCCTTATATATAAAAGAGATTTCATTCCAAGTGAACACAGAAAAGTATAAGAAGACTGAAGCATTCAAGGTAAAAACTTTTACAGCAGTTGCAAGCTAATCACCTTACATGGCAACTGAGTCTACTTACAAGTTTGAGTAACCATGTTACTGTAGGATAAGTCTGTAATTGATTTTGAATAATATGCCAAACAGTAAAATGCCAAGAACTAGCTTGTAATATTCTAAGCACAATATGTACTTAATAAGTCTTTAACTTAAACAGGGCATATATGATGTACGATGGTTAGAGAAAATGCTACGACAGAAAGCTTTAGTGCGTAAAAGATTCAATTATTGAAAAAGTTTTTTTTGTGCAAGAGAACAATACTAAAGCACCTTTTGGATAATTTGATGAATCAACCTGTCATGATAAATTTTATGACTTATGAGATGAATAATTTCAGTTAACTAACTTTTTCAATTTTTTTACGTTATGATGTGTCTCTGTTCTGCCAGATTGGACCTCAGAAGTGAGGGATTGAATGGCTGCAAGCTGACTGTTGACCATACTGTATCCAGAACATGATCTGGGAGAACTATTCACCAAATTCCAGTCCCTAATTACAGTCAAAGTTGATTGTTCAGTGGCTGCAAATTGATCATACTGTCTCCAGATGCAACTCAAGCTTCTAAATGAAGAAGCCCCTTCAATGTGCATAGGAAATGCAGTCAATGCATATGACTGCAGTGAGCAATATACAACAATTCAATGTGGATGCCCTTGAAGAATCTGTGGTCTTCAGCAACAAAAATCAGGGAAGGATAGACTACCATAAAGTTTCATAAATTACAATGATCTTTTCACTGTGGCACAACTTCCCTAATAGTAATAACCTCACAGTACAGAACCAATAATTAAAGCAGGCCAGATTTGAAAAGGCACACAAGTTAACAATCATGAAAGATTGAAGATTATGGGAATGTAAAACATAACAACTGCACTAGAGATCTTTATAAATATGTTTATAGTACTAAACAACAAAAAGAAAGGAAAAGCATAATCTTCAAATATGAACATACAGTATTCCCAATAAATGCTGGTGCATTTGGTGGCTGGATGCAAAACTGATATGCATTTTGACCTTCAGCCTGTTTACAGTAGTTCAATTAAATTACTGAGACAAAGGCTAAAACAAAACTATATAGAGGGGAATTTGAAATATGAACGTCCATATAAAGAATGATACCTGTAGACAAGCTAAAAGTGCTACTGGGTCGACACCAGTATCAGTAATAACCCTACTGCTTCGTGCAAGTACAACCTGAAGCATTATTAATCAATTTAGTTAGAAAAGATAATTACAAGAGAGATAAAAAGGATGAGAGGAAAGAACAATTAGACCAAGAAGGAAAAACAACATAGATCCTGTTTCTGAGTCATTACTACAGGCTAGAAAAGATTGCTGTGGTTTAATTGTTAGGAAAACATATTTCTTTGACTACAATACCAAGAAAAAGCCGTGTTTTGAGGAGAAAGATTAAGGCATCACACATATTTCATGATGATAACTACATTTGCAAATCCATTTAACCCAAGTTTCGACTTCAATATCCATATTGGTCACCCTCACAATTGAGAATATAAAACATTAAACTCTACAAGAAAATGTTGCTCCAATAAATCACAATAATTTCAGAATTCTCCATGCTAAATTCTAGTAAACACATTGGTGATGATTTCGGATTACATACGTTACACATGATGAAAGAACTAATTAGCAGTACAGGCAATAACAAATGACAGAATTAGCTATGATAAGCTAAATATATGTAATAATATAATACATGTTCAAATCCTGACTGTACAGTATAAATAAACCATATATAGTTTAATATTCATCAGAAACATAGCCAACAACACATGCATTAAATACACTAGATGAGCTTCAGTAAGGTGATGCTGTTGGTCTCATGTCTCATTCTTAGTAAATTTCTTGTATAAGAGAAAAATCAACTACTACTGTCTATGATATCAAGGTGAAACAATGAAAGTATAGCAGGCGAGTACCTTAACTAGTCCTGAGCTTCTCCTGTTTATCATCTCTAAAGCTTTCTTAACAGCAATGTCCCAAGATGACTTGTTGGGGACATGATTCTTACTAATAATTGTTGTTCTTAGAACTTCCTTCCGTAAATCCACAAAAGTGGAGCAGATCTGCTTCATGAGTAAGACTTCAATATATAGATGATGACATTAATACAATCACCAAGGACAAATCGATCCATATTCTAATTGAGACCTGGGACATTGTACCCTGTAGCACGTCTACTGCATTTCCCCACGTCCACTGAAGGTTGTCATCCCATGCAATGGTAGTAGCAAGCAAGGAATATCCTTCAAGCTCAGCAAACTCAACCTGTCATTCAGGTTCTAGCATTGTGCTATTTAAATTCTCAGGGATAGATAGTTAAGAAACATGAGATACACGTAAGAAAAATTCTTGTGACCATAGGAGAAGTACTGGCAGCAATTTCTTTGGAGGGAAAAGGAAAAGCCCTACCTGGGGAACAAGAAAGTAAAATGAACCAAAACCCTCCCATTCAGAAGAAATATGTGCCCTTGCATCAAAGCGCATTGCTCCATATGCACGAATCAGAGGGCAATTCTTTGAGAGGAACCTTCATAGAGAAAATTATAGTAAGAATCAGAATTAAGTACACTAATCCACTTTCTTCTCTGCTGCCTGAGTTATTATTAGTTTATGAGTTTAGTGTTCTGTTGTCATTCTCTTTGCTTAAGATGTGCTTACACTAGTCGCAACTATAGTTAGAATGCGAAAAGAAACGTATTTATTTGGAAACTGTATACATAATTAGCCTATGATACAGAGAGCCAAGAAAAAATATTGTTTTATATCTTTTACACTTAATCTCACCAATTTATTCATGTTAGTATTTTCTTGTATTATGGGAGGGTTCATGTAGCTCATGTCCAGACAAGGGAAATCTTTGGTAAGACTTCTGTTTAGTCTTTGGTACCTTAGCTGCCTTCTTTGCTAGTTTAACAGTGTATGTATTCCTTATTGTCACATATCATGCATGTACTTTTTTTGGCTTCCTTTCTCTTTTTTATTTCTCTTTTGATTTGTTATTGTGGATAACCATGCAGTATTGAGGATGTTCATGATGCTATGAATGGTCTGTTGGGGTTTCATCCCAGCCAAAACCACCAACAGAATATGACTTTATCATGTACTCCCCATCCACAGATTTACACGGTGACAAGTTATGTCATCCAAAAAGCATTAATAGTTCCTAAAACTCAAGTAGTCAAATTCTAAGCAGAAATAGGAAATAATGGTTAAAAAAGTGTTCCTACTTGGAAACTATTTTTCTGAGCCAATAGATGTTAAAGAAACTGAAGGTGGCCATATTGTTCTTCGATGAGTCAATAAATCAAAACTAAAATTAGCATTGTGGACTTATTTGTTTGCCCAAGAATGAGTAACCCAATTGCCTTTCATATATATATATAGCAGATGGATACACACAAAACAATAGAACACTTAAATATTGACTGAAGAATTATGGTATTTTCATACATGGAGTGCAAGGAACAAGAAGAGAAAATAATTCTTATCTTGTGAAAACTATTTTCATGGTGGATAAATTATTACATGTTATCATAAATACCTCTTTATACACCTCCAATCTTTAAAACTAAATGGACGAAACTGTTGAAAGAAAACAGCAGATCCCACACCAGCAACACTGACCAAGTTTGGTCCTTGGGCATTCTGGTCATGGCCATTAGTTGTGCCCAACAAGAGATTCAGTTCATTGCTCTGACCTCTGCCAGAGAAGAAACAACAAGGGTTCTGACATTGTGCATGGAGCCAATCAATAGCTTCTATCTGTTGTTTGACAGGAACCTACATAACAGTGCCATTGATACTTGCATCAAAATGTCAGGAAGTACACATGTGAGTAGAAGTATGCAACTGAAAATACATTATGCCCTAATTTTTTCTGCATTAGTACATGACAGAAAAATAATTCTGACACTGAGAAAAACATTGCTAATTTATAGGAGTTTGAATAAAAAGGATATGAAACAACAGGAAATGTATCTATCTTTGGAAAATTACTTTCCAAATTTGAAAAACTAGCATTATGAAGTAATGCTTTTAATGTCATTATTTTGAAGGGACAAGAGCTTCTTCCTGCTAAGGACTGGTTTAGCTATCCTCTGATGACCTTGAAAAGCCTGCTCCCAGTGGTGGAAACACTGGGACTGGTTCACCCATGACATTTCAATGTAAACCAGTTTCTGACAAAAGTAAAACTCCAAAGAAATACGAACTCCCATATATGTATAGATAAACGCTGAGACTCGCAAGATCCCAATAATAGTAACTGTTACTAACATCTCAATCCATGTCCAGTAGAGTAATCTGGATAACTATCAAGCTTTTACATGCGCATAATACAATGGTATGGATTATTCATCAAGCTTTTACAAGTGCAGCGCACTTCCAAGAGGTCATGAAATGTCTTACATCTAGCATGATGTAAAGGCTGATCAATGCTATCCAAATTCCCTAAAGTGGATAACCCGAAGCCTGAAAAACTGGATTAACTATTCATATCAGTGGCTTTGAAGTGGATAATTGCACCTTTTTTGCTTTCCACTAGTAAGCCACCAATTCAGAATTTTCTCAGCGTCAAAATCTCATGTGCTTGCTTAAATGAAGACAGAAAAAGCACTCCGGAATTGAATTAAGTACCTCGAAACGAATAATTCCTGAACTAGAACACGGAGGATTAGATTTCATATCGGAAATTGCCAATTTCAGCTGATTCATAGCCATTCCTAGACTTGAAACCACAGGAAATATTCTAGTCTCACAAATTCCTATTGGCATGTTGGGGTCTCCTCCACAACCATTCATCGAGAGTGCACAACACCTATATCTCTGCCAGGCCATTAATTTCCAAGATAAATATAAGCAAAATAAAGGGAACGAGACTAGAGAGAGAGAGCAAACAGAAATGCACAACGTGGGAAATTTTGTACTTACATTTGGCAGCATAGAAGCTGCTCGATAGCTCGAAATTCTCCGGACAGAGTTTTTTTCAGACTTCGCGAACTGTGCAGTCAATAATCGTTCCAAGGAGCTGTAGGCCATGGCCAATGAGAGAGAGAGAGAGAGTGTGTGCGTGTGTGTGTGTGAGTGGTTTTGGCAGTGGAATCTGAGCAATGCCGGCAAGTTTGGGCAGTTAGAGAGAGAGAGAGAGATAAACCTCCAAGTAATAGGCGGAAGAAGAATGGAGGGATCGTCTTATTTTTAAAGGATTTGATTGCAGAGTAACCAGTAAAAATGGCACCCCAAGGGCCCACAAATTGAGATGGTCCAAAAAGGAAGGCAGTTATCGAGTCTTGTAAGAAGTAACTCGTTGGGGTAATCCCTTGCCCGCCGGGGGCTCAATCGGCAGTGTGCTTGTTAGACATTGGCTCCGTTTTCCCAGTAGCCTTTGCAACCCAACGAGGGAACTCCCACTTCTACGTTCCATGTGAGTAGCCGGCCAGACAATGGGCGTCCAAATGCAGCCCTCTCCTTGCATCTTCGCATGTTCAGTAGGTGTAATATCCTTAATTTTTAGGATAAAATAGGAAATTTTTAAATAAATAAAAATAAAAATCTATAGATGGAAATTTTTCCTGAAAACATAAGAATTAGAAAGTGCTCATCGATACGAGTCCAACGCCACCAAGAACGAGCAAAACGGAGCTCAAACGAGGGAGTTATGAGCCGTCGAAGTTGTAAGGGCAAATTGGTCTTTTGATAGAAACGTGTTACACAGGGGTCCAAATTGATAACAGCACCCCTGTCTACACACGTCTCTACCAGTCCGGCGAAATCGCGGGAGAGACGTGTGGGGAAGAGTTTCTCTTCCCCAAGACTCTAAAACCCTATATCTATGCTCCTCTAGGAGCCAAAACGCTCCACTTTGAGCGTTTTCTCTGAGTTTTTACGCAAAACCCTAGCCCTGCAAAACTTGGATTTTCCAGCGAGTGGAACCCCGGCAACCCGAGCAACACCAGCCAGGCACAAGGTAAGCCTCAAATCCATGTTTTTCTGTATTTATTAATTAGAAAATTAATTAGGAAAGTATTTAAAAAATTAGGAAAAAAATCGGATATTTTTAGGAACCTGTGTGCACGCTACTGTTGGAGCGTGATTTCACTGATCAAACATTATCCTTTTGAAAATCGCACCGTCCAACTAGTGCACAAGAGACCCAAGAGCATACCTTTTAAATTTGGGAGTGATCCAACGGTGGATTTCTCCAGAAACGCAAAAACCAGTATTTATGGATGATTTTAGGAACTTGAGAAAAATCGTTTAAAAACCATGATTTTTTGCAAAATCAGTGCAAAAGGAGGGCATAAATGGATTCTAGAGAGAATTATGAAGAAAATGACACAAAAATCACGCAAAACGGAGCTCTGTAGCTCCGCCGGAGGCGACCGAAATCCGGTCGTCTTCTCCGGCGTCGTCAATGGTGTCGGCGCCCTGGCGCTGACGCCAGGACGCCCGAGGGACGACGTCACACGACATCGTCGTCGCATGCGTGCGCGGTGCTGCGCGCGTGGGGGGAGAAACCAATTGGCGGTCACGGTGGGGCTGGGACACGGTGCGCTTCCCGTGCGGCATCTGCGTCGGCGTGCATCTTCGTGCGCCGGTATACGCCGGTATAAACCACCTTATGGTGGTCCGGCAGGCCCCATTTGAGGGTAGTTTTCACTAAAACTTGATTTTTGGGAGCTAGAGAGGTCCAAATCACGATCTGGAAGAGGCGTTGTGACCGTATTGACGACGCGGACTATTTTTAACTTAAAAACTTAGAAATGACCACTTTTTCTTTAGAAAAATATTAAAATAGTGATGTAACATGTACAAGTGCACGTGAATATACCAGTTAAAGGGAGTTATTAGCAAGCTAGTGGTCTCACACTAAGGTAGGTGACGACAACTAATGTTTTGCCTTAATTTTTAAACCATGTTTAAACATAGCATCATGTGTGATTGTGTTTTAAATTGCAATTATTATTTACCATGGATTTCATGCGACATTGAGTACATGATGGTTATTCCAAATTGAAATCTTTTACTGAATAAACTTATTTCAAATGCTTTTACAAGCATGATGTAAATTAGTTATACTTAATTAGAGACTTATTTCTTATTATATATATATAGAAAATGCATGGATTTACATGAAAATGAGAATAGAGGCTTAGTAGCTGGTCCTTTTATAGGCTAACCCTAGGATGAGGGGCATGTCTTGGGGATTGCAAGCTATAAGCGCTCTTGAGTTTTAGCATATACATATGATTTCCATGTTTTATATTTGATGGCGGGTGCTCTCGCCCGGTGGGCGTCATGCTAGGAGGGATAGGGCCGGCCACCCACCTTCCGAGATTATGATGTGATGAGTTTGTGATATGATAGACACCTGCCCATATATGGCATTCGGTAGGGGTTTGGTAATATGGATAGTCCACACTACCGATCTGAGCCTTTCCATGGGGATAGACGCTAAGTCTCCCGTTATGGTGTCGACGGGGAGCGGCGGTGGTTGATACCCATGGAGGGTTGCCACTGCAACATGATGGCCCATATTCTTATTATGTGTGCATGTATGATGAGCATGGTTATGGATGATATGCCTAGGTGTGACGACACTCAGATGTTGACTACGTGTACCCCTGATCAGGGATGTTAGTGCGATGTGGTGGGACCCATTACCTTACGGTGCCCTTATTCTTATTGTATGCTCCATGTTATTGATTCATGTCATGTTTTAACTCAGTAAATTTCATGTTTTAGCATATGGAATAAATTGGCATTTATTTGAACAGGGCATTATGATCTCACTATTTTCATAAATGTTAGACTTTTCATCAATGCTGTTCATTATTTCTTTCATTTATTACATTAATTGTCTATGTACCTACACAAGCGATAGTTTGCTGAGGCATTGCTTTGTTTTGCAATGCCTTAGATCTCGAGCACGACACCAGGAAAGGAAAAGCGGTTGATAAACCTTGAGAGCTGTTGAAGACGAGTTTTCCTTATAGTTTTAGACAGTAATGTGAGTCATTAGAGTGGATTATCATTTGAATTTTATTACGGACTGCATACTTTATATTTGGATGTGATTTAGATCTTTGGACATATGTTGGACATTTATATGGGATGTTATGATGGATAGACCCTGGGCCATATTATTATTGTCTTTTGGACGTTTATTTGATTTAAAATAAAGGCGCCTATTTATTTGACGTTGATTTATATGGGGATTATTTATTTATGTTTAAATTACATGTACGCCATTTGAGAAAGAAAAATTAACACCCGGAGTTTTTAAGATAGGTTTAGTAAAATGTTAAATAAATCTTTTCTCATGAGATCCCAAATGCTCTTATTTTAAAATGCCATTATCATCATTATTATTATTATTATTATTATTATTATTATTATTATTATAAAAAATGTCTTAAAAATCCGGGGTGTTACAATAGGAGGTGCAAGTTTTTACTCCGCATCTAGTAGAAGTGAAAAGTGCCACCCGTAGTCTCGACGAGCAAACCACTTAGCCCATAGGTCACGAGGATCATCATCGTTAAGACCTTATCTCAATTAGGGGTGAGCCACACGAATCTTGTTCTTCCATTCCCCTTTCTAAAGTACCATAGCTTTATTTAGTCTCAAAAATTTTAAATCTTTTCTCTCCACTTCTATTCATGTTATTTTTTATTTTTCTCGTCTTTTTAAAACCTTCTACTTGCATTGCCTCACTCCTAACTAGTGCTGTTTTAGGTCTCTTTTGAACAATATCCAAACCATCTAAGTCTAATTCCTGTCGTCTTCTTACCTATTTATGTCATCCTTAAGTTTCTTTTAATGTTTTTATTACTAATTCTATCTTTTCTTGTCTTACTGCTCATCTATCTCAACATCCTTATTTTCACGACGCTTTTCCTATGAACATGATGTTCCTTAACTGTCCAACACTCTGATCCATAGAGCATGGCCAGCCTTATAGTCATCCTATAGATTTTTTCTTTTTGTTTGAGTGGAACCCGCCGGTCACACATCTTGGAACATGAATGGGTCAGCAAAATGAGTTTTCCTCTATCAGATTATCTAAGCCATAGATTAGGGGAGATTCATAGTTTTACGCCCAGGCTATTCAAAAAGTTATTTTGATACATGGTCATGTTGACTGGTCTTTCTAACCTGGGTCATGCCCTTCCTACCTTTCTTCGCCATTTCTCCTCCATGCCTCTTCTTTTCACTTCTCACTGATCAAACCACAAACATAATGCAAAATCAAGCTTTCTCCTTCCCTTCTTTCCTTTTGATTCCACATTTACTAGAAGGCTTTGGCTTCTGTGCCAATTTGCTGGAATCTGTAGATGGAAAGAAGCAGCTGCTCATATAGTATCAAGGACTAGGAGGCATAGATTGGGGTTAAAGCTTGATGATACGAGTCATCTATCTTCTGGGCATTGTCTTAGAGGCGATACTCCGAAAGTTTGTATGATCCCTGTGTATCTTTTCTCGTTTGTAAAACCGAATGGGCAGTAGACAAATAGGAAGAGAAATCAATGGTGTATGCTTGACGAATCATTGCTTATCAATCTCATTCTTCTTTGAGAATTTTGAATGGGCAAAGCTTAAAATCAATTTCGAATTTTGTTATTATGTTGCCATCATAAGGTTGGGATATTTCTCTGTCTAAATCCTATTTCAGTATTTCTTACTAAACCTACAACAGTAACGCCAAACACATTTGCATCTCTAATTAGTTAGCTAGCAAATGAAGTTCATCCGAATATTAGGAAGCAGCCCACTTATAATGAGAACAATGGACCAGTTGGGTCCTATCAGATCAACAGTGTTTCTTAAATCCGTATTGGGCTCATAGATCAGTCTTGGCATTCCCTGAATTGACAATCTTTGGACAACCATCTCTGTCATTACAGGATTATACATCAGAGATCCCCACTCCAATGCAGATGGGTGCACGAAGCTTCCTCATATGCAAGGTCAGAGAAAGGGACAGACCATAAAGGGTCTTTAGTATGCAGTCTTACTTGTATTTTTGCAAGACTGTTCTACACTTCGAATCTGTGACCTTTAAGTCACACGATGACAACTCAGCTGTTGCACAAGAGTCCCCTTCTAATACATTAAACTTGAAATGAACCAAGAGCGTGCGACATCCTATGTAGGGGTCACAAATGACACATTTCTCATGGAAACGTCCAACGGCAATTCCCTGATGCTCCCGGCACACAATAAGATAGGGGTGGTGCTTTGCCATGCGGTCTCTAAGAGTAGTTCCTCAAGATCCTGTCTCAAAGTGGGCATTGCTGATTCTTTCAGTGCAACCTCTTGTGATTGATAGCCCCAGAAGTTTGTGGAATTGCTAAGGAGAACTGATAACAGTTGGGAGGTTTCCAGAAGGGACCTGGTCTTAATAACACTACCCATGAACAAGATCAAAAAGCCTGTTAAGGAAAAGACAGGTCGATAGAACCGTTCACAGAAATAACATATTGAAGAGCATGAATATAAAATTTACCTTACTTTTTTTTCTTTTTTTCTAATTGTCCACTTGAAAGCAATAGATCATAGACTTGTGGGATGATCTGAATTTCCGTAGATTACTCGTGCATGTCATGTTCCCCGACTTATAGTCTTAAACGTTACTACTTTCCAAGGGAAAGTGGACATGTTACTGTGTTTTAACTCGGACTGCTGTCGCCATAGATGACTTGGCTTGTAATAGAGAGTATGAGATGGCATCCAGAGACTAGACACATGGCTCGGACGGCTAAAGTACCAACATCAGATCATTGCTCGTACCTCTTAACTAGCTATCCTTGCGGTGCGTGACCACTCCCATAGTTTCTCTTACTTGGGTTGGTGGTCCTTGAGAGAAATAACCTAACCGGATATGACATGAGATAAGATCTGGCTTGAACGATGACCTAAATTTTGTATTATTTATCCCACATCTTGAGCGTTTCTGTTGACATATCTTGTGTGATGTCTTCTGTTATATCTGAGACATGTATCATATGTTGTGTGACATTTTTGGTGATATCTTAAATATGATTGAGAGCTATTTAGATGAAGTAAAATGATTAAAAATATTGATGAGTTGGAGGAGGTGGATTTAAATGAGATGGTTGATATGACATGATATGACTCCTTTCCATCTCAAGCAAAATCCAGACATGAGACTAAACTTTGGGATGAGAAGAAGTGACTTTCTTGTACACTAGGAATGAATGAAATGGCTTGAGATGGGAATAATATGCAAACCATTGGTAATGAGTTAAGATGAGATCTCACTTTATCTTAAGTACCACTGATAGTGAATTGGGATGAGATAATTTTCATCTCATCTCATGCACCACTAACTGTGAGATGGGATGGATGGATTTCATATCATCTCAGCTCAAGCACTGGTAATAGTGATATGGCCCCATATCATCTCATCACAAGTACCATTAATACCCTCTTAAACATGTTATAATATTGTATAACTGATTTGCAAGTTCTAACAAAATGAAAACATGTTGCCATCAAAGAAAAAAATGGGAAAACCATTTGGTTTTGCTTTAAAATTTTGCTGGTACTTCAAAAGAAAACATACATAAGACAGGGTTAGAGGGATCGAAATGATCACGTTGGAAGATACATTGCTTATTTTGCCTTTTCAAAAGACAAAAAAGAAAAGAAAAGAAAAAGGAAAATAGATGAACTGATTGCTACTCTAAATATATTTTCAAGCAAACAAATAATATAGTTGAATGGATAACTTTTGCTGCAATTGACTACTAATATGAACTAAGAAATTAGTTGATGCGCATGAAGATTCGGAGGTCATAATAAAGTCATTGAAGAGCCAAAGATAATTGACTTGGCAAAGTCTAATGAGGAACCATGAATGCTCAAAGCTAATGAAAACACTGAGCAACAACAAGAGAAGCCACTTACTTCATTTTGAATGTTATTGAGGATGATTTAGAACATAAGTGACAATTGACAGCAATATTTTTTTTTCTTCTAAATGGAAGATACTGCCCATAACCTAAAACCCTAGCCACCCAATTAAGGGACTTCTTGCGCCTATAGTCACAAAATTCTTTGAATAATTGAAATTTTTTTAAAAGTCACAACTTTCTTATGTCTTGGCCTTTTTTTGAATAATTTCAAAATTCTTATATTTTCAAATTTTAAATTAAATTAAATTTACCTAATAGAACTCAAGTTTCATAAATAATTTGTGAAATTCTCAAATATTATTTATAAACATGTTAAATTTTCAAATAAAAAACTCATTTCCTTTCCCTTTAAAATGATCTCATTCCCTTTGTGACTTTTTTTTTCCTTACTAGTATATGTATACATGTGTGTGTGTGTGTGTGTGTGTGTGTGTGTGTGTGTGTACATACATACATAGGGGAGTGGTAATTTCAGCAAGGAGTTGCAAGTGTAAAGTACATGTGACATTTGATTGGCTTGGGAAAAGTTTTGTAACTACTATTATGTGACACCCCAAGTTTTCTAAAACCATTTTTCGTATATAATAATTATAATATTTAATAAAATAGTCAGGATCCCTAAAAGAGGAAAACTATCATTTAATATAATTATCATAATCATTTCAAAGGAAATTTTCAAAAGAAAAGCTCGAAGGTCAACCAAATCCAAATCCATGGCAATAAATAAAACCAACTCATTACAACACAAAGCAAGCTCAATTTAAAACCAAGTTTGATCAAAACATTAGCCATGAAGAGAGATAACAATAAAGACAGTGTGCATAATCCTCAGGGTCCCATCCATTATCACTACGTCCACACATGTGTGTAAGTGCATATATACCGTAAAATAAGTGTAGGTCAAATACCATCTTCATAACAAGTGTAACTATACAGCCCAAAAGAAGCCAAATAACAAGAAAAATGAAGCATACATCCAATCAGTCACTAATGTAGTAGATGGTCCTCGTGGTTCTCTCTATAATGCTGCTCCACTTACTTATTCTTAGTGCTATCGCACTCCAAATCTGAGGCATTACAACTAAAGCAATGCCTCAGCAAGCTATTTCTTGTATAGGTGATCACATTTAATAAAATGTGTAATGAAATAGCATGGTGTAAATATATTAACATCATGACAAATCTCATGGAATAAAACATTTATATAGTATGTCAAATCATCAGTCATCCATGGTAAATAGTGCATGAAAGATCAGGAGTCTGAAAAAATCAATGGGGATCGAAGCATAGTTTACGTCGAAACACAAATATATCATAAACAATCATCATGGCATGCAAGGCATCAATAATGTATGGTCATGCACCTGTCAAAATCAAGTAAAAATCAGTTTCATTATAAAAAAATATAAATGCATGCCATGATAAACAAGGCGCTATACATAATCATGTCCTAAGAGTGTTCCACTACACTAATATCATTGGCAATGAGTACTTATTCCAATTCCAGGATTCCTCACTTGTAGTTTGGACACAAAGTAGCTTGCTCAACCCTTAGGCCCATTAATATCTAGCCTGTCACATAGGCTTCACCCAATATATCAACACCACATGAGATCCTAGGGTTCCTCACCTGTAGCTCGCTCAACCTGTAAACCTGCCTACATAGGTGTCACCCAATATATCCATATCACATGAGATCCCAGGGTCCCTCACCTGTAGCTCACACACCAAGTAGCTCGCTTAGCTCATAAGCCCACCCACATTTGGCCACCCACATAAGCTTCACTCAATATATCCATACTACATGGGCATACAGAATAAGAGTAGGGCTACTATGTTGCAGTGGCAACCACTCCACGGTCTCAACCATTGTCGCTTGACATTAACACCAAAACGGGAGACTATTGTTCGCCATGCATGGGAAATGATCAGACTTGTGCGGGTAGCTAACCCTACATCCCTCCTAGCATAATATCTACTAGGCAGAAACACTCGTTATAAATCAGTGACAAAAATCATATAAACCATATGAATTCGTATGTGTAAACAATCTCGATAATATCAAGTCAAAAGACATAGTAATAACTTATTAGTCATATATTAAAGCATGAAATAATCATGTAGATTAAGATGCCATAATATCAATCGTGCATGATGAAAGCATTTTTATGAAAATATAATGGCATTAAACTCATGCTACAAGGTTCCCAAATAAAATGTCATAATCTATAAAATCAAGAAAATTACTAAATGTAATCACCTACCTCAAAAGTGCGTACTCCTAATAAGGTGCGTAGACTATCTCAACTTGTGTGCTCTGATATACCTGTCAAACCATAATCACACTAAGTCATCCATTACTCATCTAATATTTATCCATTCACTTAGTATTCTTAAATCTCCAAAAATACGTTAATCCAAATGATGATCTCCCTGATCTGGTAATTAATTCTAGATTGATGGTCCATATCGCATGATTAACCATTGATTAAGCCCATCCTAAACTAGATATTGGTTTTTCTAACATTTAGACAATCATCCGTCATCTTTGATCATCAATCTAGGTTATGATTTATCAAATAATGTCCCTTGATCAATAAATAGTCAATTCCTTTCATCTGCTTATGTCTAAAGACGATCCAAGTGTTGGATCGTTCTTTATTATTTAGATGTAATATTTGATCATCAATTATAATTTTCATCATAATCCATCTTATATCTATGTTTGTTTAGTGATCTATATGGATATCCATTATTACACATCGATTTGACTGTCAGATCATTCTTTGATCAGCTAGTCCTAAGGCACATGGTCAGATTAATGGTCAAGGTAACTTTTCTTGATAAATACTTGAGATTTGGTCTTCTAATTTACTAGATCATCTCCTATTTAATGTATACAATCAGTTTCTAAAGCCTGATCATCAATTGATCGGGCTAATCTAGGTTATCGAATGGTATTTTGTGATTTGATCTATTTAAAATTGGTCAAATCAAAGTTTTAATGCTAAATTTAAGTCTGTGTTGTTGAGACGAACTCAATAAATGTCTCGGATTATGATTTGAACCTCTATAGCTCTCACAATTGAGATTTTAGTGTTTCATATCAAATAAATGGTCTGAAATTAATTTTGAATTAATAATAAAAAGACAACGTCATGAGGATGTGCGAACATGACTCACATATGGAACGCGTTCCATGTGTGTCTCCATTGCTAGGACTCACACACGCGCAAGGGTGTGCCCGGAACACTCCCTTGGTGCTTCTTCGTCACTTGGATGCATGCACGTTCCATCGTGACTAGAAACGATGCATGTGCTATTGCGCCCAATGCACGTGTCACATAGTGCATCTCCAACCAGCATCTTGGACGCCTGGAACGATGTCGCCATCGCTAGAGAAGATGGTCGGATTCTGGTAGTCGCTGGTGGCGCATACAGTATCCAAATTCGACAATTTTTATGTAATTTTGATCGGATTTTCCTGTACTCTAGTTTTATGATACTTTTATCAACTGGTTTTGCCTAAATTTAGGATTTTTAGCCAGTTTTATGAAGTTTAGAAAAAAATTTCCCTTCTTACTATTTTTCCACTTTTTCGGCTTCATCAATCATTTGATCTTCATGAAACTTAAAGGGTTTGTTTTTTGTTTCTTGATACACAAGATGAACAGTCCAAATCATCCATCTTGTTTGTTTTAAGGGTTGTTTTACATAAAAACAGTAACATTCAAGTGTTCACTGAAAAACGGCATCCTGTTGTTGTTTTTGGTGAAAATAAAATGGAAAATAGAGGAACACTATCACTAGAAAGGGGAGGGGAGAGAAGGGAATTGCTAGTGGCACACAAAACAAGGAGTAATTAATGCAAGGGGAAAACTCGAGGGGGAATTAATGAGGGGGAGAAATTTTAAAGCCCTCCTATTAAATCTAATTTCTTAAATTTAAATTTTATTTTAAATTCCTGATTTTCATTATATGTTGAAATGATTACCAACATTAATGGCTGGTAATCATCACCATACCCATTTAATGCCTATTCAATCATGGTTTTCAGTGTCTAATTTTGTTCACTTCTAAAATTATAGTTTTACCCTTTTTATTAAGAAATGAATATGTTAAGATGGATGAGTAGTAAGACAATAAATGATAGAATTAAAAATAAAAATATTAGAAGAAATTTAGGGGTAACACCAATAGGTAACAAGATGAGAAAAATTAAACTTAGATGGTTTGGACATGTTCAAAGGAAACCAACAACGACACTGGTTAGAAGGAGTGAGGCAATACAAATAGAAGGTTCTTAAAGGGTAAGGGAAAGGCCCAAACGAACGAGGATAAAAGTAGTAAGGAAAGATTAAAAAAATTTGGGATTAAGTGAAGCCATGATACTTAATAGAAAGGAATGGAGAAATAAGATTCATGTGGCCAAGCCCTAATTGGGATAAGGTCCTGATGATGATGAAATAAAAATAATTAGCAAATTTTCAACCGATCTCTAATTCTAGTGTTCTTAGTGTTGTTGTGTACATTTCAATTATTGAGGTCTTAATTCATAATTCTATTTCTAAATTTTTTCAAATTCCCTAAGAGTCAAATTTTCACAAAACTCATAAATTTCATAATTAGACATTTATGTATTTTCTCAAAATGGCATATATTACACATTGCCTCTAACTTCTTCTATTTTCTACTTTTTTTAGCCAATTAAATATCACCTGCTCCTTGCATCTACATGAAACAATTGAAATTAACACAACCTATATATATATATATATATATATATAATATCATTTGGACATTCCTCTCAAAATGTAAACACTACTTTCTACATCCCCTAAAAGATGCGATGCACTACCTTGAAGCCGTGGCCTACCTATGAGAGAGGTGCCTCTGCCTAACCACTTAGCTATATTAGCTTTTGTGTGTTGTTTCCTTTGTAACTTGGCTGCCCACTTCATTTTTTTTCTCTTAGAAAAATGCTTAACCAAAGCCCTCAAACAAAGTGCCTTTTTGCTCAGAGGGACCCACCTTTATAGTGATTTGAGCCTTTCATCTAATTGCTCAATCTTTCAAAATTTTATTAGTTTTCATGAAAAATAGACTGTAGAACTATTAGTAAAACAGTGGTCCAAATTTAATGACCAAAACTACACTTTTAAGATGTTAGAATTGTCCAAACTTTGCAATTTTTTGGTTAAGAGATATTCAAAGCAAGACTACTAAGATGAATGGGTCAGATCATCTAAGGGCACTTTGATTTAGCAGTCCATTTGTTATTATCAGTAACATTCATTACTGTTGTTATCAACCTTTATGATCCGTCTATCTTACATCAAGGAACCACCTTTTTCTGAAGTGGCCCTAACTAATGATGATCACGACTATCCATATGATAGACCCACCGAGTACTTCCAAAGGCATCCAAATATGCCAATTGAAGGGATGCCTTGGTGTAACGGTGGAGATGTCGTTTTGTGACCTTGAGGTTGCAGATTCAAGGTGTGGAAACAATTTCTCACATAATGCAAGGTAAAGCTGAATATCATTGACCCTTATGGTCCACCCTCTTCCCTAGACCCCACATAAGCAGGAGCTTTGTGCACCAGAACTGCCCTTTTTATCCAAATATGCCAATTGGTAAGTTTTCTTTTCCCATGAGCTGCCAAATAAGAGTCATTGGTTACGCTTGGGTTTATGATCTGCCCATTCAAAAGCGCAAAGAGACCCATATAGCGGGATGCTGTTGGGAGTATTCAATCCGTGCGATATTTGGGAAAGGATCTAAGAGTGGAAGTTTCAAACAGTTCACCATTGCAGTTCTCATTGGTCCCTTCTCAACCAAAAGGAATGAAAAAAGGCCCCATGATCATTAGAGAAATGGAAGATCAAATCGTACCGTTGTTGCAAAATTGCGTTAGCATGCCTCAATTGAAAGAGATCCATGCCCACATCTTCAGATCTTCGTTATCCCAGAGTAATTTCCTTGCTACAAAGATCATAGATATATGCAATGTCAGAGGAGAAACAGAGTATGCAAGCTTAATCTTCGATCATGTAATGGAGCCAAATGTATTTCTGTATAATGCAATGATACAGGCTTACACAAATAACCATTTTTACCGACAAGCTATTAGAATTTACAAACAAATGTTGACTCAACCACAAGCAGAAAACCCCGTTTTTGCCAATCGATTTACATTCCCTTTTGTGCTTAAAGCCTGTGCTTGTCTTGTGTACCTAGACCTTGGTAAGCAGGTTCATGGCCAAATCTGCAAATCTGAGCCTGCTTCGAATGCTATAGTTCAGAATTCCCTTATAGATCTGTACACAAAGTGTGATGATTTGGTCGATGCCCGTCGAGTATTTGATGAAATGCGAGAGAGAGATGTAGTCTCATGGAATTCTCTCATTTCGGCTAATGCCAGATTGGGACATATGAAACGGGCAAGAGCCATCTTCGACTCGATGCCCGACAAAAGTCACAAAACTATTATCTCTTGGACCACTTTGATTTCTGGATATCTCCGAATTGGTTGTTATTCTGATGCCTTGGAAGTTTTCCATGAGATGCAGGTCGCTGACATGAAACCTGATGAGATCAGCATAATTGCTGTTTTGCCAGCCTGTGCGCAGCTAGGAGCTCTGGAATTAGGCAAATGGATCCATGCCTACGCAGATAAGAATGACCTGTTGCAGAAGACTTCTGTCTGTAATGCTTTGATGGAAATGTATGCAAAAAGTGGAAGTATAGATCAGGCCACTCAGCTTTTCAAAAAGATGAACGGAAGGGATGTGATCTCTTGGAGTACAATGATAGGCGGTCTTGCTAATCATGGTAGAGCTAGGGAGGCAATTCAACTCTTCGAGGAGATGGAGAGGGCTCATGTGAAACCGAACAGTATCACCTTTCTAAGTATTTTATCTGCATGTGCTCACTCTGGCTTTCTGGCTGAAGGGTTACAGTACTTCGATTCTATGACAAAATATTACTCCATTACACCAAGCATTGAACATTATGGGTGTGTGGTGGATCTTCTTGGACGTTCAGGTTGCCTTGATCAAGCAATTAAATTTATTAATAAGATGCCAATTGCTCCAGATGCAACCATTTGGGGGTCTTTGCTCAGTGCCTGCAGAAGTCATGGCAATATTGGACTTGCAATAATGGCTATGGAACAACTTATTGAGCTCGAACCAGATGATACGGGGAACTTTGTACTTCTTTCAAATACATATGCAGCTGCAGGGAATTGGGAAGGGGTGTCGAGGATGCGAAAATTAATGAGAACTAGGAGGATGAAGAAAACACCAGGGTGCAGCTTGATTGAGGTGAAAAATGTGGTGCACGAATTTGTAGCAGGAGATGATTCAAATCCCCTTGCGGATGAGATATATAAGATGCTGGAGTTATTGACACCAGAACTAAGCAACATAGGCATTCAAACCATAATCCCTGACGAAGGATGCCATATATTGCCAGATGTTGCAATCAAGATCTAATGTTAATTTTGATCTCATTCCTATTCATTTTACAACCAACTATTCACTTCCAAAGGCACATGGACTCATCGGACAGGAGGAGATGCAAGGATAAACTTCAGTGGATCTGCTGAAATTGAGTTTAAGCTATTGCCAGTATCTCATCCCACTATGATGACATAACTGAGGAAGGATGATGAGCAGGGGAAATAGTAGGCTCATCCTCAAGGAAGTTGTACATCATCTGAAAGACAGGAAGTAGATACAAGGATAAACTGAGTTTAAGTTGGCAAACAGTATCTCATCCCGCTAGTAGAACATAACTGAGGAAGGACGATGAACTGAGAAAATAGCAGATTCCTCGTCCAGATGTAACACCAATACAGATGTAACAGACAGAACTACTTGGGCAGTTGGACCATGATCTTTTCCACACTAATAGGTCCATGAGCATTGGCTTCATCATGGAAACTCTGTTCTTATGCCAACATTTGCTGTGAGCCATCCTCAGCTTCAATTTAACTAGAGGTATCATACCTCATTCAGACTTCCTCAATTATATTATCAGCAGGCCAGGCATCCTTCTTATTTTCTTTCAATTGCATGTGCAAGACATTAGCGTGCGCTGCTATATCTTATGGAGAATCAGGAAAAGAAAGAAAACTTCCTGTATACCCAATTGCATGCAGATCTAGTGCCATCATATGCTTTAAATACTTTTGTCAGCCCTTGTGGCCTTCCTTAACAAGCCCTCGATCCTCCTTTGCGCTGCCTTCCACATAGAAGCTGCCAGGTACTGGTCAGGGAGATGCAGAAATAGTACTTCAATATCCATCACGTGTCCAAGGTTTGTTGTTCTTTTTAGCTTCTGTTATTCTGGCACAAATCTTTTTGGTTCTTAAAAAGAAACAGTTTGAGAAGGTGAAAAGCTATCAGATTGGATTCATATGACTACATGTGTGGAACAGGTACCTCGTTCTAATTATATAATACTTCAGACAATCAGAGAATCATCTGCAGAACTATCTCGTTCTTGACTGGTGAAGCTAATCCAGGGAAAAGAGGGATGAGCTAGGAATACTATATCTTTTTCTTGCTCAGAGAAGATAATTTTTCATAACTGGTGGATGAGGAGTTAAAGGAGGAATGCCCGGTTCTGGGCACTTTGGTGGTGCCATGACCGGTGAACTGGATATTGTGAACCATGGGTTTTGTTGATCAGTGGATAGCACTGTCCTTGAAATAATCCCCGTCCAGATGCTTTATGCTGGAATGACTTTTTCATCTTTTCACTAAATGCAGACAGAGGGAAGTTAGCTTCCAATCAGAACACTCATATTGGAGTAGGTGATACTGTTTTTGAGTTTTTTTCCACTTGAATACTTCAAGTCTAGGAACTGGTGTCTGCACCAATTTATGTTTCAGCTGTTTATGGCAGTTCAAATACATTTAAAGATATATTCTATCTGTACTAGGGTTTTAAATAACTACAATTATTGGAAAATGCGAATCATTACATTCAAATGACAATTACTTGGCCATCATTGTCAGTGGAGCTTTCAACACATTGTAAATGTGTCACAGGGTCTCTACTCCTATTAATATTTTACCTTACACTATTACTTGAGGACATCACAATTTATCTTGTCTTTTGCAGAAGTAGCCTCTCATTTCTGTTCATCAGACTCTATTTAACTACTTTTCGCAGCATGTAAAACCATTTTCCGTTATCTTATCTTATTCCTAAGACTCTCACCCCTTTTTAATTATTTCTGGTTTGTTCAATATTATTGCCATTCCTGCTGAAAAATTGCAGCAGCATGGTGCAATTGAATGCTCCATTGACTACATTCTCATTGCAAAAGAATCATCATGTGTTAAGAGCAGAGGAAGAAAATATACAAGTTTAAAACAAAAGCAGTTCTGTGTAATATTTCTGGAGGAAGAAAGTATACAAATTCAATATACAAGCAGTACTTTAACAAAAAATTCGTCTTCCTGTACATCTACATAGTGATTATACACCCATAACCACTTTTACAAAGGATCTTTTTAGAAATGCAGGTTACAGTTGCACAGTTGAATTTACTGTTAAGATGCCAATCTGATTAAGTATGATCAATTTTTTTCTTGTTCAGTGTCTCCAGAACTCCTAGTACTACTGGAAAATTTTGATGGAAGGCCTTCTGAGCTATGGATTCATGACGCCACGAACTATGTGCTAGTTTCAAGTATGTATACAGCTTTTGGGGAGTGAAATTTGGTATATACGATGAGACGAGCCATAAAGGATAAGAAGAGAATGAAGAAACACAAAGTTACATCTTGAAGCAAGCATCGTGGTTCAGGCCTTCGTAGCGCAGAAGTCTGGAATTTTTGCAGATAAGATGTACAGGAAGCACAGCCGTATGTTAGCAGCTTAGCAGTGATAGCACTGTAACCATAATCACCGTCAAAGGCCATTAGAGAAATCCATCAATAACAAATGTTGACTTTTCGAGCATCTTCACACTCATTTGCAACCAAAATACTGATAGGGTGTGTCTGTAGCAAATAAACCGACTGGAACTCTGGGCACAGGTTGCATCACCCCATTCATCTTCTCAAGAATTTATGGCTATAAAACTCATCAAAGGACAAGCGGTTCCCTGCGAGGATTCCTGGATTTGTCAGTAATAGGTCAGACAATACAAAGATTCAGATTGTTGGATGAAAGAACATGTTTGAAGATGAGTTACTATACCTGGGTTTTTGCACAGCAATCTCGAACACATATCAAGACAGTCAGTATGTAACCTCGGAAGAATTAGATGTGAAAATGGCAGCCGCGTACACTTCTCGATATTTTGTAGCAGCTATGAGAAATAAACGCCACAGCAGAAGATATTTAGTGGCAGACGATGAAGGAAATAATTGTATGGATGTAACTAGAGGAGTTACCTGAACATTGTTTTTCCCTAGAAAAGGTGGGTATCCATTTATAAGCTCAAAGAGGATGGCCCCAATACTCCACATGTCAACCTGATATCAAGTACTATATTCTTATCTCCCATAATTCGGGTCAAATGAAAATGTAGTTGTTACCTTTTCATCATATTTTTGAAATTGTAGAACTTCTGGAGCCATGTATAAGGGTGAGCCACAAACTGTCTCAACATAATCACCAGGAAGTACAACCCTGTGGTGCCAATTAGGGCTATAACAGATTATATAAAGCTTCTAATCCAATACTAGTTTACTTATATAATAGGTAAAAACTACAATCAAACCAAAGGCATTTGTTTCTGCATTACCTTGAAAGACCAAAATCAGATATCTTTAACACTGCATCATCATTAGGATTTGAGAGCAGAATATTCTGTAATCACAACAGCATCTATGAAGGCCAAATTTGAGTGTATAGTTTCTTACCCAAGAAACAAATGATTGATGATCCCATACCTCTGGCTTTAAGTCTCGATGGATGATGTGATGAGCATGTAGTACCTCTAAGCCAGCTCCTGCAACATAAAGCATGGATCATGTGGACCTTCTGTCTAACAGAGAAGCACGAGAAGGCTGTAATGTGTCAGACCATTGAGAAAGAACTACCAAGCTGCCGTGTGAATTTTCTAACGATCTCTTCTTTAACTCTCCCTCTCTGTCGAATGTAAGAAGCTAAATTCCCACCGGCACAGAATTCCAAGACCAGAAATATGCACTCATCTGTCTGAGGTAGAAGACAATTAACTTATTACCCAAAACGAACATTCAAATCAAGCAGTTACATGCATGACCGCTCAATGTTTAAGAGACAAACATGTAGAGGCAAATCTCCATTAAAAATCCTGAATTAGGTACTACAATAAACAAGGAATGGCATTCTACAATCTTAAGTGAGCCTGGGCTTCTTCTTGGTCAAAAATGATTCTTCATCCTTGGAGACTTCATGGGTGTGCCCCCTTCATCAAGGATTCGGAGTGTTTGTCAGAAGACAGATTAAGGAAAATCAAAATATTGGCAGCTTCAAGAGATTTTGATTAGAAACATTCAGATGATATGTAGAGAGAAGCCAATAACTAAGCCATCTTTTAATTAATCATAAGACAATGGCAGAGATCCAAAATGCAATGCTCAAGTGGTTTGCATGATTATTTCCTGCTTCCTGTCATGATCTTTCTAAAAAAGGACCAAACTTATCTAAGGAGTATTGCTGATCAAATTTTCATTTCTAGATTGGACTTTTGTTAGAAACAAAGCGACTTAGTCTGAGGACCAAAGATATTTAGAAACTCCAAGGAGAGATCTGAAAGAGAAGACACGAACTAAATACCGCCGCCTCCAGTAGTTAAGGTAAAGTTTGCTGCTTGTTCAGCTCAACAGAGTACATAATTTAAGGTGTTCTTTGCTTGACCAATACAAAAGCTTAGAAAGAAGCCTAGTCCCTTGCTCTTTTTAGATACCTTTGTTTATTACATGAAGAAATGTGTGGATCCATAGATCCTGAGGGTGCTCCTCCAGCATAATCACTCTGGAAATTTTCAAATATTCCAATGCCATGGCAACTCCATAGATGGGTTCGATGGAAGTAAGCAAGCAGTGGGCACAGCTTTGGAATTTTCTGCTTCTTCCTCAATAAAAATTTCATTATAGTTCCAACACCCACTGTCCCAATATGTACACTGATAGATTTCAATTGCCGAAACTCAGTCAAAACCCTGTTCCCGCAAATGCAAGAAATTTGAAGCAGATCCATGGAGAAAAGCTTAAAATTGGCTTAACAGAACCTTGCAAACAATGAAACAATGCCCAACATAAACTTTCCTGCATTAAACCACTAGGCGATTTCGGCTGGATGCTCTCTTTAACTTTGCTTTCAGAACCAAAACAAACCTCATCTACAGCATATTCCTTACACCCCAAAAACAAATTCCACTACAAACAAGTCCTGATCCTATCAAAACCACTTCGTTGCAAATTATAAAAAATTGGGTAAAGCAGGAAAAAGCCTCAACCACAGAATCTCCAAACTAGCTATCAGCAAAAACAAATTATTGCAGACTGACCCGAATCACTTCGAGAAGGTGGATGATGTTGGGGTGGTTGACGCTTGCCAAGAAATTGAGCTCGCAATCCAAACATTCCTTGAGATTCCTGTTGAGTTTAGAGATATCGACCTGCTTCAAAGCCACTTCCTGGCCGCTATACAGGTGCTCCGCCTTCCAAACAACAGATAGAGGACCTTTTCCTACTCGCCCCTTTATTACATACTCTCCGACCACCGTTCTGGACCACTTTCCCGGAATTTCTTCCATGATTTTACTAGTCGTCGTTACTGTAAACAAACTGCTGGAAGAGACCGTGGCAATTCCAGTTCCTTCTTGTTCTAGAAACTGCTACCTTTATTCTTGTGCGAAATGCTATCACAGAGCGCGACCAGTTGGCAAAGCTGCCGTGCAGCGCGTTCCTTTTGCATGGTTGGGGCCCACTTTCAGATCATCCTAATCCGATTGGATTTCTAGTAGTAACGAGTGGATTGGATGATTCTGACACCGGAATTGTACTTTTGGTCTGAGGAAACGAACGTTGAGAGATTTGCACGGAACAAGAATTCTCCTCCCCCAAAGACTCAAGGTTTTTTTACCGATGAAATGGGTATTAAATGGATGATTGGGATCAATCAAAGGTGATGCCAACTATGGCACAGTGTACCAGCCTCATTGTATGAAAATGATTCTCCTGATGTTTGATATTTGTGAGATGGTGTTAGCGGTGATTGAGATGAGAAAGTCTGAGTTGAGATAAATGAAGTAATATCTCCTCATCTCCCTGTTACCTATGCTTGAGATGAGATGGTGCCGAATTTACTGTTGGTGGTCCTTGAGACGAGATAAGAAATGCCAAATTTCATATGAGCTCATTGTTAGTGGTTTGCATATTACTTTCATCTTAAGCCATCTCATTTCATTCCTAGCACAGGAGAGGCATTTCTTGTCAACCCAAAATCCAACCGCACTATGTACTTTGCTTGAGATGAAATAATTCATATCATGTCATTTCAACCATCTCCTCCAATGCATCTCATCTCAATCCATTTCCACCAACTCATCTCAACAGAACATAAGTGATATCTTTGGTCATCTGACTTCATGTCAGGCCAAAAGTTTAGGTCATCTTAAGCTAGCTGAAGTCATCTCAAGCTAGATCTCTTCTCATGTCATTTTGAGTCAGCTCATCTCATCTCAGCACTACTAACACCGTCTAACTTAGATTGGGGGATGGGATCTTTATTAAGGATTGAATTTTAAGTGTCTCATCCAATGGCTACCTATTGAAAATGCAAATCCTAGTCATTAGAACATACCAAAGAACCAACTTAAAACTCCTACAACATAGCTCTCAGTGGTCCAGCAATTGACATTCAACCGCAAAAAGTGCAGTGTCAGATATTAGAAGGTGCACCACGTAGTTCCAAAGTTTTGCTGACAGATATCCTTCTTAATCTCAAAACTAGAGACCCTTTCTCTATCGAGTCCGCGGCAGATTGTATCCACCAAGGGGCCATGGGTTCAATGACCAAGTACTCATGTGGTGGACCTTTAGATAATATTGATTCCCTAGTTACATTCTTTGGAGTCTTGGCGCAATGGTAAAGTTATCGCCATCTGACTTTGAAGTCATGGGTTCAAGGAATGGAAACAGCCTCTTACAAAAATACAAGGTAAAGTTACATACTATAGACCCTTGAAATCCACCCCTTTCCCAAACCTCGCATATACAGGAGCATTGTATACAGAGGCCGCCCTTTTTGTCCCCTCGCTACATTCTCTGTGATCCTGTGGCAGTCTTCTTATGCAGAAAATATAAAGCAGTACAAATGGAAAAATGGAAGCTTGCCTCAATTGTACATCACACTGCTCTTTTGTATTCTACTATTGTTTAAGATAAATCAGCAAATGGTGTGGGACGCTGCCTTTGGGAATCGGGTAGGGTCTATAGGTTGTTGTTGGCCTTCCCGTCTGCTCTACCCCCTTTACATGATAAACTCAAACGACACTAATCTCCCGCACTTCCTCTACCAACCTTCATACTAGCTAAGAAAGCAATTTCTCACTCCCAGCCTGCCATACCTAATCTTAGAAATGATAATAATTGTAAGCTACTAACAAAATTGTTAAGCAAGAGAAGTTAACATGTTCAACCTCTAGAAATTCCAGAGGTAAAAAGGGCAGTCTCGGTGCACGAAGCTCCCTCCTATTCAGGTTCCATAGTCTTACATTGCATTTTTGCAAGCGGCTGCTTCCAAGCCTTTAACCCGTGACCTCAAGGTCACACGAAGATAACTTTATTATAGTGCCAAGGCTCCCCTTCTAGAAATTCCAAAGATATACACTAAAATTAGAAATACTATTGGTATATTCAAGTTATTCAAAGTTAGATATTACACAGCCTTACGAGTTAAATGTGCAACTAAGGTACATTTGGGCCCAAAGTCTACCGTAATCCATCTTATATAGGTACGACGCCAAACACTTAAAAAAACAAGGAAAAAGAATAAAAGACAATGTTATATGTTTGATTGATTAAAACTATTTTTAGTTATTGAGATTATTCTCTGATATTTTGAGCCATCTATGTATTTTACACAATAGAGTAATTTGTCATCCAGGAAAGAAGAATTTCTAGGCATGACCAACTTGACATGATTCACGATTACAGATAAACGGCTTGGATCATAAAAAAAAATTAAGCCCTTCCATGCACTTCTAGGCATGTATAGTGTCTGGAGATATACACGGTTCCAAAGTAAAAATAAGCTTGCACCAAAACCTTATCTAACTTCAACTTGAACTTAGCCAATTGCCAATACTAGGTTGCAGCTGCTTTCAGACAATGGCATGTTTAAAGTGCCTTTCCCAAATCAATAGGAGGCACGGCAAAATTTAGAGATGAGAAAAGAGGTTGCATTATAAATGAATTCTTTTTGCCATTTGTAGCTTGAAAATGTGGATGAAATTAGAACGAAGAAGACAAGGTTCTAGACTATTTTATTTGCATTTGAATAAATTTTATCGATTTTTGAGGATATAATTAGCAAGAGATATGATTAATATACATATCCAAGTTGATCTATGGTTTGTTATCCTCCTGTGAAAGAGCCTTAGGAATAAAAAAAAAGGCAGCCCCAGTGCACGAATAAAACATCCCTAAATGTACAATCTAATAACCCAAAAACAAATTATTACAAACCTTCTATTTGGGTCATTTTACATGCAATGGTGATTTTGTTCAAAGAGAAAGGTACGGTTTGACCCCCCAACTATCACTGCTTTTGGGATGACCTCAAACAAAATATTGATCAAATTAATGGAGCCTAACTAGTAGGAGAGTTCTATCTTGGCCTGCCATTTCATTTGCTGTTAAATCAAGTGGTGAATCTGACATATGGCAATTCTCCACTCCATGATGATCATTCTAAAAGTGGTAGATAATCGTGCTAGTTTTTTTTCTTGGTTTTTTTGGAGAACAAAAGTTTGTCTTTGCAGCCAAAATTGATGGGGAAGAAGGTGATTCCTATCATTACTTGTAGCGGTTCTTGGTATTGGATTCACGACCTTCAAACCCCATACAGTATTGAAGGTGGATGCTGCAACTTTGGTGATTCACAAAGTTTGAACAGAAAAGAAGGTGACTTTTTTTTATTTCCTTGGACTGGGGTGGGGACTGGTTTAGTCCTTGGATGTTTCCATCCACTTGTTCTTTGTTTAAAATGATGCCCCATCATATTTGTAAAATCTTTAGCATTTGTAGTTGTTTATAAAAAATGGGTGTTATTTTGTCTATTAAGCTTTGTGTTTAGCATGATGGTCCTCTCCCCGCGTGTATAAGTGGTTTTTAACCCATTTTTAGCATAGACTATCGAGACAGGTTTGGGGTTCAGTTAGTAACTGTTGTAAGATGCATATTATCTTCTTTTCTTTAGGTAATTAGTGTAGCTTTAATATTACTGGCAAGCGCACGAATCAAAGTAGTAATTGTATGGGAGTGAGGTCAATCCCACGAGGAATCTCACGGATTTGTTATGCAATTGGATCTTTATTTACATGAATTATCCTAGGCCAAAGAATTGGTTTGTATTAATCTAGGAATTTAAAAAAACTTGAAAATTTAAACACGAATAAACTTAAAATTAATCTAAAGGAAACTAACATACATTCAAGTAAAGAACTCATGCAAAACATGAATGAATTAGAATTTAAATCTAATGATACAAATAACATAATCAATGAATCTAACATCTAAAAATCTAACCAAGCATGATCAATAACCCATATCTAACTAAATAAGTAACAAAGAGGAGTGCGCATGAAACAAGATTTTTTATTGAATGTAACAATTTACAAGAATGGGATTCATGGCACTAGGGAAAGTTCATAACCTCTAAACATGAAAATAACATAAATTGCCCCGAACTTCCAAACTTAACACTACATATGTGTCATGCATGTGAACCAACAAGAAGAGAAAACTAATGGAGAAAGAAAGAAAGAACAAGCAAATTAAAGGAAGAACAAAGAACTACTAATTGAATCCTAAAGTTACCATCTCGTAGCTGTCACTGCAAGAGATTGATAGCGTTAGGATGTAAGGATCTAGAACACAAAACTATAGGCAATACAATAAGAAAAAGCCAAAGGAAAAGTGTGCATAGAACCGAGGAACAAAACATGGCAAGGAAGATGCAACGAGGCATGGAAATCTAAAGGGGAATTTGCCTCAAAGATGCATTGAAACCCAAGAGGAAAAAGGCATGGAGGTGCAGCTTTGGTGCGCTAAAAGCTTTGGAAAAAGATGAGGAGGAGGGCTAGGATTTTGGCATGGAGAACCAGCCCTAGGAAGGGGCATGAAACTCCTTTCATGGATGCATGGGATGCCTTGGCTTGTTTTATAGATGGTTGCACTCTCTAACTTGCTATAATTCTATCATAAGAGATGGAAAGAGGGGATAAGGAAATGAGAAAAGGTAGTTGTATAGGATAGGTAATTTAGGAAGGGAATTAGAGCAATTGTAAGTAAACACAAAGATCAATCTTCTAATGCTAGTTCTGTTTTAGTGAGAGTTGTGAGGTTTTGGAAGAAGTCTGATGGTGAGAGCACTTTTAAGCAGTAGAGGTGGTGTTTATGGATGCAATAAGATGCATGTTTGAGTTCACGAGCTAGACATGGTACTAGTAGTAGTATATGGGTTTTTCTTCTTTCTTTCTTTGTTTTTGGTGATGTGGGTGACACAAAAGTTAAATGTCTAGTGGATTTCTTTTTTGTTTTGAAATGGATATATACAAGGTCTCATGAAGGGGAGTCTTGACGCAAAGGTAAAAGTTGTCGTCATGTGACCTTGAGGTCACTAGTTCAAAGCGTGGAATCAACCTCTTGTAAAATGCAAGGTAAGGCTGCCTACTATAAGCCCTCGTGGTCCACCCCTTCCCTGAACCCCACGTAGGCTGGAGCTTCGTGCACCGGGACTGCCCTTTTTATATATGAGGTCTTATCTAAGCTTATACAATGTTTCTTTTGCCTTTTGATAAATATGTTTGGATGTAAACGACTTCTAATGGATGGTTGTATGGCATGTTCATTTTGAATATAGTAGAGTTCAGTTTGAATTTTCTTAGTAGTCTTAGTTAAATTTGGTTAAAACAAATTAAGTAAATAGCCAACCTACAATAGAGTTTCTTTTGAATTATATTTACACTTCGAATTAATTGAATTAGTTAGGCTAATGAAACTACTAAGTCATACTTTGAAGTAATTGAATCAACTTCATTGACTTTAGCTTTGAACCAGACTTTTTAACCAATCAAGTGTAGACTTCTCAGTTTAGAATGAAGTCTACATTGAACCAATCAAGTGCAAACTTTGCACTTTACAGTCAAGTCTGTGGTTAACCATGTGTTGTTCAATTTGAATAATCAAGTTACAAACTTCATATTTTACAGTCAAGTCTGCATACTTCTCAACTGAAATGGATTCAAGTTTATACTTGTCACTCATTAACAACATCAGACATCAAACATGAAAGCTCAAACATTATTTTGCAAACATCAAAGATCAAACACCGAGTGAAGATTTTTTAACATCACTATTTGCATTTCACCACATTTTTGTAAACAATAGAACAACTGGTCATGATCAAGCATCAAATTTATAGCACCAAGAGACAATATCACATCAGAAGACAACAAAACCTCTGTTCAACACAATCCCAACATCCCATTTGAAGACAAAATCTATAACATCTAACCATCCCAACATCTCACTTCAAAGAAAAACCTATCAAAAAAAAAAAAGTAACAGAATTTAACAAAATCCACCTTTTGGGCCACAACTACCATCTCCATTACATCCATTTTGATCTTCAGAAGACCAATTTCTTCCAACTTGCTATCCATCGTCTACCTGACATCAACTACTCTCAAGTTAAGCAAACTATCAACTTCTTCTAACCTTACAATAGCCTCCATTACCTCCACCATCTTCATTTTCTTTCCTGAATCTTCTTTGTTTACAGTAGAGCACAATATCTAGAACCTGCATGAATTTGGTAAAGTATAGCTATAGCAAAGCCTGTCCTTATTTATTTTGGACTCAAAAATCTTCACCAATGCTCTCTTGTCGCACAAATAGTTTATATTGATGTATGTTTGAGGAGTACCATTGGAAAAGCTTGAAGAAGGCGACGTGATTTTTGGAGCTTTATAAACTTCGATGATCTACTACTACAAAATCAAAGACAAAATTGGTTTTCAATCAAAGATTCAAGGTTTCTCAATCAAACCCCAATGACTTTTCCTTCAAATTCTGCATTTCATCCTCATATTTGGGGGAAAATCACCTGCCTAAACAAGCTCTAATTTTCTTGTTTTCCCCCTCTCATCTCTTTATTTTGGGGAAGGAAGAAGTTTGTGGATCCCACTTAACAGTTGTTCAAGCAAAAATGCTTTAAGTAGGACTCATACATCAGATCCTTCACTTGATTTAAAGGAAAACGAGATGAAATGCCGGATTAAATTTCCTAGTTGTTGGGATCCATCAATTTGACCAATGATTTGTGAGAGGTGTCATCCCAAAAGTGAGAGTCGAGGTGTGCCGAGCAATACTTTTGTTCCAAAATGGTGAGAATCTCGGGATTTTGGAAACAAGACCGAAAAAATGTTCTCGCCTATAAAAACTCAATACAGAGATCGCGGTTCTCCTCGTTCCCTTTTGGAAGGGCGTCTGCGCCCATCTCCGATCTCATTTGAACAGAAAAGTATAGCAGCGTCCGATTTTCCCACCACCACGCTCATTAAGAATTTTTTTGGGGTTTCTCCTTCTCTAGGGTTACAATCTTCGGATCCAACTGGAAAATTAATTTTGATCCATATCAGGCATGATTCTTTGGTCTCCGCATCTCCCTCTCCGTTGTTTTCAGAGAGAAACACTAAACTTCTGTCATCTAGGGATTTGTTTCTGATCGAAACGTGTTGCTTCAATGGTGGATCAAGAAGGCGAGGATTTGCAAATGGCGTTGCGCATGAGTCTGCAACCCTCACCTCCGGAAGCGAAACGGAGTAAGCCTCGAGAAAATGCGGGAACTTCAAAGTTATCAGTAAGTGGAGAGGAATCACCGGAAGCGAAGAACCGTAGAGTGAAACGGGAGCTTATGGCGGCGGCTGCAGAGAAGAGGATGCAGGCCACTAAGACTATTATCATCAAGCCGGAGGCGAATGCCGAAAGCCCGCCGAGCCAAAAAGCTGCAGTTTGTGTGGGAGAAGAAGGGAAAGATGTAAATTTCGGGGAGGAATTATCTGCCCCAGATGCCAACCAGCTATTCTCTATGTTGTTTGGCAGTAATGCTTCGAGGGATATTCTTATACAATGGAGTAATCAGGGTATCAGGTAGATATGCAATCATGATGTGGATTTAATACTATATTGGTCGATTATATTCTCTTCATTTTTCTTTGAATTTCCCCGCTTGTTTGAAGTTCATGTATTTACTGTTGCCTTACTTCTGGGTAAGTTTAATGCCGCCATTTATATAACAATTCCATGAAATACTATAACATCACTCATATCCAAACCTGTGAATGAGTTTTGCGCATAGAACACTTTCATTTGTGTTATTGGTAGTTTCTGTCAGCGGGCTGAAGGGACTCCGCTGATGCCATTAGTTGACATTATCGATTCTATCCATTGAAGTACCATTAGAATGTTTCTGGGATTTTCGTGGCAATAGGTGCTAGTAAACAACGTGAAAGTAGCATGCAAGGGATAGCTTAAATGGAGTTGAATACAGTGAGCGTATTCTGACTACTTCTGTTTGCCACTAGTTGTGTAAATGAGCTCCATCCTCCCTTACTGCAACAAGAACAAAAAGGGAAGTAAAAGATGGTGGGACAATGTTACCTGATTCAATTGATTATCCTATAAAGCTCCTGTTAAGGAAAGTGAGAAGACTACAACTGTCAGGGATGGCTTCTATGTGATAACTCATATGACAGAAAGGAGGATGTGAACCAAAAGTGGCCTTGAGCAAGAGGAGTCGACTCAGGTCAGCTGATCTGAGCAATCAGATAACTCCAATTGACATGAATCATATTTAGTAGGACAAAACTCAGACTTGGATTAAAGCAGTTGTGGGTAAAAGAATTTGACTCGGGATAGATGAGCACTGAGATGGGGACTTTTTCGACACTGGAAAAAATACTCAACAAATAGAATAATATATATATATATATATATATATATATATATATATATATAAGTGGATATTGTGCCAAACATGGAAAGATGTTTGATGACAAAGCAATGACTCCCATTAGGGAAAGTGACAAGACTACAAATATTGGAGAAAAGGTTTGTGTACCATAATGCATGTAATAGAAAACAGGTTGTAGACCAAAAGTGTCCTTGAGCATAAGGAATAGAATCAGCCCGTTGGTCTGAGTACTCAGATAATTTAGCCAATTGATATGATCGTAGTGAATTTGATAAGGGAAAACTTAGATTCGATTAAAGTGGCTGTGGGCAAAAGGAGTTGACTCAGGAAAGTTGAGCATTGACTGGGAGAGTTCTGGTACACTGCCAGAAAGCGCTCAGCTAATGGAAGGAAAAAATATATCTGGGTGAATTGTGTATCATACATGGAAAGATGTTGCTGAGAAAGCAAGGACTTGTATTAAGGACAGTGAGATGAGTAAGAATGTTGGAGAGGAGGTTCGTACACCGTAACGCAAGTAACAGAAAGCAAGATGTTGGTCAAAAGTGTTCTTGAGCAGCAGGAATCAACTTATCTTGGCTGCTCTGACTACCCTAATAAATCAGCCAATTGACGTCAATCATAATAAATTTATTAGGGCAAGAATAAGGCTTAGTTTAAAGGCGGTTGTGGGAGCAAGGATTGACTTGGGATAGTTGAGCATTGTCTGGGGAACTTTTGCACAGCTGCCTTAAGTTACTCAATAAATATTAGGAAAAGGGATATAGTAATGAATCTTGTGTGAAACTTGAAAAGGTGTTGATGACAAAGTGATAACTAGTATCAGGAAAAGTGAGAAGGCTACAAATGTCGGAGAGGAGATTTCTATACAACAATGCATGTAACAGAGGCAGGATGTAAACCAAAAGTGGCCTTGAACAAAGAAATCGACTCAGCTCTACTGGTCTGACAGATTCGAACTACTCAGATAAGTCAGCCAATTGACATGAGTCATAGTGAATCTGGTAGGGGAAAACTCGGCTTCGGATTAAAAGTGGTTGTGGGCAATAGGAGTTGACTATGGGAGTTCTTCTACACTTCCATAATAAAAAAGGGCAGCCCGATGCACGAAGCTCTCATGTATGAGAATCTGGGGAAGGGGCGGACCACAAGGGTCTATATAGTATGCAACCTTACCTTGCATTTTTTGCAAGAGGTTGTTTCCATGCCTCGAACCCTTGACCTCAAGGTCACAAGACGACAACTCCCCTGTTGCAGCAGATTATAAGAAAAACTTCTAGGGATTCTAGTTTGTGAACTAGAAGGACACTATAGATAGTCTTGAAAATTTCTAAGAGGGGCTATATGAGGTGAAATCAAGATGACACCTTCATTGGGTTATTTGGGAACAAAAGAGTAACACACACACACGCAAGCATGCACAGAGAGAGAGAGAATATAGAAGAGATTGATTCCTCGCTCCCTTCTTAATGACACATTCCCCACTTTCACTTTCTTTTGTTTTTCTTTTTACCCAAAATATCCCTTGATTTCCTCTATTACTTAGGTACGAAAACTGTTTTCCATTCTTTATGGACTACCACCCCTTTGTTTTTGACCCTTGGAGTTCTCTTTATATATGGTATAGTTGAATGAGAGACTGCAAGTTGAATGTGATTGGGCACTCATCTTATTTGAGTAGGAGAAACTTTGCAATTTTGGTTAGTCGGCATGAACTAAAGAATATTCCTCTTGACAAAGCAATCACATAGGGGATGAGTTGTTACTATGTTCTATCAAGGCAACTTCATAGGCTGGTGACTACTATACTAATTTGCCTTGAGTGGATTTGTTTTTGTTTAGGAACCTATTTGTTTTAAGGTGTAGAATATGTAGCAGATAGCTGGCTTCCAAAACTTGTGGGGCTCCAATTTTATATTTAGAGTGAGCAAGGTGTGATTTGGGAAGAAGGGAGGTGAGGAAGAGAATTAGGTCTTCTGTGAAGACATCTAGATAGTAGCTTAAGTGACTTGACTGTTACAAAGTATCTCTGAGTGGAGAAAAGGTAGTAAACATTTTTGGTCCATGTGTTCTAAGAGAACCTTAGAAGGGGAGCCTTGGCGCAGTAGTAAAAGTTGTTATCGTGTGACCTTGAGGTCACGGGTTCAAGGCGTGGAAACAATCTCTTGCAAAATGCAAGGTAAGGCTGTGTACTTTAGGCCCTTGTGGTTCACCCCTTCCCCGGACCCCGCATAGGCGGGAGCTTCGTGCGCAGGGGCTGCCCTTTTTGTTCTAAGAGAACCTTAAAGAAGAGGAACCTGATAAGTCTATTAAGTTTGATTGGACAGGGGTACAACTCTTGTTGAGCTCAATAGAAGAGTTTTGACCTTTAATACCAATACGGGAAGGACTTTGCTGGGTGAAGTCCTTTCCATCTCCTTTGATCAGCTTCTTAAGGTCCCGTTCACCTTGTGCTCATGTTTTTGGGCGCCCTTCTCTGGTCTTCAATAGAATCTTTGTATTGGGTAGCATTGATTTGTTCCCATGGTTTGATCCTTCCGAACAAAATATGACATGTTCAAATTCTGATCACTTATAGGAGCTGGAGTAGGAACACAAGTAGGGTATCACGGGATGATTTGAAACTAAGCTTGCACTCACTTAGTCTTGCAATGCACTTATAATAGCAAGCTAAGTTCATCCTCACTCTAGGAAGCGTGAAAGGAAAGTGTAGGAAGCTCTTTTAAGGAAGAAAGCAAATGGTTTAAGAAGAAAACTCTTTATTGCTCTAACTTGCTTATAACTTGGTTCATTACATATAAATGGGGATTTGACTCCTATTTATAGACAAGGTCCCAAAGAATGTGTGGCCATGATCTTGCCTAATAGGTTGATTTTACAAGGCCTTCTAAACTCTTCTACTAAAATATCTAGATCTAGTACTCTGTAGGTCTATCTACACGTTTCTAGATAGTTCTATACTTTATAGGGTTCTCTAGCTTATTCATGGTAAGTATAGACGCTTGATAGATGTTTACATGTATGCACCAGGTTGGTGCCATGCGGTCCTCATGCATGCGTAGGCGTGGCGCCCCATGTGAGCCTTCACAAGGCGGTCGATGACATTCTCCCCTACTTATGCTGCAGATGTCATCATCATGTCCTTACTTTCCATGTGCTCCTTGAATTGCCATAGTCCGTCAGTAGGTTCGCAGCTTGCCTCACTATTGGATAGCCCCTTCCACTTGAGAAGATACTCGTGGCTTGATGGGTCGTGCTTCATTTGCAAGACCCTATTTGCGAGGATGTACTCCACCTCTTGATCATGAGATAGCTTTATGCCATCTATTGTGCACTTTGAGTCTCGTAAGCTAGGATACTCCTTGTCTTTGTGGTATGGCTTCAATGAACTTTCATGGAAGATAGGATGTAACTTCTTCACTTTCGGTGGGAGTTCTAGTTTGTATGCCACTTTGCCTATTTTCCTCTCAATGCGAGAAGGCCCTTCTAAGAAGTCCCTTGTATTGTACCTTCATCTTTTGTTGCATGTAGATCCTTACTAATATCAGGTCCCCCACTTGAAACTCAACTGACATTTGCTTCTTGTCCGCCCGTTTCTTCATATGTTTGGTTGTATTATGTGGGAATGAACATGCTAATGAACATACGTTTGGTTGTATTATGTGGGAATGAGCATGTTCTTGCCACTCCTTGGCATATTTGTAGGCGAATGAACACCTCCCTGCGTAGCTTGTGGTAATGATATTTGGAGAGTTGTAGGCTGATAGCCAAGGACAAGCTCGAATGGGCTTTTGTCAGTGGATTCACTCCGCTGCAAGTTGAAGGAGAATTGTGCAGCATCAAGCAACTTTGCCCAATCTCGCTGGATTGTAAGTGCCTTAGGTATGCCTCCGACAAGACATATGTCCTCTTGGTTTGCTCATCTGTATGGGGTGCATGCTGGTCAAGAAGTTAATGTTGGACCCCATAAGTTTAAAGGGCTCTGTCCAGAATTTGCTGTGAAATGGGGGTCTCTATTGCTTATAGTCATTTGAGACAACCCCTCATATTTCAGCACATGCTTAACAAACAATGTGGCAGCCCCTTCTGTTGTGATGTTATTCAGTACTTGGATGAAGGCGTTTTACTTCAAGAAACTGTCCACCACCACAATGATGCTTCCATAACTCTTTGACTTAGGAAGCCCAATAATGAGTCCATGGAAAAGCTTCCCTATGGCGTTTCAGCACTGGCTGTGGCTCCAAAAGCCCAGTGAGTGGTTGTTGTTCTACCTTGACTTGTTGGCAAACAAGACAAGTCTTCACATAGGCTTCAATTCTGTATATGAGGCCAATAATACTTATCTTCCATGTACCGACTTACAATCATGGCAGTCCTTTATTATCTCTCTCCTTAGTCCCCCATAGAATAGCACATAGAGCTTGTTACCTTTGGTGTAGAGTAGGTCTCCATCTACTAAAAATGTCCATGTTTTACCCTCCACATGCGTCAAAAGCACTTTGGCTCATGCATTATGTGACAAACCCTACTAGATGCACTCTATAAGGTTGCCTTGGACACTTGACATGGAAACTGACTTTGCTTTTCCACTTAAAGCATTAGCAACCACGTTGACATTGCCAGGCTTAAGTGTAATTCATAGTTGAACTCCTCAAGAAAGTCTTGCCAATTTGCATGCTTAGGGCACAGCTTCTTCAGCTTTTGGAAGTAGCTTGTTGTCACATTATTGATCATGACAGCAAACTTGGTGCCTAGCAAGTAATGTTTCTAAGTGCGTAGGCAATGCAATAAAGTAGTCATCTCTTTTTCTTGAATCATGTAGCAAAGCTCCATGTCATTTAGCTTCTAGCTCTCATATGCAACAAGATGCCCTTCCTATATTAGCATGCCACCAATGGTGGAGTCGGAAGCATATGTATGAACCCTAAAAGGCTTGACATAATCATGAAGCACGAACACTGGTTTCTTTATCACCACTTCCTTAAAGGCATCAAAGGCTTCTTAGTGGCACTCATCTCACACCCATGCTTGACCCTTCTTTAATAGACTCGTGAGTAGGGTGGCTATGTGGGAATAACCTTTGATAAAACATCTATAGTAATTTGCCAAGCCAAGGAATGACCTTAACTCGGTCACCCTTGTAGGGGCCTTCCATTATTAGATGGCTGGCACCTTCTTGTCATCATCTGAATTGTGTCTTCCCCTATTATATGCCTCAAGCTACTTCTTGCTGAGCAACTAACAGAAATTCACACTCTCGCACACCACCCTCTTTTTGTAAGGTGATAAAACTTGACACTTGCTTCATCCTCGGTATACTTGGGATAGAATTGTTGCTTTATCTCCCTAGCAAAAGCTTACCAAGTTTCTATATTAGCAACATCCCTCCTCACATCATTGAACCTACAATGGCACCATAGTAGTGCCAAAGCAGTATGTACCTTTGCTACATCATTCAAAATGCCTACGACCCAAAGTATTGCTCCATGCCCTATGAGAAATTGTCGAGGTCCTTAGCTGTGTAGCCCTTTGGATTGAGCATCTCTAACCTCTTGTTTGTTGGATTGTAATCATTCCACCATTGCTTTATAGTTAGCAAGATCCCTTATGAGCTATTGTTGAAGCTTTAATGCATGAGATCATGCAACTCAAGGAGGAGCTTGCTACCTATAAAGCAACTGGCAAGGTGGTTGCAATCCATACCAGTGGTAGGTTAGAGGTTCACAGGCCAAAGAGCTTCACAAGGAAGAGGTCCACTAAAGACCCCAATAATTTTTTATAGGGCATGAAGCAATACTTCAGGGTCATAGGCATTGTGGATGAGACACCAAAGGTATGTACTACGTCTCTATACTCAATAGATTTTGCATTATAATTGCAGTGTCGTAGGTGTGATGATGGGAGGAGGGGCACTACTAGTATAGAAACTTGGGAGGACTTCATTGAGGAGTTGAAATAATAATTCTATAGTAAAGTACAACAAGGACGAAGTAAGGGCCAAGCTTTGTTGCCTTACAAAAATGGGTGATGTGAGGGAGTATCTAAATGAATTCTTTCAGTTGCTCATTGAAATACCATACATGAGTGACATGAATGCTCTCTTCACTTTCTTAGATGGTCTCAAGAGGTGGGCCAAGATGGAGTTGTAACGGCAAGCCATGTAGACCTTGTCACAAGCTATGAAGGTGGCCAAGACAATTGTAGAGGACCACAAAAGTGACTCCCTCAAGACCTCCACTAAGACATCAGGCAGGGAAAAAGTTGGGGGAGAGAGAAAACACCCACGATGAGGGGTGTCACTAAAGAACACTAATAAGGGAAAGTGGCTTAAGAAGGACAAGCCTAAGGAGCCACTTAAATGCTTCTTTTGTTATGAGTCCTACTTTGCCCGCAACTGTTCGAAACATTCCAACCTCTCTGCCATGATCCGAGAGGAGGAACGTGAAAAGGAGATGACACAACTAGGCGCCCTAAAAGAAGGTGCACCCCGGTGCAAGAAGCTCCCACGTATGTGGGGTTCAAGGGAAGGGGTGAATCACAAAGGGCCTATAGTACACAGCCTTGCCTTGCATTTTGCAAGAGGCTGTTTTCATGCCTCGAAACCATGACCTAGGTGCCCTACGACTCCTAAATTCCATGAAGGAGTAAGTGTTTGGACAGCCCCAATGGACGGTGTTCCTTAAGGTTTTGATCAAGGGTCAAAAGCTCAATGCCCTAGCGTATGGGGAGCTTCAAAGGTATTCATGACCAAGAAGGCAGCTAAGAAGCTCAAGCTGAAGGTCCACAAGGATGGAGGCTATGTCAAGATTGTCGACTCAAAGGAGGTTCCAATTGTGGGGACTACTGCAACACTTCCCTTCGCGTAGAAGTTTGGCACAATAAGGAAAGCATTTCTATTATATCCATGGACGACTATGAAGTGGTAATTAAGTTGGCTTTCCTTGATCACATACTTGCTATGATTGTGCATTTCTTAAATTTCCTATGCATATTGGACTCAAAATGTTCATATATTGTGCCCATCAAGCTTGAGGTGGGATCCCCAATAAAGCTGCCCTCATCCATGCAGCTGGCAGGCATATGCAAAAGAATAAAATAACCTACCTAGTCACACTAAAGATGAACGATGGCACAGACCAATTTGAGCCCGTCCCAAAGGAGGTGGCAGCCATCCTTGATGAATACGAGGATATTATGCCAGAAGAGCTTCCATTTTTAACCTAAGAGGGAGGTGGACCATGCCATAGAGATAGTCCTAAATTAGATGCTCCAGCCTTAACTTCATCTTTGAACTCAAGCTTTCCCTTCTATCGACTAGCAAGGGGCAAGCATTTGCATGTCCAGCAGAGTAAAAGGTGGAGGTGGTGGTAGTTGACATTTTTTATCCAGTCCTCAATTCAGTTTTTCAATTAAGTTTATTAAATTAATCCACTAATAGAAGCACTAGTTTAAGCAGGAAAAAAAAAAAATCCCAAAATCATAAATTTTTCAAGCACGCACTTTGTGTGAGAGGGGCAAAGTCGTAGACTAGAGCTTTGGTGGTTGGAGCTCTACAT
The DNA here is from genome assembly GCA_035236585.1 of Warburgia ugandensis. NCBI lineage: Eukaryota > Viridiplantae > Streptophyta > Magnoliopsida > Canellales > Canellaceae > Warburgia > Warburgia ugandensis. The sequence continues at coordinate 9,876,217 of CP141126.1, forward strand.
GATACTTATTATATGGTTGCACATTTCCATTGTGTACTTCCTATACCCATTTTTGCTGTATTTGCAAGATTTTACTATTGGATTGGTAAGGAGCTGGGGACGTTGCTGGGATCAAATGGTCAAATCGAGGCAACTCAAGTGGACGATGTAGAAGATTGACACGTCTGACATACTACGAATAAAATATAGCACTGAAGGAGATGATTAGTTCATGTTACACTAAAGAAGAGCAGGCTTTTCCTTGCTACTAGAACTTTCCTTCCTAATGAAAGAGGAGTACCATGCAACTTTTTTCTTCCCTTATGAAGTGGGTTGTAAGAATTTGGAGTATTGGACCATCTTTTCCCTCTTTCAGACACAAATACCTAAGTCTGTCTATGAAATGGATGATGGACTAGCTAAAGAGGACATTGAAGATATTGTCCTAGCAGCTTATCACTATCTTTGGTTTCTTTTAGTGTAGGCAGTGCATTGTGCTGGTATTCTTTTCCTTCTAGGATTAGGTATGATCTGCTTTACTGTTCTTCATCACAAGTATTGATTTTTCCTTTCATCTACTGCTTGTTTTTTCTAAGAAAATTTCATCCCAAGTGGGATGTGGTGATTTAGAGACTTTAAGACAACAAGGCAAGAACATTTAGTCCATGAACATTATCAGATGAACGTCTAGAGTTGCCAATCCCTCAATTTTCATTTATTACAAGAAAAAAAATGAAAAAGAAATAGTTGCAAGTGCAACAGTCCTGATGTTGATTGAGGGCAAGTTTTCATCAACTTGCGTTTGACACAGGAAAAGGTGTCCAAGTGGGTCAGAGGTCTTTATTTATAGTAAGAATTGCCGAGTGATTTCTATTTAATTTGTGGTAAGTTAGGATGCTTGAGAATCTTCCTTAAGCTTTTTGTCAGTGCCACTTTACAAAACTGTTTAGCTATATTATTCGATATCTTTTTCGGCACACTTTTACTAGATTTGGCGGTTCTGTTTATTCACAAGTTCCAAATATTGGGGCTTGCATAAAGTTGTCATCTTTATGAAGGACCATGAGTAAACAGTTGCTTTGTATTTTGAAGGTTCCATTTTGCTGCGGAGATTGCTTTTAGTTGACTTTGTTGTGTGATATAGTTTTAGTTGCATATAGTTCTCTCCTTCTAATGCTTTAATCTTTTGAAGTGGGTTATCAATTTTCTGCTACTCTCTTGAATTTCCATCCATTGGTGTTCCTAGTCTCCTATTGGTACCTTCAAAAAATACGCACACACAACAAAGAAAGAAAAAGGAACCAAAGGAAATAAGAAAAAACAACAAGGCTGGTGGTAATTTGGTGGTTTTGCCAAACTCTTTTTTGTGTTACTACATACAGCTTGAGACTGTTGATCATAAAGTAAAAGCAAAAACATATGCATGATTCTGTTCGTTTCCTCCTTGATGGAAGTACACTTCTAGTAAAAAATCTGTTATGCATTTTATCTAGTGGAGTTATCTAAGATTATTGAGAATAATTATGGCTTATCCATATGGAAATTTTTAATAATAAATCTTGTAGCATACATTCTGTTCCATCTTGATGATGCTATTTCAAGATAACATTGCTGTCACGGCCATAAGTCATAAGATGCTTAACCTGCTGTATTTTCCATTTGATGAATTTCACATTTCTTGTAGCTGATGTGCAAATTTATGCCTATAGGTTTAGCTCTGACCCAGAAACATGTATTGGCCTGGTTCAACATGAAGGGGGGCCCTGTGGTATTTTGGCAACCATACAAGTATTGCCCCTTTCTTTTGTCCTCACTATTGTTCAGTGAAAGTTAGCCATAATATCATTTGTTTTGTACTTTCCTCCAAAAATTTGTGCCTGGAAATGGTTATGGTAATTAACAGGTATCGGTTTCTCTAATATCAATTTGTTTTTTTCTGACTTCATCTATAGCTTGTGGCAAAACACTAAATTTGGTAAGTTCACAATCACTTGAGGAGTGCTATTTCTTAGCCAGCAACCGTATTAAGTCTAGATCACACAAACAATCTTTTTTTTCTATGTCGTAATGGCTGTTCACTGTCATCTCCTTTAACAGTTCTTATCTGTGCCGAATCTGTCCGTGATCAGGTAACTTATAAATGTATATCCTACTCCTTAAGATCCCTTGTCCTATGACTAAAAAGTGTTAATTTGAAGGATGAGCTTCTTAAGAGAGGCTCCTGCTTGTGCCACTGTGCTAGGACTTTGCCAATATGGTAAAACACTAAACTTGATTTAATAATATCTTATGAAGGAATAACGTCCGTAGAACACTAAACTTTACTTAATCTCTCATTAAGGAATATTATTTGTAATTGCTGGCTGTTTTAGTGTCTCCAGGTTTCTGTTATTAAACACATCATCATGGAAATCCACTATTAATTTTACTTTCATGTTTCCTCATATCAATGACCTCTGTGCATTTTTATTAAATTATGCCTTCTTTTCGAATTTAGAAGTACCTAACTCCTTCATTGTTATGTCATGACTTGCTTCTGCTGCAGATGTTTGCTCTTTGGTGGAAACATTTTACTGTCATTTGTCTGATAATCATCCAATGACGTGAAATGTTTCCTTTGAGCATAATGAGCTCCCCCACGGTCAAAATTTCTTAATTATTGAATTGCAGTTGGCATGTCCTATGTGAATCAAGTTGTGTGATACGAGTGGTTGTGATTTTTTTAATGGTATTAGTGGTTGTATTTGATCCAAGAAATTTAGCATAAGCAAGCAATATTGAACTTTCTTCTAAGGGCTAAATACAGGTCAAGAGTCTGAAGCAATGGCTGTATTGACTGCTGTTTATTAGATTTTGTTATCTGTATAAATTACTGTATGAAGAGGCATGAATATTTTGTCCTAGCTGTAAAATCAATTAAAGCAGCCAAAAGGTCTTGACTTTGTTCCTGAGGTGCATGTAGGTCAGAACCTAACATGTTTACAGAGTAACAAAAGGGCAGCCCTGGTGCACGAAGCTCCTGCCTATGCGGGGTCAGGGAAGGGGAGGACCACAAGGGCCTAAAGTACACAGCCTTACCTTGCATTTTGCAAGAGGCTGTTACCACGCCTTGAACCCGTGACCTCAAGGTCACATGTTTACAGAGTAACAGTCTAGGCATAACCTGAAAACCAGGATTCGTAGATTTGGCAATATGTTTATTTGGATTTTATGTTTAATATTTCAATTGTTTTGATACTACAACTTGAAATAAGGACCAGTTCTAGAGCCTTGTTATACTCTCACTTAGTAACTTCATTCATCGCCTAATGTTTCCATATTAATGATGAGTTATATACTCCTCTTTTGACTCCTCAGAAGTTCATTTTAAATATGTGTGGGATGGTACTTGATTTATGTGGGTAGATTTGTTATTATCCTTTGGTATTCTCTTTCCGTTAATGTTTGCCCTCAATTCAGTACCATGGGTTGATTTGTTATTATCTTTATGCAGGCATTTGTTCTCAAATACCTTTTGTTTTTCCCCGACGAATTAGGAAAAAATACAACCAACATGCCGTCACAAAATTTGGGTTTGAGGACTTCTCAGAGTGCATATTCAACCTCAAGTGATTTCTCTTGTCTAACCGAGGATAGAAAGACAAGGTGATTATTCTGCTCTCTGTATTTTTTATTGTACCAACTTGATAGACCGTTTGGTCGCAAGTGATTAGAAGCAGCCAATTTTACACTGTTAAACATCATGACCTAATTTCTATGGTATTACATGCAGAAGAGGTTATAAATGTTTAAATATCGACAACCTCGTTACTTAAAAGTAGCAGGTTCTCTTATGTCCTTGCAAACGATAATGTTCTGTTGGCTTTGCCTATTTGGCTGTGCTTTTGTCTGATTTTTCAGTGTTTATTGTGTGAAAGGGGAGTAACATAAGCCTTGATGACATAAATGGGCAAGCTTGCTTGATACTGATTTCTTGCAGGAAATGTTTTTATCCATTTCCTGATGCTAGTACAATTCACAAGACTTTTTAGACTTCTGAAAGATAATGTGTCGTGTAATTGATATACTTACATTCTTCAAAGACTATACTTATAGTCTTATATTCTAACTCAACATGGAAATGGAGAACAGAAGATTGACATATGTTAGAATGACTATCAATCATCAATCTTTCAGTATATGCCTTTCAGTTTATGACTTTCACAGTTAACCTGTTTTCTCATCAAACTCATTAAAATATATGAAGGTAGAAAGCTAAATTTATGTGGTTAATCTCTCATGCTACTCAGATGTATTTTCTAAACAAGGACAAAGAACATGTTAAAGTCATAGGTGGATATGCCTTATCTTGCTCTTAGGCTTGCCCATAATGTATTCTTTGCTTTGAAGGCCCAAACCATTACTTAGCATCTTAAAGTTGTTGACTCATGGCCCCTTACTTTTAATTTTTGGGTAGTTCAACAGTCTACTTTTTATGATTTTGTACTGATCAGGTGTGGATAATCAAGCTGAATAATTATGTTTGAGTTGTTTGATTTTAATTATGATAGCCAATTAGCTTTAGTAAATGTAACAGGTGTCTGCTATTGTTAACTAGTAGTAGTAGTTTGCTCCTAATAGCTGAAGTCTTTTCTCAGTCATTTATACTCAGTTGCCTGCTATTTATTTGATCATGGGTTTTGGGAGGTCATTTAATAGATAATCTTTTCAAAATCATTTGTCTCAAGAGGGAAGCATGTTGAACCCTGTTCGTCAACTTTTTATTGTTTTTTCCAGAGCATTGGTGCACAGTATGTCGGAAATATTATTCCTATGTGGTAGCAAGAAAAAGGCAGTGATTGCAACACTAAGTGTTTTCAACACATGCCTTGATGATGGCTCTGAAGATGGTCAAAACGATGAGGTGAATATCCTCATGTTCTATATGATGTTCTTTTGTAACATTGCCTCTAAGTTGTTTTGTTTTCAGCTAATATTTATTTTTGGATGGGAATCAACCAGATGATTGCAACAGCATTAGAAGGGCTTTCAATTGAATCAGCTTCAGACTTGCAGAAAGTTTTAAGAGTCAAATTGTATACCTCACAGACAGGTGCTTTTCACCAGCTTAAGGCAATGCTTCCTGTTTTCCAAAGTCGTATGGGGGCAATCCTATTCCTCATTTCTGCTCTACTTTCTCGCGGACTGGTATGTGCTATAGTTTGTAACCACTTTCCTCTTACACACTGTGGACTTACAAGTTTCCTTTCCTGTATTCTGTTGCACTTTTGATGCCCATCTCATTTCCTTAAATAAAATGAAATTGTTTACTCCCAACTTATCATTTCCAAGTAAAAATTGTGGTAGTCACATGAGAAGATCTTAATAAGAAGGGGAGCCTTAGTGCAACAGTAAAAGTTGTCGTCATGTGACCTTGAGGTCACGGGTTCAAGGCGTGGAAACAGCCTCTTGCAAAAATGCAAGGTAAGGCTGCGTACTATAGGCTGTTGTGGTCCGCCCCTTCCCCGGACCCCGCATAGGTGGGAGCTTCGTGCACCAGTGCAGTACATGAGTAGATCTTAATAGGATGTGCTTACCAAATATTTAATTTGTCTTATAAATTCAAGCATAGATATGATCGTAGGATTAGGATACATGAAGTGAAATAGGCCTTGAAAAGATGGAATCAGGAAAGGCCCTGGGGGCTTAATGGTATACCAATAGAGGTTTGGAAATATATGAGGGATAATGGAGTACTTTAGTTAACAAAGTTGTTTAACAAGATTGTAAAATTGAAGAAAAGGCTAGATGAATTGAGGAAAAGCTCCGTTGGACCAATTTGTAAGAATAAAGGAGACATATAAAGTTGCAATAATTATCGTGGAATCAAACTTATGAGCCATACCATGAAACTTTGGGCAAGAGTGATTGAGAAGAGGCTACAACATGAGACGAGTGTATCGGAAAACTAGTTTGGTTTATGCCTTGGAGGTCTACCATGGAAGCTTTTTCCTACTTGGACAATTAAGGGCAGCCCTGGTGCACAAAGCTCCTACCTATGCGGGGTCCGAGGAAGGGGCGGGCCATAATGGCCTAAAGTAGGCAGCCTTACCTTGCATTTTTGCAAGAGGCTGATTTCACACCTTGAACCCGTGACTTCAAGGTCACATGATGACAACTTTTACCTTTGCGCCAAGGCTTCCCTTCCCTACTTAGACAATTGATAGAGAAATATAGGGAGAGGAGGAGAGACCTCCACAGTCTTTATTAACTTAGAAAAAGCTCATGATAAGGTCCCTATAGAGTTAATATAGTGGGTGTGTGGCGACAAAGGGGTTTCGTGTGGGTATATAGACATAATTTGAGGATATGTATAAGTAAGTGGCAACAAATGTTAGGACCACTAGCAAGGAGACCGATAATTTCCCTCTCACTATAGGATTGCACCAGGGATCGTCATTGAGCGCATACCTTTTCACGTTAGTTATGGATAAGTTAACAAAATAGATGCAAAAGGATATGTGATGCATACTATTTTCAAATGGCATAGTTTTGATTGAGAAGATAAGGAGGGCATAAACAAAAGGTTGAAGTTGTGAAGAGATGTTATAGAATCTAAGGATTTACAATTAGCCGAATGAAGACAAAGTATATGGAGTGCAATTTTAGCAAGGAGAGAAGTGGTAGCGAAGCACATGTAGAAATTAATAACCAAGAAGTCCCACAAAAAGACAACTTTAGATGCTTGGGATTGATAATTCATAAGAGTCAAGAAATTGAGAGGGATGTTACCTAAAGAATCTAAGTGGGTTGGAACAAATGGAGATGTGCCTCTAGAGTTTTGTGTGATTTGCAAGTGCCACTCAAACTGAAAGAAAAATTCTATAGGATGATTGTAAGGCTGACCATGCTCTATGGATCAAAGTGTTGGCAATTAAGGAACAACATTTACATGAGACGAGTGAATCCCACATACGCGGGAGCTTCATGCACTGGGCTGCCCCTATGTATATAGGATGAGTGGCAAGACAAGAAATGATAGAATTAAGAAATGAAAATGTTAGAGGAAACTTAGTAATAGCACCAATTGATAACAAAATGAGGGAGTGTAGATTTAAATGGTTTGGACATGTCTGAGGGAGATCGAAAACAGCGTTGGTTAAACAGAGCGAGTCGATCCAATTTGAAGGCTCTAAAAGGGCAAGGGGAAGTCCCAAAAGGACATGGATAGAAGTAATGAGAAAAAATTTAAAAACTTTTGGCCTAAATAAAACCATGACACTTGATAGAGGGAAATGGAGGAACAAGATTCTTGTAGCCAACCTCTAATCGGGATAAGGCTTTGATGATGATGATTTGGAAAAGGACTCGCCAATATGTGAGAACAGTGCGTGTACAGGTTTAAACATCAAAAGAGTGAATTACTTAATGCTTTGCAATGGTCCACCCGTTTTAGCAACAAATTGCTTGATTCTTCTAAAGAGTTATTTTGTCCTCCAGCAGCAACATTGCACAATGTTACTTTGCTAGGTTCTTCTGAAGAGTTAAGAAGAACTCCATGTTAATGCTCAACACCCTTCAGTTGACTCCTTTTTATTCACTGCTTTTTGGTCTGCATTTGAGTGTTGGACTACCTAATGGCCTACTGTGGATTGGCCTCAGTCATCCAAGTGCAGTCTTAGCTGAACCACTGCTGATCCCTAGAGCCTTTTGTTGCTGCAATGCTCTGAAAACAACTCCACCAAATATGGCTTGATGAGTGGCACCAACTAATCCCGAGGTTTCTAAGTATGATGATCAAAATACTGAAGTCCATCTGTCCCTATATCTGCCTTGGGATAAGTTTTCAACAGTTAATAATCCAGTCCAGGGATGATTCCCGTAAATCTCCTCTAACATGTTGTTGGAACTATGAAACATCAAGAGAAAGGGCATGCACCAGCATGTGTCAGATAGTTGTCGCCAGCCGCATGAAATATCTGCCAAGCAGAAGGAATGAAGTGCTCATCTTTTTTGGCCACCTAATTCTTTTATAAGGTCATCCCAAAAAGAAAAGGAAAATGATGATATGGTGCTGCTAGCAAAACCAACTTCTGTTCGTAAGTGATAATATTAAAGTCTATCATTGCTGAAGTAATTTAAGAATGCATACGCTGAATGTAATCTACTAAGCTCAGCAGAAAAATACACTGCTAGAGCTAGAGAATTTTCCAAAGAGAGTATATGGAGATGCTGACTTGGAAAGCAAGGTTCAATTGCCATAAATACTGTTCCAAATCAGTTGCTATTCATGAGCAATATGCTTCGTTTGCAGTTTATGGCTATCAAGTCCGTGCATTTCCACACCAGTGCCACCTTGATGAAACTCCTTTTGAAACTAGAAACATTCTAAGTTCTTATACAAATATACCAGTTCTTTTCTGTTGTTGTATCCCATCAAAATGCCCCTTACCCTAAAAATTTAACTTCACATCACAAAGATTTTAATGCAAGTATAGTGCCCTTCAGCGCATGGTACAGGAATTAGCATGATGTTTCAGTCTCTTTCAACCTACTTTTGGATCTCAGAACCCTGTATTTTGCTGGAACTATCTTTGCTGAAGTATAAATTGTTGATGAATATATATATTGCTCTGTGAACTAGTGGCATCTGCAGTGGTTTTATTTCTCTTGCTTGTTTAATTTTGTTGAGCTTCCAGTTTCATGTTCATATTTTTCTCATATTTGTCCATCCGTTATTATTCTGAAAATTAGCATTTCTTTGACTAGAATCTTATAACATGGTCAGTTAAACAGAATAATTGTTGTGGAATTAATAATTTTGTCCTCTAAAGGTTGCACAACTGAAAATATCCAAATTTTTGTCATGATGCAGGAAACTGTCCAAGCAGACAGGGATGATCCTAGCCTACCACTAGTCACTGCTCCATTTGGCCATACCTCTCAGGTACAAATAGATCTCTTATGATGCATATCTAAATTTATTCCAGAGTCCTGTTATGCATAGGAATTCTATCAAGTCATGCATCTGGATTTGGTACACTGGAGTGAATTTTAAGGCAATGTGGATGTAGGGCATTGCATTTAATGGGATTCCCAAGTCTCAATGTAAATTTTGTTGTTGGCTTATTATTAGTAGTAATGTGCATTGCATTTAAAGGCAATTTAAATGTTTTTTAGCTCACCAGCCCCTTGTCCTACAAGCATACTACGAGTGTCTATACCAGTCATTGCTATGTGCGGCATAAGGCATGCAGCCTAAGAGGGCTCACTGTGCAGACATTACTGTCGTGCATTGCGCTTTATTAAATTAGTCCAGTAAAGTGTTATATCACCAAGATTACCTTGTTAATTGACAGGAAATCGTGAACCTACTGCTTTGCGGGCAGGCAGTCCCAAATGTATTTGACGGAAGGATGGATCTAGGAGGTGGAATGTACCTCAAGGGCATACCTATGGATGTAGAAGTTGGATTCCTCACTCTACTGGAATCCCTCAATTTCTGCAAGGTTGGCCAATATTTGAAACACCCAAAATGGCCTATTTGGGTCATTGGGAGTGAATCCCACTATACAGTCCTCTTTGCTCTTGACACCTGCGTGCAAGATGAAAATGAACTGGAAGCGAGAGAGTCACTCATAAGGAGAGCATTCGATGCCCAAGACCAAAGTGGCGGAGGAGGTTTCATCAGTGTGGAAGGCCTTCAGCATGTCTTAAGAGAAACAAACATCAACTTGCCATCTGAAAAGCTTGACCGGTTGTGTGGTGCAGGCTTTATAGTATGGAGTGAGTTCTGGCAGGCCTTGTTAGAGTTGGATAAAAACTTCGGGGGCCTGAAAGACCCAACCGGACAGATGTGCAAGAAGCAGTTTGATCTATTCCATTTTAATGGGATTGCCAAGTCAGTACTGAATGGCAACCCAGGGGCGCGAGGTGAGAGTCCGTTACAAAGGCCAAGGCTTTCTGAATTAAGAGTTTCGGTTCCACCGAAGTGGACACCGGAGGAGTTCATGACAGAAGTGGTGCCGAGCTCAAATAATGAACAAGGCACTAAAGATAGCAGTGTAGAGGTGAATCAACCTGAGCCTTCACAGTATGCACCACTAGTGGACTGTATTCGAACCTGCTGGCCACGAGCCACTTGCAGCTGGGTCGGTGACCCTCCAAGTATAGTCTGAGGCTACGACCTTGAGATAAAAGCAAGTGAACATCCAAAAGCCCTTATGATGACTTTTGTTGTAGCAAGTGATGACAAGCTGGGAAAGGAGCGTTCCGTGAACTCAAAGGTGCATTAACTGGTAAGAAAATATTCTTTACCTTGTAGGATTTACATATTTGCCATCATTTGTAATGTGTATTATTGTAACATTTTAGGGGTTAGTTTTTATAAATTATTAGCGAAGAGGAGAACAGGATGTATAATTTTCATTTTATTTGGCTGCAGGCGGAATTGTCCTTTTTTACTCGGCCTTTTCAGGTCTTTGCGGTGAGTGGTTAAAATGTAACGTGAATAACATTGAAATGTGTTTTTTCTCGCGACATTGCCAACTTGTACCGTTGTTCCCCCCAGATGATGACATTGGCATTCTTCGAGTTACACTTAGTAACTGGTTCTTAATTGCCCATATTTTCAATGAAATGAAAAGTAAAACCCGTCAGACAAAGTGAGACCCATTGGGAAAGGAGCGAGCAGTCATCATTTCATAGAACAATTTGAGTGTATATAATATTTGAAGGAGAGCTTTGACACAATGGTAAAAGTTGCCATATCACAAGTTCAAAGTGTGAAAACAGTCTCTTGCAAAATACAAGGTAAGGCTGTGTACTTTAGGACCTTGTGGTCTACCCCTTCTTTAGACCCTGCATAGATAAGAGCTCCAGGGCTGCCCCCTTTATAATATTTCAGCTTTGAATGTCAAGAGAAAGATCAAAATTGTTTAATTGAAGAATCTAGAGTTCGGAAATGGGCCTTCTTTCTATTTGCTGCTTTGTCATGGAATGCAGCAACCATAATTTGAAGTACTAAAAATACCAACTTAACAATGGCAAGTATAAGATACTGCAAAACCAGGAGACAATGGTTTGTCGTTAGAGAAAATCCAAAAGTTGTCATGGAGACATAAAGAAATATAACAACGACAGCAGACTTGAAATCTTGGAGATGTAATAAGATGCAGCATCCCGCACACATAAGCGGCCTCAACCGTGGTCAGCCGGGAGTTGGGCTCCTTGCGCCAGTGCACGCAAGGACGCTAACCTTTCCCCAGATTCAACACCAATAAGAGGGTGCTTCACCAGCCTTTTTACATCTTTTAAGGTGGAAGACTTTACAGGAGGCACAGGGGCAAGATTGTTTAGGAGTCGGGTAAATTGAATAAAGAAATTTTATTACCTTTTCCGTGCATTAATCACTAATCACTTGTCATACGAGGCTGATCGGGAAAATTAAACCATGGATTTTAAGTTATCCATGAACAAAAAGATTTTATTTCATGATCTCTTGCAACTTTACTCCAACGCAATTAGGTCTAAAAGCTCAGGCTTTACACATAATGATTTAATCTAGAATTTTGGAGCAGTAAATAGCAGGGCAAATAACAAGTACGTCGATTAGACATCTGTAAATCCTCTGAACTAGCACAAGAGAGAGTAACCAAAGAAATCACAAGCAGTGAAATCTATTTCATTGAACAAAACACATAGTTACAAGACAAAGACTGAAAGATAACACAGACATTTCCAATAAGGACACGAAGAAACAAGAAGCGAGAAAACAGAACCCTAATTTCAACCTTAAGCCCTTTCTCCTCTAATACGGCGAGCAAGTTGAATATCCTTAGGCATGATCGTAACCCTCTTGGCATGAATTGCGCAGAGGTTGGTGTCTTCGAAGAGCCCAACAAGATAAGCCTCAGCAGCTTCCTGCAATGCTGCTACAGCACTACTCTGAAACCTTAGATCTGTCTTGAAATCTTGAGCAATTTCACGAACCAAGCGCTGGAACGGAAGCTTCCTGATCAGAAGCTCGGTACTCTTCTGATACTTCCTGATTTCCCTCAGAGCAACTGTTCCCGGACGGAACCTGTGGGGCTTCTTGACTCCTCCGGTTGCCGGAGCAGATTTTCTCGCAGCTTTTGTTGCGAGCTGCTTCCTTGGGGCCTTGCCACCAGTAGACTTACGGGCAGTCTGCTTGGTCCGTGCCATTGGAGAGACTTAAGGTGGGAGAAAGACTTAGGGTTTTGAAGGGAAATGGAATCGGAGATTGACGGCGACTTTCCTAGCGAGGGGCAAGTTGGAGGACGAGATCGGCGGCATTTATAGAGTTAGATGGTGGCAAATTTGAAAGTATGTCGCACTTCTGGCGCCAGTAAATTTGGGACGTTGGATTTAAGTGAAATTTAACGGTCTAGATTCACTTTTAAGGTTGCGCACGGATCGGTATCCATGCCTTCGGCTTTGCCCTTTCCTTATTGGACGCAGAGTCATTTCCTTTACCCGGGCAACTAAAATGCACGTTGAAAGAGGGGTTTGGTCGCCAAACAATCTATCTGCGTTTAATCAATTTCCAGATTACTGGTTTATTAAGCATGGGTAGCCGTCCAATTTACACTCTGGAATGCGAATGGCTAGGATAACACTAGGCAGAACATTTGCAGGTTCTGAGCTATCTTAGGTAAGACCCTTTGGATGGAAGGTTTAGATCATCAAAAAAATTGGCCCACAGGTACCTTTAGAGGCCATCTAAATCGTCCGTGTCCGTGGCATCTAATCATGAGACAATTCCCGACCTTCTGATTGGTGAAGAATTACATGTTTTACTTTAAACATCTAGCCTTGAGAAATAAAACATATTCTCAAGATACCCCCTCAACATACAAGCAACTTACATTTCCTTAAGAAATGTAATGCACTACCTCGATTCCGTGGCTTACTTACAAAAGAGGTTTCTCAACCTAACCACTGGATTATATTGACTTCTGTGCTTTGTTTAACGGGGTCAATTTTAACTATGTTTAACCATTCAAAAAGAATTACACTCATGGTTTAGAGTTGAGGGGTAACTACTAGTGAATTTTTAAAAGACTAAAGGCACCCATTTTTAAAAGAAAAAAGAACTACTCCCTTTCACAATGAAGCATTTGATTTCTCTTATTTTAAAAAAATTGCAAAGCCCTACTCTCTCTATCTCTCTCTCTGACTTGGGCAGCATGTGCACTTGTATATGCATGTATCAGTCACGAGTATGGTTGAAAATCTCTATCCACGTTTCAGCGTTGTCAATAGCAAGAGTTAAGATAACCATACATTTATTCATGATTTCTTATTATCATGCCCACCTGTACTTGCTATGGCTATGGTGAACTTACTTGTGTGTTCCGGTGCTTTACACGGTTAGGTCGTTTCTTTTTGGGGGTTGTGGCGAGATGCAAAATCTTTGTTGAATCAGCTTGTACGGTTGGTTTCTGCTATTATGTATTCACTCTGGAGAGCATTGGTTGAGTTAGTCTTGATCGATTGCTGTAGTTATTGTGTTTCTAGTACTGATTCAGGAAACCACCATATATCCAAAATTCTTCCAGTGGATCTCATTGAAAAGGCATTTGATCCGATTCACTTCTATCATCTTACTTATGAAAGGACCAGAACTGGCAGCCTTATTACCGACCATAATAATATGTCATAACGACTTATTCAGCTGTCTTTGAGGCAAAGAGTAGTTAAATATGCTGAATGGTTTATTCTGTTTATCGGTTGTTAGTGATATAAGTCTGACTAATGTACAGAGATGACGATTCAGATGAAGGTTACTCAGTTGATAGCTTCTATTATAACCTATCTCATAATCGTGTTTGTCAAGAAGACAAGGGGAAAAGCATAAAAAGAACTGGCACCATAACTTCTATCACATCTTACACCAAAAACTTAAAAGGACCATTTACTTCCAGTTGCTACTCACTGTTCATTTGCCAAGTTTACCTTGTCTTTGTAAAACATACATTATCACTAGGATTAAAACATAGATGTGGATGAACATTGTTTGTAACTATTCTTTGACTAGCAGAGTACTACTACCACATTTCAAGGACTCTTTGCTCAACAGAACTAAACAGTTCATTGTGTCTATGAATGAACTTCGGTTCCCCTGGGAGACAGCATCCTCAAATCCTAGTTTCTGCTGTTCCACAGTCAGACGTACTCATACTACAAGTATCCGCATTTATTAACACACGTCGGTAGAAATAAAAGTTAGCATCGAATACATTTGGTAAACAAGGAATTTCGGTTGTAGAGAGAATTATACCAGGGGAATAGGGGAGGAAGGAACCCTCACTTTTGCATACAGGAGCATTAACGTCTGAAAAAGATCGGAACGTTCTGTTTAGTACTCTCGTTCTCGTATTGATTTTCTTATGAGCGACGATGCAATTACTGGACCAAGCACCACCGGCAGAAGGTAAAAGGGCTCTACTGCCTGCAGCATGGGATCTCGGCGCCCGTACACTTTCTCAGACCAGTTCCGGCAATGACTCCTGTTGGAATCGCCAGAGGCCAGGCCTATCAGTACAATATTCACACTTGCAAACCATTAGCTTTGAGCTCCGTGGTTGGCCCCCAGCCAGTTCCATCCTGAGAGGTCTTAGAAGGTTTATTTTAAGTTCAAATCAATCATCGTAATCTTAACATTCCATTTTAAGTTCGAATCAATCATCGTAATCTTAACATTCCATGCGTTACTAGGTAACTGGAATTCAAAAAAGAATGTCGCTCACAACACAGCCAAAGATTCGAAGCTCAGGACAGTTGTAGTTCATAAACCGCAATCTGACACTAAATCAAATTTCTCATACATAAAAATATTAACAAGAATACCGGAATAGAAAAGGAAAAAGAGAAGAAAAAACACCATCAAGCAGAGTTGCTTACCTATTCTAGAAGCCACAAACACAGTCAGAGGAATGTGTGCAGCACTTTTCCCTACACCCTAGGAAAATGAGAGATGATAAAGAGGGAGTTCTGACCTCGCTCCCATAAACCTTCCATCCATTACAAATATGGATGGATTCACGGGTATATGGGAGCACAACTACACGTAGATAGCCTTTTCAATCTAAGTACACATCATAACGGCAACTCTATAAGGATTCTACCAGGAAAAGCTCATGTGCAAGTTAACATACAACCCAGAAAATTCCCACAATCTCAACCAAACTGAGCTCACATGACGCCTTACAGAAAAACCAACTGAAATACACTCACCACCCTCGATAGTGAAATCAGAAGCACTTCCGGTGAACAATAGACGGACCAGACTCGTCGTACTCTGCCTTGGAGATCCACATCTGCGTATTTCAATAAATAGCCATCAGATGCATGAAGAATAAATAGGGCACCAAGATAAGAGAAACGATTTGCTGTCACAAAATTTACCTGCTGGAAAGTGCTGAGAGATGCCAGGATGGAACCTCCTATCCAGACACTGTACTTTCTCTCGGGTGGAGCTACCACCTTGATCTTCATGCTGCTTGGGGCCAGGGCTGTAATCTCCTTGCTCATGCGATCGGCAATACCAGGGAACATTGTTGACCCGCCACTGAGCACAATGTTACCGTACAGGTCCTTCCTGATATCAACATCACACTTCATGATGGAGTTGTAAGTTGTCTCGTGAATACCAGCAGATTCCATTCCGATGAGGGATGGTTGGAATAGGACCTCAGGGCACCTGAACCTCTCAGCTCCAATCGTGATCACCTGTCCATCTGGTAGCTCATAGCTCTTCTCAACAGAGGAGCTACTCTTGGCAGTCTCGAGCTCCTGCTCATAGTCAAGAGCAACATATGCAAGCTTTTCCTTCATGTCTCTTACAATTTCCCGTTCAGCTGTGGTGGTAAATGAGTACCCCCTTTCCGTGAGGATCTTCATCAAGGCATCTGTAAGGTCACGGCCAGCAAGGTCGAGCCTAAGGATTGCATGGGGAAGGGCATAACCTTCATAAATTGGGACAGTGTGACTCACACCATCGCCAGAATCCAACACAATGCCTGTTAAGAGGAAGACAACCAATCAGCAAGCAAACAACAACATAAAAGACAAAAATTTCATATTCCTGAAGCAGTTGATACTGACCAGTTGTACGACCACTGGCATACAATGAGAGAACAGCCTGAATTGCAACATACATAGCAGGAACATTGAATGTCTCAAACATGATCTGTGTCATCTTTTCTCTGTTAGCTTTCGGATTCAGTGGTGCTTCAGTAAGAAGCACTGGATGTTCTTCTGGAGCAACTCGAAGCTCATTGTAGAAGGTGTGATGCCAGATCTTCTCCATGTCATCCCAATTGCTGACAATACCATGCTCAATGGGATATTTTAAGGTGAGAATACCTCTCTTGGACTGAGCTTCATCCCCAACATAAGCATCTTTCTGGCCCATTCCTACCATGACACCAGTGTGTCTGGGTCGGCCAACAATGCTGGGAAAAACTGCCCTTGGAGCATCATCTCCAGCAAATCCAGCCTGCACAAATTACAAAAGACAATTAATTTCAGCATTTGCACGATGTTTGAATGATTAAAGCAGAAACTAGAATAAACAGGTGGAAAACAGTTGCACTGACCTTAACCATTCCAGTACCATTATCGCAGACAAGAGGTTGAATATCCTCAGCATCAGCCATCTTTTATAATCCTGCAGAGAAGAATGATGATATGAGAAATAAGGACCTCGTTTTCATCAGTAACCTTTTCAGATAGTATTCAGGGCCAGTTCCAACAAATTTCTACATATTTGACTAGTCCATTTCTAGCAACTCATGCTATTATCAGTCTATAAGTCCTCTCTATACACAAGCCACCCATGGAACATGAATCAATGAACCACCATTTCGCTATGGTCATCACTGCTTTGAAATCTAAACCAACTGTATCAACAGATTCCAATTGAGACTTGAGAAAAAAAGGCATGAGAAAACTCCAAAAATTACAATTTTTTATCAGGATAATATCGATCAATGAGCATGACTTGAGAAAATGACCCCCAAGAGGAAGGCCCATCAATGGACGGGTCTTCCACGTATAGATTTACCGATAAAGTACTAGAGAAATAATTTTCAAATAAAAAGTCCAAAGGAAGGATGCCAACAACAAAATCATAAGAACTTGTGCCAAAAATAAAAGTCTTGCTACAAAAAGGATCTGCCAGAAACGAGATCATCAAGTACAATTAGTTTTTCTGTCCGATTAATGGAGCAACAGATCCGAATAGTACAATTTTGTAACAAGGCGATCGTCGACTACCTAGCTATACTGGAGTCCTTAAACCTCGTAAACTTTCTTTCTTGAGCAGAAACTTAAAATCAACATCTTATAACACCAATATAGCTCAAATCGTGTAAAGAAAATTAGTTAAAAGGAGAAGCATCATCAGATTTAAATATAATCAAGGAAAGACAGAAGTGAGAGAAGTCGACAAGAAGAATCCAAACAAGATAACCTCGTACTTTCTAGTGCTGAAGCCATGCCCCAGGCTGCTTCCATATTCACTATCATGGCCAAGTGGGGTTTAAAACTTACAGATGGAGAACAATCTAATCACATAGTCTGGAAGATTACAATAAAGAACTCTAGATCTGACAATCCTTACGCATACTTCACAAACAAACCCTGACAAGACACGATCTGTTCAAAAGGCATCTTATTTCAAGTAAATCGCAAGATTTCCATGAAAAAAGCCGCTGGATCATTGTCACTCAACCAAAATCTGAATCTTTCATATCGGTAAGAACTATGGAAAAAGATCTCGTATTCGTAAGCGAAAAGATCAGAAATTAGAAGAACACTAAGGATCTACGAATGGATGCCAAAATCAAGCGACAACTGGTTCAAATTCGGATAAAATGAGTAGACAAATAGCAAGAAGTAGATCTGGTTACCTTGTGTTGGAGATGAAGATGATGAAAAGAGAAAATGATCTCCTTTCTACTTGCGCTTCTGAGGCGGAGAGAAATATCCAGTAGAAGAAATGCCCGCAGAAACAGGCTAAAAATGGGGAGGGAGGACGGCCGTAGGCAACTTTATATATGCTGCTCAACTTGAAATTCAAATGAAATGACACCAAATTCAC
Source organism: Warburgia ugandensis (assembly GCA_035236585.1). Taxonomy (NCBI): domain Eukaryota; kingdom Viridiplantae; phylum Streptophyta; class Magnoliopsida; order Canellales; family Canellaceae; genus Warburgia; species Warburgia ugandensis. The sequence goes on from CP141126.1 coordinate 9,894,302, forward strand.
AGGGTCAAGGAATCATTTCGACCACGGTGGAAAGATAGGGTGGCGTGGCTGACAGCCTTTACTGGACCAGCACCGTCCCCGTCCGATGATCTTGATGTGGACGATCTTACCCGTTGGATCTGGCTTTCGGCTTAGGACACCTTTGCCACGCCAGCTGGGCGGCCAAAAGGGGACGTTCAGTCGGAGCCAGGTGGCCGCTTGTGCCATCCACTAGCCAGCCGCGAAGCCGAAGATTGGTTAGCTCGCTTGGTTAGTAACAGCGAAGAGGATCTTGCGTGCGGAGGACGCGGAAAAGGAAGCTGAAAAAGGACGCAACCTAAATAGGCCGTAAATTTGATAATCTGACCCCGCCGTGCCTAAAGGGCAGTCCCAACGCGCGAAGCCCCCACCGCGCGGAAATTTGGGAAAATAGAAATTATTTTCAGGCCATGAATTCGTAGCTTCAAGGATCACACAATTTTTATCGCTGCACAAAGACTCCCAGGCCTTATCTATTAGGCTAAAAAAGTCATGCCCTAGGCTTTTAAGTTGAAATTTTCAATCTTTTATTTAAAATAAAACTGTCACGCCTCATATTGTTGAATCTAAGACAGCCATTTTCCATCTTTAAGAGAGTGAATTTGCGCACGTTTAGATTAGTGGTCCGAATTGGCATATATTATTATTCCTTTTTAAATGCCGCCAAAATTGGAGGTTTAGAATTAATGGATAGAGATCAAATGGTGGTCCATGGCCTACCTAGAATCTAATGGGAGGATAAGTAGTTTAGAGCCTAGTAGCGTGGGGGCGCAATAAGAAGTCTCACTACAAGGTGACCAAGGTTTAAGGCTATACACAAGCATTTTTATTTATTATTTAAAAGAAAAGGCAGATGAGCATTTGTATTTATCATTTAAAAGAAAATTGAGCATATCCATTCTCTCGTACATTTAGATTGTTGTATTTATATTGTCTAATTGAGAAGATTTTGAGAGAATAGCATATCTAAGATTTCGCCTAGAAGATGAGTCGGTCCATATCACCAACTATATAAGCTTCACAATTACTTGTTAGCTGTACAAATAGAGGTATACCACTAATCTACTCACAGACACCATATATTTCTCTAAGCATCCATGTAAGAAACATTTATTGTTCACCTATCACGGGAGTATCCTTTTTGGTCAATAGATAATGCTAAAAGATTGTCCATCTTTTCTTTTATGTAGAAGGAACTTCAATTAGGCGGAGCTAATTAGAATTCCTCGGGTACAATAAGAATAACCACTACATTCAAAGTCCCCTTTTACCATTAGCAAGAACTTTGCTCAAGTTACGTAATAAAGGGGATTCTAACAATTGATTCAGATACACTGTCAAGAAGTGCAGCTTGTTGAACATCAATATTCATTCACTTAAGGTTGTCTTTGTATGTTGCCTTTTGAAGAATAATTTCCAGCTTGCAACATCCAAACACACCCTACAAGTCATATCTTCTAAAAAAATGTGTTACTTGCTCCTTTCTCTATTTAATTAGGTTTCTAAAAAAAAGTAAAAAAATGTCTATTGAAATGCTATTTTATTGAGCATATAAATTTTTTTTTTTAAGTTCTAAAAATAGTATCCAAATGTACTTTCATACTATAAATTAATGGTTAGAAAAGCAACTAGCCCAAATTTTCAAATGAGAATGCTGGGCCGAAAACCCTACAGGGCACTTCTCCAGAAATCTCCCATCATTTTTGAATTAATTGGGGCCAACTCTCAATGGTCAAACCCATTCATGTCATTGCTCTTGGATACCTCATAAATAAAAATTCACTAAGATTTAATGATCCAATATCCTCATAAAATTCACTAAAAATTCACTCCAGAAATCTCCCATCATTTTTGAATTAATTGGGGCCAACTCTCAATAGTCAAACCCATTCATGTCATTGCTCTTGGATACCTCATAAATAAAAATTCACTAAGATTTAATGATCCAATATCCTCAAACACATATGTATTTGGTAATTGAATTTAGACATTTTTTAAAATAAGGTTTCTAATTGTCAATTTCTCGCCATAGAAAGTATAGTTTTTTCAGATGCTAGAATTACCCATTCAGCATGCTTTTTGAACTTGGATATCCAAGGCTATAATAATGATGTGAATTGGTCTAATCATCATGTGACAACCTAGGTTTTTACACAAAATATATATACAAATGTTTTAAAAGTCGGGACATCTAATTTAAATTTTACATTTTTAAAATTTATTAGAATAAATATTTTAATTTAATAACATTAATTCCAAAAAGTTGAGGGTCATGTGACTTATAAAACCTCAAATTTAATGGTAAAATGATCTTTTCATTTTTACTGAAAATTCAATAGAGTCTCCTCTATATTTTGGACTAAAAGATTTAATGCATATGATGCGACAAGTACTTGATAAGCATAATAACACATAAATACATAACTAAAAGACCCAGTCTCCCTGATCATTTACATGTTCCGACCAAAACATATACATCAATAGTGAAATACAAATCCAAAAACAGCAATAAAGCATAGCCTCTGTCCATACACAGCCAACGCTTCCAACATAAAAGATGTCCATACATCCAAGCCATAAAAATTACTCGTAGAAAATAGTTTAACATGATCTCAATAATGAGAGTAAATAGTCCTAAAGTAGTGCATAATTAGCACCAACCAAATCAATGTTAAATAGATAAGACACAAATGCTCATAAAATTACAAAAAAATAAAGCAATGAACCCACGCCATCTGCGTGTTTCCTAAAACATGTTAAGTATACACAACTTCTGAGACTTGTGAAAATGCTAATATCAAATGGATGAAACTCATGATACTTGCATGTCCAAAATTGTGTCAAATAAATTGAACTTCTGAGGTTCATAAATATGCCAAAACTACATCAGTACAAAGCATCAAAAGCTCGAAGAAAATCTCAAATAAGTATCATTAGCGTAGAGAATCAAAGGCTCAAAGAATATCTCAAAGAATATATATGTCATCAACAAGGGGTAGTCTCACATATAGGTCCCAAAAGTGTCCTATGCACTTAAATCTCTACTCATGAGTACTCACACCAATTCTTCACACATCGTCACACCATGAGTGCATAGGAAATATCAATCAAAATACCCTCACCTCACAATATGATAAAATCAATCATTAAAACCAATGGACTGCTATGCAGCAGTGATTGCCACTCTCGTGTCTATCAACTGTCACTTCTCATAGGCAGCAAAATGGGTGACTAAACGTCCGTCATGCATAGGGGAGTATCAGACTCATAGTGTAGACTACTCATAATACCACTCTCTACGAAGTTTGCCTCTCGATGGGTGGGTGTCTATCATCTCATAAAGTCAAAGGGCAAGTGGTCAACCCTATTATCCCTCCTAACACAATGTCCATTGGACCGGAACACTAATCAAAATCCATGAATGAAGCACTTCTACTGCGAGGACCCCAACAACCTACAAGTCTCCTCCACAAAATCGTGAATATTAATCGACATCTCAAAGTTGAGGAAATAAATAGAAAATCCTTTAGTGAAATAATGAGGTCTAGAAATTGTTAATTATTTTACTGCAAGTGCACAAGCTATTGTAGCATAGTTGATGCAAGTATGAGTTAATCCCATGGGGACTCGACCTAAAAAGGTTGAGTTGAGATAAAATTTAATTGTCCAAAGATTAAAAAATGACAAAAAATAACTAATAGTGAAATCAAAATTCAAATCTATTTAACTAATGTAAATTATAGAATTTGAAATTTAAAAAGATAAAAATAATAATAAATAATAATATCTAATTCCCTTGCTTGATTATGACAAAATTCTTCAAATCTGATATCATCAACGTCGATCAGCATTCATCAATCTCTCACTGGTACTTCTAATTAAGGATCCAAAGGCTTGATTAAGTAGATTCTTCAAATTTTTGAAGATCTGGATTAAAGAATGATTTTGCATTTTGGACGGCTTAGATCAATTTTTTATTTCAAATTGAAGATTAGGAATTTTGGATAAGCTAGGAGATGTCCTAAAAATAAGATCTAGAAACTGGTTTGAATTCTAATGTGAAACAATTCATGAAATATATTGATCTTATTTGTTGAGGCTAACCATTAATTAGAGTAAGCCTTAATCAAATCATATATGGATTATATAGTTCTTAAATAAGCAAACCAAGGATAAAGAAAAACTAGAATAAGCTAAAAGGGATGCAAATGGAATTAGAATTAAAGGCTAAAGGACAAATGTGGAATTTTCAAATTTTGGGTTTTTTTAAACGAAAACAGGAAACCTGCTGCCCAATGAAGACGATGAAGTAAGGGGAGATGAGAAGAAGGGGAAGAGGAGAACTTGGGGGAAAATAGAGAAAACTCGACTCCTACAAAAAAGAGGAAGGTGCTAGAGGTGAAAACATAGGGAAAATGAGAGAGATAGAGGTGGGGGAGAATGCAAGCTATCTGTCTTCCTTACAACGGCATCAATGGAGCCGACCAATCTTCTCTTTGTAGCTATTGCGGTGGTGATCGGACATGCAAAGAAGGGAGAGTGAGGTAGATGGTGGAAATCAAAGTGCTCAAGTAGCTGGCTGGTGAAGAAGACGAGCCTGAGATAGAGGAAGAATTGGAGAGAGACAAAGAGGGGAAGCGAAAAACAAAGAAAAGGGAGAAGAGAGGGGGAGGTTCATGCTGGGTAGAGATGAGGAAAAGGCAGCGAGAGATGGAGAAGTAGGGAGCAGAGAAAGAGAGGGTGTGGTGGTGGTGGTGGTGGTGGTGAGTCCTCCTTAAAGGCCCCTTTAGTCAACAATGGAGAGGTTTGGGCTGCATTGCTTGCAAGGGAAGGGTGCGATGAAGATAGAGAAGGATGAGAGCAGGTGAGATAGTAGAAAGGAAAGGGAGCAACAGAGAAGGGAGAAGAGGAAAAGGGTGATGGGTTTGAGTTGTCAAACCAAAGGAGAGAAAGAGGGAGGTAGGTACGGGAGTGAAAGAGCAAAAGAGAGGGAGGATGCGGCGAAGGTGGGTGTTGAGGGAGAGACTAGGTGGTGCTACATGAGAGAGAGAGAGAGAGAGAGAGAGAGAGAGAGAGAGAGAGAGAGAGAGAGAGAGAGAGAGAGAGAGAGAGAGAGAGAGAGAGAGAGAGAGAGAGAGAGAGAGGTGGGTGTGGCTTGCAACTCTCCTATGGCTGCCTCCCTATGGTGGAGAACTTCCTCTTGCCTTCATTGTCTTCTTATAAACTATCTCATTCTAACTTAGTTTCCATCCCCGACTTTCCTTCAATCATCCTTCTATTTTACTTTCTCCCCCTTCTCAATTTTGGTCATTTCCTTCTCTCTTTGGTTTTCTATTCTTTCTTAGTATTCAATTAAAAATTATTCCCTCTTGCCTTGTGATTGGTTTGGTTTATTGATTTGATCCTGGCCATTAATTTTGATATGAGTCATCCAAGCCTTCAATCTGGTTGATCTACAAAACATAAGAATATTAGAATCATCCAAACCATACATTACACCTCTGATTAGTTTTGATGATCATTTGATCGTTAAATTTAACAAATCAACGGTTGGATGATTACTTGAAGCTAAAATTCATATTTTATCTAAAAATTATAAAATTGATTGGTTAGATGATTCAATTGAATGCTAAACTATGAGTATTTTTAGCAAAAATTTAACACTTAACACACCTTCCAACCAACATTTTGCTAGTCCAAAGCAAAACATGAGAAAAACCAATTTACATAATTTTAAAATTTATTTTCAAGTCAACTTCACTTTTTTCTCATATAATTATCTTTAATAAATCTATCAACTTTAGCATACTAATAAAAATGAATGAAAATTTCAAAACCCTACTTATATGCTAAAAATATTCCACTTAAGCTCAAATATAAGAGTAAGTGTGTGAGTGCACAGTCTACATATAGAATAATCTTTATCTCTAAGTAGACTTCTAACTTTTTAACTCTATTTGAAATATATTTTGACCTCAATCCTCACTAATGACATACACTCAAAAATAGAATTTCTCAGATAAATGGTTCAAATTATATCTCTCTTTTAGATATGCGAGCATAATAAAAAAAAACAAATTTATCTCACATAATATTCACAAAGAAATGGGAGTTACTAAGGAATTTTATTAATTCATTTAGAAAAGATAAGATGCCATTGCCTTTGACCTTCTAAAAATACTAACATTTAACTTCTATCTTTTCATTTAATCATCAATACTATATTTTTTCTAGAATCAATAGGTCTCCAATTGGGACAAAATGTAAGCTTAGGATAGGGTATCAAAGAAAGGGTATTAAAAAATCTTCAAAAATAAGTAAAGGTCTTCTAAAGTTGATAATTCTTTCTTTTCTTGCACTGAAGTGAATATTTCTTTTTTCACTTTTTTAACATTCTTCAAACTTTTTTTTTGTAATTTTTCTTTTTTTTAACACTTTTGAAGCTTTTTTAAGGACATTTCTTTTCTTGATATTCACTTTTCTACTTTTATTGCAACTAAAAAGTATTTCTTCATTCATCTCTAATTTATTTTTTTAAGAAAATAGGTAATGGATAATTTATACTAGATTAATATAAGTAAAGGTAATTTGGGTGACAAAAGAAAAGACTTATATAAAAGGCTCAATTTGACTAATTAGTAGTAAATATATATATATATATATATTGTAGGCTTTATATCTATAGGTTAACAATAAGGATGTCCTAAATCATTTTATAGGTTTCATATAATCTATTAGCTTCAATTAACTTTCATAATTTTAAAGATAATGCTCCAATAATTCAGGTAATTAGCCAAATTTAAAAATTGGTGGGATCAAGTTTTCTTTTAGGCACGCTGAAAAAATTAAGAACATTTATAACCTCTTTAAAAGAATAAATGGCTCTAAAACTCTCTTAGATTATATGTTTCCACTGAATTTCTTTAAGATCTCTAAGTTATAACTGCTTATCAATTTTGATTATGCATATGCAAGTGCGTGTACAAATGTGATCTCATACTTTGCTTTATGAATACTTTAGAAAATGAGTAAAATAATAAATTAATCATATTCAATTCTATTAATAAGATAAAATTATCTAGACTATATTTCAGAAAATCCAATTCTCATTGTAGCACAGGAATTGCCCTAAAAAAATTAATTTTTTAAAGCAAACATTTTAATTTTTTAAATTAAAAGAAAAAACTAACAAAAACGAGAATTTGCCATAACTCTACACCCTCAATATAAAAGAAACATTGTCCTCGATGTTTAAAAAATAGGATAATGATAATGCATTGAGAAATGATGAAATGAAAGATGTAGAAAAAAAAGTTTTTAGAAAAAAAAACTAAAGTACATAATTATTATAGATGTAAATTTTTAGAGTTAGAAACTTACCTGGGTCCCATACGAAATGAAAAGAAACGATGCATGAATTTATCTTGTAATTTTGAAATTTTCATTTAATCGCAAGGCAAGATAAATATATCTCTAGGCTGCTTCTCATAATTGAAAACAATTGTCGGAGCTTGATGCAGCCATTGTGGAAATGGAGCAAGGATGTCAGATGGCTTAGTTGGTGGGACATTTTTCTTATCAACAAATTTATCTCTTTTTTTAATAAGTTTTGGTACTATCTCAACCTTTTCATGACTAGATTTCTCAATTATTTTACCACTATGAAGAATGGTAATTGCTTTTATTTGTTCCATATTTGGAATTGAAGAATTAATCTCACCTACCACATCCATATCATCAGGGAATTTGTATGATAGGGCATTTTCCTTTTTCAATAGTCTGCAGCATTTGAGATATCATGTCTTTCAATTCAGTTCTGGATTCTATGTTCTTTTTTAATTGGGCTTTAATTTGAGCAATTTTCTTCTGCTAGTATTGCATGGATTGATGAAAGTTATCATCTACTTTCCTCTTAAGTGGAGAAAGGTAAAGTCCAGGAGTAAGTGGTCCTTGATTTTTGTAATAGGGTTGGTATTGGGACTTATATGAGACATTAACATTATATTCATTTCTCCAACTGATAATAGGATGATTATTCCAATTGGAATTATATGGCTGTGAAGGTGGGAAAAATTGTTGCTCATAAGAATGTGTCTATTCATGAATCACATCTTAAAATGCAGGAGCGATGTGACATTTTTGAAAGGGGTGTGTATTACTTTCACAAATATCACACACCTGTTTGACTTTCTCATAAAAAAAATTTCCCATTTCCATGGAATAAAGTGTATTAGATAGGGATGTTATTTTAGTATTCATATCATCTTTTTCAGTCATAGCATATTCATCCCATAGTAGATGTGGTGATGGATTTAGGCTTATTTGGATAACTTACTTTTTTCAAATCAACTTAAGTTTGTACACTCTCTACCAGCCATTCCAAATACTTATGTGCCTCTTCATGTTGTTTATTTAAGAAATTGCCATTGCACATTTGTAATATTCTTATATTTTTAATAAAAGGAAATAAATAAATAATAATATAATAAAACAAAAAATAAAATAAACATATAAGGTAAGGAGAAGAGAGAATGCTCAAAACTTACTCTCCTCTTTGTAATTGTCTTTGCCTTCACATGGACAGTGACGCACCATGAAGACGGATTTCTCCACCATTGAACAGCCGGGAACGAGGTAGGATCACTCCACCCTTCTCTTTTATGTTAACTTCAATGTTTATTTACCTGTAAAAGCCGGAAAACGGCATGAAAACGTAAGTTTTTGCAAAAATATGTGCTTACTGATTTGCCTAAAAAATTTGGATGAGACGGTGTCAGATTTAGATCTGGATCGTTCATATTGTGTATGATGAGAAGAAGAAAGAACCCACAAAATATAAGAATATTACGATCGGACGGCTAAGGACGCCGGAAAACAAAAAAAAACAGTAATACAGGAGTTTTTGAAAATGAAACAAAAAGCGTGAAAAAAACGATAGATTTAGGAAGGATTTGGAAAAATGGATGGTGGAAATGGAATGTATGTAAAAAACCGGACACAAGGGTGTAAAAATCACAAAAAATGGAACACCTAGGGTCGCTGGCGACGGCGAACCAGTCCGGTCGTCGTCTCTGGCGACGGCGACCGTAACAGGAGGAAATACATGGATGAGGGAGTGCCACATGGCGCAATGAGGGTGTGCCACGTGGAGAGGCTGGAACGCGCAACGCGTGCTGTTCCGTCCCCCTACGCGAAGAGCGCTTCCACAAAAGCGCCCGCTACCCAGCGTAGGTTCTAACGCAGAGCGCTTCCACAAAAGCGCCCACTCCCTTGGAGTGGGTTTTGACGTGAAACGCTTCCACAGAAGCACCCAGCACACGCCGCGTGTGCAGCGGGTCCCATTTGCAGGATTTTGGTCTATTTTGACCCTTTTTGCCTTTAAACCTTGATTTTAGGAGCTACAGAGGTCCAAATCACGATCCGAAAGAGGTGTTGTGATCGTCTCGACAAGGCGGGCTTAGATTTAAGATAAAAATCTAATTTAGAGCAACTTTTTAGTAGCAAAACTATGAAATGTTATTAGATGATTCAGATCGAGCTGATCAATAGATGATCAGGCTTTATATTTTGGTTATATGTGTTAACCATGACATGATTTATGGCATGATAAGTACATCATGGCATACCCCTTGATATTGGATACGTGTTTGTTTGGGAATATTGCGATACTGAGGTAGGTAATTTCATTTACAAGTTTTCCATGATTCTCAAATGTTGATTTGGTGATTTGAGGTTTTAAGGCATGTGATTTATACCTTACCATATGCATGAGATTGATTTCAACATGTAGCTTCTCATGTACGTGCTATCTTTATGGTGGTTATTGCATGCACTATTTTTGATATCTTTCGTGATATCAACTTGATTTTTGGTCTTCTTGACATGTAGGAGTTGCTCTGGTTTGATATTTGATACTATTGATCCTGTGGTAGGATGCGATTTTCACCCCGTGAGTGCCTGAGTGCCCGTGAGGGTGAAAGGGTGAAAGCGAGTGTGCAACGTGACTTTTCGTGAGTGCCTAAAAGGGTGAAAGGGTGAAAGCGAAAGTGGTACACGTAGTTTCCCGTGAGTGCTTGAGTGCCTGAGTACCCGTGAGGGTGAAAGGGTGAAAGCGGATGGTACAGAGAGCTGACTCCACATTGCCATGAGTGTATGTGAGACACTCATAAGGCTTGACCGTGTATGAGGTTTGATACTTTTGATATGCATTCATATGTTTCTAGATTTTCTCAAATTGTGCATGTCCTGATATCATGGTTGATGATATCTTATTTATTGCATGGACATGGTATGTCCTTCATCGTGTGATTTAAGACTTTATATATTATTGATCATCTTTCGATCTTTATGCCTTGTGCCATATGCTTTGTTTTATTGAGTTATTTTGAATGTATATCACCTGCACAAGCATGGCTTGTTGAGGCATTGCAACAATGCCTCAGAATCAGAGCGCGACAATTAGAAAGGAAAGAAGGTGGACTAGTGTGAAGTTGGACGGGGGCTTGAGGACAGAGACTGTCAGATACTGACAGTGGTCTACTTTTGGTTGGACAGGTATTGGTTTTTTGACATTCTCCTTAGTCATTGTATATATTGATAGATTAGACCCATATCACTGTATAGTGGTTATATGTTTATTCATGGATGATGTGGTGATCTTGGACAGACCCTGGAGTTTTGGAACTTCACTATTCCGTGTTTTTGCTGTTACAAAATTTCATCATGGTTTTAATTTGTGAGCATGCTCAAAATGGTTACTTTTTGTTCTGTTTTTCAGTATGATTTTGAGGAGAAGTGGCTTCGGGGTTTTCTTAAATGGTATTTGCTTAATGCTACGACAAATTTTAAATTATGAGTTTTAAGTTCTGGAATCCCTTTTATTTTCTATAAATAAACAATTATTACTATTTTCGTATAAATATGGGGAACAGATTTATAAAACCCGAGGTGTCACAACATTATTTCAACAAACTGGCGTATATCATCATTAAGTCCTTCATAAAAGAAGCTAATGATACGCCAAAGTTCATATCCATGACGTGGACAAGTTAACAATAATTCCTTGAATCTTTTCCAACATTAACAGAAAGTTTCTATATCTGTTTGGGTAAAATTTGTTATATTTTAATGGAAAGTATTTGTCTTATGTATAGGAAATAACTTATTCAAGAACTTCCTAGTTATTTATTGACACGTTGTTTGGAACTTGCTTGCAATGAATGAAACTACATCTTAGCTTTTTTTCTTTAAAGAAAAAGAAAATAGTTTGAGTCTTACTATGTCTAATTCGATGTTTTATGTATGTTGGGTTATACATACTTCATCAAATTCTTTTAAATGAAGGTAAGGACTCTCATTTTCCAACCCGTAAATTTAGGAAATAATTGAATGACTCCCAGCTTTAATTCAATTATACCATCATTTGGAGGTTGAGTCTTACCATGTCCTACGAGCATATGATGGCCTCTATAGGTATCTTCTAATTAATTTTAAATTAATTTGAGAGGTTGAGTTGTGCGCATGTAGTGAATATCATATGTAGGCCAAGAGGTGATGATTAAATTCACTCTTAATATTATGGGGTTGGGTGTTCTTACTAATTAATTTTCACATTTCATAGTAGTTTGATCAACATATAAATCACCTTAAAGCAATAAACGTGCCATAAGAATGTAATTAAAAATAATAAACTAATATAAATCCTAAAAATGCATCAAGTATTAAATATGCTATCTATGCAATTACACTACCAAATACTGCAAAAATATTCTAACACAACTATATTAAGAAAATAAAAAGAGTGAGAAAAACTTACAGTAAGGTTTCTAATGAAAATCTAGTGTGGGCCACCTTATCCCACACTGCCTATTTTAATACGACCATTTTAAAATTAGAATTAAAATTGCAAGTTACAATATGCCTCACTATAATATTTACTCAAATAATGGAAAAAGTCCTATTTTAGAAAAGCAAGAAAATTCTATTTATTTGATGGAGCTCTACTTGCTAATTTCCTACACTTTCTAATTTAAAAAAAGAGAGGCAATAAGTACCAAATTATGGAAATAGAGTGATTATACACTAAAAAAATTAAAAAATGCACCTAAAAATGCCTAAAATGATAAAACAATGCAATTCCTAATTTTTTATATTAAAATTTATGAAAACTCCATTATTGGTCTCCAACAACTGAGCAAAAAACTTGTTGATTGTTTCACTGCAAGTATACGGGCTTTAATAGTGTAGCTGATGCAAGTACAGGTCGATCTCACGAGAACTCAACTTTAAAAGATGGAGTTTAAATAAATTTTAATTATCCAAAGATTAAAATAAATGATAGAAATTAACTAACAGTGAAATCAAAATTCTCATGGTACTTCTGATTAAGGATCCAACTACTGGATTAAGCAGATTTCCAAAATTTTGAAGATCTGCACTAAAGAATGAATTTGAGTTTTGGACGACTTAGATTAATTTTTGAATTTCAAATTGAAAAACCTCTAGAGAATAGAGAACAGGTAGAGATTCAGAAGTTAAGAACTGTAGAATAGAATGATGCCAATAGGGGCAAGCATTAGAACTAGAAATATTCACAAATAGAAGAACCCTTGAAGAATGATGCTTTCTAGCAAACTCTCACACAAATCAAGTTAGAGTTATGCACAAACTAGCAAACTCTAAGATATATATATTAAGAATAAAGCCATACTCTAAGGCAAACTGTAAAGAGAAAAAGAGAGTAGAGAATGTTTCAGGTTTAGAAAGTAAAAATCTAAAGATATCCAAGGACAAGGTGCAAGGAATGGCCTAGGAGGCACCTCCTCACATAGGAGAGACTTGCTTGGCATCATGTAGCTTTGGTTGTTGTTATGACAAACGTCTCAAAAATACCCTAGCACATTCCTTATACAGTGGTAGACACTACTGAGAGAAGTTGAGCCTTGTGGCATTGGACCATCGCTGCAGCAATGGGCTTAATGCACATGAACCACTCACAATAGGGGTACCACACACATACATCACTTCATTCAGAATCCTCTCACACAAAATTTATTTTCACGCACAAAGGTAAAGGGAGGAAGGCTTTATATAGGGATACCTACACTCCTCCCCTTTGAGAGAAGCAACGCGAGATTGTTAACTTTAAAAACAAAATTTAATATTAGAACTCAAAAGTTCTGAGAGCCAAACCAGAACCCAAAAATAGGTCACGATATCCAAGACTAGGAACCAAACTTTGTAACCAAATTGTTGTGAACTGGCTGAGATGATAAGGTTGGGCTTTGGTATGGATGGGATTGAACCAAAACCAGACCATTAAAAGCCTTACGACGAACCAATTGGGCTAGGTGCCCAAGTCCCTACTAGACTTGCTCTGCCTCGTCGGACCCAATGAATGGTATACATGAGCTGTGCCTAGAAGGGTGGCATGGGTAAAATGGCCCAATCAGCATACAATGGAAATATGACTAGTCAGCCCCCCTTTCAGAAGAATGCTAAACAGACACTTAAAGAGCTTTCAAGTACAACTCTTTGTCGAGTACAATCTTGCATGATCCGACTCGTTCATGTGATTTTTGGACGGTTGGATGTGGATATGATGATTGTAGGATCCAAGATGATTGCCAAAGTTTGGTGGGCCACAGAGTATTTGTTTGAGGTCCAGCAAATCAATAAACCCAATAACACCAGTGACACCATCCAAGTAACAGAGGGACAGCGATCGAGAAAACTAAATTGGTCGAGTGTGCTTAGCACTTCAGAAATTGCTCATCTGGACTCTTCTCAGTTTTCCACACTCCCTACTCCCTCGTCTACGATCATTTCATCAAACCAAAAAGCCAGAAGCCGCAGATATCTCGAATCCCATCTTCGAAAGGTAAGCGATTTACCGCTCAAATTCACGCACTCTACTCTTCTGAAGCCATGAAAATCTGCAATTTCATCTGTTGTTCGGTTGTTCTGTCTTTTTTTGCATCTTTACGCGTCGATAGTATTGACCATATGGTTTCTTAGGTTTGGCCATTCCATCTTCCGTTTTTGTTGATGACATAGCATCTGATAGCTTGTCATCTGTTCTATAGTGGCCATTAACACGTGGATCTAGCTCCTCTTGGAGTTAAGGGCAGCATGACCCTAAAAGTTCTCTACTTGTAATGGTTTGTTTGACTGATGAAATTTCATGTTCTCATCGTGCTTGAATTGGTAAATTGTTTTGGTAAGACTGCGACTGTATTCTTTGTTTCATACATAGAATGGTTCAAGAGGGAAGAATCGCTAGGTATACGACCAAAAATGGAGATCTGGATATGCTAATGTATACGGAGGATGTTCAATAATTAAAGAGGACTATCAGTAGCAGGTCTGGAATAGACACTCTTGGATTTTCTCGGGAAAATGGGGTTTTAGTGGAGCTTGTAGACACTTTATCTGCATAAGTAATCTTGTTCAGTGAGATTATATGGGTGGCCTCATATGTGTTGGTACTATGATCATTTTTTTAAATCTTTGTGACAGTCTTTTATTGTAATATTTGCTTACCGTCTTGGCACTTTTCTGTGATTTAAAAGCTTTTGCTCAGACTTATTTTGGGATAGTTAGTCGATAGTCTTGGTTTTCTGCAACTAGTTGGTCAGTTCATATGAAGATCTTAGTATCTTACTTCTGTTACCAGTTGTCTTTTCTATCTGGAATTAGAACTTATTGTGTAATTGCTAGTTGCTAGAATTGAGTCTGTGGTAATGATTGCTTCCACAAGGAGCTCACTATGTGCATCTAATTAACATCTGCATTTTGCAGTGTCTGTTGTAGGTGACTAATGAGGCAAACTAGTCAGTTTCCGTGACTGACAGCTCTGTCATTGAGAAACATGACTTGGCAAATTTATTAATTTAAATCATTATTCTGTTTATCATGAAGAAAATTTATGCTGATATTTTGGCAGAACCATTTTATTCTTGCTCAATGTGAGCAAGAATTAATTTTTTTTCTATTGACTCTGTTCTCTTTGTAGGGTAATCCAGTATCCTTTTGCATCCAGTTGTTGATATACAACTTTGATCGCAATGTAAGTTCTACACCTTCCTTTTTCATACTGTAATGGCCCTTAACTGAAATACTCTTTTTTGAGTCACTCCTGAATGTTGAAATTCTCACCCTTTATGTTGGAAATCTATTGAATAGAGTTTGTTTTATTGTGATGGCCTTAAACCCAACACTCTTTTTCCAGTAACCTTTGCATATCAAAATTGTTGTCCTTTTTGTATTGAGAATCCATTGATTATAGTTTGGTCTTATCTAGTTTTCAGTTTATTCATGGCGTCCCCATTAATCATTATGGTGGCCATTATAGCATGTACTTCATTTGTTTCTGTCTGTTTTCTGTTTATTATTTTCTTTTATGCTCTGTCTGTATGAAATATTCATAGTCCTCTTTGCTTGATTATTTTATTGATAAATTGTTCTTTCTGTTATATTCAACTTATTAGTCGTTCTATAATGCCATGTTACTAAGCTGGTCAAATCAGTTAAACAATTTTTTCACTCTAAACCTGAGGGAACCTATGTTTGATGACTTTTGGCATGATGTGATACACAATTAAGTATACTTCTGTTGTCATTCCATAACTAGGCTTCTTCAGTTGCATCTGGCCTCCTGTTGCTTAGAGGGTGAGTGATGTCAGGAACTAAGTTTGAAAAAAGATGTTTTGTTGTCTTGAGGTTATCTCTTCCACTGTTGTTCAAGTTTCAAGGATAGGGAAAAACTTATATGGTCTGAGCAAAGGTGGTGCTGTTTGGCTTACTATTTTTGATATTAATAAGTGAAGGTGTTCTTTTATATAGAAACATTAATATGAGAAAATCTTAAAAGATAGACTTACTTGCAGGAGTTATAGTTGGTATGCCTATTGCAATTCCTCCAAATATATTTGACTTTTGTGTGACAATTGCATGACTTCTGCACCTATATTTTTATTTTGTCTAGGGCCCAATTTTATGTAGATTTTCAATTAAGGTTTGAGCAAGTTTTTGGATGGCTTCACTTCATCCTTTGTGAGCATTCTTTCTTTTGTAATAATGCCTCTCACGTGTCTCAAGCTAGTGCTTCCTCACAAGCGATGTGCTACATTGGAGCCTGCATGCAAGGGAAAATGGGCAAGGTTTGCTAGCGCATTACCTCTTAAGCTACATGCTGCATTGGATCCTAGATGTAGGGGAAATTGGCAAGTGCTAGGGCATCCTCTAGTAAGCAACATATTGCATCAGATCCCGGATGTAGGGCAAATGGGCAAATGCTAGGGCAACCTCCAATAAGCAACATGCTGCATTGGATCTCCGATGCAGTGGAAAGTAGGCAAGGGTTCTTGCACTGTTCTAGATATGCGCGGGCAAAGAGACTAGCTCATGAAAATAAGATTTGTATTGCCATATGGAATATAGGCACATTGATAAGTAGGAGCATGGAATTAGTAGATACGACGAAACATAGGAAAGTCAACATAACTTGTACCCAAGAAACCAAATGGAAAGGGGCTAAAACTAGAGAAATTGATAGGTATAAGCTTTGTTACGTAGGAAAGGACAATAATAGAAATGACATAGGAATAGTGGCGGATAAAGAATTAAAGGATAAAGTTGTAGACATTAGAAGAACTAGTGATAACATTCTACTAATAAAATTTGATCTGGGAGAGAAGATCATAAATGTTATAAGTGCATACGCTCCATAGATAGGGTTAGAATATATAATCAAGAGATAATTTTGGGAAGCTATGGGGAGAGTAATGTAAGAAATTCACAACACATGGGGATATTTGTAGGAGTGGGCTTAAATGGTCATGTAGGAAAAGAAAATGAAGGATATGATAGGGTACATGAAGGGTATGGTTTGGAGAAAAAAATGGGATGGGGGAAGTCATACTCGATTTTCTTTGGCATATAAACTAGCTTTATGATATACATACTTTAAGAAGGGGGACGAACAATTACTAACCTGTAAAAGTGGATTATGTAAAAGCTAAATAGACTTTTTTGTACTTAGGAATAAGAAAAAGATCAATATGTAAGGATTGTAAGGTGATATCCATTGAGAGTTTAATCGCATGACATGGGTTAATGCTTATGAGTATTTACACTTAGAGATGGAAGAAAAGAAGTGAACTTTATAAGTGTCCAAAAACTAAGTGGTGAAATTTAAAAGGAGAGAAGATATCATCATTCACAAACAAGTTGGTGATAGATGGAAAGTGGAACAATGAAAAAGAAATAAACACTGTGTGGGCTGACATCAGTGAGTTTATTAAGAAGGTGGGCGAGTCAAAACTCTAAGTTGTATTATGATCCCTATTTTAGACTAGGGTCAAGAGAAGGTGAGAATGATGTACTCAAACTTGCAAAAAATAAGAGAATAGAAGAGTAAGAACTTATATCTCGCTAAATGCATTAAAAGTGATGACTAAGGGTACTAGTCAAAGATGATGATATCCATTAAAGGTGGGAAAGTTACTTTTAAAAATTGCTAAGTGACATATGTCCTGAGAATATAGAGATTGAAAGAACCACAAACCCACTAACATTGGATCATATAGATACGACCATAGGATTAGGATACTTGAAGTGAAATAGGCGTTGAAAAAGATGAAATTAGGAAAGGCTCTGGGGCACAATGGTATAGCAATAGAGGTGTGGAAGTATATTGTGATATTGGAGTAGTTTCGTTGACAAAGTTGTTTAACAAGATTGTAAAATCGAGAAAAATGCCATATGAATGGAGGAAAAGCTCTATTGTATCAATTTATAATAATAAAAGAGACAAAGAGTTGCACTAATTATTATGGGATCAAACTTATGAGCATACCATGAAACTTTGGGAAAGAGTGATTGAGAAGAAGCTACGACATAAGAGGAGTGTATTGGAAAATCAGTTTGATTTCATGCCTTGGAGGTTGACCATGGAAGCTATTTTCCTACTTAGACAATTGATAGAGAAATATACGGAGAGGATGAAAGATCTTCACATGAACTTTATTGACCTAGAAAAAGCTTATGATAGGGACCCTAGAGAGTTAATATGGTGGGTGTTGGGTGAGAAAGGAGTTTCATAGGGGTAAAAAAGGGTAGCCCCGGTGCATGAAGCGCCTGCCCATGCAGGGTCTAGGGAAGGGGCGGACCACAAGGGCCTATAGTATGAGTGGGCAATAATGAATGTTAGGACTACTAATGGAGAGATGGTTGATTTTCCAATCATTGTAAGATTGCACTGAGGAATGACATTAAGTCTGTACCTTTTCACGTTAGTTATAGATGAGTTAACAAAACATTTGCATGAGGAGATTTTATAGTGCATTGTTATATGTAGATGATATAGTTTTGATTGACAAGATAAGTGAGGGGGCAAACACAAAGATAGAATTGTGGAGAGATGCTATGGAGTCAAAAGGATTTAAAATTAGCTGAACTAAGAGTATATGGAATGCAATTTAGCAAGGAGAGGAGTGGGATAGAAGCACCAGCAAAGATTTATAACCAAGAAGTCCCCCACAAAGACCATTTTCGATACTTGGGATTGATAATGTATGAGAGTGGAGAGATTGAGAGGGATGGTACCCAGAGAATGTAAGTGGGATGGAACAAATGGAGATTTACGTTTGGAGTTTTGTGTGATTGGTGGGTGCTACTCAAACTGAAAAGAAAATTCTGTAGGATGACTGTAAGGTTGACCATGTTCTATGGATCAAAATTTTGGGTAGTTAAGGAACATGTACATAGGATGAATGTATTCGAAATGAGGATGTTGAGATGGATAAGTAGCAATACAAAAAGGGATAGAATTAGAAATGAAAGCATTAGAGGAAATTGAGGAGTAGCACCAATGGGTAACAAGATGAGCAAGGGTAGATTAGATGGTATGGACACGTCTAACGAAGATTTGAAAGTGGCTCCAATTAGAACTAGTGAGTCAATCCAAGTCGAAGGCTCTAAAATGGCAAGGGCAAGGCCCAAAAGAACATGAATCGAAGTGGTGAGAAAAGATTTAAAAACTTTTGGACTAAAAGAGGTGTGATGACCTGGGTTTCCATATGTATTTTTAACTGCAAAACTAATTCATAATGCTGAATCGATCCAATTTGAAATCATTTTAGTAAAAACAATGCACTATAGTGGAAAAATCCTTTCTTTTAAGTTCACTTTGAAAAAAACCTTGAGTGTCATTTTTCTTTTCTCAAAACAATGATTCTCGGTGAAATGAGTGCTCATATCTATTGAAAAATTGGTAGAGTTTCTTCTGTTTTTCAGACATATAACATTTAATGCATGTCATTGCGAAGTACCTGATAAATATACATTTACATTTCTGAAACATAATTGGAGACTCAATCTCCTTTTCAATATTTGACAAAATAAAAATAAATTACTCAAACAAAATACTCCTAGAACCTCCACATCACAACCCAATTACATAAGTCTTCCAAACTCTCATAATTACATACAATGCAGTCTTTTTCTCATTTTTGATACAATAACTTCAATTCAAAAATGAATTCATACCTGTCCTTGTCAAACCTTTCGGTGGCGCACTCTTGTCAGTAAACAACTCCTATTGCTTGGGAATCCTCTGCTCTGAAATATTGTAAACAAGTACAATAGCTCAGCAAGCTTGCGCTTGTGTAGGTGGAATAAGACGTAATTTTATATAAACAAAATCATGATAATTATATATAGATTAATTTGTCCATGCTGAATCATGTAACTACCATTCAGTTATCATTTAACTTTAAATAGTTCAACATTTATCAAAATCATGAATTCATCCCACAATTGAAGAATTACCGATGCATTGGTTCTAAAACACATTCTTTGAAATGCAAAGTATGAAATCACATGTCAAACTCACAAGTCATTTTCATTTCTTGATATCAGTCTTTGCTCTTATGAGCCATTTCACATTACCTAATGCCAACGTGTTGTTGTGTGTATCAGAGTGCACAACAAACCATATTGTCCTCTTTGGCGCAGTGGGTCAAACCCACAGTCACACCTCAAGATTTTGTTCCTGAGAGACTGGTAGCTTGTCCAGCCATCTTGGCCCGCCCACATTATGATGACCACCCCTTAGAACGCATTTTTATGTGTATCAGAGTGCACAGCAAACAATATTGTCGTCTTTGGCGCAGTGGGTCAAACCCAAAGTCACACCTCGAGGTTTTGTTCCTGGGAGACCGGTAGCTTGTCCAGCCATCTTAGCTCGCCCACATTATGAAGACCCCTCAGAACTCGTTGTTATGTGTATCAGAGTGCACAGCAGACAATATAGTCCTCTTTGGCATAGTGGGTCAAACCCAAAGTCACACCTCAAGGTTTTGTTCCTGAGAGATCGATAGCTTGTCCAGCCATCTTGGCCTACCCATATTATGACGATCCCTCAGAATGCGTTATGACCGTAAGAGTTTCTTGAACTCTTATAACTAGCCTAGCTCAAACTCCCCAGATGATGTGGGATTGAGCTCTCTGGAGCTGATAGCTTGTCTAGCTAGGAATTGGTAGCTTGTCTGGCCCAAAGGCCCGCTCACATTATGACGATCCCGTGGCCCTTTCACATTATGACGACTCCCTTCACTCATACGAGCCATTTCACAATTTCCTAGTATCAGTCTTATATCTTCTCACATGGTTCACAATAATACATAGCTTATGCATGAACAGTTTAATCATGATTCAATTTCTACATCCACATTCATCTTATTTTTTGTATAAACTAAAAAGACTTGTTTCAATTTTTGAAATTCATATACAAATGCATATATAACAAAAATCTTAGCAATCTTAATTCCACCTACCTTAAATAGAGATCTTCAGGTTCACTGATGCAATAATCTATTTAATTTGTCTATGTGCTCCAGATTAGTCATACCTCTGTAACAATACAAACACATTCAGATATATAATTCTAGAACTTCTCTTAGCTTCCTTAGCATGGAAGTTTTCTCTAAATTAGCTCTTGGTATTATTCGGCATAAAGCAAAGTGATAGTGCTTATTACTGTGCTAAGGGCGTTTCAGTAGCTATTGGTTAATAGTTAATTGAATGGGCCAATGGTTACTGGATTTCCAATCCACACCATTGGCCTTGGATTGGGTATCCACCATTCATCTCAAGTAATTGCAAGTTACTTTCATTGTTCAGTGGCCTTATTTTAAAATTTTCGAGTATCTTAATTTAATAAAGGTCAGGGTACATAATGGTGGCATCTGATCACCAATCAGAAATGGCCAAGTCTTTATTACTCTACTGTCCAATTGAATGGTTTAGGCTTTCCTATCAATTTCAATTTGGATTCTTCAATTTGTGTCGTATCCTAGTAATTTCAATTCTCAAGAACTCATCTGTGGTGTTTGATCATTGATCAGACATCATGAAGTTGCTGTGCAAACAGTACCGATTGGACAGATAAGATTGTTCAGTTGGTTTCTAGCCTAGATTTGCAAATTTAGTGTGATATGAGCTACATCAGGTCCTTAATTACATATCCTTAAGCTTGGATTAGGAAATTGATGGTTGGATTGTCATAAAAACTTAGATCTAGTATGAACTGTGCTGATCTAGCTAAAAATCTCAAAATCATGAGTTGGGTTTCATAGATCTTACCTCCTGGGAGTGTTTCCATGCGTTTTCCACCATTGGATGAGATGGATTGATCACCGTTTTGCGTTGAAACGCTCCGATCATGGCGCACGCACTGTCTCCCCTCTAATTGGCTGTCAAGATCCCCTCAGATCTCCCAATAACTTTGGGGGTTTTCATCTTGTCGCCGTGTTGGACAAAATGATTTGA
This sequence comes from Warburgia ugandensis, assembly GCA_035236585.1. NCBI lineage: Eukaryota > Viridiplantae > Streptophyta > Magnoliopsida > Canellales > Canellaceae > Warburgia > Warburgia ugandensis. Next base: position 9,916,151 of record CP141126.1, read on the forward strand.
TCCAAGCTGGCGTCGTCTCTTGCGATGGCCTATAACTCCGGCAAACCCAGAAACCCTTTTTCTCCTTCTTTCACGTCGGCATGCTAGCCTCCTCTAGCGACAACATCTCTCTCCCTCCTCCTTCCTTCTTCCCCCTCTCTTCTTTTCTTCTCTCCTTTCCGTCTTCTTCTCCCTTGGTTCACTCTCTCTCTTCGGCGCGATCTGGGGTTTCCAAGCGTGCAAGGTCTTCCCCCATCTCCTTGGCTTTCCTTTCCCATCCTCCTCTCCTTTTCTCTTCTCTTCTCTTCTTCTCCCCCGTTGGTCTCCTTCGTTGGGTTTTTCTCTTCTTTTTTTCTGTTCTGTCGGGTTTTGGGGAAATGCCCTGCATATTCAAATATCTATATCTCCTCCATCCAAACTTTGATTTCTGCAAACTTGGCATCGTTTGAATCGTCTTTTCGAGAACTATCCAATTATAGAGGTTTCAATGCTAGATTAGATGTCTATCCTGTCTTTCACTTATAAAATTCCAAAAATATGAAATTTAATATTTTCTTTTCATCCCAATTTACTATTTTCCAAGATTCACTTAAATTGACATTTAAATTTTTTGGGGATGTTACATTCTTGCCATAACACTTGATTGAGGGCAATGGAGGAATTTGATTCGTGTAGCCAACCCCTAATCGAGATAAGGCTTTAATGAGGATGTGTCTCAAGTAAAGTACTGGGTTAGCTGGGAAATCTACCACCAAAGATTGTTCATAACAATGGTAATGAGTACTCTAGATTAATTTGGTCTTTGTATGGCCAAGGTGATATATGTGTGATCATCATTTTTCTACTTGGGGATTATGACGAGTATCCCCCAATTTATTGGAATTTCTTTCAAGGAGTGTGGTAAACACTACGGTTTCAAATTCATACTATTGCACTCAGCAGGGTGGAATCATTTCCAGCTTGGAAACTGATTCAAAATAGTACCGGAGAAGATGAACATGTATAGGAGGGGTCCAAACGAAAATAAAATTGAAAAGCAAGAAAAGTATGAGCCCTAATGTGGCCCAAATGGAAATGAAAACCATTGCCTCTTTCTATTGCTTTCTTTCTCTTTTAACCGTTTGTTTTCATCAAGCAAACTTGTCAAAGCAAATAAAAAAAGGGCAGCCCTGTGCACAAAGTTCCCAGGGGAAGGGGCATACCACAAAGGGTCTGTAGTACGCAACCTTACCTTGCATTTTGCAAGAGGCTATTTTAAAGCAAATATGTCCTTAAAAAATCAGTAATCCTGTCTACTTCTAGCAGTGGGAAAAAATGCAATCTATTTGGCTCTGGATCTGAAGATAGTTGACTTGATGATGATCCTCCATGCCTACACTGCAAGACTGGTATGATCTATTTTGCCTCGATCTTTAGGTTTCTTCTTTGGACTTTTGACATATGGCCTGTTACACCGACATCGCTTCTTCCCTCCTTTAACGAACAAATTTTCAAGTTTAAGATGTAAAACGCCTCCAAGATCTGTGGCGAATAGTCTTGTATCTCTTCCAACCATGTCTTTACTAATTTCTTGTTAGCTTTTTTTACTCTAAATCCACCTCATCTCCATCAGTCTTCAACCATGCCTCTCAAAAATGTTGTCACTATCTTCTTTGCTGCAGTGTCTCAATGGGTAAAGAGGCCTTTTACGTTGAAGGAATTTGTCAATAATCACGTTTATGGTGTTGTAGGTCCAATAGCAACCTACTTTGCGATAGAACAAAAGGAGAATGCTTTGTAACTTGATCTTATAGTTATTATTGTTGGATTGCTTCAAAAGCTTGAATTGTTTCTTGCGAGGATCTTCTGATAATCTGCAGCATAACTAAGTTAACTTCTTCTAGCACCTGTTAATAACAATTAGCAGTCGGTTGCTGCAACTCATTCATGTATTTGACCATTTTGTCAGCTTCCTTGCATGCATGCTGAACTGGCAAAGGAATCAAGGGGTAGAACTGACGCAGCTACCTTCCATGCCACTGTTTAAGAGCTCCCCCACTACATGAGTCATAAAAAATCTTGAGTAGCCCTTTCCATCAGTATGGTTTCTGAGAGCTTGTACGTGGGTTTAGCTTGTGTCAGACCATGTTACATTGCTTTGGCTTTCCATTAATAACGCTTTTAAGAGGTTCTCCAAACTCCAGTTCGACACATTTCTTTGGCTGTCTTCTTGTGGCTGGGTATGCACTGCTGGAATGAAATCCATTACCAAAGTGCTTCCACAAGGTATTCTTTAAGTGTTAGAGAAACTACGATTCATGATCAGAGCCAATGGTTTCCACACAATGGGTTTGACATTTTAATTTAGTATACAATCGTTTTCAAGTAGAATGGCAGTGTCTGAAAATAAGATGCTGCCAAGTGTTTGAAAATACCAGGAAGCTTTCAAGTAAATATTTGTTTGATGGATTTCTAAAGTAGCCCATTTCCGAACCTCTTGAATTGGGGTTGAGTCTTAATGTTTTGGACCAATGGGAATGGCTTCTGGAATTGGGCATTTGGGACTTTTTATTGAACATTTTGTAGAAGATCTAGTTCCATGATAAAATGATAGGAGGTTTGCAACTAGTTTCAAGGAATTCCTGATTATGATTCCAAGGGAGCAGTTAAAGATTCAGTGAGTTCGGTTGTAGAGTTGAGCTTGAATTAAATATTCATTCAATTTGGTTGTAAAGTTGTCAATGAGTTTTAGGACTGATGTCCTGTCAATAGGAAGTTGCTGACCACTTGAAGACAGGAGATCCACAATAACCACCTATTGTTTAATTTATTACAATGTGACCATAGAATAAAAATGCAGCTTTTTCTTTGACAGAACACTCTTTAGGAAATGGATGGGATACCTTGTAATTCAGAAGAATTGGATCCTCCTGTTAGGAATATTTTCTTTAAGAACCAAAGAGGATTGAAATGTAAATTTGGAATGATTGGGTGTTTAATTTTGACCCGAACAGGAAGAGGTGGAATGAGCTCCAATCAGTCCCATGTTATTGTCAGGGAGGTGGTTTCTTGAATTGGTCTACATGCAGCGCATGTCATCAGGCTGGCCTTATTGAATAAAGCGCCAGATATTTTGATATTTCTAACCAATTGCTGTACTTGGTTCTGTGTTAGGATCATGCGGTGCTCTTCAGTGAGATAATTACATTATGTTACGTCCCATGGTTGTAATATTGTTAATGTGACTACTTTAGGCCATTGTGGCCCGCCCCTTCCCCGTACCCCGTATAGGCAGGAGCTTCGTGCACTAGGGCTGCCCTTTTAGCTGAGTCAATGCTGTTACTTCTCTTTCCTTTACCAGAGTTGCCGACACAGCTTAATAGCATTTCTCCTTGTCTCTAACTTGTAAATTATCCTTTTTGTTCAATTCAGGGCGGATGAGGAGCCTGTCGACCAGAAGAAATATCTTGAAGAATCTTGCAAGCCACATTGTGTGAAACATTTGCTGGAATATCAGGTAATTTCTGGTATAAAAATTGTTGGAAACACCACTGCTACCTTGTTTGTCTGCTTATTATGGTCTCCCCATAATACAGAAGATGGTATGACACTTCAATTTTCTTGGGTTGCAATTATGACTTGGTTGCTGAGTAGCGGTGATTGTCATTTTGGCTACTTTGTGATGCTGTTAAGTTGCACGTATTCTATATAAATTGTTCCACTTTAGGCACAGTTATAAATAAGAAAGAACAGAAAGGCAGCATATTTTGGAAAAAAATAGAGAAGCAGAAAATTGTTCCTGAATGGAATTCACTTTGAACTCGTGGATGTAAAATTCCTTGAGAGATTGAATTTTTAATATAAACAGAGTTAAGCTGGGTTTTGTCCTTGTTGGCATATGGTTTATGGATGCTACTGGTGAAGAGTTGTCTTATACTGTTCTCATCCCAATATGTCAATTCTGAGTGTTTTTACCTTATTAATGTGTTTTTGTTGCCATGAGAAATGTATATCATTACCAGGACTTCATATATTGACGCTGACTTGTTTTGATAGGCTTACCACCCTCTATTTTAAAACTTCTTGCCAGAAATTCTGAAGAGCCAAATATGATGACTGTATGACCTCAAAACTCATTTCATTTGCCATGATCACCAAAATTAATACTAGTGAAGTGTTCGAGGAAAATCAAGTTGTTGAACTAGATTTGCAACATTGACCAGGTCGACCATATGACTATCAAAACTCATTTGATTGTCATGATCACCAAAATTGATGCTAATGAAGTGTCTATTTCCAAGATACAATTACAACATTGACTAGATCGTGTTTTCAACACAAGACTTCTGCATCTTACTTAACCTGATTCTTCATGCATACAGAAACTGTAACTTAGTAGCAGCAAGAGCGTAGTAAGCTGATAAAATCTTTCTGCAGTATTAGGTGTCTACAGCATCAACTTCATATTATATGTTTTTCATGTCTTTGTGAAAAGGTTTCATCCTACCTTACTAGTAAAGAACGAGAGAAGTTTGCCTCTAGCTTTTAGATTTAAGAGAATGATGGTTGCAAGAGGTGAGCCATACCAAGCCGGGTGTTTTGTTTCACATTATTCTGTCGGCAACATCCAGAAACATCTAGAGGCAGGATTTCTGCATATTCAGCTAGGAGCCATTGCTTTGAGTTACTTATTGGACTGAACCTTCAGTCCTTGTATATGCTGATGCCCATCAACATTTTTTCAAATTAGCATGTTATTGGAACCAGCCAACCCCATTCAACAGATGGAGAATTATGTCCTCATTCTACGTAGAAGTATTTAGCAATCAGCCTTGGGAACCAGAACCTCATAAGATACAAACTTGAGGTTATAATTATTTGCTCAGGGATACTCTGAATGTAGGGTCGTTGCATTCATTACATTAACCAGAATTTGACCTGTTATGGTTTCTAAATTACCGAGTGTCAGTATTATGGGATTGATACTGGTGGGATGTAATGGAGACTTATTTATCTTAGTTTCAGATTAAGATCTGTCGCTCAGGTTTCCATGGCAACTCAAGTTGTATAGTTATTTCAATGATGTTCTTAAGCAATTTAATTATATGATTTATGTTTACGTTTCTTGAAGCTTTCATATGTGGTCTCATACTCAATTTTCTGGATCTGATCTGTTTATTATGAAATAAGTAAGAAATGCGTGATGTTTTCTGCTTTGTTGGGGCATGCGTTACGAATGCACTTTGTGGATACTATGGCTGTCTCATTTTTCTACAGGCATGTATGAAAAGGATTGAAGGCGATGAAACAGGGCATAAACACTGTACTGGGCAGTACTTTGATTACTGGTCTTGCGTCGATGAATGCGTAAGCGTACTGTTTCACTGGCTTAAAGACTTCCAGATCAACATAGAACTTTGAATCTTATTTCTGAAACTGCCTTGTTGAAATGCAGGTTGCACCAAAACTTTTCTCCAAACTGAAATGATCCCCAAGGACTGTCATGGGTTACTGATGTTTTCTTTTTCTTTCCTATTTATCTACATCCAGTAACTTCTTCTGGACATTTGCTTGGTTTGCTGCATGCCCCAAAAGCCACGGTCATATTGTTCCTCCTCTATCAACACATTTTTGCCAAATGGAGACCCTTCTGTTGATGTTTCTGTTCCAGGACATCCGAGGTTAAACTAATAAAAAGTGGATTTTGAGCAATGGCATCAGCCTAATGTAGTACTCAGGCAACCTTGTTCCATGATAAGCGACAGCAGTTGGATGTGATTTGTATTGGCAGTTTCTAGAGTTTGTTATGGTAGGAACCCACCACTGCAAAGTATCTGGTCAATTATGGTTTGGTTGAAACCAGATGTGCTGAACCATAAACATCATAACAAGGCTGTGTAGGATATCTTTTGTTTCTCTGAAGGTTACTGCTCCTAATTTCATCCCCCTTTATGATCGAAAAGTAAAAGGGGCAGCCCTGGTGGATGAAGCTCCCGCCTATGCGGAGTTTAGGGAAGGGGCGGATCACAAGGATCCATAATATGTAGCCTTACTTTGCATTTTTGCAAGAGACTGTTTTTACGTCTTAAACCCGTGACCTCAAGGTCACACGATGACAATTTTACTGTTGCACCAAGGTTCCCCTTTGTTTATCATCAAAAAGTGTAAAACCGAAAACCTTCAAAATGTTTTGGTGCTAGGTGGGCTGAGGTGGGGATGCGGCTTGCATATGCATGCATAATCAAGAATGATGTGACTCTATGCACCTGGATTGTTTGCCTGGTCACGTCCACCAATGGTTTGGTAATCGTCTATGTGGATGGGCAATGCCACAAGTGTGGACAATGTGTGTGTTGGACTACTGCTCATTTTTTCCTTAATTTCCTCTTAAGTCATCTCTTTTGCTGTCTACTGATCAGATGTATTTGATGTGAGCTATAATACATATTTGAACTTGGGAACGGCAAAAACACAAGTGGGACTCATTCCGAATGATGCATATAATGCTCTAGCGGCAACCTATGAATCCACGTTTGGACTATTCCGAGTCTTTTGAGTTTTGTTGCGTTGAATATGGATCGGGGCTCTTTGCTCCTTTAAAGGCCACAAATTAAGAGGATTAGAACTGAGATATGGGTTTCAACTTTTGGACCCATCAGCATAAAATTCTAGTCGATAGATGGCTTGGATAGTTGAAAATAGTTTGCCTCGCTTTTAGTTTTGCTCATTCAAATCTTGGGTATACATCCATTAGATAAAAGCGCACACACTACGACCCCCATCCTCATCTTTTGAATTTTCGCTTAACATCGTCTGCCATGGCCTAGATTGATCCATCCTATGGTAGGAAGCAAATAATTATTAGCCCTGCCTAGCTATCCATGGTAAATGCGTGTTATTCAGGAAAAAATAAGGGTGCGAGGCTATTACCATCTTTTACTAGGGCAACCCCTTGGAGTGGTTGCTAGATTTACTGACAGCAGGAGAGTCATCAATTGAAGGGGAGCCTTGGCGCAATGGTAGAGTTGTTGTCGCGTGACCTTGAAGTTATGGGTTAGTGGTGGAAACGCCCTCTTGCAATGCAAGGTAAGGCTGCATACTATTACCCTTTGTGGTCCACCCCTTTTCCAGACTTTGCATATGTAGGAGTTACATACTATTGACCCTTTGTAGTCCTCTCTTTCCTAGACTTTACATGTGCTGGAGCTTCGTATCCTGGGCAGTCCTTTAAGAGAGTCATGAGGTTTGAGCAGTCTTAGTCAAGTTCGCGAAGAAATCTTAAGCATCTAATCCCCAAAACTACGAAACTTTTGAATTAGGGCTAGATTTATTAACAAATCTCAGTGGTACCCTGAACCTCCTCAGAACGCATCACCGGCGCTTGTAAAAAAATAGCAGGGAAGAGTGTTTGTGTCGTTGGTCATCCTGGGGATGAGCCATGCACGAAGATTACTCCCCATCCGAACATTGAAGCCTTAACGTCGTGGCTTGAAACGGGGCGTCTGGAAAGTCAAATTCTATAGTGCGTATTCTACAAAATTCCTTCACAAAGTTAAAGCTAGAATCTTCAGAAGATTTACAATTGTGTACAACAGATGACTCGTAGGATTATTGAAACCCCCATACATTTGCTTGCTTATGTTTATGAAGTGAATCTGTGCACTGAAATGGGACTGTTTTCTGCAAGGAATTGTAGGCCGCAACATGCCCAATAAGGCTTCAAGCTCGAAAACCAGTCAGAGGAAAAAAGAATAGGCTGAATCTTGGTGCATAGCTCATTGATAGCATTTGCTAGCAAATATCGGTTAGATCACTAGAGCAGGCACAAGGAGCCCCATGGCTCAGAGAAAATGTTAGCCGATATCAATTCTTTCTACCGGACGAGCTACAAGATCAAGATATAGATCGTCAAAAAATTGGGTGCTCTTACGTGGGTCCCAGATTCCCATCTCTCACCCAGTGGAAGTGCGCTATGTACCCAAGTAGGCCCCGTTTAGTGCCACGACTTTTCCATGCCCAGCTAGAAATGGGATGGACCCATCCACGATGATGGATATGTGAGTGCTCAATACTAAAATTCTTTAAGACAGCCGACTTGTAAGGGACCCACCACCCATAATACAAATCAGCACCGCAATGTGTTCAAAGAAAGGTTCCACAAAGCTGGAAAAGCCTATCTTCCATCGCATAATTAGATTTCTGAAGATCCAAAACCACCTTTCCTCTCTCCCTCGGTCTCTCTCTGCCCTATGAAAACCCCCATTTGAAGGGAAAGTGGCGTCTCAGTCAGCTTCCCTTAATTTGAATCTTTATTGGTTTTCTTCTGTCATTGCTCGCTTAGACCCCATCTTAGATTTAACGTGTGTAGGGTTGATATCCAAAACCCATTTACATTGCCTTCTTTCCACTGAATCTAGACTTGTTGATTGGCAGCTACAAGAGCAAACACAGAGAGAGAGAGAGAGAGAGAGAGAGAGAGAGAGAGAGAGAGAGAGAGGTTCAATCACCTTTAAGTTGTGTACAATTGATTAAAGCAAGAGTTGTAGGGGATGTAAACACCCCCAGTACAACTAGCAACTATAATTAATTGTCAAACCTTCAGGTTCTAATGGTACAAGAACGGTAGCGGTCGATTCAGGCAGGACGGATTGGTCGCAACCGGCAATCTTCTTACACGTCTCGAGTAGGCATTGGCGACAAGTTGGGCAGGAAGAGTGCGCCAGAAGCCACTTATCAATGCATCTAACATGGAACCCATGGTTACACTTGGGCAGGACCCTAACTCGGTCTCCTTGAACAAACTCCGAGAGACAAATAGCACAATCGGAATCCAGGCCCGGCAGCTTCAGCTCCACCGAGTAGCTTACAGTAGGGAAGGTCTTAAGAGCCTTCCTTTTGACACCGGTGTTGGCTCGCCGAGTTGCCGCCGCTTGGTCCTCAGACTCAAGTGACCCACGACCGGAGCACCCGAGTGCACATCTAATGATGGAATTCAACCCCAGAGCACAAATCAGCGCACACAAAAGGACTGCTAGGATCATAACTACATTGGCATCGAAGCTGCTCTCTCCTGCGTAAGAGTCTAATTTGTCATGACCGGTTGGGACAATCGGTGAAGCTGCCGAGTTGGACGGGTTATGAAGAGGCGTGTGTAGTAACAATCTCCTTGCGTAGATGTTACTGGCGAAACCTTGGGAGAAAGTAGAAGCAGCAGCAGCAACTGAAGAAGACATGGTTGAAGTAGACATGCTTGGAAGGAGCTTGCCATGGAGGGGGGTAGTATATATAGAGAGAGAAGAAAAGGGCCGTCTTAGCCTTTTGAACTAATAATAGGGGTTCGATTAGAAAGTTGTGATGAACATTTTGCGAATATTCAACGGATCGAGGGTCCTAGAAGAAAGAAACAGAGAAGATTATATAGCAGTTATTCTTTATTTAGTAGTGCTGTCTTGGCTTAGCTTCAGATAGGCCTTCTGGAGAGTACCGGCTGCAGGCATATATGTCTTCTAATGGTGGCGGGTTCCACCAGTTGACCATTGTCCAGTAGGATACTCCAACAACACGATTATCCTGTCTTGGTCCGTGTGGCACTGGGATCTTTTCAAAGATTGATCTAGCTAGGAATTTTATTTTTTCTTCTTATTTTGGGAATTCAGAAGGGGAGTCTTGGCACAACGGTAAAAGTTGTCGTCATGTGAACTTGAGGCCGCGGGTTCAAGGCGTGAAAATAATCTCTTGTAAAAATATAAGGTAAAGCTACGTACTATAGGCTGCCCTTTATTTTGGGAATCCAATACAGCAAGAGATAGCTTGCCAAGTGTCACGGGCTGAGATTTTCAGACACCCGTGCGGTACTTAGTCTTGCAATGCACTCAAGGCACCAAGGCTAAGCTCAGCCTTCAACCCTCAAAACTCTCACTTGCTAGAGCCTTCGCTGACTCACCCGCTCAAGTAATGTGAGGAACTCAAGAGAACTCATAAAGGAAACCCTCCACTCTATTAACCTTAGCTGAACTCTGAGCTTTTGAGCTTAACTAGCTTGAACTCTTGAGCTTTATTACAAGTGAGGAGCTTACACCTATTTATACTTGTTCTCACCCATCCACCTCCTCAATGGATGGTCTAGATTATTACAAATGTCTATAATCCAATGGCTAAGGACTATTCTAGCAGTCTATCTAGAAAACTCTACACAACTCCACACAAGTCCCTAACCTTCCCTCTTTCAAGATATTTACATGGAGTCTTCCAGAACCCAGGCCTTCTAGAATCAGGCCTTCCTCCATAGATCTTCACCAATGGATTTAAGTCTCTTGAACCTTGTCCACAAGCCAAATAAATCTTCCATGAAGCCTTCAAGCCTTGGTCACGAACCTTGCAGTGCAAGCCCTTGACACAAGGTTAGCTATCTTTGCTAGTGCTAAAGGACCCAATGTTGCTGTTTGGCACATTGGTGTCAAGTTAACAACCCAAGTTGTAAGGAATGCTGTAGGATCAAATACAAGGGTTAGTTAGTTTGACATCCAATCAAGGAACTGCAAAAGGTACATGGCTAAGAATTTTGTGATCCCATTGTTGCCATTGATCTCATGTGGGATACAATCCTTTAATTGTCAAAATCATCGTCCCATTGATTTGTAACTTTGTGAGGGATCCATCTTACATATCTGAAATCTTGTTAAATTATTTTTAACTTAAAATAAGTGAGGGATTGTTAAAATTTTGTTTTAAGTTAAATACATTAATGCTATCCAGCTTAGCCTAAAAAAGAAATTATATTTATGTATTACATGAAAAAGAAGAAGAAAAAACCTTATCTGTGCAAATGAGAAACTAACATTATTTTACATGAATAAGGAAACAAAAGAAATGTAGAAAAAACCTGATCTATGTTCAGATTCAATATCTTGCCAACTAAGTAAATCTTAGAGACGACTGAAGATCAAGCAAACCTACTTGACAGTCAAGCAAGGCTCCCTGATATACAGAGGGACTATGCCATTCCAAGCACACCGTTCATTATCTCCTCTCCATGATTCTAGATTCATTCTTTCAGAGATTTCTCTTCTATTGTCGTTTTTCAATACCTTTATTGTCTTAATTGATTGACTGCGATTTCTCTCTTATTATCTTCTTTAAATTTTTTTATTTTTGTCTTGACAAATTGACTGAGTTTTCTATCTTATTTTCATATTTAAAGACCTTTATTATTGCCTTGACTAATTGAGTGGGATTTCTCTCTTATTGTTATCTTTTAAGGCTTTTATTATTGTCTTGGCTGACTGATTGAGATTTCTCTTGTCGTTAAGATTTCTTTCCTTGTCGACCTATAAGATCACTTTTATATTTTTATTTATCATTTCACTGATATATATATATATATTCATAGATTGTTTTTAAGAAAAATAAATTTAAGGCATTCATTTATAAACTAAGTGCGTACCATTCAGACTGAGTAAATCCATTTATATTTTGATTGAGCCTGACTTGGTTGAATCTCTAACACAGAGATATCATATCCCTTGCACTTATAGGGAGGTTTCACCTATCTTCAAGAAATGCATTTTCATGTGTACCTCTAAATTAAGCTTTATCAAATTTAATTTTGTTCAAGATTTCTACATTTCTAGCCATGGTTATAATTGATGAAGTTATAGTTTAGGCTTACCTAAGCTGGAAATGACAAGATGACCAGTTTTCCTCTTTCAAGGTTTTTGATCTAACTAACATCTTTTATAGTTGAATAAGAGTCATAGTCGCAGATGGAGCTTTGGCGTAACAGTAAAAGTTGATGTCGTGTGACCTTGAAGTTACGGGTTCAAGGTGTGAAAATAGCCTATTACAAAATGCAAGATAAGACTGTATAGTAGTCTACCCCATCCCCAAACCCCCATAGGTGGAAACTTCGTGCAGTGAGGCTGCCCTTTAATAGAAGATGGAGAAAAATTGAAAACGAGTTACCGTATATGGAAGGGGAAACGTCCCCCATTATGTATTGGCGGCTTAGAGTCGATGGGGAGCCTGCGAGCCATTTGAATGGTCTGGCAGTAAGCCCCTTTACAGTCAATTTCTAGGTTTTTTTCAATTTATTTTCCATCATTTTCTCCTTTCAAGACCTTGTGGGCCCACACAGCTCGAACGCAGCACATGGCAGCAGGTGCCAGCTCCTTTGTCTCGTGAGCCCTCACGTGCTTTATCTCTGGGACCCAGTTTCACCAAAAGAGCTGATAGATCCATGATAAGCAGAAGATTCAAGTTCTTGCCAGGTGGAAATTGACACGTGTAGATTTGTATGGATCTTCCTTACGACACAAGATTTAAAAAAGGTATTGTTTGAGTGAGAAATTCACGTTTGTACTGAGTTTATGCCTCTTACCATCTCGTTTACCTTGACTCTCTCGCGAAAACGATTCACAGCTTCCTTTTCTGAGTCAACACGGCCGAGTTACTTACTGGGATCAACCAATTAGATACTCCCATTTCCCTCTTATCCACTCCAATCCACTTGTGCCCAGGATCTATGACAACGAGGTGATAGAGAATTGCATATCACATCGGCCTTGGCGCAACAATAAAAATTGTCTTTACATGACCTTGAGGTTATGGGTTCAAGATGTAGAAACAGCCTCTTGCAAAAATGCAAGGTAAGGTTGCATACTATAGGCTCTTGTAGTTCACCCTTTTTCTGGACCCCACATAGGTGAGAGCTTCATGCACCAGGGCTGACCTTTATCAAACTGGAAATCCTAAATTACTGCTTTTGTATTATAATTTATTGTGTAAAAGTCGAATTATTACGGATGGCTGGTGATCCAATTCAGAACTATAGAAAGATGAACGTATATAAATTGAGGTCCAGCAGATTGACCTCATGTGGGAGTGACATGAATAGTTGATAAACGGAGATTGTTTGGCCAAGGTATAGCAAACACTAGACACATTTAATGATCAGTGAATATATAGTGATTTCTACCCGGCTATTGATAAACTCAGATAGGAAATACACCATCTGTTGTCCCTGTGACAAAGAGCCTCATAGATTTTCCAACAAGAAGAGTGATGATCAGGCCTGCCAACAGATTGGATATGGTTCGGATGCCATCATTTCCTACCCATTCCAATGAATTTCATTGATTTGGATATAGATTTAGATAGTAGTTCGGATATCTATATACCATTCATTTTGGTTCGGTAGTGGATTATCTGCATCGAACTTTGTTAATTTCTTTGGAGAATATGAAGCCCCGCGACCTTAAACTCGTGACTTCAAGGTTCTGCGTCGACAACTCTACCCAATGAAATGATCTCTCCGAGTCAGCGGAGGAACTCATGTCCGTATGACTCACCAACCTAGACATGCCACGTTGAGTTGCTGTTAACTGAGCCCTCCTAAGCACTGACGTTCTCAGTCACGTTAGATTCTCAACCCACCACAATTATCGAATAAATCCAACTCTCCTCTCCACTCACATGGAATATATATTTCTACGTGTAAGCCACAATATGAACAACGCATAAAGCAACCCCCTGCGTTTTCCCATTTATCGTACTTGGCATAAGCTAACCTTAAATTATACAGGAAAAGAAACTGGGAAAAGCCTATCCTGGCCCACCAAATTCGTTTCTTTTTTTTTTCGTAGGACCACCAACTCCTATTTAACCTACAAATCACACCACAGGCTTTATAAGTGGACAAAAAGATTAAAAATAAAAATGAGTGAAAAAGAACTCAAAGAGTTTTGAAGTTTATCCATACTTAGCTTGCTAAACCATATCTAAACACAGTTGTCCAGCATTTTAATGACAACTTTGACTGTTATGGTTATCAGAACACACGCTTATCAAGTTGCATAGAATAAGAGGAGGGACCTCCTCTTTCTCTCCCTTTATGTTCAAGAGATTGGTGGGGAGTCAGATTTTTATCCTTATTTGGTACGGGTATAGTGGAAACTTGTGGAATGAATTTCACTAGAATCTTTGATGTGCTGAGAAAATCAATCTTTCAAGCCATGGGATAGAAATCCTGGTGATCTTTGCAGATTTCCTGCCGGTCAACTTGTAATAAACATGGAGTTTTCAGAGTTTACCAGACGAACCTTATTTTTTCATCTTCCTGAGAACTCTAGCCTTGGTGCAATAGTAAAAGTTGTCGTCATGTGACCTTGAGGTCACAGGTTCAAGGCCTCTTGCAAAATGCAAGGTAAGGCTGTGTATTTTAGGCCCTTGTGGCTTATCCTTTCCCTAGACCCTGCATAGGCGGGAGCTTTGTGCACCAGGACTGCTCCTTTTTTTCTTGGAGAACTCTGGAATAACTTTTTTTGTTGTGCAAACAAAAGGGAAGAATGACTTTGGTTTGTACCAAGTAGGAAACCAAATGAATTTATGTTTTTTTCCCATATCTCTCTCTCTTTCTCTCTCTATATATTTATTTATCTTTATTCCGATTTAGAAACCGAAGAAGGCTTTTTAATAAATTTTTTTTTTTCCATTTTTGCCTATTTCTTTCTTTCTGCCTCACCTGTATTTTAGCCATTTCTTATCAGTCTGTGTAGAAAGATGGTTGAAAATGAATGTTTCTCCGTGTTGAAACAAACAACTAGTTAGGTTTATGGCGATTATTTTGTTTGACTTTTGAGAGTGAAATGTGTTAAGTCAATACGAGACCTCTAAGTCAGTTAAAGCAAATGCCTTCTAGTGTAGTGGTGCAAAAAAGGCCTCTTCCGTAGTACTTAGTAGGTTGTGGGTTAAGGTGTTTATCGATGGCTATGTGCAGCATTCACGTTAGACATATGAATAAAAATATTAGCCCACGTTCTGTTAACCTAAGGTTTTAGGTCGAATGAAAATCCAACATGGTACGAAAGCTTTGTTCATTGAAAGGTGGAGACTCACAAATTTGGACACCCCATATTAATTTCTAATGCTAGGTAGATGAACCTCCTTGGGTCCATGTGCAAGAGCTTAAAAAGCAGCCTTCCACTTACAAGGATGTATTAGAGATAAATATAGTTGGTCCACTTCCTATCAGCTCCAATCGCAATCTAACGATTAAAAAAAAGAAAAGAAAAAACTAATTCTCAGCTTAGTTCCCTCAAATCCATTAACCCACAATGATAGTTTTCCCATAATGCTGCTGCAACTAGCACAACCATGTTTTTTTCCCCTTATCTCGCTAAAATGTTTAATCTTAATCCAGTTCTATTAGATTAAAGATGTTTAACAACAGACAGAAACAAATTCACTATCTATTAATGCTGCATTCTTTTAATCCAAATGCAAAGTACTTTGATTAGTTTAGAAGGATTTAACAAAAGACAGAAACAGATCCACTATCTCTTACCGTCGGAACGGTACTACGGAAAGGACAACATTCAAACCACAGTTCTTTTCCTTTTAATCTTTTAAGCAGGGTATTTGGCCATTCGTTGCTTAAAAGTTTGATCCCAAGTTCGTTGCACTTCGAATGGATCAAACACATTTTAACGGAAGATGGATGGCCGACTCCTAATTGGGATAAGGTCTTGAGGATGATGATACAGCAGTAAAGACAAAGGCACATAGGCAGGACTTAGGGGG
Source organism: Warburgia ugandensis (assembly GCA_035236585.1). Classification (NCBI taxonomy): domain Eukaryota; kingdom Viridiplantae; phylum Streptophyta; class Magnoliopsida; order Canellales; family Canellaceae; genus Warburgia; species Warburgia ugandensis. The sequence continues at coordinate 9,931,685 of CP141126.1, forward strand.
AGTTTCTTGACTTTATTCAAGTCACTTAACTTACATCTAGTTGAGTCAAGTTCTTAAATTATAGTCTTCATCTTAATTTGGCAGGATTCATCTGTAATCCCCTCATCGTCATAGCTTGCACGCTAATTACATTGTTCCTTTGTTTAGTTATACTGTGGCAGACCCTTTCGTCTACCCTAGTCGCAAGATAATTCTTTGTTTCACAGTTCGGTGGCTATTTACAACTAGCCAATTAAGAATTCTCAGATGATGTACAAGTAGATGACTTGTGAAATCTGACATCAATGATCCTTCTATCCACTCATAGAAGACCTTCTGATTTTAAAAGTTGCATTACTCCTGTTCGCATTCCTGTTATAGGTGCTTGTGTTTTACTCAAATTAACAGAAACCGAGTGGCGTTGGGATGGACCCACATAAGGTCCATGCTCTTGAATAAGACCAGCTGACGTTCTAGAATGTCAGCTTCATGACTCAAGGATTTCAACACTGACGGCCGATAGTGCCATAAAACGATGACTGTAACAACCACCAATTTTAACGATCAAACATTTGTAACTCCTATAAGTAGGAGATGAAGATTCAAGAGAGGCGAGAGATGAAACAAAATGTAATCTGATCAGAAATTCGTATTTCTCAAGTGAATGTAGGCCAAGATGGCGGAACCACACGTCTCTCTTTGTGTGTGAATAATCCTATGATCTAGATCTTGGTGGTCAGATCTGTGCCGATCTGCAGTTCTGACCCTATCAAGTGGCAGGGATTAAGAAAGATGCTGAATTCGTGCCCACATTAAATCACAACTCCTTCTCCACTTGGTTTATAACCAAATAAAATGGTTTAGAAATGACCAAGTGTAGCAGCCACAGCTCGTGTGTTTGGATGTGCAACCAGGTTGCAATCTTGGTGCATCTTCGTCCTCCTCAAGTACAACCTGAAAAGATCCAAGTCCCAGCCTAATTGCAATCTATAACTACCCCAAAAGCACACCAATCAACTTTCTTTCTATTTTTTTTCTTTCAAAAGTTGGAGGCAAGCTGATTTGAGCCCACTGACTTGGGTTGGAAACAAGAGAACCTTGCCAACTAGGTGGACACACGACCGAGTCCATGGCTAATCAGGAGGAGCCATCCTTGTCAACGGTGAAGATGATGTTTATACTAGAATATCTACCAAATCCAACTTTGAATCTGCTTTTGGGTATTACTTTTCACGCGTATAACTTCAATTAACAACTAAATAAGATAGCTTTTGTAGGCACTTTTGGGTAGAAAAAAGCAAGAAATATGCATTAGAAACTAGAGATAAGATAGCTTATTCCTTTTTATGTTTCTTTCACTACACCTCTCGCTCGGTGTCTCAAACACGGCTTCTCTTTAATCATAAAAATCATGTCCTGAGCTGCCGAACAGGGCTTCTAAATTGGTGGCCCACTAATCCAATATTTCCTGACGGATCTTCAATCCTTAAATAGATAAGATCTGTTGGAAAAGTGATTGATCAACGGGCCACTAGTTAATGTTGAGGTTTCTGTAGGTCTTGATGGAACAAGTACAATTATTGGAACAAATTTGTACATAGGCAACCAAGTTGGATCTTATGTTGTGCATTGATTGGGATGGTCCACTTATTCGATTAGGTCACACGACGACAACTTTGTACACATCCTAAACGATTTTATGGAGCTGGATTAACTAGTGCTTCCATTATTGTTCAGTCTAATTCTTAGTTGTACTGCCACGGGTAGTGCTGTTCTCCCCCTATTAATAAATTTCTACCTTTTTTTTGGAAGGATGAGCAGCACGGATCAAGATTGCATGCTGTTATCTGACGTCGGGATCTGATGGCAATGCCGGGAAGATGGTGGATTCCGGCATGATCAAGTTTTCGTACCATTATCTCACGCCGGGATCTGACGGCAGCAGTGGGACAGTAGTGGATTGCAGCATGACATTTACTTTCATGTGGGCCTCGTATTTGAGCTAACTGTAAACTAGCTTGTGAAGCAGGCGGGCCAGCAGTATAGCAAAGGAGAAGAAGGACAAGTAGGCCTCAATATTTTTATTTATTAATTTTTATATACATTAATTTCAAGGTCACCATTTCAACACCTAGTTGGCAAGTCACATGTCAATGTAGGACTTCTGTAACACCATTAACGTTTTGGGTGAATTTTGGGCATGATTGAGAATGGTGTTTAATATAGTGTACAATGGCAGTGATTTAAAGTTGACGGTATTTTTTTGAAAATTTGTAGGAAGCAAGGGGTTTTCCCTACAATTTTCACAAATAAAAAATGAAAATGAAAAACTATTTTCTTGTAAACCAGTATTTCTCATGATGTTTACGTGAATAAAAAAAACAAATTTTTGCAAAAGCAAAAAAACCTTATCTTCAATCTTCCATGAGATCTTCTGATTCAGAAACAGTACACGATGATGAAAATTGATTAAAACTGATTTGAATAAGGGACCCTTTAAAAGTAAGATTTAATAGAAGTTAGCAGTTATTTTTCGATCAAGGATAATTACCATGAACACTTAATATATACCACTAAAACTAGTGACTACAATATATGGTAGATTTTGAATTTCAAATGTTAGGAAACACAGAAAAAATTCTAACGCACACACACACATATATATATATATATATATTTGTTCGTTATCAATTCTTCTATGATGTTCATTGAATACGTTCCTAGCTTTAATTAGCTGGGCTGTGTCTGGATGCTGTTCCTTTGAAGAAATTAGAGTGCTCAATGAAGACATGCTTCATAAGAAATAGGACTTCTACTCATTAATTAATAACCATCACTTTCCTTTCTAAATTGTCAATTTTGTACCTCACCTAAAATGGTCCAACATCTTGTTCTCCATTAGTATAGGCTTGGGAGGCATTAATGTTGGGCCTAGGCTTAAAGTCCATTGCCCAATTACGACTCTATCTGTTGTTATCTATTGATCCAACATGATTGGAGCCAGATAAAAGGGCTGGGCTTGTAGAATGTGATTACTTGGCCATTGATAGACCTCTTGCAAGCCTCAGGGCTGGACAATTTCAACTTTTTATTTTTATTTTTGACATAGAGGAGCTGGGAAGATTATTCTGAACTGGGTTGAGTACAACTGCTGAGCCAGATAAAAGGGCTGGGCTTGTAGAGTGTGATTACTTGGCCATTGATAGACCTCTTGCAAGCCTCAGGGCTGGACAATTTCAACTTTTTATTTTTATTTTTGACATAGAGGAGCTGGGAAGATTATTCTGAACTGGGTTGAGTACAACTGCTGAGCAATACAAACTAATGAGGGTCACATGAGATTTCTTTATTGGAACATGTTTTACCCCAAGCAGTCCAACAAACCTTACTATGCAGTCCATGTTTGCTATTGCTACGTGTATGGGAATATAACTGATCTTGGCGCAAAGGTAAAAGTTGTCATCGCATGACTTTGAGGTCATGCGTTCAAGGTGTGAAAATAGCTTCTTGCAAAAATATAAGATAAGACTACGCACTATAAGCTCTTTGGTCCGCCCTTCCCCTTCCCCAGCCCCCTTTTGCTGCTTGAAAGATAGCCCAGGCCCCAGCCCCAGCCCATGCCAGTCTAACTACAATTGTGCATTCGTTTGGAGGGCCGGACTGGATTTTCTAACGGGTCTCTGCTTTCTTTCCTTGTCTTTCTTGTCGAGTTTCCAAAGTCTCCTGGGACTGGGTGTGGGATTTGCTGAGAAACCGGAATACCTCCTTTTAATATTGTTTTGTTACTTCCTTCTCTTCCTTGTGCATGTAGCTGTCTAATTCTAGGTTTTCCTGTTTCCAGAAAATCAAATAAAGTCTCTGGAAAATTGAACGGGATTTCTGATTACTTCAGTATGAAGTCACAGAAGAACAGCAGTATTAGGGTAAGAATTTCTCACCCTTCTTTTTCTTCCCAGTTTTACTAATTTTGCCTCTGTCAATTACTATTTTTTGTGTACTTTGATCTGTCAATTTTGAATCTCTAAACTGGTTGAAATGTGCTGCTTAGTTCTCTTTTTTCTGTCTTTTCTATTTTTATTCAAGGTTGTGGTGATAAGAGCTCCAGTACTCTGGAAATTTTTTCGCGGATTGGATGAAAGAATTTGAGATGGAATTCTAGTGTTTGAGAAGGATTTTTACAGTGGGTTTTCGTTCGGTAACTAAGAAGTAGTTGCTCTTTGGAGGGAGAACTATGGCATGTTCGCCGAGTAATTTCCACTCCGAACCTGCGAAAATTGAGCAGATAATTACCGAATTCTTCGCAAAGAGTCTTCATATTATACTTGAATCGAGGTCGCCGTTTGTCTCTTCACGGAATTACAGTGGAGAGCTGACTTCGTCTCCGTCCTCATCGTTTTCATCTTCGAGTGTTAGGCCGAGGGATAAGTGGTTCAATTTGGCCCTCCGAGAGTGCCCAGCCGCTTTGGAGAACTTGGACCTATGGCGGCAGAGCAATCTTGAACCGTTGGTTGTTGATGTGATTCTCGTTCGGAGAACGATTGAGCCTGAAACAACTACTTGGTCTCCAATGATTAAGAGGAGTCTTTCAAGGAATCTGTCGGCACGAGAGCGGTTACTGCATTGCTCGAATTCTGGGCAGGATGAGTTGCAGTCGGAATTGCGAAGCGAAAAGGTTATTGAGAGATGGGTACTGCAGTATGAGAGTCGGAAGAGTAATCTGAGGGATTTTAGTATGGGTAACAAGAAAACTGGTGGTAGCAGTTCTCATTCTTCTGAACCGTCTGCCGTGAATAAAAAGACGTATAAGAAATCAATTATACTGTTGAGGTCTTTGTATGTGATGATTAGGATCTTACCTGCATATAAACTCTTTCGGAACCTCAATTCGTCGGGCCGACTCCTCCCATTTAGCCTTGCTTACCGGGTATCTTCCTTTGTGGAACCTTTCACGCGTAAAGAGGATGCAGAGATGCAGCATTATGGTTTTGTGCCAGTGGATACTTTTAGTGGTAGGCTTTGCCTGTCTGTCTCATATCTTCCAACATTGTCGGATGTGAATTCAGAACCTTCCACACCGATGTCCCCACAGTTAATAACAGATTATGTTGGTAGTCCAACGACTGATCCTCTTAAGAGGTTCCCTTGTCTTCCTCTGCCAGGATTACTGTCACCGTCACCTGGGCCAACTATGGCTGTGCCATTCTGGAGACGGCATAGCTGGGGCAGTGACCTTCACAGATTTGTACCTTCAGTGTCTCCCTCACCTTCGCCAACCTACTCGGATTCTCATGCCTTGCCTTCTAATCTGAATTCCAACTGCCTTCCTCCTCAATCTTGCGTAAATATGGACGTTTTGCCTCCTCTGGATTCACTACATCATCCACCAGAGACTCCATCCTCAAGTAATGTATCTTTGGCTCACAAAAAGAATACGAGTTTTGATGAATATTGGCCCTCACCTCCTTTCTCACTATCTCCTTCCCCTTCTCCACCAACCTACTTGCCCAGTGGTCATTTGTCAAATGCTCTTTTCCGGTCAGAAAGTGCTCCAGTACGCATACCCTCAGCTAAACTTGATGGGAATCCAAATTTACCTAGTCATGTTCTGCCTCCATCTCCATCTCCATCTCCTAAAGGCAGAAGATCCAGTTATGCTTCTCACACCGACAATGTCAAAACAAAAATTTCACAGACTGCTGTATCTCAAAGCTCTCCAGCTCAAAGCAAATATCTGGCAAGGCAAGATTCGTTAAGAGCAGGAGAGTTTCAGACTGGAGTAGCAGCTCAAAGGGTACTCATTCTTAAAACTTGACCTGACCATAATTCTGAACTGTAAGTTTATCAATTGGCACTAATGTGTATATCGTCCACTAGTCACTCTATTTTGGGAAGGATGAAGCTGGACATTTGACTGGGGCAAAGACGTCCAACAGTTCACCACGAATCTCATTCTCTAGGAGTTCAAGTAGATTGTCTTTCCAAGATGACTTTGATGATTGTGAATTTGCCTGCCCATTTGCGGATGATGATGATGTAACAGATCCACGTAACAGGTGTGCTGTTGAATGTTAGGCTTTATGGATGTTTTCCATTTGTTTTCTTACAATTGATTGTCTCACTATATACATTGATGCATATGCATGACTACTTATTCCTCTTTAATCATGAATTTACAACTCTAGAAACAATCTCATTTAGGGTTAATTTTAGTCGGATTGGTGTTTGAGCAGGACTGCTGAAAAAGGAAGGCTTATGTTCACAGTGTTGGTTCCTTGCTCATCTGTCCTGTCATGTATACAATTTTGGTTGGTGATGCTTGATCTAGTATGCCTTATTTTGCCTCATAGTATTCGTATGTGGTTTTATGATTTTGTGGCTGTTCTCAAGTCTATAAAGGAGGGTTGCGCAAGGTTGCCAATTGGCATAATTTTTTTTGACAAATGCCATGGCATGAATCTGACTACGACCTTCCCTCAGGCCAGGCCATTCTTCGTAAGCAACACACTGTGTCAAAGCCTATATGTAGTGAGAAATAGGCGAGGGCTGATAGGGTGTTCCCTCATAAGTGTGTGCTATATCGAATCTTAGGTGCAGTGGGAAATGAGCAATGGTTGTTAGAGTGTTTTCTCAGAAGCAACCTTTGCATCAAAAGAAGGGGAGCCTTGGCGCAATGGTAAAAGTTGTCGTCATGTGACTTTGAGGTCATGGGTTCAAGGCGTAGAATCAGCTTCTTGCAAAATGCAAGGTAAAGCTGCCTACTATAGGCTCTTGTGGTCCACCCCTTCCTCGGACCCCGCATACGCGGGAGCTTCGTGCACTGGGGCTGCCCTTTTTTAACTTTTGCATCAAAACAAAGATGAAATGGGAAGTAGGCAAGGGTTCCCATGCCGTTCTAGATGTGTGCATAGAAAGAAACTAACTCAGGAGAATAAGATTCATATTGTCACATTAACATATAAGAGGATGGAGTTAGTATATATGAGTCAACATAGCTTGTGTTCAAGCTAAGTGGAAAGAGGCTAAAACTAGAGAAATCAATGGGCATAAGTTCTGGTATATAGGAAAGGACAATAATAGATATTAGAAGAACCAGTGATAGAATTCTACTAATAGAACTTGTTTTAAAAGAGGAGATCATAAATGTTATAAGTGCATATGCGCCATAGGTATGATTAGAAGATAGAATTAAGAGATAGTTCTAGAAAGATATGGAGTGATGTGCGAAATTCCCAACACAGAGATGATATTTGTAGTAGGAGACTTAAATGGTCAAGTAGGAAAAGAAAATGAAGGATATGATAAGGAATATAGAGGGTATGGTGTTAGAAAAAGAAATGAAAAGGGGAAACTATCTCCAATTTTGCTTTGACTTATAGCTTAGTTCTAACAAACACATGCTTTGAGAAGAGGAATGAATACTTATTAACGGTAAAAATAAATCATAAAGGGTAGTCCCGATGCATGAAGCTGTAGTGTATGTAGGGTCTATGGAAGGGGCGGACCACAAGGTTCAATAGTACGCAGCCTTACTTTGCATTTTGCAAGAGGTTGTTTCCACATCTTGAACTCGTGACCTCAAGGTCACACGGCGACAACTCTACTGTTGTCCTAAGGCTCCCTGTTGTAAAAATAAATCATATTAAAGCTAAATAGATATTTTTTTATGTAGGAATGGTGAAAGATCAATGTGTAAAGATTGTAAGGTGGTACTCGATGAGAGTTTAACCACACAACATAAGTTAATGATTATGAATATTTACATTAAGAGGCGAAAGGAAAGAAATGAACTTAATAGGAGTGCAAAACCTAAGTAGTGGAATTTAAAAGGAGAGAAGATAACATTATTTACAAAGAGGTTAATAATAGCAGAAAAGTGAAACAATGAAATAGAAGTAAACACCACGTGGACTAATATGGCCCAGTCCATTAAGAAAGTGACAAAAAATGTTCTAGGAGTATATAAAGGTATAGACAACTAGTAAAGGAAACTTTGTGGTAGAGTTAAAAAGTGCAAAAAGTTATTAAAGAGAAATGAGCGTGTTTAAAGCATGGTAGAGGACTTGAAATAATGAAAACTTTGAGCATATAAGAATGCTAAAAAGGTTGCTAAGAAAGTAGTAAGTGAGGCTAAACTCTTGGTGTTTGATAATCTTTATAATTGATTAGGGTCAAGAGAAGATGGGAAAGATGTATTCAAACTTGCAAAAATAAGAGAACATAAGTGTAAGAACTTAGACCATGCTAAATGCATTAAATGTGATGACCAAAGGATATTAGTCAAAGATGATGAGATCAATCAAAGTTGAGAAAGTTACTTTTAGAAATTGCTAAATGACAATTGCTTGAGAATATAAAGATTGAAAGAATTGTAAACTCAAATAAAGTTAGAGTATATAGATATGACCGTAGGATTAAGATATTTGAAGTGTTAGAGGCCTTGAAGAAGATGAAATTAGCAAAGGCCTTGGGGCGCGATGGTATTACCAATAGAGGCTTTGAAGGATACGAGAGATGCTAGGGTAGTTTCGTAGACAAAATTGTTTAACAAGATTGTAAAATCGAAGAAAATGCCAGATGAATGAAGGAAAAGCTTTATCGTACTAATTTATAAGAATAAAATAGACATATAGAGTTGCGCTAATTATTGTGGGGTCAAACTTATGAGCCATATCATGAAACCTTGTGAAAGAGTGATTGAGAAGGGGTTACGACATTAGATAAGTGCACTGGAAAACTAGTTTAGTTTCATGCATGGGAGGTCTGCCTTATAAGCTATTTTCCTACGTAGAGAATTGATAGGGAAATATAGGGAGAGGAGGAAGGACATCCATATTGTCTTTATTGACTTAGAAAAGGCTTATGATAGGGTTTTTAAAGAGTTAATATGGTGGGTATTGGGCAAGAAAGGGGTTTCACGGGAGTATATAGAATAATTAAAGATTTATATGGGGGAGCGGTAACAAATGTTAAGACCACTAGTGGAGAGATCGATGAATTCTCTATCATTATAGGATTGCACCAAGGATCGACAATAAACTCATACCCTTTCATGTTGGGTATAGATGAATTAAGAAAATATCTGTAGAAGGAGACTTCATGGTGCATTTTATTTGCAAATGACATAGTTTTGATTAATAAGATAATGGGAGAGCGCAAACACAAAGTTAGAGTTGTGGAGAGATGCTATAGAGTTTAAAGAATTTAAAATTAGTTGAATTAAGTTTTCCAAAAAGACCACTTTGATTCTTCAAATCAAAAATTTATGAGTGGAGAGATTGAGAGGGATGTTACCTAGAGAATCCAATTGGGAAGTGTGCCTTTGGAGTTTTGTGTGATGGGCCAGTGCCACTTAAATTGAAAGGAAAATTCTATAAAATGGTTGTAAGGCCGGCCATGCTTTGTTGATTAGTGTTGGGCAGTTGAACAACATGTACATAGGATAAGCGTAGCGGAAATGAGGATGCTAAGATGGATGAGTAGCAAGACAAGAAATGAAATCATTAGAAGAAACTTAATAGTAGCACTCATAGGTAACAAGATGGGAGAGGGTAGACTTAGATGGTTTGGACATGTCCAATGGAAACAAAAAATGGTACTGGTTCGGAGTGAGTCGATCCAAGGGAAGGCCCAAAAGGACATTGATAGAAGTGGTGAAAAAAGATTTAAAACCATTTTAAATAAATGAAGTTATGACACTTGATAGAGGAGAATGGAGGAACAAGATTCGCGTAGCTGCCCCCAGTCGGGGTCAGGCCTTGATGATGATTATGATGAGTATCTCTAACACCTTGCGTCCTAACAACACAGAGGAAAATTTTCCAGTCAACATGTGCGACCTGTAGGTCTTTCCTCATGCCACCTTGACACATGTGAAATGGTACAAAGATAGCTTGATATCGATATTTGACATTTTGAAAGGTTGACTTGGTTCAGTGTGGTCAGTATTGAATGATATTTTGTTTGTATACTGTTCACGTTTCTTTCAAATTGCTGCTGGACATTATACTGATTTATGCCAAGTGTTTTATGCTACATGTATAAACTGGTAGACTATATCTATATTAAATGTGCATGTTGTTGCAATTTTGGAAATGAAATGAAGTAGGCCGCAGAAACTTGGAGTGGTTTTCATTTCTATGCAATGGGATAAGCAGTAGAATAAGCAGCCGAGTCAGTAGTTTATGGCTTCCAGCATGGCATGAAAGCACTGGTGGATGTGTATGCAGCAAGCCACACAGCCCACCTTGAGGGGAGTGGGGACGATGTCCTCCAGGAGAGGGGGCTGGAACTAGAAGCCAGTTGGATGCAGCAGACGACCTTGAGCTCCATGATGTTTGTGGTTAAGGGGGGGATAGAAAAGTTTTAACTAGTGCAAGTGCTAAACAAGTGAATGGAAGAAGGCCAGAAGCTAGTCAGGCACAATAGACGATCTCGACCTCTATAACAACCATGGTTAGGGAAGGAATCCGTTCTTTGAAGCACCTCAAAGAATGGAAGAAGGCTAGAAACTAGTCGCCACAATAGATGACCTTGACCTCTATAATGACCATGTTTTGGGAAGGAACCTTGAAGGACCTCAAAAGTGTCACATGGTGGCAAGTGAATGGGAGAAGGTTGTCTAGCCCAGGTGCTAAACAAAATTAAATCATCACATTGCAACAACGGAACCCTTCTACATAGGGAGAAAGATTGTGAAACCCTGTAATCATCATCAAAATGAACATAGCTCTAGAAATATTGCCATGTTTATCCTGCTACTGCTTTATGGCAGCAAATTGATCAAGTACTGTTGTCATCTTCTGTAAATATACTTGAGTAAATAAGACACCCTTATTGTATTTAACTTCAGGCTTCAGCCACAAAGTGCATGTATCTGATTAATGAGAAGTTAAAGAGTTTTGAAGGAATTTCAAGTGATCCTTTGCTGAGTTGTTACCAAGGAGAGCCTTGGTGCAACAGTAGAGTTGTTGCCGTGTGACCTTGAGGTCACAGGTTTGAGGCGTGGACACAGCCTCTTGCAAAAAATGCAAGGTAAGGCTGCGTACAACAGACCCTTGCCGTCCATCCCTTCCCCCCGACCATGCATTCATGAGAGCTTCGTGCTCTGGGCTGCCCTTGCTGAGTTCTTGCCAAGTGGTGTACATTAACTAGTGAGGAAAGGGTAGTGAAGAGTTGCACCAAGCGACTACTTGCTGACCTATAACAAGCCACAACTCCTATCAGGGTTTTCCTTGCAGCAACAATCTTAGCATCATTCTTGTTTCCTCCTATAGGTATTTGGTGGAATCTTTTGCCATCAAAATGAGGAAAAGATGCCCTGTGAACAGGCAAGGGAAATGCTATCTAGATGACCTCTTTGTAATAAATAGTTATCATGGGGTGAGCTTCACGGTTAAAAAGTCAGGGCTCCCTGTCAGGGACTAAATGATGACAAGGGGGAGGATGCCGTGAACAAAGATAGAAGAAGAAATTAAGGATTCGAATTGGGAAAAAGAAGTAGAACGCCATGAACCCCTTGTCAAATGTATTCTTAGAATACCCCCTTCAATGTGCAAGCACCCTACCTCCAGTGCACTACCACAAACCCATGTGTTGCTTATGTTTATGCTCTATTCCCTTGCCAACACGTTATTGTCATTTCTTTGTGGTTTTAGATTAGCTAATTTAAGAAGTTTTTGTGGATCTGATTTGTAGGGCAGAAAACGATTTCATTGGCTAGTGCTGGCAGGAACGCTATGCCACCATATCATAACACCTCAACCAGTGGTTCCCTTTGGTTCATTTGCCATAATAGTATGCAATGCCCGTCTTATGATAGTGAACATTGCTCTTGAAATTTTTAATAAAAGAGGGCACCTCTTGAAAATTTTAATATCATCTGATTACCTGTTGAGACCGTGGATAGAAGTGATGAGGAAAGATTTAAAAATGTTGGGACTAAATGAAGTCATGGTATTTAATAGAGTGGAATGGAGGAATAAGATTCATGTGGCCGACCCCTAATTGGGATAAGGTCTTGATGATGATGATGATGATCTGATCACTTGTTGCCAATAGATACTGCAATTTCAAATTGTAAGTGTGCCTCTTAATAACACACACACACACACTCTTTCTCTTGTGCACGCCCACATACAGAGACACCCAGACACGTGCTCCCTGCCCACAACTTACATGCGTGCGCACCCCACACATATCCGCACATGTACACATACACCAATAAAATGTGTACATGGAGCCCATGCACGGCCACTATTTGTGGGTAACTGTATGAGGAAATGTCAGACACTGCCTAACTTATAATTCTTGCTCAAGTTTGCTCTCTCTCATGCGCACGTGGCATGGGACAATTCAAATGTATGGGAGCATCACAGTTCCGGAGTACATTCTCAACTGACCTCTAACAATGTTTTTTGTCCCTCAGGATGGAATCTTTTGATGGGAAAGGAAATGAGAATGAGGCTCTGGAATCTAGAGTTCTGTTACCAGTCAGAAAATCCCAAGATGCTGCTCTAGGTGCCCTCTTTCGGATGCTCAGGACTGCACCCCCACTCCTACAGGATTGTTCCAATTCGGCAAAGTTTCTGCAATCCTCCATTCAAGCCGATGAAAATTTAGACCCTGGGGCAGGGCACCTAAAGGACACTGTCTCAGGTTCAGGGATCATGTCTTCGACTTTTCTTATGTCGAGGACAATTGCAGATTCATTGGAAGAACTGAAAAGTTATAGAGAAACGAAAGATCAGCTACTTAAGCAAGCTAGCTCCCAATCATTGGACCCCCGAAAGCTCTAGGCAGAACTGTGGGATGTAGATGGTTCCCATTCCTTCATAAACATACTGTACAGTGTTGTTTATACCCATGGCACCCAGGTCTCTTCTTCATGTATAGTTTGAGCCTTTGTGGCATGTCTCACGGTCCATGGATCTTTATGCTGTTATGCATGTCTGTGAGCACAAGGGCGTGCATGCAAGGCAAAGAATTCATGACCGGGCTGCTGCTCTGTTTGATCGTTTCTTATGTAAAGTTCCTTTTCTGCCTGGCTGTTGATAATTGTATTATGAGAATCAAAAGGTACTCATGAGTGGAGAAGCCTACCAACCTTATTATTAATACTATTTGAAATTCTTGTATTCTACCGTAATCTGCTTCAAAAACTTGTCACTTTTTTGTTTATATCATGGATGAAATTTTTTGTGCAAACAGCCTATTGTAAAATGCAAGATAAAGCTGCGTATTAGAGCTTCGTGCACTAGGGCTGCCTTTTATCATGGATGAAAATTTTTATAAAGGAAAACTTGGTTGCCGTTGCTGCTATTTAGAAACAAGAAAGAGCGTAATCTGTGAGTACCAGCCGAGAATTCTATAGCTGATCCGCTTAATCTAAAGTTGTTTGAAAACTTTTATTTGCTTCCACATGGATGAAGTTACTATTCATGTGCTCCATTTCACCATGCATGTGTCGGCGTATTGAGGAACGATTTTCCGTTGAAGGTCGAGGTGCCAATTATTCCAGAAGGTCGGGGCACGCAGATTTGTTAACACTGGAAGATGGCTTCTTCCACTGACGCCACAATATGTGGTTGGGGCTTTGTATCTGCTACGCAGTTAATCGGTGTGGCACGGATCAGTACTTTCAACCAATTTTGTAGTTTCCATTGAATGAGCTAGTTAGAAGGGGAGTCTTGGTGCAATGGTAAAATCGTCATGTGATCTAGAGGTCATGGGTTCAAGGCATGAAAGTTGACATTGTGGTCTGCTCTTCTTGGAACCCTGCATACGCAGAGCTTCGTGCACTGGAACTGCTCTTTTTTATTGAACGAGCTAGTTACAAATTAAATTTTGTCTCTTTAGTCGGACAGTATGGTTAGAGTAGGGTTGGACCAGTTTCTCAATGATTTTGTTTATCTTTCCAATTTTATTGGATATCTCTGAAGAGGCCATGGGCATGCAGCCTACCAAGGAGGGTGGGTCATGCAGGCATCGGAAACTTAATAAAAAGCTCGAGAGATCATAAGTTAGGATCCATTCATCGGATGATGTTTCATTAAATCAGATTTAAGATGAGATCCAGAAATAAGCGGTTCTGATCACATAATTTTGGTCCCACTATTAGTTTCTGCCGGTCATCTAATCACACGTTGGGCTCAGGGGACCATTATATGACCTCAGACGTGCTTTCCTGGGAAAAATACTTAACACTAGAATCCAACTTGTAAGAGACATGCAAACCATCCCATTAATAAAAAAAAGAGACATGAAAACCATCATCGGATGTGTTGATCATCGGATCCATGGATCTAGTGGCGCCATGTTTGATGAAGTCAAAGAAGTATACGCATGCCTATTTTATGTTTACCCTTTTCTTTCTTTTTCCTTTTTTTCTTTTAAATAGTGACATTTTAGATAAAATACCCACACCACACACGTCCAGTACAAGTCTTGACTCCGTGATCTTCACATAATGGGACACCCTCCCACCCCACTGCCCAAACTAACGCACCCAAGGTTTACTTTTTCCTTGGAATTTTAGGTTTACCACATCATCTTGGTCTTGGATCCAAAACAGAAGATCTCAGAATTTGTTTTTCATTTGGCGATACTAAATATTGCAATTTTTTATTTTTTCTTTCCTGAGTCTCTGCCTGCTTTCTCTCCCTCTCTTGTACGTGTGTCGGTGCTAACTTGGTGGATTCTCAATTCCAAACCACCCCCAACACCAGAACCATGAAAAGATAGACCATTTGCGTTCATCGGTCAGCCTCTGGCCCATTGACCTTTCTTTTGTTTGTTTGTTTTTTTTTTCTTTTGTTAAACAATCTACTAAAAGAAGAAGAAACAAAGAAAGAATAAAAAAACAGCATGTTTGGATGCGCTTTTCTGTAGCCAACTCGTGACCTGCACGGTTGAAACCCAATCTTGCAATGGGTTTCTCTCCTCTCTCTCTTCTAAGTGGTCATTTTCTCTCTCCCTCATCTTTTACTAGATACATCAATTCATCATGTGATCAGGGGCCTGTATGATCATCTAGTAAGTATGCTCTTTAATAGATTGACATTTGAAGATCAGATAGGTTGTGGAATATAGCTTGTTCCTAAAGCAAAGGACTTCCAGTGGGGTGGCACAAGACTTGTATGTCTTTGTTTCTTTTTCTTGGTCCCATAGTATGCATTCTGTGAAAGCCGTTTATGTGGTTTTTTCTTTTCGTATTTCTGAAGAAACACTTGGATCGAACAGATTTGCCAAAGTTTTGTTTTTAAGTGCTTATATTTAGGAAAGTGATTCTGTAGTTTCTGCTTTTCTGAACATTAGAAATAGAAATGAAAAGAACAATTGCCACCAGTTGTCAATTGAGACGAATTCTAACATATTCTAATATTGTATATAAGCTCAAATAATAGATTCAAGTATCGTTGGAGCCACAAGTTTCCAATAATATGCTCCCATGCAAGCCCTGAATTGTCTTACCCCCTCTTAATTACAGTGAAGAAAGAAAAATTAAATAACAAGGAAAGGCTAAAAGAAGTGGTTTATCACTCTTTACTTATTCCACTTCGATAGGATGATCCTAGACGGAAGCCTACACTGGTTCCCCAGCCAAAAAGTTTAACTACTCATTCTAATAATACTCTTTCCGTGGGTGAGGTATCCTTTTGGCATGGGACTGCCGAACCACGTGAGTTGCTTCTTGATGCTAAGATGCACCAAAAAGTTCTTTCCCAATGGGTTGGTTCATTTCGTCCTCCTATCTAAGTAATTCTCTGTTTTCGTTCGTGATCATGTTGGGCGAAAGATATAAGTAGAGGGGGTGTAAAGAACCAAAAGCCCTTCTTTGAAGTTCCTCCTAGGTACATGGCTTACATAACCGCTTCAACATTCTTGGAAAATGGCTTTTTAATGACTTAGCCATTCAATCTTTTGAACTAATTGTCAATTCATTGGAGATATGTTTATGCTGGTGCAAATCTAGCTCAACCCAAGAATTACCGATCTATGAGGATAATATAACCAATCCATCCAAAAGAAAAAAAAGCATGATACGGAGGAATAAAGAGTCAATCTTTTCTGATATATTATCTTCATTTGTTTCCGGTAGACACAGATACACACGAGCAGCCTCCAATCCCTGACCTGCCTGCCTCGAGAGAGGCTCCTCCTTGCCCCACTGCACCAGTAGTTCTTTGCTCAAAGAGAAACACTGTTCAGACTGAGCTTCCCGAACTAACTCCATGACCTATTTATCAGACTTCACACCTTTGGATGATCCGACACATTCATCTTCTAGACTCTTTCCTAGATAGGCTACCTGCAAAACTCATGCCCCTTGGAGTCTTCTAGTCTTCTAAGTAGTGGTATTTCTCTACTTTCCTAAGTTTATAATAAAAAACTTTTCACTAAAAGAGCATGAATTTTTGCAGCTAACCTATACAGGGGACGATGAAGAATCTGAACAGGTGAAAGGGTCATGGAGTCAGTCCTCAGTAATACAATTTTGTATTACGTATTAGTAAATCATAAACATTTCCCAACTTCATACGTTACACAAACCCAACTTCACAACAGAAACAGAAGAGAGGAGAAACTAGAACAATGACATAAGCTAGCCCTTCTTTCTGATATCTACAGCCCATGAGGCCCGATCAACTTCATAAACCCAAACGTGACGGCCATGGCTAACCACCCACCCATTAAAACTCTAACACAAGACCTCACCAAAGGCACCTTCCCGAGCTTAGCCCCAACCCCACCAAAAACGAACAAAGCAACCGTAACCGCCACAATAATCATCGCCAACCTAATCTTATGGTGACGGACGAAAGCCGCCGCTAATAGTGGCACCGTGGCCCCCACAGAAAACGCCAACGCTGACGCGGCCGCGGCCTGAACAGGGTTCGGCAACTGAACTTTCTCCCCTTCATTTTCACTATCAGCACCCTCTCTACTCTTCTCTCGCTTCATTTGCGCCACCTCGATATCCAACTGGGAGTAAACAGAAACAAACTCTCCAATCGCCATGCTACAAGCTCCGGCGACTAGCCCAGCAAAACCGGCCAGAATCACCGTTTTCACGTCTTCCTTGACAGCTCCGACTCCCATCATAAGCGAAGCCGTCGACACCAACCCATCGTTGGCTCCGAGAACTGCGGCTCGAAGCCATTGTGCTCTCTGTGAGTAGTCAAATTCCTCCTTCCCACCTTCTTGGTTCAGTTGTGGCCCGGCTCCCATGTCGGAGATTGTGAGCTTTGTTTCACGTGGATTTTCTAGGACTGCCATGAAGGAATGCAAAGAAATAAGGGCGTAAGTGTTAAACGAGAGAAGAGATGAAGATGGAGTGTGGAAGACACATGCCAAGAAGGAGGTATTTATGGTGTGAATTTCATTCTACTGTAGAAAAGATGATGACGGGCACTGAGGAAAGGGCAATGGGCCTCCCCGTGTTGGTATTGTGCATGCACCTTTACGCATGTATTTTTATGGTTTGCTAGTGTAGATTCTTTATATTTAAGCTGTTCTTTCCTCTTTCTAGTTGGCTTTAGCTGAGAGGGAGTTAACGGAGGAATCTTGTTTTCGCAGAGTATATGCAGTTGCTTTAACTTGATATTTTAATCTTGATTGTTGGTGTATTTATGAAATTTTAGGAGTTTTGATCAGTGTTTTCTTGCTCTTTTGGTTGGCTTCTGGTGCTTACTGTTACTCGAACAATTATACGTTGTGGATTGTACAACTTACAGTAATTAAAGAGTAATAGTACTGCAGTTGCAGCAATATATATTACTGCTAGACCAGCTGTTATACTTTATGTAAAACCACGTTTACCTTCCTAGTTACTTCATCCATAAATCTAGATCTTCCAAGTTAGACCATGGCTGAAAGTTACACCAATGTGAATGATTATAGTTGGCAAAGACATGGATGGTTCCAAGAGACTGTTCACTAACCAAGCAGTTCGAATAAGTCGGGAAAGTGATTTGATGTCATAATTTCTTGTTCAATGGTATGGATCAATGGGCATTTCAAATTCGTACAATATACAAAATCTTATCTTTTCGTAGTTATTTTGGAATAAAATTAGTTAGAATATGCTTGTCGAAGGACTAATCTCCATCCGCCTCGTAGTAATTACATGACCGTTTTCGCTGTTAGATACCACTTGATGCCCAATGGGCGTGAATTCCTCTCTGCCCATGCGTTCTATTATTTTCTACTTAAGTTGATTGCAGCAGTTTGGTCAGTAAACCAAGTAGTTCCTGCTAGGAGAAATGCTAAACGGAAGCCCCTTCGAAAGCACTTCCATAGAAGCACGCGACTTTTGCATGAAGGAGCCCATCTTTGGATGATCACCCTGCTCATCTGATAACTCAGGCTTTAGACATCCTAAGTTCAAATGCCAGTAGATAGAAATTAGTTTGTATAACAGTTGTTTAAATTCAACTCCCAACAACATGGGTTTTAAGATGCTAGAATCATCTATTCATCTTATTTTTTTGTTTACGAGATATAGGAAAGCCAGGCCAATCAAGATGCACAGGTCAGATCATCCAAGAGGATGCTTCCATTTATTATTCTCTCTCCTCCTAGAAACCAAAAGAATAACTGAGTGCGTGTTTGGGAAACTTGTTTTTATTTCCCAAATACGTACTGACTTTAAGATGATAACGAATAAGTAATATATTTGTTTATGAAAACTTGCTCCACAAGATGACCACTGAGAAACCAAAAGGAGGTGAGGAAAAAAGGGGGGGAAAAATAGATGCATGGAATCCCGAAGAAAGAGGAAAGAAGTAGATGCTTTAAGGCAGTTATACCTGTAAGACTCATGTCTGTGGTGTGAGCTAAGACAAGACAAAGGAAGCTTATATTGAAAAAACAAGAAAAGGGGAAAAAGATGAGCGTTTCGGTTTCTGTTCTGCCTTTCGGTTTCTATTTCAGGAGATTGTAGTTAAAAAAATCATGGAATAATTGAAAATATTTTAATAACTCCAGACTACTTCATCCCTAATTAATCTCCAACAGTTTAGAAGTTCTTAGACTTCTTGTTTGAATTCAGTGCTATCTTAGGGAAATTAGAATGCATATTTCGAAAAAAAAATTCATAAATAATTCGTCTAATTTGTGTCACTTGTTAATCTAATTACAGGTTCAAATTAAAAGCTTCAGTTCTCAAACTTCTCATAAATGTTTTCTAATCTTCCGAGTATTCGTGTTGCCATGTGGTGCAGTATGTGATGCGTACAGAAATACGAAAAATTTTTTCTCTTCTTTATTGAAAAATATAATTTCCTCATAATGTGATCTAGTAAGTGGGATGATGGATTGCTGAATCGATTCCCACTGGTTAGTATGAGAAAGTGCATGGACAAATAAGAACAGTAAATTGTTAGGAGTGTGCTTTCCACATGACTGTCACCCACCATTATCTAGTTGGATCTTTAAATGGATTTTTTATCCCTTTTTATTCGTCTTTCCTGTTTTTTTATTGCTCCCCACTCAATTGAGAGCTTGTCTAGTGTGGGGTTTGACTGCTTTTTCCTTTGATTTTCTCTTTACCAATTGGGGGTCCCTTCTAGAATCCATCATTGGGTGGTCACTGATTGTATTTCTTATCAATGTCAATGGTGAGCTCATGTTATAGCGGAGCTGAGGGTTAATTAATGATTAGTTTAAGTTACTCAACAGAGGCCGTTAGATCTTTGGTCTGTTTGGTAGTACCTGATCATTGTGCTGAAGAACTTTGAGGTCTTGCGTCTCCTACAATCCAATTCTTTTATCAGTGGGAACACATCATCTTAGACAGGTAATGTGCCAAGAATATTAACTATATATCTGTAATTCAATCCCTCCGAATGATTAAGATACCGCTTGTATTATTGATTTCAAACCATCTCATCCGTCCATGAATTGTTAGGATCATCAAAAGACGAAACTATTCACAAAGTTGGGTTTTTTTTTCTCCCTTTTTTTTAAGTGGCACTAAGAGTCCCCGGTTAAAAGCATAGGAGTTTACGCAATCTCTCTCTCTTAAAAATCCAAGCGGCTAATCATGTTTGGCATACACGAATTAGATAATTTGTGAGAAACAAATGAATTTGGATGATCTTGACTACTTGGTGATCATGAGGTTTCATATCTAGCCTTCTAAGCCATTCGAAATAATGATGAATAGCTTAGATCTATAAAAAACTATCACTGCTCATGAGAGAGTTAATATGAGCTTCTCCCATGTTTTTGAGGTGGACTCCAACCAAAACTCATTTCTTCTCCTCTCTCTCTCTCTCTCTCTCTCTCTCTCTCTCTCTCAAATTAGCTACAGGCTCTTATTAGGTGTGTTTTTAATATTCAACAAAGAACAACAACAACAAACAGTTTTGTACATACGATGGCTTCAAGGCAGATCTTTGACCCACATGACAATCACGACTATGCTGGTCATGATATGGCTCATGGGGGAGAATGAGGAAAATAATAGAAACATCTAGGTCAACGATCTTGAGGTCACGGGTTTAAGGCGTGGAAACAGCCTCTTGCAAAATGCATAGTAAGACTGCGTACTATTAACTCTTGTAGTCTGCCCCTTCCATGAACCCTGCATACATGAAAGCTTTATGCAGATGGACTGCCTTTTTCTTTTAATCAACGTCAGCGACTGTACCAACACAAGAAACGACTCAAATTTGAGGATGCCGTGACATGATGGCATAGCAGATTGATGATGACTTGGACAATCATAGGCCGGTGCATGGCATACAATCTCAATCCATGATACTAGCACTAGATGAATTCACAGCCAATTAACAGTAGCTAGGATGTAGGAAGTAGATAGCAATTGCGAGGATAGCAAACAACGGGGACCCATTCGTTCGACTATCCATGTTGGTCATTACTAGAAACCAATAAGTAGCGGTTTCTACTTTCACATATGATCCCATCTGCATGATTTCTAACTATATGACGTGTACTTCTGATTTTTGTTGCTATATCTACACAGCGTACTAACTTCCCGCTGCAGTCAGAAAAAAGATATCCACAAAACTAGATTATGGTTAGACTGGTAGTGGAGAATTTCACATTCTCAAAAAGAAAGAGAGGAACTGATCGTCTGCTTAAAATGGGCAGGCCAGGGGCCTGCTATGGATAAGGAATCATAAAATGTCCAACAGAATTTGTCTAAGAATTAATGTGGGGCCTAGTATGATTGATCCTAATCAAAATCATTAACTGTTGGCTCCTAGAAACAATGAGCGAATGCCAATCTTTTGTATAAAACAATCTTGGGCCTCGGATTCTCCTAAGAGCGTTTTAATATCATCTCCTGAACCGTCTCTTTTCCACCTCACAGTGATACTGGTAAAGTAGACCTAGGCTCTAGGGCCTGGATACTCAGCGATCCAGAGAGTTTATCTTCTAGGCCATATCCCAGATAAGTCTGACCCCAAAACTTCTTCTCATGGATGATGTTAACCTCTGTCAGATCTGCTAAGATTTTTTCTACTTTTCTGTTTGTGTATTTTTAACTTATTAGCAGGCAGTTGTCCACTACAAACAATTAATAATGGTTAAGATCAATCAATGGATATGCTTTTTGGTGCATGAACTACCTATCATGCAGGCCAAAAGATTAGCAGTTTGGACTGCCAAGGTCTAGGCAGAACATATACTATTAACTGGTAAAAATCATTGCCCAAATCTACACTAGCAAACATACCAAATAAGGACTCTTTCTTTAGACACTTTTCTATACGAAACCACTAAGATCATGCACTACAGTCACGTCAACTTGTCCAATGTGGTAAAGAAAGAAAATCCAATACCACAAATTCAAGCGGTTAGCATGGAAGGAATCCATATTAAGAACTAGGCTGCAGATGATTGTGCCGAGTCTTTAAGTCTGTAAGGTGCCCCTTGTCTAATGTACACCTTGTCGCTGCCCTCATTTGGGAGGCAAGCTGCTCTTGTTGTTATTGTTGCAGCTGTTTTCATATTGCACAATGTCGAGCATCTCCTCCACTATAAGAAAAAGTAAACAAGATAAGCCACATTCATGAAATTATTGCAGGATGCACTTGCAAAACTGCCTGCAGCTTTGAATAAATGCCCTCGCTTGAGGAACATGAGCAGCTAGCCCTGTGACAAAAGTTGCTGTCGTTCTCCAACCAAAAGGTTGCGAGTTCGTCCTACAAACTTTTTAGAGGAAAAAGGCCACGGTAGACATCTGTGGTTTTACTTTCGTTGATGGACCTAGAAGACAGTACCCTCCAAATATGGTGCAATGCTCAATTTTCTAGGCCAGCATTGGCCAAAGATATGTCCAATCTAGACTACTGAGCTTGTAAACTATCAGCAGGTCACCCACATGATTTTGGTTCCATGTACCGAATGAATATCCCGTTTGCATGATACAGGCCAACAATGATCAGTGGCTCACATTTCTCTGGCCGAATGCAAAGCGTAAACAAAAGGCTTTACCCATTAAGTGTCTAGAATCGTCGAATATAAGTAAAATCATCACTAGTACTGGATCCCAAAGGTAAAATTAACACATTAGAAATGTCAGGTAAGAGAGTGGGAGCCAATTTTGTTTAGCTTTTTACATAGAAATAGTTACTCTGTTAATACATGTGTTAAGGATTAAAGCACAAGAGAGTCCCACCAAATCTATCTTGCCAGAAGACATGTTCATTGTCTGAATATTGCTACTGCATGAGAATTGTTCGATGGTTATCCTTCAATAATGTTGTTCTTGAAACCCCCAAAGAACCTTACGGAATAACTTTTCCTCCACCTACGCTGTGAAAATTCGATGGCCATTGAAGAAAGACAAACAGATTGAACTTTGATGAGACACAACGATGTATGAAATGGAATTGTCGATAATGGGAAAGAATATTTTGTAGGCATTTGTAGCATCTTTTCAAGTCAATTTTGTTTATGGCTTGCGCGTATAAATTAGAATAGGGGAAGCAAGTACAACTAGGTCCAAACTTTGGTGTCAAAAGCCTCTCATTGTCCGAGTCCCTTTTTATTTGAAGGTCGTAAATTTTATTAGATAGTATGAGAAGTTTTAAAGGAAAGGTTCAACCTGATAGAAAGAAAAAATGGGGAGGGGGAGAATCACAACAATTTCCTCCACTCCCACAATCAGATAGTGCACTAGCCAACACCTTTCTTGATCAAAGATGCCCATCCAAAGAGTAGGACGATTGATATCCTCCTTAGCCTCTTGATCCGCCCTCTCTCTCATTAGTAGATATGAGGGTGTGTAGTATCTTGAAGTTTTGATTTTTCAATGACATACACATCTCTTCCACGACATAGATGTGCTTCCAAGGGGCATTTGTCGGATCCTTCATCCACATTATTGCATTTGTTGAATCGCCCTAGACTATGCAAGGAGATCAGAGTGATTGTGTGAGGACTCAGAATACCTTCTCTAACCGGGAGGATCTCTACATTAATTGCATGAACTGGTCCAGCTGGACCCAAAAATTCGGCTAAGGTCCAAGTCCGTATCTTAGACAGCCCAAGCACCAAAAACCATCTTCATCACTAGTCTTAAGAAATCAAATGAGCATACACGTTGGATCAGCCACTGCTGGGTCCCATTACAGTAGAGTTATCTAGAACCTTACCTTAAGGTTGTGCCTCCTGCATCATTCCTCGTTGATAAAAGAGGGAATTTCACGCAAGGCTGTGTCTGAAGAGACTCATGCAGTAGACAATCTTAACCATCTGAGTTCTCAAGAACTTTTATTCTGTTAATTCTAAGCATTTTGAGACGTCCATTTTATATGGCAGAGCAAGAAAGCGTCAAAACATTCAAATGAGAAAACTTTTGATGCAGGACGAGTTGAAGATGCCATTAGATCAATGATTGCCTGGGATCACCACGATAAATGAGTCCCACGTTACTTCTAGCTCCTAGGATGCTAAGTGCACCGTTGTCTGACCGATTAGCTCACAAAACCTCAGATTGCTAAACCTAGCCAAAGTAAGCCTCTAATTTGGCGCAGTTGACTCAATGATGCAACTGGTTCCAAAGCTCCTGCGCAGTCCAAGAAAGCCTTCATATTGGTCCAAACCCATCTAAAGCAAGGGAAAGTCTTGAAACCAAACCTCATACTGTGATAGGCTCATCCTTTCAACTGTTAGGAGCGTTTTCATACGTTACAGAGTTCACTCCTGAAATAATATGAAATTAGCTCGCTTGGGGTCCCACTTCGAAAAGAAAAGTAGCCTGAAATTAAGGTCTTTGGCACATATTAAGCAGTGGCTATAAATGAAGGGCGTGATATAATAGCCCCTTATCTTTCATTTAGCAGCCCCTTACTAATGCTGTAGACGGCTATAATTCTAGATGACCCTATATTTGTGAAAATCTGAAATATTTTTGAAAATCTGAAGATTCAGATTTTCACAAATATAGGGGTCATCTATATATATATATATATTACTTTTAGTTATAAAATGAACAGTCAAAAGTTTCACTGTCTATTTGATAACTGAAAGAGGCAATGGCTGGAATCATCTAATAGATGAGAATTTTATAGTATGACCTAAGTCAAGGGAAACATTACAATTTTGGGTCTTCATAGATCTAAGGCCACTTGGAGTTATAGCTGTCTCAAGAATTTTTCTTAGAGACCTAATGAATTAAAAAGGGGACTGTTATATGATAACCCATGAAGGGAAGTCATTGAGAGCTTATGTAGCTGGTAGTGGGATATGTGAGTTGTTCTGTTCTTTTACAAGCCTACATATCCACACGTATCACGTCCAAACTCAGTTTTGGACTAGTGGTCATCTAAGGCCCGTGATATAATCGAAGGTTGAACAGAATGTGATAAGGATCAATAAGAGGGATCGAGCAAGAACCAAGAAGTGCCGGAAAAACCATTCTGGGAAGAAATTACAGAGAATTTGGCTGAAGAGGAGAGAAGACGAAGGTAGGAAGATCTTAATCAAGGAATTCAGTGGACAAAGGTGAAGTCCGAAAAGAGGCAATTAGATAAAGCCAGCGAAGCAAGAAAACATGCAAAGTACACCGATTGGATAAACTGCACTTGCGGATTTTTCAACTTCAAAAGAAGATTAATTTGCTGGAGGTGCACGAAAATCTGGTCAGGTTTTGATAAGGAGGCCCTCATCTTCTAAAAAACCCTAATTCGGAGAAAGCAAAGGGTTCCAAGGATCTAAGAGAGCGTATGACAGAGAAGAGAAGCGTCAAGAATCAAGTCACTGGGCAAGTCCGAAAACATACAAGGAGATTCTCGGTGGTACCAATCATGCGGCCGAGATTACCCGGACTTTGCACGTATCAAAGTGCCTGATTGCCGAGTGGAGCAGAATACTGGTATTCTAGACCGTACGATTATTGGGAGGCAGCAGCTGAATGACTGGGATAAAAGAACTGTTAAAGACTGGGGAGAAAATAACAGGAATCTAAAAAACTAGGTGGAATAGTGGACTGCAGATCATAGGTTAGAAGCCCTAATTGTCCTCCCATCCGAGGAAGCAGTAGAGGGAGCCTTCTCCAATTGGAACTTGATGAAATTCAAACCTTTCAAGAAAATGCATGCATGGTGATCGAACTTTTTTACACCTAAATATCTGTTCAGTCTCACTATCAAGGGAGTGCCATTGCAAGGATGGTGTGTCGATACCCTTAAAGATATCTCTAGCAAGTTTGGTTTGTTTCTCTGGATTCAGTTAGCTTCTCTGGTTTCAAAAGATGAGAGGCCAAGATCACCGTGCGAACTTTCGGGAAGTCACCTACGGGTTCTCGATTGAAAATCAAAGTGAAGGGTATTGATTGCGGGATCGAGGTTTTATTAGAGTGGCTTAGTTGTGATCCAAACAAAGAGGATACCTACGCCCAGTCCCCGGACTCCGGCAAGGTAGGAACCGGTCCGGGAAGCGCTTCTAGCATGCTATCCAACGGGCATTACATGCATGGTAATAGAATGCCAAGACTCCTCAAACATGTAAATCGTAAGAATAATAATGGTTTCGTCATCGATTTCAGCTATCTAATCTTCGTAGATATGAAACGAACGTAAGTAACCCTTTGCATCCATGTCAACAAGGTTGGCGCACCTTAGGATGGGGTGAGAATAGAGGAAGAAGAATCGAAAAACCTTGCCCGAAATTTGTAGTGTAAAAAGAGAAAGTTTCGCGCTATTATATGTCGCTTTTTCAAGGTCCGATTTAAGTCGTCAAAATGTTGGAGCAAGAATTAATTTTGGTGTGGAGGGGTGGAAAAGAGAGAAGAAAATATACCTGTGTTAGGGGGTCACAGTTTCACGTGTGTTGAACTAGTGTGGTATTTGCGCAACTCCTTTATAAAACACAAGTCAGCCTTTCAATCCCACTTTTACTTGTTAGGGCTACGTTTATTTACCCACTAAAGTAATGAGAGAACTAAAAAATGAGACTTACTAAAAAAAAACCTGTTATCCCTTACTTGAACTCAGTTGAGTTGTCTAAGTTACAAATAAGAAGCCAACTCATATTTTTATGTACTCACCCCTATCCACCTCCTCAATGGATAGCCAGGATTATTTCATGTAGTACATCAACGGTCCAGATCATCTTCTGGAACCCTCTTATTCTTTTTAGACTACTCTGTCATTCTCCTAAAATATTCTAGACTATTATAGAAGATCTAAGATATTTATAAGGAATTCTCTGGAAACTATGCCTTTTGGAATCATACCTTGTTCCACCTATTCATGAACACAGATCTAAGTCCTTTAGACCACATGTATGAGTTGAGCATACCTTCCTTAGATCTTATAGGCCTTGCAAAGTAAGTTCATAAAATGTGGCATGGGATAGGGTTTGTAGACCAAAAAGAGAAGGGCTTGGAATTCACTCTTAGGAAAAAAATGGTGCTCGTCTAAACAAGTGGCTGTAGAGATACGCCAACAATCGTGATCTTCTATGGAGAGCCCTTATTGATGCTAGATGTCATCGCAAACACATTTGATGGGTCGTAAAATTGCCAGGGATCCCGACTATGGCTGGATATATCCAAATTGCTAGATTTTTTTAAAGCACACCCTAGGCTTTATTTCTACAAGGCAGGTAAGGTGAAGTTCTGGACGGACTTTTGGGCGGTGGTCACGCTTTCAAGGCCGGCTTTTCCAAGGCTATTCAGGTGCTGCTAATAGATCAGATGTGTTTGTCAATGAATATTATACTAAAAACAATGAGGAGACCACCTGGTATGTCGCATTGCATAGGTTATTGACAAGTTCAGAAGATGAACTCTCGCTCAGCTCATGGATAGACTTAAATCAGTCGTGATTAATGTAAAGGAATGACGATAAAACTATTTGGTTACCCAATTCAGATGGCAAAATTCTCTACCGGATTAGCATACAAACTCCTAAGGCCACAACAACCTACCTGGTCACTTGCTAATCTCATTTGGGATCCGGCCATAAGGCCAAAGATAGCGTTCCATGTCTGGGTTGTGGTTGGATAAAACGCCCACATTAGACAATCTTCAATCTAGAGGTCGGCAAGGACCGAGTAGATGCTATATATGCATGAAAAATTCAGAACTCGGATCGTCTTTTTTATTATTCCCTTATACGCACCAGATTTGGGATTGAGTCATAGCTGATTCCTTTGAAATTCTAATGATACAATGGCAATTTCCGAAGTCGAAGAAGAAGGGAAAGCTCCAGTGGAGAAGACTTTCTTTTATGGCAGTTACTTGGTGCTTGTGGAGTAGAAGAAGCAATATTTGTTTCAGAAATAAAAGTCTATCCACGCTGTAACTGATCATATCCTAAGGTGGGTGACCAACTGGGCATCTATTCTTCCCGCTTAAGGGGTCATCCTGGGGTGATATATATTAGGAAATGGGAAGTAATTGTAACAAGCAATAAATGGCAGCTCCCGTACACAAAGCTCCTGTATATATGGGGTCTGGGGAAGGGGTGGACTACAAGGGTCAACAGTATGCAGTCTTATCTTGCATTTTGCAAGAAGTTGTTTTCATGCCTTGAACCCGTAACTTCAAGATTACACAACGACAACTCTACCATTGTGCCTAGGCTCCTCTTCTAATTGTAACAGAAGGTGAAACCCGAGTCTTGAGTCTTGGCTGGTGTGATAGGTGGAACTCTTGGAAATGCGCAACGAAACTTCATCTTTGATTACGCTGGCCCAATAGGAATCACAGATTCAAATGAAGATGAGTTGAAGTCGCTGTTACAGGGATTAAAATCTCGTCCGCAGTAAGGCTTTCTTCATTGAAGGTGGAAGGAGATTCATCCGACGTGATAGTGCGGATGCAAGGTTAGTGCACTCCTCCATGGAATTTTTGGCAACTAGAGGATCAAATTAATTCTGCAGGAAACAGAGAATCAGGAGCATAAGTAAAGTAGCAATATTAGGATCTGGATTTAGCTTTTTCTAGTTTGGATTCCTAATTTGTTTTACCAGTAATAATAAAGAATTTTAACAGATTATTTGTAAATTTTGAGGTTAATCTCTTGAACTCAAATTTAGTTTGGTAAATTTGCATCTAATCGGGATTAAACTGAGGCATTAAAAAGTCACGGCTTTTCCTCTCTTCTTTTGTTTTGTCCTTCTCATGGTAAAATCATACAATCATTTTCGCTAACTCAATATAATTAGAGGCAACCAATCCTAAACACAAAATAAGTTGAAGGATCCCTAGTGAGGTGAGAGCGGGTCTGAATCATGCAGTGACAAGTTTTGAGTCTGCTCTACGGCTTTCTGAGTATTTATCTAACAATGTCACTGTTCAAAGAGAAAAAATAAAAAGGTTTAAGGATCATGTGCTCTTCCTTCTCATATATATATATATATATATATAAAACTTAACTTTGTAACCAGGGGTAGAGTTAGGATTTAGAGCAAAAGGGAGGCAACAGAATAGAGTGCAAGGTTTGTACAGGCTTTGATTGCCCTAAAAAAAGAACATATAACTATTTGTCCACAACGAGAGTTTCCTTTCAACCATCTCCAATAATAAAACAACACAATTCATAATAAACTCTTTCATGCACCTGAACCAAAACAAAAGATACAATAACCCACCTAATGTTCTAGCACCCGAGGCAAAGAAAACAATTTAAAATTCTAACTTTGGACCTCTTTCTTACGTCACAATTATTAGTAGATAATATATTTTTTTTGTTAAAAAAAAAGAGAGAAAAAAAGATATAAATAATACATCAATATTCAAAGTTTTAAATCACCTCACCATCAATTTCTCATCTTAATAGTAAATGGAATAGTCATCGTGTGCACGTACACGCTCTTTAGCGTGAGAAGAAGTCCATTCTTTATTTTTATATAAAGAAGTCCATCAATTTTAGTTAATTATTTTATAGGCCTAAAACAAGTAGTTAGTATCATTTAAATGCATTGTTTTTATATTGAGTTACCTATTTAACTATGAACAACCTAGATATACAAGAAAAAAAAAATCATGTATGAAAAAGCAAGACATGGACTTCTTCTCACTCTTAACAAAATAAGGCTTGCAAAAGTCATCTAGACTAAGTCCCGATACGAGTAGATGCTCTCAAGCAGTTCTAAGAAGCATATACTATCTTTTCTTGGTGATTAGTTCTATAAATTGAAGTCATTCATCATGTTTGGAATGGATAAGATAGTCTTATATTTCTTTGAGTAAAAAATCACGGCCTTTCATTTCTATTTTATCATGCAA
The DNA here is from genome assembly GCA_035236585.1 of Warburgia ugandensis. Taxonomy (NCBI): domain Eukaryota; kingdom Viridiplantae; phylum Streptophyta; class Magnoliopsida; order Canellales; family Canellaceae; genus Warburgia; species Warburgia ugandensis. The sequence continues at coordinate 9,961,374 of CP141126.1, forward strand.
GCCCAAAATAATTGGCTAAGATTATGCAAATGCGATGATTTCTAATCCGTTACTTAAATAATGCATGTTGTATGTACTGAACACCTCAGATATTTGAAAATATGCTCCAGTGGTAGCTTCTACTTGACACTTAAATAAGAGCATTTACCCCTGCATGGATTCATTTGATTTTCAACATTTATGGAGGTTAGGGGACCATTGCCCTCTTGATCCCTCCCTATTTCGGCCCATGCTTGTATAGTTTCTGAGTCTTTCATCCATACTTTAGATGGGCACTGGAGCTTTACATAGTGGGCCCCATCTGTGGATGATCTGGCCCACTTAGTTGATTTCTCCCGCGTGATATATCTGTTGCACGGCAGCCATGCCGGTTGGGCAGTTCTAGAATCATTCAAGTGCCATGATTTTGTGGACCAAATATTAAACGCCGGAGAAATAGTACAACGGGGCCGCATTAACCAAAGGGAGGCCCGTCATTGAACGGCCCCAAATGCTTTCATATCACTGTCCTCGACCGCGTGAAAAATGGACTTTTGCACCTTGATCACTTATTCAAGCTGGGCATGATTTTCTCACCTGAACCCATCCGTCCTAGCCGTATGCGCAAGTGGTTAATGAGGATGGATGGATTACTACCTCACCTTTATGAGTCACTCAAGCTCCTAATGGGTTTCTAATGATCATTTATGTCCTAATCTCTCAAAATGACAAACAAGTGGTGGTCTTTCACATCAAATCTAGACCATGAATCAAAGGTCTCACGGTTTGAAAAGTATTTTCTGCTTGAAAAGACTTCACTATGGGTAAGGAGGACTTGCATCGGCAATGAACATTGAACATGAAAGGCACTTACGTTCCCATCTTCTGACAGGAGGGTAGATGCACCCTTCCCATATAATCCTAGAGACCTGTAGCCGGAGTGCCGTCGGCAGCTCATCAGAGAAGAAGAGAGAGCCAAAGCACGCTTGTGTCATGATTGTCCTAAAACAGGCCCTCTTCAAGTTTCATGTTCTTGGCCTTATCTCATCTCATGGGAACTTAATATGATGCATGCGCATTTGACTTAGAAAATAGGAGTAGACAGGAGTACGTTAAGGATTTCTCTTCTCAATGATCAAGCCATTCATGTTATTGGCCAAGCAATTGATGAACCAACCGGAGAATGGCCGTTTGACAAATTTCAGCCCTAGATCTTCAGTTTACAAGACTGATGCTCTACCACTCAGCTATAAGGGCAATGGAAGGTACAGACCACAACGGTTTGTAGCACTCAGTCTTACATTACATTTTTGCAAGAGGCTATTTTCATGTCTTGAATTCATGACCTTAAGGTCACGTGACGACAACTTTACCATTAGGCCAAGGCTTCCCTTCTATTTGTTAAAATGAATGTCAAAAACACAAAAGCTTACACTGGTAGCCCAGGTGAGAGGCTCGTCTTGCGTCCCTCTGCTTACAAGGATTTAGTGCAAAGGATTACATTATATAAACTACTATAACGTTACCTTTGGCCGATGGATCAAAAAACTTTGTTTCGTGCTAATCCTTAGTAACCGTTGTCCCGGTTTGTGTGAGTAATGATTTTGGGCTGACAAATGTCTAGCAACATAATTTGCAACCAGCCGAAATACTCTTGGTTACAAGTTTGAGTCGTTGCGTTTTTCTCGATTAGGATTTGATTCACGAGTGTTTGCGAGTGATTCGCTCTGTAATTATTCACTTATAATAAAAAAATTTAAAAATATAATAACTTTTGGAAGTTTTAAAAATTTTGTGCTTGAAGATGCACACAAATGTTTATTTATACCGTGAATCACAACATAGTTTCTCAAACGCAATTACATGCAGAGGCGTAAAAAAATGTCTCCTATCACAATTACGGAATAGGCGTGCTCTTTGGAAGATCTGTTATGTTTACCATACTTGTCCTCCCTTAGACGCCTACACACCAAAGATCACTACAATTGGATAATTTTAGCCTGAAAATCATTGTTGGTGATTCAATTCTTAAAACTAAAAAAATAAATATTGTAAAAAAATCACAAATCATTAAAAAAGGAAAAAGAATTCTCACAATCTTCATCCGATTGGTCGCTGACTTTTCACATTGTAATCTAAATAGGGTATGTTCAACAAGATGAGTGACTTAGATCCAGGGAAGACATATGTCTACCACAGAGACACATTTTGTGCATCTTTCAATATCAAATGCTGTCCATAATAATCTTGGGATCCTGCCTAACTAGGCCTCGCCACTGAATGATCCGAAGGAACGGCTTACATTGCTAGAGACCAAAATTTGAGAGGTAAACGGATGCTTATCCCTTCATCTGATTTGTTGATTGAGGTAAGACCGCCCATGTTTGAAGGAGACCACATCTGCACTGCCTCTTTGATACCAGGACCAACTGGCTGTTAGTTGCCAATAAGAAGAAGAAAAGTGTAGAGTAAAGAGACTGAGGGGCAGCAACACATTTGTGGGGTCCAATTCTGTCAAACCCACCTTATTAAGGAAACAGCGTGAGTATTGAAAATTGACATCCCCCTTATTTATGTCGCAGAAACGGCATCTTTAATGTGAGCTCCATCTACTATTTGTGGCCATCACATGGGGAATACTGCTCCAATTCAGGCATTAGAAAGCAATCACTTTTAATGCGCATTCGCACCGGCTTGTCCTCCCCTCGCGCACTTGCATGCCCGTTTTACTATTGTTTAGTGAGTCCATTAGGCATTGTTGGTATTTTAACGTGCAATCGTACTGAAGAAATAGATGGCTTAGATTCTATGACATTTTCTCTCTTGAGTTTTGCAAGATTAGGGGGTTTATTTAATCCCATATGTTGAGCGTTTCTATTAAAATATATTCTACGATATTGTGGGATATGTATAATATGTTTTGTGACATATGTGATATGTGAGATATGTTCTATGATATTAACTTGCTTTTCTGTCGGCCTCTCCATTAGTTATCTATAGTGCAATTGTTCCGCTATTAGTGACTTGGTTGCTCTTAATATTTTTGGTGATATCTAAGATATAATAAAAATGCATCAACCAATTAGAATGCAATAATAATATTCCTTCACTTGCTAGAAAGAAGCCTTTACCTAGACATAAATCCTTTGATCTAAAATAGGCCTGGTATCTTGAATGATCACAGCCTTTGATCTATTAAGCCCATACTTCTTCTATGAAAATCAGTGGCACCAGAACCATGTGTGAAGGCCTCCTGATCTCCCACAAGATCAACCTATTCAGAGTTTTAGGACGTTTTATATATTGAAGTATTTGTAGGACCCACACTTTTGGTAATCTCAACCATTCATTGCACACCATAGTCACCTAGTCATTAGAAGATAGAAGGTTGGATCACCCAAATCTGGTCCCCCATATACTTTTAGCGGCCAAAGTTGAACTTGAACCTTTTACCACATAAAATCTCCATTAATCAAAGAGCCTGTTGATATGATCTCCCACTTAATGTTTTTTGTTTATTAATCTCCCCAACTTTGCTGTTATTTTATGTCAATTTTGACGGCAGAGATTAAAGTTACAAGAACAAAATCAAGGGGCTAGATCATAGTTAGACCAGTAGATGGAGATTGTGAGGAGGATGGATATGGGTCACTTGCATGCATTGACTAGAGTACGTAAAGATGGATGCACATTGAATGAATGTCATGGTATAAAGACACTCATTTCTTTTTTCTCTAAAAAAACATAGTTTGAAGTTTTTTTTTTATATAGAAATAATAAGAATTTACACTATAAAAAAAGATTGTTGTATAAACAATAAACATATTAGCTTTAATAATATTAAATAAACCTGAGAGGATATCGTTGTCAAATAAGTTAAATATTTGAGATATGACATAATATTTTAGAAAAACCTAAGTAACATAGTTAAATAGAGTGTTTCAGATCGTCCTAAGAAATAGACAAAGGTGGGAGAACGATGGCTGATGGTAGACGTAGATGAATGCGCCACTTCATGTCGAGATCCTGAACAAATGCTTGACTCCATGCCAAAGAAGTGGCCCGACACTTTACTCACTCCCGGTGCCCTAATAGGCTGTCTCCAGTTACCTGATAAAATGATCTTGTCGTTATCGGTAGAAAAGATCTTCCCGAGAACTTGTTTAAGGTGATAATGTAAACAGTCAAAGTCACGATGTCCACAATCACATGCTTGATACGCCGTGATAGTGAAAGGATAAGAGTAGGCCATGAATGATGGGTGGTAGTGCTGGGACCCACATTATATGTAATGCCCCGGTGGGACCCAGTAGCTAGCATAATCTTCATCTATGTATAAAGTTTTGATATTTTAATGGGACCCATTAATTGTATAATCACAATATAATTTGCTTGAAGACTTGTTTAATCCGTCTTGGGTAGCTTCTTGGGAATGGGAACAGCCTCTAGCAACTGGTCATATGAACATGGGAGTGCGGATATTATTTTCGATCTTATCTTTACTTCGCAAGTCTTCGGCTTCAAGCGTAAGAGAGAAGTTACGCCGTAGTCAGCAATAGACAAACAAAGAAATGGACTTAAAAAAAAGTCAGGAGACCATCACCTACTCTGTGACCAACCTTCAATGTCACATCTTCTCATTAGACCTTTCTTCTCGTCCTTTGCGACGACGAACCTACAGAGCATGGTGGCAGGTGGGAAACTACGTGGTAGCGGCCTACAAACTTGGGCAGGAGTCCAACGTCATAGCAGAGCACCAAAACCACGGAGCGCGGAGATTGAAAACTAGAAGAAAAGAGAGTTGTTACATAATACATGTGCTTATCTTAATAAAATAATAGTTGGGTATACGTAGAACGACAACTGGGGGTTACTGGTTCAACTATCACTAACTTCGATCCATGCAGAGGCATTTGGCCAGTGGATTAACTCATCCAGTTATCATTTTTTGGACGGGTAAGCAGGCCATCCAGTTATCTATCAGCTAGCACGCACCAAGTTAAATGCAGGAGCCCATTCTCCGTCAACAGATAAAGGAAAGGCCATCCCCAAATACTACTGGAAAACAAAACCACAGCATAACGATGAAATTTGGGACCAAACATGAGGTAAGTTACATAAAAAGGGAAAGAGGTAGATAACAAAGGTTATATAGTACATAGTTTTACTTTGCATTTTTACTTATTTTCGTGGCTCAAACTTATGACCTCTATATCACATCACGACGACTCTATGGTTGCGACAGGAAATTTGCCCCAAAAGGTCCCAATTAACTCGTGCCTTGGAGAAGGAAGTTCCAGCCTCGTTAGCGTCCCGATTATGACTTAAAACAGCGGGATTAAGCAACAAAAAGCTCAATCCACATTCGTTGTTATGCAACCAACGCCATGGGCGAGCAGTTGAACCATTGGGGTGGTTCTAATCAATTGGCAAATGAAGTTAAGCCAGTAAGTGGGGTCTTCCGTGTAAAAGAATCCTACCGAGAGGCCACTGATAATAGGATGACGATGTTATCCCAGACAAGAACGGGCTTCTGTACATATGGGCCACCTATGATCATATTGACCTGATGGGAAATCGTGACCGTTTGACCATGAGTTGGCACTGGGAGAGACAAATATGGTGGGAGATGGTGATATTGTGCGTTATCATTGATCCATGGCTGTTTGGTTGCAAAGTCCACGCCGCCGTATGTGGATCTTGAAAATCACGAGCCAATGGACGGCCGTTCTTATGCGGTGGATGGGCATATTTTCCACTTAAAAATCCTACTTCCCAAACTAACTCTAACCTTCCACGTACGACCTCATCCGTGTTTGAAGTCGCTGAAGAACAATCCAAAGTCTAATAGTCGAATGATTGACATAATCTAATCTCCCCTCTTCCATAATAGACCGACACAGGGAACGGTTTGGACTTTTTCGACCACAAGACAACCAGGGGAGGCCGTTGTTGCCCGATTCGCCCATTTAGATAATTGAATTACGGTGCGACCCGGTTGCGGCTTGGCCGCGCATCCATGATTTAACCATGATGCGGGAGCCCATATTGGAAATCCTACTTACTAGTTGTAACCTTGATTCCAATTTTGGTGCATGACTCGTCCACAGCACGATCTATCGCGTAAACGGTTAGGATCGTTGAATTGCGGTGGGGCCCATTCATTCACTATCAAGACACACCCCGGATGCTTTCCTTACTAATTCTAACCTACTGTCTACTATCTTACTTGTATCAACAATTCTGGAGTTTAATACTCAAATGCTTAACACAAGCAAACCAGTTGGATTTTGTGCTCACAAGATGAACGGTTTGGATCTTGCAACAAGCCACAAATAAATGGCAGTCGTCTCCCTCCCGTCGATTTCAACGGCGTCCTTTTGATTTCGATCAACACACGCACACTCCCTCCTCTCCTTATCAGTACTTGCACTACTTCACTAATCCTTTTCTTCACAAACACCCGAAAACATGGAAAGTCGCCTTGCCGACACGTCCTCCGGGAAACCATTTTTCGGCCAATACCCGGCCCGAAACGACATCGAACAGATGTCCGACACCCCGAAACGCGGTGCTCACCGTCGCGCTCAGTCGGAAACCTTCTTCCGGCTGCCTGACGATATCCTCTTTGATGTCGATGCCGATTTCGGCTTGCAGGACATCGATATTCCGGCGCTGACTCTGTCCGAAGGGAATGATTCTGCCGCAAACGGTGGTTTTCCGTCTCCCGTGGAGCCGGCCAAATCGGAGGAGTCTAACGGAACTATGGAGAAAGGGAAGATCGCCGGAAACAGCCATTGCAGGAGTATGTCGGTTGATGCGGCTTTCTTCGAGGGTTTAGGGTTTCAAACGCCGGGAAGTGGTGCTGGAGAGAGCGAGAAATCCGGGAGGAAGGGAATTCAGGAGAAGAGGATGCATCGGCATAGTAACTCGATGGATGGATCTTCGTCGTCGTTTGAAGCGGAATCGTCGAATGACTTTACAAAGAAGGCGATGGCAGCGGATAAGCTCGCCGAATTAGCTTTGATTGATCCCAAAAGAGCTAAAAGGTTCTGTTTTTTGTCTCCTGTGATCTTTGCAAAGAATTTGGTTTTTCCGTCTTTTGGTTAATTTGCTGGTTTTTCATAATATTTTAAAATCTTCGTTTGGATTCTTCGGCTGGTTGGGATTCGAGATGGGCATTTTGCCTGCATAGTTTGATTAACAGGTTGACTTGAAATTCCTTGTATTTCTGATTTTATTTCATTATTATTTTTATTTTTATATGTTCTGGGGATTAGGCCTTGTTGGTGTTGATTAATTCAGCTTTCAAATGGTTGTATTTCTTCCAAATTGGGGTTGTGGAAATTGGAGTTCTTGTCTGGTTAATTTGTTTTTTTCTCATGTTGTATCTTTTCTTTCGACCTTTCTCTTTTGGACTTTCAGAATTTCTTTCCTTTTCGACTCATCACTTCTTGTCTGGTTACACTTAGCTTGTGCGGGGAATTTTTTATTATCAAGGCATAGCCTTCTTCCACTTTTAGCATTTCCTTTTCCCCTTTCTTTTCGTTTTATTTTTTCTGTTCTGGCATTTTTAAAGATTGGATTAATCTTTTTTTCTTCTGTATTTCTAATTTTGAGAAGCAAAATTTTGTTTAGGGTGTAGAGGAAGATGTTTGTGCTGTGTAGCAGTTTTTGATACATGATGTGTGAAATTAGGTGTTTGTTTTGCTTCCTATTTTAGGATTCTGGCGAATAGGCAATCAGCGGCGAGGTCGAAGGAGAGGAAGATAAGGTACACCAGCGAGCTGGAAAGGAAGGTACAGACGCTCCAGACAGAGGCAACGACTCTTTCTGCTCAGCTTACTTTGCTACAGGTATGAAGTTTGCGGTCATTTCATCAGTTTAGCTTGGTTTTTGCCAGTTGTACAGATCTGCAAGTGCTCATTTAGGGTTCCTTTTCTAGTCGACTGTGTATAACTAATTTCTTTCTAGAAATACTTCTCTGTAGGCGAAATGATAAGGAATTGTATTTAGTTCTTCTATTTATGGTATTTGTGAAAGTTATTTGTTCACATGATAAGGTGATTGTTTATGATAACTGACTGTAAGATCCTTCTATGAAGAGCCTGTATAGTTTTAGTTGAGCTGTCTCTATTGGATGTCCGCCCGTCTTCCTCTATCTTAAATGCAGATGCCAGCATTGCTTTGAAAAAGTGGTTAGGAATGACTCAAGATTGGATTTGAGGGAACCATAAAAGTCATAGGTGGAAAAACTTTGATTGGGCTGTTGATTACAATAATAATATTAGACTTAGGACCGTTTGGTGATAGGAATTGTGAAAGATACCTCTTGGATGTGGGTATTGAAATTCTGTGGTGGACCTTTTTTTCTCCTTCACATAGAATTTTAGGCAAGAGACTCTTCTGTTTATGTCATTTGTTTTGTGAAGGAGTGTGGTACTTCAGAGTCCAAATCTGTGTATTGATGTGGTATATGATTTGTGTTGTTGTTATGTGACACCCCAGGTTTTATCAATCTGTTTCCCATATTTATACTCAAATAATAATAATTTATTTATAGAAAATAGATGGGATTCCAAAACTTAAAACTCATCATTTAAAATTTGTCGCAACGTCAAGCAAATACCATTTAAGAAAACCCTGAGAGTCACTTCTCCTCAAAACCATACTGAAAAACAGAATGAAAAGTAACCATTTTGAGCATGCTCGCAAATTAAAACCACAATGAAATTTTGTAACTGCAAAGACACGTAATAGTGAAGTTCCAAAGCTCTAGGGTCTGTCCAAGATCACCACATCATCCATGAATAATTGCCTCCCCAGTGCGTGATGGTCCACGTGAAACAGAGAGACTTGAGAGACAGGAGAGTGCGTTTTGAGCACTCTCTCTCTTCTCCTTACCTTATATCATTTTTTTTTCTTTTTCTTTTTAAATCAAAATGTTACATGTTATGTCTCTTCGATTTCTCTTTAATCATGAACAATCACCACAGTTTATGTATTGCCTTCATACCTACAAGGGTCGTCACTCCGGGAATGAGTTAGGAAAAAATATAACCTAGGCTAGAGTTCATGTTTCGACTTGGAGAAAGTGAGGGAGGGAGGGATGGCTCACTGTGGCTCCCATCCCATGCAGCTTGTCTTGGGTGCTTTCAAAACAGCCATTAATTTTTTTATTTCTTCAATTGACTATGTTTCGTCAATCAAGTTATATATAATTAGAAGGAGAATAATGCCATCCTGTATTTGGATCTTTTGATGCACATTCTTATATAGTCCACATCTTTCAGGGCTTATGAAATTGGTCCAACCACTTCCTTGTAGCTTGCTTTAATTTTTAAATGGCTTTCTTCAATTTTGTAGAAGTTGCTATGACCATATGCAGTATAAAAACCTGTGGACTACTCTGTAAGATACTTCTTCCTTAAACATCTCATGCAAAAAACCTGTCACTGCATCCGCTTTTTGATGAAGAGGCCCATCATTTGTGTTTGTGAAAGCAAGAAATTATCTAAAGTATAAGCTTTAGAAATGGGCTACTTGAGTCATCGATCATGTTTACCCATTTTTCACTGGAAGATAGGAAAAGCATGGGTTTATGTCATTCAACTTAATGTCAGATGTAGACTTAAGTTGATAAACCTTGTAGCCAACGAGAATGTTTATTAGCATGTAGATATCCCATCCACCATTGCACCAGTCCCTATTTCACTTAATCGGATTTATCAAATGAAATAACTTCATTTGATTTTTGTATTTCACCAATTAAAGAGGTTAGCTTAGTGATAATCAAGATCCGTTTGACCATTATGTTTTACATGGAACTGAGTTCTTGACATAATCTGTTGCTTGGTGTTACTGCTGGAAACTTCCTGGTTATTATTTGCTTTAGTGAAAGTGATCCTTATTAAATCTTGATGATCAATTTCGTATTTCCTGCTACTTGCGGCTACTAAGATACCAGTATCAAATAATAGTACGTTGCTGCTAGAAAACAACTGTAGTAGGCTGTTCTTCTTGTAAGATTACCATTGGTATTCTGTTGACACAGTAGTAATTTTGACTTATGGAGCATTATCAGGATTCGCCAACTTGATATACCTGGAGATCAACATTTGAAGGCAATGATTCTTTTATTTTATTTTTTATTTTATCTAATCATCTTTATTGTGATGTGGAAAGTAATAAATTCAAGGAATCTTTATGAGGGGATAATGCCTTCAAGAGGAAGCTCTTGTGAAGTAGCAGAAGGGATGTGGTTATTACAGGCACAGTGGAATAAATACAAGTTGAAGAGTAACATGGAGACTGATTCGTAACTGGCTGAAAGGAAGACTGACCTCTGAGTAGGGGTACTTAAAGACGATCAATATCATGACTTGACGTGTAAAGACTACAATCCACAAACACTGAACTGTTACATTGTGAACACCACTGAATTTTAGATTCTACAATATGATGATTGCACTTCGTGGCGCCATTTTGAGATGGTGTATGTGAACATAGGGATGCTGGTTTGTAGCATTTTGCAAACAATAGTGATAAAAAACATGAGAAGTAAATTCTTCACTCTGTTACTTCAAAGGATTTTGGTACCAGTTCCCTAATGATGTTGAACAAATGGAAAAGGTGAAGAACATGGTAAACACATTAAGAGTAATGCTTTTCCAAGTGCAATTATTGAAGTCGTCTACTGAGAATACTAGTCGCGCAAGGTTTCTTCTCAAAAAGTAGATCCTGATATGATGAGCAAAGTAATAAAAGAAAACAACAGATGCAAGATCCAGACTAAGAGTAATATGGGATTGGTTTATATCTCACAATGAATGAACAACTTAAAATGAGTGGAAGAGATCTTATTAATAGCAAGAATTTGTGTTTGCATGAGCTGAGAACTACAAAAAACCAAGGTTTACAAGCTTCTTTGAATAGTGGAAATACATTGAATCAGCTTGAGCAATCAGCAAAGATTGCTTTGACCGAAATGATGATTCCAGTTTGGGAACCTACATGGGAGCACAAATTTAGAGACTACTTGAACTAGTGGCTGGAGAGCAAAGATAGGTACCTGCAAAATTCTCAATGAGTACTTATTCTGAAACATCCAGAAAGAGAAAATAACTATGAACTGAAATCAATATTAATTGGAGAATTTATTAATGCTAGTAGTCACAATGACATCTAGAAGATGAAGATCAGAAAATCAGAATGGATGAAGCATTATTGATAAATGGGAGGGAAGTCTATCTTCGTAATAATACTAGAAGATCATGTATGCAGTGAAAAAGGACATAGTCATTGCTCATTCTTTTTACTACCCAGAATGAAAGAAGCTTTTGAAGATTTACAAAACAAGAAAATGATCAAGGAAAATGTACAAGAAAGAATTCAAGCATATGGTTCATTAGACCGCGAAAGCATTCCAATAAGATTCTGTCAGGAAGAAAACTAATATGAGTAGTAAAAGCTCTTTCGTGGAAGTTAACATTGAAAGAGTGATGACAATTTGTTGTGTAATGGGAAGAGCACCTTGACCACAAGGTACCTATTCATGGTTCATCAGTGTTGCTAATCCTTCACAATTGCTATCTGTAGATCCATGTCTCCAAACGTTGGCCTTAGTTGTATCTTTAGGAGGTTTTTGGTTGGAAATATCATACTGGAAAGTGTTGTTGCCCTCATTACTTCTACTTTGCTTTCAACCTCAACCTCTTCCACATCCATCAGAGGAAGAATTATCTAGAACACTTTAAATAGTTCTAAGGATTTTTTATGTCATATGTGCTGAGTTTTGGTTGAAAATAGACTTTCATGTTCCAAGAGGAGGGGCCAAAGTATTGGAGGAAGTGGGAAAAGGAGCTCAAGTAACTACTGTCGTGATGAAGACTTTATCTTTATCACGAAGGCTGCTAACTGAATATTTTCTTAATCTTTATCATGTATTGGTTGTTGCATGGCAGTAAATTTTGATAAGATAGCATTTGAGGTGATTAAGTCATAAATTTGCCACTTCTGTAAGTTTTAATGCTCAAAATTGTAGTTCTATGCAGGTCTAAGACTATTGCTTAGGTTTTAATAATGATCTCAAAGATAAGAATTGATTGGTATCTTCTATACTTGAGCTGAACTTTGAGAGTATAGATTAGATCCATCTAAAAATATTTATTGTTCTTGTTTGTCCATACATAAGCTTCAGGATTCAATCTTATGATATACTTGTGATCTCTATGTTCTTTCTGGACTAAATGTTCAAGGGCACAGGTACTACCACCAAGATGGTGTGGAAAAGTTGGCCTACAAGCGATTCAAGCAAATTTTGATATTCAAAAGTATGAATTTGTAGCTGAAATGGTGAATAGATGGATAAAAACTAGTCCACATAAGAAGGAAAAGGAAGGAAAAAGAAGAGGAGGATGCCATTAGGCTGGAAGAAAAGCTAGAAAAACTATAATTTTAGCAGGCATGAAGATAGTAAAGAGTTGAGGGGATTAAAGGAAGTAAGGAGAAGATTGCAGTACTTTTTTTTGGGTTGTCCTGGGGAGAGAGTGGAAATATGAAAACCAGAGAGAGGAAGTAGGTTTATGGCCTGAGAGAGGGTGTTGAGTTTTTCGCAAGTGCACGGCTGTTGTAGTCTAGCTAGTGCAAGTCCGGGTCGATTCTACGGGGACTTGACTTAAAAAGGTTGGAGTTTACACAAACTTTAATTATAAGTTAACAAAAATAACATTCGAATTGATTAACCCATGAGTACAATGTTCTGAATTTAAATAAAATTAAATACAATAATAATCCAAAGGTAGATTCCTTGTCTTAATTGTTATGTCACGCAACGAACAGGAACTCAACTACATAGTTCAGGAGTTAATCAAGAATAAGATAAAACAAGAATAAAGACAAACATGATAATAATAATGAAGGACAAAACGGATATATTTGGAATTAAAACAAAGAGACAATGGGCAGAAATGGAATTTAATTAAAAAAAAACTAAAGTTTCAACAGTAAAATCACTATTATTTAAATAGTAAAAATACTGTTCATGAATAGTGCTGAAGTTACTGTTCATGAATAGTACCAGACGAAGAAAGATGTCGACGGAGAAATCGATGCAGAGAAGAAGAAGAAGAATAAGAAGGAGAAAGAAGGGGGAAAAGAAGCCAGTGGGGAAAACCTGATTTGGGTTTTCTCCTTTGGGCTGGCCGGATGCGAGGAAGAGTAGGGAGAAAAAGGAAGAAGATGGGAAAAAGGGTGTGAAAGAGGAAAACTCGACTTGGGTTTTGCCTCTTGGATGGCTGGAGACAGGGAAGAACGAAGAAGAGGAAACAAGAGGAGGAAGAGAGAGGAGAAGAAAGAAGGGAAAGTGAAACCCGGGTTGGGTTTCAACCCCTGGGCTGTCTAGTGATCAGAGGAGAGAATGGTGATGGGTGCAGATGAGGTGTGACGAGGAACAGTGGGTATGGTGCAAGCTTGAGCAGAGCTGGAGGAAAGGTTGATCTGAGCAGGGAGCGGGTTTGGCTGATTGGTGGTAAAGAGAACAGGGGAACTGGGTTTTCTGTACGGGGTTGATGATGCCGGAAGTGCTTGAAGTGCCGGGAAACAAAGATGATTCCCATGGCGTTGGAGTGGTGAAGCGATCACTGAGTGTAGCTGGCATTGAGTAGAAGATGGGTAGAAGCTTGGTGCTGTGCGAGCGACGGGAGAGAGGGAGATTGAGATGACGCAAGTGAGGATATGAGGGAGAGAGAGGGCTGGGGTTGAAGGAAAAAGCTTTTTTTTTTCTTCTAATCTCGTCGGGTGTTGGGTATTGGGGCCGGAGAGAAAAGGGGTTGTTGGGCTTGTTGGGTGTGATGGAGAAGCAGGGAAAGCAGGAAAAGAGGGTAGGAGGAAGAGGGGGATGGTGACAACAGAGAGAGATAAGGATGAGCGACAGAGAAAGAGAGGAGCGTGAGAAGGAAGAGAAGAGAATAGAGAGAGAGGGAAAGAGATGTGCAAGCTGGATTGAGAGGCGGAGAGGAACACTCCTTCCGCCTCTCTCCGTCAAAGGGAAAAGAGAGTGACCTTTTTTTGGTGAAAACACACTTATATGAAGAGTGGTCGATCATGGCAGCCAACTCCTTGTCTCCCACTCAAGCTGCCTTCTCCTTCTAACATGGCTTTGTGTTGCCCACCTATGGCCGGCCCACTTTCGTCAAAGATGAGATCCATTATTTAACATCTTTAAAGCTTCCTTGTAAGGTGGGGTCCACGCCTTTGATGATCTGATCCGATCAAGTCCATCTGGACTGTTCAAATTACTTTGATTATCTGCAAAACAAAATATAAAATTATGATTATCTAACTATGCACCTAATTAGCTATAATGATCATCTGATCGTTAACTTTTTTGAATTAATGGTCAGATGATCGATTAGAGCTAAAATTAACTTAAAATTACTTAATTAAATAATCTAATAAAACGTTAATTTAAGGTTATTTTAGGCAAAATTAAACACCCAATAGAGGGGGAGTACCAATTTGTATGATTTGATGTGGTCAGTCACAAGGCTTTTAACTATGAGGTGATTATGGATCTATTGGTGGACATCACTGTGTCATCTCAGTGGAATTGCCATATAGTTGGTCCATATATTTCTCGTTCTTAGTCCATGTTGGGTGCCTGATGTTCCTATGTGATTGTTTTTGTTAGTTTCTTTGTGCGACTGCTGAGCCTCTCTCTCTCTCCAAGGAGAAATTCCTTACACCATTCAAAAGAAACACTAGGGTTATAACAAGGGGATCAAGTAGGAACAGCTCTCACCACAGGACAAGAAGATCAAAGTTTCTTGTATGTTCTTCTCACTCTTCCAACCGCCTCCTGTTTCCTTGCCTTAATAAATTATTTAAACCTTTCAAACAAACACTAGGAACAACTCTCACCACATGACGAGCTTGCTCTATCAACCCGCCTCTCTCTGTTCCTTATCTTAATAAATTATTTATACTTTTCAGAACAAACACTATGGTTATGTCTGGATTAAGTAGAAAATGGTCTCACCACATGACAAGAAGATCAAGCTCCTTGTCTGATCTCCTCACTCTACCAATCATTTACATCTTTACTGATTTACATCCAAGCATAAAGTGCATGTAGCTTTGATTTTATTGCCCTGCATATGGTACAATGATGATGTTGCTGTATGGATTATCCATGCAGATCAACTCAATATCATGTCCGTGCCTCTCTATAATAGTTTCTTTGAAGTTTCAATGAAGCAAAACATCTGTATCACAATTTCTGTTTACAAGCTTTCAGATTAAGAAGATAGTTTTAGTAACATATATATTCCATAGTTGACATTTGATTTGGCGATGCATTCTGAGCTAGCTCTATATATATATAACTAATTCTACATCTTCCAGAGGGACACTACCGGTTTGACTGCTGAGAACAAGGAACTCAAATTTCGTTTGCAGGCTATGGAGCAGCAGGCACATTTGCGTGATGGTATGTTTTCAAGAGGGTTGTTTGCCAATCATTTGCTTTAGTTCCACAGTTACTTTCTAGATCACTTGTTGCCTCTATTGTGAATAAGTTCCTTGACAAATGGGAGTAGAAGAAGAAAATGTGCAGGTAGATACCCCAACTCATAATGAGCAAATTTTAGATGCGCTTAGTATGCAGTCATTTGCTGTAGCATGGACCAATATCCCATTGCCTTATTAATAGTCAAATACTGTCATTTGTGGATTAATTGTCTTAGTCATGGGTCATGGATCATGACTAGAATAATAACACTATCATTAGGAATTTTCTTGTACTCGTGTTGGACCGTAAACAACTTTGAATGAGAACGTGCTATGCACTTGAATTTGAATGTCAGTTTTTGTGTTTAAACAGCTTTGAATGAGGCATTGAGGGAAGAAGTGCAGCGTCTTAAGATAGCAACTGGCCAAGTTCAAGCTGTCAATAGCAATTTCTTCAACCGGGGGCTACAGCAGTCGGCTTCACCATTTTTCTCTCACTCGCAGCAGCAGCAGCAACTGCATCATTTAGGTGGTCATCAAAACCAGCAGCTCCATATGTCTCACACATCTCCAAGTGGCCAGCCTCTTGGAGGACCCTCCCAAGGGTCTATGGATTACATCAGTGGCTCTAATAATCGGATGTAGTGGTGCAAAAGTGCGCGAGTGTTGTTTTAGTAACAAAATTCTAGATTCGGTGGTGGAGATTCGTGAGGAGCTAACAAAGGTAACTTCCCAGATTCTGTTCATGTGTATATATGAATGATCTGTATGTATACTTTCGAGCAGTGGTTATCCAATATATGTAAAATTAGGGTCCTTTGAATCTCTATTTGCTTATACATGTATTGTACAATGTATGTAGAATATTTTTGATAGTTTGTTTTCTCTCCATAAATCAATGTCCCACATATTTTTTACTGGAGAACAGAAAGATAACCCACAGACAAGCCCCTGAAACGCAGGTCAGTCTAGTCTTGGGCAGCAATCGTCGCATCTCGCTGACCAGATAATTACGTTACCCATTTGTTCTGGGGAGATTGACTTAGCATGGCTCTGAGTATCCCATTGGCGAGAGTTTTGTACTCTATAGTCCGCTCCAGTTAATGAATGGTTGATACTGTGTACATGTTCAACTTCTCAGGGAAGTTCAATGTTTGCTGACACTAGAGAGTGGATTCTGCAAATCCAGGTCTAATATTCGTTTTGTCGTTACATCTTCCCGAAAATTTTCCCTTCTGTGAATTTCCACAATGGGTTAACAATCTGGACTAAGCCCAACTCAAATTCGTGGCCCCAGTACCATAGCTGGTGACTGCAATTCTTTTCTTGAATGGTCGATACTCCCACTAACACACCCCCATGTTGGGTAGTGTCGAATTTGTGACCTCCACGATTCACACTCACTCGGGCCACATCGCGCACACTAGCCGGTAACAGCACTTGTGGCACGATTTTGGTTAGCAGGGCATTTGATTGCAAACTTTTGCTCTCCTCAATTTCCATTGCTAAGGGTTGAGCCAATTCCAATTTACACAGTATATAAAAAGGGCAGCACCAGTGCACGAAGCTCCAGCCTATACGGGGTCAGGGGAAGGGGTGGACCACAAGAGCTTATGGTATCCAGTCTTACCTTATATTTTTATAAGAAGCTGTTTTGACGCGTTGAACCATGACCTCAAAGTCACATGATGGCAACTTTTACCATTGCACTCTCCTTCAATTTGCACAGTATATAATAGTGTATATTTCAAGAAGAACATATCATCATTAAAATCATCATCATCAAGATCTTATCTCAATTAGGGGTCGGCCACATGAATCTTATTCTTCCATTCCTCTCTATTAAGTACCATGGCTTCATTTAGTCCCAAAGTTTTTAAATCTTTCTTCACCACTTCTATTCACGTTCTTTTGGGCCTTTTCCTTGCCCTTTTAGAACCTTTTACTTGTATTGTCTCACTCCTTCTAACCTGTGTCGTTGTTAGTCTCCTTTGAACATGTCCAAACCATCTAAGTCTAATCTCCTTCATCTTGTTACTTATTAGTGCTACCCCTAAATTTTCTCTTATATTTTCATTTCTAATTTTATCATTTCTTATCTTACCACTCATACATCTCAACATCCTCATTTCTGCGATGCTTATCCTATGAGCATGATGTTCTTTAATTGCCCAACACTCTGATCCATAGAGCATGGTTGGCCTTATGGCCATTCTATAGAATTTTCCTTTTAGTTTGAGTGGCACCCGCCGATCATACAAAACTCCATATGCACATCTCTATTTGTTCTAACTCGCTTGGATTCTCTGGGTAACCTCCCTCTCAATCTCTCCATTCTTATAAATCATTGATCCTAAGTACCGAAAGTGGTCTTTTATGGAGACTTCTTGGTTATCAATCTTGACTGGTGTTCCATTCCTACTCCTTTCCTTGCTAAAATTGCATTCCATATATTCTGTCTTAGTTCGGCTAATTTTAAATCCTTTAGATTTTAATGCTTCTCTCCATAACTCTAGCTTTATATTTACACCTTTCATTGTCTTATCAAGTAAGATTATATCATCTGCAAATAACATGCACTAGAGAATCTCCTTATGCATATGTTTTGTTAACTCATCCAAAACCAATGTGAAAAGGTATGTGCTCAATGCTTATATACCCCTGCGAAACCCATTTATCGCCCAATACCTTTCATATTAACTCTCTATGAACTCTATCATAAGCTTTTTCTAAGTCGATAAAGACTATGTGGAGGTCTTGCCTCCTCTCCTTATATTTCTCTATTAATTGTCTTAGTAAAAAAATAGCTTCCATGGTAGACCTTTCAGGCATGAAACCAAACTGATTATCCGATACACTTATTTCATGTGGTAGCCTCTTCTCAATCCCTCTTTTAAAAAGTTTCATAGTGTGGCTCATAAATTTGATCTCTCGATAATTAGTGCAGCTCTATATGTCTTCTTTATTCTTATAAATTGGTACAATAGAGCTTTTCCTCTACTCATTAGGCATTTTCTTTAATTTTATAATCTTATTAAACAACTTGGTTAACCAAATCACCCCAATATCTCCCATATGCTTCCAAATCTCTATTGGTATACCATCAGGCCCTATGGCCTTTACTGATTTTATCTTTTTCAAGGCCTCTTTCACTTCATGTAATCTAATCCTATGTTCATATGTATAATATCCAATGTTATTTAGATTTATGGTATTTTCAATCCCTATATTCTCAGAGCCATTGTCATTTAGCAAATTTTGAAAGTATGCTTCCCACTTTTGTTTGATCTTATTATCTTTGACTAATACCTTTTGATCATCTCTTCTAATATACCTAACATGATCTAAGTCCTTACCCTTATGTTCTCTTACTTTTACAAGTTTAAACACATCTTTCTCACATTCTCTTGTTCCTAGTTTATTATAGAGCGCATCATATGCTTTAAGTTTAGCCTCACAATTCTCTTAGCAACCTTTTTAGCAATTTTATATTATTCATAGTTTTCATTATTTCTAGTCTTCTGTCATGCTTTAAAACACATCCATTTTTCTTTAATAACTTTTTCCACTATTTCACTTCACCACCATATTTTCTTTACTAATTGCCTTTTATCTTTAGATACTTCTAAGACATCTTTTGCCACTTTTTTAATGGACTCAGCAATATTAATCCACATGATATGTACTTCTATTTTATAGTTTTAATTTTCTTCTACCATTAACTTATTTGTGAATGAGGTTACTTTCTCTCCTTTTAAGTTTCACCACTTAATTTGTGGGTACCTATTAAGTTCATTTATTTTCTTTCAGTTTTTTATATAAATATCCATAACCATTAACCTATGTTGTGAGGTTAAACTCTCATCGAGTATCACCTTACAATCCTTACACATAGATTGTTCATTATTCCTAAGTAGAAAAAAGTCTATTTGGCTTTTATGAAGTCCACTTTTAAAAGTTATTAAGTGTTCATCCTTCTTCTTAAAGAGTGTATTTACAATGGCCAAGTTATATGACAAAGCAAAATCAAGGATATTCTCCCCCATTGCATTTCGTTGACCTATACTATACCTTCTGTGTATTCTATCATATCTTTTTTTTTCTTTTCCTACATGATCATTTAAGTCTGCTCCTATAAATATCTCCTCAGTGTTGGGATTTTTTTGCATGACTCCGTCCATATCTTTCCAAAATCGTCTCTTGATTATATCTTGTAACTCTACTTGTAGTGAGTATGCACTTACAACATTTATAATCTGCTCTCCTAGAACAAGTTTTATTATTATAATTCTATCACTGATTCTTTTAACGTCCACAACTTTATCTTTTAATTCTTTATCTATTATTATTCATATTCTATTTCTGTTTTTATCCTTTCATACATATCATAATTTATACCCATCTATTTCTCTAACTTTAGCCCCTTTTCCACTTGTTTTCTTAGATACAAGCGAGGTTGACTCTCCTACGTTTTATCACATCTATTAACTCCAAATTCTTATCTGCCAATGTCCCTATTTTCCATGTGACGATACAAATCTTATGCTCTAGAGATATCCTATTTATTGTTACCTTTCTCGACCTCCATAACATGAACCCATGTCCACTTTTCACTGCACCTGGGTTCTGATGTAGTGCGTCGCTTCCGAGGGGATGCTCTAACAACCCTTGCATATTTTTCACTGCACCCCAGGATTCGATGCAGTGTGTCGCTTATGAGGAACGCCCTAACTTGAGAGAATGTCATTTTTCGATTCATGTCATGTTAGGGTTGCCATAGTTTTAAAAAGTTGAAGATGATTTTCATTTCTTCCGTACAAACTAATATACAAATGCATATTCATTTGTAAGCAAAAAAAAAATAACAAAATCATCTTCAACTTAACCCTTGTCAGCAAATACCTGACGCAAAGGTTGTCACATTTTAAGAAGCTAGAGATGATTTTCATTTCTTCCTCGCAAACTAATATACAAATGCATATTCATTTGTAAAGAAGAAGAGCCTTGGTGCAGCGGTAAAAGTTATCGTCATGTGACCTTGTGGTCCGCCTCTTCCCCAGACCCTGCATAGGCAGGAGCTTCGTGCACTGGGGCTGCGCTTTTTGTATTCATTTGTAAGAAAGAAATAACAAAATCATCTTTAACTTCTCCCTTGCTAGCTAGCACCTGACGCAAGATCCTCCTCATTTTTCATCTAGGCTTGGGACCGGCATTGGCAGAATTCTCGAGGGTAGGAGGCATGGGGCATACTATGGTCAATGATCCAGACCATATGTCCCATGGGACGATCCTTAATTTCTGGATTTGTGTTGACAAATACTGAAAAGTGTAGCCCCTTTGTTTTGCAGCGGCCAATTCAAAAGGTCCGAAATTCTGTGAGACGCCAGATGTGTCTGGGCAGTTAATAACACTGGTTCCACTTGTGCACTTGGCCAATACACACCCATGATCTAACTGCCCGTTATATGATGGATGTGCATGTTTTGTAATGCAAACATAAATGGCTAGAAATACAAAGGGAGCTCATTCGGTCAATGATCAGAACCATTGGTCTGCCAAGCCTTTTTAATTGGTACACATTGTCCCTCATTGGACGATTCCAAGACTTGGCGATCCATCGACTTTGGAGTATGGCCATTTATAAGCACTGTCTTTTCCTAGCTTTAGGAACTGGAGATTAACTAGGAGGCTAAAACACTAATACGGTCCATCCAATAATTTGCCTTGCATATTCTTCCAAAGGTAAATATTTGCATCCATTATCAAATCAACAGTAGGCCTACCAAATGCACCGTACTAATGATGCTGAAATGATATGGTCCGGATGAGGAGTATCTCATCATACCTTGTGCACATGAAAGCTGAGGTCGGACCCAAGATGATCTAGAAGTTGAGAATTACGACAGACCACCGTCGTATGTCAACCTTCCATCTGATAGTATTGCTTTCAAGAATTCGATACGTTCCACTCTGTTTTTAAGAGGAAATTTCCAATACTTGCAGCTTGTCTTGCTTGGTTGGCTTTACCTCTCAACTGCAAAGACAAAATTCTAGCCCATTAGGTATAGGAGTTGCCTCTTGGATCATAATCATATTAGAAACCAATAAGAACAAGCAAACAACAAGAAGGGAGATTTCCCCTATGCCACCTTCTTGTCTGTGAATCCGCAAGCCACAGATACCTGCGACAAACCAAACACAGATTCCTTATATAAAATATGGTGCCAAATAAAGTTGTCGTGCATACCAAAGTTGCTGTAATGAGTTACAAGTTCTATGCAATCCAAAAACCGGCCCATAACATTCCTCGCCAGTGAAAGCGACTACCAATTCTGTTTGATGGCCAAGAGGACAAGGAAGACTACCAACTGTGACCAAGGTAAAACATGCTAGAACTGATAAATAGCTGTTTTTCTACCTCCAAGGACAGCAATGGAGTTGATTGGATTGCTGATCTTGGTGCTCCTATCCTTGCCTATAGTTAGGCTTTTGTTATCGTTATACTCATGGTATTCATCCTCAAGAGCAATAACAGGCATCCCTGGAACTCTTGGATGGCCTATTATAGGGGAGAGCTTTTCTTTTATATCTGAGTTCTCGAGCCCGTCTGGTATTTTCCGTTTCATGAACAAGAGACAGCAGAGGTATGCACGGATAGTGTAGCAAGTTAGCATGTTCTTGAAAATTTCTGAACCATTGTTGCTGATCTTTGTTTTTTTATTATTTCAGGTATGGAAAAGTGTTCAAAAGCAGTGTTTTGGGTAGATTTGTGGTCTTCATGACCGGAAGAGATGCAGCTAAAATCTTACTGTCGGGAAAAGATGGAATGGTGAGCTTGAACCTGTTCTCTACAGGGCAGCAGGTTTTAGGTCCCACCAGTTTACTTCAGACAAACGGGGAAGAACACAAGCGACTTCGGCGACTAATTGCTGAGCCACTATCGGTTGATGGCCTGAAGAAATACTACCAATTTATCAACCAGCTGGCGATGGAGACATTAGATAGCTGGCCCGAAAGAACAGTGCTTGTTCTTGAGGAGGCTTCATCGGTAAGTGGAGATGACATGGTTGAAGTGTGAGCTTGCAAAATTTCCAATGTTCTCAAGTGTGTTTGATCCTCCTCATTGTGCAGTTTACTCTCAAAGTGATCGGCAATATGCTGATAAGCTTAGAACCAGCAGGTGTGGAGCAAGAGAAATTCCAAGCCAACTTCAAACAGATATCTTCCTGTTTCGCATCCTTGCCTTTCAAAATCCCAGGATTTGCCTTTCACCGGGGCATGATGGTAGATCCAGGATACCCAACTGATGGCTTACAAGTAGTAGTACTTCACCACAAGATATCTAACCATGGAATCTTACTTTTACAGGCACGAGTTCGGATGTTTGGCATGTTGGACTCCATCATAGAAAAGAGGAGGGAAGGCAGGGACTTGCGCTATGACTTTTTACAGTCATTACTAAAGAAACACAGTGAAGCAGCAGAAGAAGATGAAGACAAATTTACCGATTCACAGCTAAAAGACAATATCTTAACTCTTCTCATTGCTGGTCATGATACCACGACTGCAGCTCTCACATGGCTCATCAAATTCCTCGAAGAAAATCCCACAGTTCTCCAAAATCTAAGAGTAAGATACTCTTGGTGATTTTTGAGTTACTAGAGTTTTGTTGATGACAAATACTAGAGTCTAAGGATAAAGTTACAGGAAGAACACAGGGCAATTCAAGGCAGCAAAAACGGTCCATCCCATCTCACCTGGTCAGATGTCAATAACATGCCTTATACCACTAAAGTGAGCAAGTTTCCTACTATTAACCACATGTCATAACATGAAGCTCATGTTTTCTAATTTTAATCCTTTGGTGAAGCACAGGTGATCAGTGAAACTCTTCGAAGAGCCACGATATTGCCATGGTTTTCAAGAAAAGCTGCCCAAGATTTTGACATTGATGGTATGGAAAGAAAATTAATTAAAAAATAATTCATGCTAAAGTCTGTATTCTGACACTAACACTACCATTTTCATTATCTTTAAGGATACAAAATTAAGAAAGGCTGGTCCGTCAACTTGGATGTAGTCTCCATACACCATGATCCAGACGTATTCACCCATCCTAATGTATTTGATCCATCCAGATTCGATGTAAGTCAACACCCTTTACTCGTGTAAGTACCTCTGGCTTCATGAGTACAGCAAATAACACAGTACCATAGCAGAAACCGCTGAGGTCCTTCAGCTACCTTGGATTTGGCAGCGGACCACGTATGTGTCCCGGAATCAATTTAGCGAAGTTAGAAATCTCCATTTTCATCCATCACTTGGTCTGCAGATACAAGTAAGGAGCGAAAAGGAAGACATTTCTTTTACTTCTCAGGATTATCACTCATTTAACGTCATCTGTATTGCAGGTGGAGAGCACTGGAGAAAGATGACTCCGTGCAACCAACGTTAGTTCGCATGCCCAAGAACAAGTTTCCCATTGTAGTTGAGCCATTGCAGAGTCCTTGATAGATGATTTGAAAAGCCAAGGAGACGGCAATTTACTGAGAATGCTATGGGGAAACATTAGAAATATCTTCCACATTTAACTTTCATGTCATTAATAAACACTACGTGTCTCTTACTGAAAAAATAAAACTAGCTCTAAAGGCACACATGCCTCAATTATGCAGAATACAAGCGCAGATTTCCTCTCCTACATCCGGTGCAATACAAGGAATTTGGACTTTTCCATCTTTGAACCAGGTTGAACGCTTCTGAACCAATTCATCCATGAAAACATCAAGCTTCTCAATGGTGATGTTAGGCATCACCACAACATGAGCAATATTTCCCTGGCAGGCAAGCTGCCACCTGCGTACAAACTCTTCATCTTGTGGCCGTTCAAAAACAACAGTGCTGCTGAGCTCATTAAGCATGGCACCAATCCCTGCAGTTCGCAGGCGATCCTTCAAGTAATGTGCATTGCGAAGGCACTTCTGGACTTCTTTCTGGAACCCTCTGTAGCCTTTCCGGTTCAAGGTGTACCAGAGGAAGATTGGTGCGTGGCCATTTCGGCTGCCCATGATGGTGGCATCCCTAGAAGCAAGATATTCGACGTTCCTCGAAAGGGCATTGATGTGCTCCAATCTTGTTATCTGCACGCCACAAGGCATTGGACATCCCACAAACTTGTGCCCAGAAACACTCACACTTCCAATTGGCTTCTTAAATGTCACCTTCGGTGCCTGTTTACCATCAGAACAATAAGCCCACGTAAGTCAAAAAGTCAAACCATAACGGTCAGGTACACCAGGAGAGTTCAATACGTAAATTAGAAACAAATTAGCTAATCCTTTGACCTATGGGCTCGAAGCATCATGAAATTGGCAGATAGCAAAAGAAATAACATACACGTTTCACAAAAGGCATCATAAGCCCAAATAGAGCACCGTCACAGTGAATATAAAATTGCTCTTGTTTAAATCCAGTTTCTTCGAGGGTCATTATAACCAGATCAAGATCATCAACAGCTCCCTTAACCGTTGTTCCTGCAAAAAGTGAAAGGTAATCTTAGCCATGAATTTGTATAAATATAGGATGTGAAAAGGAAATGTGAAAGAGGACGCACCAATGTTGACATTAATTATGGCTGGCTTGTCTTTGTTTTGAAGAAGTTTTCTCCTGAAATCTGCACAATCAATCTCACCAGATACTAGAGTGTCAACCTTTATGCAATCCATTCTGTACATCCGTGCTGCCTTGAAGACAGAATAATGGGACTCCCGTGAGGCATATAAAATTCCATCAGGTAACACTTCCCTCCTGCACCACAAAATGATACACATTAACACAAAAACAACAAGATTACAAAGGGTTCATAAGATTATGATTGCATGCGTAGATTTACTCTTCCCTATAGCCAGAAGACAAATGCAGTTGAAGTGACTAACCCAACCAGAATACCGTGGAGATTGCCTTCTGTCCCACAATTTGTAATGTAACC
Source organism: Warburgia ugandensis (assembly GCA_035236585.1). Lineage (NCBI taxonomy): Eukaryota > Viridiplantae > Streptophyta > Magnoliopsida > Canellales > Canellaceae > Warburgia > Warburgia ugandensis. The sequence goes on from CP141126.1 coordinate 9,986,848, forward strand.
CCAGTATTCATTCTTCTCTAACTCCCAAAGACGGGCAAACCAATCCAATACTCCCACTTCAAACTGTCTAGAGTGCACACCGTAGTTGCTCTCAATAAAGGGATCGCCCAGATTGTTGATGGAGAAATGTTGCAACTGTGCCAGAGCACCATAATCGAAGTCCAGATTATAAGGGTAACCTGTATTAGATTAACATCCAAATGTAAGGAACGCAAGTTGCAGGTGTAGCATGAAAGAAATTTTTTGAATCAAGCTTGTGCAATTCTGATTTGTACACTAGAATCTAGATACATCTGCCAAAATGACTAGTTAGAAAGTTAGCAGCGATCGATGCAAACAAGCAGGTCAAGGCCAGCTATATCCAAAATCATTGATGATACTACTAGCTGAAGGATCGAGCTTAAATGCATTTCAACAGTTAGTACCAAATTAGAATGACAAGAGGGCACACATGCAACTGATGCTTTGTACCTTTCTAACCTATTGTCAGAAATTGTCACTAATGAGTGGTCAGGTATACACATGGATGTCGCCCTACTCAGCAGTGATCTCCAATGCACATGAATCAGTATTGCAACAATTAATGCTTTAACTTGAATCTTACCAGAAAAATCCTGAAATGTAAATAACCTCTTAGCTGCCCTCTCTCTAATGTCAAGCTGGTATGAACTTACTGTATGGTTCACCATATAGAAATACCATCAAAAGTCCTTCCATGAATAAGTTTACAAACAGGATGTCAGGGCACTGCTTCTCTGATCATATTGCTTTTCCAGGTACATAGTCAGAGTCTTCTTGTGTATTGACTATTTATCAACTTTAAAAAGGATTTGAAATTGTTATTTGAGCAATCTAACCCACTCATGATTTTATAATCCGGTTTCAATTTAAAAACATGGCTATAGAAGTGCTAGAGGTATTGAGAATACCTCAATCTTTTCAATTCATCCACAGAACTATAGGAGAAAAAAACGGATATTGATTGTTTTTTCAGTTCAATAAATGATTGGAATGAGGGACTCAATATACAAAGATCAGAGAGTTTTGGCTACAGCCACTTCATCGTATAAAGAAGGACAACAATGACCATCTTTGCAGCACCGATTCAAAAGCCACTCCTTGTTTCATATTACTGGCAGCTAAGCTAAAACCAAACACAAGCATCCCATAAGGAATTAAACTAGAAGAAACAGCAGCACCCCATCTTACAAAACCTAAAATGTAAGCGAAAACAAGGAGATGTTGCTAACTTCCCCCTCTGATTGGCATAGACTAGCAAATGACAATAAGGATTATATGTAGAGATCATTGGAATGGAAAGACGCAAACATCAATCCTACCCAATCATTTAGTTGCATCCAATTCAAGTTTATTTTTTACCATGGGATCTGCACGAACTAACAATACAATGAAACCTATTTAAGATCTTGGAGACCTCAACATTAAAAATCACCCCTTGAAACACAAGGAGTACCTCAACATTAAAAATGAGGTGAAACTCAGTAAACAATCTTCGAAATCGCAGTTCATTGTTTTGATTTCTCACTATAAGATAGGTCTCGCCATGTTATGCTTAAGTGAGTCCAGGATACTACTAAACAGACTTCCCCAGTTCTGCCTACCCGTAAGTTTCTAGCTAATCATTGCAAAAATTGTATGAAAGGAATTGCTATAGTCCATGATAAATGGATCCGAAAAACCCACTAAAGATACGTATATAATAATAAAAGAAAGAAAGAAAAGGGCCCAAAAAACGGCGATTTGTCATACCTAGATGGTGTTTGGTCCTTTCAACAAGAGATTTCCTGTACCTTGCCAAAACACTGGCCATATAAGCTTCCCTATCTCCTGTAACCTCATCATCTACTTCAGGCTCTGTAATGGCAAAGCACGTTGTATGCACATTCCTCCCGAGCACAATCTCTCTTTTCTCCTTCTCACCTTCACCAACATCACCATTAATGGTCAAGCCGTTGCAAACCCCCGGAGCAAGAGTGTCCGATATCTCCTTGGGATCTCTCTCTTCCGGCAACGGCTCAACCTTTCCGTTCCATTCATTGTTAACTACTTCAAGACTGCCACCCATGATTAGATTACTTACAAGAACGCAAATCTCAATCTGCCTTCTTCACTACCAACTTTGCTTCCTCAGCAAATGCGGAAATAGTTAAATATCTGAACAGAAAAACATCCAAAATCATCAGATTCACCACCTAATGAATCAGAAGAACAGATCGGGGCTGTAATCGCGCAATGATCACACACCCAGATCGAAATTGCCTCAAAATAATAAAAGAATAGCGGGAAAAAGAGAGAAATGGAGATTGGCTAAACAAGGGAAGGATCTAGAAAATGGAAAGCTTTGATTCTAAGATCTGCAACGAATTCAGAAGATTGAAATGAAAAGGCAGAGAAACGAACCTGAAATGGGAAAGAAGAAAGAACAAAGGAGGAGCGAATGCACTGCTACTTGGGGTTCTAAGATCGGCGGACCATTCGCTGAGGGAAAGGACTGAGGCGCTGGCCTTGCGTTTCTATTCTATTAATAGGTGGGGGCCCCTCGGACCAATTTTCCAGCAATTTCCCGTAAACTTCCCACACATCACTCGCATCCACTTGTCCCGGAGAGAAGAACGAGCTCTAGGGGAAAGTTTCTCTGGAACCAGGAGAATTCACAAGGAAGCCTGCCAGGCCTTACCAAAGATTCATGAGATGACTACACTAGAGAAGTCTCGGAGAATCTAGACAGCAAAGCAGTTTGAAGGGTCCCTTTAGTACCAAAATCCCATCTCCATGGGATGATCCTCATAAACGGACGGCTCCAAGGGTTAAGATTCATAGAGGAAAGCTCGACTGACCCCATATGAATGAGGTGTGATGAAACGAGCACCCCTTCTAGAGCACACCTTGATACCGACTCATCATCTCATTTCTCATGCTTTGCATGTCTGAGAGGGTGTTAACGTATCCGTGGGGCTTGACATGGAGTGAGCGGTATGAAATGGGCCATGTTACTATTAGACCTAGTGGTGCTGGAAATGAAGTGACATGTCATCATTTCACTGTTAGAGGTGCTTGAGCTAAGTTGAGATAAATTAATATTGTTTCATATCATGCAGGATTGGTAATCGGAAGCTAGATTTCATCTCATCTCACCTCATCTCGAGTCAGCTCACTCCATCTCAAGTACTATTAAAACGAAGTAAAGCTTATGGTTTGAAGGTTTGTTTCCTCGCAAAGGTAGGCTATAAAAAAATGTATACTATTTGATTGCACCTCATCTAGAATGAATAGTGCACAAAGCACAAGCATATATAGAGTTCAAAAAAGGAGTGGACTACAAATAGTTTATAATATGCAGTCTTATCTTATATTTTATAAAGGACTGTTTTCACATTTCAAATCCATGACCTCTCGGAGTTGTGCCACTTAAAACCGTTGCACCTCTTCTGCCGTGAGCATTATAGCACTCCTTAAATTCACATGTTATAGAAAAAATTTCGGTAAGAAAACTAGAATGCGGGTGTAAAAAATAAACCCTGTCAAACTTTCAATCATCTGGGCCCAGTATCCAACTTGTAGTCTTTGTATCCATTTAAACAGGGATATAGCAGCTCCTATTTAATTTGCATGTTAGAAATGACAAAAATAGATGGGCTGTTAGGCAAGTTATTAACGGTCTCTGTTTCGACCAAGTATGCCATGTGATATGACTAATTTTCTGATCCAACATGTACTGCTAAATCCATCCATCTGCCCTATTTCACTTCAATCAGATGTTCTTATCCTCTTCATCGATTAACGCCAGAAAATGCCAAGCCATTGATTTTTGCTGGACATAAGCCTACAGCTGCGATGCCCATTATGTGGAATGCCTCTTGATGGGCTTAACTGGCCCCGCTTGAACAGATCGTCGGTACCATCGAGTCACTCAACCTCACGTACGTGCAAATGTAAACAGAAAATGTGGAAACAAAACTTGTAAAATGTAAATGAAAAGAACTAACAAACCCACGTTGTAGGCCATTGGCAAGTACGTGGTGATTTAAGTGAAGCTACCATGGACCTGGCCCGGTCTTCCAAAATATCAGCAGGTGGCCGGCTAATTCGTTTGAATGGTTAAAAATGGTAAACTCTCTCATTTCCCATTTCAGACAGATAATTGCGGCAAATTTCAGTCAGTAGCGAAGGTGGTTTGTTTTTATCTTTCCCTTTTCCCCGTATGATGATGCATTGTGCACGCACCTGGCTATCTGTTCTGCAACAACCGATGCTCAGGGGTTCGCCACATCAGCGGAGATGGCCCATTTGAAGCATTGGAAGCCCAAATATCTCACGGTTCCATAGTTGTAGTCGAATGATCTGAATAAACTTTCCGAGAGGGAGGCCCCCGTGGATTGGCTGCTACTCGCTTGTCTTCCTCGACAGTTTTCATGATCGGACTTACTAATGCAGGGGATGCAGATAAAGTAGGCATAACCGTGTGCTTGTTTTACTCATCAAACCATAAACAGCATAATGAAAGCAAAGAGCCGTCGAACGACGGATGGTCGTGTAAAAAGGTAGCTCCGGTGCAGAAAGCTTCCACCGATGCAGGGCTCGGAGAAAGGGCAGATCACAAGCATATATACTATACAGTTTTATCTTGTATTTTTTCAAGAGGCTGTTTTTACATCTTGAATCCGTAATATTAAAACTCACATGATGACAACTTTATCGTTACACCAAAACTCCCCTTCAATTATATATGCCCATCTCTTAGGCAAAAATAAGGTAGATAAAAGTATGTGTAGGCATTTCATATTCGGATCTTGAACCAGGCAAATCTCTTTATCAACCAGCCAATGATCTAAGGATAATGATTCTAATCGTCCACTTTCTCACCATTAATGGATGCTTACAAGGTTTTATCAGGTTAGTTATCATAAAATGCACCGAAATTATTCAAATGCAATCCACTTTCCAGCTTTCCATGATACCCACTATCTGCACTGTTTAACACAGAAATCCAGTCACAAAACCTTATCAAACCCCATGTTTGGACAAATCCTTTACCTGTCTAAATTATTACGTAAAGTTTCCATGGAAATTAAGAAAGTGTAAATAGAAATGATTTTCCTAAGAAATCTATTTTCATCAGAAAATTGTTTTCTTCCCTTTTGTAGCCAAGTGAGACACATTTGAGCACAATTCGAATACGTAAGCTTGCACTGGAGAGTAGGAGGGCCCCTTCTTTTCAACCACACAGCCCTGGACCAAAAACATGAGGTCTACATCTACTTAAATGTTATCCATAAAAAGAGATCTTCGATGTGTAATATTCATCCATTGACAAGTCCTAGCAAATAAATAAATGGTTTGGATGATCGAACAAGTGGACTTCATCTAGACCTTTGCCTGTCACATTAATTATCCCCCATATCAATGTGTACACATCATCTATGAAACTCCAATGGATCACATCGGTCACTTTCTATCCCTTCTTTCTGCACGTTTTTCACGTGAAGACATACTGTGTTCATGAAAAGCCCACGCGCAAGGGGGTACCAAGGCTCAGGCTGCCTCTTAAGACTTCGAAGAGTTCAATTAAGAGTACAGAGACACTTATGTTGGTGATTTCATCAGGGCTTATGCTGTTGGGGTTTTTAATTCCTGTGTCAGTTCAGTGCTAGAAAAAGGGGAGATATTATATGTGCACCAAGCTACATGGATAATTTGCGGCATGTGTGTACACGTCATATGGGCCCAACCCAGTATTATTGATTTGATTTATTAGCCTGCTGATGTGGTCGTTTCAGTTTCGGAGTTTTATTCTCCCATGCTATATTTCAAAAGGATACAAAAGCATCTTTTTTATATTGCTTAGTTTGAAAAAGAAACAAAAAGATATTTCTTATGTTGCTCTATTTCAGTAAGAAACAAAAAAATCTTCTTTTTTTCTTTTTTTATTATTATGCAGAACTGGATTTAGAATCTTTTGGATCGGATCTGCTCCTATGATCTTCGTCGACCTCGAGTTGGGTTGAGATTGGGATTTTTCGTGTCATCTCAACCTCTGCTAGCAGTGATATAGTTCATCTCATCTCAAGCACCACCAACTCTCCGTAAGACTTTGATTGAAGATCTCTAGAAATATGCAGCGGTATTATGCATTAGGTCTATGGTTTATTCATTTTTGGGCATTCATAATCCGCCACGGCATTCTTTTGTTCAGCAACTTGATTCTCTAACCATAATAACTTGATTCTTCCTATTTATATACTACAAAAGCAACTGAAAATCCTGCAGTTGCACTCCAATACTCTTTCTTTCTCTTTATGGAAGACTGTTAGAGTTTATTTGGTCTATAGCATTTTACACTTTAAAAATCTAACATAATCATGTGTGGTAACTGCTCACGTCAGTTGTTTTGATGGAAGAATAAATGCTATCAGCCATCTATTAAAATATTAAAAAAAGAGGTCCTTGATTCATGCAGAAAACTACTTAGTTCTCTATCATCGAACACTATACAGAATTAGAAGATCTCTTAAAATAATATCAGAACTACTGCTAATGGCTGAAGGTAAGTTTCTAATCTATTTGCTTTACTTTTGCTTATCTATCTAGACTGCAGCCCTATTGCACAAAGCTCCTGCTTATACAGGGTCCAGGGAAGGGGTGGACCACAAGGATCAACAGTACGCAGCCTTCTCTTGCATTTTGTTAGAGGTTGTTTCCATGACTTGAGCCCATGACCTCAAGGTCATGACACCAACTCTACCATTGCACTAAGGCTCTCCTTTTACTTATCTATCTGATTTTCTATAAACATTTAGAAAATGATTTACAAAGAAAACAAAGCAACTATACTAAAGCTCTTCTAAGCCTCAAAAAATAGAAGAAGAAGAAGAAGGAGAAGAAGAAGAAGAAGAAGAAGAAATCCATATAACACAACTAGTTGCTTCCCTTACTCAAAGAAACTATAGTAAACAAAGGCCTAAATAAATACAAATTCCTTTACTTGAAAGCAACTATGATATTGATCCCTATTCGGGATAAGGTCTTTATGGGCAGTCCCAGTGCACAAAGCTCCTGCCTATGCGGGGTTCGAGGAAAGGGCGGACCACAAGGGCCTATAGTATAATAGTAGGCAGCCTTACCTTGTATTTTGTAAGAGACTGATTTCATGCCTTGAACCTGTGACCTTAAGGTCACATGACGATAACTTTTACCGTTGCACTAAGGCTCCCCTTGGGATAAGGTCTTTAGAATGATAATGATAATGAAAGCAAGTATGATCTAGGCTGTCCAATCTAACGGTCGAGATTTAAGGATAACTAAAATAATTTAAAATAGGAAATTAAGTGGGTAAAAGTAAAATATGTGGCTTAAGCCACATGAGTCATTTTAGGGAGCGATGATTCGTACCTAAATGGAGCTCGGATCTTTCCGTGAGAAGCTTCTTGTACCTTGCCAATACACTGGCTATATAAGCCTCTCTATTTCCGGTAACCTCGTCGTCCGACTCCGGCTCCGTGACCTCGTGGCATTTGGTACGCACATTATCTCTGGTAGCAATCTCATGCTTCTTCTCTCTCCCCTCACCATCCCTGGCCTTGCCGTCATCACTCTCCCCGTTCGCAACAAGAGAAGAGCAAGGATTTGGAACCATTTTCGAATCAAAATCTCTCGGCAACGGCTTGGTTTTGTTATTCAAATCGCTTGGAAGAACATCCATGCTTACTGCCATAAATGCTCAAGCTACAGAAACCTAATCCACGATGTTACTACAATCTGGGATCCCCGTTCTACACGTTTTTTTCTATTTTCTGCACTACCGACACTTTCAAAATCTGACAAGAGTAGCTCTAGCTACAAGGAAATCTGTGTATAAGTAAAGCGCGGATCCGTAAGGAAATGATCGACAATCTAAAGGAGAACGCTTTAGGTAAGAAGGAAGACGGGATCCAGAAGGGAAAGGGCGAAGGAAATGAATTTCGAAGAGTGGAAGGAAATGGTCGAGTTCGCTCAGGAATGCGAACTGAAGGTTCGTGCTCATCGCTATCTATAGACGTCCGGTACAAAATTTACTCTCCCCATTTCTACCAATGGATAAATAAACACAAAAAACGTAACCTCCTGCAAAATACGGGGGGGACTGAAGGTCCAAGTTAACCAATTTTATTCGTCCAGACCTGTCTACACGGCAGGCTCTACTCCCGATGCGTCATACATAGAGATTCAGGTCTTAGAAATTTTTTGAAAAAATCCTGATTTTCTTTTGATCTGTTTTTTATGAAAAATTCAAAGTTCTTACAATTTTCAGATACAAAGCGAATTCTAAAAATTTAACATAAATGTATTTAATGTAACTTATGTTTCACAAATAAGTTGTCAAAATCTCAAAAATTATTAATCAATCTAGATTAAAATTGAATTTAAAAGCTCAAATTCATATATGAAAAATGATTTTCTTTTAATACTTTTTCCAAATTCTTCAATAATGCTTGTTAGAAAGGGAGTCTTGGAGCAATGATAGAGTTGTCATGACTTTGAGGTTATAGGTTTGAGTTGTAGAAATATTTTCTTGTAAAAATGTAAGATATTGTAGCATACTAAAAACTATTAAAGGCTACCCCTTCTGAAATCGTGCATATAGCTTCTATGCATGGGGCTGCCTTTTTTTTCTGCTTTCTTTTTCTTCCTCAACTATATAAGGGCAGTCCCAGTGCACACAGCTCCCGCCTATGCAAGGTTTAGGAAAAGGGTAGATCACAAAGGCCTAAAATACATTGTTTTACCTTGCATTTGTAAGAAACTATTTTCATACCTTGAGTATGTGATCTCAAGTCACACGATGACAACTTCTACCGTCCTTTTCTCTGTATGCTTGCCAAATTTGTCTAATGTATGATCCGTTGAATCGACAGACGTAGGACGTTGCTTTTACCTTCCCTTAAAAGGCCCTAGGGTTGGACTTGTGTCCCACGTCTCATTCACACATGGTACAGAAATTATTGATCGTGGGAACAGGTTTGCCCCCCTTGTACTCTTGCCCAGAATTAAATTCTTGTTGGAAATATGGCCATACATTATACAACACTTCCAGGAAATTGGTGGGGGTTCGTGCAATTTGTCTTCAAATTAAAATAAGGTTTTGATGATAATAATAATGACGAAGTTCGTACATCTGTAGTGTTGTCCGGGTCTGAGGAGCTAAGGATGTTTAGAGAGGACGTGTCTGCATCTTCTCCCTGTGAAGTAAGTAGAACGGTCGAGATTAAGGTCGGTTACGAGAAGATTTTTCCCCAGTCAGGAATACGATCCAAAGTTTGTGGCTACGTGTCTACATTTCAGTGGTCACTTTCATTAACGTGATTCACGAAACCATGAGATTATAATTGTTTATGTTACAAGGAAAACACGTGATGTTATTGCTTGATTAAAATTTTCGCCACCAGCAAACCACTGGAAGGAGTCACATGTTTTTTATTATTTTTAATATGGTTGAAACCAAAAAAAATATTTTAAATTAAGCAAACCACTGGAAGGAGTGACATGTATATATATATATATATTTTTAACATGGTTGAAACCTTTTTTTTTTATAAATTAAGCAAACCACTGGAAGGAGTCAACATGTTTTTTTTTTTTTTTTTTAACATGGTTGAAACCAAAAAATAAAATAAAAAATAATTAAATTAATTAGAAGAAGTCCCTTTTTCTAGGAAAAATTTTCAAAAAAAAGAAAAAAAGAAAAAAGCATCAACTTGTAGCCAAATTTCAGAAAAGAAACATAAATTTGTGGAGCTCTCAAATAAGGGCCCAGACTTAGAGCAATCAGTTGTAGCATCTACCTATCCATTCGTATGGAAACCAACATGTTTCCGGAAAAGAGAAACATTTGGCAGATGAACCCCGTAGTGAACGACACTCAATGCATAACTCATCCTCAAAGCCAGTAGGCATCGGTTAACTTCGAGAGACTTGTGTTGCCAGTAAGGAGGTACTAGCTATTGCGAGCACCACCCTAGCTCCCAATTGTTGCTTGAAAGATGAGTCTACTCATTTAGAGTTTAGACCTATTTAGGGTTTAGAGTCCTGGATGCCAAGAACATCTTTGTCTTGGAGCCCACTAGCATGTGTGTCCATTTAGATCCATTTGTCGTCTTCTCCTTTCCACTGGAATTACTGTTGTGTGAGAACTCAAAGAAAAATTCCGTACAAAAAGACACTATAGACGTCACATTGATGTGAAAAAAACCGTGTACTTAAGAAAACTCCAATTATAAGAATTGATGTTGTGTTTGACTTATTTTGAAGACGGCTCCATCTCTTCTTATATTTGTTCTGATTTTCAAAAGGAAAAAAAAAGGACGGGGAACTATGGAAATACAAGGAAGGAGATGATGATATCATTTTTCTCATAGTATAAGTTTTAATGAAGTTCTTAACTTAATTAAATGTTCCATTACTCAGTGTTGGATTACCATTCAACCTAAAAGTTCTTATATTTGTTGTCATTTTCAAAAGAAAAAGAAAAGATGGGCTGGAACTTGTAAAGATATAAGAGAAGGAGATGATGATACCATTTTTCTTAACACATAAGTTTTGATGAAGTTCTTAACTTAATTAGTGGTCCATTACTTAGTGTTCGATGACTATTCAACCTAAAAGCTTAAGTTGATATAAAGTGAAGCCGACAATATTTATACCTCAATACACTCCCTGATGTGGAAGGTCATTTTTTGGCTCTTATGTGTGGATTTAATAAATGAGACATCTCAGGATTTGAATTCATGAGCCCTCAATCAATAAAGCTCTCGCACCATGTTGGTTTACTAGTCAACCTAAAAGCTTAAGCTCAGAAGAAGTTGGTCAACAATAGTTAATACCTAACACTCTACAAGTCATGTATGCTACTTTTGGAATTCTTTTTAGGGTGTTAGCTAAGCAAAATCACCAAAATAAGCCTCAAAAGACTCTACTACTTGGTTGGGTCAAATTAAACTATAATGGATCAAGCTTGGGACCTAAGGGTTGATAGGGATTGGGAGGGTGTAACTAGAAATCATTAAGGATCTTTCTTTACTAAGTTTTTTGGATTAAAAGGTAATGTTGATGCCAATAAAGCTGAAACAGTAGTACTAGACAAGGATTTTAGATTCTTTTATAGTATTTAATCAGCCACGTATTACTAAAGAAAATTTCACAAACTCGACTAGGTAGATGGTGAACCACCCCTCTTGCTCCTTGGAAACATTGGAAGATCATTCAAATTGCTGCTCAAAGACAAATTATCTACGCACATATACTTATACATGCTAATGGTTAGGCTGACAAAAGAGCCTTGGATGGAGTGTCTTTAGTTGGCCTTTGGATTTTTTTATATCAGCGGGGCATTGCTTAATGCTTTGTTATAGATTGAAAAAATATGTGTCCTTTCTTTTTTTCTTTGAATTTGATTCTAATGTAAGCACCTCTTATGCTTTGACAGAATTAGTAACATTTTCAATCTAAAGAAGAAATTTTGACGAAGTGATATGATTGCCATATTTTTACCTTTTACTTTTGGACCCCATGGTTGATGTATGTCTAATGAGTATTAGAAGTATAGAGAACTTGCACTTTGCACAAAAACAAAATTTCAATAGATCTTATCTTAGAGCAATGTATCAAAATATGCTTCTTGAAAATAATTAAAGCATCCAAATAAGTGCAAGGGATATTACAACTCTATCTTCATGATTCAATCAAGCCAGACACAATTTGTTCCTCAACTAATTTGCATTATTGAAATTGGTCTATAGTTTGTCAGTAAGATGAATGTCATAAATAAAATCTTCAAAATCTCTTTCTTCAAATGACAATGAAACTCTCAGATAGAAATGACATTAAAACTCTGTTGACTTTAGAAACAAGATCAAAACATATTAGGAATCTAAAGTTTCAAGAGAAACTGAAAAACAAGAAAAACTTCTTTAGTTCAAAAATTCTAGAACAAGTGTTAGAAAGAGCTGCTCTCAATAATTCTTCTAACTTGTACTCAACAACAGAAATTTTTTCAAGAAAAACGCATGAAGAGTGATGCAAAAATGGGGCAAACTCTGAGAGAGAGAGAGAGAGAGAGAGAGAGAGAGTAGAGAATGTCTTAGCTGAATAGACTATAAAAAACCATAAACGAGAGAGCTTTGAGGAGAGAGAGGCATTGGTGTAAAGAATAGCCTACGGGATACCCTCTTATAGAAGGAACCTTGCTTGGGCATTAACTACCTTAGCTTGGTGGATAAGACAACTAACTTAGCCATTAAGCTTCTCAAAATTACCCTAGCACTTTCCTTTCATACTAGTGGGCTCCATTAAAGAGATTTGCACCTTGTAGCACTGAATTGACTCTATAGTGACAGGCTATGCACATGAACCATTCGCATAGGGCATCATACACATACATCACTCTAAACAAGGTCCACTTATAGAAAGTTTATTTTCACACAAAAAGGTACAGGGAGGAAGCCTTTATACAGGAATTATAATATTCTCTTCCCTTTGAGATAGTCAGTGCGGCACTAATATCCTTCTAATGTTAAAAACACAGTCTAATAATCCCCACTTATTTTTAAAGTTTAAACAACTCAAACAACTTTCCCACAGTTATTTTAAGTTAAAAACAAATAGTAATGAAGTATAAATCAAAATAAATCATTATAAAGAAAAGAAATTGAAGCATCTAAATAAGTTCAATGCATTAGAGAAAGTTAACAAAGTATTGAACTTCCTCCTAGTGTATACAAATCAAGAAGGGTCAGGAGAACTAGTAAAATGAAACTTAAGCTTCTACCCCCAAAAAATAAATGTAACACATGCTTCTCTTAAAAGAGACAATTGTATTTAAACTAACCGCTTTTACTAAAAGCCAAGTGCTAATCCTATAATTCGTCAAGTGATCTAGTGACTAACCTACACCCCAAAGGAGGTGGCCAAAACTCCACACTTTAAATAGGTGAGCCCATAAATGATGCGCTTGTATAGATAACTTGCTCTTTACACAAAAATAGAAATTCAATGAACCTTATCGTAGAGTCATGTGTCAAAATGCACTTCTCAAAAATAGTTGAAACCCACCCCAATAAGAGTAAGGGGTATTACAGCTCCATCTCCATGATTCAATGAAGCAAGACATAATATGTACCTCAACTGATTTGCATGATAAAAATTGATATACACATTATTTGTAAGATGAATGTCATAAAATAAAATCTTCAAAATCTCTCTCTTCAAATCACAATGAAACTCCAAAAAAAATGATATGAAAATTATATTCATTAAAAACTATTAGGAAGTTTCAAGAGCAACTAAAAACAAGAAGAACTCTAATTTCTAAGCACTCTTCTAATTTCCAAGAGTCTAATTTCCTAAAATTATCCAACACTTACACAAAATGTAGAAAAACACATGTTTTGATGATAATTGGAAAACTCATATATCATTTTTTTCATTTTGGGCTTTATAAAATAAAATTTGTAATTTCTTCCTTGTTAAGTAAATTAAAAAAAGAAAAGAAAATCCATTAAAGATATAGTCAAATTGAGTTAAATTAAATTATTATATTTATAATAGATTCACTTTCCTACAAAACATAGTTATAAATTCAATGTATTGAAAGGGATCAGCGAAGGATCTCTATAAGACATGAATCATTGGCTAGTTAAAAACCAACATGTGAAGTTAAGATATGCATACGGTTGCCATTTGCTAAGTTTAAAGATCTCATGAAGAGAATAAAACGAGCAATTCACTGCATGAAGCTCCCCCATACGCGAGGTTTAGGGAAGGCGCTAACCACAAAAGTTCTATAATATGTAGCCTTACCTTGCATTTCTATAAGAGGCTATTTTTTACCCTTTAAACTTGTGACCTTCATATCACATGGAGAAAACATGTCTTTAAATTATTAGAAATACAGAAAACTTACACTTTACAAAAAAATAGGAATTCGATAAACCTTAACTAAAAGACACATCAAAATACAATTCTTGAAGATAGTTGAACCCTTTCAATAAATGCAAGGGATATGACAACTCTATCTCAGGGTTCAATCAAACCAGACTTAGTATGTATCTCAATTAATATACACAATCAAAATTGGCCTATACTTTCTCTCCAAGATGAATATTGTAACATAAAAACTTCAAATCTCTTTCTTCAAATCATAATGAAAATCTCAAATAGAAAAAATATTAGAACTCTATTCACTTTAAAAATAAGATCAAAACAGATTACTAATCTTAAATTTTAAGAGAAACTAAAAAACCAACAGAACTTCTCAAGTTTAGAAACAGTAGAATAAGAATATTAGAAAGAGATACTCTTAGGTATTCTTCTAACTTGAACTAAAAAACTAGTAAACTTCACAATAAAAAAGAGCTCTTGAAGAGAGATGCCAAAATTGGCAAACTCTAAAGGAGAGAGAATAGAGTGATCAGAAAAGGGCAAACTCTAGAGAGAGAGAGAGAGAGAGAGAGAGAGAGAGAGAGAGAGAGAGAGAGAGAGAGAGAGAGAGAGAGAGAGAGTGTGCGTGTGTGTGTGTGTGTGTGTGTGTGTGTGTGTGTGTGTGTGCGGTTAGTTTAAATACACTTTACACTCTAGGGGGCTTTGCTTAGGCATCAAATACTCTTGCTTGATGGATAAGACAACTACCTTAGCCCTCGAGCTTCTAAAAAATACCTAGCACTTTCCTTTCATAATGATGGCTCCACTAAAGAGAGTTGGGCCTCATAGAACTAGACCTACTATGCAGCAATGGACCTATGCACATGAACAATTTACACTAAGGACACCACATACATAAACCACTTGAATCAGGGCCCACTCACACAAATGTTATTTTTATACACAAAGGTAAAAGGAGAGGAGTGGAAGTAAAGCACTAGTAAAGATTCATAACCAAGAAGTACCCCAAAATGACCACTTTCGATACTTGATATCAATAATTCATGAGTAGAGAGATTGAGAGGGATGTTGCCTAGGGAACCAAGTGAATTGAAACAAATGAAGATGTGTCTCTAGAGTTGTGTGAGATTGGCAAGTGCTACTCAAACTGAAAGGAAAATTCTATAAGATGGTTGTAAGGTCATTCATGCTCTATGTATCAGAGTGTTGGGCAGTTAATGAACAATATGTATATGAGATGAGCGTCGCCGAAATGAGGGTATTGAGATAGATGAGTAACGAGACAAGAATGATAGAATTAGAAATGAAAACCTTAGTTAAAACCTAGAAGTAGCACCAATAGGTAACAACATGAGTGAGAGTAGACTTAAATGGTTTGGACATGTCCAACAAAGATTAAAAATGGCATCAGTTAGAAGGAGTAACTCAATCCAAGTCAAAGGCTTTAAAAGGACAAGAGGAAAGCCCAAAAGGACATGGATATAAGCCGTGAGGAAAGATTTAAAAACTTTCAGACTAAATAAGGCCATAACCCTTGATTGAAGGGGATGGAAGAACAAGATGCATGTAAACCAACCCCTAATCAAAATAAGGCTTTGATGGTGATGATGAAAGGTAAAAGGAGGAAGGCTTTATATAGGGATGCTTACACTCCCTTCCCTTTAAGATAGTTGATGTGGGAATAATTTCTATTGAACATTAAAAACAAAGTCTAACATCAAGATCCTTTAACTTATCAACCATCCATAAGAGACTCTCATGGTTCTAGTCCCTTGCTAATGCCAAATGGATATCCCACATGTCTCATGCACTGGAAATTAGATGAACGTAAAAGCAAGGGTCACTTATTAGAATAGCTAGTTCTATTGTATCTACATGTCACATGCAGTGTTAAAAAGTGCACATTAAAACAATAAATAGCTCAACCAACTATACAAACAAACATTGCATGCCAAATGGACATTTCATCAACAAGACTAAGTCCAACAAGATTTAGTTGTTTAGTAGAACTATATTAGAGAAATAGTGAATCCAAGTCTCTGTTTATGGAGAGAACCCTTATTTATTTATAAGACCATTATATTTAACTTGTGCATAAAAAATTATAGCTTTTTATTTGTGGACAGTATAATAAAATATTAGAGGAATGGAAGAATAAGATTCATGTGACTCACCCCTAATTGAGATAAGGTCTTGATGATGATGATAATAAAATAGACTTCATATTTGAACTTGCAAAATTAAGGTACATAGACTAAATTACCCTTAACTAAACTAAAGTTAAGTATAAACTAATAAGGGTATTTATATTATTTATTAATAGGTTCCACGTCAAACTTTTAAGGGGAATTAAGTAATTGAGTTTTCTAGAAAATGATTGGTATCAAGTGAGATTTTTGTGTTTTACTTTTCAAAATAGAAGATGGTAGAGGTTTACTATAACCATCTTTCTCATATATGTAACTTATTTTTTATTGAATTAAATTGAATCTGCATTTGATTACCTAACCCCATTCCATAAATGTCACATCTATACTCAAATTATTTAGGGAGGGAACAATTTTCACTATACTATTATTTATGCTATTTGATAAGAGAATTTCATCCTACTTTTCAAGGATTATTGAAACCAAAATCCCTATAATTTTGGATAATATTAGATTTAAGAGTCTTGAAAAACACAAACTATTCTCCTTTCTCTTTATTGATTGGTGTGGAGGTCTGCACTAACAATATAAATATCTTTGTCTTCTCATATATTAAAGTGGTTACATCAATTTATAAGATATGATTTATAACCGACTCTTTCTCCCAATACCCATGGTCTCTTCTCTCTAACCATCTCAATAAGTGTCTCGAAAATTAGATTTTTTCTTTCAATCCCATTACTTTATTGGGTTTCTAAAATTAGAAGAGAGAGAGAGAGAGAGAGAGAGAGAGAGAGAGAGAGAGAGAGAGAGAGAGAGAGTGTGTGTGTGTGTGTGTGTGTGTGTGTGTGAAAATCCCAAAATTTCTAAAATTATTTGGAATTAATTAGAATTTTTATCAAAATTGAGGTAGAATATGATATTTAATATGATATTTATTTTTAGAAAAAGAATCAGGTCTTGAAACATAGATATTTGGAATCATTCATGGAAAATCAGTTAGAATGACTGTAAGTACGTTGAAATCTGAGCTCGGGTAAAAAATCTCTTTTTTCGTAATTTTGTGAATTTACATTTACCCATAAGAGTAAAATGGTCATTTCACTTTTGTGTGGGGTTTACAAAAGTTAGGTGAGCTGGTGGACAATCAGCTGGAATATCAATGATGAATAATAAACATGATGAGGAATATGCTTTTAATTTAATAAGAAAAGTAAAAAATTACTTAAATAAAAATAATTAAAATAATGCAAAAATAACCCTATAAATACCTCTCCTACAGACTGCATGAAATTGCACAGATCTCTCTCTCTCTCTCTCCCTCTCTCTTTTTTCTTTTCTTTTTCTCTCTCCTCTATTTCCAGCCACAGCGACAGTCCCCACACGCGCCCTACATAGGAACCAGCCTGTGCCAGGCTGGCATGTCCTGGGACACGCCTTCCAGCCGATAAGTGCAATGACCCTGCCTGCTAGGGTTTTCCCCAACCCCGGAAAAATTGTCTCCAATCTCCCCCTCCGGCACCGGTAACTACTCAGGAACCCCGGAATCAAGTTCCATGCACTGTCCTCTTCAAAACCCCTCTCCCATCTCCCTTCCCCGACACTAACAAGCACCCAATGACAAGAAATTTACAGAAACCCTAGCCGTCCAACTAAGGCTTCAAAATCCAGCAAAATCTTCATGGATTTACCCTCCTTTGACACTGGAAAACACCTTGGAACCCCAGATCCATTTCCCCTTACTCCCCTCTCCAATTCCCCTCTATCATCGTTCCTTCTCTAGCTCCGATGAGGGCTCGCCGGCAAGTAGAAATCGATGAGCACTGACTGTACTTCGACGCCAAATTTTAAAGTCAGAATCGGGGTCTCCGACACAAATCCATTGGAAGGAAAGAGGTAGGCCAACTTCCCTTCAATGCATAGTAAAATTTCCCTTCATTTTCGATCAAAAACCCATGATTCACTGTTGAATCCGTTTCACCGGCAACTGGTTCACTGATGAAATAGAACCGGTGAACCATAGATGGAAACCACCTAGGAAATGCTCAAATGAGGATTCTGAGATGTTGGATGGAATTGTGGGACCCTGAAAACCCCAGATCTAGGTTCACAATGAAATTTCAATAAGATTTGGCTATTGATTGGGGAAAAGCTGATATGACAGTCCAAATCGAACCGTCTCGGCTATCCCAGGTCACCCTCCCCGTACCACTAGCTATCACTGATGGAATGTGGCGGGGGCGGGCCGTTAATCGACCCGTCAATCTAGGAAAATTAAATTGAATCTGGGCCCTTGCTTTGACCTGAAACCTTAAAACTTCAATTTAGAGCTCATTTTAACTCCAAATCAAAATCGGAAAGAAACTATGGACTCCTAGTGAAGAGTATAATCTAATAAAAACATAAAATTTATGTTTTATTCACTATAAAAATCTATAAATTATAAAAAGAGGAACTAACTCCCAAGATCAGTCAAATTTGACATGATCAAACCTTGGATTTCTGATCCATCAGTGATCTAGTGATGAGAGAACATTGAATCAAGAGTTAGATATGACTGATCTGGGATGAATTAAGAAATTTAACCTTAATGGAAGATAAATCTTAAAAATAATCATGGATTTACTTGATCTGAATAATCCAGCATGATCAAAAACTATAAAACAGTATAGATAATGATCTAATGATAAGATCATGAAAAACGAATGGCCTGATGTGGCTAATTTGGGATAGATTGAAATCTATGCCCTTGATTTGGATAAATTGACTTAAGATCTTCTTCATCGGTTGGATCAAGAAAGATCAGATCATATGATGAGATGTATTAATGATCTAGTGATGATATCACATTAAGAGAATGTGATAGATCTGAATAAAAAGAAAGATCGAGATCTAAACACTTAATGGGATAAAACAATGACTAGAAAGCAAAATATGATCATTTAATCAAAATGAATAAATATGATGTATTCAAATGAACATATGAATTATTAAATTCTATTGTAAATGTTCTTTTATTTTCTTAGTAGATTTAATTGTTAGATTTATTCATTTATACTTTAATTGTTCAGGTTATATAAATTACATGAAAAATATAATTAAATAAAAATAGATATTGATAAACATTTACAATGAATATGGACATAGACTTAATGATAGTAAGAGCTATAGCTAGTAGGAAAATATAAGGAATATCATTTCCTTGGCCCAAATTAGGAGAATAATAAACCTCATGAATGACATTTTAAATGTTCATGGATTTAATTAAAATCAAATAGCAAGAGTACCTAAGGTTTAATGCTCATAGAAACCTTATAAAGGTTGGGTTAAGGTCACCCTAGTAAATGTTAAACATGGTGGTTAAAGGGGTTCTCTAATAGAGCTTTACTCTTTCCTGACCTTCTGACTACGTTTGTGAGGTCTAAACACCTCCTTATATGAGGATTGAATTAACTACTCTGTTAGTAGCTTTTAAGTGGTAAGCCTTAGTCAATTCTAAAATAAGGAGTTGTCTAGAATTAGGAGTGCATAAATTATCTTCAATCAGTAAGACATTAACTGGTTGAATAATAATAAGATCATAAAAGGATAGTAAACTATCTAATAATAATAAAATTAGTAATTAAGATAATCAAAGACCAAACAAGATCCATAAGGAGATCTTGAATGATCAAGAATAATGAGAATCATAATACTGTATATATGTTTTGAAGTAGTATAAATATTATATTCAAATGTTGATAAATAGATTAGACCTTTGATCAATATGATCCAAGGAACAAGATCCAAATCATCCTATGTAAGGATTATCAAAAGAATAATTAGGAAGTACAAATGAGTTGATGAATGATTGTATACATATGATTTGATAGATACATGAAGGATATGATGATCAAGATTGATGAGAAGATGGATGGTTGAAAGTAACGGTAAATGGGCCTTAAAGATATATTCAATATATAAGATACATGTATTTTACACATGATCTTATCCTAAGAAATGAGTTTTGATTATAATTGCCTTGGAATTGTTATGAATCAACAAATGATGTTGAAATGAATACAAAGGGGTTAATTAAGTAATTATGAAATTACTTAAGACAACAAATGATGTTGAAATGAATACAAAGAGATTGATTAAGTAATTATGAAATTACTTAATAGGTAGAATAGAAAGATTTGAACTATATAAGTCAAACCCCCAAATCTTAAGAAGTTATAGGCATATCATATAATAACCAGACACATAGTCTATAAGTATCAAAATGCTATTTTCCATACAAGCATGGAGGCTTGTGATTTTGTTTTTAGATAAACTTATGCTTGGGGATGCCAATGCTAGGAGAGTTGTGAGGGTTTGGCTACCCGCTCTCAGAAACTGATTATAATGATGATACCATGCCCAAAGAGAGGCAAAACATTGGGTGGGGCAATTATGGGAAGGCCACCACTGTGACAACCATGATTCCCCCATACGAACATGGATATATATTTTCCACTGTGATATCAGTAGAGTATTATGCAATTATCTAGCCAAGCTGTACAAATTGAGACTGCAAGCATGATAGTCCTTTGATATTTTGCATATGATGCAATTGATTATGGTATGATGAGATGCCTATGTTATGGGATGATGAGATGCCTTATGTTATGGTATTATGAGATGCCCTGTAAAAGTTATTACCAATGCTGTATTGGAGGATGATTTCCAGTACGGTATGAATATATATTAACACCAAGTGTTAATATTGAAATTAGTTTGGAAATGAGATATTATTGATGATATTGACTATATTCATGATTTTCAGTGGTTTTGTTTATATGTAATATATACATATAATTCATATGATAAGTGAAGGATAAAATGGTTATCTAATTATATAAATTAATTTATATCATGGATATATTAAATATATTTCTTAAATCCTCTACTAAGCATAACTTGTTGAGATATTGTAAATGTTTGAATGTTTACAATATCTCAGATACAATTAAGAAAGATTGAAAGCTCAAGACATGAGGATAATCATCATCGAACTACTACTCAGGATATTTACTTTGAAGAAGATTGTATTGATTTTTTTTGTAATTTGGATTGTAATATTTGGACAAGGTATGTAATGACTACCTGGGCTGTGTATGTGAACCACTAGATCGATCTTGATTTTAATAAAAGTATTTCTATTGATATTAAATAGAAATTTTATTTTATACAAAAATCTAAATATGATAAGTAATTTGAGGTGGCACCTAGGTTTTTGACAATTCAATTTCAAAGAAAATATGTTTTTGTTGTTTGTATTTTTAAAGAATTTCAAATTCAGGGACCTACCTTTGCAAATAATTATGAAAATGTGTTTTCAAAACTCAGGTCATCATAGAGAGAAGGTAAGTTGTTACTTCTTAGGTTAACTTGACTTTAAGTTTCATGTCCCTCCTTAGTTGATTATGAACTTGCTTTTTAATTTTACAAAGATAAGAGTAAGTTCTTTTTTATTTATTATTGTCTAATTTTTTTCATATTGCTTTTTTGTAGGGTTATGGAAATGGGATGAAAGACAACAATGAAAATTGAAAAGGTGTAATATAATCATTAGAGGTTTTGTATTTTGATTTTGCTTTATTTTTCTTAAAAGTGTTCTAAGTTGAATTGTTCAACTAATAGAAGATGATGTTTCAAATGGTTAGTATCTTGCCCATTTTTAGAAGTTCTGATTTTAGAGGATTATTTATTTGATTTTACTTTCTTTTCTTATGCATTTGCATCATTTTAAAATGTTTAAGACAATTGTTTTTATGGCTACTCCAAACATGGGGAATGGTTATGATACATGTACTCCTACAAAAGTTTGATCTAATGCAAATGATTATGATCTATACTAATTTCATTGATCGTGGAGACCTATATGCAATTCACATTTTTCTTTTTCAATATTTTCTATAAAAACCATATAATTTTTATTCTTCTTCTTCTTCTTCTCTCTCTCTCTCTCTCTCTCTCTCTCTCTCTCTCTCTCTCTCTCTCTCTCTCTCTCTCTCTCTCTCTCTCTCTCTCTCTCTCTTCCCCAAGTGGGTTTGCCTCCTTACCAGCTATGGTCTAATTAACTCCATTTCACTAGCAAATGACTAGAATTGAACTACTGGTTCCAACTAGAGGACCATAACCTATATATGACTTTACCTTTGTTGTGAGCATTGATGTACAAATTCTCAAGTTATGCTTATTTATGTCAACTACAACTTTTTTCTAAGTCGTCTAGTTGCCCCCCTTGTCATAGTAGTAGTTGATAGTAAGTTTAAGCCCATAATTCTCTTCATCTTCTTTACTTTTTTTTCTTAAAGAAATATAGAGTCCTCAAGAAATGCAAGCTGCTTTCCTCTTTTCTTAGACAGCATTTTTTCGAGATCTTAGCCATTCATCTTGTTCGTTATATAAAAATTAAGTAACTAGATAGATCTAACGACCTTGAAAAGATAAGTAAATATGGATCGTCACTTGATAAATGAACGGATTAGATAGCCACTAGCCATCAAGTGTTAGGAAATTTGGGGTTCATAAATTTGGGTAGTACCATTACCAGCTTAAACGTTTGTTCCATGGAGGGTTCTGGCGCAATAGCTCCCTCCCCATGCCTGTCTCTCCCTCCAAATTCCCAATTCAAATCTGACCAAGGGTCCACTCCCATCACCACTCCATCCTCATTCGATCAATGCAACCGTGTAATCCTACGCCCATCAAAACCAATAATGCCAACAACAACTTCCACTCTCTCTCTCTCTCTCTCTCTCTCTCTCTCTCTCTCTCTCTCTCTCTCTCTCTCTCTTAATAAGAAATAAACGCATTCACGAAGCTCGTCTGCTCTCGAATCCTGCCAAAAAAGCCCAATACCCTCGTCTGTAATACTCATCAAAGGACATGTGGAAGGGGATTCAAGCCGACAATTACACTTTCTCCAGTGTTGAAAGCGTCTGCAAACTTATCATCTTCTGCATTTGGGGGCTTCAACTCATTCCATGATTGTAAAATCTGGATTTGGATCCAATCTCTATGTTGAGAATTCTGTCGTTCATGTATGCCGTGAACGCTCTTGTATAGATCAAGCACGTCAATTGCTTGTGCGAGATTTGGTTTCATGGACGGCAATTATTTCTAGGTATGCTAAGTGGGGGAACAGGGAAAATGCCAAACTGATTTTTGAGAAAATACCGGAGTGGATTACGGTGTCTTGAGGGGCGATTATATCTGGGTTCGAGCAGAATGACTGTCCGGATGAAGCTCTGGTTTTTACTTCGGGAGATGCAAATAGATGGCATCTGGCCGAGTGAAGTTTCGATTGTTAGTGCACTTTGTGTAAAATTTCTAATGTTATTCACACTCTCTCAATTCATCTTCTACGTGTGTATATATATACAATTTGTAGAAAGAAAAGTCAATAATTTATAATGAGTTAAGGCGTGATTATAGGATGATAGTTAATATCCGGCTATTGACTGTGAAAAGCCGTAAGAGCCGATGATTATGGATCTAACTGTACCGATGATTGTGGATCTAGCCGTAATCGCCTTATGATTATGGATTTGATTTCTTCAAACTCCTCCTTAAGTTTGGAATATATGTTGATAATTCCTCACTTGTTGATTAAAGTTGAGAATTGTAAAAACTTTAGGGTTTTGTAAAGATGTCAGTTGGTTGATGAGATGTATGTATATGGATTGGCTTCACTACTCCATCTTGAATTTTTTCTCGTACCAGGTGACAATCAATCTCAATATATTTTGTTCATTCATGAAAGACATGGTTTGAAGCGATATGGAGTGCTGCTTGGTTGTCACAGTACATATTGGTAGGATGAGGATGATTAATGCCCAAGTCTTGTATAATATACGTCAACAAAACATTCTCACAATAAGTGGTACCCATGGATCGATATTCTACTTCCGTACTTGATCGCAATAGTTTGCTTTTTAGTTTTCCAAGAAATTGGTGAATTTTCAAGAAATATGTAGTGTCTAGTAATAGAACGTCGGGTACTACGACATCTAGCCCAACCTGCATCGCAAAAAGCATTTAATTGAATTTGACTATTTGAAGAGAAAAGAATGCCCTGCCATGGTGCATGTTTAATATATCGTAAGATGCGATGAGCTGCTTCTAAATGAGAAACTCGTGGCTTATCCATGAATTGGCTTAAGATGCTCACTGCATATGTTATATCCGGTTTGTGATGGTCAAATAAATTAGCCGTCCAACAAGCCTTCGATATGAAGAAGGATCACTTATGTATTCACCTTTAAATCTGCTGAGAGACAAGTTTTGTTCCATAGGGAATGGAACTAGTTTAGTACCTAGGTATCTTGTATCTTCTAGGATTTCAAGAGCATACTTTCGTTGTGAAAGGGTAATGCCTTTATTGGATCGAGCAACTTCCATGCCTAGAAAGTATTTTAATTGTCTAAGATCCTTCAATTTAAAACAAGCCTTGAGAAATAACTTGGTATCTTCAATATCTTGAAGGCTTTTCTTGCTAAGATGACATGATCAACATAAATGAGAAGGGTGGTGATTTTACCATCATGGAATTGGACAAATAATGAATAGTCATCTTTTGATTATTAGTAGCCAGCGTGCTTAAGAGCAGTTAATAATTTTACAAACCATTGGCGAGAAGCTTGTTTGAGACCGTAAAGGAATTTGTAGAGTTTGCAAACACGTGTCTCCCCCGTTCGTCCGAGACCAAGAGGTAAAGATATGTAAACTTCTTCATTAAGGTCACCATCTAGGAAAGTATTATTGACATCAAGTTGATGGACGTGCCAATTTTGGTTGGATGCAATAGCAAGGAGAAGGTGAATAGTTACAAGTTTGGCAACTGGAGCAAAAGCCTCATGATAATCGAGTCCTTTGTTTTAATTGTATCCTTTTGCAACCAAGTGGGCCTTGTACCTTTCGACAATTCCATCCAATTTGAATTTGATTTTGTATACCCATTTACATCCAATGGGTCTTTTGCTAGGAGGTAAAGGTTGAAGCAACCATGTCTTATTTGCTTCGAGAGCAGCGAGTTCGTGTTGCATGTCAAGACCCCATTTTGGGTCTCGAGCTGCCTGTGTAAAAGTCTGTGGTTCCTTCTCAACTAAAAGAGAAACAATGAAAGCACAATGCTTTGATGATAATCTCTCATAGGAAAGCACATCAGATAATGGATAAGTAGTGTTTACCAAATTTGGGGCATGTCAATCAAGAAGATAAATTTGAAGGGTTTTGTAAAGGAGACAATAGAGAGGCTGATGAAACTAGAGAAATATTTGAGGAAGAATTTTCAATGTTGTAAAGATGGATTATTTGATGAGGGAGATTCATTGTCAGAATCGTCATCATAAATTGATGATTGAGTATAAGGAAGTACTAGAGTATTTTGGGATGAAGATGGATAAGGAAAAATTGTTTCGTGAAAATCAACATCTCGTGAGACAAAAATTTTGTTTTGTGATAGGTTGTAAAGCCGATAACCTTTCTAACCATATGGATATTCATGAAAGATGCATCTTATGGCGCTAGCATCAAATTTTGAAGGGCGATAGTGATATGTTGAAGCAAAACATAAGCATCCAAAAACTCATAAATGATCATATGTTGGTAGTTTCTGAAAAAGTGCCTCAAAGGGAGTTTTGTTTTTGAGGATTGGAGTAAGTGTTTGATTGATGAGATATGTAGCAGTTAAGATAGCTTCCTCCCAAAAATGTTTAGGCAGGTTAGCTTGAAATAGCAAAGATCGTGCCATATTAAGAAGGTGGTGATGTTTTTGTTCAACCACTCCATTTTGTTGTGGAGTGGAAACACAACTAGTTTAATGTATGATTCCTTTATCAAAATAAAACTTTATCATGACAAATTCAGGACCATTAATAGTCTTAACCTTTAGAGAAAATTGTGTCTCTACGAGATTAACAAATGTGATGATGCATCTTTGGGTGTCAGATTTATGCTGCATTAGATAGACACACGTGCATCAAGTATAATCATCAATAATTGTAAGAAAATATCATGCCCATTGATTGCAAGAATATGATATCCTCCCCATATATCAACATGAATGAGCTCAAAAGGTATGTGAGCATGAATAGAGCTCAATGAAAAAGGAAAGCAAGTTTGTTTAGCTAATGGACATATTAAACAATCAGAACTGTTATAGGAATGTTTGCTTGTGACAAAAGGGAAAAGTATATGAAGAATCTTATTTGAAAGATGACTAAGACGTTGGTGCCAAAGATGTGAAGGGTAAGGTACCGTGGTGATGGCTAAGCTGCATGAAGTTCTTTGTGGAGTATCAAGATAGTATAGTCCTCATTCAATTCCCGTCCCAATCATCTTCCCCGGTTGATGGTCCTATAGTAGTCAAGCATTAGCAATAAACGGGGCAATATAATGGGAGCTATGAACAAGCTTGCTAATGGAGATTAAATTTAGTTGAAAAGATGGAACACAAAGCACATCATGTAATGTGAAACCATCAAAGAAAATGTTGCATGTATGTGTGATAGTAGTCATTATTCCATTGGGCAGTTGCACCTTTCAATTGATGACTTGAAAATTTTCAGTCAAGAAGTCAGGAGAGCAAACCATGTGATCAGTTGCTCCTGTGTCAAGAATCTAACACATTTTTTTGTAAGAAATAGAAGCACACAAAAATGTACCTAAGAGATCACTTATGGTAGATGTATTATGTACATGATTGGCCATGGAATTCTGCTTGTGACCATTAAGAATTTCAGTCAAACCTTGATACTGTTCTATTGTGAGGGTGAAGGAATTCTGAGTTGACGTACTGCCGTTAGCATAATTGGCTTTAGAGCTAGAATTTTTATGCTCTATTTGATCAGATTTTCCATTAGTAGAATATTTCCTATGTAACTTACGATAAGCATCAATGGTGTGACCTTTGGAGTCACAATAATTACACTTAAGATATGATCGGCATGTTATTGAGGTATGACCCATTCTATCACAGGTTCCACACTTCAAGTTAGAAAATTTAAGTGTGGAATTCTTACGAAAATTTCCTAGTTTACTTTGCATGGTGAATGTTGAAATCTCCATCAATGAAGTACTTGATTTGGATATTGTTCACTACTTTTCATCCTGGAGGATAAGTGAGTAAGCCTTGTTGATTATAGGAAGTGGTTCTATAAGTAGGATTTGTCTTTTGATCACAACATAATCCTCATTTAGACCCATGGGATAAAACGTCCTTTATAGCACCACAAGTGCATGTTGGAATTGGATATAATGCTTCGCGTTCATCCCAGAATCCCTTTAGATTAGTATAATAATTGCCAATAGTCATGTTGTTTTGCCTACAATCATGAATGGTTTCTTCAACATGAAAGAGGTGAACACTGTTGGTTTATGAAAAACACTCCTTCAAATAAGACTAGATATCATGAGCATTTTCATTATATATTATACTTGCTCCTATCTCATGTGAGATAGAATTGAAAAGCTATGCTTTTATAAGATTGTTGTAACGTTTCCATTGTTGAAACTCTGTGGTGGATGTTACTAGTGGTTGTTGAATAGTACCAATAACAAAACCTTCCTTGTTCTTAATACTCAGGGCCATGAGCATGACATAACTTCAAGTACCATAGTTGTCTCCACTTAATGGTTGTGTAACAGGGACAAGTCTAGGTTGATCAGAATAATGAATGAAAAAGGGTCATTTCAGATTATCATACATGTTGGTCTCAATCGTGACTATAATTTGAGATTCTCTTTCTGCCATTGGTGTAACTGAGGTGGATTTTTTTTTTTTTGTGCCGACTATGCGTTGATCTCAAAAGATGTGTTCTCGTTGGAAGGAGAACAAGGGGGCTTCCGAGAGGCAGAAATGAGGGTGGTTCAAATGGACTTTTAAAGAGTTTTCTCCTCTCAACGAAGCCAGTCTCAAATCCCTCAAAGAATACCTTCGGGGAAAAACTTATATTTCTGGAGATGGAATCACCAGAGATAATATCAAGATTTTTACTGCTGTTTTAGAGAAGCCAAGTGAAAAACTTTCCAATGTGGGTATGTACTATGGAACTGTTGCTTCTATCCTCAATGTAAGGTTCCCTAGTGAAGTTGTTGGAGTGAGATTTGGTGGCCAAGTGGCTTCCGTTGCAGCTGCCCCAGCTGAGGATGCTTTAAAGAGTACCCCAGAGGGAGACTGTAATATCCACTATTTTAAAAATTCCAATATATATATATATATATATATAAATTGTGAATTTTGAAAATATTGAGGAATTGTGAAATGGAGAATTTTAGAGATTTAATCACGAGTTAAAATCTCAATAATTGGAATATACTCGAAAAATGGGATCCAACGCCACTAAGAACACTAAAATCGGAGATCGGAGTAAAAATGGCTAATTATTTTAAGTTTTGGATTTAATGAAATGACAGAAGAGTAAAATGATAATTTCACGTGGGTCCCACAAACTGGGCACGGAAAACCATAGATGAGGCTTTAAAAGGCCATCTCATTCAATACAGCCATAACTCCCTCCCCCCTTCTCTCGTTTCTTCCCCACCATGACCGGCCACCGGAAGGAGTCTTCCTGGCGACGACCCACGATTGGAGGGTTGGAACCGCGTGCGCATTGGTGATGTAACGACCAAGGTAAGCCATCCCTGTTTTTCCCCGTTCTCATTCCTTATTTAGCACTGGAAAATGACGCGAACTGCCATTTTCGGTGAGTTTAGGCGTTACTGTTGCCTTGGAAAAAAGTCAATGTAACGGTGTCAGATGAGGACTGTTCATCTTGAACGTACCAATGCAAGAAACACGCGCATAAAATCTCAAGGAGATCGGACGGCTAGAGACGTCGAAAAAACCCCAAAAACAGTATGATGAGAGCTTTAAAAAACGCAATGAAAATCGTGAAAAAAAAGATAGATTTAGGATGGATTTGTGAAAATGGAGGGTGCAAATGAAATGTACGCAAAAAAAGTGGACACATATGTGTAAAAATCGCAAGAAACAGAGCACCTGGGGTTGCCTCACGACAGCGATCCAGTCCGGTCGTCGTTCCTGGCAACGGCGACCCGCACCGGGCTGAGGACGCCCGCACCAGACGCACAGTGCAACTGGCAGGCCATGTGGCACAGCGGACGCAAGCACGTAGGAGACACGTGGCGCATCACACTCGCACCACGCAGAAAGAAAATGAGCGGATGTGGGAGCGCCACGCGTAGGGGACGTGGTGCTACTCGGCGCAAGGGACGTGGTGCCACGCGGTGCCGCAAGAATGCGCCACACGTGCTGTTTACCCCCACGCGCAGAGCTCGTCTATAGGCGCGCAAGCCAACGCAAGCCACGCATGTGCGGACGACACACACCGCACATGCGGCAGGCCCATTTTCTTGATTTTTGGTATTTTTGACCATTTATTCATTAAAAATGTGATTTAGGAGCTACAGAAGTCCAAATCGCAATTCGAAAAAGGCGTTGTGATGGTCTCAACAAGGCGGACCTAGATTTAAGACAAAAATCTGGTTTGGAGCTGCTTTTTAATAGCCAAACTACTAAGCACTATTCAATTATTTAGATTAAGCCGATTAATAGATGATCATGCTTTAGATTTTGGTTATATGCTTTAACCATGACATGATTTATGGCATGACAGGTATATCAGGGCATACACCTTGATATCGTTTACGCGTTTGTTTAAGATATTGCGATACTGAGGTAGGTGATTTCATTCCCATTTTTTCATGATTCTCAAATGATGACTTGGTGATTTGAATTTTGAGGCATATGATTTGTGTATTACCATATGCATGAGATTAATTTCAGCATGTAGTTCCGTATGTACGTGCTATCTTTCGGGTGATTATTGCATGCACTGTTTCTGATATATTTCATGATATTCACTTGATTATTGGTATTTTTGACATGTGGGAGTCACTCTGTCTTGATGTTTGAGACTATTGCTCCTGTGGTAGGATGCATTTCTTCACCCCATGAGTGCCAAGTGACTGAGTGCCTGTGAGAGTGAAAGGGTGAAAGCCAACATGCAATGCGACTTTTCTTGAGTGCCTGAGTGCCGTAAGGGTACAAGGGTGAAAGTGAAAGTGAAAGTGGAACACGTCGTTTTCGTAAGTGCCCGAGTACTTGTGAGGGTGCAAGGGTGAAAGTGGCTGGTACAGATAACTGACCCCACATTGTCGTGAGTGTACTTGAGACACTCATAGGGCTTGACTGTGTATGATGTTCGATACTTTTGACATGCATTCATGTGTTTCTAGATTTTCTTGGATTGTGCATGTCCTGATATCATGATTGATGATACCTCATTTATTTCATGGACTTGTATGTCCTTCATCAGGTAATTTAAGGCTTTATACATATGTTTGATCATCTTACGATCTTTATGCCTTGCGCCATATGATTTGTTTTTATTGAGTTTACTTTGAATGTATATTACCTACACAAGCATAGCTTGCTGAGGCATTGCTTTGATTACAATGCCTCAGATATAGAGAGTGACAACAAGTTGACGCGGTGACAGAACAGGTAAAAGTGATGACAATTTTCCAGTGAAGCACAAATGATGGTCATAGATGACAAGGTATGTTCAAGACCTCACTTCAGGTTTTGAGTATGGGCTGTACTTTAATTAAAATTGCAATGTGACCTAGATGTAAGAATAAGAATTTATGTTGGATGTGATGGCTGTATGGAGAGACCCTGAGTGTTTTATCATGACTATATTTTTTTATCCATTGTTGGAGTATATTTTATTGTAAATAGTAATTGATTATGTGGTTGGGTGTGGAGACTGAGTCTCTCATATGTCTGGTCTTACGTCATGTTATTCGGTTATCTGGTATTGCATTAATCATATGCAATAGTCTAAAATACAAAGGAGTATGACTCCCCGGACTTTGAAAAGAAATGCTTTTATTTAAGTTTTTATTTTTGGTCACTTTAGAAATCAAAGTTTTTAAAATAGGGATCCCAACTATTATTGTAATTATTATATTGTGTAGAAAAATCTGGGGCGTCACAGAGACGATGATGACCTAGATCTGTTTGGTGATGAGACAAAGGAGAAAAAGAAGGCAGCAGAGGAGTGGAAGGCAGCTGTCAAATCATCTTCAAAAAAAGAAAGAACACAGAAATTCCCTTGTTTCGAGTGGTAAGCGGTTTCGCAAGAGATCGGGAGAGTGTAGTCAGCGGCAAAGTGGATATGGTCACCGATTCTGAGGATTTGGTCGAGATCGTTGTAGATTGGAAACTTGGTCAGCGGCAATCTGAGCCAACAGCCGAAGATCGATAGGATCGTAGCTAAAAAATAGGGGAATCAAGGTGGTTGAGCCAAATTACGCAGGAAATTAATCCAAATCCGTCATCGACAAGGAATTTCAAGAACTTTGATTTGTGTTCCCGACTACGCTAAAGGTTTCGGCTTTCAATACTGTCTATCATTGCTGAAGAGGTCTGGAGCATGGTTTGAAGACCATTGGGTGGAGAGAGGATCCACTCTGGAAGAACTCTCGAAAAAAATCTTTGTCCAAGAAGCTGAAGTGGGTAAGGGAAACAATGAAGAGGTGTTTCCTATTGCAAATGCAATTGCTGCACAAGGCTGGAGCCAAAACACCCAAATGGATAAAGCAACCTCCAGAAATCACTAGTTCCTACTGCAGCATTTGAGATAAGATCAGATCAGGTGATGGGTTGGTTTGGGATGGTGGCGAATCACTGTGCCGAGTGTTTGACAGAATATCTGAGAGAAGATCTCTGTAGGTATTGTTGCTTTGGAAGTGATGAGGTTTTAAAAAAAATGAAGGCCGTTGAGATTAGCTGGTCTGTGGATGATGGGGTTCACAGGAAAGGTAGGAAAATCCTGAAAAGGAGGTGCTGAACCAGAATGAAAAAGTGGACTGGATGGTGGATCTTCACCGAAGTTGAGGTGCTGGACTAGAATGAAAGTCCTTGCTCTGATACCATATAAAATATCTATTGTTCTTCACACTCTTTCAATTCATCTTCTACGTATATATATACAATTTGTAGAAAGAAAAGTCAATGATTTACAATGAGTTAGGGCCTGATTGTAGGATGATAGTCAATATCCGGCTATTGACTATGGATAGCCATAAGAGCCAATGATTGTGGATCTAGCAGTAATTGCCCTATGATTATGGATCTCATTTCTTAACACTTTCTTCTTGGGCAAAACTGGGTCTTAGAAGCTCCTCTGTCTGGGTTCATGGGTTTGTAATTAGGCATGGTCTCGAGTTGACTGTGTTTATCGGGACATCACTTGTAGATATGTCCGTTGGTGGAGAATGCTTTTCGTCTGTTTAATTTGTTGCCTGAAAAAATTTGGCATCTTGGAATTCTATAATTGAGGGGCTTGCTATGAATGGAAGTATTGAGAGAGCGCTGTTGATGTTTCTAGGGATGGAGAAGGCTGGAGTGGGGCCTAATTCAGTAACTTTGTCCTGTGTTAAAGTGCTTGTCGGCATGGAGGCTTTGTCAATTGAGGCCATTATCATTCAGAGTATATGCCGAAAGTATGAGATTATGCTGAACATAGATCATTATGGGTGCTTGGTTGATCTCCTTGGAAGAGCATGTTATGCGGATGAGGCGTATGAACTGATAAAATCTATGCCAATGGAGCCTAATGACATTGTATGGGGAGCTCTGTTAGGGGCATGTAAGATTCATGGAAATCTTGAATTAGGGGAACACGTGCTTGGGCAACTTGTCAAGATTGGGTTACAGGACAGAGGGAACTATGTGCTTCTTTCCAACATGTATGCCATGCTTAGTGGGAGGATGTGGAGAGGGTGAGAGCTGTAACGATGGATGTAGTTGTTGAGGAAACTCGAGGTTTTAGCTCCATTAAAGTGGATAGTGTCATTCATGAGTTCTATGCTGGGGACCGCTCCCATTTTAGGATTCCTGGAATTTATCGAAAGCTTTCAGAATTACATTTTAAAGTGGGAGCACTAGGATACGACCCCAGCTCAGGGACGCCAGTGTATTTTATGTAAGAAACCTTTTGTGATAAAGGAACTAGTAAGATTACATTTTTTTTTTGTTCAGTTTGCTGAACTCGAAGCTCAACTTGCAACTCTAGTTGACTAGAAATGCTGGATTTGATTATTTTCTTATCAGACGAGACTGCTGATACGGATTGATGCTTGATTTCATGGCTTGAGATAAGAGTCTGGCCACGTTACTAACAACCACTGTCAACTTGGAACACCATTGTAGTTATTAGGTTGTAATCTTGTTAGATAGTTCAGCCTAGGGTGAGTTATGGTAGAGAATGGAGAACAAGAATGACTAGGATTTTGATTTCTCATGAGCAGTTCAAATTGACCTATCTGCAAGATCTGCAAGTATGAAGCCTCAGGTGGCCTGCTATACACGATGTCAAGACAATTATCACAGGTCATGATCAATTTCACAGCTCAATGAGAGATGCAGTTATCCAGAAAAGTAGAGGTTCTAGCTCCACTGAAGTGGATAGTGTCATTCCATTTGCTGGGGATGGATCTCTTCCTAGGATTACTGAAGTTTATGAAAAGCTCTCAGAGCTACATTGTGAGATGGAAGCACTAGATCCACCTCCAGTTTAGGCGCACCATTGTATACTATGTAAAGCTTTTGTGGTGGAGGAATTAGTATGATAATATGATCACTTTTTGTGTGAATCAATTTCCTGAAAGTCAAAGTTCAGTTGGCTAGAAATGCAGGATTTCGTTATTATTCTTTTTGTCAGACAAGAATGGCGATAGCCATTAATTTTTTGTCTCATGGCTTGAGATGGAGGTGGACGGGTTACTAATAATTGTCGTCAACTTAGATCACCCATATGGGTTGTGCACAGTAGTTTGGCATAGACTGAATTACAGCTGAAGAACAAGGGACAATGGAAAACTCTGAAAAGTGGTGAATTGACATCTGAGAGGGTTTAACAAAGAATAACTGGAATTCTTCGATAATAGTTCAATCTGACCGACCTGTTTGAAAGGCCTTCAAGATTGCAGGCAGAAAAATGTGCCTACTTTATGCAAAGCCTGAAACAACTGTCACAGGTGAATTTGGCAGGATGGCAGTACAGTGAAGACTGGATTATTGGAATTAATAAACTGTATACATCTGTCGTAGATAAAACATTTTAGCATTTCTCTTAAGTCCCAGTGGGCAAAGTTGATATTATCCGGTTTATTGGATTATGCTGGTTTATTGGCATCCTTAACCTTTAGAAAACTTTTGAGATTGCTCAAAGTGGTTGGGTGATGGAACTTTCAGGAAAGCCCTTTTTAATTCCTGAATGTCAAATCTTGAGGAACTCATTGACACCGGCTGCTATGGGAATGACGAGCCATGGATAACCTTATCCATGACTCTGATCATATTTCTTGTCATTGGTGCCTAAGACATCGACAAATTTATTAAACAATACATAAAATAGCTGTAAAAGTTATTATTTCTTTTTGATGTCGCACAACCAACTTGGATAAGGTTCTTGATTAGTTGTTATTCTTACATAATCTTATCTATGTTTTTGGTTGCATATAGTAGTGAAAAACATCACTACCCATGGAGGATTTTCTGAGGGATTGTTATTCTCATTCCAAACAGCCCATTGTTATAACTATTATTATTATTTGGTAGGCAAGCAAATTTGTATGTGCAATACTAAATGAGGGAGCGACTTGAACCTTTAACCTTGCACAAGAAAACCCCTTCTTAGGCCACTGCAGTAGAAGTAATGTTATACTCTTGTTTGTTCTTTGATATCAATGCACTCATCAGCCCACAGCAGCTGGTGAATTGTACATTCGAGGTTTGAATTTCTAATGGAGATGAACAGAACCGAAGACCATTTGCTCCGTGATTAGCTGCCTAATGGGTGCTGTTATTTCGAAAGATCCTAGCAGACCAATTCCTCCATCTCTTGTTTGTTATTTTGCTTGTGCATATCCTTTGTCAAGATCACTTACTATGAGTATTTTTTAATATATATATTGTGGAGCAAAAATTTCAACAAGGAGTAGCATGAATAAAGTAGAGGTAACATTTAATTGGTCAAGGAAAAGTTTCTAAGTGCCATTTCTTTTACCTTTTCTCAACTAATCAAATGTCACATGTTCCTTACACTTGCATGAAATAGCTGAAATTAATAGTTAGAAACTTTTTTCTGACAAATCAAATGTCACTTATACTTTACACTTGTAATTTCTTGTTAAAATTATGGCTTATATATATGAGCAATGGTAATTTCAGTTGTTTCATGTAAATGCAAAGAGCAGGTGATATTTGATTGGCCAAGAAAAAGAAGAAAACAAAAATAGTAAGATAGTTAAAAACTTTTCTCCTCACTTGCACTTTACACCTGCAGCTGTTTGCTAATGTTTCATGCAGGTGCAAGGAGCAGATAAAATTTAATTGACTTGAAAAAAGTAAAAACACAGAAAAATGTGAGAAAAAATGACAGTTGGAAACTTTTTTCCAGCCAATTATATATCACACGCACTTCACACCTGCAACTCCTTCCTGAAATCAGGCAATCATGGCCATTTATACATGCGTGAGTTTTATATCAACAACTTGTAACTTTCTAAACCGTCCCTTCTAGTTCCAACAAGAATAATTACCTAATAGAGCGGATCTTTCAGCCATGGGTTACCTAGGATTGGAGCCGGTAAATAATGCAATCCTTAGCCACCGGTGCCTTCGCCTGGCTTTTCATTGGCGTGACTATAGATAAGATCTCGATTTTGTTTACATGCGTCCATTTCTGTGTGCCGTCTACATCTCGTCTTCCTATTATTTATTGGCCGCCTAAAGGATGTGGTCTTTGTCTTGTCATGAAGCAGATAACAACATCCTTGGGCTCATGAGTCATGTTATTATTCGAAGATTCCTAGTATTATTTTAACCGATCCAACTTTCTCTTGTCGGAATCTGATTCTTACTCGTCTGACTATATTCTGAATCTTCCCGTATAAAGCTCGCTTTTCCAACACGGATTGCTGGTGCAAATCTCCATTAATCGATGGGCAAGACCGCACACATATTCCCAATCAATCATTCATTCACTCGGTTGTGGGTAGAGAATAACAGGGCGACAATACACCGACTTTCACTGTATAAATGCATATTTGATTAATTAAGATAATTTCAATTAGTGAATACCTTAAAAGAATTGTCTAGCGGGGAGCGGCTTGTAAAATCACTAGCGTTGAACTTATGAATCATAAAATCGAGTGTCAAATAAAGTGATTGGAAGTGGGCCACCCATCATGTGGACCCAAAAAGGGTTACTCATTTTAAAGTTTCTCACTGCCGAATAGCAATTCAATGGCTAAGATACGTCGTCGTGAAATACCGGCAAGTATCAATAATTTGCGACAGGTACCAAGTGGACCCCACCTAACACGGTTCGTGGACAACAAGGCGAGCTGGCACACAACGCTACCACAAGAGGAGCAGAAGGGTTAGGCTGGCTGAGAATCCACCACAAACGCAGGGCCCACCACGCGAGATCCGGAGAGGGGCAATTCCGTAAGCATCGTCCTCGGACGCCTTTCAAAGGCGCGTCTTTCTCCGCCGTCCTCTGGGGAGAAGACCACGCAAACCACTCCATCTTCGGCTCCGACCACCAAAACCCGAAATGGAAGCTACCGATCCGCCACAGACACGAACGCCGATACATGGCCTGCCACAAGACACCCTCCACAACATCTTCTCTTATCTCTCCCTGCGCGAAATCGTCGTCTGCCGATCCGTCTGCAAATTCTTCAACCAAGCTATAAACTCGCCCTCTTTCCTCTCCGTTCTCTCTCTCCTCCCTCCTCTCTCACTCATCGCTCTCCGCCCTCGCCACGCGTCGTTCCATCAGTCCCTCCATGCATACGACGCTGAAATCAATCAATGGCTCAGATTGTCTCTCGACTTCCTCCCCTTCCGATCAACCTCGCCGGTGGCTTCCTCTCCGGGCCTACTTTACCTCTGGGCTGGAGCCCATGACGCCGCCGATCCAAACAAATCCCTCGTTCTTTGCAACCCAATTAGTCGCCGATTCCGAGTTCTTCCCCCGTTGGGATCTGCGTGGTGCCGCCACGGAACCGTTTTACCTAGTCCCGTGGGTC
Source organism: Warburgia ugandensis (assembly GCA_035236585.1). Taxonomy (NCBI): domain Eukaryota; kingdom Viridiplantae; phylum Streptophyta; class Magnoliopsida; order Canellales; family Canellaceae; genus Warburgia; species Warburgia ugandensis. The sequence goes on from CP141126.1 coordinate 10,024,089, forward strand.
AGGTTTTAGTCCTCAGTGAACTCGCAGTGCTCTATTTTGCTGGTTCTGGTTGTTGGCAGAAATTTTCTTCCAATCTCTCTTCAAAACCCAGAAGTCCGATTCTGGTTTCGGACTCTGTTTTTGCACTCTGCGATGTCGGATCTCCGTGGCGAAGCCAGTGGAAGCTCTTCTGCTGTAAGTTCTCTGAATTTGGGACTTCACAGGGGTGGAATCGGCTGGAAAAACACGAGTGGGGGGATGTTTTTGATATTTTGAAGCGGCCGAGATTGATTAGGGGAATTGGAAATCAGATTCTGATGGTTGGAGGGTTGAAATCATCGTTTTCGTTGAATGCTACATGTTCAACGATTTTGATATTGAGGTTGGATTTGGACACATTGGAGTGGGATGAAGCGGGGAGAATGCCGCAGGAGATGTTTAGGAGTTTTCAAGAATGTAGTAAGTTTAAGGTGTTTGGGGGAGAGGGAAGGGTTTGTATTTCAGCTAAAAGGGTGGGGAAGTTGACCATGTGGGATTGTTTGGAGAGTGGGAAAGGAGGGTGGAGGTGGATTGAAGGGGTTCCTGGGTGTGGTGAGTGGCTTTGTAGAGGTTTTGCTTTTGAGGCTGGACTTACTGATGTTCCTTGATCAATTCATTGGGTAAGCGGGAGTTTTCTGTTATTTTTCGCCTTTGGAGTTGTGAATTGCCACTGTGATTGGTAGGATTTAAGTTAGTTTAATGGTACTGATGATGAATTTGTTTGAAAAAGCTGATTATTTGGTTGGATTTAATTTGATTTTATTGGCATCATCTTGATTGTGTTTATGATGACGTTATTTCAGCTATTTTTATTGCCCGTCCACTTTGTTTCTCATAATTGTCGGTTTGTCCTTTATATGTTGTAGGTTTTTTGAGTGGTAAATGCATGTGCATTTGGAACTTTGAATAGTTTCATGTTTTGAATGGCCTGAATTTCTCATCCTTTTACTAATATAGTGTTTGTTTGCTATGCTTCCGTAATTACTGGCAAGTTTAGAGGCACTTCATAGAATCCTTGACAAAATCAGGTTGGATTGGACTGTCTGACCATTTCAAGTCGGATAGAAAAGCTATAACCCTCAAATTTCTGCAGTTTCTATATGTTGGATATAGGTCACGGGTCTCCAGAAAGTTTAGAATTGTGAATAATCAAACAATAGCTCCCAACTCTAAGTCATATTTTGCCATCGAAGCCTGCTCGGGAAGGGGATTATCCAATTGCAGGTGGACATTCATGTTGGCCAACCAATGTAATGATTGCAATATGCATTGTTACATCAGGTTGAGGCAGTTTAGTAGAGGTCCTGTGCAAAATGTGAGGACATATACTTTTGAGTTCAACTAGTAAGACAAGCCCCTTCACCTGATCATTTTGAACAGGCATAAGCCCGCGATTGTGTGGCACTTGCTGGTGGAAATGATACCATTTGCTTGATAAATCACCAGTCTGCAGTCTAGTGTATCCAAATCCAGAGTTTTGGGATCTTTCTTGCAAAATTAAGGTTGAAAATGATAAACAGCTGAAATTTTCTAGGAAGGCTAAGTACTCTTGGACAATCACTTGGGACTGGAATCAGTGATTGGGCTTGTGCTGGCTGATGTTGCTGACCAGATCCTTGAACCTAATTAGCAGCTATGAGGCCTGGCCCGTCATTGTTTGGATGGTGCTTATTTCAAGGATTTGTTCATGTATATTTTCATGATTGTATTTGTTTGGCTGGTGCTTTCAGCAAAAAATCATTCATCTATTATTTTCCATTCAGGCACGAAGCAATGTACTGGAGAAAGTCACTAGATACTTGTGATTAGGTCCATGTTTTGTTATGGGTCATCACTTGGTTATGTATGTGGGCTAGATCCCACACAAGTGGAGATCTAATCTGCAAAGAAAGGTGTGAAAGCAATCAACATGTTGGTGCCTTCCTCTTTGCCTTTTGTCAAATGACTGGGATTATTTGTTTCCAGCCTGGTCACCAGATTCAGCTGCCACACCTAACTCGACCTACGGTATAATGGTTTAGACAAAGTGAGAATCATATTCTTGGTCCTGTGCCAGTTTTGTACAGGAGGCAACTTCAGCTGCTTGATTTGTGCTCTGATTATGTTCTCATGCGATCAAATCGTTGGTCAAATGATTTCCAAAGCACATTTATTTTTATTTTTTTGTCAGAAAATCAGCCAGGAGTTCCAATATTATGCCCAAGTTTGATTCAAAATCATATTCTCATCATGTATAAAATGAGCAAGAACTTGCCGTCTCAGAAATAAGAATGTAAGAACACTAATAATTTTAGTTTCTATTTTGTGGGTTAATTGTATCCGATGGCAGTTGAATTAAAATTTATTCTGGGATATGAGGTATTTTGAACATGCTTCAGCGCACAGCAATCAAAAGGAGAAACTAACTTATGCTTTCCAAAGAATGTTTGCTGTTCTATCATATATTTTGTTTTCTTTTCAATGATCACTTATGTCTTGCAAATTCTAAATTCTGCTGTCTGTTTTTGTACTTTATACTGTTAACTGTTCTAAATTGTTATGTATATTTTCTGGATAGGTCCATCAATGAGTGTTCTGTGGTATTCTGACCATATCTCTACCAGAAGGAAAATAAGAAGAATCACTATCATAATGTTTGTCACAGTTCTTCCATGACTCACAGGTAAAAATTATAAAAGCTATTCTTAAACAGAATTCAGGGTTTCAGTTTATGCAGATCCAGTTAGGACTTGGAGTGTATGATTCTTTCTAAATTTTACATCTTGAATCAGTTTTGTCATTGACTTTTTAGGATTCATATCTTTTCATGGGTATTATGGTCCATCTTTTCTGTCATGTCTTGCCATTATGCAACTATGTCACCGTTGTTCAGAACTTAAAATTGTATCTGATATTTCTTTGTCCATGTCCTTGCATGTAACAGCCTAGTTTTTATGCTTGCAATAATTTTTAGAGCTATAATCACTTGAACTAAGGCATTAGCTGTCTGTCTTAGAACCATCTGATGAGAATCCATCTGGCCAGTATTTTGTCTCACACAAAAAAATAGTAGACTCAACAGATATATTTCTCGTTTTGGATGCTGAACTACTGCCTGAGGAGTTGACTGATGTATTTGATCAATAGAGATTAATTGGCATTGTTAGCCATTTATCTTCAGAGCATAAATTGTTGATCATCTGAAGACTGTTACTTGTTTTGAGGTATCTGATGCACTTTGTATTCTGTTGCTTCATATACTGTCCCTGGATGTTTTTTATAACACTATTTTGCTCCCGTAAAAGAGAGTCATGGAAGCTACAGCAGTTTTACATTGTTATTACATTGACCCGGACTCTAAACCAAGTGACATGGCATGCATCATGTTCCTGTACAAAATATTAATGGATTAAAGCAATAGTAAGCTTTTTTATTTAAACAGCTACTACTAACAGTTCTATTTGCTGAAAGGTTGGTACTTTGATTGGTTTGGCCCATTGGTGGTCTGTTGTAGTGGATATCAATAGAGCATTATGCCTCTCATAGTTGGGAAAATTATGGGTATGTTGAGCTTGGTTGAACTGTGCATGTTTTATGCATGAATTTGTTTCAACTTTGAAGCTTGATTTAGATTCACTCTCATTTGGGAAAAACATGCAGTGATCAATTCATCAACTTAGCAGGAAATCTAGTTTCTCTCAGAGAAACATGCAGTGAGTTCATACTGATATCTGCATTATGGTTTTCCTTAATCTAGTTTGCTGTAGTTGCTGCTTTAGATTTTAGCTAGTTGTGCAGGTATGTATAGTCATTCTCATTACTGATTTTGTGGAAAAATATGAAACTAATACTAGATGTCTTTCATATCATCATCAAGAAGATATATGGACAGAGTTCATCTACTTCCTTCAGAATACATTAGCTGGCACTGGCAAACATAAGGCATTGATTCATGCCTTTCCTCTGCTGGGCCTTTCTATAGATGGGCTATGCCCAAAAATCTCTTCTTGTAGGTTGTGACTGCAGTTTTTAGTTAAATCAGGTGCAATACCTTGAAGACAATTATGCAACTACAGTACTGGAGTTTCATGATTGCGCAGGTTACTTGGAGTGAGCTGGTATCTTTTGCAACCTCACAACCATTACTGTCAGTGCATTTTATCTTACTCGGGTACAATAACTTGAAGGTTATTAACTTTTATGCAACTTGACCACTGGTGATAGATGATTTGAATCTATCATGATATCTTGAGACCTTGCATGATATTAGTCAACAATTTCACCATGCTTTGAAGTGCAGTCGTATACAAGGCAGTTATCACTCCATCAAGGATTATCATCCTTTATGGTTCCTTTCTAGAGAACAAAATCAAAAAGTATTGCTGCAAATTTTTCGCCCACCAGCATCTTTGGTGCTAAATGTCTAATAATCTCATGATCGACTCTAAAGTTTTGTAGAATAAGATGGTTATCCATAGTGCTTTTTTGATGTGGAACATTGCTAAGTGTGTGAGTAAATAGTGAATCTGCATCACTAGATATCTATGTATTGATGAACAGGGCTTCTATACAAAGTCATACTAAAGATATCTAAAAGTGTGCTTACCTATCAGATTCTTTTTTATTGTACAGGGAAAGCCGTTATACTTGCAAACATGGTCATGGAGGTAGGGAGAAAATTGCAACGTGGCTAGGGAAGATCAGACCTGCGTTAGTATCTACACCATTTGAATGTGATTACTTTGTCCAAGCTTTTAATTTGTAAGTACTTCAATTAAGTTAAGGGTTATGGTCGTCACCAATTTTAGACGCTTGATAAAGGGTAATGTATTCTTATTATTTCAGACGAGATTGGTCATGGTACACTGTAGTCGGAATGTATACCAAGGATAACGGTGCGCATAAAAGAAGTAAATAATGTCATACTTTTCTGTTCATATTTACCTTGTGTATTCGCGGATTTTCTGTTCATAATTTACTTTGTTTATTCGCGGATTTGTTTGTTTTAATCTTGTCCAAAACCTTTTACATTAAGCGCAGACTCCTGGCAGCAAACCATAAGGCCTTCACTTTTGCTTTGACGGGGCTTGCCTTTGCATGATACGGCCTGTTCAACTGGTTTCTCTGTTATTGGATATCTTTGTACTCACTACTGTTGGACAAATCTACGGCCTTAAATCCCTCGTTTGGTCGCCGAATTTAAATGGTGGTTTATACAATGATTGTAACCGTTCATTACCCTTGATCAAAAGTAGGTTTTGGATACTAGGATATCCAATCCGCATGAGTTTTAATAAGTTTGGCTGGAGCAATCAGATGAACGAACAGGTCTGATGCTTCGAAGGTGCTCTCTTTCATGCAAAAGAATGGGCGCGTAACTGCTGCATGTGGGTGCACATATTCACTTGGAAAATGTTAGCAGGCAACAGTACAAGTCGATTCTTTTCTTTTCACGATCTGAACCAACTGTGGTAAGCCAGGTCTCTCATTTGTGGCCTTTTGACGGATGGTTTGTAAAGGATAGATGCATTCATCAACCAAACTCTCCCGTGCCTCAAATCATCTTTGCTCAAAGAAAGACATAATCTGTAATGTTAGAGGATTTTAACACAGCTCATCGATAGCATTCAATATCAAACGAATGGTTTTGATTGAAAGAATGGGTATTCCCTCTACTTCACAAAAACCAAACGTTTTTTATTCAGCAAACAAAGAGTAACAAAGCAAATCACTTTGCCCAACACTTTGGAATCTAATCCCCAGTCAAAGGAGGATCAACAACTCAAACCTACAACCAAGAACACTAGGGGAGATGCGGAATTAATTGTCAGCGACCAACCGCGCTGGACCCTTGGTAGGGAATCATTACAGAACTTCATGATATACATCACGTATTCTGGCTGTCATGAACTTGATGATGCGAAATGTGTTTTCCCGTTGTCACAAAGGTTTTGACTGAAAATGACCGCGAAAAGAATGGATTTTGGTATCTTTCCATTTTCTGTGGAGTGATATAAAATCCACAGTGATAAAGTGAACCAAATTTTAGGGGCTGACATCAATTCCCTGTTTTCTATTATGAAACTGAGAGTTTCAGCAGCAGTGATTGCGGAGTATGCAGCAAATGGGAAACCCATCATGAGGGGCTTCTTATTGTATTAACACGACTCTCTGCAGCCGGCACAAAATGATATTTTTGCTTATTTTGCCTACTATTGAAGTGATCTCACGAGCTTCGCCATCTCTCTTTTATTATTATCGTTTATGTTGGAAACGCTTGCCCAAAGAAGACGAGCATCACCGGATGCAGAAAGATTCTCTCGACAAAAGTCATTTCACTATCACTTGACGCTACTTGGTTCCTATTGTATTCCAAGAGTCATTGACTCTCTACTGAAACTTGGCTTTGGTCTTTTCACGTTGCTTTGAGCTCCAAACACCTTGGACCAGCTGGATTCCCTCTACTTTACCTCATATTCGCACTACAACAGATTAAGTGGGCTGTGACTTCGTCGAAGAGAAGTCCCTTTCTCGGATTCCCTCTCCTTTCGACTTGTAACACATTTTCTAATAAAAAAGGCAGCCTCGGTACTGAAGCCTTCATGTATGTGAGGTCTAGTGAAGGGACGAACTACAAGGGTCAGTAGTATGCAGCTTTACCTTGCATTTTGCTATAGGCTATTTTCACGCCTTGAACCCATAACCTCAAGGTCACACGACGGCAACCCATAATCCATTAGCACCTCAAACCTCGTACCCAAGCACACGAGATGCTAACCACTCAGTAGAAGGCCTAACCTCAAAGGATTTATTTGTTAATCCAGACTATATGCATGTTAGACCCAGTCTTGCATAGGCGATGCCCAAAGACTTGGGTGTAGAAAGATTTTAGGTACCTCTGCTACATTGGTTTTCTTATTTCGTGCCGACTGCTAATGGTGCTGTTTGGCGTTGGATAACAAACCCTGGGTAATTATCTTACTCATGTTACAATCTTAAACATGGTTGAAACTACTGAGAAGGGCTGTTATGTCAAGGATGTGCAATAGCAGGAGCTCCCCCTTCACCATGTACTAACCATTTATCTTATATAAAAAACTTTGCGTGGTGAATAGTTCTACAGAAACAGAATATACAAGAAGGCTGAGGAAAGATCCAACTCAAGCCTCAAAGACACCAACCGTAAGAGAGCTCACACAAAACAGAACGACGGAATGGAAATCACATATAAAACTATCCACTACTTGATGATCCTAATCGGTTGATTTGTAAAGGATTTGTTGGTGCATATAAAGCATCACATATAAATTTATCCAAAAAACAGACACTTAGAATTGTCAGATGTGTTCATATTCTTAGTGTGTAACTCGTCCATGAGCTGGATTTGCAGATTCATTTCCGAGGGTAGGAGTTGTTGAGTGGGAACCTTTATCTGCAAACCGAATAGCTAGCCCCAAAGGGGATCTCGATTCTTCAATTCTGAATGAGAAAGGTAAGTATTCGCAAAGAGGTTGACACCATGTAAGATCTCTTCTTTTACTTTCCAAATATTATGATGCAAGTTTGTGTTCTTCGCTATCTAAGGTTTTGAAATTTAAGTAATCCAAGAGGAGGGCCCCTTAAGGAGAGATGATGGTGTAAGTAATAACTAGAGCCTGGAGAAACTTCTTAGACCGTGGTTAATCAATGAAGATTTGTGTTATATTATATAGAGTAAGAAACGGAAATTGTGTGCATCGGTGCTTTTGGACCAACTGGGTGGTTACAAATCTCATTCAACTGCATATCGTCATGTTAGTGGTGCTTGAGATGAGATCTGAAATTAAGATATCAAATTTGGCTTGGGATAAAGTAATATGACTGAAAGTCTCAGAGATGAATTGGAGAATATCGGTTGAGATGAGCTTGAGGAGATGATTGAGATGACATGATAGAGGTCATTTCTATCTCAAGTAAAACACAAGTTTGCAGAGCAGAAATTTGGGATGAGAAGAAACAACTCTCTTCTTTTACTGGGAATGAGCTGAAATGGCTTACCACACAGAAGAGTCAAGACCGGGCTCCCTAATGGAATGTTTAACCAATCCAGAATGGATCAATCAAATTGGTACAGAAGTTGTAACATGGGAAAACCACGAAAAACATGACTTATTTGAATAACCTGATGAGATGGAAGTGATATGCAAACCATTGACAGTGAGTTAAGATGAGAACGGGGTTTCTCATCTCATCTGTAGCACCACCAATAGTGACTTCGGATGAGATGATTTTCATCTCATTTATATCAACCACCACTATCAGTGAGCTAGGATGAGAGGTCTCATCTCATGTCATCTCAAGCACTAGTAACAATGAGCTGGGATGAGATGGGCTTCATTTCATCTCATCTCAATCACCACTAATAATGAGATGACTCATCTCAAAAACTATTAAAAGTAATATTGCCTACATCATTTCATCTCAAGTTAAATTACCTCAGCTCAGCACCACTAACACTCCGATATGATATCTAAATTTCCAAAAATATGCAACTTGTGCCCGGAATCATACACATGACTAGATTATTTAAAACACAAGTTGTACATTATGCATATAGTGGAAGACCACCTCATTCTTTCGATGATCCAACTTGTAAGTCCGATAGCTTTGACTTGGATTTCTAGCAGTAAAAAAATCGTGCGGATTGGACGGTCCTATAATCTCAAAATTTGTAATTTTGATCTCAGAATGCAGACAGTTACAAACTTTTCGTTGAGCAAAAACACAGTTTTTGGTAACTAAAATCATCCGATTTCTCCATCTGATGATACTTGACCCTTGGATCTTTTGAGATTTTCTAGCTTTTTGGTGTACATTCCTATCAAGATGCCGCCTGGAAAAGGAGAGGTTTTCTGACTTTCCATTACCAGTCCCCCTTTTACATGTACTTTTCTGGGGCGGAAGCGATTTGACTCATGGTTTGAAGCCTAGAATCAACTGAAGAAGACAACATCAAAGGTAGAGTTGGACAGACTTGCGGCATCCGCTGTAACTCAACCAATTCGATCGTGCCCAAGTGGTGCTGTGGGTCCAAAAACTTGTTTGTCATGACAGAACTTGTCAATAACTCTCTCTTTAGCATTTTAGTTCTCATTACAACAAATTCATTGATCAAATAATTCACCAACTTTGTTTGAAGAGGTAGTTTAATGGCTTCTGATTTACATCTCCTTAAGCCAATATTGGCTGATGCAGTTGGGGAGCCACATCCTTCCGTGGACAATTGTAACCGCAAGTTCTGCCCTCACCCGCCGTCCATTTCCCTTCGGTTCTGAAGTTGTTATACAATGGGCAATCATATTTTGGAGAGAAATCAAATGAGGACTACTGTTCTAAGATTCCAATCAGAGAATTCCGGTGTGTGAGCCACCTTCAGCAAGCCCTAGCAGATAAATAAATGCGTTGGATCGTTCAATAAGTAGGTCCTACTTGTATGTAAGTATTCATGTCCACAGTCATATAAATTAACGACTCTTTAAATTTATTTTTCAATCACTATCAGTGGAGAAGCAACCCACATGGTCGGTCAGTAGGGGTCACTCTCTTTGAGAAAGACCAACTGCCTAAACAGAGTCATACTTTTGTTTTAGTAGGCTGACTAATAAAAACTTTGTAATATACAATACATCCACTCTAAGTTTGTTTTAGCAGGCGAATGTATATATAAAATCATGCATTCCGATGCAGTATGTTGCTTCCTCTTTACTTGAATGCTTTGTATTTGAACACGTCCGAAAATGTACATAGCAAATGGTTGTTGGCAAGTTATGCTATTGGTTTTTGCTACATATATGAGGTTCATTGGATGCTACATATTTTCCTCCCATGAATTGCTATGATCACCTGCCCTTGACTACTTAGAGATTCTAGAAAGTCTTGAACCCCAGCAATTCTTTTCTCCCCCTACCGAATCTACTACTCAAAATAATCTTCCATGGAAAGCAATTTCAGCCTTCAAATTGAATACCATTGAGGACCCAAAAGTTTAACTCTCTAAGATTTTTGGGACTTTCCTGTAATTTGAAGGTGTAAAATGCTTTGCACAGAGAATTCCCATTTTTTTGTGAAAATTAATTTCTGTCCATTTCCTACCAACCAAACAAACAGGCACTGATAGATGATATTGATACGTCTACACTGTGGTTTCCATGATGGCACACATGTCTTTATTCATTTATTGGATGCAAACTTGAATACCAAAGTGATTTTCTCTGTTTCCTTTTTCTATAATGCTAGAACTTTTGGACCATCTTCTTATTTGTGTGTGCCAATCCTCGCCCTGGAGAATGTTAACCTTCTCTGAAGAGATTCCGAGGTAGTTAGTTCAAGTGATTTAATTGAATGGTACGTCCTCAAAGCACAACAAGCAGAGAAGTTCCAACCTGATTAATTGGGTTCTTACGAAAGTTGCTAACCTCAAAAACCCAAACCAAACACTTGATCAAACAACTAAATGAGTACATGCCCTAAGTTTAGCAGATTCAAGTATTCAACACAATTTTGAAGGAGATTCTCTCAAAGCAATTAGGTGTTTCACCCATCAAGATACCACCTCATGGGCAGTAATAGACGAGATTGGTGAAGCTCTTTCACCTTCTCAGCTGAAGGCAATATCCTTTCAGAGACATTTTGAGAACAGCAAATAAGGATGATGATGCCCTTCCCAAAGTTAGTGTGGATAGTCAATCTCTGAGGATTGAAGTGTTCAATCCACAAGGCATTGGTGGCTGAACTGTAGAATGTACCAGCCTCGGTGGAATGGTTTGTATTTCTGAATCAAGTCATTCCAACAAAACCCCTCTCATTCCGAAAAAAGGAAAAACAAATATGCACTAAAACCTTCTGAAAAGTTTATTCTCAGTATCATTCCTCCATCTTCAAGACTTCTCTGTTATCAAGAGGGGATAAGGGTGATGGAAGGTTTATACATGCAATGGCACATGAAATCGAATATGCTTAAGAAAAGAGTATCTATACTTAAATAATAAGAGAACTCCCCCTGGTTATTCAAGATGGCTCATTAAAGTAAAAGTCCTATAACCTTGATATAAAAAGAACTCTCTCTCTCTCATGTGCAGGGGCCTCACTAGCAAAACAAAATGTTAAACAAAGAATTCAGGTCTACAGTGGTTATATACATGGGCTTCTAGATAACAAAATTTTAGTTTCTCTGTGTTGGTAATGGCACTCTCACTGAATGAGCACTTCAGCTAGCATTTTGGAGTCTTACCAACTTTTAAGAGCTGAATAAAGAAGCATAAAACTAGAGTATTCAACTAATAGAATGCTTTTTGGGCAATTCCCAGGAAAGATGAGTGATGACTAAGACTCCAACTATGGCAAGCAACTTGAACCCACATACATAGGAGAATCCAAGAATAAAAAATGCACTTTCTTAAGGAGAACAACATACCTCACAGACCTAAGTTTTTTGGGTTCGTTTTTCAATTTTTTCTCACTATAGGACAATGGCAAGCAAACATGGGTCGCTTACATGAGCAAGTACTTCCTGTTACTTGTGTCTTAATCATAATTAGGTGCTTTCTGTCTTTCTCCATATTAAAACTTTAAATAATTGTGGAATCTTATACATACAAATGATTGACTTCTTTGGTCTTCTTATGATCAGAATTTATGGCCCCTACCAACATGCTGTGGGCCGGTTGGGGCCACCCTTGCTTGCTCCATTGGATGGTATATACTTAAATATTTGAGTTTCCTTACCAAAAGATCCCATGATAAATGATTAAAATGTGGAAATATCAAAATATTTTAGAAGAGTAAGGTCTTATTAACTAGTTTAGGTGGGTATGCATTTCTCCAAAAGGAACGATTCAGCTGCTGAGTTCATTGGCCAAGAATATACATATTTGGATAGCTAAGGTTTCCTACTCAATGCGATCATTGCACCCACGGTGGGCCTTACATGGTGGATGGTCCAGATTCATCGATTAATAATTTCCACCTCATCAGTTTATTTAACTTGTACATATAAAACACAACCAATGTGGTTGTTCGTCGCCCGGGGCCAAAACAGGGTGGAGACTCAGAGGTTTTCTACTCCCACGGATCATTTTAGACTGACAAAAAGAAGGAAAAATGAAAAAGGAGAGAAGAAGAGAAGAAATGCACGATGGGACCCATTTTATTGAATTTGTGACGTTATGGAATGGGATTGTTATGTCCCTTCTACTGCTCCACAGTTTCAGTATTTAAGAATGGATTCAAAGCGTCTCTTTTCATGAGTTGAGCGATGGAAAGCAGTCTCTATTCAGCACACGATTGCAGTTTCCAAGCATTTTTCTCAAATCTGATGGAGCACGATGATACTCATCGCCATTTCCAGCCAATCTATGAAGAAGATATCCCTGAATACAGTCAGGAGAACTCACCCTGTTACCAGGAGGAGCCCACCTTCTCTGACACCATGCAAGATTGCTTTCCGTATGTTGAATTCCAGGAACATCCCTTGGAGTCAGCTGTCAATGAGAGCCCAGATTCTACTGTATATGAAATGGGTCCAATCATGGACCTTTCATTGATTGAAGATATTTCCGTGGGTCCTGGAGATGGCCCAATTTCAGAGGAAGACAAGGATTATTTGGTTCGCATGGAGGACAATCCTCAGGTGGAGGCAATTCAGGAGGAGTTGAGGGAGGAGTACAGTTTAACTGATCTGTTGTTGACAGCAGCTGAAGCTGTTGAAGCAGAGAACTGGCAGTTAGCTTCAACTGTAATTTCCAGTCTCAATCATATGCTGTCCAACCAGGAAAATGGGGATGATCCACTTAAGAGGTTGGCCTTTTTCTTCACACAAGGCCTTCACTGCAAGAGTATGAAAGGTAATCCGCCGCATGAACCAATTCCAAGATGGGTCGACAACATGTCCAGCTTTCAGATCCTTCAAGAGCTTTCTCCATATGTGAAATTTGCACACTTCACTGCCAATCAAGCGATCCTTGAAGCAACCGAAGGTGTGAGAGATATCCATGTTCTTGATTTTGATGTGATGGAAGGGATTCAATGGCCACCATTGATGGTTGATCTTGCGCTAAGGAAGGAATCGTCACTGAGAATTACTGCAGTTATTACCGAAATTGACGACGGTTCTGTTCAACAAACAGGCAGAAGACTCAAAGAGTTTGCAGATTCAATCAATCTTCCATTCAGTTTCGATTATTTTCTCATGGAGAAGGAAGAGGATCTTGGTAGAATTGAAGTGGGATATGCATTGATAGCTAACTGTATGATTCATCAGCTTCATATGCCAAACAGAAGCTACAAGTCAGTGAAGTCTTTCTTGGATGGTGTAACCAAACTTTCTCCCAAGATGGTAGTTTTAGTGGAGGAGGAACTGTTTAGTTTTGCTAAGATTCCATCCCAGTCCTTTGTTGAGTTCTTCTGTGAGGCCCTGCACCACTACTGTGCCCTGTATGATTCACTTACAAGCTGCTTTTGCGATAAATATAAGGTTGGGCTGAGGCTGATTGAGAACGAGTACTTGGGCCTTAGAATCTCGGATGCTGTGAGGCAGTATCCATGCGAGAAGGACAGGAATTTATGCGGAAAAGGGTATTCATTGTTGAAGGGTTTTAAGGCCATTCCAATGAGTGCTTGTAATGTTTCTCAAGCCAAGTTCTTGGTGGGGCTCTTCAATGGAGGGTACTGGGTTGAACATGAGAAATGCAGGTTGTCTTTGTGCTGGAAGTCTAGGCCTTTATCAACAGCTTCTATCTGGGTCCCCAGATGAAACCCTGTCATTTCTGGGAATGAATTTAGGGCATCTTGTAGATCAACTTCATGTATGAAAGCCTTGGTACTTGAATGGAATACAAGTTCTCACTTCTAGTTCACCACTCTTTTACCTGGTTCCCCATGTAAATATCAATATTCCTTATAAAGTAAGTTCGGAATTATCCTTTTTTTTTTTTAAAGTTTCAAATGTGGTTGATTCGGTGTGTTTCATTACTTATCATTAGTAACAATATAATATTTATCAGGTCAAAAGACAAACACGGTAATTCCTTCAGCCTATTTCTGTTCTACTGAATTGACAAATCAGGAGGATTGAGAGTTATTGTCCAATGGATTAGCAATTGTTCTTGTGAACCCATTTCTATGATGAAGACACTGGACATGACATTTGTAGTGTTGTTGACGCCATTGGAATAGTAGAAAATATAGAAGAAGTTGAGTTTGAAGATGCAGTAACAACAGAACCAGAAGGTCGATATCCTAAGATGTGGGGATGTGGGTGCTAAAATGAGAAGTTCAATGTAAGAGAAGCATTCCTTTGATTAGCTTATGGCAATAATCTGGATTAAAAGCTTCTCTCACCAAACAATATTTTAAGTCTAAGCTTGTTCTACCATTAACAGAACAAGCAATTTCTAGTATAATTATTGAAGGACTGTTTGTGGATGTCCATCTGTCCTGGTTCCATATTATATGTCACTAAATTTCTGTTGAACACGTCAGAAGGATTTCACTTGCCTTTTTCCATTATGCTTTTCCAATCAATTTTACAATATTAAATGTCCCAGAAGGTGTTCTTTTTTGTTTCTTTTCATTTTTGGGTACGTAAGCAGTGACTTGATCCCACAGCTACAGCCTCTTGGTTGTGAGACAAGGCTAGAAAAGTTGGTGGCTTTCATCATCAAGCTTACGCAATCCCCTTTTATGATTTATTTACTTATTCGGAGAATGGGCGCCTTAATCTGACAGTGGTTATTTATATAAGCTTATAAACAGGGTTGCCCCCCCAACTGGTGTTTTACAACCATTTCAGTAGTGTGGCTGTATCCAGTGATGGTATGACTGAGTACCAACCTCTTACATACTTATAGGATTGAAGGCCACATGGGCATGAGTTGTAGGGTTCAAGCTTGCTGAGAGAGAGAGCTCTGATTGAGTTCATGGCCTAGACGAAATGCAGTCTGTGTAGTAAACTAGAGATGCTGTATTGTGCCGCCAATATCTTTCTTTGAGAAAAGCTCGAGGGTAAAACTTGGGACATTATCCTCTGATAATTATTTAAGTCTGAGATCAGAGAGTTGAGATCTAGTGTTAATACTTAAACTGCATTTGAATTCTTGGTTCGAGCTTGTTAATGGGTTGTGTTATGCAATTTATGTCATAACTTCATAGATTGAATAGGATCTTCAAGGATGTAAAGACTGCTTATTACAAATTGCTTTGAAAAACTTTGTTGCTTAACCTTGCAAACTTGTGTCAGCCGACCATCTTTAGAATCTGCCTGATGAAAAATAACTTGGCTCTATTTAAATACATTGATCAATGAAGAATCTCGATTCTTCTCAGTTGGTTGGATTTTTAATTAGCATCTTCGTTATGGCCTCACTATACTTGCATTGATTTTGTGCAAAATATCTGGCCTCTCATTTGTCTACATAATATTGATCTATGTTAACTTTCTTCTGTTTTCATGCTAAAACTTACACTTTCATTTACCGGCCCTAGTATTTTAAATTACTAATAGCAGTGTATAAAAGGCAGTCCTGGTGCACGAAGCTCCTGCATATGGGGGGTCTGAGGAAGGGGCGGATGTTAATAGTATGCAGCCTGTGACCTCAAGGTCACACGACGACAACTCTAAAATTGCACCAGGCTCCCCTTCTAATAATAGCAGTGCATATTGGTGTAATATTCTTACTTAACTCTTTAGTTGAGTAAACCTCTTTTAGTCTGCAAATCCTCATCCGAAATTTAGAAGGGATGATTGGCACAAGTACAACAATCCGTGCACTTAATTATCAAACGGATAGTAATTTCATCCCTTCTATCGCCGACGGATACTTTGGATGCATGCCAATAGCTGTTCACTAATTCCGGGCCATTATTGACGACTAGAATGAGGCACAACATGAAATGCCCTTCATTGGGAATGTAGAGTTTTCAATCATTGTTCTGCAAGACATTTATTAGTATTTTGCTTACTTTTTCTCTCTTAAATGCTATTGTTTTTTCTCCTAGAGGTTGGAGATGGGAGCCTTGGTGCAATGGTAGAGTTGTCGTCGTGTGACCTTGAGGTCACAGGTTCAAGGTGTGAAAACAGCCACTTGTAAAATGCAAGGTAAGGTGGACACTATTAACCTTTGTGGTCTGCCCCTTGCGCAGATCCTGCATATGTGGGAGCTTCGTGCACCGGCTGCCTTTTTTAGGCTGGAGAATGATAAATCTACTCATTACGTGCAGGACTTTATGACATTCGAGCACGAATCTAGGAATTTAGACAAGTAGCTAAAAGTATATTGGGGACTATTTGTTTGGTCATCCAAGTAGCTCTTCATACTCCTCTGAGGCTGCTTGGCTAGAAAGAAATTGCAGAAATGCAATTATCAGAAGTTGATTTTCGTTTCTGCTGCTTTCCTGCACAGCTCTTAGTTGTTTGATAGTAGAAATGAGATGGCATTCCTTGAATTGAGAGGATGGTGGTAGATTTTCATGCGAACCAAAATTTTCAGATGGATTTGGATTTCCACGTCAAAATAAACGAGAAAAATGAAGTTCAGATGGACATGGTTTCAACTTCCATCAATTACCTCCAAACAAAGCAGGCTCTACGCCTCATATCAGATAGGTCATGGGCCAAGAAAGTTGAAGAGAAATGCTGGTGTAGAGCATGACAACATCCAAACAATTATGCATCTCCTTTGCTTTTGTATAGATACTGTGACTCTCCCAAGTTTGGATATCTAACGGCCCAAAAATCATACCAAAAGGGAGCCAATAGTTTCCAAGAAATGATTTGTGGTTCGTTGAATGTAAACTGTTGCTTGTGTAGAGTTTCTTACCATCCGTGTCCAGTAACATAAAGGCACCATTTTCTTGAATGCTAGAGATATTTTTTCAGCATGACTTTCTTACCAGTAGATGTGCAGAGAGAGGGAAGTCAAACGAGTAAGACATTTAAATATTATTAATCTACTTTTTTATCAACTTAAGCTTTTTAGGTTGAATGTTAAATGTATTTTTGAAGGCCGAGTTTTACTTAGTAGACATGAATCCATTAAGAAGGGGAGCCTTGACATAACGGTAAAGTTATTGTCATGGGTGCGAAAAGGGTCTCTTGCAAATACACAAGTAAGGTTACGTATTATCGATCTTTTGTGGTCTGCTCATTCATGGCCCCCGTATATAGGAGTTTCGTTCGTCGTTTAGGATTTGCTTGATTTGCTAAGTTTGGAATTTTTGAATTAGTATCTTTAGATTAGTAGTACCTTAAATTTCTATTCCATTCCGTTTCGGTCTACACTTTGGACTTAGTGCCTGTTAAAAAACTCTCTTCTTTTTTTTTATTTTTTTTTATTTCACAGCAGACAACCAAACAGGGCTTGTGAAATAGAAAGTTTTCAAGGTAAAAAATAAGGAAGACGTTCCCAAAACAGGCCTTTAACATTCCAGCACCTCGCTGTATCGGCGGTCTTCCGCCGTTCGCTCGTTTCCACTTTTCAGTCGAAATATCAGAAATTCAATAAAAATTCCTAAGAAAATCGTGAAAATTGGAAAACGGGATTTGTCTTCCATATTTCACTAAAGTGCCCTTATAATATGAAATCATCGGCTATCGGTAATTACCACGCGTAAGCAACATCAAGCCCAGATTTGGGAGGTTTAGAAAGGGGTTTTGCAGCTCGGGTTTTCTTCTACATTCCCACCTTGGAGACGATGGTTGAAGGACATCATTTTGGGATTTTCTTGTAGTAGAAGGCCAAAACCCAACAGCCACAGAAAGGGCGACTTCCATAGAGGGAGCTGTTTCTGTTTCATTCAGTGAAATATGCATGTTAGATTAGTCTGCTGTTTTTACGTCTTTTTCCTTGTTATTTCATAGTAGGTAGGCGTCGGAGCGTGGGCTGATCTTTCTCTCACTGATTTCGTGTTACCCTGTTTTACAAATTTGACCAGCGGCATGGAGTCAGAAGCATTCTCGATCAATAGTTCAAGACACTCCCTAATCGTGGTAAAATTTGCTACTTTACCAAGCATGCTTCCGGATGGAAGTTCTCCTGTTAGGAGTAGATAGCTTAAGCTTTTCTCTTAGGAGTAAATAGTTTCAGTTCGAAGTTTTGGCAACGTTACATGCTGATTCTCAAGTCACAGGGGATTTTAGTGTCTAGGCATGTACTGTTAGAGTTATGCCTTCATTTTATCATAAAGTTTCTTCTCTTTCTCTAAATATTTGACATGGCTCCATATTGGTTTTGCTATGCATATCTAATTTTTTAGAAATTTTTAGAATTATTTATACTTTTTTCAGGAAATTTGTGAAAAGAATTTTCTGTCTGTTTCGAAACGAAACTCTATAAACAGCAACATTTCATTCCCCTTAGCAAAACAGAACAGCCTCCGGAATGAAATTGAAACTAAGCCAGAATCCCAAGATGAGGAGTAACTACTCTGTTAGCAATTTCATAAGAAATGCATTGTGTGTCTGTCATTTCCTTAAGGTTGCCACTTGAGCTATTACCTAGGGGTAGGTGTATTACATTGGCTTTCTAGGTTCTCAGACTAACCTTGTTCAAGATATCCTATCTTAGCCCTTCTGCGTCAACTTGTTCCCAATATCATGTACTGGAGGGAAGGAAGGCTCTGTTCAATTTAAATGGGGCTTTCATTGTTTAGCCTTATGAGAGTTGATAGATTCATCCCTGACGCCAATCTGGAATCTGAAGATTTGATGTAAAAAAACACTCAATATAAAGCTGGTCCTGATTGGTGGATGATACAAGTTCTCAGAATTCAAATGGCTAGTACAGGTGTATATCAAATTTTATGCTAAGTATTAGCTAGGTGCGTTCAAACTCTTTAGAGAGAAACCATCCCGATGGAGCCAAAGAGCTTGTGCTTAACCAAAGTATAAAGCTAGTTATCTTGATTTACATCGGCCATTAGGTGAATCAGGAAGCTGAGGACACAGATGGCCCTTGGCTGTTGTGATTAATGATAGAAATAATGCATGCTGGAAAGTAGTACCATGTCTCTTTCTCATGGTTGCATGAACGAAGAAGTCAAACCAGTCTGTCACTGCTGTCTGGATTCAATCATAAACTCTAGAAAGTGAAAAAAAAAAGGAATCATCTTTTTTTGTTCCATACAGTTAGTGGTGTTTCTCCCCTTTGTTTTATCATTAAGTCAATATTCTTCGTATTTAATGCTATTTATTCTGACAAATTTGTGACAATTTCCTTATTGTCGGCAGTTATTTGTTTGGAGCTAAATGGAGGGTGAAGAATTACACCGACATGAAGCTAATGATTTTGATGAAACACGGGTGCCAGAAAGAGAAATCATGGATGAAGACAGAAGAGAAAAAAACTGAAAGGAAGAAACACTTAATGAAAGAAGCCGCCATGGTTGCCAAGTATGGTGTTTGTTATCTGAGTGGGATTCATACTCGCATGAATCAAGTGTAACGTAGGCAAGTACAGGTCGATCCCACGGAAACTTGACTTAAAAAGATAGAGTTTAAATAAAATTTAATCATCCAATAATCAAAGAAAATAACAGAAATTAACTAACTGTGAAATAAAATTCTGATCTATTTAATTGATAAAAATTATAGAATTTCAAATTCAAAAGGGCAGAAAATTAACTAAAAAACCACATACAATCTACTTCTCTAGCTTGATCATAGCTAATTTCTTCAAATTTGATATCATAAAAGTCGATCTACCTTTATCAATCTCTCCAACATGTCCGTGATTAAAGATCCAATGGCTAGATTGTTCATATTTTTCAAAATTTTAAAGATCTAGACTAGAGAAGGATTTTGGGTTAGATTAATTTTTGGATTTTAAATTGAAGATCAAAGACGTTGAATAAGCTAAAAGTTATCCTAAGAACAAAATCTAAATTAATTAAAATTCTGATGTGAAACATATGAGAAATTAGATAGATCTTTTTTGTTAAAGTTAAACCGTTGATTAGGTTAAGCCTTAATCAAACCAACTTAAATTGTGCAATTTCTGAATAAGCAGAATAGTGATAAAGCAAAACAGGGAAAAGATAGGAACATAGATGGAATTCAATCAAAACCTCAAAGGGCAAAAACAGAAATTTTCTATTTTTCTGGAAACGAATGAAAAACCTGCAAGAGGAGAAAAATAACTGCAGGGAAGAGAGAAAAAGTGGGAAAGAATGGATCTTTGCAAAAACCTAAGTTGGGTTTTGCACAAAACAAGATGGATCAAAAAAATAAGAATTTAAGTAAGAAAATGATGGTGAATTGCCAAAGAAAGGAGATGATAGGTAACTGAGAAGGAGTGGTGACAGAGGAGAGGGAGATAATAGGGGAGGCAGAGAAAGACAGAGAAATAGAGGGTGAGATAACAAAAGCTAAGAGGGGGGTGCAGCTGTGTGGTGCGGGAAAGAGAGAAGGAGAAGAGATGAGGTGAAGAGCTGCCGGATGAGGAAGACAGAGGAGGTGCGATGCTAGGGTGCAAATAGAGGTGAGGGAGAGGGAATGTGAGGTAGAGAAAAAGAGTAAGAGAGAGAGAGAGGAGGGGGAGAAGTGAGAGAAAAGGGAGGTGGTGCGACGGTGACAGAGGTGGGGAGGTGAGGAACAGAGAAGAGGAGAGGATGTGAGAGAGGCAGAGATGGTGGAGAGAGAAGAACAAGAGAGAGGGAGGAGAGAGTGCGGTGGAGAAGGGGAAATGGTGGGAGAGAGAGAGAAGGTGGGAGAGAGAAGGGAGAGTGAAAAAGAAAGGGGAGTTTCCTTTTAGCTGCCTCCTATAGTCCAGAGAAGAGAGGAGACTCTTTGACTATCTCTACCTTCTAAATTCTATTTGTTTCCCTTTCTCATTGGGTTTACTCTTTGGATGTCCTTTTCCTGGATTTTCTGTTATTTCTTGTCTTGTAAGTTATATGGTCCATTCAATGTTCTTTAAAATGATCTGTACGGTTAAATTTTGATATGAGTTATCCAAGCCTCTTTTGGTTGATCTGCACAACAAAAGACTATATTAGAGTCATTTAAATCATATATTACACCTCTAATTAACTCTGATGATTATCTGACAGTAAAATTTTACCAATTAACGGCCAAATAATTAATTGAAACTAAAATTAAAATTAATTTATAAATTTGATCAGTTAAATAATCTAATTGAATGCTAAATTAGAGTTATTTTGACCAAAATTAAATACTTAATAACAACGAATCTATCTATCTCGCTCCAGAAAGTAATTAGTGTTTTCTATAAGCTTTTGAGAGTATCTTATAACTGCAGCATGCTTGTTTATGAGTTTTCTGCTGTTTAAGCCTTCGCATTTTCTCATGGATGCTGATAACCGTTTGGGCTCAGGATAGAAGAAAGCTATATAAAAGTTTCGGTGGCACTAAGAACAATGGTTTATTGTGCAATATGACAGATCGTGCTGCTCAGGTGCGTTGCAAACGGGTGGGTGGATTTCAAGGTCAAGGATTGTTTGAAGTGTACGCGTCATTCAGCTAGTTTTTGTGATCCAGTGTGCTCCTGTAGATGTTCTTATGTTCATTTATTTGTTTTCATATTATTTTAAGAAAATTTCTATTCCTTGTAGGTGGATCAAGTTGCAAAGAAAAGTGTTGCAAAGAGGGCAGCGAAGATGTTAAATGGGGAACAAATAGGTATCTTTTGATTTCATGAATTATCTATTGTCATTTTTTTCTTTCTCATGTGAAAATTTTTATGTTGAGTTGTTCAATTATAATGTGAAACTACCTAATTACACTGTCATTTGTTTTCTGAATGAAATTTGCTGGTGCAGCTTATAAGAATGCCATTAGAGAGCAGAAGCTGGCTATGGAGATATCAGCTGCCAAGAGGGAGCGTGATTTCTACCTTTCTAAGTTTTGCTCAAACTCGTGCTCTGACTTCAATTCTAGAACGTTTGAAGAAGTTATATGGGTCACCTAATTTAGTTTGTAAATTGCATTTTATTCTTTGACCTTGAAGATTTTCTGTGCATACTTGACTAGATATGGTGTTTTTGACCTCAAACATTCTAAAACTGCTCTTATTCTAGAATGTGAGAAACTCGTGCTCTGAGTTCAATTCTGAACTGCTCTTAATCAGTTTCTAAATGATAGAGTCCTAATAAGCAGTTCCACAAGTAATAGAACCCAATCTCTGAAGATAGATCTCCAAAATCATCTTTTCTTCTGTATCCTTCTCTTGTTCTAGAGTGTTCTAGAAACTATAAACATGTTCCCTACCTCCATAGAATGCATTCTATTACTTTAGGCCCTTGTGATCCGTCCCTTTTCCAGACCCTGCATAAGCGGGAGCTTCGTGCACTGGGGCTGCCCTTTTTTTTTACAATTGAGTGAATTGAATTTGGAGTTAGAGATCTATCCTCCCATTCATTTCTGTCCAAAGTCTAGGTTCTCCGGAGCTGAATGTGTTTTAAGGTGTAAAGTCCAAAGTTTGACAGATCACTAGGACTCCCTTCTTATCATATGTCAAACCGTAGTTAAATTCCTGCTGTTTCACCACCAAAATCATTAGCTTTCGTTTCTTCACAACATGATAAGACTGTCCTCAAACTATTTGGTCTCAAGAAATGGGGGTTTTCCGACACAATCTTGGGCTACAAACACAATAGCAGCCAGTGAGTTTCAACTTTGATGCATCTATCTTTGCCAACTGCAATTGGATTTGATTATTTAGAGGGAATCTTCTTGTCATATTTAGGTTTGCTACACAAATTGAATTCGACGGGATTTGATTATTTAGAGAGAACTTGTTTGTCATATTTAGTTGTGCTGCACAAATTGAATTCTGCAGTATCTGCTAGCACTGTTTGTTAAACAATGTCGTTCTTGACCTCCATATTTTCAGGTTTAGCATTTGAAAGTTATTGGATCAGAATTATGTTCTAGTAGGTACGTCTACCTATGCAGAGGTGAAAACTCTTGAGTTCTTATTTATTAACCATATATTATTTGGTCAATAGTACCAACTATTAATCTTTGTGGTCCGCCCCTTCCCCGGACTCTGCGTGTGCGAGAGCTTCATGCACCGGGGTTACCTTCTATGTTATTTGGTTCCGTATGTCTTTGCACTGAAGCAAAAAACTCAAGCAGGTTCAGCATCGAACCTAAGCACTGCAGTTGACAATGAGGGACCTAAAGTTATTTGCCACTTCCCACAATTACGGCCAGTTGTGGAAAATGATGATCGGAGCAAACCTAAGCTCTCAAACGACCTTTAAACCAATGTGAGTCTTATCTTAATATTTAAACTTTCAGGTACTAAATTTCTTCTTTCACTATGCATAGCATGATCTGGCCCCACTTTCAGGTATTTGGCAGTTCCTCGTCATGACAATCCAGCAAGTTACTTGTTACCTGATTGATATCCTGTGACGCCAATTACGAGGGCTGGGAGCTCCCCGTTCAGTCATTGTTGTTTGCTTTCTTGCTTTTGCAACCTCATGATGTTAAACTAGGCCTAGCAATTGAGGTTGGTAGGTCGTGTTCGTATTGTGTCGAGTCTGAGCCACTATAGTATATGGGTCGACACAAACACGACCTACTTAATAATCGTGTCAAGAACTCGTGACTCGAATACAACTCGTATAACACGATTAAATGAATGTAAAATAACTAATATAAGATGGTTTTTTGTATAAAAATATAGGCAGTTAGTTTTTCAAAAATGGCAAAAATATAAGATGGTTAATAAAGGACGCTTTTTCAAAAACCGTCCTGTATATTGATGGTTTTTAAAAAATCATAATAATATAGGATTGGTAATATTGAAAAACCATCCTATATTAGTAATATATGACGGTTTTTCAATAATCATCCTGTATATAAAAATCATAAAAATATAAGACGATTTTTCAAAAACCATCTTATATTACGATTATAATATAGGACTGTTTTTGAAAAACTGTCCTATATTTTCAACCCAATTGGTTATGTAATATCCTTAATTTTCAGTACAAATTAAGAAATTACTAAATAAATTAAATTAAAAATTTTATAGATGAAATTTTTTCCTAAAAACTTAAAATTTTGAAATTTCTTGTCCATAGGATTCCAACGCCACAAAAACGAGAAAAACCGAGCTCAAACGAAGGAGTTATGAGCCGTTGAAGTTATAGGGGCATTTTAGTCATTTGGCAGAGATGTATAACACAGGGGACTAAATTGATAATAACACCCCCGTCTTCCACACGCCTCTACCGGATCCGGCAAAATCACTGGAGAAACCATAGAAAGAGGCGTGAAGGGAAGAGTTTCTCTTCCCCTAGGACTCTAAGCCCTATATCTATTTCCCCCAAGCGCCAAAACACTCCATTTTTTCCTCGTTTGCACTGAGTTGCATCTCAACCCTAGCTCTGAAAACTTCAACTTTTTCGGTGAGTGAAACTCCGGCAACGTCTATCAACCCCAGCCAGACGAGGTAAGTTCGAAACCCTTAAATATTTATTTATTAAATAGGAAATATAAATTAGAAATACATTTAAAATCAGGAAAAATCAAATTTTCCTGGGAACTCTGTGCACGCTACTGTTGAAAAGTGATTTCACAAATGAAATCATATCTTTTTGAAAATCGCACCGTCCAACTAGTACACAAGAGACCCAAGATCAAACCCTTTAAATTTGGGAGAGATCCAACGGTAGGTTTCTCCAAAAAATGTGAAAACCAGTACCTATGGACTTTTTTAGGAACTTGGAAAAATCATTTAAAAAACATAGTTTTTGGAAAAATTAGTGTATTGGAGAATCAGTTTGGTCTCATGCCTGGGAGGTCTACCATGGAAGCTATTTTCTTACTAAGACAATTAGTAGAGAAATATAGGAAGAGGAGAAAAGACCTACACATGGTCTTCATTGACTTAGAGAAAGCTTATGATAGAGTCCCTAGAGAGTTAATATGGAGGAGGGTGTTAGGTGTTAAAGGGGTTTCTCAGAGGTATATAGACATAATTAAAGATATGTATGAGGGAGCAGTAACAAATGTTAAGACCACTAGTGACGTGACTGGTGATTTTCCTGTCACTGTCGGATTGCACCAAGGATTGGCATTGAGTCCATACCTTTTCACATTAGTTATGGATGAGTTAACAAAACATCTACATGAGGAGATTCCCTGGTGCATGCTATTTGCAGACGATATAATCCTACTTGATGAGATAAGGGAGAGTGTAAACATAAATCTAGAGTTATGGAGAGAAACATTAGAATCGGAAGGATTTAAAATTAGCTGAACTAAAACAAAATATATGGAATGTAATTTTAGCAAGGAGAGTAGGAGTGGAGCACCAGTCAAGATTGATAACCAAGAGGTCCCCGTGAGAGACCACTTCCGATACTTAGGATCATTGATCCATGAGAGTGGAGAGATAGAGAAAGAGGGTACCCAGAGAATCCAAGCGGGTTGGAACAAATGGAGATGTGCATCGGGTGTTTTATGTGATCGGCGGGTGCCACTCAAACTAAAGGGAAAATTCTATAGGATGGCTATAAGGCCGGTCATGCTCTATGGATCAGAGTGTTGGGCAATTAAGGAACATCATACTCATAGGCTGAGTGTCGCAGAAATGAGGATGTTGAGATGGATGAGTGGTAAGACAAGAAAGGATAGAATTAGAAATGAAAATATTAGAGAAAATTTAGGGATAACACCAATAGGTAACAAGATGAGGGAGATTAGACTTAGATGGTTTAGACATGTTCAAAGGAGGCCAACAACGGCACCAGTTAAAAGGAGTGAGGCAATACAAGTTGAAGGTTCTGAAAGGGCAAGGGGAAGGCCCAAAAGAACATGGATAGAAGTGGTGAGGAAAGATTTAAAAACTTTGGGACTAAATGAAGCCATGGTATTTGATAGAGTGGAATGGAGGAATAAGATTCATGTGGCCGACCCTTAATTGGGATAAGGTCTTGATGATGATGATGATGATGATGATGATGAGTTTTTGGGAAAATCATTGCAAAATGAGGGCATAAATGAATTCTAGAGAAAATTCTGAGAAAAATGATGCAAAAATCGCATAAAACGGAGCCCTATAGGCTTGCCGGAGATGACCGAAATTCGGTCGTCTTCTCCGGCGATGGAGACCGCGTCAACGCCTTGCACGGACGCCGAGATGCCCAGAAGGACGCTCGACGGAGACGCGTGTCGAGCGCACGTCTCTGCGCGTGAGCACGGCGTACACGCACGCAGGAGCCCCTGCGCAGGCGATCGCCTTGGGTCGGGACACACGGCGTCCTAGCGACTATGGCGCACACGGCGATGCATCACAGTGCCAAAGACGCATGCGGCGCGTCTCGGTTGCGGGTGTCTTCATGACATTGGTTTACGCCGGTATAAAGCCGCCGGTACAAACCACCTTGTGGTGGTCGGGCAGGCCCATTACATACACATGAACTTAAAACTTGATTTTTGAGAGTTAGAGGAGTCCAAATCATGATCTGAAAGAGGCGTTGTAACCGTATTGACGACGCGGACCTAATTTTAACTTAAAAACTTATAAATGACCACTTTTAATTTAGAAAATTTTTAAAATAGTGATGTGATATGCACAGGTGCACTTGAATATACCAGTTAAGTGGATTATTAGCAAACTAAGTGATCTCACATTGAGGCAGGTGATTACAATTAATGCTTTGCCTTGATTTTTAAACCATGCATAAACATAGCATCATGCATGATTGTGTTTTAAATTGTAATTATTATTTACCGTAGATTTCTTACAACTTTGAGTACATTATGATTATTACAAATTAAAATCTTTTATTGAATAAACTCATGACAAATGTTTTTATGAGCATGATGGTAATTAATTATGCTTAAATAGTGACTTATTTCTTATTATATACTGAAAATGTATTGATTAACATGGAAATAAGAATAGAGGCTTATTAACTGGTCCTTTTATAGGCCAACCCCAGGATGAGGGACATGTCTTGGGAATTTCGAGCTATGAGTGCTCTTGAGTTTTAGCATATTCATATAATTTTAGTGTTTTATATTTTATGACGGGTGCTCTCGCCTAGTGGGCGTCATGCTAGGAGGGATAGGGCCGGCCACCTTCCGAGATGTGATATGATGATATTGTAATATGATAGACACCTGCCCATAGATGGCATTCGGTAGGGGTTTGGTAACATGGATAGTCTACACTACCGGTCTGAGCCTTTCCATAGAGACAAACGCTAAGTCTCCCGTTATGGTGTTAACGAAGAGCGGCGGTGGTTGATACCCATGGAGGGTTGCCACTGCGGCATGATGGCCCATATTCTTATTATGTGTGCATGTAGGATGAGCATGATTATAGATCCTGGGTGTGACGACACTCAGAGGTTGGCTATGAGTACTCAAGATCAGTAATATTAGTGCGATGTCGTAGGACCCATTACCTTAGGGTGCCCTTATTCTTATTGTATGCTCATTTACCTTGATTCATGCCATGTTTTAACTCCATGAAATGCATGTTTTAGCATATGGAATAAATTGACATTTATGTTGGCATGACTTATGATACATTATTGTTATTCATTTATTTTATTTTATTACATTAATTGTCTATGTACCTACACAAGCGATAGCTTGCTAAAGCATTGCTTTGTTTTGCAATGCCTTAAATTTCGAGCGTGATAACAGGAAAGGCAAGGCTGTTGAGAAACAGTAAAAGCTGCAGAAGATTCTTTTCCTAGAATTTTAGACAGTGATGTGAGTCAATAAATAGGATTTTCAATTGAATTTAATTATGGACTCTATATTTTATATTTTGGATTTGATTGAGATGTTTAGACATATGTTGGACATTTATATGGGATGTTATAATGGATAGACCCTGGGCCATATTCTTTTTGTGTTTTGGACATTTATTTGATTTAAAATAAAGGCATCGATTTATTTGATGATTGATTGATACGCGTATTGTTTTAAATCTATTTATGTTTTAATTTTTATATGTGCCATTTTGAGAAAGGAAAACTAACACCCAGAGTTTTTAAGATATGTTTTATTAAAATGTTAAATAAAACTTTTCTCATGGAATCCCAAATGCTCTTATTAAAAATGTTATATAATAATAATAAGTCTCAAAAATCCGGGGTGTTACAGGTTAACAGGTTTCGGGTCAGATGGGTCAACACGACGAATTAATAGGTCACGTGTCAAATAGGTTAACACGACGAGTCAACATTGATTGACCCGAACACGACACGATTTTTCCAAAAATAATACAAACACTATAAGACTCGACCTTAGCCCACTAAATTCTTGTCGGGTTCAAGTCGTGTTATCGTGTCGTGTCATATTTTGCCACCCCTACGTCAAACTGAGTGGCTGTTCAGCAAGCTATTTGTTTCTTTCTCTCTTTTGTTTTTCTTCTTCTTTGGGCAGAATTTATATTATAGCCAAAATGATCAGAAAGCAGTGTGTGGTGCCGATCATTTGATTCTTGGTAATTTTATGGGGAGGCCCAATCTGTAACTAAGATGACAAATTGACTACGTAAATGTAGAAATACCATATCAAGCAGTAGCCCATTTCGATTCTCATCATACACATGTTTTATGAATGGGAAACAACCAAATAAAGAAAAAGCAAAAAAGTGGCCGTAATTTATCCTGTGGGCCTGCATGATTGTGTTACTTGTGGGTCCATGACCAGCTAACTTATCGAGAACCAGCACGCATATATTTTGATGGTTCGGGTTAATTGCAGGAACTGACATTTTAGTACGCAAGAAATGGATCGCAGTGACCAAACGCCCCTATTAGATTATCGCAACAGTACAAAAGAATGCTTCCTCTACGGCCCTGACCTTGCCCAAGAACACGAGTATTTTGTATGCGGGCCAACAAGGACTCACAATCACACCATGAATATCCCGGATAGAAAAGCTTACGAGTGCTCTCTGTGAATTAAATCCAAATCATTCATCTTCATGGTCATATGCCACGATCAACAAATCCGGGTTTAAAAATGTAAGATGGAACTCTTAAATACATCTCTATCCAGCGTTTTGAACTCAAATAAACAAATGATAGGGACAGAATATTTGGACCAATCTACGATCAAAGTCACGAGTATGAATGGTTCTCGATCAGCCAAAATCTGGGCCAGGATGTATTCTTACCCGTTCGTTCATAGTACTCGAGGAGAGCTATGTCATTTAACCTCTGACGCAACTAGATTGTCCTCTGTGCACTGAAAACGGAGTGGTCAGATGAACAAGTTGGCCCCGAGATTTCGGGGATCAAAACCCAAAACTATGCTACCGGCCGTGCCCATCAGAATCATCCTATGTTATTGTTATCGTGAGTAGATAGTAAAACTGAATGGTTTACACTAAAAGCAGCGCCAATTTTTGGGTCATTATATACCTTCCAATTCCTAAATCCTGTCTCGCATATGGCCTACAATCGACATCAAAATCATATCCAAGGACGACCAAACATTTTTACCAATTTTCAGGAAAAAAAAGACAGAGTGGAAACAGAGAACCAGAAAGCCAACTGGAGGGAATCAGAATTACTTAAGAACCAACCACAGTCACATCCAACTATACAAGATGCTATTATTGAACATTGAAGAAAAACTACATGAAAGACTTTGTTCCCACGTTGAGTGAAATACAAAACGAAGATTCACAAAGTAAAACATGTGTATTTTCTACATTAGCCGCAACAACCTCCTCTCTGAGCAACAGTTCCATCTCTCCCTGCAGATGGACCTTGGGTTCGACCATAACCAACCTTGATGCCAGATGACTGCCATGATAACCATCAAAAAGTTAAACTAGAAGCTTCTACTTCCAACGAAATTACTGGCTGTTAGATCAAACTAATCAAAACGAAAGTTTTTGCGGTAGACTTGAATCTTAAGTTACATATCAAGAGAAAAGACAAACTGTTTTATCTTTATGTAAATAATATCGGGTAAAGGCACCAACTACTAATTTATTTACCTCATTAGATACATCAAACACGCCTTCCTGAATCTTCTGATGGATCTTAGCTGCAGTACTTATGAAGGCCTGGGAGTTTGTTTGCATCCAAACATGGCAGAAATCAGATCAAAACTGAGTCTCTATTGAATAAAAACCACAAATGAGCTAACCAGGAAAATCACCTCTTCAACATTTTGTGCTGTTTTTGCGGATGCCTCCATGAATATGAGTCCATGTTCTTTTGCAAACTGTTCCCCTTCTTCTTTGCTCACAGCTCGCCTGTGGGCAAGATCGCACTTATTACCAATAAGCATTATAGTCATGTTGGGGTTTGCGTGCTGCCTAGCATCCTCAAGCCAGCTCGCCAGATGATTAAATGTCTCTCGCCTTGATAAGAGATGCAGATCAAAGATACCAGTTTGTGTAAGCTTATGTTCAATCAACACAGAAAATTACTGACATGAGAGAGAGATGTAAAACCTTGTAATGTCATAAACAAGCAGAGCTCCAGCTGCTCCTCTGTAGTAAGATCTAGTGATGGATCTGAAAGACTCCTGGCCAGCCTGCAAATAAGCAAGTTTGATCATTTAGCCTTTTTCTTTTCCATTACAGAAGTGCCCAACTATATAGGATCTGCTATGTATTACAAGAGACAGGTGAAGAAATAACACAAAAATCCTGTCAAATACAATAGAAGCACGAACAAAACATGAGAAATATTCTGAGAGGTAGATTTTCTCCAAAATTAACCAGTCTGATGTCCACGGGTATCAATTATTGCAGCTAGAAAATCTAGCAATAGTGTTGTGACTTGCTCCTCAAGGATGGTTTTCTTCTACATATTTCTGTCTTGAGATCCTGCACATCTTCAAGAAGTGAAAGCTTTCCATTCTGGTTTCATATTGTGTGCCAATATGGATAAAGAGTCAACCAAGTTACAAGTCAGCAAGGAGCTTAAGGGCAACCAATCTTATAAGGGCCACAGAACATATATTTTCTTGCATTTTGACATTTCTCGGTGTTAGGTCATCAATACAAGATAATTTTCCCCTGACTTCTGTCAAATTTGGTCATTTCTTGGTCAACTATGTTGATGTCTGTCATTCCGGTAGTAAATGGTATGGAACTCTTCTACTCTTTTAAAATTTTTTGTTATACTCTGTTCATGCCTCACGTGTTTTGATCAACCCATGTTTTTCAATCTGACTTGTCTTGATGCCTGAATAATTGATAACGGGTTTCCATTTCAAAATCTTTCGTCAGACCTCAACCTTTAGGTATGCCAATGGATCTAAAGTTGGGCAAACGGGCAAAAAGCTTGCCGGAATATTCATAACAAACAAAGTCAAGATGATTATAAGATCCTATATTGCCTTGATCCAAATACATACAATCAACCTCACCATCTCGCAACCACCATATGATGAAGGGTTTCCCATGTTTCAAATAGCACTCATGGGAAAATGGAAGTCAACTCAGCTTGGGCAATTACTTTGATGACTGGTACTCAATCACTTGGCCAATCCTGTGAGGCATAAAATGGTATGGTGGATTAGGCAGGGCAGAATGAGTAATGACAAGAAGTGCATAGGGAGTAGTAGACTCAGGGAATTAAACAATGACTTGGGGAGCTTTTAAGAAGTGCTTCCTATAATAAATCACTAGTGACACTAGAATATACCAAAGAAGTTAGAATGTCTGAGATTGATGGAACACAGAAATGTAAAACTCAAGACAATTAGCTCAACCCCTACATATTGGCAATCTTTCAGCTCTTTTCATATTCGTTCATTCATTGATCAACCATCTTGATTCTTGTCCATCCAACACTATCTGGTATTTTATTCTTTGACTCTATTCATGATCCCATGGCATTAGATTCTTTGATTGATCATTTTCAGTCTTTATTCATCTTGAGGTCCTAATTATTTAGGCTTTTCAAAACCTTTTGACAGGATCAGACCTTTAGATATGTATATGAATAACCCCAGAACAAGGATGAAAAACAACATTAAGACCAGGCCCCCAACCGAAAGGCCCCCTAAACTATACAAAATGTTTTAATTTGCCTCCAAAACTTCTAATTGAGTCAATGCCCCCTCCAACAAACAAAGCAGTTCAATGTCATCATTTTAGTTAGTATGCGCCATTACATTTTGCCTACGTGGCAGTTCACCTGCATAGTTAACAGTTGATCAACCTAAAGGACAACAACAATCATTTTTGTTAATAATGCTAATTAAGATCTCTTTGTTTCTTATTTTCTGAGTTTAGAAAATTGCTGATGTTTCGGTTGCCTGCTTCTAGAAGGGAGGAGAAGAAGGTTTTGAGGTCAGTGGACATGTTGTAGATCCAAAGATCCATGCAAAAGATGGGATCTTAGGAGGCATTTGCAGATGAAAAGATGTTTCCGTGTTTTATTTTTCTTATTATTGAATTCCATGGCATGAGAAATGAAGGAAGAAAATGATCATGATGGTTACTTGTTATCTTAGGTTTTAGCTATGTTTAATCGTGCCTTAAAGGTGTTCGACGAAATGCCAGAATGAACTTGCACCAGAATAGTGAAGTTGCAGTGGTGTTGGTGAGGATCTTGCAAGCTGTGATTGATGGGTTGGCTAAGGAGTCAAGGTTGGAAGAAGCAAAGAGACTTGCTTAGAGTGGTGGTAGAGGTGGAATACCTCTGAGACTTCTCTCCTTTTACAGGAGTAGTTGTGATATTTGAGGGTATTCTGATTAGAAAATCCACGTAAGAGCATCAATTGCCACTCAGACAGAACACACATGTAGTAACTCGACAATGTTATGTTTATTACCAGCAAGGGGGCTAATTGACCACATTTAACTACTTTAGGTGGACATTGAGGCAATTAAAGTTTGGGGGGCAAACTGAAATAGCTCCAAAGGTTTAGGGGGCACCAGTGTGCTTTTTCCTTAGGACAATTTGGTTTATAGAATACACTGGTCGTACAAGGTAACCAATCACTAAACTTTACCACTGGAAAAGATAAGACTTCATTCGACAAGTTCATGATGAGTTCAATCATGCTAGGATATAAGGACTTAGTCTAGAGTCAGTGGATTTGATAGAACCAACATGTCACTGGTATCTCATTGTTATTCCAAAAGGGGAAAAAGGAACAATTCATATAACCAAAATTCTTTTGCCAATTGATCTGAGTTGGAGAATATTCAAATATTTCCTCCAAACCCTGTCCTCAAAGATAAATCATCCAAGTTGCCGGTTGAAGAAGCCTGCATAAATATTTTTGCCTCACCAGACAGTCTATCATCTCAATGATTAGTCTAATAAGAAACTAACCGATATTCCATAACAACTAAATGCGAAATGTTGCAAATAATGTACGGAATATGCAGAAGACCCTCACCCGAATATGACAATTGCTTCATAGATAAATCGCAGGTGGAAATGTTGCTAAGTTTGAGTGACATGGTCAACTTTTTAAGCTTAATATATCAAATGACCAACATATCTCACACACAGCAGAAGTTCTTAAGGGCGTCTGTTTGGCACAGGCATAGCTATTCAAGAATAAGCTTTTCCATGAATTGGCTTATAGCCTTATTCTACATGTTACCCCCACTTCTTATATTCTATCCCTGTTCTGAGACATCAAATAGCAAGGAAAAAGATAAGTATCATAAAAAAAACCTTATGCAGAGATAGCTAAGCTTGTCCCAAATAGCCCCATTATATGAAAATGAATTACAAATTCAAGAAAACTTTACATGCTGTGAATATAGGTTACTGTTCCCAAGCAGCAGCATCTCATTACAATGTTAATAATTTAAAACCAAAATTAACAACAAAATCATAGTACCAGCAAATGTAAAACCCTCTCTATTTGTTGCACAAGGCCAAAAGGTAACAAAGAACATCCATTTCAGGCTAGGGTAGGGTTTCCACTTCCCACCAAACATGGAATTCATTTTTTAAAAAAGCATAAAAAAACAAGAAAGGGCAGAAAAGAAAGACAGAAGACCAACCGTGTCCCAAATCTGGAGCTTGATCGGCCTGCCGTCGATGGTGACCATCCGCGCGCCGAACTCAACCCCGATCGTGAGATCATGGACCGGCTGAAACCTTTTGTCTGTGAACTGCAGGAGAAGACACGATTTCCCCACGCCTGCAACTCCAGTAAATTCAACCCTCAAAAAAAATAAAAAAATTAAGTACGACTAGCCGAGAGAAAATCTAGAGAAGAATTTTCAAGTAATTTGATATAAAGTGTTGGACCGTTTACCTGTGTCTCCGATTATAATATACTTGAAGAGGTAGTCGTAAGACATGTCGGACAACTCCAGGGAGAGAAAGACCTCGGAGAATTGGCTTTAGAGAAGACTATTTTGTTGGATAAACTCGAAGCAGCAGAGCCAAAAGGGCAGGAATGCGAGAGAGAGAGGGAATGCGGACGGTTTCCTTCTGCGTGTAGGATTAAAATGCTACAAAGCCGGAGGTAGTCCTCGGGCCACTTGCACTGGAAAGCCCCTCGTAAGTGGCAACTCTAGCGATTAGAGCAACCCGTCTGGTTTCAGCGGGACCACCATCCATGGGACCCAGTCTTGTTGAATTAAAGGTCCCTATTGATTCCAGCTATTACGAACTTTGATAACAAATACTAGCACGATC
Source organism: Warburgia ugandensis (assembly GCA_035236585.1). Taxonomy (NCBI): domain Eukaryota; kingdom Viridiplantae; phylum Streptophyta; class Magnoliopsida; order Canellales; family Canellaceae; genus Warburgia; species Warburgia ugandensis. Next base: position 10,058,700 of record CP141126.1, read on the forward strand.
CTATAGAGGTTCACACGAGACCCAAAATGTATATCTGGAACTAGCATTTGGGGATTCATGCTGGATCCCACTCTCTTACAATCCTGCATAGCACTCATTGGGATCTCCAATGAATCAAAAAATGTAATCATCTGAACGGATTAGATCGCTCAAAGAATCAAAGTATCGGTCTAACAGGTGGGGTGGACTCCTTTCACCAAGTGAGACTCTTTGAGATAACCTTTTCTTTAATAGTCCGGAGAGGAGGAAGAAATCTACATTTATCTTATTTTTTACACGCTGAAATTATTTTATATATTTAAGCTGTTCATTTTATTCTTCGTACCAAAACTAAGCAACTCAATATAAATTAATGCATTTGTAATAACTCAAATAATTTAATAATAATAATAAGAGGGGTAAATTGATAAATACATGTGGTCTTACAGGGCGTGAGACCCACAATGAGGCTATAAAAGCCTGCCCTATCTCTTTGTACGGCTAAACTATTCATCTCGGGTTTCGCGTTGACGACGCAGGGCAACAACGTGGAACTCCCCTAACAGGTGCACGCAATAACGATCTAACCACGGTAGGCCACCCTCCACCATTTTCCTTGTTTTTCTTATAGTTTCCGTCGTTTTAACATTGGAAAACGATGTGGATTGCCGTTTTCTAGTGAACTAGTAGGCGTTACTATTCTTGTTAAAGTAAACCGATGAAACGGCATCAGATCGTGATCTGAACCATTCATCTTATGCGTTGTAACATGAAGAACAATCTCATGAATTTTCATGGTGATCGGACGGCTAGGGATGCCAAAAAACTCATAAAACAGTAGATGGAGAAAATTTAGGGATGTAACAAAAATCGTGTAAAAACACTAGGAAATGACAGAGTTGGTTGAAAGAGTGCTTAAAAATGGGATTTACCCAAAAAACTGAGTGAAGGGATGCAAAAATCGCACCATTTGAATACTTGAGTGTCGCCGACGACAACCGAAGTCCGGCCGTCTTCTCCGGCGACGGCAACCAGCGGTGACACACGTCACCCCTATCGCACGCCACGTGGGGCGCCACGTAGGCGCCACACAGACACCATGTGTGCAGATGGCACGTGCGCAACATGCGACATCACGCGCACAGCAACTGCGCGCCACACGGGCTATAAGCGGTGCCACGCGCACAGAACGCACGCCTGCGCACGCTAGCGGTACACGCATGCGCAGCTCACCAACGCACGCCCGGCACACACGCACATGAGACGACGCACACGCACAGTGCATCCACGCATGCGCCCACACGAAAATAGTGTGCGCGTCGACGACACGCGCGCACACATGCAACGTGTGATTTTTGTGGATTTTGGGGTCCTTTGACCCATCCATTTATAAAAACTTGATTTTTAGGAGCTACAAAGGTCCAAATCGCGATCCAAAAGAGGCGTTACGACCGTATCGACGGCGCGGACCTAAATTTGACTTGAAAAGCTAGATATAAATTCCTTTTTAAGAGTTAAACTACTGAATGTTGTGAGATAATCTCAATCAGGCTAATCAATGGATGATTAGGCCTTAGATCTTGATGGTATACATCAAATGTGAGATAACCTAGGGGATTAGAGAGATAAATATCATTGAATTGCTAAATGATGGAGAATCTATTATGTAACAGGTACGTCAGAGAGCGCAACATGATACTTCCATGCACTTGATTGGAGCACTACATTTATTAAGGTAGGTGATTTCATTCAATTATTTCATAATTTCAGTAACCATGAGTGGATTTTTAAAGCTTTGAGACATGTGTTTTATGTCTTCTCATGCACATAAATAGATCCATATTTTTGTGTTGTAGCATGACTTTTCAATTTGGTAATAACAATGTATGCATGGGCTTTGATTGTGTTATTGGGATTATTTATAGCGCATTTACATGATTTATAAGATTTATATCTTGCCGATGATTTATGACAGGTGCTCTCACCCGGTGAGTACTATGCTATGATGGTTGTAGGGTTGGCCACCCGCCCTCTGACTTTGTGATGATGATGATGATAATGATTAGACACCGTCCTTGAGTAATACAAGGCCAGGACGTAGGTGATGGTATCATGGGTAGTCCCCCCTACAGGTCCGTTCCTTCCCATGGGGACGAAGAAAATCTCTCGTTTGGGTGTCGACGGGGAGCGGTAGTGGTTCAGATTCTGATGGGGTTACCACTGCAACATAGTAACCCATATAGTTATTGTGCATGTTCATATAACCTTATATGTAGGGTGAACCGGGGCAAGCCGCCTAGGCTGCGAGAGACTTCGAGGGCTAATGCGGGGCTGCATGGGAGGGACGAAAATTAGTATGGGTACACATCACCAGTGATTGAGTATATTAGAGCATTTTGGTATAATTTTGATACAGTGTTTTGTTATCCATGATTGCATGCATATTATTCGTGGATATATATACTAGTATAGTTTTGATGTACTTACCTTTGTATTTTGATCATGCCTTACATGCTATATTGATTTAACTCGATATCCGTTTTGTGAAAGTTGTAATTGTAAGCATTTAATTATTTGACATGTCTTGAGTATGCTTCCTTTATAAGAATCTTATTGCAAATTTTTGTTACACTTTATTTGAGTGTAATCACCTACACAAGCATAGCTTGCCAAGGCATTGCCTTGTTTTGCAATGCCTCATATTTGGAAATTGATAACAAAAAGGGAAAGCATGAGGAGTAGCAGGGATTTGGAAGAAAACTTGAAGACCGTCCATTTCATTTCCTTATTCGGGCATAGCTTAGAGTATGTTACTTGGACTAGACTTTTGAGACTTTCTTATATGTGAATACATTTTTATAAATTGGACCCATATTATGGTATGGAGGATTGTTAAAGTTTAGATGGAAATAGTGTGGTGGTTATGGATGGAACCTGGTGACGTTTGATTTGATTTATTATCATCTTTAATTAGCCCGTGTATTTATTGTGGTTTTTAATCAAGCATGCTCAGAGTATCAAGGTTTTAATGTTATTTATGATTGTAGTTTTCGAATGTGGTTGGCCCCCGAGGTTTTCGCTTTCAATCAATTCTTTTTAAGCTGCACTAAAAGTTCTATAATTCAAAAGTTTAATTTACAGGGATCTCGTTTATTTTTCTTTAAAATATATTATTATTTCTCATATTATGAGGAAAAAGGTTTATTAAAACCCGGGATGTTACAGCATTTGAATAATTTTAGTTGTTTTGTTTTTGGTCTTTGAAAAAGTTTGTAAAAATAAATAATAAACATGAAATTTGATTTCTAACCTATTTAGAATATTTTAAATATGATGAATGGCTAAGATCTATAGAATAAGGCTTTCCACTCGAAAAAAAAGGTGTGGACTTTTCTCTCTCTTTTTGGCAGTTACAATATTGTTTGCTTTGGCCAAGGTCTTATGATTTTACTTTCTCCCAAATCCTTATAATTAGCCTAAACTTCTTCTCTCCAAATAATGTATGACTAAACTATCAAATTACCCGAAAGCATGACATCTTATAGCTTGTCATTCTTTTGTCTTGCAAGACCTTCCTCTAGGCTTCCTCCAGGAAAGCGTGTAAGATAGAATTTACCTATTATTCTAGGCTTTAGCCACACGTTTTCAGAGCACCAACACGCATGTTGGTTACTGGGGCTTGCCATATCACCCCCATTCTATGTTATGACGCCACTCTATAAATGTCACAGGCGCAGAGTTCAAATATTTCCCATCAATCCAAAGAGGAAAACTACTGGTCCTACAAGTAAGATGTGATCTTCACCCTCACCTAAATCCGTTCTTCGCAATCCATTAATCCTTAAACCAAACCTGAAAATGTAATCACTTTCATCCATTTGTCAGTCAGAAATCTCGTAGGAGATTGGATTTGACCACAGCTCAGCATAAGCGTCTCATGATACCATGCAAGAAATTCAAAGCGTATGTGAACAGCTTGCCTTATTGGAGGTTAGGTATCTGGCTAAGTGGGCGGTTTGGATTTTGCCTTGTTTTTTTGGGTGTAAAGTTGAGTTCTTTTAGCTAGAGCCTTGGATCAAAATTAAACGTATAAATAAAGGCATTCAATGGTTCCTTGGTAATAAATGAGAACAAGTATACTACATACTCTATTAAGTTACCTCCAAATTCCTAGATCACAGAACAAAGAAAACAAAAATCAACAGAAAAAAAATAAAAAATCCAAAACTCCACAGGAAAACCCCCTAAATCCAAAACTCTGTCGAGTTACAATCTTCCTACTGGAGATGAACAATTGAAGCAATAGCAACGGCCTAAATTGACACTAATCGTGAAAATCAGAATTTCCCTAACTTATTTTCTACTACGTTCTGCAACCTTGTACACTCTAATACTCCATTTTCTACAACCAGAGTCTAGATACCATCAAAGGCCTTAACAATGGAGACCACCAACGCCGCCAAGGAGAAGTCTCTCCCACGAGTGACTAGGGTTTGAGGTTATGTATCGGATGGGTATGTGTAACCATTGAACAGGACGGCCCATATTATTGTAGCTTCAAGATGATATCTTGGACTCCAACAATGTCTAGCACAGTTGGTCGTAGATAATTAGCTTTGCATCTCGCTTGGAATACACTTGATTGCAGGTTCTAATTGCTGTATACCATATAAATATATTTATACTTCTGCTAAGTGAATTGCATTGTTCTAAGGGTTAGAATTCAGAGCCAGCAGGAAGCGGGCAAGTCGAGCAACGCCATCCTCGCTTTCTAAGGGAAACAGGCGCGGAGTTGAAAGATCCAATTAATCATTTCTCCACGAAATCAAGAACCTGATGAAAAAGATTTGACGTTCAGCATGATCCATGTGTATCGGAACCGAAAATGGTTTCTCTGATGTAATGAGAACTCTTCAACCTCGCCTTTCCTCTATATGTAGCACGTATACTTTTGTACCAATGAAAATATGCATGTAAATACTATAGCAAGAAGAGCCACAGAGCCAACTTCTGTGAATAGAGTTCTGGGGTACACATTTTCTTAGCTTTTCCACCTGATGTGAGTATAGTTCCGATGAATAACAGGTTATATAAAATACCCGAAGTGTCAACAATCGAACTGCACACGCATGCTTTTCGACTCGGGCTTAATAGTGGATTGTCACGAACTTGAATTGTAAGGCCTTAATCAAGGCCCGTGGGCTCTAATGGATGCCTACTTATGTAATACCCCTTAAATTTTGAATAAATTAAAATTAATTAATTAAATTAAATTAAAATTTTATAGATGAAAAATTTTCCTAAAAACTTAACCACTTGAAAGTGCTCATCGATAGGATTCCAACGCCACCAAGAACGCGAAAAACGGAGCTCAAACGAGAGAGTTAGGAGCTGTTGAAGTTATAGGGGCATTTTAGTCATTTGGCAGAGACATATAACACAGGAGCTCAAATTGATAATGGCACCCCCGTCTTCCACATGCCTCTACCAGATCCGGCGAAATCGCCGGAGAAACCATGAAAAGAGGCGTGAAGGGAAGAGTTTCTCTTTTCCTAGAACTCTAAGCTTATATCTACCATTCCCCATGAGCCAAAATGCTCCACCTTAAGCATTTTACTCAGTAACTCTAGTTCTGAAAACTTCAACTTTTTCGGCGAGTGGAACTCCAGCAATGACTATCAACCCCAGCCGGACGAGGTAAACCTTAAAACCTTATTTCTGTAATTATTAAATAGGTAAAAATAAATTAGAATTATGTTTAAATCAGGAAAAATCAAATTTTCCCGAGAACTCTATGCATGCTACTGTTGGAGCATAATTTCACGGATGAAACCAAGTCTATTTGAAAATCGCACTGTCCAACTAGTGCACAAGAGACTCAAGATCAAATCCTTTAAATTTGGGAGAGATCCAACGGTGGGTTTCTCTAGAAAAAGTAAAAACCAGTACATATTGATGTTTTTAGGAACTTGGAAAAAATCATTTAAAAAACATGGTTTTTGGCAAAATCAGTGCGAAAAGAGGGCATAAATGAATTCTAGAGGAAATTCTGAGAAAAATGCCGAAAAAATCATTCAAAACGGAGCTCTGTAGACTTGCCGGAGCCGACCGAAATTCAATTGTCGATGCCCTAGCGCTGACGCCGAGACGCACAACGGGATGCCCCACTAACAACGCCGAACCAAAGTTCGATGCGCACACATGCGCAGCATCACGCGTGCGAGAGCCCCAGGTGGGCTGTCTTGGAACGTCGGGACGCACGCGGCGGTGCGTCACGGTACCGAGGATGCACGTGACGCGTTTGGAAGTCGGCGTCTTCGTGACACTGGTTTACGCTGGTGTAAACCGGCGGAAAATAGAACTGTAGGTATAGACCACCTTATGGTGGTCGGGCAAACCCCATTTGCGTATGTTTTCACTAAAACTTGATTTTTAGGAGCTAGAGGAGTCCAAATCACGATCCGAAAGAGGCATTGTGACCGTATTGACGACGCGGACCTAGTTTTAACTTAAAAACTTATAAATGATCACTTTTAATTTAAAAAATTTTTAAAATAGTAATGTGACATGTACATGTGCACTTGAATATACTAGTTAAAGGGAGTTATTAGCAAGCTAAGTGGTCTCATATTGAGGTAGGTGATGACAATTAATGCTTTGCCTTGATTTTTAAACCATGCATAAATATAACATCATGTGCGATTGTGTTTTAAATTGCAATTATCATTTACCAAGGATTTCATGCGACTTTAAGTACATTGGGATTATTACAAATTAAAAGCTTTTATTGAATAAACTCATGACAAATGTTTTTATGAGCATGATGTTAATTAATTATGCTTAAATAGAGACTTATTTATTATTATATCTTGGAAATGCATGGATTTACATAAAAATAAGAATAGAGGTTTATTAGCTGATCCTTTTATAAGCTAACCCCAGGATGAGAGGTATGTCTTGGGGATTTCAGGCTATGAGTGCTCTTGAGTTTTAACATATTTATATGATTTTCGTGTTTTATATTTGATGATGGGTGCTCTCGCCCGGTGGGCGTCATGCTAGGAGGGATAGGGCTAGCCACCCACCCTCCGAAATTGTGATGTGATGATATTGTGATATGATAGACACCTGACCATAGATGGCATTCGGTAAGGGTTTGGTAACATGGATAGTCCACACTACCGGTCTGAGCCTTTCCATGGGGACAGACGCTAAGTGTCCCGTTATGGTGTCAACGGAAAGCGGCGGTGGCTGATACCCATGGAGAGTTGCCACTGCAGCATGATAGCCCATATTCTTATTATGTGTACATATATGATGAGCATGGTTACAGATGGTATGCCTGGGTGTGACGACACTCAGAAGTTGGCCATGAGTACTCATGATCAGTGATGTTAGTGCGATGTTGTGGGACCCATTACCTTAAGGTACCCTTATTCTTATTGTATGCTCATTTACAGTGATATATGTCATGTTTTAACTCTGTGAAATGCATGTTTCAGCATATAAAATAAATTTGCATTTATGTTGACATGACTTATGATACTGCTATCTTCATAAATAATAGCCTTGTTATTTTATCAGTATTGTTACGCTTTTATTTCATTAATTGTCTATGTACCTACACAAGCAATAGCTTGCTGAGGCATTGCTTTGTTTTGCAATGCCTTAAATCTCGAGCGTGATATCAGGAAAGGCAAAGCTGTTGAGAAACCATGAGAGCTGCAGAAGATCTTTTTCCTAGAGTTTTAGACAGTGATGTGAGTCAATAAACAGGATTATCATTTGAATTTAATTATGGACTATATATTTTATTTTATGGATTTGATTGAGATGTTTAGACATATGTTAGACATTTATATAGGATGTTATGATGAATAGACCCTGAGCCATATTCTTATTGTGTTTTAGACATTTATTTGATTTAAAATAAAGGCGTAGATTTATTTGACGTTGATTGATACGCGTATTGTTTTAAATATATTTATGTTTTAATTTTTATGTATGCCATTTTGAGAAAGGAAAAAAATAACACCCGGATTTTTTAAGATATGTTTTAGTAAAAATTTTCTCATGGGATCCCAAATGCTCGTATAAAAAAAAAACCTTAAAAACCAGGGGTGTTACAACTTAGCTCATGGATATGGCCTAAAAGATATAGTCCATATTCATGAATCTATGAAACAATGCTTGATTCTAGAAGGTCTAGTTTCTAGAAAATTCCTTGTAAATATCTAAATGTTTTATAGTAGTCCAAAATACTTTAAAAGAATGGTAGAATAGTTTAGAAAAAGTAGAATAATCTAGAAAGAGTAAAAAGGTTCGAGAAGATAACTGCATCATTCATGTACTAACACTTAGAGTAATCCTAGTTATCTATTGAGGAGGTGAATGTGGGTGAGCAAGTATAAATAGGGGTTAATAGGTTCTCTTTGAGTTAGTCTTTTCCTAAGTTCTCTCGTTGCTTTTGTCAATAAGTGAGTGTAGCCTTAACAAATTTTGCAAAAGGAGTTGCGCACAAATACTGCGCAGGGTTTAGCCAAGATAAATTGAAACCCAGTGACAAGATGATGTGAAAAATGCAAAAACAAAATTAACAATTAGCTGCAAAAAATGTAAGGTGAGACTGTGTACTATAGACGCTTTATAGTATATCCCTTTCTTGCATATGCAAGAGTTTCATTGATCAGATTACAGCCTTTTCTTTTCTTTTCTTTTTTAATGGCAGGCGTTTCTGTAGGTATCCTTTGATTTGGCAAAACTTTGGTAAATGTAAGATGCAAAATGCAGAAAGTTCAAAATGCATCAATTCGGTCGAGTTCCAGGTACCCTTCAAAATCAGGATTACAAACTCAAGCCGGGTTCTAAATCCCGGATAAATCTGACGAACGGATGCAATCAATCAATAAAAAAGACCGGACCCATTATGCAAAAGGTTGGGTGCCTAACTAGAACTGCTGAGGTAGGGCCTCACTGAAGCTTTCCTCTGTAGCCTAGTACTCTTTTTAACTACAATATTCCGTGGAATCACATACTACCAATAACTTTTCATCCATGTTGCTCTTTAATTATTCTTTGATCCTTCAAGATAAAAAAGGGCAGCTCCCCGTGCACGAAGCTCTCGCCTATTCGGGGTTTGGAGAAGGAGTGGACCACAAAAACCTATAGTAGGCAGTCTTACCTTGCATTTTGCAAGAGGCTGATTTCACGCTTGTGACCTCAAGGTCACATGACGACAACTTTTACCATTGCACCAAAGCTCCCCTTCTCTTTAATCCTTCAAGATATTAGTTTTAATTATTTGAGTCCATGCAATAAGGCTCCAAACATTTCATTGTTGTCAACTTACGTCTATATGCTATTAGTTTATCTCTAAATACCATGTTGATTGCTAAGTTGTCGATTATTTATTCATTTATGTTATCTATCATCATCCTACCTTTGGCTTTTAGTGTTTGTTGCTGTCATCCAGCCAATGATCCATTAACAGTTTACTACCGCGAAATTGTCTGTTTTGTTGTTTTCGAGGAAGCATGAAGCACGTACTGAATTGGAGCTCTCATTTATGTATGGCTTCTCTCTCTCTCTCTCTCTCTCTCTCTCTCTCTCTCTCTCTCTCTCTCTCTCTCTTTTAAAGAAAGATTTAAAAGCAAATCTGTGATACCCACTCCTAAATCTAATTCTAGTAAAAGAGAAAACCAGTAACTCAAACCTGCAATCAAGCATATTTCAGCGAAGATGCTGGTTAGAAGGCAATCCAAGCTCTTAACAGAATATAAAAGAGGACTGCAAACCCTATTTAGTGAGAATAGACACCTCAACGAGCCCATGTACACTCCTTAGCCCAAAGACAACCTCTCAAAACTCATAAAGAAAGACCCATTTTTCTTTTCTTTGCTAATTTCTCTTGGTGAAAATTTGTCATGTTGCACTATGAAGCCCTTACTAATTTGATTCAAAAAGCGAACAACCCCCAACCCCCTATAGTTGCATGGGGTTGGGGTGCTTGTGGGAAGCTGCCTTCAATATGAGGAACTCCTAAAACAAAAAAGGGGCAAATTTTGGTATTTTATGAAGATCTTCCTTGGGTTCATGGAACTCATAAAAAACCCACAGATCATAGTAGGCATTGGCCCCTATGAATTCATTTCTTCTAGAACTAACAAAGTAGATATTTAGAACTTCTTGTAGTAGTTGGAATATAAGGGTCTTCCATAGACAGATGAGCTAGTAGTCAGACCATAAAGGTCTATAGTACACAGCTTTCCCTTACATTTTTGCAAGGGATTGTTTTCACGTCTTGAACCCATGACTTCAAGGCCATACCATGACAATTTTATCATTGTGCCAAGGCTCCCCTTATATACTATTGCTAGAATATTCCAACTACTCTTGGTTGTAGATATATATTTTGTGTTTATTCTAGAATAATAAAAGAAAACAGTCTCTAGGAAATTTCTAGGCCAATAAAGGGAAATGCACTATGGCTATAATTAGCCATCACATGTAACTTTCTTGGTGAATGAATAGAAAGACCAATTCTCCATATATTACTATCTACATTCTTTCTTCAATCATCAAACTAACTTTCTCTTCTAGCTAAACCAAACTTCTATACAACCTGCTTTCAATTTTATCCCCTTAGCCACTAAATCATCTATAGCAACTCCTCTTTCACACTCTACCGATGGTAGCCTTGAGAGCCATCCTACTGATCAGAAAAAATTTCTTTATAAATACCAAATCAAGACAATTAAATCACACTTCTTTTTGGATAAGGAACTCATATTCATTTGATGAAAAAAGGATCACAAAATAATAATGTTTTAAGTTTTCTTTCATAAATAGTAACACAAGCATCGGTCAACAGCGTTAGCTTCAGAAAAGTTGGAAGTTCTTGCATCCCTTCCTCTGAATTTTTCATCGATGAAGCTCTAGTGCCTGTGTAATTAGCCACCTCATTCATCTCCCTGAAGACCGTGGTAGAATGTAACCTCCTTCCCTCTTAGAATCCTTTGCTATTTGGCACACATTCCAATCGGTTTCCCCGCTTTTTTCATTGCATTGATCACCCACGTATCTAAAAAATGGGCAGCCTTGATGCATGAAACTCCCCGAGAGTCAATAGTACGCAGCTTTACATTGAATTTTTGTAAGAGACTGTTTCCACGCCTTGAACCCATGACCTCAAGATCACACGACGATAACTCTACCATTGCAGCAAGGCTCCCTTTCATCACCCACACATCTGCAGTTTGCTATATCCCATGTTAATTAAATCACACTGTTAACTAGGTTCTTAACCGACCTTTCATGGCTACATATCCAGTCTCGTAGTCCCTTGGGGAAAGGTAAACAATTCATGGAGTTCTTCCTTCCACAAAGAACGGATTAGGAGCCATATTTGATTGGTAAACTTCAGTGTGGCTAGTTTACTACACCCTTTCCTGAAAAAAAAAATTGGCTACGACAGCCATTGTTAGTAGGACATATCTAGTTTAATTGCATGACTCAGACTAGGATTTAAATGTTGGGATCCCTAGTAAACCATCCATTAGGTGGCCTTACTATGGATGGGTCATCAGAGAGATAATCATATTGATCAAACGGTTAGAATGCAACCCATCAGAACGCATCTTGTGCCAGTGAAAGATGAGGCTGGGCTCCAGTGGGAAAAGGTCAAGGTTACTTAACTTGCGATGATGAATAAGGGAATTAGGGTATTATTAATTCCATTATAAAATTGGAATCACTTTCGGCATATTGTCCAGAGTATATAATAGATTATGTTGCGGGGTTACCACGTCAAAATGCCAAGAAAGTCTTCAAAACGTGGAAGGAACCTTCCATACTGTTGCCGTCCAGATTAAAAGAAGAGTAGTCCCAGTTCGGTGGAACTCATTTGTACCCTAGTATAGTGCAACTTAGATCAATTGGACAAGAAGACTTTCCCACTGCCAGGCTGCGGTAAGAAAAGAGAAAAAGAAAATTATTCTACTAGCTCTGCAGAACTTCGAACTGTGTACTAGCCCATCTGTCTATGGAAGTCTCTCCTCCCTTTTAGGAGCTTCTTCACATCTGCCTGACAGTCCCTATTGCTATCTCTGCTCCCTAGTGCGGTTCCAGGAACCTTTTTGGTATATCAGAATATTTTGGTACTCGTTGGAATGACCAGAGAAGAGTAGTCTCAGCACAACCGTAAATCGTTGTCGCGTAACCTTAACGTCGCAGGTTTGAGGCGTAGAAATAGCCTCTTGTAAAAAATACAAAGTAAAATTACTTACTATAAATTTTTTGTGATCTACTCCTGTAACACCTTGGGGTTCCAACAATTACAATATTATCCGCTTTGGGACGCCCATACACGCCTCACGATTTTGTTATTCCCAAGTTTCCTAGGAAAAATGCATTGTGACCATTAAAGTTCCCCAAACTCTTATAAACAGCCCAGTTTCCTCTCCTCAGGCAATGTGGGACTAACTCTTTGTCCCTCACCCCAGCCTAGAAGCCTGCCAGCCTTTTCTTGGCCTGCCCTCATCGGCCCAAGGCTTCACATATTCCCCCCTTAGGGAATACGTGTCCCCGCGTGATAGCCATAACTAGGCGCCTGCGTGTAGCTAGCCACCACATCACGAGGGGAATTGGCTCTAATACCATTTGTAACACTCTGAGGTTCCAACAAGCACAATATTGTTCGCTTTGGGGCGCCCATACACTCCTCACAGTTTTGTTCTTCCCAAGTTTCCTAGAGAAAACGCGTCGTGACCATTAAAGTTCCCCAAACTCTTATAAACAGCCCAATTTCCTCTCCCTAGGCAATGTGGAACTATCTCTTTGCCTCTCACCCCAGCCTAGAAGCCTGCCAGCCTTCTCTTGGCTCGCCCTCATCGGCCCAGGGCTTCACAACTCCTTTTCCCAATCCCACGTATGCAGGAGACTTCATGCAGCGGGTTGCTTTTTTTTTAGAGTGATCGGATCTCTCAGAGGCAGGTCCCTAAAATCTGTCCCAACCCATCTCATTGCCATCCCTAGCAAAAATCCATCGCAATACAAAATTTTTGGCCAATCCTGGTCCTGATATATGTTCCATGTGGGGGTGTGTAGTAGCTGCATTGTTTCTCTAGCGTGCATGGCCTGGATCACTACGACCGATGCTACACTAAAAATGCAATATCTAGTAGCTAGATGAAGAATTCAAAGTTTTCTTGGCTGGAGGGATATTGACAGTTCTTTGAACCAGTCAGAGTATTCAATAATAATCGAAAAGTTCCAAATATCTCCATAGTTGTTCTGATGTCCGGGCCAGAGACTTCGTTTAATGTATTACCTGTAGATGGACAAAAGTTAAAGAGAAAACTACATTTTACTGCTCACAACTAATTGCCATTTTTAAATATTCAGTTTACTGTTCTCAACTATACAATTGATTGTTACGGTAAGTCCTTCCTTCAGTTTTGGGCCCCACACGTGATTATTTTAATATTTTTAATAGTTAAACACAAGTTTTACTATAATAAAAGAATTTTTAAGAAAAAGGAAAAGAGTCCTTAAAGGAGTTGCCTGCCCCAAATTTAAGAGATCTAAACCATTCATCTAGTTCACTTGTCCTATTTAGGTTACATACAAAAATTTATGCCCATATCAATAGATAAGATTTGAAAACAAAATAAATAAATAAATAGCATGGCTTAAACCATCTAATAATTATGAAATTTGGTGCGACACACGCTATTTTTAAAATTTTGAAAATGCATAATTGCGTGAAATTTTAGAATTAAAAAAATAAAAAAAAATAGGGATTTAAAAATTTTAGAGATCAAATCATATACTAAAACCTCAATATTTACAATGTGCACAAGAAATGGAATTCAACAACACTAAGAATGCTAAAATTGGAGATCATATGAAAATTGGCTAATTATTTTAATTTATATATTTAATAAATTAAATAAAAATGGTAGATTGTAATTGTACAGGTGGGGCTCATGATTTCAGACACTGGAAATAATGAGTTGACGGGCATTTATTAGGCATGGTAATGATTACTAACATTTATGACTGGTAATCATTTGAAATGAATGAAAATTAGATTTTAAATAAAAATTTTAAATAGGGTCCCTAGTTTTTCTCCCCACACCCGTTTCTCGTGCCATTAGCGATGATGCTAAAGACGACACTCCAATGCCGACAGTGACAACACAGCGGCTTCCTATTCCCCTTTAGAGGCGGAATTTATCATTTTCCATTGGCTAGATATCGAAGGTAGGCATCCATACCCCCAGTCCATTTTCGGCTGTTTCCCTTTATTTTTCCGTCTATTGACACCAGAAAACAGCATGAAATGCCATTTTTCTAATGACCTTAGGGATAATATTGTTTTTGTGAAATTAGTTGATGAAACAGCTGTAAATTGAGGATATGAACCATTTATCTTGTGCACTTCAACACCAGGAATAAACTCTTTAAATTTCATGAATATCCAACGGCTAATGAAGTCGAAAAACATGAAAAATAGTGCGGAGGAGAAAAATTATAAACTTTATAAAATAAGTTAAAATCCACAAATTTAGTCAAAATCTGTTGAAGAAAGTGTTATAACATAAAAATACACAAAAATTCAATCAAAATGACATAAGACTCGCAAGATTTGGAGACTGTATGCGTTGCTGGCAGTCACCGGAATTCAATCGTCGTCTCCGAAGATGGCAGCATGTTTAGAGCATCTGGGACGCTCCCCAAAAACAAATTGAGTGATGCACGCACTGGGTGCAACCACACACGTGCGGGCGGTTCATGCATCGTCTCCAAAAGAGACAGAATGTACGCGCGTCCTAGTGACGGCGACACACATGGGACATGTTTTAGGTGCGCGTCACGCTCACATGCATCTCGGTGACAAAGATGCATGCATTCCGTATGGGCATCACTCGCGCGTAGGTACCCGTGATGCCGAATTTAGATTATTTTATCCAAAAATTTATTTTGAACCATTCATTTATTAAAAAACTCAATTGTAGGAGCTACAGAGGTCAAAATCATGATTCAAGATATCCATCAAGTTCCTCTCAATGACACAAACCCATATTTGATATAAAAATTTCGATTTGACTACTTTTAAATTGACTAAATCACAAAATACTATTTGATAACGTAGATCAGGCCAATCAATGGATGATCAGGCTTTAGAAATTGATTGTATGCATCAAATATAAGAAGATTTAGTAGATTAGAAGAACATATCTCAAGTGATTGTCAAGAAAAGAGATCTTGACAATTGATCTGATCATGTGCCTTAGGACAGGTTGATCAGAGAGCAATTTGACCATCATATCGACATGTAATTATGGATATACATGTAAATCACTAAACAAACATAGAGATTAGATGAATCATGATGAAAATGACTATAATTGATTATTAAATGTTACGCATAAATGAAAAAAAAAAAAAAAAACAATCCAACGGTTAGATCATCTTCAAACTTCATAAGATGAAAAAGACTAATCCTTTATTGATCAAGGGACACTAATTGAATGAATCATGAATCAGATTGATGATAAAAAATGACGGATGATAATTTAGATGTTAGAAAAGCCAACATCTTGTCCAGGATTGGCTTAATTGGAAGTTAATCAGATGATCTGGATTGTTAATCTAGGATTAACTATCAGATTAGGGAAACCATTACTTGGATTAACTTATGTTTGAAAATTAAGAACAACAAGTAATTAGATAACTTAGTGTGACTTATAATGTGACGGTACTTAGAGCGTATGATTTGATATAGCCTATGCGCCTAATTGGAATACTGCATTTTTTAGGTAGGTGAATACATTTGGAATTTTTCATGATTTCATAAATCATGATGTATTATTTAGGAACTTTGAGGCATGTGTTTTACGCTCTATCATGTTTTTATTAAATGTATTCATTATACATGTTTGATATTATGATATCTTAATTTATATGATTATCCATATTTTGACATATGATGGACAATATGTTATCATGCCTTTTGACTCGAGCTTCTTGAGATTATTTTCACATGGATGTTTCTATGGTTTATATCATGTTTTTGCTATTTGATGACGGGTGTTTATGCCTGGCGGGTGCTATGCTGGGAGGGTATTAGGGTTGGCTACATGCCCTCTGAATTTATATATTATAGACACTAGCCTTGATATGTGGGCAATCGCATGCGGTTTTGTAGTAATTATGTGTAGGTCACCCATGCAAGTCCAACCAACTCCCATGCTTTGGCAGACACTAATCTCCCATTTTCGTGTCAACGGTGGCAGTAGTGGTTGGGACCTTGGAAGGGTTGCCACTGCAGTATAGTAGCCTATACACTTATTCTACTTGTTCATGTAGTGCATATGTGTATGGATACCCATAGTGTGATGATGTACCTTAGGGTAAAGTTTACGTGGGAGGCCAAATGTAGGCGCAGTTACGAGTTGTGAGAGCTATTTGGTGTGTGAGATACAGGTGAGGAAACTAGAGTTTTAGGATGAGTACTCATTGCTAGTAATGTAAGTATAGTGGGACACTCTTAAGGCTTGATTGTGCACGGTGCCCTATTCATCATGATATGCATTTATATTATTATGTTGACACGGATTTTTATTTGCTTTGGGCGAATGCATATCCATGTATTGATCATACTTTGCATGCCATGATGATTAGATTTGATATGGTTTTATTTAAGCGATAAGCATGCTTTGATTATTATTGTTTCGTTTAGACTCATGAGTTTTTATGCTTTATTCATTATAGATGGCGATGATTTAACATGCCTTGTAAATGATTTACTCTACGAGATTTGCTATTAGATTGATATCCCATGCAAACTATTTTATCACATATTTTATTATTTATAATCACCTACACAAGTAATAACTTGCTAAAGCGTTGCCTTATATTTGGCATGCGACAATGTAAAAGGAAAGCTGGTGGAACAGCATTGATTGAGGATTACGAGGACCCTCTGCCACTTAACACTCCAGAGACTGACTTGGTGTGTGTCTTTTTGACTAGTGATTAGACTTCGTTTGGGCTGTACCGATATATTATTATGTTGATGGTATTAGACCCACACTTTTTGTATAGTGTATATTTACTTTCACATGTGTGTATGGGCGTGGTGATCGTGGATGGAACCCTTAGGACTATGGATATTTTCGTTGTTGCTACCTCTTTCGTGATTGATGTCTTGATTAGATGTGATTCTAAAATAAGCATGCTTTGAGTATTAACAATTTGATTTGTTTATTGCCGCGGTTTTGAATTTGGATGACCCTTGGGGTTTTCTTTTTGGGCATTTTCCTTGAAACGATTATGGTGTGTATATTAAATGCGAGTTTTCTATTTCAGGAATCCCGTTTATTTTATTAAACATATTATTATTATTATTATATTAAAAAAATATTTTAGAAAACCCGGGGTGTCACATTTGGTGGCTAGCAATCTAAAGTATCTCCAACTTAATGAAGGGATCATATCATCCGAAGGAGACCCCAAATAGAATGGGTTGCTTACCGCTACTAAGAGCATTTTCTAAGGAAACAAGGGCCAAAGCCCTTTGCCCACTAAAAATGTTGAGCAAGAAAGACAATATTGAAAAAATATACATGTTGGTCCACTACTTTCATTATTTTTTATGATCCAAGTTGTTCATTAAATTAAGATTGTCTCATATAGCAAAAGTATCAAACATCTCATCCACCTATACATCTAAGACTCTTTACTTAAACCTTTTGTAGTTGTAAAATAGGCTGTTTTAAGTTATTATTATGTTAAACCATCTACTTTCAAACTGCAAAATACCAAATAAACTAGTTCGTAGTTGCATCTAATAGATAAAATATTTGATAGATAAGTCACTTGAGACAAGCTGCATTCAATGAAGAGCTTGCATCACCAAAAAACGAGAGTAAAAAAGTGTACCCAACAGGAGCATCAATGCCAGCGAAGCATTCAACATATTTCCCACTTCTTGGAGATTCCGGGACCATACCGGCGCCCATTACGTTGCACTGGATGCAATGCAACAATTTTTCTATACCCTGGAGATGGTACGAACTTTGGGTGGTCATGGATGACGAAATCAATGTCGACCATAAAAAAAGCGGCGAAAAAGAAACCTAGTTTCCTTACCATTGTCAGACCATGGGTTGCTGGTGTTTGCTAGCGAATGGTAGATCCTGTTTGCGGTGGATAAGGCGCGGATAAAGAGAAGATCTTGTTGGCGAGAGGGGTCCACTGTTTCTACAATCACTTAGCTTGGGGGCCAGAAGATGTTCAAGGCCGAAAGCAATGACGTGTTTTTATGAAACTTCTAGTTGAAAGAATTAAAAAATTTTGAGACACTGTTTTTACTAATAATAAATATATACATATATACATATATATATATACACATACATATTTTTGTAGAGAAAGGGTATGACATTTCAATTGTGATGATAATATTACTCATTTTGCTATCCGCAGCTATAGAGCTGTTAAGTGTGACTCGGGATCCTTCGGACCTCTTTCCTCCACCTATTTAACCCAGGTCAATAGTTTGGTGCATGGATGGGTTCCCAGGTGAAACGCTATTATAATATCCTAACTAGCTACACTATATTTGACTTATAATGTAAATATTTTGTATATAACCAAACATAGCGTCAACTTAGACACAAGTGTTGTCATATTGTAAGAAGCTGGAAATAATTTTCATTTCTTCTTCACAAACTAATATACAAATGCATATTCATTTATAAGAAAAAAATAACAAAATCATCTTCAACTTCTCCCTTGACAGCTAGTACTTGACGCAAGACCCTCCTCCTTTTTCATCCGAGCTTGGGACTAGCATTGGCCGAGTTGATGATGAACTAGCTACACTATATTTGACTTATAATGTAAACATTTTGTATATAACCAAACATCTGCCATAATCATAATTTTCAAATAGATTAGCAAGTATACTAAAACACTCACACAACCAATTCAAAAGATCTAGCAAACCATCCCTATATTCTCCACTCGCAAAAGGCAAGCTCGTACTTGGAAATCAGCAGAAGAATTTCCTAAAGTAAATGAGCATATTTTCATTTTAAAAATAATAGCGGGTATGAATGTACATAGGGTCAACACTATCTATGGTTAAAATCATATAAACAGTCTATATTTGTCCACATATTTATAGGCATACAACCATCCAACGTCATAGATCTTTAGATCATTGAACTCCGCTAGCAATTCTAACAACCTGCTCTTCAGAATAAATGTGTGCATCCAAAAGTGGGCTCCACTCTTTAATAAGCATCATAATGAGTAGACATTGCCTTTTCTTAATCGTTGTAATTATACTTCACCAGTCTAAGCCATTGGTCTGGTTTAAAGTAGCTTAGAAAAGTTAAAATTAAATTTTATAAATGCTTTTGGCATATCTTTCTTTGGCTAGAAATCAAGAACATCAATTTTTATATCATTTTTTAAAGATCCAAATCAAATAACTAGAATTGTCCAAATGCGATGACTTCTCAACCTTTCCTAATTTCCTTAGTTGTACATGATAAATTGGTTAGAACTTCTAGAAAAATGCTCTAGAGAAAAGTTTATTTCTTGTCATACTTATGAGTATCTACATTCACAAAGACTTCATTTTATTTGCTTTGGTTTACATATATATTATACGCACAAATTAAAGCTCTCTAGCTAGTTAGGGTGTTTTATGCTATCCTTGAGTTCTTGGGTTGAAGTCTCAACCTAAGGCGTTTAAATATGCAACAAGTCGGGTCAATGATTATTACTGCTGCTTTACCTGCAAACGGTTGTGAATAAGTTGGGTGTGGGTAGACATCTTTTGATCTACAAGTGAAACGAGTAATGATGCTTATATTGGTTTGACTTGCACGGTAATTATATGTGTATATATATATGTATATATATTTTATTATATATATAATCACTTCTTCATTCCTCAGCCGTAGCACGCAACTAAATGAATGGATATTAGGACTGAAGATGTCATTTTCCAGTATTGTCTAACGGTATATTATATGTGCGCACATTTTGGTTGTATAATTGTATACACATGATCAGTAAATGGTGGATAAAATTTTACAAGTCTGTCATCCATAGCACACCAACTAAATGAATGGCTGTGATCATCCAAACAGTGAGTCCCACTTGTAACTTTTTTGGGATTCCGTAAAAGTGTGCGTGCTAATCAAAATTGGTGGCTTTTATTGCTACTTTTCAAAGTGAAATTATCCAACCACCAACACGGACAAACTCAAATTGGACGACCAGCGAAGCTTGGGGAGAGATTTGTTGTACGTCTGCAATTATTTGAGTCGACTGTTCAGATTTGGTTTAATCTCATCGTCCGAGACCCTGGTTCTAATACGTTCAAATCGCGACCGTACACGTAGGTGTAGTTGCTTTTTCGCCAGAAAGAATGATGGAACGAGGATTTGGTGACTGTCAGTGCAACCATAGAACAAGCAAACAGGAAAAGCATGTACCAATAGTGGTCGGTGGCGTGTTATCGTCCAAAGTTTAATAGGATCCTACAAGTTGATAATAACACCCCAATTCCAGATGCTTAAGCCTCAGCCCATGGGCAAAATCAGGGAAAGCAAGCATGCCAAGGTTTTAGGGTAAATTTATCTATGTTTCGAAATTTTTATTTTTATTTTAATGGGATATCACTATCCATGGACAACTATATGCAAGGGCTAACCAATCTGAAAGATACATTTTGTAATTGTGTCTAAATTAAGAAAAATGATCTAGCTAGGTTAGATATGAAAAACTGAAAAGAGGCTATCCGAAAAGTAAGGCGAATTACTTTATCTAAAAAGGGGAGTGCGCATATCATTTCCTAAATTGATGAAGCACGCTATATTTTCTCACTGTATGTGGGTATATCCAAGAACCAAACAGACAGGAACGGCAGACCAAAGCGGAAAAAGCAAAAGCTGTAACTTTGGATGGTCTCAGCTGAATTTCAGCCGTCTATTTATTATGATCAACAGTTGAAGTTTCTCAGATCCAAAGGTGGGTCCCTCAGCAGCTTTATTTGAGCGCTTTGGTTTAGCATGCTCCATCCCAACCCTATCCGTCCGTCTCTGCTTGCGGGAAACTATAAAAGGCCATTCTCCCTCCTTTTGCCTTCTTTTCGTCTCCCTGTGGCCTTTCCACGTTTCTCTCTCTCCTGACATTCTCAGACATTCCTCTTCTTCCACTGTTCTTTTTCATTATCCGATCTTTTCTCCTGCCCTTCCCATATAAACAAAAAAGTGAAAACAAAGTAGCTTCTCTCTCAACATGCTACAGTGAAATGGCGTACGATTTCCTCGTTGTGTCCCCTCTGCAGAATCCTTTAACCGTTGAACATCCTTTCATTTGGCTGACCTGCTATTTCCGTGTTTGATTGATTCTCCTAAATATTCAAATTTAGTCCCTTCTAGGTTTCTGGAATTTCACTTTCTCTGCGATTTCTTTTAAATTTTCAGATGAATAGTTGAAAGGGTTTCAGATCGATGGAGTTGACCGAAGGAGTTGGCGAAAGCTCTTCGCCTCCGCTGGCTTTCGGGGGCTTCTGCAACTATGATATCCGGAATGACATCTATAGTCGGTTAGTGGAGAATGGGAATGAAGAAGCTGACTCTAAACCGGGATTACGCGAGCTTTTGGATTCGCATTTCAGTCGTTTGCCGCTCAGGTAGGATCCGTTTCGTTTTAGTGTCCTTGGAGGTTCGTTTCTTTCTTTTCTGTCACTTTTGAGTTTTTCGGAGTTGACGATCGATGGAGGGAAGGTTTATTGTCATCAAATTCTTTAGGTCATAGCGCTGATGATCTGGAATGAGATGGTTGGATTCTTAATATCGGCTTTGAATTTCATCTTCTAGCGTAGATTCACTGTTTCTGTTTTATGTTAGTCTTGCAAGTTTAGAGTATTGAGGATTAGTTTAACGTTTCTTCTCATCAAAATTAGTTCTGATCATCCGAAAATGAGATGATTGCGAATCTTGAAGGCGAGCATGAGTTTCTGGTTCTTCCGTCGATTCACTGTTTCAATTTTGTGTTGAGTTTGCCAGTTTAGGGCGATGGGGATTAGTTATGTTTTTGGTAACTCGTAGTTTTGCTTGAAGATTTTAGTGAAGTAAAATTTTGTTTGCTACTCTGCCGTTGGGGATGATAATTTGAAAATCTAGGTTAACGTGGAATTTTTGCAACGGATTTGAGTAAGATGTAGAATAACGCTAAGTACAAGTGGAAGATTGAACATCACATGAAATGAAAAAAGAAGAAGCGATATTAACAGAGAGCAGTTAGCTGCTCGAGATCTCTGGATTTAAAATTTCTTCATCAGTCTTCAGTGGTGATGGAACCGCCATGAATTTTTGGTTCAGATGTAAAATGTTTATCTGGATTTTACTGTCCTTTCTGGTTGTTCTTTTCATTTGAGTACTGATAGAGATGAAACTTACTAGGAATAATGAGTGAAAGTGGTTGATTTGTACTCCACGTTTTTCAGTTATGGAGTAGATGTGAATATGGACAGACCAGAAGATGTTCTGTTGCATCAGAGAATTCTTGCAGAAGCAAAGGATCCGGAAAAGCAGCCTGTTTTCCATGTCCGTTTTTTGGAGGTACTGATTCAAATGGTTTGAAGGGCAAAAATGATTTAAATGATATTGATCACGTGATGTTTAATTTGATTTGTTCTAATTTAAAGTTAGTGGAAGCTTGCTTATTATTTATGGTTTCTTTCACTCTAGGGCCTACCTGCAGCAATAGCTACATATTCATTCCTCTTCTGCTATTTGATGTATCTACATATATAAAACACTGAGATGTTATTTTCCTGGCCGAGGTCCAAAAAGGGGCAGCCTGGTGAACGAAGCTACCACATATGCGGGGTCTAGGGAAGGGGCGAACCACAAGGGTCTATAGTATGATTTTCCTCGCTGATGTCCAGTTCCCATAATTGTAATGTCAAGACAGTTGAGGATATGCTGTTTATATCGCCCAATTTTAGAGGGAATAATTTATAAGGGGATTATCGAACCCCCTAAAATTTGACTTGGTTGTCCTCTGACTCTGCATGCTTGATTGTCCAATTTCGCAGCAGAACTGATAAACAAACTCTCTCTCTCTCTCTCTCTCTCTCTCTCTCTCTCTCTCTCTCTCTCTCTTACACACATGTACACACACTCAGAGATCTCTGTCATAGTTTGTGCTGGCACTCACCTTGGCTTACCTTCTCTAATTGTTCCAGCTTGGCGAATTCCAAGCTTGTAGTCAATCTTGTCTCACTGTCTCTTACATGTCTATTCCAGCTGTGCCAAGGTGACTGCAAGCAGAATATTCTTATTTCACCTCTTCTTGCTCTTTCACACTACTCTCTTTGTGTGCTTTCTTTGGCTCCATATGGCTTAGTTTGCCATGTTCTTTCTATAGTTGGATGTGTTGATGTGAGCCAGATAGACCTGTGCTCAGGATTACCAATGAATCTGTCTGTACACTGGATATACTCTTCCGTTGTTTTCTTTCACTCACCCTACATTGGAGGCATCCTAGTTGATTAGCTTGGTTGTATTATGTTTTCCACTTGAGCAGTCCATCAAAGAGGTCCTAGTCTTGAAGGCAATGCTCATATCCGTCAATGGCTGCCATGAATTCAATACCATCTAACTTCCCCACCAACACCTATAAAACTATACCAACTCCGACTTACGCTGGACATTTACATTCCCCACAAGTATATTGCCCTTTTTGTTAGATTAATCAGAAATTGCCAGTCCAAATCAAATAAGGAGCTGAATATTTCCTAATAAAAAGTGCTTGTCTTGGTCTAGTCTCTGTCATTCTTTGGCTTAGTTGCATTTCTTATTGGCATGTCTTTTAGTGATAAGTTTGCAGAACTTCTCATGGATAAATGGTCTCAAATGGTAATTTGTTGATCATGGGCCTAGAAGGAAAGGGACGAGGCATAACTTAAGCTATCACATGGCATCTGTGCAAATCATCATCATCATCAAGACCTTATCCCAATTAGGGGTCGGCCACATGAATCTTATTCGTTCATTCCTCTCTATTAAGTACCATGGCTTTATTTAGTTCTAAAGTTTTTAAATATTTTTTTACCACTTCTATCCACTTTCTTTTGGACTTTTCCCCTTGCCCTTTTAGAACCTTCTACTTGCATTGCCTCACTCCAACTGATGTCGTTTTTGGTCTCCTTTGGACATGTCCAAACCATCTAAGTCAAATCCCCCCATCTTGTTACCTGTTGGTGCTACCCCTAAGTTTCTTGTAATGTTTTCATTCCTAATTCTATCCTTTCTTGTCTACTCATCTATCCCAACATCTTTATTTCTGTGATGCTCATCCTATGAACATGGTGTTCCTTAACTGCCCAACACTCTGATCCATAGGGCATGGTCGGCCTTAGGGCCATTTTATAGAATTTTTCTTTTAGTTTGAGTGGCACCCATTGATCATACAAAACTCCAGAGGCACATCTCCATTTGTTCCAACCCGCTTGGATTCTCTGGGTAACCTCCCTCTCAATCTCTCCACTCTCGTGAATCATTGATCCTAAGTACCGAAAGTGGTCTTTTATGAGGACTTCTTGGTTATCAATCTTAAATGGTGTTCCACTTCTACTCCTCTCCTTGCTAAAATTACATTCATATATTCTGTCTTAGTTCGGCTGATTTTAAATCCTTCAGATTCTAATGTTTTTCTTCATAACTCTAGCTTTGTATTTACGCCTTCTCTTGTCTCATCAAGTAAAACTATATCATCTGCAAATAACATGCACCATGGAATCTCCTCGTGCAGATGTTTTGTTATATCATCCATAACCAACTTGAAAAGGTATGGGCTCAATGCCGATCCTTGGTGCAATCCTACAATGATAGGAAAATCACTGGTCTTGCCTCTAGTAGTCTTAATATTTGTTATAGCTCCCTCATATATATCTTTAATTGTGTTTATATACCACTATGAAAGCCCCTTCCCGCCCAACAACCTCTATATTAACTCTCTAGGGATTGTATCATAAGCTTTCTCTAAGTTGATAAAGACCATGTGGAGGTCTTTCCTCCCCTCCCTACATTTCTCTATCAATTGTCTTAGTAAGAAAATAGCTTCCATGGTAGACCTCCTAGGCATGAAACCAAACTGGTTCTTCGATACGCTTTTTTCATGCCATGCCTTCTTCTCAATAACTCTTTCAAAAAGTTTCATAGTGTGGCTCATAGGTTTGATCCCTTAATAATTAGTGCAACTCTGTATGTCTCCTTCATTCTTATAAATTGATACAATAGAGCTTTTCTTCCATTTATGAGGCATTTTCTTTGATTTTATAATTTTGTTAAACAACTTGGTTAACCAAACTACTCCAATATCTCCCATATACTTCCAAACCTCTAATGGTATACTATTGGGCCCCATGGCCTTTCCTGATTTCATCATTTTCAAGGCCTCTTTCACTTCAGGTATTCTAATCCTACGTCCATATATATAATGTCCAATGTTATTTAGGTTTATATTATTTTCAATCCTTACATTCTTAGAGCCATTGTCATTTAACAATTTTTGAAAGTAAGTTTTTGACCTTTGTTTAATCTTGTCATCTTTGACTAGTACCCTTTGATCATCACTTCTCCTGCACCTAATATGATCTAAGCCCTTACCCTTTTGTTCTCTTATTTTTGCAAGTTTAAACACATCTTTTTCACCTTCTCTTGGTCCTAGTCTACTATGGAGGTCATCATATGCCTTAAGTTTAGCCTCAATTACTATTCTTTTAGCAACCTTTTTGGCATTCTTATATTGTTCATAGTTTTCATTATTTCTAGTCTTCTGCTATGCTTTAAAAACACACCCATTTTTCTATAATAACTTTTTGCACTGTTTCACTTTACCACCATATTTCCTTTATTAATTGCCTTTTACCTTTAGATACTCGTAAGACATCTTTTGCTACTTTCTTAATATACTCAACTATATTAGTCCACATGGTGTTTACTTCTGTTTCATAGTTTCAGTTTCCTTCTACTATCAACTTATTTGTGAATGAGGTTATTTTCTCTCATTTTAAGTTCCACCACTTAGTTTTTGGATACCAATTAAATTCATTTCCCTTTTTTCATCTTTTAATATATAGATCCATAACCATTAACCTATGTTGTGAGGTTAAACTCTCATCGGGTATCACCTTATAATCCATTCACATTGATCTTTTAGTATACTTAAGTAAAAAAAGGTTTATTTGGCTTTTATGAAGTCCACTTTTAAAGGTTATTAAGTGTTCATTCCTCTTCTTAAAGAATATATTTGCAATGGCTAGGTTATATGACAAAGCAAAATCGAAAATAGTTTCTCCTATCTCATTTCATTCTCCTAAACCATACTCCCCATATATCCTATCATATCCTTCCTTTTCTTTTCTTACATGACAATTTAAGTCTGCTCCTATAAATTTCCGCTCAGTGTTGGGAATTTCTTGCATGACTCTCTCCATGTCTTCTTAAGATTGTCTCTTGATTATATTTTCTAACCCTACTTGTGGTGCGTATGCACTTATAGCATTTATGGTTTGCTCTCCTTGAACAAGTTTGATTATTATAATTCTATCGCTGATTCTTTTAACGTTTACAACTTTATCCTTTAATTTTTTATCCACTATTATTCCTACGCCATTTCTGTTATTATCCTTTCCTACGTATCAGAGTTTATGCCCATCGATTTCTCTAGTTTTAGGCCCTTTTCACTTAGTTTCTTGGATACAAGTTATGTTGACTCTCATATGTTTCATCGTATTTACTAACTCCAAACTCTTACTTGTTAATGTCTCTATATTTCATATGGCGATAAGAATCTTATGCACTTGAGATATCCTATTTACTTGCGTTCTTCTCGACCTCCATGGCATAAACCCATGCTCACTTTTCATTGCACCTCGGTTCTGATGTAGCACGTCGCTTCTGAGGGGACACTCTAGCAACCCTTGCCCATTTTTTACTACACATGGGATCCAATATAGCACGTTGCTTCTGGGGGAATGCCCTAGCAATCCTTGCCCATTTTTCACTACACTTGGGATCCTATGCAGCCGTTGCTTATGGGGGACGCTCTAGCTTGAGGGAGTGTCAGTTTTCGATTTATGTCATGTTAGGGTTGCCATACTTTTAAGAAGCTGGAGATGATTATCATTTCTTACTTACAAACTGATATACAAATGCATTTTCATTTACAAGTAGGAAAGAAATAACAAAGTCATCTTCGACTTCTTCCTTGCTGGCTGGCACCTGATGCAAGACCCTTCTTTTTCATCTGGGCTTGGGACTGGCATTGGCGGAGTTGCATTTGTGCAAATATGAGCAGGAAACAAACAAACATGGCCCACCAGTTTGGTGATGTAAAATTCTTATTAAGTTAATTTTCATGGTGGATAAATCATGCCTCAAATTCTTTCATTGAAAAATCCTTTCACTTCAGTTTTTGGCTTTGTAAATTGGAGATGGTAAAAATTTTAGGATAATGGTTTACATCCAGTTGAAACATTTCAATAAATCAGGTAGGTAGGAACATCAAATGGTGAAGTTTCTTGGCCATCCATACCCGTAATTGACCTTGGAAGATTGATTTGAGTCATTGAAGAGGTTGCTTGTATGTTTACTGTACCTACTTCTTGTCCGGGAATCTGTCTGTGCCATACAAATATACAATAGCTCAATATGAGATGCAATTTGCAAGCTGAACTTATCAATGGCGCAGCCTAACTAGAATATGCGCTATCCAAGGTTAAGGTAAATGGTAGAACAAAAAGTATGGCTAGTGTATGAAGCAGCCCATGTAACAAATCCAAGACCTGCTGTTTAGATATGTCTTTTCAGCGTCTCTGTTGCTAATTGAGCTTCTCAAACATCAACTACTTGATGCAAGCTATCTTATGTTAACATTTGATATCCTCATTTGAGCATTTGCATTGCTTTAGAAAGATACACCTGTGACCTGTTGATGAATAATAAATCTGGCAATGATGCCAAAGTGTTGCAATTTGACAATATCCTAATGAGCTGTAAATTCATAGAGTAAATCATATTTGACTTGAAAACTGACATGCCTACTTCTCATCTTGTCTGTGATGAGTTATTGATGATTTTTTATTAAGCCCTCTTATTAGTTTTCTGTACATCTGATCATTTATGCCACAATTACATTTTACTAATATTGGGTGTCTGCCTTCTTATATTATTTCATTTCTCAACTTCCTTTTGTTCAGATTGCTGCATCACCTAATAGGTTGCGTGTGTCAAATTGTCCTTTTATGGTTGATGTTTACTGCAACCAGTTTCTCTTAACTCTGGAGGACCATGCTGTAGTGTATCTTATGACTAGAACATTTCAGTTGAAGTTTTACATATTGCTTATTGCAGTATTCCATGATCGTATTCTGACATGTTTTCCTTCAAACCTCTGGAAATCCCACTCCTTGCTTTTTCTACTACCCTAGCAATGTAGCTGATTTATGTTCTCTCAACTCTTATTTATTATGCTCGTAGCATATTTGGACAAGAGTGGATGATGATCAATTGCAGCAGTCTGTAAGAGTCCTTTCTACTTCAAAAGGATGTGATAATAGTGAACTCGAAGTAGACACGGCACAAATCAGGTTCCTCATCCCTGAAAGTTCTTAACTTTTCATTATTTTATGTCCACTTTTGACTTAAGTTGCATAACATTATTAATGAAAATTTCAAGCTTCTCTTGCTATATGTTATCTGCCTTCTAGAAATTTTGATTTATTTATTTATTGTATGGCCCTTCTGTAAATTGTTTGGTTTGGGCTTGGTAAACTCTTCCCATCCATTTGAGAATTTCTTGCTTGATAATTGGTAGGACTTCTGTCAATAAAGATAGAGATTGTGTGGTTGACTTTGAGCCTTGCTCGAAGCTGGAGGACTTAAATTTGGATGTAAAAAAGAAAGCAGAGGATATTGAGGAGAGAAGAAATCTGACTGAGGCTTATTCCCAAAGGTACGCATTTCTGCTAAGTACAGGGTTATTTGAATCTTTATTTACCCATTCCATAAAGTAGGATTCATATGAAAACTACTCATATTGAACTTGGACTAACAATCAATAGCGTATTTATGTTCAGTATATTCCACTGAAAAAAGATCCATTAAGAAACAATCATGATATGCTTCATTCTTACTGGAGAGGGAAGTCCAAATTAATCCTTTATCAGAATTCTTCTGTTGGTTACTTTACATGCGTAGCCTTTAAATTACTATGGTTGCAACCACAATAAACAAATCATGCATGGACCTGTAGTTCATATGTACATATTATATTGTTTATGTGTGTGTGAATATTTAAATACAGCCAATGTCTGTGTAGATTGGTAGTAAGCTTGTGTGTGAAGTTCACCCTGAATTTCCGCCAGGGATGAAAGCATTGAATTCTAGTCCAACTACAGGCTGTAATGAATTCACTCTTAGGGAATAGGGATGAACCAACATGGAGGTAGACAGAACAAACAATCAATGCCTGGGTAGCTTGGAAGTGAGTTCCATTCTCATACTTTCATCTGCATACATGAGGTCTGGAAAAGAAAATTGACCTTTAAACAATATAAACCAGTGCCAGGTGTCAGAACCTTCTCACCAAAAGTATATCACAGACAATTCATTTATAACATAAGAAATAGCCAAGCATTTTCCTACTTTTAGCTAACAGATCATTAGTTGGCACTAGCCTGAGAACTCTCGTAGAAATTAAAGAGCCCTAGAAGTAGAAACATGTCGTTGCTCCTAATCTATTAACAAGCAACAAAAAGTCAATACTATCACCTGCAGCTTAGATCATTCTTTGACTACATGTATCTGTTTCAATTGTAAATTAACATGTTATCTGTTTGTACTTTGTAGTACATTCAAGTTTGTAGCTTCAATTTGTCACTTTGATATTCACCTTTTTTTGTTCTTTTATTTGGTACTTTGTGGTACACTTTAGTATATCTCTCGATTTTGCTAAAATTTGACTGCAATTTGGAAAGCACAGCACATACCTTCGAAGTCTATCTGTGTCCTGTCTCTGTTTAGTATGAACTAAGAAGTCTTGGGTCTTGCTGGTTGAAATGAACCCTGAAGTCCTTTGAAGACTGAACTAGAACTCTATGTTCTTGATGGACACTTTCCCATGAAAAAGATTATTAATAGTATTTTTAGTATTCTGATTTTCAAAATTAACTTTTTGAACCAAAATTGTCAAAATGATGGTTTATGGAAAAGTCACTATTTTGCTGTGGTATGTCCCTTGAACCAGAGTTTCTATTGGTATCTCTGGTGTGGTATTTCCTTCAACTAGGAATCACAGGACAAGTGGCGGTTTCAACCACTGCAGATGCTAAAGCTTGAGCATTATGTGTTTTGCTTGGATGTCTCAAGACTCCAATAAATGTAATAGATTTCTTTTAAAAAAAGGGCAGCCCCGGTGCACGAAGCTCCCGCCTATGCGGGGTTCGGGGAAGGGGCGGGCCATAATGGCCTAAAGTAGGCAGCCTTACCTTGCATTTTTGCAAGAGGCTGATTCCAACAATAGATTTCTTTTGAAAAATAAAATAAAATTCTTTTTGTGCTTAATTCTGGTCTCCTCAGTACTATACCACATTAAATCAAGTCTATTGTTGGAGTTCTGTGCATACTTGTTCAAAAGGCACCATGAATGATGCTTCTATATTATTTGAGAATGATCCTGTTCGTTTGATCAGTGAGGTTTTGGTATCAGATGGTATTTTCATAACGACTTTTTAGTTGAAATGATTTAAATGCATGCCATACTTTTAGTTTTAGTTGCAGAATAGAGCCTTAAAACCAAACATTCCGTTCCACTTAACTGCTATGATAGTATCTCTTTAAGGATTCATATATTTTTTGTGAATTTACCTTGATTTAATATGGAAAATTTCCATACTTTACTTCTTTAACTAATTTTTTTTTGGAGATTTGGTATAAATGAATTTACTATAATATCAATAAGAAAACTTTATTTTGATCATGGGTTTGACTTGGGATAACTTCTGTCAAAATACAATGCAGGGAGGACATATCACATGTTCCAGTACATGAAATTATATTTTCAACCATTGACAAGCCTAAGCTTCTTAGTCAGGTACTTTTAAGAAGGCTACTGCCAATCTTTCATGTTTTTTGTTGGGAATCTACTAGATAAATTCATTAATTTTTCATTTGCTTATTTCAGGGCCTTTGGGAAACTTGAATTTTTTTGTTTTTTCTGTTTCATAACCAAAAATCAAACGTGTTTTCTGTTGTGAAATAGAAAAAGTTCAAGAAAACAATAGAAACAAGTTTCACAAATTGGCACTCAGTTTTGGTATTTGCCTTAAAAAAAAAAAATGCAAACTCTGCACATCGTTGTTTTTTTCAAATTTCATCATTCATTGTCTCCATTTCCAAACCTTTAACTTGGATCACACATTCGTGGTTAACAGGATCTTCTTTGTAAGCTTCATTTTCCTTGTTGCTGTATTTTCAACCTTCCTGGTTTTGATATTTCCTGCTGGCTTCTTTTGACGTTTCAGGAGCTTATGTATCAGCATCTACATACATTCTATACTTATCTGAACAGGCTTTAACTCAAATGTAAATTTGTCCCTTTTCCAGTTCTGTATGATCTCTTGAATGTATAATTATTGGCATCAAACATTGATAGGGATAATACTTTTACCGGAGAACTAGTAAATGCTTCCATTTCTTTAATCTAATAGTTTTATAAATTTGTGCTTCATTTCAGCTGCACTTTTTCTTTAATTCTGCTATGTTGTTGTTAAGATTATATATGAACCTTCTAACTGTCTGCTGTGGCACGGTTCCCTAGCTCTCTGCATTGCTTTCTGATTTAGGGCTAAACATCCGTGAAGCACATGTTTTCTCGACAACTGATGGCTACTCATTGGATGTGTTTGTGGTTGACGGGTGGTTGGCTGAGGTATGTTTTCCTTGTAAGTGGATGTATGACAGCATGCTTATCTTATTATGAGATAATAAAATTGTCAAAGTTTGGTAAAGAGGGAGTTAATTCTGTTCTATGTTGCATTCTAGTTATGATATTTGATGATTGTACATGTGACCTTGAGGTCATGGGTTCAAGGCGTGGAATCAGCCTCTTGCAAAATGCAAGGTAAGGCTGCCTACTATAGGCCCTTGTGGTCCGCCCTTTCCCTGGACCCCTCATGGGTGGGAGCTTCGTGCACTGGGGCTGCCCCCTTATTTGCTATGCATGTCCTATCTCATTATCTTGTGAATATTGATGCAATCCATTTGTTCCTTTTCCAAGTTAATGCAAATGAGTTCCTTTGATCTGTACCAGTGACTGAAATGATGCCCGTATGCTTAATGGCTAAAGTGCGCGGTTGAAAATGGCATTGCATAAGAACTTGAAACATAATTCTGAATGAGCGAATCAGAGTGCAGCTTACACTTGGATTGTTGTTGGGCAGTTTCAGCTAGTTTAGACAATGCAGGAACAATGTTATGTGCTCATGTAGGGCCTCAGTTAAATCCCTTTGAGGCTTGACAGCCAGTTGCTTTTATAGAATATGTGAAAAGAGAAAAGCCAAGTGTAACTTTGATCTGCCGTAATGACTGAAATTATATCACTGAGCTTAATGACAGGAACATGAATTTTGGAATGATGTTGCCAAGGAACTCGAGCATTGTTTCTCAATATCATCTTTGCCGTGTTGGTACTACTAATATATGTTTCAGCTGTTTGTGCCAATTTGACTAATGTGGAACAGTTGTATGGTACTTATATATGAACAATGATAAACTCAAACATGTTTCAGGATTAAGGTTAGTTGCTTGCAGATCCAAACATCTTGAAAAATCTGTTTAGTATTTTGCTAATATGCACCTTGTAAACATGGTATTGGTACATGGTGGTGGAGTTGAGTTAGGTCTGGGGAAAGCTAGGTTTAACAATGCATGAAATTTCTGTGAATAACCTTTGCAAGCAAGTAAGATTGTGGTAGAGTTGGCAGAAGCAATGTTCAACTGCTGCTTAGATGATGACTGGACAGTGAGGACAGTCTGGTGACGAAAATCATTTAGTCATTGGACAAGTTAAAATGGACATAATGGTAAAAATAATCCAAACTACCTCTGTAAATAGACATACTAAGGGAGCCAGAAAGTTTTCATGCACCTTCCTTATGCTCCTTGGTGGTTGCTGTATAACTAGTATTCAGTGTGCAACCTTAGCGGCATCAGTAAAGTAAAGTTATTATCATTTACATGTATGGGAAATCTAACGTTAGTTATTCGAAATTTGAATACACTCTCAGTAACTAGTGCTTTTTCTCTTTTGTCCTTCATTATTTTGTTCTTTTGCTTAGTATATGTTAGTCTATAATACCGGAGATGAATATAGTTGTGATGAACACTGTAGCTGATGCGATGATCGTGGTTTATTCTTTTTTCTGCTAGAAGGATTCTGAAACTGTAATATTTCCTAGGAACTGTTTCAAACTTATTTGTTGTTTGCAGCTTTTAGTGGAGCTTAAAAAGTTTATATTTTACCCATTTCATTAGTTTTTGGTTTCTTATATGAGCTATAGTGTATGTACCCGATACACATGCACAAGTATACAACCACATGTTGTGGGTTTGACTATCTTTATAAGTGCATACATGTGCTACTTCCAAGATTTGTCATTTAAGTGCAAATAAATTATGTCCTTCTAAAATTATTACTTTCTATGCATGGGGAAATCATAACTTATTTTATCAACTAAGAGGTCAATACGATGACATGTGCTTTTATGATTGTATCCTCTGAGAAATTAAACCATAAATTATTGAGGAGCATTGTGATTCTATTGTCTTATATGACAGGGATCCGAGCCCAAATGTTGCTGACTTTGCAATAATGTGGTCAGGACACAGATGGTTTACACAAAGCGCTGGAGAAAGCAATTGCGGGAAGTGAGGTGAATCCCTCTATGAGATTTTATTATAGTATTACTTCTTGATGGCAGGCTTTAGCTTTCATTTTGCTCTCTCTATATAGGATAAATGTTGATACTCGATTATTCAACCATTCACGTAATATATGCTGCTTTTCACATCTTTTCCTTTTCATCTGCTTAGATGATCTTATAACTTAATTCCATCATTTGTTAGATTCAAATCAGATCCATCCGTGTCACAATAAACATCCAGTCAGATCTTAATCAAATTGAGCCTTGGTCGAGGAATTTCTCTTATCATATCCCTGACAGTCTTCATCCAGGTTACTTCAGATTTGGACCTTCTCTG
Organism: Warburgia ugandensis; assembly: GCA_035236585.1. Lineage (NCBI taxonomy): Eukaryota > Viridiplantae > Streptophyta > Magnoliopsida > Canellales > Canellaceae > Warburgia > Warburgia ugandensis. The sequence continues at coordinate 10,093,040 of CP141126.1, forward strand.
GGACTGTCCTGGATCTAACAAATACAAAATTGTTTACTATTATAATGATAGGCAGAGTGACAAATATCTTATTTTCAATATCTAACATCGTCCAAGTAGCTGAAGTTGTATAAAGAGATATAGGAAAAATGAACTAGCTGTACGCCAAACTACCTTATTAGACATGTTATGCAAAATTTAGGATTCTCTTTTTCGGTTTTTTCAGTTTTCTTACTCGGAGTTACAATCTTGTAGGGTTAAGTATAATCGTTGAGATTTTGGTAAATTTATACCTGTAAGCTATATATATTTAAGAGATTCCACTCCTACTTTTGGGGAATTCATTAGATTATAAAAATAAAAAAAATTTGTTTTTTGAATGTAAGAGAAATATGAAGTCTTGAGAAGAGGTTAAATGGTTTGGTGATCAATCAAATGTTATCTTTATTTCCTCTCTGTAGTCTTCTGTTTTCTATCTATCTTTTGAATGTGCTTTTATCTTTATTTCGAATAAATGCTTTATCATGTGTTTCAAGTGTCCTATCTCATAGCCAAGAGGTTGTTGGTTTGGATCCGTGCAAGAAAAACTTATCATGGGTTTGAAATGACTAATTCCTGCATTTCACATTAGGAATCACGAATGCATGCGAAGTCACAGATGAATATAAAGCTTTCTTGCTCCTTTTTCTATTGTTGAAGTTCAAAGTGCTTGGAAAATAGACTTGCATTCTTGTCATTGCATGAGAAAAGTTGTTAAAATCATCATCATCAAGATCTTATCCCAATTAGGGGTCGGCCAGAGAAAAATTGTTAAAATGAAACTTCAAAAAGTTACATTTTTTCCCTCTTTATAAGAGTTCAGAAAAATCATCAAAGATGCTGGCATAATTCAGAAGTTGGAGGAAAATAGATGACCAAATGATTGGAGACTGGACTGTTTTTATTTAGTAACTAACAGATGTCATCTATAGTATACATAAAGAGAAGCCTTCTTCTACTTTTAAGGGGCTTGCAATAAAATAATACAAAACGTTTTAAATAAGGCAATGTTAAGATGTTTCAACATTGCCATTCAAGAAACAAAAGATATTTCAACATTGTAACAGAAGACCAGTAAAAGGAAAGAAAAAAAAAGAAAACATTGTAAGAGAAGACCTTTTACTACAACTCATCTGGAAGTTATCACAGAGCACATGTTTCTACAAAACTTATCATTCTTCTATGCAGAAAGGATTGAATTGTGGGGAGGGGGAATTAAGACTTAGGAGCTGGAATTGTTTAAAGGTCACCTGGCTTACTTCGGGCTTTCTGCTCGGTTTCCCCTTTTTCCTTTTCTTATTTGAATGTTGGACAGAATAGCCCATCATCAGCCTTGACTCCATGATCTACCATGGGAGAGGCTCCTTCTTGAACCACTGTGCTTAGAAGGCTTTTACTCTTCTTTGTTAATGATTCATGAAATGGTTATCTTTTTGCATTATGTTATGAAAAATTTCTGCTTCTACTCGCTAAAATAGTTTTGGAGTATTTGCAAGTTGATTTGCTTGAACATTTTATGGGCATCGTAGTTTCTCTCTAGTTTAACTGCTTGTATTCACTTAACCATCTAAGTTGCTTCTTTTTTTGTTTTGTTTTTTGGTAAAATGCCAAACTGTGGTAACCCAAACCATTCAGAGCATCCTAATGCACTTACGACGCTAGTGGTCTATTTTCTTGTTTAATAGTTGACTTCTCACTCTGCATCCTATCATGATAAGGAATTATTATTATTTTGGTGAGTGAATTTGAACCCACAAACTCTTGGTTATGAGACACGGCACAATAGTTGGTTGATTGCCAAAATCATAAATTCCCTGAGGTTTTCAAGGGCTTTATATTTTCTTGGTTCACTGCAATTTACGAATGACAACACTTGGCATTCTACTGTTGAAAAATATGTAGGGATCATGGTCTGGCCCATCTCCTTCTCATTCAGCTGTAGAGAAGGCACTTGCTGCACAACCAAAACTTGGTGAATGGGAAATTGACAGGAGAATGTTGAAGATAGGAGAGAAAATTGCATCCGGTTCTTGTGGAGACTTGTAAGTTAGGAGCAATAAGGAAATTTAGTATATATTTAATATCACAAATATTGCAATTTCCCATCATTTCAGCTGGGACTCTCTGATATTTTTCATGTGCAGGTACCATGGAACTTACCTGGGCCTTGATGTTGCTGTCAAAGTTATTAGATCTGAGCAATTAAATGAAGCCTTAGAGGTGGAATTCGCACAAGAAGTTATGATTCTAAGGTGGACGTCAGCAGTTCCTTTAGATTTTTATTACGTTGCATAATTCATATAGTTTTGCATTTAGGGTTTGCATCTCTGTAATCCCCGGTCAGTTCATCAAGTTCCTCGCATCAGTTCTGCGTAAAGTAATAACCAGACGCTTATTGTTTTTCTATTTTTAAAAGTACTGGACACATTTGTGAAACTGATTTAATTTATCTTTCTTCCTAATGTTCCCATGGTAATTGTACTTACTTCTGACATGAAAGGAACCATTTCAGCTGAGAGTCTTTATATTTATTGATGAACAATGGTGGCTCTAGAAACCAGCACTTCTTTTTCCCTGAAAGTTAGATACACAAACAATCTTGAACACCTGCCATGGGACAGGCCATCTCCTGCCATTATAGGAGAATGTCCCTACTTTTTATCAGATTTTGTGAGTGACATATGCAGTTTTGATCTATTCAATTTCTGCACATGATCTATTGTATTTTAGTTTTTCATGAGGGAAGCCATCTATCTGGATTCTATTTGCGTACCTATATCATATATTTTACAAAGTGAATGCTTGTTAACTACAGTCCAATGGGGTTTGTGCACTGGTCTAGTATCTTTTTTTTCGTTGTGATTTTTTCTGTATTCTTTTTCATATTCTTTGGTATCCATGAGTTTTCTATGCAGCTAGGCACAACTTTCTTGTATTGCCTTCTATGTCATGAAAGCTATCATTTTCTCATTCAAATATTAAACAATCACCCATAAAACTTACTAATTTATATAATGCTTTGCAGAGAAGTTCAACACAAGAATGTTGTTCGCTTTATTGGTGCATGCACGAAGCTTCCACTTTTGTGCATTGTGACAGGTACTTACTGTTAGCTTGTGCTGTTCTATTATCTTCTTGTAGGATTTTCTGAAAATATCTAAATTATATTTAGAATTGTGGAAAACTAGACCCATTAGGTGAATTGTTAAGTTGTTTTCCTATTAACATAATAACAGATCTTATTTTCTCCAATTGACTTGGCTCTTCTCCTTGACTTACAAATTTTTTTATTGAAGATGTTTTGAAGTTGGTGGGAATTGTAATTGTTAATACAGTTCTTACTTCTGCCTTGTCTAACACAATGGCAATTTTGCAAAGCTCATAAAAACTTAATGACAAATTTGTAAAATTGAAAAAATGTAGGACTTTTTTGGTAAATATGGCAAAATGTAATGGCATTTTTGCAAAAGATCCAAAAAAGAAAAAAGAAAAGGGCAGCCTGGTGCACGAAGCTCTCGCATATGCTGGGTTTGAGAAAGGGGCGGACCACAAAGGGTTGTAGTATGCAGCCTTGCCTTGCATTTTTTTCAAGAGGCTGTTTCCATGCCCCGTGACCTCAAGGTCACATGAGGACAACTCTATGGTTGCACAAAGGTCAGCAATTTGACTTAATTAGCATCATCTTTTTAGAGGGTAGAAACAGTCTTTTGCAAAAATGCAAGGTAGGACTGCACACCATAGAATCTTTGTGGTCCGACCCTTCCCTAGACCACGCATACGTGAGAGCTTCGTGCATTGGGCTGCCCTTTTCTTTTTTTCATCGTGCACTGGGATGCCCTTTTTGAAGTGGAGCCTTGGTGCAACGTTAGGGTTGCCACTGTGTTACCTGGAGGTCACAATGTCGAGGCGTGGAAACAACCTCTTGCAAAATGCTAGGTAAGGCTGCATACTATAGACCCCTTGTGGTCTGCCCCTTCCTCGTATCCCATGTATGTGAGAGCTTTGTGCACTAGGCTGCCCTTTAGTGTGGATATCCCTTGCGGTTCTGTTACTTAGTGTGACTGATGAATTTATATTTTAGTTATTCAGTTGGAGCAGGTTAGTTGAAGGGGTATTGATGTACCTATCTTTTTACTCGATCATTATCTAGTACTCTACGTAGTTGTTTACACTGTTGGCAGCTAGTCCGATGTTTTTCATTTTCAAATCTTATCTCAGATCCATTTTAATTACTACTAAGTTGTCTTTAAAGTAAAATCATTACTTTAAATTCCATTTTTTTGGATATTTGTTTGTAGATTTACATATTATGGTTCCCATGTTCTTTCTTGCAGAGTATATGCCTGGAGGAAGTCTCTATGACTTTTTGCATAAGCACCACAACAGTTTGGATCTGTCTTTGATGGTGAAATTTGGAATTGATGTCTGCAAAGGAATGGAGTACTTGCACCAGAACAACATAATTCACAGGGATTTGAAGACAGCCAACCTGCTGATGGATACCAATAATGTATGTAGCAATCTTTGATCTGTTGATGTCTATATTGAGGCACAACATGGTCTTGCAATCACAATATTTGCTTTTCCTTGTTCAATTTGTCAAGGGTTTCAAAAAATTTGAAATGTTTCATCCAAAGGTCAAAATATTCTGGCACGATGGAGAGCAGCATTAAGGTAACATGAGGTAGATGACACAAACGATTAGGGTTTAATGGATGAGCAGTTACGATAAGGAGTTTCAATAGGCATATGTAACAGCATCACTTGAACACAGTCATGTGCATGTAGGAGTAACAAGTGATTGGCCAGTTAATTTTTCTCTCATTTGAGTAAGTACTATATTATTTATGCCAACAAGTCTTTTGATCACCTTGCCATTGAGGTTGTCTTGAATAAGATCACCATCAATAGAGCATTACGCAACAATTATTTTTCAGCTAACTGTCCGATTGAGAACAAGTTAGCATGCAAATTGGGAACAAAAGATATTCAGTCTGGTAGGCTAGAATTCAAAGACCATGGATTGCTGTTGTCCCAGTTGTACTCACATGAGCTAAATGTGTAGAGAGCCAGAAGTTTGCGAGAAGCAACATATGAGATAGCACATGGTAGCATGGTAACATGACTCCACTCTCCCTGTATGCTTACCTATACAGAGGTTCTGATCAATTATTTCTATCTTGTCAGTGTGTTATCCAATCTACTTGATGTTGTTTGACATCTTGTAGATCATCCAGTTTGCAAAAAAATCTTGGCTTTTCGTGCAATAAGGACTTCTAAGTCAAAGCGTAGGAGTGGTACTGGTAGCTCCTGTAAGAGAGCATGAAATAGTTGGTTAGGTCTTCTCAATATTAAGCATATGCCCTGCAATGGGATTTAACTGTCATTAACTTAAGGTTTTATCCAGATTTGTATTAGTGTCTTCTACCGTTAGGTGCTTTCCCTGTTCTTAGTGGATTTTGTGAACAAGGTTTTCTGACAAAAATTATTTAAGACAACAAAAGGTGGGAGTCCTTGCTGAGAATACAGGTGAAGGTGCATGTTGTACTAGTTAAAAACCATGGAGAATAGACATGTTGGCGTAAAGTGTTTTCAGGACCCAATACCCATTCATTAAATGATATTAAGGGTGTCAGTTTAGAGACGCTGCACCAGAAATGTAAGTATTCTTTGTTTATGAATGCACACATGTAAACATGGTTTTGAAACAGCATTACCAAAAGGAAAATGGAAAAAGAAAAGAACACTTGCGCAGCAACTGAGCAACAAGAGGCTTTTGAGAGTGATGTAATCATGCTCAACTGAAAGCCATTTTCACCTGTAGTTATGTTAGAGGAAGTCAACATAGAATCTAGTTATTACTTGCAACTGAGAAGTTTGCTCAGGGTGGACATTTTTTTGTAGGCAATGAGAATGAGAGTTATAAATGGGCGCTTTCTTGGTTTTTGAATTGGTTGAGCTTTTTCTGATTTGTTGGGAATAACTCCATTGACATCTTGCTGACAGATAATGAGGGTGAAGCATATCATTCAATAGTTTAGATTTAGGACATTAAGTGCCAAAACTTGGATGAGGAAACTTGGCTAGTCAAAAAATGGGTGATTTTATTGGTATAAATTTTTAGAATAGAAACCTGTATGGCAGAGTTGATGGTAATGCATACTCTTCTTACTTATTAATTAAAAGTTCCTGCAAAGTTGTGAGCTGTATCTCACAGTTATATATTAAATTCTTTATTTAGGTTATAAAGGTGGCAGATTTTGGTGTTGCTCGGTTCCAAAATCAAGGGGGAGTTATGACAGCAGAGACCGGAACGTATAGGTGGATGGCCCCTGAGGTGTTATTCTTGTTCCCTTCTTTCAAATGTTTCCCCACTTTTACTTATTCTAACCTAATGTTGGACATGTTAATTCATACATTAACACCGTCAGTCAAAACCCACATTCACTCACATCCCATCCCAGCTTGATGGGACTGCTGCTTTGAGGTAAATGTCATCTGTACAAGATCAGCAAAACTTAGGTCCTCCCGTTGAGTTGTTTTAAAGTCTTAAACTGATTGATATGATGGGAGAAGTGAGACCCTTTATGAATTGTGTGAACCATTGCTGGACACTGATTACAAACTGCATTCACATTATTGTTTCAATCTTTTTTACTTTTCCCTTCCCTTTACACCAACTATGTTCATTTTCTTATATTTGAGCTTCTGATTTTCCCTCGAATACTATTTAACGTTTCTAATTACTTATAATGTCATCAAATCTTTCTCTCTATCTGTGCATGTCTCTCTTCACTGTGAAAGGTTATAAATCATCAACCATATGATCAGAAAGCAGATGTATTCAGCTTTGCTATTGTATTGTGGGAGCTAGCAACAGGCAAGGTATCCCTCGAGTTATCCTGGCTTTAACTTAACATGTGTCATTAGGACACAGCAAATATTCTCAAAGATTAATGATGTAGTTGTGGTTTGATTTTACAGATCCCATATGACAACATGACACCATTACAAGCTGCATTAGGAGTGAGAGAGGTTTGTGATTTAATCAAATGGGTTGTATATGTTCTTTTTATCATTGTAAGTTATGTCATCATATCATGAAATAGCCCCCCCTTTTTTTTCTTATAATCATGGTATCAAAACTTGTGAATCAAACTCCAAACTCCCGTGAATTGAGGCAGTTTTGAACTACCACATTTTATTTTTATGTGGCTTGGCCTAGTTTTTCATGCAGTAAAATCTCGCTGGTAGCACACTGCTAAAATTATGAGAAAAATGATGGCTGCTTTTTTCCACATCAATTGAATACTTGTCCGCATTAAGCCATCTCGACTTCTTTGGCAAAGTCCTACATTTTGTCCACATATGAGTTTTGATACTTTAAAAAGGGCCGCCCCAGTGCACGAAGCTCCCGCCTATGCAGGGTCTGGGGAAGGGGCGGACCACAAGGGCCTAAAGTACACAGCCTTACCTTGCATTTTGCAAGAGGCTGCTTCCACGCCTTGAACCCGTGACCTGAAGGTCACACGACAACAACTTTTACCGTTGCGCCAAGGCTCCCCTTTAGTTTTGATACTATGATCACAATAAAAATGTTTCTGGCTCTCAACTTCTCATTTAGAAAGTCAAAATGGTTTGTCATTTCAACACGTTTTATAACAACATGGCAGTGTCATGGTTCTGAGTTTCGACTATCACAGATGGATATTGTATCACCTGTATGCACCCTTTTTGGCAGGTATGGGTAGGAAATATTTGAATTGGATTGGATTTCATTCAAATTAAGTAGTAAACCAATGAATGGAACGAATATTTTGTGACCCTGTCAGCAGGGTCTAATATGAGACAGACCCTGCAAAGGAGGTCCATTCGAAATCCCAGGTCATATCAGCTATCCAGCAGCTGTATTTGCCAATACACTGGATCTCCGGCAGTATAGGTCAGACTGGTATATGGCACCAGAGAAGGCTCATGTCATGTTATTCACATGACTTTTCTGTTCCCCTTATCTTGTTACTTCTGCCCTTTTCAAAGCGCTTCATGAAGATGTATGACCTAAATCAGTACTATATTTTAACACAAAAAAAATTGAAGCATGAATTTGTGGATGTAAGATGATTTAGGAATTTGGAATGTCAGTTTGAAGTAAAATCCCTATTGCTTCTCACTTTTAATGGAGAGTTATATGCAGCAAATGGGTGAAAGATTCAGCGGATATGCATATGCATGCAACAACTGTTAAGGAGATTTAGGTGCTGGTTCTGGAATGTTTATTATATAATGTTTTTGTAATCATTCTTCTTTGGAGTACCACAACAAGGATTTCATTCTTTAGGTAGTTTGGAAATTCTTTAACATAATACATCTGATAACACTAATAGGATGGAAACTTTATCCCATTTAGTCTCGCACTCCCTTGTATGGGAGTTCCAGGATTCAGGCAATGCAGTTTTGGTACACACCCACAAAACTTATGCAAAGACAAGATTATAAGTTCATCTCCTGTTCTATCATAGATAAACTGGAATCTTGGTTCTTTAATGCTTTTACCAATGTTTTACTGGTACCATTGTGATTTCACATGCATGTGCTTCCAATTCCTGAATGTGTCCAAGGCCCAACAGTGACTGTAACATTGGAATAGGTTAAAGCTTGTTTTGTATGCCCACCCATAATGATGATCATCTTGCACGTGCATTACTAGGGGCTGCGACCTGCTCTTCCTGAAAATGTACACCCCAGATTGGCCGACCTGATGCAAAGATGTTGGGATGTGATTCCTAGTAAAAGGCCCTCCTTTACAGAGATGGCGGTCGAACTTGAAGATATTATGCAAGGGATTGAGGTAATATCCATTTTTGACTTTGACATTGTATTTGCAGTTTATTGCATTATGCCTGTTCTTTCATTACCTTCTCTGACAGGCTACTCCAGAGGCTGGTACTGCATAGATGAATAGACACATTCCAAATGCTACAGAAGTGGCCACAGGATATACGAGTTGAGGCTTTTTTGTTACAGATTTGTTGAGTGTGCTATGTCACAGAGTTATAGAGGTTGTAGAGTAAGGCAAGAAAACTCCATCAGATGTCTGTATGCCCAAAAGGTGGAAATGAGCGTTAGATGTATCCGGATCATCTGTTGGTTCTTTTGCCGTACAATAATTCTTATGAATACACTCCAGATCATTATCTGATGATTTTCTATACAAAAATACTAATCCCATACGGTAATAGCTAGGATTTCCATTTGCCTCTTTGTTCCATAGACTAGCAATTGTAAAATGGCCACTCAGGTTTTATACATTGGAAATGAACTTCACTTCTAACCTTTCCCCTTCTTTCTATGTTCACTTAGTTCCTGCGTCCATTTACACAATAGTCAGGTTTCTCTGTCTTTGCCCTCACCTCACAGCTCCAAACATGGTGTTAGAAGGGCTAGAAGGGATATAGTTTATGGAATCCCCTTGCTAAAACAAAATATGCATGCTGTTATTGCAAATTGGATTGTACGGAGCTTCTTGTGCTGTATCTTATTGATGGTGGATGCTGTAGATCAGTGAAGGCTTCTGTATTATTATCGGATATACTATCGACACTTTGGATCTCATGCTTGTTGAGAGGAGGCGCAACAAACGGGCACCTATGCACACTGAACGAGCAGAAAGATAGTGGACTATTCTATTGATGGAAAGTTTATCATACTTCCACCAAGTTTCAAAGAAGACAGCAAAGCACGTAAATCAGGTCGCGGTGACAGTTATTGTTACTTGCAGCTCAATAGAATAGACTCGGATAACGAAGTGTTGTTTCCGATCTAGTAGGACCTTATTATTGGTTGTTGTGTTTCTTTACGTTTGCCAAAAGGTGAAGAGGAAAGAAAATCGTCTGACTGGTAGTATTTATTCACGGCACGACTGTTTCAAGACCCACAGGATGGACGACTTGGATTTTATGGTGGAACTGCGATGTATCATGTCATTATTGCAATTGAAGACTATTGTTTGAGTAAGCACAATATCTTGGTCGAATACTCTTTCATTCACGAAATGAGGGTACACGTCAATTAGGACGCTCTAAGTCTTGACCGCTCGAGGTATTCTCGTTTGTCCTAGCAAATGCTCGGTGAATGAGAATCACCAAAGCAGTGAAATGACAGAAGCTAGTTATAGCCTGGTGGTGTTTTCACAAGTGAAGGAGATTGGCTTGCTTTCCTTGCAATGCGATTACTGTACTTAGATGAAGGGAGCTGATATGGTGAATCTATTTCTAGTAAGTAGTAGTATAGAATTTCTAGTTGGAACCAAGACCTGCAAGTAATTTGTGGAAATAAGCGCGGCACCATAGATCTAAATCATTTGCCGTGCCCGTAGACCATTAGACGATCGTAATTAGTGCTCTCGGGTGTAAAATGGATGCTTAGAAAGCTTCAAACTAGTGATGAACAATTTCTTTACAAAATGAAGTTAAGATTGTCTGATATATGAGATCTCAGGAATTAGATTGGGTCCTAATAGATAAATGGTTCAGATACGACTAGCACTTGCCTGCCGGTCCCGCTCTCCCTAGTTTGTCATCGGTAAAAACAAGAGAGCGTCCTGATACTTCTCTCTTTTTGTGGAAGCTAAAACTTTATTCTTGTTCAGTGAAAGTTGGTTGTGTTTCTTGGACTCAAATTTGGTTCTCTCCGCTCAACAGGTTCCAATACCCTGTCTTCCACAAAACCCTGTTCCTGTTCCTCCTCCCTCTCACAAAACCCTAATTCAAAACTCCACCTGTTTTCTTCTTCTTTGTCTTCCGCTTCTTTGATGGCGGAAGTGAAAGATGAGGGAGAAGATACCAGCGGCAGGATTCCTCGTCTCCTTGCTGCCATCAACCAAAACCAGTGCACTCCTCACCATTCTTCGTATTCGCTAAGGTTCCTCAGCAAAACAAGAAATCTCCCCAGTTTTTTCGACTGCCATGCCTGCGGAAACCGTGTCATTTTCAAGAAAGGTAAATTCAATGACCTCCAAACCCTATACAGTCAATGGCGTGTAGTTCTTCTCTGTAAAGAATGCCTTCGCAACGTTGAAAATGCAAATATCTGTTCATATTGCTTCAAGAAAATATCTTCCAATGAAGAAGCCCTAGTTTGCCGTGACTGTAGTCGTCGTGTTCATCATAGTTGTATCTCGATGCATCACAGAGAGTTTGTTTCGGTTTCTGTTTTTGGATCTTTTACTTGTGTTGATTGTTGGGTACCGAAATTTCGAGTTAAGTCCAATGCCAATAGTACCAAGATAGTGTCTAGCTCCTCTTGTTCTGGGACGAAGTCTAGGGCTCTGGTGCTTAGGAATTGTAAGGCATCGTTTGATGATATGGTGAAGCATGCAAATTTGAGTGCGGAGGAGGCTATTGCAGTTGCGTCTAGAGCAAAAGAGAAGGCACGGAGGAAAGCAGAAATGGCTGAGAGGGCCACCGAGCTGGCGAAGAATGCATTGGATTTGGCTAGGGTTGTTGCGATAGAGGAGGGCCAGGGGAGGCATTCTCCTCAGAGAAGTGGTTTGAATGATGAGCAATTGGCACTGCAGTTGCATCGGGCAATGAACAGCTCACAGAGGATCTCCAAGAAACGGTTATTGAATTTGGATTGTGTGGTCGATTTGGAGAAACAGCACTGTGATGGTGAATTGTTGAGGAGTAGAGAAGATGATTTGGATAGTGTTAGTGTCTGTGGGAAGCTCGAAGTTTGCACTGATGACAAGATTTTTGAGAATCCTGACACACTTTATGCAGAACCATCAGTTAGGGTTGGTGCTTTGGACTCTGATTCTTTTGTTGATTTAGATGGAAAGGAAATTACTCATGAGGAGCCAAATGAAGAACTAGGTCTAATGGAGAGGTGTGGAGGGTCAGATAAGGTTCTTCTCAAAGAATCATATAAAGGTGACAGGTTAGATATGCCTGTGAAGGAGGAACAGGCAAGTTGCTCAAATATAATAATTAATTCTAGTGGGGATGACAATAGTGTTAGCTCCAAATTTGAATGTTCTCCCAAACAAAATGGTTCTAAGCTTAAGCTCTCGCCAAATTGCACTGCACTTAATTCTAGCTCTGCAGATGAGAAGAATGGGAGTCAAGAGCCTGACCGATATTTAATGAAATACAGTAAGAGGAATCCTGACCAATCTGGCTCTGGAGATGGGAAGATAGGGAGCCAAGAGTCTGGCCGATATTTAATGAAGTATAGTAAGACAGATCCTGACCGATACTTAATAAAGTACAGTAAGAGAAATTCAAGCCTAAAAGCAGGTCTGGACAGGAAATCCATGTCTACCTCACAAGATTTTCAACTCAAGAGTTGTACATCGGCTTGCATACTTCCCTACTGGCAGCAAAACTGTTCTAAGGCTTCTAGAACTTTATCTGATGCTTCCTACCAGTCTACTTCAGTTCAACTGCAAACTTCTGCATCTGCCACTGGCCCATCCAAATGCCAATCGTGAAGGACAGGTGTTCAAATATGTACATGCTTCCTCACATTTTTGATATTAGCCACTGAAAAAGTGAGTAACTGTACATTTGGGCTCATATAAAATGAATTGTCCATCTTCCATGTTCTCTTAGTACTTGAGCCACTTACTGCTAACTTTTGTACATTGTTCTCTTGATGTTGTTGTTATTTCTTTTTTAGTTTTGTTGGTTCTGCGAATGTTCTTCACAAGACCTTTAAGCATTTTTTGCTTTCCAACATGTAGGAATCAACAGAAAGGCTAACCCCTTATGTAATGCAAATGGTCTTTCTACCTGCATTGGGGACTTGCTTTTATAAGTAATGTCTTGCACATTTTTGGATGCTTATTACCAGAGTATAGGAAATATGCCTATTTTTCCAACGCAGTTATTTAATGTTTGTATAATCAACCATGGGAGATGCGTAATTTGTGCTGTGTCTGATGTAACTGATAAGAAATGCCTCCTGTGTTCCTTCTTTAGGCTATATTGCTAGAATGCATAGCTGTAAGTTGTTGGTATGTTTCTTCTTGACCTAGTTGTACTGCATATATTTGCTCATTCCATCAGCTATAACACATACATTTATAGTTGGCAAAAAAAGAATACGTTGAGGCTCTGTTGGATATCTTGTTTCTCTTTTCCTGAGACATTTTAGATGTTGTATTCATCAAATTTCCCTCTTGGATGTGCAAGTGCCCAAGGAAGAAGATGCAGCCAGGGATGCACTTGAATAATACAATTGCTCACTATTATCAACCATCTCTCCTGGCTTGGGTAAGAGACTCTGACGAGGGGACTTCTGTTCTTAGCCCTATATTCATGAATGCTAAGTCAAAACCCTTGGCCTTTTTCAACTGAACAAAAATGAGAGGGGTAACACTTAAGACAACCCTCACAGTTGAAGATGTACTATGTCTTATTCAAGATTCCTATCAAGCTTCCCATATGTATAGGGAAGTGTAAAAGGACTTTCTTTTGGGAGGGAAAGATGATGCTAGTGTAAAAGGACTTTCTTTTGGGAGGGAAAGATGATGCTAGTGTTCAAGTCACTTAATAAAGTAGCAGTACTGTATGAAAATTTAGATAAAAGACGATATTGTGAGTGTGGTTTATAGATCTTGGTGACAAAAACAAGATGTGGTTTTCATGGTTTGGCTATGACAAAGAAGCTTATAGAGGATAGTTACAGCCAGTAAGTATTGGGGATTAGGAGGGTGGGAATTTAGAAATGTTGGTAGATGTTAAGGTCTAAGTGTTTGAAGGTCTATTTGTTAAGTCAAGCTGAGTAAAAATCTGACATTAGCTTAGGGGTGAGGATTAGATTTTCGGCAATGTGTTTGCTACTAGCATCTATACAACATTACACTAATCTTTTCCATTTTTTTGGTTAAGGTTAGACACACATACACCCCCGTGGACAATCTCGAACCAAAATTACAACTCATCTTGTCTGAACCTCAAGGGAAAAACTTACAATCTTAATTGTGCATGCATGTTTTTTCGATACGGAAGGTTGTCCTCTCTCCTATGGTGTAATCCCTGTGAATGTGCACATTCCACCTAAAGCCACACACATCAGGGTAAGTCTCGGAGTGGGTATCTCACAGATGGTTTGTACGGGAACTTGAAAGAAAACAAGCTTAACTTCTGTTTGACATTTCTATGTAGTTTGGGAAACTTTTACAAGTTGAAAAGCAAAGTAGGATTTACGCGGAGAAGATGCTTGGGCTCATTTTGAATCTAATATTTTTGCAAGAAGCTAGCAAAGTAGGACAAATATAAAATTAACAAGGAGAGAGTGCAGAGGGATCTTTTGAGCCTCATAGATATCAGATTTTCTGTTGCACAACAATTTTTCATTGGGAAGATCTGAATGTGGTAGGTGTTCATGGTCTTATTAAGGATGATGAAGACCAGGTCATTAGTGGGATCCAAAAGTTAAAATGTGCAAGGAGATTGGCTCATGTTGCAAACAAGATGTTCATGAAACTAGAAAGTGAAGATACATTCTGATCATGTTCCTGCAGCAGCACATGAGCTGGATGATAGCTTAGCTAGAATAGGGACTAGTGTTCTTTGCTTAGTAGTCAAGCTCTGCTGATTTCATCATAGTGTAACTTTTCTCTTTATTGGACTTTATTGCCTTCTGCAGGAAAAGTAAAAGGTTAATGAAATGTTAGATTTCTAAAGATGAATCTGTATTCTTGATGCATTTAGTAGAGAAGCCAATGGGACTGGCAATAATCTGTTGCGTGATTGTCTCTAGATCGGTTTGAGGACTAGGCATGCTGACCCCTTTTTCATTTTGTTTATATTTTGTAATAAGGTTAAGTATATAATAAATTCATGGTGTACGTGAGATTCTGAACTCCAATGCTTAATTAAGTAGGTCATATATCTTTGTAATAAGTTTAGTATATAGTGTATCCATTGTCTACATAAGACTCTTATTTGTGTTTAACTATGCCATCAGAAGTACTCATTGTGCGATATTGTGAAACCTCAATGATAATATTATTGGTACTGTAGCCATAGTATTTGAAAAAAATACATTTTGAGGCCTTCCAAATTAAGGATTCACCTCAGCATAACTTCTGATGTGTAACATCACAAAGATTTTTGATAGGTATCCTGGTTCTGCTTCTGTGGATAACCCCAATGAGAAAGAGAATGAAACTAATTTTATTGCATAAAAGGTCGATTTACAAAGGATCCCTCGGCAAAGGAACCCCTGAACAATTTCTTTAAGGAGAAAACCAAAGACTAAGAACCTTAGTTCCTCCCAGCTCCTTCCACTCGCCCAGTTTTTCCTCCCCTTCTCCCTTGCCAATTCTCTCCCTTTTATCTTTGCTTCCCAACCTCCTCAACCGTGTAACACCTAGCTTGCAACTACCTGATCCTTTGTAATCATCTCTCAACAGATCCCTAACAGAATTGCCCTCCCTATCTCACTATTCCCCCTTCCTGTAACCTAATTAGTTGAAGCTGTTAACTCCCTGGCCTGGGACCACTTATCCTGAAATATATCTGCCCACAACGTCCACGTCCTTGTTGCTTTCGTTGCCTATTACCGTCCCTATCAATACTCTCCCCAATTTAACCACCTTGTCCTCAAGGTGGAGTTAGGGAATTGGGACTGAATGATGTCAAATAACTCCCACGTACTGTCAGGGTCTGGTATGCCTTGCCATAAAATGCCCCTGTAGGTGTGGAAGAAACCTGAGTGTTCCCTGGTTGGAGTGGAATGGAACTCTTGTAGTAGTAAAGGAACGCGGGGAGATCGTCTGGGCAGTACTAGTGTGCCTTGGAAGTATAACTTCCCTTGCTTTAGCGTGTACCCCTGTTGGCTGCTAAGTTGTGGGTCCGCCTGGCTCTCGTCGGAAATTTGTTCCAGGCCTTCACTTCTAGCAACCCTGAGGGCAAAAGGATTAGACTGGTTGGCCATGGTAGAGGGGCTTAGCAGTGATATGGACGCAAGACAGTCCAACATATAGAACTCTTGCCTTCTAAATAGAGCATCTGGCACACAATTGTCCCAACCCGACTTGTATTGAGTTTCAAAGTCGAATCTCACTAACTTGATGAATCACTTCGGCTGGTCATTGTTCAAGATGCGTTGATCCATGAAGAAACTAAGGCTTTTCTGATCTGTCCTATATTGAAGTGCCGACCCAATAGATGGTGACGCCATTTCTGAACTGACAGCACAATGACCATGGGCTCTCTTTCGTATACCGATTTGGACTTGGCTTTAATCGACATAGCTTGGCTAAAGAGGGAGATCTGCTTGCCCCATTTGGGCAACTTCATGGTGAGGTTCCTGTAGTTGGCTGCAAACTCACCAAGGGTCTGCCACGACGCCACTCTAAGAACAATGTCAACACTGTGCAACTCGAAAAGGTGAAAATCCTTGTAAATCTCCATGATGGTTTGCACGAACAGCTCCATCGGAGGGTTGTCCTCTTCGGTTGGCTCCCTCTGCTCCTGTTGCGTCTGCATTAGGCCTTCATTGAGGTCGCCTCCATGGTCGTAATCAGCTAGGAGAAGGATCTACATCGACCAGCTCTTGCAACGATGGCCGGGGGTGAAATGCTCATCGCACCAATAGCATAGTCCTTGAGCTCACATTTGTTGGACTTGGCATCAGTGAACCTCCGTACCTGGTCTCTTTTTCCTGCAGGTTGTTCAACGGCCTGCTTCTCCCGTTCGGGTTTCGGTCGGAAACCCTTGTTCCTATCTGCAATGGGGACAATGACTGGTAAATGATGGAATTACCCTTGCAAACCTACTTCCGTCGATCCATTCTTTGAAGGAATATGGATGAGCCCTAATGTTCTTGGCCCAACATTAGTTCTTACTGGGCGGGCCCGTAGCCGATCTAAAGCCCGCTTCTTTTCTTCAATTTTATGGGCAAGATCCATAAGCTCAGAGAGGGTTTTGGGCCTGAACACCTTAACTTCGGCTTGGATCTCTTCTTTCAACCCATTCATGAAGACCCCCATGAGGAGCTCGTTAGATAGGTCTACCAGAGGACCCAACAAGAGCTCGAAACTCCGGCGATAATCGGCGACTGTGCCATCTTGTCGGAGATTGAGGATTGCCTTGTAGTCGTCATTGGTATGTAACGGTTGGAATTGCCTGAGAAGGGTTTCAGCTGCCTGTAACATCGTCCCCGACGGGAAGAGTGGTAGATCGGGACGAGTTTCAGCTGCCGAAAACTCTTGCAGTCCCGGTTGACTTTGGTCTCCACCGTGTGAATATTCCCCTATCTCTATTACTCGTGCCTTCCTTCTTACTTCTCGGCGAAGTGGTATGCCTGAAGTGCCCTCCCTTTGATGCATCCAGTTCCTTATCTCCAGCAAATACTCCCCCATGGCGGTGGCCTTATCTTGCATTTGCCCCAGATCCCCCTTCAGGATGCTAAACTCCATTTGCAAATCCTCCATCTTTGCCTCCATGCTCCCAGTTCCCCCAATTCGAGTTCCAAACCTACCCTAAGATAACCTTGCTTTGATACCATTGATAGTTATCCTGGTTCTGCTTCTGCTTCTGTGGAAAACCCCAATTAGAAAGATAATGAAACTAATTTTATTGCGTAAAAGGTTGATTTACAAAGGATCCCTCGGCAAAGAACCCTTGAACAATTTCTTTAAGGAGAAAACCAAAGACTAGGAACCTTAGTTCCTCCCAGCTCCTTCCACTCGCCCAGTTTTTCCTCCCCTTCTCCCTTGCCAATTCCCTCCCTTTTATCTTTGCTTTCCAACCTCCTCAACCGTGTAACCCCTAGCTTGTAACTACTTGATCCTCTGTAATCATCTCTCAACAGATCCCTAGCAGAATTGCCCTCCCTATCTCACTCTTCCCCCTTCCCATAACCTAATTAGTTGAAGCCGTTAACTGCCTGGCCTGGGACCACTTATCCTAAAATATATCTGCCCACAATGTCCACGTCCTTGTTGCTTTCCTTGCCTATTACCGTACCTATCAATTTTCTATTTTGTCATTGTAGTTAGCTTTTGGGTAATGTTAAGGAACTTTATTGCAGTTCTAGGGACCATCTTTTGCTTGAATGAATAGATGGACAGGATCATATTGGGCTAGCTACAATCACAAATGCTTTACGGTTTGGCTACAGGTTGACATTGAATGTGATATTCTTCATTGAGAAGTTTGGTTCCTAACCCTACAAGGATGGTGATCCTCTCTTCCCAACTCAAGAATGCCCTTCAACAAGATATCACCTATTCCTTCTTTTAAGCACAACAGTCTCTTTGTCAGAGACTTTGGGACCCATTGTAGAGGAAAGAGATAAGTTCAGCTCTTATTGAAGCCTCTCCAACTTGTCTGTTTTGATTGATGTTGTTATTCAAATTTTGGTCAACTGCTGATAAATCTGGGAGTTTACTTTGTTTATTGAGACACAGTAGCTGGAGAGGCTTAAACCCCATGACAACTGGAAAGAAGTATGTAGTTGAAGCGTTCAAAACCTTAAAATCAGAAGCTTAGCTCTTTTGGAGAATGCTGCGGGCATTTTGGTGAGAAATTAGATTCAGTGCATCGTCATATTGAGAAAATGTGCGGAGTAGTGGGGGTTTGTGAGGAAAGGAACTTGGTTAGAGATATAAGCTTGAGATGTGGCAGCACTGAAGAAAACTTCAACCTTCTTGTTAGTTATTGGGGAGGAGAGCGGGAAGTATTAGGTTTTGAGGAAACTGATAGTGCTAAATCATCCACATTTACCATGCCTGTCTCATTCTAATAGGTTGCGTGGTACTAATCATTGATGTTGAGAGTGGAGCACAGGGTAGCCCAGTCTTGGGTTATATAGTCTTGCAAATGAAATAGTCTCAATGGCTAATCCTTGGCAGTCAGAAAAGGTCCTGTTGTTATTCAAAGACGGTAGAAGATGGGTCTTGAAGCTCAAAGGTGGTTCTTGATTCCCTTCTTGAGCTGTTTCCAATAGAGATGATGCCAAGGTTTCAAGGAGCTCCCATACCCCAAGTCTGTGCAACTCTTTTGTTTGAGGGGAAAGAAGAGTTACTAGATCCATGGTTGTTTTCATCATGAATAGTTGTTCTTCATTTTCTGTTTTCTCTGTTTTCGTCATGAATAGCCGTTCTTCACTGTCATGAAAAGTCATATGCTGTGATGTGAATGCATGGATATTTTTCATTTTTATGACCTAGCTTGTATAATCTCTGGATATTCAAGTAAGGAACAGTTGAGAGCAAGCTAAGCATATTCACCACATAGAACACCTTGCATGACGTGAACAGAGTTGGGAATGACAAAGATGTAATTGGAGGTGGCTTGCAGGAAAAAGAATCAGGATACCCTGATTGGAGATAACTAAAGGGCAGCCTTGTGCATGAAGCTCCGGCCTATGCTGGGTCTGGGGAAGAGGCTGACCACAAAGGTTTATAATATGCAACCTTACCTTGCATTTTTGCAAGAAGCTGTTTTCACACCTTGAACCCATGACCTCAAGGTCTCATGACAACAACTTTTACCATTGCACTAAGGCTCTCCTGATTGGAGAGAACTATTAGAAAAAATTTATACATGAGGGCAGGTAGGTTTACCAGATTCTTTGAAGTTTGGTACCCTACATTCCAAGACTTACGAACTTTTATCAGCTGTGGAAGGCTATTCTATGTGCATGGCCTTCATCTTCCTTGCAATAACATTATTGTAACTTCTCATTTTTGTTATTTTCTTCAAATTTGCAGCAGGAATCAATTTTGGTGTACTAGCTAAACCACTGTTTTATTTTCAGTTAAAGACCCACGAGGCATACACGCTTAAGAGCATGTGAAGAAGTCCATGCCCTTCTTTTCTTGCATGGTGAAACTGTATTTTGTAAATCTAAGCCATTCTCATGCCCAGAATGGCTTAGAGATTGGCTAGAGATCAAATTTCATGCCGATTTGATGCCTAACCATTCATTTTGTTAATTTTTTTAAGACCAAAACAATTAGTTAAGACCATCCAAGTCTACTGGTTTCTCTACTGTTGGTATGGCCAACATGATAAGTGGCTTAGATCTAGAACACAGTTTCACCATCCATGACAAAGGTGTGGGCTTTTTTGACCCGCTTTTGAGCGTGTATGACCATCAGTACTCTTGTGGTTATGTTCCTCTTACTGAATTGTCATCTGTCATTTGAAGGGGAGCCTTGACACAATGATAGAGTTGTTGTCGTGTGATCTTGAGGTCACGGGTTCAAGGCAGGGAAACAGCTTCTTACAAAATGCAAGGTAAGGCTGCATACTATTGACCCTTGTGGTCCGCCCTTCTCCGGAACCTGCATGTGCAGGAGAGCTGTGCACCGGCTGCCGTTTACTCTCCACCTGAATCTTATGACCAAGCTTGTTGTAGGCGTTTTTTTATCATTTCCCTGCCCTTTAAAGTGCTCTGCCCATTCAATCTCTATAGTGCAATCTGATTCCTGAGACGTAGTATTCTGGAATCTGATTCCAGAGATAAAATACGCATGGGAAAAAAGGATACAAGAAGTGAAGATTTGGAAATTATTCACTTAGGGCTAATAGGCGAAGACTTTTCCACCTGCATAGTGAGAGCCATACTAATCAATCGAATAAAAGTGAGTTCAAGTGTTCTACTGACCTTTGGGCGCAGAGATAATTATGCATTGGAGAAAAGCATGCAAGTGTCAGGATGACCAGAAATATTATCCTTTTTCAGAGCAATGATGCCCGTAAACCGACAAAATGTGTCTCCATGGAAGAAGCTCCTTTTCTCATGGGGTAGGTGTGATCTTAGGAATATCTAACCCTTTCACCTTATTTGGCCTCCCTTAGTGCCTGTTTGGTTGGCAGGATGGAAATTGATTTTATGGAGAAAGGAATTTTCCATTAGAAATGATGAAATTTTGGTGTAAGTCAAGTTCAAGCTGTAAAAGCCTTCCATAGGAAATGATGAAATTTTGTATCTCCACATGCAGCTTAAAATACGAAATAGTCCATCTTAGCTCGCACTGATTCACAATCTTTTTGCAGTGGATGATCTTGGACTTCTGTTTGTTTGACATATCCGCTGTTTAGAATGTCCTGAGAGGTCAATTATGTCGCACTGACAAGCTCAAGAGGGAAGATTGATTCAGCCTTACGGTCCAGAATGACAGACAGCGATCTCAGTGTCGACCCTCGTGGAGACCATACCATTATTGATTGTAGATGCAGGTTCTTTAGAGACCCTAAGCGCCGACGCAAGCGACATGAAATCTTTCGGCGAAAGGGAAAGATAGAAGAAACGAGAAACAGCTGGGCTGTGATTAAGCTAATCTTAAAAGAGTAAATCATGGTGGGGTTTGTGGTTGGTGTGTGCAAAGGTTGGCTCTACGAGGTGCAAATTGAAACCCCGCATTAGCGGAATCCCGCGTCCCAGGCATTGTCCCTCCAAAGAATTCTCTCTTTAAGACTTTCTTTCCTCTACTTTTATGAGATTGTCCCCACTGTGTCTTATCATTCATCTGCTCCGAATATTTTCGTTGAACGGCCTTTGGCCCGTCACTCAAAGGACTCGTATTTAGCTGTACCCGCACCATACTCGCTCTACAGAATATACGAAGCACTTCGGAGAATTAGTGCAACCGGCCCAAAACTCTCGGCCGGGCCAGTCGCTCAATGATCAAATGTTTCATCCTTTGGCCTATCTCAAGTAAGTTCTCAAAATCTCATCCATTGGATGATGCTGAACTTGTACGCTATAAAATGGATTCGGGAACGCTTTTATTAATGCGGACAATAGTCCTCTTAAGTAACTACTTAATCCAACTGAATCACGGAATTTTGGTCTACCCATAGTTAAGTCTATCAAATAGATGATACAACTGGTTTTTGCATCTCCTGTCCTGAATGATCGGCGCCTTGTCTGACCAAAATCACCTAATACAAAGAAAGAGGAAATCTAAAATAGAATAAGAGCAAAGAAGCTACAGCTGCTAGATCAAGATCATGAAAATCCTCTTACCTGTCTAGAGCAACCACACCAACGCACTAAACGACGTAGGGAAGATTCCAGTATGGATACAGAGTCCAAAAATTGCTTTCTTTTTTCTTCTTTTGTTCCATTCCATCATCCGAAGCTACGAGACCACTTAAACGTTGAAGACCGTTACTCTACTTCTGTTCCCCAAACATCTCGCAATTGCAGCAGTTCTAGGTCTTGGTGCTATAGGGCCTTTGCTTTGTCCGTGTAAATCTGGATCCTTTGGTCTGTCTTCTTTTTTGTTTTCTGATTTTGCGTTTGTGTGTCCTTTTCTCCTCGGTTCTTGTTTCCTTCTGGAGTTTAGACTTTTTTCTGTCAACTGGGTATCCTAGCACCCTGTTCATTCAACCTATCTCTGGCATCGACACCTGTTTCCCATCTCAGCCAAATATCATTTTCAAAATTCAATAACTGGGAAAAGAGCCAACAAAATCTGGAAAATCCAATTTCTAAACGGTGATGACTGGATTCTTTTACCCAAGATGTGATTATCTGTAAACTAGAGGAAAATTGCACCAGTGAAACGTGTGGGTATGTGGCCTTAGATACCTTAGAGGGTGTTGGCGGTGCTTGAGATAACTTGAGATGGTGGGCCATATTATTGTTGGAGGTAATTGAGCTGATGTCCTCATCTCACTGTCAGTAAAAGTGTAAAACTATCTCATCTAAGCTCATTGTGGACGCTTAATTAATGGTGCTTGAGATGAGTTGAGATGAAAATTGTCTCATCCCAGTTTACTATTAGTGGTACTTGAGATGAGATGAGAAATCCCAATATCAACTCAACTCACTACTAGTGGTTTTTATATCACTTATGCCTCAATCCATCCCAACCGAGCTTTAAGTGATATATTCAATCATCTTAATTCTTCATCATCAAAACCTTATCCCTATTAGACGTCAGCCACATGAATCATGTTCCTCCATTACCCTCTATTAAGTATCATGGCTTCATTTAATCTCAAAGTTTTTAAATCTTTTCTCACCTCTTCCATCCACGTTCTTTTGGGCCTTCCCCTTGCCCATTTAAAACCTTTGACTTGCATTGCCTTACTCTTTATAACTGATGCCATTTTCTATCTCTGTTGGACATGGCCTAAACCATCTAAGTTCAATCTCCCTATCTTGTTACCTATTGATGTTACTTCTAAATTCCTTCTAATGTTTTCATTCCTAGTTCTATCCTTTCTTATCTTGCGACTCATCTATCTCAACATCTTTATTTTGGCTACATTTATCCTATGTACATGATGTTCCTTAATTGCCCAACACTATGACTTATAAAGCATGACTAGTCTTATAGCCATCCTATAGAAATTTTCTTTTAGCTTGAGTCGCACTCGCTAACAAAACACTAGAGGCACATCTTCAGTTGTTCTGATTTGCTTGGATTCTCCGAGTAACCTCTCTCTCAATTTCTCAACTGTCATGAATCATTGATCTTAAGTACTGAAAGTTGTCTTAGGGGACTTCTTGGTTATCAATCTTTACTAGTGCTCCACTCCCAATCCTCTCCTTGGCAAGGTTGTGTTCTATATACTCTGTCTTAGTTTGGTTGATTTTAAGTCCTTTAGATTATAATGCTTCTCTCTATAACTCTACGTCCTCTTTTATCTCATCAATTAAAACTATATCATCTGCAAATAACATGCACAATAGAATTTTAGGTACAGATATTTTGTTAACTCATCAATAACTAGCGTGAAAATAGGCTTAATGCCTATCCTTGGTGCAATCCTGCAATAATAAAAAAATCATTTGTCTCTCAGCTAGTGGTGCCCACTCTCTTATAAATATCTTTAATTATGTCTACATACCCCCGTGAAACCCTTTTCACACTCAACACCTACCATATTAACTCTCTAAGGACCCTATTATAAGCTTTTTTTAAAGTCAATAAAGATCATGCAGAGGTCGTTCTTCTTCTCCTTATATTTCTTTATCATTGTCTAAGTAGGAAAATAACTTCCATGGTAGACCTCCTAAATTTGATACACCAGCTGTTCTTTGATACACTCGTCTCATGTCATAGCTTTTTCTCAATCACTCTTTCAAAAAGTTTTATAGTGTAGCTCATTATTTTGATTTCCTGATAATTAGTGTAGTTTTGTATGTCTTCTTTACTATTCTTTGATACACTCATCTCATGTCATAACTTCTTCTCAATCACTCTTTCAAAAAGTTTCATAGTGTGGCTCATTATTTTGATCCTCCAATAATTAGTGTGTCTTCTTTATTCTAATAAATAGGTACGATAGAACTCTTCCTCCATTCATTAGTCATTTTCTTTTATTTTACAACCTTGTTAAATAACTTTGTCAACATAATTACTCTAGTATCTCCCATATATTGGTATACCATCTCTGTAGGGCTTTTTTTGTTTTTTTTAAAGGCCTCTTTCACATCAGGTATTCTAATCTTATGGTTGTATATATAATATCCAATGTTATTTGAATTTAGAATACTTTCAATCCCTACATTTTTTGGACAATAATCATTTAATAATTTTTGAAAGTAACTTTCTCACCTTTGTTTCATCTTGTCATCTTTAACTAGTAGCCTTTGGTGATTACTTTTAATGCGCTTAATGTGATCTAAGTTCTTACTCTTTTGTTCTCTTATTTTTGTAAGTTTAAACACGTCTGTCTGATATTCTCTTAATCCTAATATATTACACAAATTATCATATGCATTGAGTTTAATCTCACTATTCTCTTAACAACCTTTTTAATACTCTTATATTGCTCAAAGCTTTCATTATTTCTAGTCTTCTGTCATGCTTTAAAACACACACTTTTTTCTTTAATAACTTTTAAAACTTTTTCACTTCACCACAAAGTTTCCTTTATTGATTGCCCTTTACCTTTAGATACTTTTACGACATCTTTTACCACTTTCTTAATAGGCTCGGCCATCTTAATCCATATGGTGTTTACTTTTGTTTCATTATTCTATTTCCTTCTACCATCAACTTGTTTGTGAGAGATGTTATTATTTCCCCTTTTAAGCTCCATCACTTAGTTTTTGAGACATGTAAGTTCATTCCCTTTATTCTTTCTTTTAATGCAGATATCTATAACCATTAACCTATATTGTAAGGTTAAACTCTCACCGAGTATCACCTTACAATCCTTATATATTAATCTTTGGGCATTTCTAAGTAGAAAAAGTCCATTTGGCTTTTATACAGCCCACTTGTAAAGGTCATTAAGTGTTCGCCCTCCTTCTTAAGTAATATGTTTGCCAAGGTTAGGTTATATGCCAAAGCAAAATTGAGGATAACTTCTCCCATCTCATTTTGTTTTTTGATACTATACTCTTCATGTACCATATCATATCATTCATTTTCTTTTCCTATATGACTATTTAAGTCTACTCTTATAAATATCTTCTCTATGTTGGGAAGTTCTTACATGACTCTCTCTCTCTCTCTCTCTCTCTCTCTCTCTCTCTCTCTCTCTCTCTCTCTCTATATATATATATATATATATATATATATATATATCTTTTTAGAACTATCTTTTGATTTTATCTTCTAACCTTACTTTCGGTATGTATGCACTTATAATATTAATGATCTTCTCTCTTAGAACAAGTTTTGTTATTATAATTTTATCACTAATTCTTTTAGTATATACAACTTTATCATTTAATTATTTATCCACTACTATCCTTATGCCATTACTATTATTGTCTTTTTCTATGTACTGGAGTCATCTCTAGTTTTAACCCCTTATTATTTGGTTTCTTGAATACAAGTAATGTTGACTCTCATATATTTCATTGTATCTACTAACTCCATGCTCTTTTCTGTCAATTTGTCTATATTTCTTATGGCAATATGAATCTTATCCTCTTAAGTTAGC
This sequence comes from Warburgia ugandensis, assembly GCA_035236585.1. Lineage (NCBI taxonomy): Eukaryota > Viridiplantae > Streptophyta > Magnoliopsida > Canellales > Canellaceae > Warburgia > Warburgia ugandensis. The sequence goes on from CP141126.1 coordinate 10,118,935, forward strand.
CTATTTACCCATGCACTTATTGACTCCCATGACGTGAACTCATGCATACTTTCCACTACACCTCATTTCTAATGCAGCGTGTCACTTTGAGGGAATGCTCCAGTAGCTTTGCCCATTTTCCACTATACTTGGAATTTGATGTAGTGTGTCTTGCTTCTAGGGGAAGGCCCTTGCATCCTTTGCCCATTTTTTCACTTCACTTGATATCTAATACAGTGCGTCACTTATAGGAGATGCCCTAACTTGAGGGAATGTCGATGATAGATTCATGTCATGGTAGGTTTGCCATAAGTAAAGAAGTGGAAGATGATTTTCATTATTTTCTCTTATTATTTACAAATAAATATACAAAGACAAAATAATAAAATCATCTTCAACTTCTTCAAAAAGTCATCTTAATTTATCTGGTTCTAAATTTAAGTCATCTAAACCAAGCTGTCCTAAGAGACACTTCATCTCATCTCTAGCACCACACATCTCTAGCACCACAATAGATATTACATATATTTGCTGGTATAAATCCGAGAAATTACATGAAAGACGGTACAGGCCTTAGCGCCCTTGTGATTTACTTCCGATGCTCTGGCGGACCTTATCTTTGACGATCAAGCTCCACAAAACTTGCATGTGGGAAATTCTTATCTTCAATAGGTCAACATTTCTATTAGCTTGGAAAGTTAATAAACTGTCCGTTCTACATCCTTCAATGGAGAACATGCTCTGAGCAGCGTGCTCGCCCCATGGGCTGGTAACGTCCACGATTCAGATGGTAGGGCCGCCGGGGACAAAAAGTTAGTCAGATTGGACAGAAGATATTGACTAGCGCATCAAGTTCCCGACGGGAACGGGAAGGCCCAGTTTAATGAACGGGCTGCAGTGCATGCAGTATTCCTTGTTCCATCCTTTTCTCTCCTAGTAATAAGTGACCTCTTTCCGTATCTACCAAAAAAAATTATAAAGAAAGGCCCCCCTCTTCTCAAAAGGAAGTGACACGTTTTCTGCGGATGGGTCCCGCTATATCCTTGCTTATCTAGCGGCTAGATTCTGCCACAAAATATTTTATTATGGAATTTTTTCAGTATGCCGATTCAAAATATTGCTTCTCTCATCAAATATATTAGATTTTCTGTCTGCCACGTAAGTGGATCACGTAAACAACAATTACTGCACATTTTCAATGAGAAGACATCCCGAAATGATAAAACAGCATTTTGTTGGGCATCCAAAGTGCACATTGATCATCTCATACCAAATACGTCCAACTTTATTTGCCTTGAAATTTCTTCGTCGTCCTTTACTGTAATTTTAATAATATGTCAGTATAACTTCAGAATTTTCCATTAGGACTACTTGTAACTAGATGACGCGTAACCTGTAGTATTCTTTTAATGTCTTATATGTCGATGGCGACCCCAACCCCAAATTACCTTCTCTTTTAAGTTTAATGCATAACTCTGAGTATAAAATAGTGATAGCTGATGAAAGTATTCACAGTTCTAAAGATTTTTCATTATTTATATTCTTTGAAACCCATGTTGAATCTGTTTTATTTTAATCTAAATACAAACGTCGACATATGCTGATGCATTGCCCGAGCATATTTCCAGTTAGATTTGAGAATTTCATTATCTTAATGGACCACTTCCAAACGCAAAGAACTTGGAAACTATATTTATATCATTTGGATGATCAACCATCAAAAGCACATACACTGGGTTCTTTACATAAATTACAATAGAGGAATTAACTTCCTTTTCACCTCCCTCTATGATAATCATCTCAAAGAAGAGGAATTACACCAAGAGAATCTCCTTTTTTCCTGAAAGAGCTCTGCATCACTCACTCACTCTCTCTTTATTTGATTTCACCATCCTAACAAAACAACACTAGATATATAAATGTAAAGCCCTCCTGCAAAAGCAAAATTAGCAAATAATCAGCCAAATGTATATATTATTATTTGAAGTACCAGATGATATTAGCGTGAGCTTACCTTTGCATTTCTACAACAGTTTGCTTAGTGGTGATAAGGAGGAGGAGGTGAAGCGTAATAGTAAACAGGTGGTGGAGGGGGTGGCGACTTGTACTTGTAAACCGGGGTTGGTGGCGGTGGAGATTTGTATTTGTAAGGAGGCAACACCATATGAGGTGGGGGAGGAGATTTATATACTGGGGGTGCTGGGTACTTGACTGGTGGTGGTGGAGATTTGTACTTGTAAGGAGGCAACACTATATGAGGTGGGGGAGGAGATTTATGTACTGGGGGTGCTGGGTACTTGACTGGTGGTGGTGGAGAATTGTACTTGTAAGGAGGCAACAGCATATGAGGTGGGGGAGTAGATACTGGGGATGGTGGGGACTTGACTGGTGGTGGTGGAGAGTTGTACGTGTAAGGTGGGCGCACTTTGTGGGGTGGTGGTGGTGACTTGTATTTATATACTGGAGCTGGTGGTGGTGGAGACATGTACTTGTAAGGAGGATGTCCTTTGTGGGGTGGAGGAGAATGCGTTGGTGGTGGTGGGGACTTGTATTTATATACAGGAGATGGTGGTGGCGGAGACTTGTACTTGTAAGGAGGATGTACTTCGTGGGGCGGTGGAGGTGGAGGAGAATGTGGTGGTGGTGGTGACTTGTATTTGTATACTGGAGATGGTGGTGGCGGAGACTTGTATTTGTAAGGAGGATGTACTTCGTGGGGTGGTGGTGGTGGTGACTTGTATTTATATACTGGAGATGGTGGTGGAGGAGACTTGTGAGGAGGACGTACTCCATGGGGTGGTGGAGTTGGAGGAGAATGTGGTGGTGGTGGTGACCTATATTTATATACCGGAGCTGGTGGTGGTGGAGACTTATACTTGTAGGGAGGAAGTACTTCATGGGGTGGTGGAGGTGGAGGAGAATGTGGTGGTGGTGGTGGTGGTGGTGACTTGTATTTATAGACCGGAGCTGGTGGTGGTGGTGACTTGTATTTATAGACCGGAGCTGCTGGTGGTGGAGACTTGTATTTGTAAGGAGGGAGTACTTTGTGGGGTGGAGGAAAATGTGGTGGCGGTGGCGGAGGTGACTTGTATTTGTATACTGGAGCTGGTGGGGGTGGAGATTTATACTTGTATGGAGGATGGACTTTGTGCAGGGGTGGTGGGGGTGGTGACTTGTATTTGTAAGGAGGATGACCTTTGTGGGGTGGTAGAGGTGGTGACTTGCATTTGTATACAGGAGTTGGTGGGGGAGGAGACTTATATTTGTATGGAGGGTGGACCTTGTGTGGAGGGGGAGAATGGGATGGTGGTGGTGGTGACTTGTATTTGTATACTGGACTTGGCGGGGGTGGAGACTTGTACTTGTATGGAGGATGGACTTTGTGGGGTGGTGAAGGAGGATAGTGAGGCGGCGGCGGTGGGTACTTGTATTTGTATACAGGAGCAGGTGGTGGTGGAGACTTGTACTTGTAAGGAGGATGTTCTTTGTGTGGAGGTGGCAGTGACTTGTGCACTGGAGTTGGTGGGGGAGGTGACCTGTATTTATAAGGCGGATGCACTTTATGGGGTGGAGGGAGAGGAGGAGAATGTGGTGGTGGTGGTGACTGGTATTTGTATACTGGAGCTGGTGGGGGTGGGGGTGGAGACTTGTATATGTATGGAGGCAACTCCTTGTGTGGTGGTGGTGGTGGTGGTGATTTGTATTTGTAAGGAGGCAACTCCTTGTGCGGTGGAGGCGGCAGCGGTGGTTTGTGTTTGTGAACTGGAGAGGGAGGAGGAGATGATTTCTTCTTGGGTGGCGGTGGAGATGAGTACAAGTAGTTTGCAGTGGCCTCTAGAGGCAAGTTAAGAGCAATCACTAACACCAACAGAGTGGCAATGAAGGAGACCTTTGAGGCCCCCATCTTCTCTTTGCTACCCATTTTCACTACTACAAATGGACTCAAGTTGTGCTTTGAAGTAGCCCTGGCGGACCTTTATATAGCCATCAATTCACCTCGAAATCTCACCTAACTCGACGTAGGTAAATGCATAGGAACTCTCCTTGGACAGACATCCCTGTCCATGATTAATGTGAAATATCTTTCATAGATTGGACGTGAGTTTTATTTAATCATCAGATGCATGTAGCCACTGACTGCAAGCTAAGCGCAGTAATAAAGTAATTGGGATTTCTCTTTTCTCATGCAATAATACATACAAAGTCTTCTAATTGTTAATGTTCTCTTTTATGGACTTTTGAAGTTGATGCCTGCATCTCAAAGCTACTTCTTCACACGCAGTTTGACAGCAGTAACGTCTCTCTCTCTCTCTCTGTAATAATTGATAGGAGGATAGTAACTCTTACTTATTATATTTGTATGGCTTTCTTTGCTTTTGCAGATTTTCTCTTTTACTTTTCCCGGTGGGGGTTGAAAAGACGTTCTTATTTAACAGTGCGTGCTTTCAGATGTCTTAACTCGCACCTCGTATGTATTACATTCCGGTCGCTTTCTCTTTACAATTTCTACGGTTCTGACTGGGGTGTTAATATGTAGCTTCAAGTCTCGAACATTCTATTAACATCCAATAACAAATGGATTTCACTGGGCCCGGAGTCTCAAAATCAAATATGAGACTGTGAGTCATCGGATCCCTATGGAAGTTTTATTGGACAGAGAAGTATGTAATTTTAATTTAAACATCATCGTCAAAAGCTTAATCTTGTTCCTCCATTCTTCTCTATAGAGGGTTGTAACTTGTTTAGTTCAAAAGTTTTTAAAATTTTTACACCATTTCAATTCACATTCTTTTGAGCTTTTTCTTGCCCTTTTAAAACCTTCTCGATTCTTAAAGAGAAAAAATTCCTAACATGAATTCAAAATATAATAAAATGGTAGAAACTTAATCTTGCATCTTTAGTTGGATTTAGCCAGTTTTGTCTGGCGTCTCATGCATAATCCAAAAGTTTAAGGAAGTTTAGTCCTTTAACAGGATGACAAATCATAAACTGGTATTGGAAACCAATTATATACACCCTCAAGACCTGGTTACAAGGTGGGAGACAACTCCTTGCGCCACTATACCAGCGGGCTTTGATGAATTGATGAAACACAGGTTCCATCAAGGCATGCCACTATGGACACTGTAGTAATTGGAAAAACAATGGTCCTTTATCCAAAAAATGAAATCTCTTTTTAATTTGCCGCCACTGTAGCCAGAGTATTGGTTCCACCACTACAGCTCTTCTGAAATTTGCGTTTCTAAGTGGGTTCCACTTGATGGCCCGCTACTCCCCGTCCCCATGGCAATTGAAGTTTCTTACATATGAGTGATTAAGATTTGAAGTTCTCCCTCGCGAGTAAATCCATGTATTCAAGCTGGCCACAAAGGTTCCTTGGCTGGATCCCAGCTCAGGTATTTTTTGGAAGAGGAGGCTAACCCTCAGATGTGATCAATCTGGATTGCATTACGGTTTATACCCGAGACCAGTGGTTCAGACAATCCAACGGTGAACATCTTTGGAGCATATATAGCCCATCTAAGATGACACGGCACCAATGGTCAGGATCACCATGACGATGGGTACTAGATATCTAAATGTCTCTGACCAGTAGTTTTGCTCTCCATCTAAAAGCTCTTGTTAAGGAGGATGATCCATAGCAAACCTACGAAAATACTTATACACGTGAATCATAACTTAAAATGAGAAGGATATGAAGGCGCCCCTCCATAACACTGTGCCAACTATGCTGCCGTATATCTCCATTTCAGTCCCAAGCCTTCTTGGCCTTCCTGCAAGAATTGCTTTACTTCTGCCAATATGTATTGAAAGCCACCTCCTTAAAAGGAGCTGCAACAGTGAAATTATCATTGTGTGATTTTAAAGTCATGAATTTAAGGAGTAGAAACCGCTTCTGGTAAATGCAGGATGAAACTAAATACTGACCTTTTTGGTCTGACCCTTTCCCAAATTCTGCATGTGCAGGAACTTTGTACAATGGAACTGACCTTTTATTCTCTGATGGCCAACCGGTCCGACTTGTACGGGAATGAGCTGGATGAATTTTCCTTGGGCAAGATTGAAGGAGACAACTGAAAAGATTGCAGATGGTTGACATTTGTACCTCTTTATCTTCATCACTACAGTCTAATTTTACCGATGGATACAAGATCTGGACCATCCACCTGACAACAGTACAAACAGGTAAAAGATAAAAATGTCACACCAATTGCCAATTGGAGCCTAAGGTGCACGGTTTTATGATTCAAGAAGGAAAGAACGCAAGATTGAAAGCATCTACTACAGCTAGCTAGTGTCCAATATATTGAATGTAAGTGTATGATTGATAACGTTGAGCTCTTAAATACATGATGGTGAGGCACCCAACTTCAACATAGTGGCCCAGCCACTTGGTTGATCCTGCAGTTTCATCATGTTTATCTGATCCCACGGCCATATTAACATTGACCTCAGCTTGATCGGATACACGTAGCCCTTTGATCCTTCAAGTCTTATTTCAACGGACAGTGTGCCCTACCCCCGTAAGCTCACACCTGATCAGGGATCAACGCTGACACCAATGATCATTGGATCTTGATACGCATGTATGTTTGGAGGCAGGATGCAAAGAGTGATTTCTTCAGGTTATTGTACTCTACGAAGAATCCAGTCCTCACTAAATACAGCTTTTATACGGGTGGAGGTCGCTATTGACCGAAAGGTACAAGCTGGGCCCTCGTTCTCCAAACCGTTCATCATTAGCACCAAGTTAAGATTAGTAATGCCCAAAACTCATATTCACACAATCCTTACCCACTGATTTGCTTAGATTGATGTACTGTTTATAATAGAGAAATCTTCAGCCGTCCATTTTACATATGGAGCAACATTTGCTAACATCATCATATGGAGAAGATCTTTGGGCTGGCCTATCTTTTACTTGAATGATGAACACACACAAACCCACGAACACCTTGAACCTGTGATTTACTAGGTAACACTGGAGAGACCCTTCTTGCCCCACTACGCCAGAAGGCGTTTTCACAAGGGTCATGGCCTATCTTAGACAGGTCTATTAGATTAATGATAATACTCTATCCCGTTTATGATTTTGATGATAATGTAATACGCCCTATATCCACCAATCCCGCATATGATTCTGCGTGTCTTCTTTCTTTTTTTTTCTCCTTTCCTTTTCGTATAGAAACGTGATCTTACTCCAGTGCATTAATTGAAAGAGAAATGTATATATCAGAACTGTTAAGTGAAATCTGCCTAACTAGGCCCTATTTTTAGATGATCTGACGTATTCATCTTGTTTGGAATGGCTTAAATTGGCTAGACACTGTGATTGGTTTTGATACAAAGAAAATGAATGACTTGGAAAATAAGTGGGACTTCCAGTTATCCTCGGAAGTCTTTCTTTAATAAAGTTGTACGAACAAAGTTTAAGGTGCATGGCCTTGTCTCATCTTTTTCTAATTATCTTCAAACCCATCTGCCTTAATTTCCTCCAGAAATGTTACATCTAGCATAGTCTCTGATGTTGATATTCCCTTACAAGTGCGGCCAAACGCCACATTTTCTATTGTGGAGTTTGAAATCTAAGTAGCACAGGGGGGAAACAACCATATCCACACATGAATGTAGTATGCAGGAGCTTATTCTCTGTGTAAACCACTTATAGAGGAATAGAGTGGTCCATTATTTGAACCGTCCAAACTATTGCATTAGAGGAATAGAGTGGTCCACTATTTGAACCGTCCAAACTATGGCATTGGAGGAAATCGTGATGAAAGATTAGGAGTTCAAATTATTAGGTAAAATGAGCTAATCTTGAGATTTGACTTATTGGCCTTTGGAGGCTTTATATAAATATACATAGGCAAACACAAACACTGTTTTATGTTGAACGCACGCACCCATCTATGGCATGACGCTAAAGGTAAGGGCTCAGATATTTTCATTTAAGGGCCTTGGTGTCAAAATACTACCCATGATGCTACAACGTGTACGAATGGTGCAGATTTTGGGTGTCCCGCAGCGTGCATTCTAGTCACATCGGCGGCAATATTTTGCCAATAAAGTGCCAGCGAAGCTTATCTTACAAGTTTACAATCACCCAATCTCAGCTTCATCAAGCTCATTTCCACATTTTCAAAATCCACATCAGTGATATTTCCGTTCTTTATATGCCATAGTGTGCTAAAACTTGAAGACAACACCGTAGTCTTTGCAAAAATAAGTTGACTCTACAATAATGCGAAAATACAAAATTATAATTAATAACCCTAGATATAAATAACCTTCAAGTAAAATATTTTTCCTTGGCTCAGCAAAATGTAGAAAAGCCTAAAATCACATCGACTCGGCCAAGTTGCATTTTGATACTGATACAGTCTTAAGGGCGCATGGGAATATCATTCCCAAAAGACAGATTTTTTACGTCGTTTTGCATCTATACTATGTACAAAGCAAACACTCCTTATATGACATTATTTTGGCTTTAATTTTCAACCCATAAAATATAGAATAAATTATCTAATGAGCACAAAATTTTGAGATTGACCTATTTAAGCGAAAGACAACATTGAGGTAAGTAAAGTCGTTTGTGTATCTCTCTCTATCTATACAATTTATATTTACGTGCAAGACAGTATAAACAAGAGTAGTTTAGAAAAGAGGCCCGGGCATTTTGAATATAAAAAGAAGGATATTTGGGAAAATAAAATTCCAAGAAAAAGTTATTTTTATCAACAGTATATTGTCGCTACTAAAGTGAAAAATGAGGTTCTAATTGATACCAGCAGCATTTGCCATAAAAGTGAAAAATTACTGCTAAATATATAATGTTCTAACGCTTGTACATGCACGTCTTCATCACTAGTATATATAAATCGTCGTTCATACAAATGGGAGAAATTTGGGTGTGATATGAAAGGGAATGATTAGAGAAATGATGAATGTCGAGAGGATTCAAGGCAAGTTCATCTTTTCCTTTGTGCAAGGCTGCCAGCTAATTACCACATCAACTCGTGATTGATAGCGACAACGACGGACGCCATAAGTGGCTTTGTCGACGAGGTGAAAGGTAGATAAAATGCCACAGCCTAGAGGTAAAGGAGGAACGCTTGCTCAGAGCAGCCGAGGGCCACTTGTCTTGGAGCCACCTTCGCATTATCCGATTGCTTCAACTTTGGATGTCTAAACAAAAAAGAGTTCTTAAGTGAAGCCACTTATCAGCCTTGGATTTTACTCTGCACCCGCTTCAACAGATTAAATTACAGGAAACCTTTTGTAGCAATTACTGATTACGCTTAGTGGGGGTTCTTTGAGAATAGGTGTAAGGTACTATCACTGCTTTCGGAGATCTGTTGTCATTAGCATACATGGCCAGAATATTCACCGGAAAGGCATAATTCCTGAGTCCTGACCCTGGAAGGGAAAGAAATTACGTATACAAAAGCATTGAAGAATACTGGAACTGTCGGCCCCTTTGAGTTACCAGCGAAAGAAGGGCTGCATTGGTTAATGGAACTGGTCCGCGGTGGCTTGTACCTTGTGTTTCAATGCGAAGATCCTTGCAGTTTAGAAGAAATGCTCTTTGCTATGTTGTGTGAACTGTGAAGTCATGCCGGCGAAACCAAAGTTTGCTGATCCTTAACCCATGAATTGAAACACCATCCAAACCAAACTGAAGTTGCTGCAATTATGCACTCAAAACTTCTCCTCAATGGCGAGGCCTAAAGATTGAAGTGAACGGCATGGCTACTCATTTTATCAAGCGCGAGTTTAATTGGGTCCGAAGTTTATGTTTGCACAATTTTTCGAGCTTGTTTATGATCATTACAACCTTGGGTCGCTGTAGAATTTGAGTGATGGTCCCAACCCAAGTCCAAACCAAGTTTAGATTGTGGCCTAAAAGGTGCAATGATTACCATGGCAGCTAGCTGTTCCGAGCTTCAATAAGGGCAACTTCATTATTTTGTGAAGTTAGCTAACTCCCTTGTATATTTAGATGACGGGAGGGCTTTCGTGTAACGGGTTTCTGAGAAAGAGGGGTTTTGAGTAATTTAATAAGACGAAGGGGGTGCAATGTAAGAGCTTTACGTAGAAACTCCGGGTAAAAGAGCATGTGGATGGGATGAATCTTGTGTCAGGGTTAAAGCAAAGGACAAGTCGCAATCATCCAACCCACTTGCATTTATACCCATTGGCCATTCAAAGCTGCCGGGTCATGCAAATGTAGGCTACAGAGAAAGAGGATCGAGGACGCTCTCACGTGGAGCATGCAGAGCTTTAATAATGTAGGAACGATGCAAAGATTAATCGGGTGATTAGTATAAGTTTAATCTTAAAAAGAATAAGCTCTATCTCACCCTTTCTTATGTGGAATTGCAACTTGGATGGCTGAAGAAGTTCATAAACGGCATAAAAATCATGAGCAATTGGAGGAAAGATTGGTGCATCAAATCCGTGGCCAATGTCCTAGAGAAGATGGATTTACAAGAGGAATGGTTCGGATCGCCAAACTTTGGTCCCACATTTACCTGCTAAACTTCTGGCCGACATATGCACCTCTTTTTCTTACTCGGTTACCTTTTTATGTCGCCCATTTTTAATTGCTTTTACAGTAAATGCAAGCCAAAGCTCGCGGTTTACCTTTAAAAAAAAAGTTAAAGCTCTCTCCAAGGAAACATTAGAAGTCCCAAGGAGAACTCTAACTTAGCCTGCACATAGGCGGAATGACCCTATTAGCTATTAGCTAGTATCCACGTATTTGTCAAAAAGAGTCAATAGGAAGGATGTTGCTCCTTTTTAAGTAGTAGTTCGACTGCTGGTTAATTATGTCAAAAGTTAGGAGAATGTAGGCTTTCTTATCCAATCTACCTACTTTTCTAAAGCTAGTCCTCAACCCGTTCAGACTTGCAACTCTAGTTTGTTAAATGTCATCTTACAATCTTGTAGTTACATGCTTACTTTGTTATGTATAACTTAAAGAATTTTCCAGGTTTAGAAAGATCTGGATCAGCTTAAGATGCCATATCGTCAACAAGATCAAGCTTTTTTAATAATATTTTGAGAAATGCTACCCCAACTGACTCCTAACCCTTTCATGTAGGCCTCATATTAGACCCATTCGTCTTCTTCGTCCTCTTTTATTTAGGCCCTATAAAAATTCATATCCTTTGAATACTTATAGCTAGTAGTTTTCTCATTTGAAAAGTATTGTAATAATAATTATTGGGCATTTTTGCCGAGAAAACTAATAGTTAGAAGCAATCAACAGGCACATGCTTTTGTACTTAAACCTATTTGAGGGAGAGAGAAGAAAATGAATAGGTCAGATCACTCAATGATAGAGTCTCGATTGAGGGGTCACCGACACCGTTACTTTAACATTTTCCCTGCAAGATCTGATCTCCCTGGACTTCTCTTTTTGTAGCTGAGAGCTACAATGAAATTGTAACTAACCATAGAAAGGATTCTACCAATTCGGAACTTAAAAGGGTCCGCCAAGCATTTTGCACTTTTTGGTTAATTGGAAACACAATGATTCTTGCACGGACCATGTCTGCAAGTATGCGTCCAAGAATTTAAATATACGGCTAAAACTAACATATGGGGCTCCAATATTTAGTGATCCGGAACTGTTTGTCTCTATAACATATTAGCTTGGGCTTGCACCAAACATTTTCTCCATTGACCCATCCTAACCACTATTAGCCTTGGATGTAAAATATTAATCAATAGGAGGGCGAAGTACGTGTTTGAAAAACTCATTATAATTGTTTCTATTGCATTGGATAATAAATAGAAAACTTTTGAGTTTTTTGTTCAGTTTCTATGGTGAAATATTCTAGAATACAATAAAAACACATATCCAGTTTTCCACACAAGCAACAAAGTCAGGAAATGGAGGATATAATTTGTGCAATCACCCTCCAAAGATGAGGAGCGGAAAGGGTCCACCAAATTGGGCCCATATGAAATTTTAGCTGCACGCATAAAGTTTGGATCTATTCACACAGACAGTATAATTTCTTGTTTGATACTGAGAACTGCCACAATGATATTTGTCTTAGGAAGTCCCAAAAAAAAAATTCATTATTTTAAATACTCTTTTCTTTTTCGTTTTAGGTGACCCTCAATCATCTATATATAATATTAATCACCAAAAACAATGGTTGCTATATTGTTGTCCTTTTTAGGCAGTTGAGATTTTCCCTGGCGATTTTTATGTCTTTAGACTAATACGCAGCGACAAATGGTGGTCCCAAAACTATGTAAACAAATACTATCACTTTAAAAAAGCAGGTTTTCAGACACTAGAGATAAGGTTTAAAACAGCAATAATCATAAATAAAAGCATGGGAAGGTGTCTTCATCTACTTTCATTAGATCTCCCCTTTAATTATAACAACTCACTTTTCTGTAGAGATGTCGAGGCCATTCTGGTTGTAACTTTCAAATTAGAACCGTTTAGCAACAGATCTCATTTTCCTTTCCAGTTACTAAATTTCTAGGAAAAGCAAAGCAGAGCAGCTTTGGTGAAAACTGAATTCTCCATAAAATTTTGGCTTACAAAAATGGAAGAATGATCACTTTGATGGATGGTTCAGTGCATGGCAATGCACACTACAAACTTATACATGACATTTACTATCCACTGGATGCATGCTTGTTGTAATAACCTTCCATCTATCATGAGTTATAACTCAAAAACGGGACAGTTGCACCAGTAGATAGATTTAGTGCTCTCTTTCTCTCTCATAAGCGTCCTTGAAAGCAGGTGGTGGGACCACTTTTTCAAGTCTTTTGCTTGATATTTGTTCATCTAATTCGTCTCATTATAGATAGTCAATGTATAAAAAATCTTGTGTATAGCATATCTCTAAGTTCTTCATTTTTGAATGTTTTAAAGTGAAAAAAAATAAAATTGTATAACACACATAGAAATTGTATATATATTTTATCTTTAGAACATCCAAAATTAAGAAATTAAGAGATATAATTTCATATCTAGGCTATATATATTGTAACATATCAGATGGACAGGTTGGATAATGGGAAAAACTTGAAAATGTGAGCCCATCACCTACTTTTAAGGACACATACGATGTAACTATGATGAGACTGATTGCATCATATAATTACTCTCTCTCTCTCTCTCTCTCTCTCTCTCTCTCTCTCAAATAAGCTAGCTAGTGTCACCTAATCATAGTCGTTCTTGAGCCATACAATCTGAGGTTGGGCCCATCTTTAGATAATTGCCGATTTTGGTTGTCTCTTTTAAAAATCGGAAGGACTTTCACACACTGTACTAACTGATGAACAGAAGTTACATTTAACCATTTTGTCCAGTATATGCTATCTTTAACACGCTGGTCAATTAAGAATTCAGCTTATCCCATACGGCGTGGAGACATGGACTAAGGTAGACAAGATATAAACCTTTTTTGTTTTTTTCTTAGAATCAACAATATATACAGCTTATCACCAGCACCTGTTCTTCTCCGATTCAAGTACAATCCTTACTCCGGTTTTCTTTGGAAACCGTTCAGGCCAGTAGTTTAATTAAGATATAATTGCGCTTTCGAGATTTGCACAAACTGATATCAGCGTATGGGAAAAATGACGACTAAGAGGAGATGCTTTTTTGCGTTAGCCCTTGTGATTCTCAACTTATCAATCCCCCGAGGTACTTAGCCTTGTTAGGGGTGGTCCGATTTCAGGGTTCAAAGTAGACCAGATCGAATTAGCGAATTTTTTGGGTCTGCTGCCATGGGAACCGAGACCGCACTGCACCGATCTAGGTCAAGCGAAGACCGACCGATCGGTCTTTGGTCTCGACCGAAACCGGACAGCAATGCTAGGGAATCTTCGAAAGGCACCCGTCCATCAACGACGATGAATCGTCCGGCGACATGTCAACATATCCGGTCACCAGAATAACACAGGCGGCAAATGCCTTTACTCCTACAAAAATGCTGATGTTTGTGCTAAAAAATCGGCACTTTTTTGCGACCAGCAGAAGCGCAACTCCAATGACTCCTGCGATAAGAATTTTTGTGATTGCTGCTAATTTCCATGAGAATGCTAACGATTCGTCTCAGCAGATGACATTTTCTATGGTCCTGCAGTTTGCTGTAGCCATGAATTCCGAGATTATCAAAAACCCAGAATTCGAAACCTCATATAACTGAAACCCAAAAGAGAACTTCTTTTAGGAATCTTACGTGAGAGAAGGTGGGTTTTGTTTCTAAGATTTGTAATGTAGAGCAAGCTGCCACTGACTTGCTTTGCATGTCCGGTGACCAAGACTTACATACTCCACTGAAGGCCTACTTAGCTCAGAAACTTGGTCTAAGGGATTTATGCCCATTGTTGAAAATTCATGGAACAAAGCCTAATTCTAAAAGACCTGATTTCTAGAATAATAGTTATAAATATTTATAAAGATGTGAACTTAGATATTTATGCAGAGAGTTCTAGAAATAGAATTCTAGAATGGTCTTAAACTATTAGATAGTTGACACATGTAATTAGATTACTCAATTGAATTTAAGTAAGTGATAATAAGTTCTCTTTGAGTAAGTCTCGTTTTTCTTATTTCTCTCATTATTTTAGTAGGTAAATAAGTGTAGCCCTAGTAAATGAGAGTGGAAGTTAAAAGTTGACTTGTGCTTTACAAAAGAGTTGCGCACCAGTGAGACATGAGTTTAACAAAAGTGAAACTACAATCCTATGACAAAGGACTCAAGGTTCTACGACAAAAAAAAACAGAAATTTGAAATCTCAATCAAATAAATAAAATAGTAGCAAGTGAGAAAGAGCAAGAAGGAGATTAAGCAATAAAGCTTACCAATTAAGGTTGCTGGATAGTTATAATCACAATGAGAATAAGAGTGAAATTTGCTAAGATATAGAAAACCAAAGAGTCCTAATCAAAAGCAAGCAACCTGACAACTATCCTTCAGGATTTTGATTGTATATATATCAAAGAACGGCATGGCGCCCTATATTTTGGGATTCAGTTCTTGAGCTTTTGGGGAACTAAGAGAGAGAAGTGGAAGGTGGTTTTGGCCACATGATAGTTATTTAAGAGGACGAGGAAGTTCAGATATGTAATTGTTGTTTCGTGTTTGTCGGGCTTACGTGAGAAACAGAGATAGAGAGGATGAGATGAACAAAAGGGCAGTCCTAGTGCACGAAGCTCCTGCCTATGCAGGGTTTGGAGAAAGGGCGGGCCACAATGGCCTAAAGTAGGTAGCCTTACCTTGCATTTTTTGCAAGAGGCTGATTTCACGTCTTGAACCCGCGACTTCAAGGTCATATGACGAAAACAGGAAAACAATATTTATATACTTTGGATTTCTGTTCCATCTGGTCAGGTTGAACTGCAGGACCGGGACCGGACCAAAGCTTTCGGTCTTGAATATTACTGGACCGGACGGACCGATCCAGGAGGCAGACAAACAGAAAAGCTGCCGGTCCAGTGTGGTCCGGTAGGTCTTTTGCACGCCCCTAAACCATGTTTAAGTGGTCAAGTGTGACGCGTATAACTAGCATGTGGTTAGTTTTGTTCATGCTAAAGTTGCATCTGGTAAATGATGTATACCTGATTCATTTAGAAGGTGCTGAAGCACCATTGAGTTCCTTTCCATCCACAGGTTCCCGGTCGCTGACATGAGGCAGAGTGAGTTTAGCTTCACTCTAGTGCATTGATTGCGTGGATCATGGCCAGATAAAGGCAAACACTACTTCAACTTGAACTTCTAACATATAAACTTCCAAGTAAGTAGAGTGGCAGTCAAGCATCAAAGTGATCTCTGGTTTCACAGCTTTTGAAACAGAGATGGGCCTTTTAATGAGTAAGAATTTTGTTGAGGGCCATAGTCCAGGAGAAGATTACCACTCTAGTTGAACCAATTGATTTCCAATTGAGATTAGCAGGCTGCCAAGCTTCATTTCTGTTGTTCAAAGCTGCATAATTGAACTCCACAATGAATCTGCCCTTAGTAATGGCCATCCAGAGAATGGTATCATTCTGTCTTGTATTTCTCTAAACATTGCTCAAACTGGCCAAAAGGTTGGATAATTTTCTACTTTTTTCAAAGGCCAAACTGTAAAGGTCTCCGAGATGTATCTTCTAATTAATGGTTCCCTCTGAGATAGAGAAGAAATCTTTTGGCAGAACGTTACTACTTGAAGAGGCTCTGTGAATCCTTTCTACGGAATGAGAGAGAGATATCACCGCGCCACCAGTCACGCCAAAATCTGAGTTCTTTTACGATAGTAGGTAGCACCAAGAAACTCGAAGTAAAAATGCTAAAATAACATTCGAGGAGTGATAGTAGTGTGCTCAACAGCGCCCCACTTTTCTATGATCAGACCCACATTTGATTGATCCAACCCCTAATTGGGATAAGGTCTTGATGATGATGACCTACAGTTAATTGATCAGATCCATCCATCTGATTTCTTGGCTTCAAATATCTTGTATCCCAAACATTAAGGTGATTGAATAATTTTAACATAAGAAAATTCTGTTCTTATTCGTTGATTATGGATCATCTTTATTTAATGTTTCTAACTGTCATTTCCTCCAACTTATTCTGTTTTCTACTTTTTTCTAAGCCAGTCAAACCTCACCTGCAATTCCTTGTTGAAATTACCTCTCCTCGTATGTGTGTGTGTGTGTGTGTGTGTATCAATTTCCATCACTTTCCTATCACTTTCCTGACCACCAAATAAGCAGTTACAGGATTCAGAAATTTGACTACTGATCCTGCATGCCAACCTCCATACCATGGCTTGCCTAATTTATTTTTGATGGAGCTTTCTATGGGAATTTCTGGTGTGGGAGGTTTAGCCCGGAATAACGACTGTTGTCTGGATTTTCGAGAACCTAGTGTTAAGTGTTCAATTTTGGTCAAAATATCCCTAATTTAGTATTTGATTGGAGCATCTAGACCATTAATTTTAAGATTTTAAATCAAATATTTTATTTTAGCTTTAATTGGTCATCCAACCGTTGAATTGTAAAATTTAGTAGTTAAATGACTATTAAAGCTAATGGATGGTTTAGATTTCGCTAATTGAGTCTTGTGCATTGCAGATCAGTCAACTCAGGCATGGATGGTCTAGATTGAATCATGGAAAGAGACTGAAGACTTTGAAGACTTGCAGAGTTCTAGCAAAACTAGGAAAGCTAGTGGACCCCACCTATCTCCTCTTCCTTCTCTTTCTCCTCTCATCTCTCTTTTTCTCTTATCCCTCTCCTTTCTTTTCTCTCTCTCTTCTATCTCTTTTTCTCCTTTTCTTTCACACATCTCTCTCTTTTTAAGTCCTCTTCCCCTCTCTCTTGGGGGGACGAGCTGTTTCCTCTTGTAAAGGCTGGGCTGGCTCTCTCTCTCTCTCTCTCTCTCTCTCTCTCTCTCTCTCTCTCTCTCTCTCTCTCTCTCTCTCTCTCTCTCTCTCTCTCTCTCTCTCTCTCTCATCCCGGTTCAACTAGATCTCCCTCTCGCTTTCTGCTCCTCTCCTAGCCGCACCAGCAGCTATATCTGTTCTGCTCGATACACCCTCCATCCTCCTCTCTATTTCTCTCTTCTCAGGCTCCTGTATCTACTTTCAATATCACGCATCTATCTCTCACACACCACATCTTCTCTCTTCTTAGCCTCATCGTTCTTCCCCCCTACTATCTCCTTCATCGCACAGCACTTCTTTTTTTTTCCTCTTCTCTCTTTCCCTTACGTCGTTATCGCGCCTATTTCACTGCCATTCACAACCCTAGTCCCCCCTGTTATCTCCTTCTCCCACTACTCCCATCTTCTTCACCAGCAAAGCAACACTAGCTCCCTCTGCCCACCTCACCTCGCTTTTCCTTCTCCATCTACCTTCTCTCTGCTTCACTGGCAGGCAACCAATCTAGCACATCTCCAAGCACCGCACCAACCAACAGCATCGGCCTCCACTGCCTTCTTCTTCACCGGACGACCCAGTGAGGAAAAACCCAGATTGGGTTTTCCTCGATCTTCTCTTCATAGGACGCCCTGGGAGAGAAAACCCAACTCGGGTTTTCTCCCCTCTTCCTTCTCTCCTTCCCTCTTCTCCTCCTTCCTCTATTCTTCTCCTTCTTCTCCCTCTTCGCATTTCTCCCAAAAACGTGTTTTTCTGGTTTTTCGTGAAAAACCGTAACACGAAGAAATTACAAATCTGCACTGCGCAGATCTCGAAATTACAATCGTCCTATTTCGAAATACCAATTGGGTCCCTGTTTAATTACAACCGTGTCCCTATGCTATTCTCGGTTTTAACTTATCTTCATTCGACTATTCGGGACGGTGCAAACCTGCAGATCTCGAAATTACAATTGTCCTATTTCGAAATACCAATTGGGTCCCTGTTTAATTACAACCGTGTCCCTATGCTATTACGGTTTTAACTTATCTTCATTCCGACTATTCGGAGACAGTGCAATCCAGATAGACTATTCAAGGACAGACTAATCCAGCGACAGTGCAATCCAAGGACAAGCTTATCCAAGAAGCATTTTATTTTTATTTTCTGTCTTCCTTGGAATAAATATTTGTGAACATTGGAACAATTGAATAAATCTGGATTTTATTTTTTTAGTTGAATTTTATTTAAAACTCCATAATTTTAAATCAAGTCCTCGTGGGATCAACCCGTATTTGCATAGCTATACTACAATAGCCCGTGCACTTGCGGTTAAACAATCAACAAGTTTTTGGCGCCGTTGCCGGGGACTTGAAATGGAGTTTTTATAAAATTTAATTAAAATTCAAAAAAAAATTCAAAAAAAATTCAAAAAAATCCAGAAAAATACAAAAAAATTAGGAATTGCATTTTAGGCATTCTTAGGTGCATCTTTAGGCATTTTTAGTGCATAATCACTTTATTTCCTGAATTTGGTACTAATTGTTATTTTTCTTTTTCAGGAAATTGGAGTGGAGCATTATCAATTGATAGATTTTTCTTGCTTTCCTAGATTAGAAATTTTATTTTTGAGTGAATCTTGTAGTGAGGCCCCTTGTAATTTGCATTTTCAATTTCAATTTTTAAAGGGTTGTAATAATACAGGGCAAGTGTGGGACAAGGTGGCCCACACTTGATCTTCATCAGAAACCTCACTGTAAGTCTTCTCACTCATTTATTTTCTAGATTAGGGTTTGCATTTAGAATAATTTGCATTGTTTGGTACTTAATTGCATATAGAAAGCATATGTTATAATTGTTGCATCTTAGGGTTTTGCATTAGTTTATTGCTTTCAATTGCATTTTAGGACACGTCTAACGCTTTAAGGTGGATTATATGTTGATCGAATTGCCATGGTGTGTGAAATTTAATTAGTAAGGGCACCCTACCCCACAAGATCAAGGGTGGATTTCATCACCACTCCTTGGCCTACCTAGGATAATCATCTCAAGCGCGCAACCTTTCCTTTCACATTAATTTAAAATCAATCAGAAGAGACCTATAGGGTTATCACATGCTCGTAGGACCCTCTTAATAGGACACGAATTACTGTTACTTTGGTTGCTTTTGATCACTGTGGTTATTGGGGGTTGTCTAATAGAGCCTCGCTCTTCCCCTACCTCCTGTCGACGTTTGTTGAGGTCTAAACGCCTCCTTACACGAGGGTTGTATTAACCGCTTTGGTTAGAACCTAACTGGTAAGCAGTAGTCAACTCCTAAAGAGAGTAGGAGCGTTAGAGTAGGTTAATTAAAAGCATTGTCCCCACAAAAAAATCAAGAAAATCAAAATATCTATGCTTGCTAGCCTAAGGGGATTGCTCGATTGTGTCCTGTTTTGTGCATCATTTTAGGCATTTAGGTTGCATCATTTAGGATAGAAAAAAAAAAAAAACATAAAAAAAAAAAAAACCAAAAAGATCTTTCATTGTATGCCCTTTTGGATACGCGACGAAACCGGTAGGTTAGTCTCGTACGACCAAAAAGACAGACCAACAATGACTGATCAACGATCAAGGGGTAACTCACCCCATGGTAGAATTAGAGGTGATCAAGCTCCACTCATCATGAATGAGGACCCACTACCTCTAATTGATGATGAATATCAACCTCCACCAAGGAGGAATAATCATCAACAAAGAAATTGGAGAAGGAATGAAAATAGGGAATGGGACCAACAGAGTGACCATGGAGAAAATGATGTTTATCAGAATCCTCATGGACGAACCTTAAGAGACTACCTTCAACCTACACACACCAGTACACCTTCTTGTGTCATTCTTCCTTAAAATGCTGGTGCGTTAGAATTAAAAACGGGAGTAATTCAATTACTTCCCAAATTTCATGGGCTAGATAGTGAGAGTCCTTATTTGCACCTTAAAGAATTTGATGAGGTATGTAGTACCCAAAGAACCCAAAATATAGGTCTAGACACTTTGTCGGGCAAAGCTATTTCCTTTCTCTTTAAAGGAAAAAGCAAAAATGTGGTTTAATGCACTGCCACCAGGTTCCATAAGGACTTGGAATGAAATGACTAGGGAATTCTTGAAAAAGTTTTTCCCTACACATAAAACAAATACACTCCGTCGTAAGATAATGAACTTTACCCAAAAAGATAAAGAATCATTCTACCAATGTTGGGAAAGGTTCAAAGATCTATTGCTTACTTGCCCACATCATGGCTATGAACCATGGCGCATTATCAGCTTCTTTTATGAAGGACTTAATTCTGACATGCGCCAGTTTGTAGAGATGATGTGCAATGGTAACTTTTTGGATAAACAACCAGATGAGGCGGAGGAGTATTTGGAATGGCTAGCTGAAAGTGCACAGACCTGGTGACTCAGAAAGAGTAGAACATTCTGATAGACCCAAGCCCACTACCACATCTACTAGGGGAGGCATGTATGCCATGACTGAAAAAAATGAAATCAGTGCCAAGGTAGCAACCCTAGTTAAAAAAGTAGAAGCCATGGAAATGGGAACGAAAACCTTAACTAATGATGAACAAGTGTGTAGCATTTGTGAAAGTACATCACATCTTACTCAGGAATGTCCTACCATCCCTGCATTTCAAGATGTACTTCATGATCAGGCTAATGCACTCAATAATTATAAAAGACCTTTCTCCCCATATTCTGAGACATATAATCCCAATTGGAGAAACCATCCAAATTTCAATTGGAGAAATGGACCTAATGCAAATGTCTCACAATCAAGCCCATACCAGAGTCATCAACAACCAAACCAAGGACTACTTGCTCCACCACCATACCAAACTCATCAACCTCATTCTCTTGGACTTTACTTGCCCCCACCTAAAAGGCATGTAGAGGATAATCAAGTTAATCAAAATCAGGAAAGGAAAATTTCTCAATTAGAAAAGAATGTGAATGAACTAAAAAACATGATGAGTCAAATGATGCAAAATATGGAAAAAGGAAAATTCCCAGCTCAACCTCAAGCAAACCCTAAGGGAGTGCATGCGGTTAGCATTAATGCATCTGATGAAACATCTAACTCTACCATGGAACAAACTAAAGTTGTTACTATTCTTAGGAGTGGTAAAATAATTGAGAAAGATGAGCCTAAAAAGATTGAAAAGGTAGAAAAACCTAAAGAAAAATCTAAAGAAAAGGACCATGTTTCACCTGTTGAGCCATGTCCAGTCCCTGCTCCATTCCCTTAAAGGTTGCGCCAAGCCCCAAAGTCTGCATCTAATGATGAGATTTTAGAGATTTTCAAACAAGTCAAGATCAACATACCGATCTTAGACGCTATAAAACAAATCCCATCATATGCCAAATTCTTAAAAGACTTATGCACCATCAAGAGAAAATTAAATGTCCAAAAGAAGGCATTTTTGACTGAACAGGTTAGTTCTATTCTTCAACACCATACACCACCAAAGTACAAGGATCTTGGTTGCCCCACTCTTACTTGCATTATTGGCAACTACCAGATAAATCAAGCTCTTCTTGATTTAGGATCTAGTGTAAACTTATTACCATACTCGGTATACGAACAGTTAGGTCTGGGTGAATTGAAACCTACATCTACTACGCTCCAGCTAGCTGATCGTTATGTAAAAATACCGAGATGGGTAATAGAGGATGTGTTAGTCCAGGTAGAACAATTTTGCTTCCTGTCGATTTTACGGTTCTAGATACACACCGGTGGTGAATGAGAAGAATGAAATACCAGTCATCCTGGGACGACCATTTTTGGCTACGTCCAATGCCTTAATCAACTGTAGAAATGGTGTGATGAAATTGTCCTTTGGCAATATGACAATAGAACTTAACATTTTCAATATACGTAAGCAACCTGGTGAAACTACGATGATTTGCACCGTGTTAACATGATCAATTCGGTTGTGCAAGATCGGTTACAATCAACTTCCTTATTAGACCCACTTGAGTGCTGTTTGGCCCATTTTAATGAGTGTACTGAGGATGCAATAATAGAGGAAGTTAATGCCCTCCTTGATTCTCGTTCCTATTATGGAAACGAGAAAAATGGAAACCTCCTTTCGAGGACCTTCCACCGAGGGAGTCCACTCCCTTCCATCATTCATAGAACCTCCTAAGCTTGAATTGAAATCTCTACCATCGATTTAAAATATGCCTTTTTAGGAGACAAAGAGACTTTTCCTGTAATAATTTTCTCCCAATTAGAAACATCTCAGGAGGACAAATTAATAGACACTTTAAAAGAACACAAAGGTGCGATAGGATGGACCATAGGCGATATAAAGGGCATTAACCCTTTAATGCGCACTCATAGGATATATCTAGAGGATGAAGCTAAACCATGTCGTCAAATGCAAAGAAGGTTAAATCCTAATATGAAAGATGTGGTTAGAGCGAAGTCCTAAAGTTGCTTGATGTGGGAATCATCTATCCCATAAGTGATAGCAAATGGGTAAGTCCTACTCAGGTGGTTCCAAAGAAGTCTGGAGTGACAGTAATAACTAACGCCAACAATGAATTAATCCCTACCAGGGTTACTACTGGTTGGCGTATGTGTATCGACTATCGAAAGTTGAATCTTTGTTACTGAGGAAGGACCATTTTCCTTTGCCCTTCGTTGATCAAATGTTAGAAAGGGTTGCAGGACACCAGTACTATTGTTTCTTAGATGGTTATTCAGGGTATAACCAAATAGAAATTGCACCCGAAGATCAGGAAAAGACCACATTTACATGTCCTTTTGGCACTTTTGCTTACAAAAGAATGCCATTTGGATTATGTAATGCTCCTGCCACATTTCAACGTTGCATGTTAAGCATTTTCAGTGATATGGTGGAGTTTAGAGGTTTTCATGGACGACTTTTCTGTTTTCGGTAATTCATTTGAAACATGTCTTGAAAATCTAAGAAAAGTCTTAACTCGTTGTAAAGAAAAGAACCTAGTGCTTAATTGGGAAAAATGTCATTTCATGGTTCCTAAGGGAATTGTCTTAGGTCACATTGTGTCATCTAAAGGTATAGAGGTAGATAGAGCTAAAGTTGATCTAATTTCCAATCTACCCATTCCAAAATCTATTAGGGACATTCGATCTTTCCTAGGTCATGCGGGATTCTATCGGAGGTTCATTAAGGATTTTAGTGCAATATCTAGACCACTATGTCACCTCCTCACAAAGGATACTCCTTTTGAGTGGACTAAGGATTGTCAAGAAGGATTTATAAAGTTGAAAGACAAGTTGACCACTGCACCTATAATGCAGCCTTTGATTGGAGTCTACCCTTTGAAATCATGTGTGATGCCGGTGACTATCTTTGTAGGAGCTGTACTAGGACAGAGAAAAGAAAAGAAGCCATACGTCATCTACTATGCCAGTAGGACCTTAAATAGCACCCAAATGAACTATTCTACTACGGAGAAAGAACTCTTAGCGATTGTCTTCGCATTGGATAAATTCAGGTCTTACTTGGTAGGATCTAAAATAGTCATATTCACTGACCATTCGGCCCTCAAGTATCTTCTTTCTAAGAAAGATGCTAAGCCTAGACTAATTAGATGGATTCTCCTACTCCAAGAGTTTGACATTGAAATAAAAGATAAAAAGGGAGTAGAGAATGTGGTAGCTGACCATTTGTCTCGCTTAGTCCTAATAGAGCCTTTAAATGAGTTGCCAATTAAAGACACTTTCCCTGATGAGCAACTTTTTCATGTTTCCCATCCTCCCTAGTTTGCTGATATTGCAAATTATTTAGTCACAGGGAAAATTCCGGAACATTGGACTAAACAAGAAAAGAAAAAATTCTTTTCCAATGTTAAGCATTATTTCTGGGATGATCCATACCTGTTTAAATACTGCCCAGATCAAATCATTAGGAGATGTGTCCCTGACTTAGAACAACATAGTGTTATCTCCTTTTGTCATTCAGAAGCATGTGGTGGACATTTTTCTACCCAGAAAACAGCGGCAAAGATTTTGCAGTGTGGTTTTTATTGGTCGTCGTTGTTCAAAGACACACATGTGTTTTGTAAATTATGTGAGCAATGTCAAAAGTTAGGAGGAATAACCCGTAGGAATATGATGCCTCTAAATCCTATTCTTATCATAGAAATTTTTGATTGTTGGGGTAAAGATTTCATGGGTCCATTTCCACCTTCTTTTGGCTACATTTATATCTTATTGGCCATAGACTATGTTTCAAAATGGATTGAGGCTATCCCATGCAGGCATAATGATCACAAAATAGTTCTTAAATTTTTAAAAGAAAACATTTTTTCTAGATTTGGGACTCCTCGAGCCATTATAAGTGATAACGGTACACATTTTTGCAACAAACCATTTGAAGCACTAATGAAAAAATATAATATTACACATAAAGTTGCAACACCGTATCACCCACAAACAAGTGGACAAGTAGAAGTATCAAATCGGGCCATCAAACAAATCCTTCAAAAGACTGTTAATCCAGATCGTAAAGATTGGTCTCTTAGGCAGACCGATGCGCTACGGGCTTACAGATCGCACATCGCACCCCGATTGGTATGTCTCCCTATCGTATTGTATACGGTAAGGCTTGTCATTTGCCTGTGGAATTGGAACATAGAGCTTATTGGGCAATAAAGACATTCAATTTCAATATGGATAAAGCAAGCTCACATCGCAAGCTCCAACTTAATGAGTTGGAAGAGATCAGGCAAGAAGCTTATGAGAGTAATAGGATATATAAAGAAAAGATGAAAGTTTTTCATGATAAGAACATAATGAGAAAATCCTTTACTCCAAGCCAAAAGGTTTTACTTTACAATTCTAAGCTCCACCTATTTCTAGGTAAGCTTAGATCTCGATGGACCGGTCCATACATAGTAAAAGAAGTTTTTCCATATGGGACTGTCGAGATTGAGAATACTAGGACTGGTCATTCTTTTAAAGTGAATGGTCAACGTTTAAAGCCTTTCCTAGATTATGAGAATCCAGAAGTTGAGTCCACAACTCTGGAGGATCCTGTTTATCAAGATTGAGTGAATTTGATCTCTTTGTACCATATTTTGTTGTTTTCTATATCACCCATATTCATTTTAGGTCCTACTTTTTAAACATTGAGGACAATGTTTCACAGTTGGGGGGTGTAGAATTCTAGCAAATTCTAGTTTTCTTTTAGTTTTTAGGTGTTTTCCTTGGTTTTTTTCCAAAAAAAAAAAAAAAGAAGAAGAAAAATTTTAGGTCATTTCCTATACCATGATGAGAATTGGATTTTCTGAAGTATAATCTGGATAACTTTAGCTTATTAATAGAATTGAATATGATTAATTCATCATTTTACTCATTTTCTAAAGTATTCCATAAAAGCAAAGTCTCATATCACATTTGTACACGCAGTTGCATATAGATAATCTAGATTGATAAGTGGCTATAACTTAGAAATTCTGAAGAAATTCAGTGGAGACCTATAACACAAGTGAGTTTTAGAGCCATTCATCCTTTTTGAGAGGTTATAAATGTTCAAAATTTTCTTCAGCGTGCTTAAAGAAAATTGATCCCAAACTCTTAAATTTGGCTAATTACTTGAATAATTAGAATACTACCTTTAAAATTCTAAAAGTTCATTGAATTTGATAGATTATATGAAACATAGAAAATGATTTAGGCCATCCTTGTTATTAACCTAAAGACATAAAGCTTACCCAGAAGTATTTTTACCACTAGTTAGCCAAGTTGAGCCTTGAATATAAAGCCATTTTCTTTTGTCACCCAAATTACCATTTACCCATATTAACCCAGTATAAATTATCCATTACCCATTTTTCTTTGAAAAATAAGTTAGAGAAGAAGGAAAAAAATATCTTTTAGTTGCAACAAAAGTAGAAAAGTGGATATCAAGAAAAGAAATATTCTTCAAATTGAGTCAAAAATATGAAAAGAAAGAAAAGTGAAAAAAGAGAGAGAGAAAATATATATATATATTTTGAAGAATGCAAAGAAAAATGGAAAAAGAATATTCACTTCAGCAAAGAAAAGAAGCATTGTCAACTTTAGTAGAAGACTTCTACTTATTTTTTTTTGAAGAAACTTTGAATACCCTTATACCCTTTCTTTGGTACCCTGTCCTAAGCCTATGTTTCGTCCCAATTAAAGACCTATTGATTCTAGGATGAATATAGTCTTGATGAGGAAATGAATGGATAGGATTAAAAGAATGGTATTTCTAAATATTTAAAGGTAATGGCATCCATTCCAAAGGGATCAATACAAGTAAATTCCTTAGTAACTCCCATTCTTCATGAGTATATGTGAGCTAAATTTGTTTTTATTGACTCTGCTCACATAATTACAAGAGAGATATGATTTGAACCCTCTATCAGAGAGATTTTATTTCTGAGCGTATGCCATTAGTAAGGATTGAGGTCAAAACATATTTCAGATGGAGTTCAAAAGTTAAAAGTCTACTTAGACATAAAGATTATTCTATGTGTAAACTGTACGCACACACTCACTCTGAGATCTGAGCTTAAGTGGAATATTTTTAGCATATGAGTAGGGTTTTGAATTCCTCAGTCATCTTTATTAGTTTGCTAAAGTGGAAAGATTTATTTAAAATAATTCTCTTAGAAAAATGGAGATGACCTGAAAAATAAAAATTGGAGCCGATTCTTCGCATCTTTTGCTAGGGACTAGCAAAATCTTTGTTGGGGTGTGTTAAGTGTTCAATTTTGGTCAAAATATCCCTAATTTAGTATTTGATTGGAGCATCTAGACCATTAATTTTAAGATTTTAAATCAAATATTTCATTTTAGCTTTAATTGGTCATCCAACCGTTGAATTGTAAAATTTAGTGGTTAAATGACTATTAAAGCTAATGGACGGTTTAGATTTCGCTAATTGAGTCTTGTGCATTGCAGATCAGTCAACTCAGGCATGGACGCACTAGATTGAATCATGGAAAGAGACTGAAGACTTTGAAGACTTGCAGAGTTCTAGCAAAACTAGGAAAGCTAGTGGACCCCACCTATCTCCTCTTCCTTCTCTTTCTCCTCTCATCTCTCTTTTTCTCTTATCCCTCTCCTTTCTTTTCTCTCTCTCTTCTATCTCTTTTTCTCCTTCTCTTTCACACGTCTCTCTCTCTTTTTAAGTCCTCTTCCCCTCTCTCTTGAAAGGACGTTTTTTCCTCTTGAGGCTGGGCCTCTCTCTCTCTCTCTCTCTCTCTCTCTCTCTCTCTCTCTCTCTCTCTCTCTCTCTCTCTCTCTCTCTCTCTCTCTCTCTCTCTCTCTCTCTCTCATCCCAGTTCAACTAGATCTCCCTCTCGCTCTTGCTCCTCTCCTAGCCGCACCAAGACTATATCCGTTTCGCTTTCGATACACCCTCCATCCTCCTCTCTATTTCTCTCTTCTCAGGCTCTTGTATCTACTTTCAATATCACGCATCTATCTCTCACACACCACATCTTCTCTCTTCTTAGCCTCATTGTTCTTCCCCCCTACTATCTCCTTCATTGCACAGCACTTCTTCTTTTTTCCTCTTCTCTCTTTCCCTTACGTCGTTATCGCGCCTATTTCACTGCCATTCACAACCCTAGTCCCCCCGTTATCTCCTTCTCCCACTACTCCCATCTTCTTCACCACAACCATCGCACTCCCCGCTTCCCATCATCTTCCACCTCGGCATCGTTTCCTTCTCCATCACCTTCTCTGCTCCTCAGAGCCGTGTGACGCTACATTGCTCTCGAACCAATCTAGCACATCTCCATCAGCACCGCACCAACCATTGCTCTCCACCGCCTTCTTCTTCACCGGACGACCCGGTGAGGAAAACCCAGATTGGGTTTTCCTCGATCTTCTCTTCATAGGACGCCCTGGGAGAGAAAACCCAACTCGGGTTTTCTCCCCTCTTCCTTCTCTCCTTCCCTCTTCTCCTCCTTCCTCTATTCTTCTCCTTCTTCTCCCTCTTCCGCATTTCTCCCAAAAACGTGTTTTTACGGTTTTTCGTGAAAAACCAGTAACCCGAAGAAATTACAAATCTGCACTGCAGATCTCGAAATTACAATTCTGTCCTATTTCGAAATACCAATTGGGTCCCCTGTGTAATGACAACGGTGTCCCTATGCTATTCTGGTTTTAACTTATCTTCATTCTGACTATTCAGGGACAGTGCAATCCAGACGTACTATTCAAGGACAGACTAATCCAGAGACAGTGCAATCCAAGGACAAGCTTATCCAAGAAGCATTTTATTTTTATTTTCTGTCTTCCTTGGAATAAATATTTGTCAACATTGGAACAATTGAATAAATCTGGATTTTATTTTTTTAGTTGAATTTTATTTAAAACTCCATAATTTTAAATCAAGTCCTCGTGGGATCGACCCGTATTTGCATAGCTATACTACAATAGCCCGTGCACTTGCGGTTAAACAATCAACACCTAGCCCTTTGAAGGTGGTCACAAGGCAGAACCTAAAGCAGTTGCTAAAGGAAAACAGGTAAATTTTTAACAAAGCATTCTCAAAATTATGGTAGAAGGGGACTCAAGACATGTTATCTCGTGGCTGAGTAATTTTAAAGACCCCTCGTGGAGCTTTTGGAACACCATCGTGCAAATCCATCATAATCCGAGGTCTTTCAAGATCCAACGGTTCCAATTGCGTTACTTAGTCATTAATGAAAGTAAGTTGGATAGCGGGCTTTCTCCTGCGGGATAGGAGGCCAATACTGCTTCGGTCTCTATAGACTTACGAATTCCTTTGTTAACCTGATTCAGCCATTGTCTTTTTGGGTTCCCCACCCGGGTGAGAAATAATTTACTTAAGTCACAATGTACTAATCTTTGTTGCTTTTTTGCATCCTACTATGAAGTACGGGTTGGTGGTTGATTTCTCTCTCCTATCTGTAGAGTGTTAGTGCCTCATTAGTTGGGGCTGGTTTGAGCTTTGCAGATTTCTTTGACCCCTTTGGTTCTTTTTGTTTGTATGGCCTCATTATGCGAGGTTCATTCGAGTATGGTGAGCTTATTCAAATGTTTATCTCTTAAAAGACAAGACAATAACACATCATAACACTCTTAATAAAATTTTACATCATTTTTTCTTGAATAGGATATGGGAAGACATCCATTCTTCTCCATTTTGGTATCCAAATAGCTCAGCTGCAGACATACACAAACCCCGCCAATTGTTTATCCACTTCACAGCAGCCTCCTTGCTATCAGAGAATGACTCCACTATTTCTTTTGCAGCATCCTCATTAGCGTCTAGTCTCTTCAACCACTCTTCACTGTGAAAAATGAAATGGGAAAAGGATCATGGTATAGACATGAGAGAAGATGAAAATAGAAAGCCTGCACTAAAATGGAGAAATATTTTAAGTCTCTCATACTTTGTACGTGAAAAGTGTTTCCCACTAAGAGTCCAATGGTCCACAACAGAAACATCGTCCTGCAAAGTGTACATAAATTAAGAATGACAAACATACTCCTTTATTTGGTTTTGTAAATTTAACAACTGAAAAGGATAAATGGTAAAAGATGGTTAAGATTGAAATGATGTGAACTGAAGGTATATAAAAACCAATACAGATAAACAGTGATAATTTATATCCTATAGATAAGTCTTGCGCTATATTGATACAACATGTCAAGCCTCATTTGGGCCAACATGATAAATTAATTCCCTTAGTGAAGGGCCATTGACTACATAAATTAGTATTCCAGGCAGTCGGGAAAAAATATGAAAGTGTCTACCAAACATGAGACTTCTATTAAATTAATACAAGTTGAACATTGTTAAAATACTACAAATTATTGGCAAGCATATCGTAGTAGTTTATCCAGGTTGTTGACAAAACAATTTGCTGCTCGATAAATAGAATTCTCTATTCAATGTTATTAATTTATGAGGTTTAACTATATAAGAATCAACTTAGAAGAGTATAGATTAATGACTTCGCACAAATTAGCATTACTTAATCTCACCTGAAAATATAGCAAAAAAGAGACTGATGGCATAATCAATGTTCCGGAAGAGAAGATGAAATTTGTGTACCAATCATCTTCATCCAGAGGCTACAAAAGACGCACACAGAATTACTCAATCAACAACCAATCGAAGTTATGATTATGAAACAGCATACTGTATTTCTTTCATTAATGAAATTAGGTAGCACCAAAAAATCCTAAGTGAAATGCTCAAATAATATTATAAAAATGATAGTATCATGCACCGAAGCCTTCTAGCATATTTGATCCAAGAAGTTGTCTCTCACCTAGGCGAGGATGGTTTGAGACTGTGCATAGGTGAATATGTGTGTTTGATTTTCAAAAAACATCAACCCACTTTTGTTTGATGGACAAATATGCCAAGCTCATCCAATCCTCACTGTTATTAGAGTTGTAGGAATTCCAAAGTCAACAAACAAAATCAGATGGGTGGGCTTGATCGACCAAGGTGGGACCCAAACACACAAAAGTATGTATGGAGGGGTGGTCCCATGTAACAGCTTGCTTAGTGCTACGCATCATACTAGCAGATAATATCCTTTCTTCCCAGCAAGCTACAAGCTTCAAGATATGCATTAGATAAAAAGGGCAGCCCCAATGCATGAGGAAGGGACGAATCACAGGGGTCTATAGTTCACAGCTTTACCTTGCATATTTGTAAAATGCTGTTTGTGACAACAACTCTACCGTTGCACTAAGACTTCCCTTTAAGATATGCATTCAATTGTATGATAAAATATAAATTTAAAATAGATTGTTGTCAATGACAACTAAACTGCAAATTAAGATAAAACGGAACAACAATTAGTCGCCATATAATGAAGTAACGCACCTTGTAGTGGTAAGCAAAAGTCTTCTGGCATAAATGGTCCACAAAGAGGGAGCCATTTTCTGTCATCCACTTGGATATTTTCTTAAGAAGCAGCTCGTAGTTTTGCATATGCTAGAGAAAGAGAAAAGTTTGTTAAAACGATTCTTTTTTCTTTTTCTTTTTTTTTTGTAGGTCTTGAGTTAAAATGATTTGGTCCACGTCATTAGACTATAAATTTCATACCTCGAATAGTCCGACTACGAATATGCGATCATAGGTGGCCTCCATTTCGAATTTGCTTATATCTGCTAATATTACTTCAATATTTTCTAGCTTAAGTTTCCTGAAGAAATCAAGTAGAAATTTCATAAATGACAAATCATAATCAACTTAAATGACAAGTCAGAAATATAGTTTATACAATGGACCAAGACAACACAGTACAAATGCTAGTTCTGCAATGGAATTATGAGTTTTAAAAAAGGAGAATTATAAATAATAATAATAATAATAAGAAGAAGAAGAAAAAGAAGAAGAAAGCAGTAGAAGAAGAACCCACGTTTCTGAACTACTCATATTTAGACTTACTTGCACTGCTCTTCTATGAAATCCTTTTGCAATATCGAACTGGTAATGGCCGTAACATGGCAATTTTCATACTTTTGAGCAACATGTAGGGTAAGGGCTCCCTGTCCACACCCAAGATCAAGAACTCTTTCACCATCTTTTACTTGTGCTCTTTCACAGTATAAATCCAGCATTGCTATCTCAGCCTCGTCCAATGTCATTGATTCATCCTTGAAATAACAACAACTGCAAAAGTTTGATTAAAAAAAGGACTAGCTATTAAATAATATTAGAGTAAATTAACTGATAAGCATTTTTATGATAAAAATAAATCAATTGGTTGTTTTTCCATTAATGGTGAAATGAATTGCTTACAAAACTATGCTTTACAGTGTTTTGAAGAAGGATGCAGATGGAGTAAACCAAGAAGAGCAAAGGTACCTTCTTTTCTGAATGAAGAAGAGCAGAAGTACCTTTCTTTCATGGTCTTTCCAAAAGTGATCTTGAGGAAAGAAACGGGTATCTCGTACATTTGAGAGTCCAGTGTCTCAGTTTCTGTAGCAACATTCATTTGCCGAAGAGCTGCAACAACTCCATTGATCAGATTCATTAACCTCTAAATTCAAGTCCAAAAACCGATTTAATGAAATTGATATGCCTTGATTTCCATTAGTTATCAAAGGTGATGATAACTAGAGGAGCTAAGCCCCTCATATTCTTTAATTTGTGCAGTCGTGGATAGAAGCCGATAGAACACATCAAAGCGCACATACATATATATGTATATCAGAAAATGGTACAGAGAAACGGAAAGCCCATAGCAGGTCTTGGCCTGACGAATCTAGCCCCTAAATACACTGCAGGATCTGCCGCCGTTGCTAATCCTGCCAAGTGTTTGTATGAGGCAATATCCAGAGGGAGAGAGGAGTTACCTTTAGCTAAATGAAGGTTTTCGGCAAGCTGTTGTTCATAAGTAGGTTTATAACCCCACTGGAGGCGCCTCGATATTTGAATCCTCATGAGCCTCCGTAGTTCCTCATCCGGGACCTCTCCTTCTGCCCATTGTTTCAATAAGTCTTCCTTCTTGGCTTGCTCTGCTTCTCCAGTCATGGCTGTTGAGAGAGGTGTGTCGGGGGTGGGGGGGAGCTGGGAGAGAATCAAGTGCACTTAAAGTTCCAATTCTTTTGCATGTACTTATACTAATAACTTTCATTGATTATCCCAACCGGAAAGGTGGACGATGCATCGACCTCCATTTGGTTCCTCAAGTCACTGTTTCCTAACAGACCTACTGTGCCACAATAATATAATGTTGTTCGAGAAATAATGCTAGATAGAAAGCATCCACTGCAGCTAGCAAGTGTTTAATATATTGAATATAAATATATGATCGGTACCGTGGAGCTCTTAAATCTATTTATATTTTACTATATATCTAGAAGCAGGCAGGTGGAAGCAGGCAGGTCGTCCACCTGCTTCATTTCGAACAGTTCCCAGTTTTCCACTGCTTTCGTTACAGATAAATGCTATCTGGCACCCCCTCTATCAACACTCAATCTTTACAGGATCTAACTCGTACATTTTTTTACCCTTCCTTAGAAAGCTACTTAACGAAAGTCATGTCCATTGGCAGTTTGTAGCTATAGTTTTCTTTAGTTTCCTCGCTTGAAAAGCCTAATAATTATGATTGAAATACTTTTTAATTGGGAAAATTACTAACTAGAAGCATTCAAAGGACATGAACGTTTACAGGTGATGTAAATAAAGAACATCAAAGAAGATGAATGATTCAGATCATCCAATGGTGAAAAATAGATAAAGAGGTCCAGATACATTTCTTCTCATTATAACTGAGTATGACAATTTAACATATTCATGCTTACCTGGTCATTTGAGAAATAAGATTGACATACCTTAAAGACCGTTTCCCCTGCTTGAAAAAGACAACACTATCTCTTTGAAAAGCATACCCTACCCCTATAATTTAAAAGTTGTTAGGTCACCTCTATAAAGACTAATGATCACGAATAAAATACTTTTTCATAGAGAAAATTATTAGCTAGAAGCATTCAATTTTTCTACATGGGAGTTTCATAAGAAAAAAAGCTGAAATAAAAGAGGCCAAGAAAATAAATAAGTTAAATCATCCTAGGATGAAACCTAGATGGAGAGGCTATGGAGTCATTTCTCCATTATATACTATCATGACCACAATTTAATATATTCATCCTTACCCAGCCATTTTAGACATAAGATCAACATACCTCAAAGACCATTTCCCCCTACCCCAAAAAGACAATATTATATCTTTGAAGAGACCATTTTTCTTTAGGAATGCTGGTGTAGTACAACAGCTTGTTGTACTATGCCCTAGTCAAGCATGATGGACCCCGCCTTTGCTTGATTAGAGCCCTCCATCTGACTTATCCATCTTTGGATGAAGACCGGTCTAAAAATAATAGTGATTGAATAAGTATGTCATATGAAAAAATGTGGACAGTTGAAAATACTATTTAAAGAACCGTCTATAATTAATGTGTAAGATGCAAGTCTAGAAGTAGGCATGTAAGTTTTGGCCTACTTAAAAAAGGGCAGCCCCAATGCACGAAGCACCTGTATATGCAAGGTTCGAGAAAAGGGCGGATTCCAAGGGTCAATAATAAGCAGCCTTACCTTACATTTTGTAAGAGGTTATTTCCACGCCTTAAACCCATGACCTCAAGGTCACACAACAATAACTTTACCATTGCGCCAAGGCTCCCCTTCTGTCTTTAACCTACTTGTTGTGGATAATTTTCTCTGCAGTCATTATAGAGAAATGCTATTGGATTGAGCTTCTAATACTAAGTGACCTTTTTTTGCATAACCTGATATTCATCTTCTTTATCCTCTCCTAAATAGGCTATTGCTGAAAGTTGTGCCCAACGATTGCTTCTATCTATTAGTTTTCTACAGTTTCTTTAGGTGAAAACCCCAATATTCATGATTAATATGTTTTTTAATTGAAAAAACTAGTAGAGGTCAAAGATGATGAATGAGTAAGATCATCCAAAGGTAAAGCCTTAGATAGAGGGGTCAAGAGTGAGTATCCTAGTCTGACAATGTAATATATTCAACCTTTCCCCGTCATTTGAGAGACAAAATTAACATGCCTCAAAGACCGTTTCCCTAATTGAAAACAACAAAATTACTTCTTTGAGAAGACTATTCTACAAAAGTTGTTATGTCAACTAATGCCCCTTACCTAATATTCATTTTTCTCCATCCTTTGTTTCTTCTGCACCGACTCTATGTCAGCATTATTTCTTTTAAAAGACTACCTTGTCCTTTTATGAGGCCCTTATGCCAAGAATACAATAATTTTAAGAAAAATGTCTCCTTATCATGCCATACACCTCCCATGAGGCCCAAAATTTATGCACTATTTGATGCGCTGACTCTATAAAATGACAAAACAAACTGCCTGCACTATACATTTTATCGCCCCAATGCGGCTTATAAATTTATACACGGCGTATTAATAAGAAAACTTTACTCTAGAATCTAGATGCAAGATAAAACTGTACTCAAAATGGAAATAGTGTCCCTCTTAAACCTATTTGTGAAGGGCAAATAAACTAAGAGTTCAAATCACATAAACTAATAATTTTGACTGTAAAAGCAAGTTTGGGCATCACATCTTTTAGTGATTGTGAGCTATCACCAAAAAATAAGGTCACTTATACTCTAACAAATTGTGTCATATCACAGTCACAAAGTTTGAATTCGAAAAAAAGTCGGCAGGGTCATAAATTTTGAAGAAATAAGATTATATGAAAAAGAGGCTGCAAAGATCAAATATTCAGCAAAGAAATGGCAAAAGGTTGAATTAAAAAAAAAAGGTAAATGTGCAACTTGCTTAATAACTTTTTATGCACAAAGAGATTTATTATAGACAAAACTGGACACAGTGTCCTGAGTCTCAATATAATTACAAAGTTCAGAGCAAAAGAAGTGTCAAAGAGGGAAAACTTTGAAGTTTTAGAAAATATAGAAAGAGTAAAAGAGTAATTATTTAAATTATAAAAATGAAATAAAAATCCAATTTTGGATTTGAAAAGATGAGAGATTTGAAAGCTTAAGGTGAACTGACCCAAAAAAAAATAATCATAAAAAAAACATAGAGAGACATAAATTTGTAGAAAAAAAGAAAATAAAAAGTTGAAAATTATAACATTAAAAAAAGAAAAATTCATAAAAAAAATGGTATTAGTTTTAAAGGATAGGATTTAGACCAAAATATTATCAAAACTAAAGAGAAAGGAGTTTTACTGATTCAATCTGGCTCATAAAAAATACATGTCTTTTTGAACAAAAATGAAACAAAAAGAGTGTTTCTGTGAGTATGGTTATACCTTCTAAAATTAATGAGGGTGGCCTTCTCTCATTTGGCTGTAAATTCTAAGGAGAATTCTTTGAATTTTAAAAGTCTTACCTTGTTTGTGAGTAAATAACTAATTGAATCACTAAAAAAGGGGGCTACTTGTACTGTAGTTAAATGCTTTAGACCTTAAAAGTCCTTTTGCCATTTAAAATGAGACTGCATTTTTTGTTTAGTTTGCTTTTGATATAGCAATCTCACCCAAATGGCTAAAATACCCAATGGGGCTCACATTTTGGGTACCGATCCCTTTTTTCTTGAGTCCCATCTTAAATGACATTGGATAATCTTTATTAAATAATTCAATCACCCAGACACCTGTTATACTAAGCTTCTGAACTGTTCATCCAAAGGTGAGTCCCTCATTTGGTTCATGGATTTCCTTTCGCGGAGTGTCCATTATTTATTTGTGTTTACTTACAATTGAATGAAAAAATATAATCACTTAAAAGACGCTACTTTCTTTCTTTCTTTTATATTTACTTTAGTGATTATATATAAGCATTTACTTATATTCGTCATGTTTTATTTCAATTAACTTATAGCTTTATCACATAGGCATGCTTGATATTATTTACCTATTCTTTTTTCTTTTTCTTCTTCTTTTGCCTTTCACTATGAATTAGTTAAGTCATATATTTATCAATTTTTCATACTATTAGGTAAATAATTCTACATATTTTTGTAAAAATTACTATTTTGTGTCGCTATTAGCTTGGTTGATTTAACATTTATAGGGTAGAATATCTACCTGTAACATAAGTTATAAACGAGTGATAGTGTGGCTTAAAGGAGGGTTACAGTAAGAAATTGTTAATAAGTGGACTTTGTTACATTAGTAACCTAGATAGATTAATATTTCCATAAATAAGCTTATAATTGAAATGTTATTAATATTATTGATAATAAAATAATCACTTATGCACCTTCACGCCATTAGTACATCATGGTAAGTTACCGGGAGGCACCCCACTTCAAAACAGTGGCCCCCCAATCGGTCGATCCTACAGGTTCGCCATGTTTTGTCTGATCCGTGGCCATCTTACCATTGAACTCAGTATGATGGGCTCGTAGCCCTTTGATCCTTCAAGTCTTACTTGAACGGACAGTCTACCCTAGCCCTGCAGATTGAGCAGAGATCAATGGTGACGCCAATGATAATTGGATTTTGATGCACAAAAATGTTTCATGGCAGGAAGCAAAGCTCGTAGTCTACAAGGAATCCAATCGTCACTAAAACATGGCTTTTAAACGGGTGGCAGGTTGCTCTTGACCGAAAAATACAAGTATACTCGGCCTACTGAAAGAAGGAGCTGGGCCTAGATTCTCCAGTGGGCTGCTTTTTAAGACTGATTTCTGAACTCCACCGAACCAGGCTCTACCTTGAGATGATCTGATCCCATTCATCTTAATCCGTATGGCTTAGATTGGTTATACACCAGAATGCGTGATTGGTTTTGATAAAAAGATGCCTTTCTTTAATCAAATTGTAGGCCTAACCTATGTGTCTTTCGTGTAGAAATGTTACATCTAGTAATGTCTTTGATGTTGATTTTCCCTCACAAGTGCAGTCAAACACCACATTTTCTATTGTAGAAGCGGGAAACTTAGGAGGAGAACGAGGCAAACATCATCTGCTCAATGCCTTGGTCAAGATTAAGAATGGCTATGTGGCCTAGAAGTTGCCACTTGGGCCTGGACCACTCATTTTCTCCTGGTTGAATAGATAACAGTACAGAGGAAAAGAGGGGTCCATTATTTGAACTGTCCAAACTACGGCGTTGGAGGAAATTGTTATGAAACACTATGAATTCAAACTATTAAGGCAAAGTGGTTGAGCTAATTTTGAGACGTGAAGTGTTGGTCTCTGGAAGCTTTAATAGTTTATACATATTTTGTTATGAATGTCGAACGCAGGCACCCATGAGCAGCTCAAACCCGTAATTTCTGGGACAATGGCCTATCTGTGGCAGCACGGTAAACATGAATGGCTCAGATCATTTAAATGGCAATCCCTGACGATTGTGCCAAAATACAATGCATAAAGCTAAAATGTGTAATATTGATGCAGATTTGGGCCGTCCCGCAGGTGGAAAGTTTTGCCAATAAATTGCTGCTAAAGTTTACTCTTAATGGAAAATGGGAGCCCATTTTATCCACCACCCAAATCTCACCCCCATCAAGCCTCATTTTCTGCTTATCTCCAATATTCTCCTATTAAGGCTGTGTGCAATAATTCATGCCTATCAGAGGCTTCTAATTACTGACTTTTTTTGTTAAAATTTTTAATGCACATGATTGTAAATAAAAAATAAATTTTTTTTATCTAATTGTGATAAAGTTTGGTGGCTAGCCAATCAAAGATAAGGAAGGCGTGGGATTGGGGAAAATATCATTTCTGAGTGGAGCAATGATGAATGGGGAGAGGAATCAAGGCATGGAAGTTCATCTTTCTTTGTCCAAGGCTGCCAGCGAACTTTACCACTTGTAATGAGGATTACGGTCGGTGACTGATAGAGACCAAATGAGTGGCGGGTTTTGATGCCGAGGTCAAAGCTAGGTTAAATGCCACAGCCTAAAGATAAGGGAGGAATGTTAGAGCGCACCGGGACTATCTTTTCTGGAGCCCATGTTGGCATAATCCGACTGTTTTATGTGATTGCCTTCAGCCTTTTGGATGTCGAAGACACGAAGGAGGTGAATTGGATGAATCTCGGGTCTGAAAAGTTGTAGTCTGCCCAATTATACCTGCCATGCCCAAATACAGTGAAACTTTTAAGTCTTGTGCATGCATCAGCGTTATATAATCATACTGAATTTTAGATGAATGGCACACCTTGTGCCTTGGTTGAATTGGTGTTATATAGTGTACAAGACAACTAAAGATTACAGTCCGGCCTTTCTTAGAGATACGCTGATGAAAGATGCCATGGGGGACCCTTCAGAAGAGAACAGAAGAAAAAATTGGCAGGGGGTGGGTCGAGCAGGTTTGTTAACTAGTGTTTTTGCTGTTTGTTGTGTTTTGTTTTGGTAAACTATGCCTTGATTGAATTGGTATTATGTAGTGTACAAGTCAACTAAGGATTAAATGCAATCCTTTGTACAAGTCAAGTAAGGTTTGAGTTGGCTTTGATCGAATTTTCGATCACTCTCTTATTGTTAATGCGCACGAGATATTATTATTACTGGTGGCATGGCTTTTAAATTATGTAATTGTTTATGGCATAGGTATAAAAACAAGAAATCAACACTTTCGGGGTTGGATTTTCTTTGTTGTAGCTCATGCATATGTTATAAAAACTATGTGTTAGCTTCTTCTCTCTCTCTCTCTTGCAAAACCTCAGAAAACCACAGTTTTGATCTTACATGGTAGGAACCTAGATTTAATTAAATATGTTTTGTGACAGAATATGATATGCATGAGATTATACAATGAATCTTATATGGTTTAATTTAGTTTTATAGTTTCTTTTGGTCACGGGTTCAAGGCGTGGAATCAGCCTTTTGCAAAATACAAAGTAAGATTGTCTATTATAGGCTCTTGTGGTCTGTCCTTTTCCCAGACCCCACATAGGCAGGAGCTTCGTGCACCAAGGCTGTCCTTTTTTTTTTTAGTTTCTTATGGTCTCACTGTGGCATTGACGTGTCACCATCCGGATTCAAACATGTAAAACTTAGTTTAACTATGAACCTAGGTGGGCCACGGTTTACTAAATGGAATAGATGTAAATTATGAAGAACTTTAGCAACCATCGCGTGGGAACATGTAAACGTGTTTGCTACCCAGTGCAAGGTGTAGCAGCTAGTGCATGGAATATATTTGCCATGAGTACATGCATGTTTTACACGACGCCTGGCTTGGACATCATGCAATGCACCCGGCGCTTGGGTAGTATAATTAGCACCTTTCACATGATAGCATGTTTGGAAATCAAAGCTTGCACATGGCACATAAAACCTAGCTCCTAGACTGAGTGCATAACCGCCAGCACATGGGTGGTGCACTTGGCGGCCAGCGCATGAGTAGCCCACATTACACGTTGCACATGAGTAACCAGCTTTGCACCTGGTGCTTAGTAACCAGCTTAATACCTTGCATACATCCATTGCTCCAGTACACTATGTTCCGACCAGACGCAATATACTGCTTCACCACACTGCGCCTCGATCAGGTATGATGCATCCCTCCAGAGCACCGCGCACAGGCTAGGCCTAGCACACTACAGTGTACCGCTCACAGGCACTACACATGGATACAGAACAGTGTACGTGGCACAGGGCATGAGCACAACACCGAGGCATGGTGCATAGCACTTGGTATTGAATATAAATAGGTACACATAATGACAAATAGGTAAATAGGGTTTTGGTGGCTTGATATTATGTGATTTGAAAATTTGACTCAATTATATAAGTTCTATAACCGTGCAATGTAATTGAGCTACAGTAAGTATAATTCGTGATCAAAATAAATGCTAATTTGATAATTTTGATAATTGAAATGAAGTTATAATTTTTCTTTTGAATGATACATAGGATGGTACAATATATGATTTTGGAAATTTTGAGCCATGGTTATACAAGTACCTATGCTAAAACTAGAACTACGTAGTCAATGATTTATGCTAATTAAAATATGGCTTGCAAAATGAAAGTTTGTAAATGATTTTGTATGATGTATTATAGAATGTAAAATTGTGACTCAATATGAATTCCATGAGCAAGGTAAAATATTTCATAGATGGAAATTAGGCGACTGTGAAGAGCTGTACGTAGCATAAAATTAGGCAACTTGTGAGAGTTGAGCCTAGCTTGGGGTAAATTATAAGACCCCTATGGTTGCTATGCTAGGAAGATCAGTTGGCCTTTGACCTCTGAAATAGATACCTGCCCTAAGAGGCTTAATCGTGAGTATGTTTCATGGGTAGATTACTCCCGAATTAATCCAAAAGCCCCATGAGGACTGGTGTGACCTGTGCTATATCCACGGCAGAGTGTAGTGGGAGGAGCCGAATCTGGCTAGTGACAGGACGCTATCATATAGTGATCCTATCATGTAGTGATACAACAAGATTATGGATTGATATGACATGGTATGATGTGATGTGATTTGACCTAATATGATTTCATAAAATATGATATAACAGGATATAATATGATATGACAAGCTCTCATGTGTCTTTGCACATTAAGAATGTACAAGATTATTTTTTAAATGAATTGGAAACTATAAAGTTTTAATGTCGAGTATTTAATTATTTGCACTTCTTAATTTATACACGCATATTTGCAACAAATTTCAAATGGCTGGTTTAGGCATTTTTCTACTATGTCATTGTACTTACCCATACAAAACATTTCAGGTGAAGCACAAGAGAACTAAGCAATTAGCTAAAAGAAATTAAATAAGGAGAAAAGAAGTATGGATGAGTAATTAGTTAGACATTTCAAATATTATTTTTATTTTGAAACAATGAACATTTGAGGCAAATGTAATAAGACAGATGACACTAATACATTTCATCTAAATTATGACTTGAATTTATATTCCTTATTGTTTGGGCTGTGACCAGAAAAATCCTGTAATGGTATATTTGTATTCCGCTATTATATGTGAAGGTTTTTAATGTGACACCAGGTTGAAGGAGGAATTGAGAAAAAATTAAATATGTATTATATATTTAAATATTTAAAAATAAAAAATTCTTGTAGGCGAGTTTTATTTTCAAATTATATTTCAAAATTTCTTTTCTAAAACCAGGGTTTCCATAGTAAAAGCCCCCAGTGCATTGGCGCAAGAGGCCTCTATTTTCCTTGATAATTAGCTCAAGGTTGTTCATGGGAGTGTGTGTCAACGTCTGGATAATAATAATAATAATAATAATAATAATAATAATAATAATAATAATAATAGCAAAAGAAGAATGCAAAAGTAGGATCCACTATATGAATGATAATTAAAAGTTCAAATTATTTACGTGGAAAGGAGTGTATAAAAAAACCAGCTTAGTTTCATGCCTGAAGTCTTATATAGAAGATATTTTCTTACTTAGAAAATTGATAGAGAAATATAGGAAGAGGCAGAAGGACCTCCACATAGTCTTTATTGACTTAAAAAAAACTTATGATAAAGTCTTTAAAGAGTTAATGTCAGCTCCTTAGCTTATAACAAATAAGGAAGTATCTAGTGGCACCTTGCACCCATACTAACCTTAAGTACCTAAGAGGGATGGCACAAAAATGTTGTGGAGAGTGGCACTAAAATGTAGTGACAAGTGACATAAAATCTTTGTGGCATGTGGCACCAAGGTAGTTACGGACAGTTCCAACACATGGCACCTAAAGGAGATGGCTCCAAAGTAGTTCTTAATACATGACACAACGGACA
The DNA here is from genome assembly GCA_035236585.1 of Warburgia ugandensis. Lineage (NCBI taxonomy): Eukaryota > Viridiplantae > Streptophyta > Magnoliopsida > Canellales > Canellaceae > Warburgia > Warburgia ugandensis. The sequence continues at coordinate 10,161,536 of CP141126.1, forward strand.
TGCTCTCCAAGGCAGTTGTAAATGGTTTTTACCATGTGGCAACAAGGGGAAATAACTCCCAAACTAGATATAGACAGTTTCACAATGTGGCAACAAGGAAAAATGGTTCCATGTAGTTATAAGCAAATTGTTAAGCTATGATTGGTTACAAGACCTAGGGAGGTTGGGTTGTAACCACCAATTAGTTTTTGTTGTAGCCTATTTTAAAGGCATGCTTAGGTGCACAAAGGGGAGGGAGATGCCTCATATTGTGTGTGTAACCTAGAGCTTGAATCCTTGTATTCTAGAAGTGAATAAAAAAGGTGAGGTTGTTACTTGTAAATCGTGTGTGAAACTTGGGTTCGGTTGCACAATGTGTTTGTGTCCCTCTTTATTGTGATAAAGAAAGTTGAAAGGCTGACTAAGTAAGTCACTTAGTACTTGTTTGTGTAACTTAAAGTTTGAATCCTTGTATTCTAGAAGTGAATAAAAAAGGTTAGGTTTTTGCTTGTAAATTGTGTGTGAAACTTAGGTTAGGTTGCACAATGTGTTTGTGCCTCTCTTTATTGTGATAAAGAAAGTTGGAAGGCTGACTAAGTAAGTCACTTAGTGCCGCACAAAAGGCAAAAGAAAAAGAAATTTTGTGGAGAAAATTGACCCTACGACAATTAATATAGTGGATTTTAAGCGAGAAAGAGATTTCATGAGGAAATATAGACATAATTAAGAATATATATGAAAGAGCAGCAACAAATGTTAAAAACCATTAGCTGAGAGACCAATGATTTTTCTATCGCTGTAAGATTGCACTAAGAATTGACATTAAGCTCGTATTTTTTCATGTTAGTTATGGATAAGTTAACAAAATACTTGCATGAGTAGATTCAATGGTATATTTTCTTCATAGGTACCATAGGTTTGATTGATAAGACAATGGTGGCAATAAACACAAAGGTGAAGTTGTAGAGAGATGCTATAGAGTCTAAGGATTTAAAATTAACCGAAGTAAGGATAATATATGAAATGTAAATTTAGCAAGAAGAGGAGTGAGAATGAAGCACAAATAAAGATTTATAATTAAGATGTCCATAAAAAAACCACTTTCAATATTTGATATTGATAATTCATGAGAGCGGAGAGACTAAGAAGGATGTTGCCCAAAGAATCCAACTAGATTGGAATAAATAAATATGTGCCTCTAGAATTATGTGTAATCGAAGAGTACTGCTCAAACTAAAAGAAAAATTTTATAAGATGGTTGTAAGGCCTACCATACTCTATAGATCAAACTGTTGGGCAATTAAGAAACAACGCACATATAAGTGTAACCAAAATGAGGATGTTGGGATGAATGAGTCACAAGATAAGAAAGGACAAAATTAAAAATGAAAACATTAGAAGAAACTTAAGAGTTGTACCAATAGGAAACAAGATGATGTAGGATAAACTTAAATGGTTTGAACATGGCTAAGGCCACAAACAACACCAAATAGGAGTGAGTTGATCCAAGTCAAAAATTCTAAAAGAGTAAATGAAATGCCCAAAAAACATGGATAGAAGTGGTGAGAAAAGAAACTTTTGCACTAAATGAAGCCATGATACTTGATAGAGGGGAACGGAAGTACAAGATTCATGTCACCGAAGTAAAATCATCATCAATGTATGATTTTGAACCATTCATCTACGAAAGATAATGATCAATCTACCTGCACAATTGAACAAGAGGCTGCATTTCTGGACGCTAGAATCGGACAATCATCACGTTTTATTAATTTAGGTGTCCTAAGTCCAAGAAATAACATGTAGGGATCAGAGCAAGCAAAGGTACGGCCTTCTTCGTGAAAAAAGCGGGCCACCACAATATAAGAAGCCGTGTAGTCACACCATACTGTGGCTTACTCATTCTGCATTACATAACCAGTTTGACCTATGTTGCACCTCGAAACAATTAATACTAGGTGTTGAATCATCAAATGGCATGGGCCCATCAGTCCAGCCGCAGTGCCCTCTTTTTGGATGGACGATAGCCCAGTCAAAGGGACAGATTGAATATTGCAAACACCAAGGAATATCCGGACTTTGGATCAAGCACAAACTATCTATTTCTCAAACAGTTGGGATTAGTTCATATGCAGGATTACAGAAAAATAACCCACATACAACAGCCCATCATTGCTCACCTGTCTGCCAGAATCCTTGTTCTAGCGGATGAATATAATATCCTAACTTTCCATAAAGGAAAAAATAAAAAAGAAGCCAAGGAAGCCAATAAAATAAGAAGAGTCCGAAGGCAAAGGTGACTCACATGCAGAGGTTTGGTGTGCAATTTCACACAGGATCACTTTTTCTCAGTGTTCTCCCTTTAAACGTAATCAACGTACAAGCCCAATCAGTAAAAGAGTAGGTAATTTACAAGACAGATAGGGAGGCAATCAAACGCATCACACAATGGGGGGAGGTTAAAAGGACCAATTATTGCACCATAATCAAACAAAAGTGAAGTATCAATGTTTTCATATTCCTACAAGGATAAGTTGCATTTCAGAATATGATCAAATCGACTGACCAGCACACAGACCTGTTAGTTCTGGTGAAACTAGTCATTGGACAGCATGATTAGAAATTCAAATGATTTTCATCTGTCATTTTGCCCGCAGAGTAAATCTTATAGCTACATTCATCTAACTGAATTTTCCTCCCGTTAATACGCTCCACTGTGACGAAAAGATCCAGAGGATTGAACTGTCCATCCATTCACAAGTCTGCAGTTCCAGTGAAGACCACCCAATTTCATTTCATAATATCCTATCGTTTGCCACGAGGACCTGATCTCGGACCAGGGTACCGAGCAAACTGTAGCCGCAAAACGTGAGAATCAAGGTCGTGTAGGTCCATTTTATAACCTGCGCAAAATATCCAAAATATATACTTAATTTGGTAAAAAAAAATTGTTAGGTTGGTGTAATGCAATCACAGAAATCCTCAAAGAGTTCATCAAGCACCATTCCAGGTTTTTCTCATATTGGTATTACCATTTTCCAAAAAATACATAGATATCATAGCACAAAAATTTGAAGAAGAAAAAAATGTAACTCTAGATATCACAACTGCAGTAAATGGTAGTGGCCATTATGACACAACTAGCAGATGGAACAGATCAAATTACGCTGCCTTAAATCTAGTATAACCAGCCACCAACAATGAGAAAAAGAGGAGGAGAATCAGTTACCTTGTAAGGCGTTCAAAGCAGTTGCTGCACATCCTGCAGTAGCGAAGTCAACAAAACAAAGAATGAGAGGATCTCCTCCCTTCTGTAGAATGTTCAAAATAATAAAGTCCTCAGAAAAATAAAAGAAAAATGTGCAAATTAAGTAGCATACTGTAAAAGAAAATATTAACAAGTGACAAAACACTGATAGAAGCAGAGTGGGACTGATGAAGATATTTACATGTCTAGACTCTTTGTTTACTAGCCTTACTTCTTTAAACCCCAAAAATGGACGAAATATATCTTAAAATTTAGTAAAGGAAAACGAAAGGCATGCACATTATGCAGGCTCCACTTATAATAAATAAACATAATAGAAGTAAAGAAGCTTATGTTGATACATCATAAAAAATATTTCGAAGGATACGAGCCACTTCTCTCCTTGTGCTGTCCGGAGGAAGACCTTCAACAAACAAGTGTTAGAAGCATCTGGTGGGAGAGGCATCTCACGGCCTGGCCAAGCCATTGGATCCACTGGGACTGGGCCAGCAAAGCCCATATTTCGACCATTTCCTGCCATATCTGGACCAGCAGGCCCAGCACCAGCCATTACACCAGGCTCATTGATTGGAAGACCAGGCATTCCGCCTCCAAAGCCCCTACCAACTCCCAGTCCACTTCCATTAGAGTTACTAGTTTCTCCAGAACCAAAAGAAGAGAGTTTCTGGCATAGAATTAACTAAATGTTAGTACATTGATGATTCCATAAGAGGAAGAAGCATGGCTTAAGAATGGAGATGATACTGCAGTTTGGAGATAGAGGTCATATGATGCTCCAATGGATTGTGTATCTTTCGCAGCACAAGGCCCAGGATTATTATCATCATCTCGTGGCAAATAGTTAAGCATCTCATGACCAGAAGGTGCACCAATTGGGAGATCTGCAGAAATTGCAAACAGACAATGACTTTTCTAACTGTATCAGTGTAAGTAGACACCATGACCTAAAGTACATGCAAGTTCTAACAAGTTCCCCTCGGGCAAATGACAAATATTAGGGACAGTAGGGCTGAGAATATGATAAGGGGGACTCATATGAGGGAAATTTTCCAGTCCTGATTAATTGTTGCCTAACCTGATTATGGCTCGAGCCATAAAGGTTAAGGGAAATATTTAAAAGAGAAAATGCAAGTGCACTTGGACTAGCATAGAGCATAAATCTACTGCAAGGAACATAAATGGTTATTGCAAAGTTATCAATGATATATTCCAAAAGAACTTTGAAAGTAAAAGAATCATGCTATTACAAAGATACTGCTAAGATGATATATTGTCTCTGCATTGCAACTGCTTTTAGCTTGTAAACAACCTAGCTCTCCATCTTCCTCTTCTAGTTTCTTTGATGTCAGCTGAGAGGTATGACAGATTTATCAAAAGCAAGATGGTGATCTTCATCTACATTTACGTTGCACATATATGCACACATAAATAAATGGATGTAGAGAGGAAGAGTGAAGGGGAAGAGGGAGAGGGAGAGGGAGAGGGAGAGAGGGAGAATGCAATTTACATCCATGCCTACTTTCCTACAGAAATGTAGCCGAATCAGGACAGTGCCTACTTCCTCAATGACCTAAGCTCTTTCTTGACAAGTGTCTCAAGAAAAAAACCACATAGCCATCAAAATAATATTGAAGAATTAACTTCTGCATTGAGAGGACTATTCAAAAGTACTCTAGACAGAGCATAGAAAGCTTAAATATAGCTGAGAATGTATTTGTTGCTTGCTAGCTAAGCATCCCTGGCAATCGCATGATTGTCTAAGAAAGTCTTATATTCTCCTCGCAACATGCTTTCATCTCATTCCCAACCAATATCTCTATCAAAGAAGCTATGTTAATGAAATTAGAACACCTTTGACTTCCTAAACTATCCACCAACCAATATCCGTAATGCAAGCTAATGAAGCGTATACAGCTTGACCCTTTTTACTTATCTTTCCTAACTCAAGCTATTACATCTTGATTGCTTTGACTTGCGAAATTGGAAAGTATTCAAATACACTGCAATGACAGTATGTCAGGATGATCTTCTTATGAAGTCGTCCTCTTAATTTGGTGCCCACATGCTACATTAGACGACATAAAGCTGGACCCCATGACATTTGGACCAGGAACTTTCATCACTAAATTTTGAAATTGCTTTTCATCACCAAGGGACTCGCAATAATTAGACCTGGTTCTGGGCTTCTGTTTGATGGTCACACATCCATCAAATGGTTTGACCTTTACGCTTCTCACTTCTAATCATCTATGATGTTTTGGGAATGGTGACTGGACTCACAACAGTGGTTGTGGAATGAGGCACCTAGAACTAGCGTAGGTGCTCAAGCCCATGTTCGATGAACAAAGAATCTTGTCTTTGATGAATTAAGGCTTCTTTGTGAATTCTTTTCTTTTTTACTGACCCGCAAACTTTGATAAATACAGCCTCCAGCTTGCATCAAGGAAACTCAAAGATCAAACTACATTAGTACCTTGCTATGTGTTGGACAGGGTCAATATCAAGGTTACTATTTTTACAAAATTTCGTTGAGAGAGTGCATTAGTAGCTGCCCACCCTTTCTACTTTATTCAACCATGACCATCATTCCACTCACTTGACACAGGCAATGACCAAAGAGCTTTGCTTCTCTCTACGTATGACCTCAGTTCAGAAAGCATGTCACAGATACTGTACTCATATATTGACATCAACAATACCACATCATATACTTCTTCGTCAAGATAAAAAATATGGACGTAGTCTCCACTTAGATCATCCTTTGTAGATGTTGTTCATCTTAAACTTCCTTACCTCTCTCAACATCAGGTCTTAAGGAGTGAACCTCGGGTAGCATCTAAACATGCTAGAAATGCTTCTCTTCTCTGTTCATTCCCTCAAGTCATATCCGCAAAATACAATTTCTATCAATATCGAAGCTGCATATTGCTCTTAAACATCATAAAACCCTTGTCACATACAAGTAATTTAGCACAGTAAGGTTTATTTAATGCATCAACTAGTAAGAACAATGTCCACATTAGTTAATCAAAAAAAAATTTGAACTTCACCTTTTCATCCCGAAATCAAATAATTGTATCTGCTACTTCTTCCGTGGTCCTTCTGAACCAAACATGCATAATCTGCATATTTCACGTATTCCTTCAGATGTATTTTCTTAGTTCATGATAAATGGGTGGTTCTAACAAGACCTTTATCCGTCAACTGTTTGTACTATAAACTTGAGACTCTTACACCTTGAAATATCAAATGCAATATCAGCCTTCCTCTTAGCCAAATGAATTTACTTTTGCTCTCTGGCACCTATCTTTTATTTCCTGGTATTACAACATTCTCAAGATGCTTTCAGTTAGCCAATCTCTAACATAACTTCTTCCAAGGGTTACTTATGTTAGCCACACCTTAACTCCACCATCATCATCCATGCTCTCACCATTACTCCCTCCAAGTGACACATTTTAAATCATTTTTGCATATGGTAAGGAGTATATGGAATGCAATTTTAGTAAAGAGAAGAGTGGGAGTGAAGCACCAATAAAGATTGATAATCAAGAAGTCTCCCAAAAAGACCACTTTCGATACTTGGGATCTATAATTCATAAGAGAGGAGAGATTGAGAGAGATGTTTACCCAGAGAATCCAAGTGGATTGGAACAAATGGAGATGTAACTCTTGAGTTTTGTGTGATCGGCAGATGTCACTCAAACTAAAAAGAAAATTCTATGGGATGGCTATAAGGCCAGCCATGCTCTATGATGGGAACCATCATCCAACATTTTTGTTCCTTTTTTTATGTTATGTTATGTTATAGTTTAGTTTGCTTTGGATATTTATCACTAAGGGTATTAGGTTTCTTAGTATCTTGTGACTTAAGTAGGGGCAAGTTTGTCTTTTTATTAGATTAGGGTTGGATGTCCCCTACTTAAGATTTTTTTTTCTCGTCTAAGTAGTTTTTAATGAATAATGAATGAAACTTTCGTTAGACTTGGTGGATTCCTCGTTCTAGCTTCTTTCTTGTGGGCATGAAGCAACATTCAATACAAGGCCAAATTACTATTGTTTCATCCTATTTGTAAGTCAGTACTTTTCTGCATTGCTTTTTAACAAACGATTTATGAGCTGTGTATGGTTATGTGATTTGCGTTGGTAATAATCTAGAATTTTTATCCTGCATTAAATTCCTAAACCCTAGATCCGAAGCTTAATCAGAACCGTTCATCAATAAGAGGAACAATCAATATCGAAACTTCGATCCTGCCTTAATCGGTAGAGATTTGGGGCAGTCTACAGATACTGTAACTCATTGAAAGCTATTCATGCTAATTAAGACTGATTTTCTACATATTAAAGTACTCGTCATAGTTTAATCTATGTTTTCATATTTAAGTTAATTCTGATTTGATCTCAACATATAAATTAGGTCATTTTGCATATTGTCTTACATCACTCTATGGATCAAAGTGTTGAGCAGTTAAGGAACAACATGTACATAGGATGAGCGTAGCCAACATGAGAATGTTAAGGTGGATGAGTTGCAAGACAAGAAATGATAGAATTAGAAATGAAAACATTAAAGGAAACTTAGGAGTAGTACTAATAGGAAACAAGATGAGGGAGGGTAGACTTAAATGGTTTGGACATATCAAACAGAGATTGAAGACAACAACAGTTAGAAGTGAGTAGATCCAAATCAAAGGCTCTAAAAGGGCAAGGGGAAGGCCCACAAGAACCTGGATAGAGCCATAAGAAAAGATTTAAAAACTTTTGGACTAAATAAAGCCATGATACTTAATAGAGGGGAATGGAGGAACAAGATTCGTGTGGCCAACCCTTAATCGAGATTAGGCCTAGATGATGATGAAGTCTTCCGAACATCTTTGCGGCTTTTTTTCTTTGGACAACCATCAAAGTCCCAAAGATTGCACCTAAACAAATTTTAGGATACGATAACCACAAAGCAAGAATTGGGTGCTATGTTAATGGGGTCTATTGATATTGTCGGATACATCTAACTGGAAGACATTGATCTTCTTCTAGCTCTACTTGAAGAAACCACAACAAGCATTACTGATAACATAAAGACAGACCAAGGAAGAGAAAATGCAGTAACACCAGTCTATTCCTTCAAACAAGGCATAAGAACGAGGTGTCAAACAAATTAATTGATGTCTGTTCTTGTAGGTAATCTTCAATAAAGGAGCAATCTTTCACAGCATTTCTGTGAAGATAAACAGTCAAAATCTATAAAAGAGTTAGGTTAGGATACAAATTTATCACAATTTTGATATAGCTTATCCATGTTTGCGAGGAAGAAGTTCAGTTTTTAAGGGGTGATAAAATCCATCTTATGATCATTGCTCTCTTGCATAAAAAGTGAAATAGCTTTCCAACTCATCTTCAGGTAGTCATTTCTGCCCCAAGATGCGAAGTGTATAATGCCCTAGACAATCATCTTGCTGACTGCTCCAAAATCAAGGTGTTGCTTAGTCCCCTTGGCCATCCTAACCTAGCCAAGAACCTTGCTTTGACCCCCAATAGTTGCTTTGAGACCTATGAAAGCTTTCCGTAGAAAAAGGTGGAAGGAAATAATCCTTACAAACTTGATTTTCTTTTTTATATTACAGATTATTAGAGATGACCTTAAGGTTCAAGGCATGAAAACAGCCTCTTGCAAAAATGCAAGGTAAGGCCGCGAACTATACTTTAGGCCCTTGTGGTCCACCCCTTACCCAGACTGTATGCAAGAGCTTCGTGCACTAGGGCTGCCCTTTTTGAAGGGGAGCCTTGGTGCAATGGTAAAGTTAGCATCGTGTGACCCGGTGCACGAAGCTCCCACCTATGAGGGGTCCAAGGAAGGGGCGGACCACAAGGGCCTAAAGTACACAACCTTAACGTAAAAACATCATCTTGCAAAAATGCAAGGTAAGACTGCATACTATAGACCTTTGTAGTCCACCCCTTTCCTAGACCCCACATATGCGGGAGCTTCGTGCACTAGGGCTGCCCTTTAACTCCGCTGATGCCAATCCCAAGCCCGGATGAAAAAGGAGGAGGGTCTTGCGTCAAGTGCTAGCCAGAAAGGAAGAAGTTGAAAATGATTTTTGTTATTTCTTTCCTACTTGCAAATAAATATACATTTGTATATTAGTTTGTAAGTAAAAAAGGAAAATCATCTCCAGCTTCCTAAAAGTATAAAAACCCTAACATAATATGAATCAAAAACTGACATTCTCTCAAGCTAGGGCATCCCCCATAAGTAACGCGTTGCATTGGATCCTAGGTGCAGTGAAAAATGGGCAAGTGTTGCTAGGGTATTTCCCCAGAAGCGATGCCCTACATCAGATCCCGGGGATAGTCGAAAATGAGCAAGGGCTGCTAGAGCGTCCCTTTGGAAGCAACGTGCTGCATCAGAGCACAAATACAGTGAAAAGTGGGCATGGGTTCATGCCATGGAGGTCAAGAAGTGTGCAGGTGCATGGGATATCTCAAGAGCATAAGATTCGTATCACCACATCGAATATAGGGACATTGACAGGTAAGAGTTTGGAGTTAGTAGATACGATGAAACATAAGAGAGTCAACATTGCTTATATCCAAGAAACCAAGTGGAAAGGGGCTAAAACTAGAGAAATCTATGAGTATAAACTATGGTATGTAGGAAAGGACAATAACAGAAATCACGTAGGAATAATAGTAGATAAAGAATTAAAAGATAAAGTTGTAGATGTTAAAAGAATCAGTGATAAAATTATAATAATAAAACTTGTTCTATGATAGAAAATCATAAATATTATATGTACATACACACCACAAGTAGGATTAGAAGATATAATTAAGAGAGAGTTTTTGGTAGATATGAAGGAAGTCACACAAGAAATTTCCAACAATGAGGGGATAGTTATAGGAGAAAACTTAAATGGCCATGTAGGAAAAGAAAAGGAAAAATATGATAGAATATATTGAGGGTATGGTATAAGAGAACGAAATGAGACGGGAAAAACTATCATCGATTTTGCTTTGACATATAACCTGGCCATTGCAAAGAAATTCTTTAGGTAGAGGGATGAACACTTAATAACCTTTAAAAGTGGACTCTATAAAAGCCAAATAGACCTTTTAGGAATACCAAAAGATCGATGTGTAAGAATTGTTAAGGTGATACCTAGTGAGAGTTTAACTACACAACTTAGGTCAATGGTTATGGATATCTATATTAAAAGATGGAAGAAAGGAAATGAACCTAATAGGTATCAAAAAACTAAGCAGTAAAACTTAAAATGAGAGAAAATGGCTTCATTCACAAATAAGTTGATAGTAGAAGGAAATTAGAACTATGAAACAGAAGTAAACACCATGTGGACTAATATGGCTGAATCCATTAAGAAAGTGGCAAAAGATGTCTTAGCAGTAGGCAAGTAAAGGAAACATGGTGGTGGAATGAAATAGGGCAAAAAGTTATTAAAGAAAAATAGGTGTATTTTAAAACATGGCAGAAGATTATGAATAATGAAAACTACAAGCAGTAAAAGAATACTAAAAATGTTGCTAAGAGAATAGTAAGTGAGGCCAAACTTAAGGCATAAGTTGACCTCTATAATAAACTAGGATCAAGAAAAGGTGAGAAAGATGTGTTTAAACTTGCAAAAATAAGAGAACAGAAGGGAAAGGACTTAGATCATGTTAGGTGCATTAAAAGTGATGATGAAAGGGTACTAGTCAAAGATGATAAGATCAAACAAAGGTGGGAAACTTATTTCCAAAAATTGTTAAATGACAATAGCTCTAAGAATATAGGGATTGAAAATACTGTAAACTTAAATAACATTGGACATTATAGATATGAACATAAGATAAGAATACCCGAAGTGAAAGAGGCCTTAAAAAAAGATGAAATCAAGAAAGTTCATGGGGCCCGATGGTATACCAATAGAGGTTTGGAAGCATATGGAAAATACTGGAGTAGTTTGGTTGACTATATTGTTTAACAAAATTATAAATCAAAGAAAATGCCAGATAAATAGAGGAAAAGCTCTATTATACCAATTTATAAGAATAAATGAGACATACAAAACTGCACTAATTATTGGGGGATTAAACTTATGAGCCACACAATGAAACTTTTTGAAAGAGTACTTGAAAAGAGGCTACTGCATGATACAAATGTATCGGAAAACCAATTTGGTTTCATGCCTGGGAGGTCTACCATAGAAGCTATTTTCTTACTAAGACAATTGATAGAGATATATAGGGAGAGAAAGAAAGACCTCCACGTGGTCTTTATCAACTTAGAGAAAGCTTATGATAGAGTTCCTAGAGAGTTAATATGGAGAGTGTTAGGTGAGAAAGGGATTTCGTAGTAGTATATAGGAATAATTAAAGATATATATGAGGGAGCGGTAACAAATGTTAAAACCACTAGTTGCGAGACCAGTAATTTTTCTGTCACTGTAGGATTGCACCAGGGATCAGCATTAAGCTCAAAACTTTTCACATTGATTATGGATGAGTTAACAAAACAATTGCACGAGGAGATTCCATGGTGCATGCTATTTGCAGATGGTATAGTCGTACTTGATGTGACAAGGGAGCATATAAACACAAAGCTAGAGTTATGAGAGAAGCATTACAATCTAGAGGATTTCAAATCAACCGAATAAGACAGAATATATATAATGCAATTTTAGCAAGGAAAGGAGTAGGAGTACAACATCAATTAAGATTGATAACCAAGAAGTTCCCGAAAGGACCACTTTTGGTACTTAAGATGAATGATTCATTAGAGTGGAGAGATTGCAAGGGAGATTACCCAAAGAATCCAAGCGGGTTGGAACAAATGGAGATGTGCATTTGGAGTTTTGTGTGATCGGCGAGTGCCACTCAAACTAAAAGAAAAATTCTATAGAATGGCTATAAGGCCGACCATGCCCTATGGACCAGAGTGCTGGCCAATTTAGGAACATCATGTTCATAGTATGAGCATTGCGAAAAAGATGTTGATATGGATGAGTGGTAAGACAAAAAAGGGTAGAATTAGGAATGAAAACATTAGAGGAAACTTAAGAGTAGCACCAATAAGTAACAAGACGAGGGAGATTAGACTTAGATGGTTTGGACATGTCCAAAGGAGACCGAAAACGGCACCGGTTAGGAGTGAGGCAATGCAAATAGAAGGTTCTAAAAGGACAAGGGGAAGGCCCAAAAGAACGTGGATAGTTGTGAGAAAAGATTTTAAAACTTTACGACTAAATGAAACTATGGTACTTAATAGAGAGGAATGGAGGAATAAGATTCATGTGGCCGACCCCTAATTGGGATAAGGTCTTGATGATGAGGATGATGATTCGGGATGAAGCCAATGTTAGGTGTATAATGTTTATAGGTAGTGGGTATATCAATATCTAAGCACAAGCTTTTAGCTAGAGCTGATCATTTAATTACCAACTTGTAATCTAATTAATAGGTTTGTGTGCAATATGAATCAGAAATGTGTTATTCTTTTTCTTTTGAGGTATTTCAAGACATGCATAACCTACATAAGGTCAACCCTAATATACAAAAGCTTGGTTTTGGTGCATACCCAAACAATATTATGGAGAAGAATTCTGCATATCTTTCAATATGCAATGTAATACTCATTTGCTTTGGCCATGAGGTTAGGCTGCGTACTATAGACCCATTGTGGTCTGCCCCTTCAACGGACCTTGCATATGTGGGAGCTTCATACACTGGACTGCCTTTGGCCATGAGGTCAAGAATCTCTTCAATATCTTTTGCAAGCCTCGTGGGAAATTCCATCACGGTCAGATGATGCTGGCATCTTAACTCCTGCCTTAGAGCCAGTACCTCTGCCTTATTAGAATCCTCAACACCAATGATCCTATCCACTGATCTCAATCTCAGAGAAGCAAAGACCTCGTGACTCTACATAACTATTTCAATCATATCAGTAATTTCAAACAGTTCAACCTTAGAAAGCATTTAGAAAGGAGGGATAGAAGGTCCTCCTATTAAAAGTATACCCCTCAACAAATTAAGGTTCTTGCTTGGCCTCAAATATTCTCTTGTTGTTCTTTCCAAATAGTTTGTGACATGGCAAGCAAACTAACTTCCACAAGCTCCTCTACATCCACCACCATGTTGGAACACTAAAAGTCACACAGTCTTGCAGCTAACATTGGAATGACCTATGAGAAATCAACAAGCAAGTGACGTTCCACAACTCAGAAACTTCTGAAAATTTCACCAAAAGATGGTTTACCTGATCTTTTTACCCAGAACACATTTCTGGGAGGATGAAAACAATGCTGGATTAGATAGCTGCCAAAGCCTATCAAGGCAAGTCCAAAAGAATTAGGGCCGTGGGATTGGTAGCAGAGATTACAGTCCATGTTTAGGAAAAAAACAGCCTCGTCGGAAGCATCCAAGTATAGCAGAAGAAATTGACAAAAAAATATCCTCCTCCGTGACCATTTTCAGATTCTACTATTTCACAACTATCTCCCATGTGGCTGTCCTCTAACAATAGCAACAAATTGCATAACCATTTTGTGGTCCCATAGAAGTAGAAGATGAATAGAAGGGACCCGAAAGCTTTCTCACATTTCAGTGTTACTAACTGCTCCAGAGGATCATATTTAGGTTAGGAAGGACTACACTTCTTACTTATGTTGGGAAGAAAGTCCGTCGCTTTCCCATGGAAATGAGCTACGTAATTGATCTAAAGGAAAAAAGGAACCTATGTGGGTGATGAATATCTACTGAAGAAGTTATTCCAACAAACATTAGTTATCTAGATGCAAAAAATTTCTAATGAAATAATACATCCATCACACAGGCGAGCAACCTCACAACGTTGTAGTGGACCGCTACATCTGAGCAAGAACTCGTGAAAACAGGAACAGCAAAATACCCTTACACAAACGATTACTTGCATTTAATTGACGATCAACTAAGATACAAGAACTCAAGAAAGTTTGAAAATGTCATGAAGCAAACATTTCATTTTCGAAAGCAAAGAAACAAGTACCGTAGTCGGGGCGAGGGCGTTTAGCCATGGCAGCAGAAGGATGCATAGGTGGCTGACGACTCCAGTAGCCATCCGCCATGGCCGCAACAACAAAAGAGCTCCGAGAGATAGAGATGTAGCAAGAAAAACCTCTGAAGAAAAGGAGAACTGGAGAAACTGGTCTCGATTTGTTAAACCCTAGAACTTGGGTTTATTCAAATTTCAAGCTTGAATTGGTTCTGTCACCTCTCTGCAGTTAATACCGCTTTCCAAACTACAGCGGCAAAAACATCCGGAATTTGAGGATATAACGGTTGTGATGGGCAATGACGAAAATGACATCGTTAGAACCCCCTTGATTCAACAGGGGTACAAGTTTTGGCCATTTTCTTGGTTTCCGTAATTTTACAACGCGCTGATATTGCAATATTTGATCTGGATTCTAATACGGTGCATGGCATAATATGCCACTTGGCAATTTTTAGGTGGTGGGCCCTCCTGCCCACGTTTTTCAAGTCATCCACTCCGTTCATTTGGATTCATCTCTACCAAGATGAGCTGGTACTAACAAGGGTGCAAGAGTTTTCTATTTGTGTGGTGTTTGTATATTTTAGCAATGTTTGCAAAAAATAATAATAATAAAATCAAGATGGTGGTTTCCTACATGGTCAAAGCTCCATTATACTCTACCTTAGTAAGCCATATCCGTAGCGTATCAGGGAGCTTTATTCCATAGAACTCCATGTTAGTGCTAAAATCTATGAAAACAACTTGGGATGAAATGACATTAACCCCTATTTATTTATTATCTATGTTATTGAAATGTTCTTTGGATTCAAACTATCCAATGTTACAAACTCGTATTTTGTATTCGATCTATGTATTTCTACTAATGGAGATCGTAATTTTCAATATGAAAATTGCATCCAAACATGAAACTTGTGAATGGTAGTAAAATATCAATTTTCTTGTTCATACTCGATTCAATCTTCATAGATTTCTAGAGAGACTTTCTTACAAAGTTTTCTCTGGTTGCTCCAACATCCAACTAAAGAGCAACTGCATTATCGATAATAATAAAAACTATGGTAGCCACTAGACAACAAAATAGATTTTGGAATTTACTATATTACAAAGTTTCGTTATAGCATCTACAACCAAAGAGCAATTAAAGTATCGATAAAAAAAACTAGTGTAGCCACTGAACAATAAAATAGATTTTGAAATTTGTTATCATCCTCCAAAAAATGTAGTAGTGTCAAATTGAGCTTATAGAGAGAACTCCATGAAAAAATTTGTTGTTTAATAAGAAAGAAATTGTAGATATCATGACTGATATATCCCCTCCTAGATGACTTTTTCTAATTAATGCATTCCAACATTTAGGACTTTATGCATACATTGTTTATCATTTGACAAACATTAATTTAGGATACTTTATACCATAATAGATGGCTAATAGGATTCAAGATAATAGTATGCTTACATTATTTAGCACTTGACAGACATTAATCTAAGGTACTTATTGCTATGATCAATGGCTGTGATTAGAGATAATCTTATGTATTTGCTAGATGTTGATTTAGGATACTTTATAATTGTTGAATAGGTAAGAATAAAGATAATATTATGCTTACATTGTTTAGCATTAGACATATGTTAATATTACGATAATTTATACCATGTTGGACGGCTAAGATTAGAGATAGTCTTATACTTTTGGCAGACACTGATATAAGATTATGTCACACCATGTTGGATGACTAAGGTAGATATAATCTTATGTTTACATTATTTAGCATTTGACAGATGTTTATATGATATTTATGCCTATACCATCTTGGATGGCTAAGATTAGAAATAAGCTTATGCAATTGGCAGACATTAATCTAAGATACTCTACATCATATTGGACAGCTAAGGACCTCTAAGGTGTGCCTTCACCATGAATGGTACTCAATGAAGATTTCATTTTATGTTAACACCATCCCCCTTTCAAAGGAAGGGGCTAACTTTATTGGCACACATTGGATGAGAGTTTTGGTTAGTTCCTATCTTTGCGAGATGGCAACTTTGATAAACGGAATGGATCACTCAAAAAATTAAGGCATAGAGCCATGCACCTTATAATTTGGGCGGATATTATGTGTATTCACATAAATAACCCCAAAACTCTAAGTTATGAGTTTCAAGATTTGGTTGTTATGGCTTTTACATCTTTGACTTATATACTATAAGTAAAAGGCCAAAAAACCTACGAAACCCTCACCTATGGATGTTGGGAAAGGATCTAATGTAAGAAATGAGATTTTTAGTGAGAGAAAATTTTCACTATAAAACTTGACTTTTTAGAAAGAGAAAGAAGGATGAATCTTTGTTGGTTACAAAGTCCATTATTAATTCCCCTCTTTTCTATTCTTTCCCATTGTAAAACCTTTTTTTTATAGGTCTTAACAACCTAAATAAGTCCATTCCTCAAAATCTTAAAGGCCAAAACAACACCACACAAGGATTTTGTGGTGCCAACTTAACATGATCCACCCCACTTTTGTTAATTGATCTAACCATTCATCAAGAACATCTGGGTCTGATATCCAATGGGGTTTAGATTACCAGCCCCACCATACATTGGTGCCAACTTTGACATATTCAGCATTCATCAAGGTTTGGGAATTTATCACAATCGTTCATCTAACAAATTGTACAAAGAAGGTCATTCCTCAAAACTGACTTCCATGGAAAACCATAAAATTGACAACCACTACACTATACAAACGACCTAAGCCATTCATTAGCAAAGCCCTCTCTAAGATATTAGAAGAAAAGCCCAACACAGGCCATAGTGGCCTCCTCACCATGGTCCATAAAACTTTCAAGTGGCCTATAAGTCAAGAGCGATGATCATAATTGTCAATTTTATTTCAATGCTTGTTTCATTTTTCCTGCTAGAAATAACATAAGCTATTCCACTTATTTTGGCATTTTGTCTCGAAAAATATATCAAATTCCAAACAATTAGGTATATTTGTTTCAAATAATTTATTATTAATTTTAATTTAACAAATTGTTTTACATTATTATCAATTTTGCTTGGATGATTTAACTAATTTATCTTGTTCTTAAGAAAATAATTTTTAGTTTTCTTAATAAATTATAAGAGGAATGCTAAATAAATGTTGTTTGTGAGAATATTCTAATACTACTTTTTTGTGGAGGCTAGTTTTGCATAATCTGACTCATTTATATCATTACTGCAACTTTCGATGTCTAACAGTCCAAGATACATATGGATTGGATGACTTAGGCATTAAAAAGTTGTAATTAGAAAAGGACAGATTAGAAATAAAAGTTTAACTTCTAAATCTTAGGATCATCAAATATATATGCTTTGACATGAATGAGTAGGACCACACAAATAAATAAATAAAAGAAAAAAGTACAGTCCGCTCTCGTAAAGAGCATTATTTAGTGTTCCTCAGGTGATTATACATACAAATTGTATCCTAAAAGATAATCTAATGTAACGGGCTCATCAAGCAATAGCCTCTCATGATATAACAATCAAGAATCTTTGGAGTGCAGCCACTCAAATGCCAGTCTACAAGCCTAGAAATACAAATAGTGACTTGCTCAAGCGTGTAAGAAAGCAAAGACAATTGATTAGTGGTAAGAAACTACAATGCTTTGTAGTAGAAGGACAAGGAATATAACTCGTTGGAATGAGTTCACACGTGAAAGCCTTGAATATTCACTTAGATATTTGGCTTTTTCACGCTTATGCCACACACCTCTTAATATATGAAATTATAATATAACAATAGAAACAATATAGCTAAAGAAAATTCTAAATATTAAAATATGATGTATTTAAGAGTCAAAAGAGAAGTCAATAATAGGTGGCTAGGATAACAAAATTCTATCTAGTTTTAAAAGCAAAACTGAAAAAAGGATAATTTTATCAAACAAAGTGATGGCAGCATAAAACTTATCCTTTTAAGTAGTAAACATTAAGGAAAAGTGAGTCTTTCCCCCTGGAAAGAAAGAGGGTTTCATTTAAGGAAGCCAATCATATTAGATTATCAACTATCCAAACCGATCCAATCATAATGGAAAGAATATGGATCAGAAAATCCTATCTATGAAATGGATTTGGATTTGATTTTTAGTATTTATTTTGGTTTAGAATGGATATAGATTATCTTTTTAATATAGATTAAGGCCTCAAATCCAAGCTGATTTTTTATGAGACTAAAATGCTCATAAAATTTTATATACAATTATTACTATTGTCGAAAAAAATTATTATTTTAAATATTATTTTTAAATAAATTTCTTTCTCTTTTCCTTTTACCAGGTTTGAAGTTTTGAATGTATTAGGTTCTACTTTACAATTCTTTCTTCTATACAATGTGTGGGGTGACCCATTTATTTATTGATACAAACCACCAATCTAAGTGGGTGCATGCTTACTTCTTTAAAAAATAAACATTGATTCTATTGGGTCTACTTCTTTTAAATATAAGGTGAAAGAATTATGGACTTGTAGTTGCTATATATATACAAAGATTTTTGCTAAGCACATAATGGTTAGTACTTATAGAGACTAGTGGAATAGAAAAACAAAAAGATAACCAACAAATGTGGAATATAGCTGGTCACAGACAACTTGGCATTTTCCTAAAGCATGATTGGTCACAGATTTGAGTCACTCTTTTCCTTCAATAGAACTAGATTTAGAAGTGTGTGTCAAAGAGAGAGAGAGAGAGAGAGAGAGAGAGAGAGAGAGAGAGAGAGAGAGAGAGAGAGAGAGAGAGAGAGAGAGAGAGATGTTAGAAGTCTTATTAATTCTTTAGCAAATATATATACTCACCTTATTTCCCGATGTACCTTTAGCTATGCATAGTCTTGAACCCTCGTCATCCAGGTGAAATACTCCTCCAATCACAAGGCTAGAATGCTTTGGTGCACCATGTGGATATTTGCTATACTCTCCCCTTGCTTTCAAGTTCTTCTCTCTTACTACTAGATCAGTGGGTTCCCACTAGTGCCTCTTCCCTTCTCATAATGTTTGCTTCACAGGTATCTCTCTTTTCTAACTATGCGGATTCCACTGTCCCTTTTTACACTTCAATGTGGGCCTCTGTTGTTCTTTCTCATTATATGGGCCATGACAGTGAGAATGAGAGGCGATTGATTAGAGCCAGGTCCCACGAGGATGGAGTATGAGGCAGAGAATAAGAAAAAGAGCAACTAAACTGATGAGATGAAGGGGAAAAGTGGTAGGTGGGCTACGTAGAGATAGAGATGGGAGTGGGCTTCAAGCCACATTCAAGAGAAATAGAACTACAAGAATAGAGATTGGGTGAAACTATGCCGAAATGTGACCGGCTATCACCATCAAATGTATGCAAGGGGTGGGAAGTAGACTACAAGAGCATGAATTGACATGGGCTGCTAAGCCTTCTGGAAGGTTTTTATTAAAATTAGCATGCCATATTAGTCACCATAATGAACATGGTCATAGAGCAGTGTGGAAGAAGATCTGGGTAGCAAAGTGTAGTCTAAGAGTCAAATATTTCTTGTGGGTACTGGTTCATGAAAGACTACCCACAAGAAGCTGGCTGCAGTGGCTACAAATTGCAGATGGTGTCTGTCCAAGATGGCAGACAAACTGTTGAATCAGCTAGACATGCAGTTTTTGATCGTCCAAAAGTTGAACCTCTATGGGAGGAAACTAGAAGAGATTTCAAGCTTGGCTACTGTAAAAGCAATAACATGGGGCAAGTGATACAGGGTTGGCTTGACCAAGCACCAAACAAAGGAAGATTAAGAACTCCATCTGTTAATGTTTGATGCTACCTTGCAGTGGTGTATTTGGCTGGAAAGGAACTCCATTGTTTTTCAAAGTGAAATGGCAATCCGCAGTAACTATGATCGAGATGGAGAGCACTTGTAAGCGAGGCCCCTACTGAAGATTATGTTAACAGAGGATGCAGAGAGGACGATCTTCAATTACTTAACAGTTGGAAATAGAGGAGTATATAAACTCAATTTCAACAATGCATCTCAAGGAAACACAGGAATAGTAGAGTTGTTGTCGTACCTTGAGGTCATGGGTCCAAGATGTGTAAACAGTCTCTTGCAAAAATGTAAAGGCTGTGTACTGTTGTACTATTGACCCTTATGGTCTACCCCTTCACTGGACCTGCATACAAGGGTACTTTGTGCACCGGAGCTAGGGGGTGTGGTTCGGATTGGACAGGAAAAGTCATAGCTGGTTTGCACTTTATCTTTATAATCAAAATAGTAACTTGGCTGAACGGATGGCACTTTTACAAGGACTTCTCTTGCTAACGAACACAACTTTGATTGTCGTGAAATCCAGGGGTACTCGAATGGGGTTGTTCGGCACCTTACACTCCACCAGGGTTGCTTTTGTGGACTTGGCAGATCCACCGAGTGATCAAGGAGGTGGAGAACAAACTTATGAGATGGTCGCAACTGAAAATAAGCCACAAATACAGGGAGGGGAATGAAGCGGCTGATTCCCTGCCATCGTTTGCTATTGCCATCTGGTGAGATAAACCCCCGCTTTCTTGTTTATTGCTTTACTTCGTCTGATGGTAATGACAATTGCCTACGTAGACTATCCTACTCTTTCCAATTCCACCACACCCCCGCCCCCCCCCCCTCTCTCTCTCTCTCTCTCTCTCTCTCTCTCTCTCTCTCTCTCTATATATATATATATATATATATATATATATATATATATATATATATATATATATATATATATATATATATAGGACACACACACCTTAAGGGAAGCCTTAGCACAACAATAAAGTTGGTGTTTTGTTGGCACAAAAGTAAAGTTGGCGTCATGTGACCTTAAAGTCACGGGTTCAATGCGTAGAAATAGCCTTTTGCAAATATGCAAGGTAACGCTGCCTGGTATAGACCCTTATAGTCCGTCCTTTCCCCAAACCCCACATATGTTGGAGCATTGTGCACCAGGGCTGCCAATTGATGATATATTTTAAAATAAAATTATTAGAAAAATACCTACATGGTGCAATGAAAAATTGGGTTCAAGTGCTCATAGAAAAACATCACTAGTTTGATATATAATAGATGCCCTAAATTATACTATTTGATAAGATCCCATTATCAACTTGAGATTGACATAATAGTTTTTTTTATGGTTTTTGCTGCCACATTAGCCAAGTCACTAGAAAACCCATCACTCAAACTTCTATCATGAATTTTGATCATTAATTATTGTAGTTAATGATTTCAAGAAAATAATTTTCAATTCCTTGATTCAAAATTGAATTCTCATGTTCAAGGTTTTAGTTCGTCTCAAATTCTTGGTTGTTTTCTCATTGAAGAAAGAATATTTTGAAATATAGATTGCTAATCTCATGTTACACTGCAAATCTTGTTTGTGACTAGTAGTGGCTCTAGTTCCTTCAGGAATGGTAATATCTTTGGGGATTAATCCATATTATCTTGACTTGGTTATGCTTACTCTCTTTTTAACAAATATTGAGTCAAGTTCTTTTTGTACCAATGTCAAATAGAACATGTTGATAGTAAACGTAAAGCTTCTTGATTATACAAAGCTTACAAAACTTGGGTTTTTGTTCTTCAGTTACGAGTTCTTGGCTTTCATTTTCTCAATTCACATCGTGAACTGAAATCTAGAGTATGCATTGACAAGAAAATATAGGTTAGTAACTAAAATTGAGTATTTTGTAATTGAGAGGATGTGCTTCTACTGCATAGACTTTCAATTCTCTTTGCAATTGTATTCATTAAATAATGCTAATTTAGTTTTACATTTCTTCTCTTTTCAATGGTTTGGTTGTATAGTTTAGTTTTATATTTTTTAATAACCTAATTGAACCAAATGGATTATCTACTCTCAAAACCAAACAGAATGAATTGGTTGTGAAAAATCAAAGTACCATCTCAATCCAACGCCAAATGGATACATAGTAGGGGCATTCGAAATCTCATTGACATCTCTAGTTTCAATGGAAACTTTTGCCCCCAACAATTTTTTTTTTTTTTTTTTCTTTATTAGTGAAGGGGAGTTTGGTGCAATGGTAATTGTAGTTGAGGTCATGAGTTCAAGGCGTGGGAACAACCTCTTGTAAAAATATAAGATAAAGCTGCTAACTACAGGCCCTTGTGATGCACCGGGCTGCCATTTTTTTGCTTTCTATAATTTCATGTGGGCATATATTGTTGTTAACAATATTGCTTTTGACTTAGATGGATTATGCTCTAGTTGTGCCACGTGGATACGATCAAGAAGCAAATTTCTACGAGCCAATGAGTGGGATTGTTCAAGAAAAGTGATAAGAAGAAGTACACCGTCCTATAACAAACACATATTTCACTCCGAATCCAATTTGATTTTAATCTTCAGAATTCATTCACGGCCCAGAAGTCATCAACGTGGAATCATCAAACACCGAGGTTAGGATTAACGGACTCGATCGTGTTGACATCGCACTGGGCTCCACAAAGTGGTTGTTAGGAAACAACCTGACAGAACCCGTCTTTTAGCTTTTTCCAGTCTAAAATACCCTTTGTTGAGCTGACACGTGCACACATCAGTACGGAGAGGAAATGTTTCATGGATATCGCTTTCTGACACAAACAGATGCTCCCGACTTTCTCTGACGTCGCTCGTCCGCCCACGTGTCATCCATCAAGAAGGCCGCTGATTCGCCAACAGCGATTCGTCGACTCGCCTCTCAATCATCCATCCTCCTTTCCCCTTGTCTTTCTGCAATCTCTTCACACACCATACCACCACCAACAAGAGCAGAAAAGCATGCGCCGAGGCGTTTAAGGAGGAATATCCTGTAAATCCCTCTCTCTTTGCAGCATTTCTTCTTCAATGCCAATTCCTATTCTTTTTCTCTATGTGATAATAGGTGCTAATTCAATAGCAGATGATCTGGTTTTTGATGTTGGCTTTTTTTCTCTTGAATCCTAGGATCGGAATTCTCAATCTCAGATGTTGATTAGGGTCACTAGCCTGCGGAACTATGTGTGTGTGTGTGTGTGTTTTTTTTTTGTAAAATCAAACTTGTTAAACGATCTTAACTTGTTTGATTCTTCAACTTCCAGGAGGTAGGTTACTAGGGTTTAGATTTTCAATCAGTACCTGAATTCGGTCTGGTTTTTATCCGTTTCTCGTGTAGAAAGTTGAATTACGGGATTGTGTATCACTGGGTTCGGAAGGAGGCGGTTCGGGTTTCAACAAAGTGTTTGTTTTGATCTTAGGCGTGTTTCCTGTCTTCTGGGCAAGTGCTTAGATCTGCCTTCCATCGTTGCTTTGGGCCAGTCTTTTCTATTCCTTTTTTTTTTTTTCCCAATCTTATCAAAGAATTTGGAATTTTATGCAATTCAAACTTTAAGTACCGTAAATTTTCTTTAATTTTGTTTCTAACTGTATTATATGTTTTACAGCTGATTTCTAGCTGTTAGAAAAGCATTACTACTATGTAGCTTATGAATGTAGAGTATTGCCTCAAGCAGTTGAGGTTGTCTCTTTCTCTTTTGTGTAATTTGATTGTTGCCATTGTTCTACTGCACAAACTTATTCATCGGTTCTGGTAGCTGATGAGAAGGAAAAAGTATCATTATTTTGTTCCATCTGAAATGAGATGAAAAGCAGGAGTAAGAGTGAGCAATTTCTAGTTGTATGTAGCTGACGTGGGCTCAGGAATGTGGTTAGTTCAAAAAAATCAGGGAGCATACTTCTTTGGAAGAGCATAAATTAGATCGCCCTAGGTAAATAAGATCTAATTCTTAATTCACTTCGATTTAGAAACAACTGCATGTCTAAATTGTACCACTTGTTGAAACTTGCTTTGTCGCTGGAATATATTAGTGGTTGCTTGTAGTTTGGAACACACAAGATGAGGTAAGAAAGGGTAGCGGATGAAGAGGTGAATAAGAATTTCATTTTCTCCATTATGTCGCTAATGCAAAACACAAAACCAACCTCCATATTTTCTTGTAAAATGACATTAGTTTATTCAATTCTTGACCTTCCATAAGCTCTATTAATGTCAAGGTTTTCTATATTTTCTTTATACTTGTTTTCTTTGTCTTGGATTTCTCTCTCTGTAACTTCTTTTGGGGTTTTATTTTCAGGTGCTTGAGGTGGTGAAATTGATTTAAGCAGTCATAAAGGAAAGGTTATGTTGGTCATTAATGTTGCTTTTGAAAAGTACGGGCTTCATCTTTTGTGCCTTTACTAGTGAAATTTTGCAACGTCTGTTTGTAGATGTCAAGTCTTATATAGCCGATAGTGGAATAAGTTTGAGATTTTGATAAGTTTCTTTTGTTATGAGTTGCGTTGCTTGTTTGCAAGCTTTTTTTAACTCTACATTTCAGATCTATCTGTTTTTTTTTTTTTTTTTAAATGTTGAACACATGCACCCATGAGATCTATCTGGTGGTTGAAATTGGAAGTAGGAGCATATTTGTTGATGAGGTTTTAGGATAATTTCTTTGTCTTGAGTTTGCTTGATTTGTAAAATATCTGTATGTATTTTTACTTGCTCTCTACTCCTTTACTTAATTGTAATTAACAAAATGTTGAGGGTAGAAAACAAAAAGAAAAACAGAGGCAGATTTCATTGCTGTTAGTAGATTCATAGTTGCTTGATAATGTATCATGCTTTATCAAGTCTAGAACGCAAGATCTTCCATTGCCTTTTTCATAAATGAGAGATTTGTAATTTGCTTCACCAATTGTGAGAGCCGTTAATGTGTTGACAAAGGGTGTGTCTGCACAGGTGTGGCTGTCACTCCACTAGCAATGACCTTACATATATAGGGTGTTTGAGTGTGTTTCGGTGGCAAAATAGTGAGCCTCAATTGTGCAGGTCAGCGCGTTTGAGGCTGCTCAAGGGTGTGAGTGCACAGGTGTGGGTATTTATCTAACAGTGCCAATGTTAGAAAAAGAACAAAAAGATCTTATCATAGATGAGGTAGCTCAGGCACCACTAAGAAAGCAATGACCTGATGACGAATTTCTTATTCACCAATATCTGCTAATTAAGGCTAGAACCAAAGACGACAAATATTAAGCATGTAAATCATGAAGAGAATAAAGGCTAATGCGAGGAAGTATATTAGTATAGGAGAAGTCCTTTCCTTTAGACAGGCATCAAGTTATCCTGATTAGAGGTCAGGTCAGCTAAGACAGGCATCAAGATCTGGTCTGAAATTTACATCATTCCATTGAATTCTTAAAGAAAAGAGACTAGCTAAATGTCACTAAGTAGATGATATTTTAGGTCTTTTAAGTGGAGATTCACCAGCATTCTCAATGCAAGCCAGTTTCTGTCACCTTCCATCGGACTAGTTTAGCTTGAATGAAGTTACTGAAACTCTGGCAAAAGCAGGTATAGAGACAAGAACAATTGATTCTGCCTCTCTCTTTGATATCAATACGAGAACTTGTTAAAGACAACTGAAATTTCAAAAGATGCGAGAATCATGACACTACAAATCTGCAGTTTGGCCTTTGAAGTGGTAGGCATTTTCAAGACTTCCTTTGTGTGAGTAGGCAATGCCCTTTAACATTACTTCTGTGTGTATGTTCCCCTGGAATGGGTACAACAAAGGGGTCGATAGAATTCCTTGCAATGAGAGTTTTTACAGTTCACTTTGTCTGTTCTTTAACATATTTTCTTTTTTGGTTGATTACTCATGCCTTCTTTGGATGAAATGAGTTCTTGTGGATCTTATTTTTGTGCAAGTATTGTTCTATTTTTCAGTATGGATGATTTTGTTGTTTTAGCCTGTAGACTCTTATTTCTTTGCTGAATGCCTTTCTCTAGGTTGCATTGTTTTGTTTCTTGGGTGCTGGCGATTCAGTGCAGGCTGTATTTAGGAACAAGGGATCATTTTTGAATGAGACAATTAACTGCAGAATTCTGCATGCAGTAGAACTTATACAAACCGGAAAAGCATTCATTACAGCATAATCAGTTCCCAGTAGTTTTTTATTGAACAAATGAAAACAGGAATATGGACCTGAAGATCATTTAGGCTTTCTGTACTAAGTAATGTCTGGCCACTGTTCTAGCACAAACTTGCACAATATTTATGAGAAATTAGAGTATTAGTTTTCTTTTTTCTGGAATGGTTGAATTTTACTGGAAGGGAGAAATACTTACATATGATGACTGAAATAGTCAGAGAAGAACATCCATTCATGAATAAAAGGCACAAAAAGCAAAGGAGCTCTGCTCTGGCTGCAGAGCAAAAACACAGAACTATTATGAATCTGGATATTCTGGGCAAGTAGCGTAGCCTGTCTTGTAAACCCTGCTTTTGCCAATATTTCAGCTTTTCATTCCACGATATTTTCACCGAAGCCAGTTGTGAGATATTGCAATTGGTCACTTGTATAAAAAAATAGATCGTTAACCATATGTATTTTTTCTTTGTGGCTCTGCTATCTGGTAGAAGTATAGGAGTATTGGTGGAGTTAGAGCTAAAGAACTGTTGAAAATTTTCATGTGCTCCAAACTCATTATGACCTTTTAATTGTTTACATTCATTACCGCACACCTCTTCCATTTACATCTGTCTTATATATGATCTTCATGGGCCTGTATGTTGTAAAGATGTTAACATTTATCTTCACTTAGAAACCACTTGTTACAGAATGCTGGTTGGGGCCGTTTCAAGTGTGTCAAACATCATTTTTTGGACAAGATCACTAATTTTCTGACTTTTGCTTCCAGGTTTGCAATTTTGATTTCGGCATAAATGTGATTGGTTCAGAAGTAGTGCGTGATGTTGATGGTCTTGCTCTGAGCTACTGCAATGTACACCTCTTACCTGAAGAGTGAGATAAGGATTGTCTAGCACATCATGCTACTTTATATTTTAATTCTTTTGTGCATCACTAGGATGATAGCTTCCCTTCTCTATGGTTGGAAACAACTTGATGCATCATTGCAATGCTCATATGTTAATTTCCATATAACAATTTCCATTTTTCAGTCTTCCTGCAGTGAGCCATGGTATTTAATAGAGTGGAATGGAGGAATAAGATTCATGTGGCTGACCCCTAATTGGGATAAGGTCTTGATGATGATGATGAGTCTTCTTGCAGTGTCTAAGGAAGCACCTTTCTTGCAGTTAATGTCTAAATGTTGAACTTGACCCACTTATTCCGCAGCACAAAATATCCTGTTCAACTGCTTTATATGTTTGTTTTTTCCTGAGCTTATGTCAGTGGTCTGGAACCATTCTATTTATGCCCCTTACATGCAAAAGCTTCAACATCGTTTGAATTTTGATTACAAATTAGGAACCCTCTTATCAACCTCAATTCTCTGAATAAAAGATCTCCTTGGTTTTTAGGCTTTGGATAGTTGGGTTAGCTTTAAATTATGGACTCAGTAGAGGGCACACAAGGCAGGATTCATCCCCCAAAGGAAGAGACTGCAGGAAGAGTCCAAGCTACCGACTATCGAGCTACTGGGCATCGCCAGTTGCCACATATTCAAGTATGTCCTGGGGAATTTGTTGCATCAAAGACCCCAGATAAGAGTAAGAGAGATGAGTGGAGTGAAGGTGGGGTTCTGAGCCTTTTGGAAGTGTATGAATCCAAGTGGCTGCTCAGGAATCGTGCCAAACTGAAGGGGAGTGATTGGGAAGACATTGCTCGTCAGGTTTCAGAACGGAATTGTGGGACTAAAGCAACAAAGACCCCTAACCAATGTAAGAACAAGATAGAGTCGATGAAGAAACGATACCGTGCAGAATCAGCTGGAGCTATCAATCAGGTTTCTGGTTCTTCATGGCAGTTCTACGGTCGTATGGACAGTTTGCTGAAAGGGACTTACTGTTCTCAGGCTAAAGGCGCTGCTGGATGCACCAATGGTGCAGGAGAATCTAGTCTACAAGCTTTGCCCAAAGCTGAAATGGGTGATTCAGAGAATGTCTTGAGAAGGGTATCTGATCCTCCCAATCCTCAAATAGCTGCAAATATACAAGTTTGTGATGCTGCTGACATAGAGGGAGAGGGACATATGCAGGATAGTAACCAAGATGATGGGTCTAAAACATTGCCTAATTGTAGGAAAGAAAGTAGGGGTATGGATAGTGATATTAGCACTCCAAGGAGCAAGATGCCCAATGCGGCAGATGGATCAGGGAAAGCCAATACCTTAAAGCGGAGGAAGAGTGAGAGCAGTGATGTAGCGGAGAGTATAAGAATGCTAGCTCATTCCATTTTGAAGATTGAGCAGGCACGCATGGAAATGTACAAGGACTCAGAGCGTCTAAGGGCAGAGGCAGAGATCAGGCGGAGTGAGATGGATCTTAAGAGAACAGAAATATTAGCAAAAACCCAGTTGCAGATAGCTAAACTTTTATCCAAGAGATTGCGTAGTCAAAACAATAGAAGTGGAAGTTCATCTTTGAGAACAGAACCAACTATGGCACCTTCTGTTCCTACAAATGCTGACTGACAATATGGTTAGTTATGGCCTTTCCTCTTTCCTTTTTGGATGGTGAATTTCATGCATCAAAGGATATTTGGTGCAAGAATATGCATTTGTGTTATTTATTACTTTTTATTGTTCCAGCATTTTACTTTATATCATGCTTATGTACTTTCATAAGTAGCCATGCCTATTTCTTCGTTTTCATTTTTAGTTAGTATCCATATTTCTAGTTTGTGAAACACGAGAGTAGAAACCCAAAGCTAGTGTTATGTGGCAAATCCAAAGGGGTTAATCTTCAAATTAATTGACAAAAAGATTAAACTTATTGCATTTAAATTATCAGTACCATTGTAATTTTCCAATGTATCAATGCTGAATCCTGAGTTAGGAAGCTCTTATCCCAAGGAGGGCTCAAAAGTTGGTTTGTATGCTAACTGCACTATATCAAGAGATGATACTTTACGGTCCATGTCTATCAAGGAACTCTTGGTGAATGAGGAATGCTCAGAACACATGCTAGATTCTTTCTTTTTCTTACTACCAAATCATTTGATTAGCACTTAATCATGAGTAGTGCATTGGCTATTCTCTTATACCTGTTTCATGCAAGGACCCAAAAATCAGTTCTCTGTACAATATGGGTGGAGGGAAGTGATGGTGGGAGAGAGAAATCACAGTTCTTCTTTTAGTTGGTACCAAAAATACACAGGGTCTAACCTTGCAAATAAATTGACTAAGACATTAAGGTATTGCATTTAAATTTTCAGTGCTGATGTAGTTTCCAGTATATTGACATTGAATCCTGAGTTAGGAAGTTCTTCTTCTTTAGAATGGGATGAGAAGTTGGTTTGTGTTCTAACTGCACTATACAAGAAATGTTAATTTACATTCCATGTTTAATACATTCGTTCTGAAACATGTAAGAGGCCATGTTAGAATCAGGCACAATCGTTAAGGATGACCTTTATCTTTGCCACTGTTAACCTACATTGTTGCTTGCTTTTGTAAAACCTTCTTATAACTTTTGACTGATTCCCTGTTGACTTGATGCACTTCTTTCTTCTACTGGGGAGAATCTTCATGCCCACTCTTGGTGAATGTTCTAAGAACAAACGCTAGATTCTTTCCTTTTCTTACTGCCAACTTGCTTAAATAGCTGTTAATCATGATAGTCTATTGGCTATTCTCTTATACCCTGTTTCATGCAAAGATCCAAAATCAGAGTTTTGTATCCTAACAGCAAGGAGAGGGTGAGTGAGGGAGGGAGGGAGGGAGAAAGAGTCAATCAGTGTTAAAAGAGCAGATCCTACGACTGTATAGAAATAAGCTAAGGTAAAACGTCTGATTTCTGTCAGTTTATATCTTTCTGTGTTACAAAGGGGCCACCATGCCAGAAGAGATGTTGGCTTTGCAACAGAATTTCTTGATTGGGTTCCTTACCAACCCACTTTTCTGTCTCTCTCCTTACTTGTTGGTAGACACTGACAGTCTATGAGAGGGTTCTTCCAGTTGGAAGACCGCTTGAAGATTCAAAAATTGCTGCCAATTAGGACAATTACTGGCAAGTTATACAATGACTAAGGTCCTCGTGAAATACCCGAAAATTGTATGGATTCTCTGTATCTGGATCTCAAACATCTCGCACAAACAAACAGTTCCAGTTTATTTGATCTTTTCGACATTTTAGTCAGAAACAAATTTCGACTTCAAGCCTTCTCTTGTTTGTGTTTTTGCCCTCTGAGGCTTTTTCTCTTGATGAGATCATCTTCTGGTACTATTTTAGCTTAATGGCTTATTGGTTCTAAATGCTAGCTTGGACTTGAAGCATCCTTTTCTGTTTCCTTAGTGTACCAAACCTTCTCATTTTACAAAAATGAGCTCATGTTTCTCCTTTCCTGCTTAGATTATTCATTTGTTTGTACAAGGCATTTAAAACTTTCAACATTCAATATTTCTCCTGAAGTACATCCCTGTCTATTGCATATCACAAACAACATTCAAGAAAGAACTATAATCGTGGTATTGCATGCTAAGATTCAAAATCCTGCATATTCAGTGCCATTCAAGATCATGTGGTTGCTTGAACAGATTATTTCCTGCTCCCTCAGAATCCTTTTACATAGAAATCTATATTCCTAAAGAGAAATTACCCTAGAAACTACAAGATATGTCTTTTACAGAAACAAAAAAGGTTATCTATGGCTTGATTAGTTCATTACTCACAGAGGCTATAGCACAGATAAGCATACCTAAATCTCATGAAGTATATATGGATATGCAATATAACCTACACACATGGTCCTTAATTCTTGCACAAGGCGTACTCATACAGTGAGATATGAAAGTCAGACTTCAAACTTGCCAGGAAAATATACCACGCATCAACTGGCTGCTGGTCAAACGAGGGCACAAAATACAAATATCTATTACACCCAAAAAAAAAGAGGAAAAATCCAAATATGAAGGACAAAGCAGTAGCCGACAGAGAACTAAAACTAACATGCTATCAATGAAACTGAGTTCAACATAACCGGAATTTTCAGAATCCAAGATGTCTAAGATATTATGTGTTACATCAGTTAAATATGCAGATACACATGATCGTTTTACCTATGTCTTTTGTTTTCTTCATGCTATAGCTATTTTTCTGTGATCAACGTGTAATAGCTTAGCCTTTTGTGTGCGACACTTATTCTTGTTCCATTGCTTTGTTGAATCTGCTAGCTTGTGCTAGGTGCATGATTCCTTTCATTGGTAACACTTGTATGATGTGGAATTGGATCTGCTCAGTCACGGCTGTGGAATAGGATACACAATTACCAGCTGAAGTAATGCTTCTGTTAAGTCTATTTGAAATTAAAAACAGAGTGACTTAATGGTCCTGTTTAAGCTACCTAGGTTTTGTCCTTAACTGAAATGTCATTTTAAATTTGCTTTGATCATCACCTTTATGAATACTAGATAGATTCTCATTTGAAAGCATTCGAATATAACATAATTATTTGTGCTTGTCATCACCACAACTGGATGTAGGGATCTTGACTTGGAAATTATGTTCAATCCTTCGGTGATTGGTTTCTTGAACTGGAGTTCAGTCTGAATCAGTGACCTGATGCCAGTTTGTCGTCACGTGCATTTGTACTGATTTGGTCCCCGGTGATCAGTTGTGTATTTATTGATTCATAGTGATAAGAACATAGTTGCTGTAAGATCTAAATAATCTGAAAAGGTCATAACAGATCTGAGACTCAGTACACCATGATGAAGGAAATGCAGGACAGAGACAGGTAAAAGTCCTTACCAAGGCATCTCCCCAGCTTGTATCGTTAGATGGGTTATTCTCTTGGATAGTACCAAGTGCATTGTAAATGTAGGCATAGCACGCTCAGGACTGTCCATAATGGTTCTCTTATTTCTTGTTAGCAGGCAATGACATCTGAATAGTAAGACAATCCTGTACCTTGCATTCCTACCACTCAAGTCAGAAGCACAAAATAAATCAGGGTTTGTTATTCCAAAAATCATGCTAATGAAGACTGCTCTAGGCCATTCCATGCGACGTCCATATGATCTGGTCCATTAGTTTGAACGGCTTAGATGGAAATGATATCATCATGATTCATTTTGATGGAAAGTCCCGACTATTGAACCTTTTTGTGCAGCTGGGTGGCTTAGAAAACTGGGCAATGATATACCTTTAAGTTCTCTACTCCTAGGAACATTCAGTTGGAGCAACTTGAACTATGTCAAGTAGCGTGTCCGTCAGTTGTGTTTGTGTCATGCTGAGACTAAGTATATGGGTCAACACAAACATGGCCTGATTAATAATCGTGTTAAAAATTCGTGGCTTGAACACAATTCGATTATTAAACAAACCAACACGACACGATTTGTATAACAAGATTAGAAGGATGTACAGTCTTATATTATAACTAATATGAGGCAGTTTTTGAAAAATCATCATATATTGCTACAAGAATATAAAACCATCTTATAGGTTTTTAAAAAAAATTGTAAGATAGTTTTCGAAAAACCATCCTACATTGCTATAAGAATAAATCGTCCTATATTGTTTAGCAATCCTATATTCTTATAACAATATATGATATAAGAATATATGACCATTTTTTAAAACTGTCCTACATTGTTCTAATAATATAAGACAATTTATCCACAATTGTCTTATATTTAGATATAATATAGGACAGTTTTCAATACGAATGGGTCACAAGTAAAATGGGTCAACACAAAGGGTTAACATTGGTTAACACGAATATGACAGTATTTTTGGCGTGTCATTTTCGAGTTGACCTAAAAATGTCATGAATACAATAAGACTTGGCTCTAACCCTCTAAACTATTGTAGAGTTCAAGTTGTGTTATAGTGCTGTGTCGTATTTTACCTCCCCCAATGTCAAGTATTTTGTAGCCATGTAAGAGCAAACTTCATGATCCGATATTTCAGCATTCTGTTCATATCAGTGAGGGGGTAAAGTCAGACTTGACGTTTCATATTAAGAAACAAATAGGATATGATAGATAATTCTTTATTTACAGGCATCAAGCTGGTATAATGCCGTAGATGTGGTATAGGAGCATGTTGGGACTCTGATCTGGTTGGCCTCCAAATGGATGGACAACTGCTCCGAATCATTGTTTTCTTCCCAATCTTTCAAACAAGAATTCTTTAGGACTGCTGAAAGACTGAAGAAACACATGCAGTAGCATGCATTAGGTATAAACCTTTTGGTTCTATCCATGATGGGGTTTAGTTAATGGACAGTTTTGATTAGATATAATATGTGAATGGGTGCAAGAACAAAATGAAGTGGCTAACATTGGACACTCCAAAACGAATGCAACTAATCTGTGTTTATGCCAAACAAATGCTACGATACACTGCCAATGTACTATACTCCAGTCCAGCATTCTATTTTAGCCGAGGTTAACATGTTGGTTAGGAAAGAAATATAAAAATGGAAATTGCAAAGAATGTGAACTGCCAGACCGAGATTTTCTCCTAAATTTTAAATGCATTCTTTACAATTCATTGCAGTCTTGCTTCATCATTATAAGTATCATCCCCTGTAGAAAGCTAGATCAATGCCAATATGTTTTTCATCGCATGGAAAGCTTTCCAATAAAGAAACTACACCAAACCACTTCCACCCCTCATGCAAACCTTTGTGTGATATGTAAAAAGGGTAGCCCAGTGCATGAAGCTCCTGCATATGCAGGGTCTGGGGAAGGGGCAGACCAGATGAATCAATAGTACGCAACCTTATCTTGCATTTTGCAAGGGCTTTTTTCAAACCTTAAACCTGTTATCTCGACCACAACTCTACCGTTGCACCAAGGCTCCCCTTTCTTTGTATTGAAGGAAAAAAGGAGCCCGCATCTTATTTTGTTCAATACATACCATACAAGAAACTCTGTCTCTCTCCATTAATGCTGGACACCTCACTAGGTTCAATTTCATAGTGTCATGGTGATTAGAATTATAAAACTTGTTCCTACAAAACTACTTCTGAACTAATTCAGGATAAATGAGGTTGAAACTTCCATGGCCTTTCTAATTAAATTGCATATCAGTGGCTGTGAGTACGAGAGTAAACGCTCTTTTTCTTGTCTATAACTAGCTACAGAGGACGTCGGATCACGCCTATCATCGAGTGGATGTTTCAAACATCACTACCACTTTAGGAAGCTCAAATTCTCCTTAACTTCTTAATTACTCCGTCCATTATCTTAAATTCTCGGAGGATTCCATTCTTAAGCTGATTGTGATTGCTTACCACAGCCACCATGATTATACGTTGCAAAAGAGTCATGGGTGCAACCACAGCTACAAAGCTTATCGTCAATTACTGATACCCTGTTCGTTGTCATTGAACCCCGAATTCAAATCTTGTTTTAGTAAGCCTGGAATTGTGAAACAGCCCAGTAGAACGTGGCTCATATTATGAAACATGTAATAGCAGGGGAGTGTTGACAAAACAGTAGAGTTGTCATCATGTGATCCAGAGATCATGGGTTCAAGGCATGGAAACAGCTTCTTGAAAAAATGCAAAATAAAACTGTGTACTATAGATCCTTTATGAGCCACAACTTCCCCGGACCTTAGATATGTGGCTTCCTGCCTCAGGCTTCCTTTTTTAACTATGGAAGATGTATTGTGTGATCACGAGATACCGTGCTCATCAGATGCTTTCAGCTAATATTTCTTTGAGCTGAAAATTGGGATCATTGATTTTTTGAAATTTTTTTAAAAACCCAAAACAAGTTGTCAAAATCATCTAAAATGCAGCCCATATAAAGGGCTGCACCAGTGCACAATGCCTATGCGGGGTCCGGGAAAGGGGCGGACCACAAGAGCCTGAAGTACACAGTCTTACTTTGCAATTTTGCAAGAGGCCATTTTTATGCCTTGAACCTGTGACCCCAAGGTCACACAACAACAACTTTTACTATTGCGCCAAGGCTCCTAAATGCCATTCCTAAATGCTGATGGCTTAGCTTCGACAAACTATAATCGTGCATGAAAAAAAGAGGGTCTAAACTTCTCCACAGGCCTTTGAGCATGTTTTCCTACCGGTACTCATATGTAACAAATACGGTAATTATTGACCTATTTGACGAGCCTCTTCCTCTTCATCACGATCAGTTACGGCTACCCAAGTCCACCTTTCACAAACTAAACTCTATGAGGCTATTTGCAACAGGAATAAGAAGAGGCTATTTGCAACAGGAATAAGAATTATGGATTAAGTTGTTATGAAATGGTCAAATTTTCCTCACCTTTTGTAGCCTTACAACAAAGGAAAACCTTAGTACAACGGTAGAGTTGTCTTGTGTGACCTTAAAGTTACAGGTGAAGGCGTAAAAACAGCTTCTTATAAAATATAAGGTAAAATTAAATACTATTGACCCATGCAATCTGCCTCTTCCTTACAACGTAGATAAATTTGTGCAAATATAATTGAAATAACCTCCTAAGGCACACTTTTGCTGCAACTCCTACGCATATCTTATAGTCGGGCCACACTATTTCTTGGACGCTGGAGGTGTCCTTTTGGCATGCGGTTTCGTACACTACATCACCAAAACCACACTTCTCCTTTCAGCCGTTCGATTAACTGTCTGAGTGTACCGATTCCCATTACATTATAATTAATCTTTTTGCGTTCGTCGTTTCGTAAGAAAAATGATGGAGAATCCAGTCTTCGTACTGTCAATTGAAGCGCTCTTTTCCCCTCCGTAACATGGACGGAAACATCCAATCCCTGCTAAATCGAGTCTCCTTCGCAGCAGTCGCCTTCGCCACCTTAACCCTCTTCTTCACTTTCTCCCAAACCCCAACAACTCCTTGCAAATCCCCAAACAATGAAATTCTCATCCGTTTCCCCAAATCCTCCTGCGAAATCAACCACCGCCAACACCTCCCCCCTGGAAAACGCAATAAAAAACTGTGGTCCACGAACGATTGGCGCAAGAAAGTCGACTCTTTTATGGATTTCTTCCACATCCTCACCAATCTTAACCTCCTAAAGAATGACACAAACGTCCTCTGCGTATCTGCCGGTGCAGGTCATGTAGTAATGGCACTGACCCAGATGGGTGTCGACGATGTTACGGGAGTTGAAGTTGTTGATTGGCCGCCGTTGGTTAGTAGAGCTGATCCGCATGATTTACCGTTCTTTGATGGTGTTTTTGATCTGGGTTTTAGTGCTCATTTGGAAGAGTCTTTGTTTCCGGCGAGATTTGTGTCGGAGATGGAACGGATGGTTAAGCT
Organism: Warburgia ugandensis; assembly: GCA_035236585.1. Lineage (NCBI taxonomy): Eukaryota > Viridiplantae > Streptophyta > Magnoliopsida > Canellales > Canellaceae > Warburgia > Warburgia ugandensis. The sequence continues at coordinate 10,198,081 of CP141126.1, forward strand.
TGGAGGGATATGTGTGCTGGCTTTGGAGGGTATGTGGTCTGAGGAGGAACTCGGGGAAATCACAACATTGTTTAGGAAATCTAGTTTTGTGGGTGCCCGGAATGTTAGTTTGATGGGGTTGAAGATGACGCAGATTATTATGAGAAATGGGGTACGACATTGAAGCATTTTAATCAGTTGAGTTTATTGATTTCTCTCTTTCTTTTGTATGATTTGTGATCCTTCAAAATTTGCTATGTTCTGATTTGTTGGTCGTGTGCCAACTTTTGTATCCTGTTATTTGATCCATTCTGATTTGTATTCCTCAAATTTGATCTATTTATGTTCTCCATTGGATGACTGGATTCTTGAATGACCATTGGAGGAATCTCCTTGTTTCATATACTGAACTTAAATTCCATGTGAACTGGCATTGACTATGGTGATTGTTGATGAGTCTAAGTTGTATGAATTTTCCCAAGTCATCACCTTCCTTCCATGGAAATGCACCAAGTTGGTCCTAACCCATCTCTGTACCATGAGAATACAATGACAAAAACCACCTTTGTCTGGCCATTAAAATCTCATAAATTATAATGTTAAGTCGAACAAACAGTTCATAGCCATTCTGATAAGCCCTTCTATCTTATTTCTGGTTTACTAATCCTAGAAAACCCAGAAATTATTCAGAAGAATCCTTAGAAAACTCCAAATTGTTAAACTGAAGATGAAATTACGCAGTGAGTATCTCATTCTCCTTTCTTTGTCATCACTTCCAAAAGTTCAGATTGCTCTATCCACCTTACTAGAAGACTGAACCTATATGTGTAGAAGAAATCGCATGGACATATTTTAAGAGAGAGGGAGAGAGAGAGACTGTTGGCGTGGAGGAATGGAGTTCTTGGATTCCAAGAAAAGAAAAAGGATTTTGGTGAACAAATCAAGCCTACATTTATTATTTGCTAACTTGGTCCTCTTGCTGATGCTTTTCTTCTGGGGCCTTGGTTTGGTGGCGATGCATTGCACCTGAGCCATTGCCCTCCACCTAGCAGTGTTCGTAGCGGCTTCATGTCATTCCATTGGGATCACGTCCTGTAGCAGCTCAATTGCTCGAAAGAGCTGTTTCAAATCGTCATCCACCTTCATCACCACCTTGTTCGGATATGCTATGTACTCCTTTGAATTGAAATTTGACAGCAACCAAATTTCACCCGAAGCTTTCAGAGCCTGCAAATGATGGGCATGTTACTTTGGTTTCAAACGACATGTAAGAACATATTTTGTTTGTACCAATGATAAATAATATTTTGGGACTTGGTAGGTAATGTTACCAGGCAGGGGAACTTAGCAGAAACATAAGAAGCCGGAGAACCTGGGAGCATGGTAAACATAATATGACAAACAGTAGAACAGAATGACAGTTAGCTTATCGCTAGCAAAACTGGTTAAACTAAGATCAAACTGCTTATTAAGTTGAAATGCAGTAAATTTGGCACAGCTTAGACCATTGCAGAGTTCCAACCAAGCCTCGCATATCTATCAATTAGTGATCTTTCAGCAACCAGCCAAATTTTGGGTCGGAATTAAAAGACAGATTTTCACGTCAAACTCAGACATTAAATTATCACTTCTCCTGTCAATGTTGAGTTCTTGAAGAATGAGGGAATGGGGCTTAAGGAGTTAGAATAATTTGCTGCTTCCTTATCCAAAATGATCTCAGGTCCTTCAGATCCGTTTTTCTTTCTTGTATTCTTAGTTCTGCTCCGATGACGATATTCATGCTGAAAATCAATAAATGAGATGGAGATATTAGGGCTGATGATGAGATGTTCTCAACATATGAAGATGTTGATGCTGAAATCGATAGAGAAGATCTTCTTGGCAAAAGAAGGCACTTCCACAGATGCTGGAAGCTGAAAAGAAACGACTGATTATTGCTTCAAAACTACCAGCTCAGATGATGAAGCTAGAAGGAGAAAAAAGATATCCACTTGAGCTTCATCTTTCGCCTTGGAATTGAATCGGATCACAAAAGTTCAATAGGATACGATCGACGAAAAGGCTATGCAATGATGAGAAGATGCAGAAAGAAAATGCTTGACCACTTCAATCATGTTGACCCCAACATCGCCACAGTGAATGATCAATATTGGGGTTGTGGCACAAAATGTGCACCTATTAAAGCTTTATCACTGTGTGATTTGGAGGTCATGGGTCCAAGGTGTAGAAACTATAAACCTTTGTACTTCACACTTCCCCTAGATCCCTCCTGTGCAGGAGCTTTGCAACCCAGACTGTCTTTTGTTTTTTATTAGTTCCAATAGTGCTCAAGGTCCAGTTAAATAAAGACTACAAAATGCACACTCACTAGCAAAGGCCCAACATGCACTCAAGACTGATAAGTCCGGGAGACCTGCTAAGATAAGAGCCGTAAAAAGTGCACCCACAAGCAAGCCTTGATAGAAACCACAGCCACACAATAGGAATGCAAAAGCTCACTTTAGAATTCCAGCGAGCACAAATTTGGATCTATGAAAACCAAGTAGAACAATCTTCAAACCAAAGAATAACCCTAGTAGAGCATCTTCACATAACTCTCAAATATTGGAGAAATAAATGAATAAAGCTGGGGGCATCTCCATTACACTTAAGCCTCTCTCCTCTAATCTCTAGCAGAAGTAATGTTGGATAATCAGTTCATGTCTCTTATACAGAGATGCCACTATTTATCTCTTATAAAAGTTGATATATAAGACTTGAACTTAAAAACAATTGCAGCAAGCTGTGCACTTGGTGTCGTTATTTTAAAGTCATTGCTTCTGCCATTGAAGAAGCTCGAGCAGATTGTAAAAAAGGGAAGCCCTGGTGCACGAGGTTTCCACCTATACAAGATTCGAAGAAGGGCCGGACCACTAAGACCTATATAATAGGCAGCCTTACCTTGTATTTTTTACAAGAGGCCTATATTAGTAAGCTCTAGCAGATCGTCAAGCCCATAAATTCATGTTGAAACAAGCTTTCTAAATTTCAAGGCCCAAACTCAACACCCGTCTAAATCTCTGGAATTCGAGGAAAGGACAATCGTTTCTGCAGTCGGATCAACCAATGGAGGACCAGTTCATGCAAATTGGGGCGCCCACGCGGCCTGTAATGTGCGCAGGTGCGCAGTTTCCCTCCAAGCAGAAAGATCGACGCACCTCGACGACCGTCCCGGTCCCGTGAAAGAGAAACTGGAAGGATGGCTCCGCCAAGGACGAGTAGTAAGAAGGGAAAAGCGAAAGCCAAGTCTCAGTCCGACGCGCTCACCCTTCCCCCTCACTCCGACGCTACCACCAACTTCCCTGCGTGCATTCGCCTCGTTCCTCCCTCAACCGTAGCTGTAACCATCCACGCTAAACCAGGTTCCAAGGTCGCCACAGTTACAGGTTTCGCCTCTCTGCCTTGCTCCTTCCTTTACGTACCCAGATTATCCATCGTTCCCTGTTGATCCTAAAGATGTTTTTTGGTGATGATCAGATCTCAGTGACGAGGCAGTGGGAGTGCAGATAGATGCGCCGGCGAAGGACGGAGAAGCAAATTCAGCCCTGCTCGATTACATTAGCTCTGTGAGTTTTTAGTGGTTTGCTTTCGGATGTCTGTGTATCTTCTTGTTTACATCCCTCGAGAATCAGGAGTTCTGGCGGCTGTCCCCAATTGAGAATTGATGGATTGGAAGTAAGAAACTTAGGTTTTCGTTGACGCAATTCATGTCGATCGATCAATTAATTGCTGCTTGTGATCTTCTTTGTTATAGAATAGCTGAACTTTCGATTATTAGAGAGTATTATTTGTCAATTCCATTATGCTTGATTGAATTAGAACTTTCTTACAATGGGAATTGTAGAAGAGGAGAAATGTTGAGTCTTGTCAAGTATGAGCTGTTGATAAATCTTGTATCTAGTTTTGTGATCTCATAGAGATGGTGATGTAGAAGGTAGATGATTGGTGGCCTGGGTAAATTCTAAGAATTAGAGAAGAAAATCAGGCCGAAAGGGTTGTTGAAAATATATAAGCAATTTCTTGAAATGGATTAGTCTGTCTTTTAGACAAATACTTCAGCACGTCACCGATGAGATACTTTGTTATTGCACCAGAACGAGGAAGCTTTTCTTTCATTGCAGTGTAAAAGTGCTTGAAGGTGGTTTCTAGCAAAGAAGTGAATTTTAGAAGCTTGGTGATGAGAGTTTATGCTAATGAGGAGCATAAACTGGATGCCTTCTTGTTGGGATCTTAAGGGAACTCTTCTTGGGTCATTTTGACTTCCTACTTACATCATCAACGGCCCAACGATCTACTAGGTATGGTGCAATCCTCCCTATGTATTTAATATAACTTTTGTCACAAGTGTTGACAGAGGGTATTCAAACAAGGGGATTGGAATTATATTTCCAGCTATCTAGATGAAAAAAAGTGTGCAAAAGATCAGGTGGTCAAAATTCAAGGAACTAAAATTTGAATGGCAAATGTCATAGTGATCTTGTGAAGAAGATGAACATGTTAGCAAATAGGTTGCTCTTAGAAGATATGAATTTTTGAAGGGAATTGCTAGCCAGGTACATCCAGCAGGGGTTCACTTTGCGTAGAAGATTCTTTTAGAAGAAGTTAAATTTAGGCTATAATATAGGTTTCTTGGGGATGCGTCATCATATCATAATTATTTTTCTATGTTATGTAGAGTTTGTTTAATTACGTAAATCTTGTATAGGTTATCAAAAGATACATATAAAGCTTGTATAACACAAGGGTCCAAAGGTTGGCAGGATGAAGTTTTTAAGCCCTAAACTTGGGGAAATCTGAAGGGAGAGTTATTTGTTGGTCTTGAGATGCTAGGTAGAGTGGGAAGATCTTGATACCTTGAACTAGGTAGGGGTTTCAAAAGGAGCCTCATCATTAAGTGCTTTCAAAGTCTTATAGACTTCTTGCTATTGGATGGAAGATTGTTGTACCCTTTTATTGTAACAACTCGGGTTTTTAAGCACAATTTTCTTTATAAAATTCTTTTGTAAAGGCAGGATCAATCCCTAGTTTAAAATTCATTTATGAAATAAAACATAAGAAAAAATGTTTTCTTTGAAAAACTATTTTCTAAAATCCCAAGTGTTTTTCAATGAAAATACTTTTACTTCTGTCAATGCAGACTCACGTCTAAGTCCATCTAGTTCCATCATATTTTAAATAAACATAATTTCCAAGAAGTATCAATCACAGCCCAATTGTCAATAATATAATCAAAATGAATCATGTTTGGCATCTTGTGCCTGATTACACCAATAGTCTGTTTTGAAATAAAGAAATAAACCCCAACTCAAAAGCTCCTCACGTTTATCTGCTAAATGAATCCCCGAGATCCTTTATTTTCTAGCTTTTCCACGTTGATCTGCATTGTTATTGTAAGTTGAGTTAACAATGATACCCAGTAGATAGACTAAAATGTCAGCATACAACATGTATGATTTGCAAGCATGTTTTCTGATAAAATAAAATCACCCGACTAACTTACCTTATTTGTACTATGCAATGCATTATAGTCATTCATATGCATTTTCATACATCTAATCACATAGTGGAATAACCATACTTGATAATTCAAGTAAACTAAGATTATTAAATCTTAAAGTAGTAGTTCAGTTAAACCACGATATAGACACTCTCAAGCCAAAAGTAATATCTCGTGTACTTTGGCACCTTGGCAACTACATCTGCCCATGGGTCATGAGTACTTATCTAATGACTACATGGTTCTATCTTATAACCATCATCCAACTCCCTAAGAGCTAAAACCAAAATCTCATGTGATCATGCTATACTCACAAAAAGCTTCACTAAAACTTGTGCCCTCTGGTATCCGAGAGAGACTACCGTATCCGCATGTGGCCATATAGATATTGCTCAAAAGGTGCCACGATCATCGTTTGTGGCTCCAACCATACATTCGAGAAAACAAGTACCCTTTTGGGCATTGAGTCCCTATCTCTTCTTGTGGTTGGGGGCCGAGGGGCCAACCCATACTATCTTCTATCTCTTGGCATAACCCCCACCAAGAGTATGTCTAAAATACAATTCCTAGGTATTACTTTACCTTATACGCTTTATCTCAAAATCTTGTCAAAACATATTACGTATGCTAGCCTTCTTTCAAGCTGACAACCATACGTCAATGCATCATTGGAAATCACTTTAGAACATATATTTTAAAGTATCCTCTCATGCTAAGAAACTTGACACACTGTCTGCCCCTTTCGAAATCAAAATCTTGCCATGTTATTAGGCATAGTAAACTCATCAAAACACATGAAAAATATCTCTTTTAGAGATTTCCAAAACCATGATTTTCAAGTGTCCTTAACTTGTTAGAAATCACTCTCTCAAGTATGCACTTAAGTTACCCAAAACCGAGTTTTTTCCCCGCATGGCTTATCAATCAAAAACCATATTTTCATACACATTTGAAACATCAGAAACCATCCACACACGGACATGTTTAGCATACAAAAACAGTCCACCTACGTACTGTTTAAAAGCACCAAAAACTTGTGTTTTACATGAGTATACTCTTATGCTAAAACGTGAAATTTCTTGCAGCTTTGAAAACTTAAAAACACATTAAAAACTCAGGAAAGCATTATGTATTAATTGTGGATTCCATAACCTTTTTTGCAACCCACAAGTATCTTTGACAAAAACATAGTTTCATGCTAAAATCACTAAAAACTATGCATGATTTGAAACGTAAAACACTGTTCTTCTTACAAGCAAATCTTATGCTAGGATTGTTCATCTTCTTTATAGATGAAACCCCAAGGTACATATAGTTTCCAATCAACCAATGAATCAAACTTTAGAATACATAAAGTTTCATGAGAAAACCGCACCTTACAACGTATGAAAATCAACCCAAAACTAAACATATCAAGCATGTGACTTAACATCACCAGGCCATTCAACGTTAAATCATAGATTTAATCTAAGGATGTCAAATTAAAGATCAATAATGTACGTAAGTCATGTAATCAATCTGCTCAGATGCTATAGATAAAAATGTCAATCACGTGTGAAATTACAATGTTCATAAACCACACTTAGAATGGCATGAAATCATGATAAAAGATGTGAATTTAATACCATCAAACGAGTTTCATATTTCACAAAATAGTTCAAAAACTTAGCAGTCCCTAGATACCTGCCCATTCAACATCTACCATGTAACAAATTAGAACGTCAATTTGAGTATCAACATTCTATTATAAATCTCGAGATGTACATGGTTAGAAGTATCTATAAAGACTTCATTAATAGACATGTTGAAACAGTAGCAACCACGATTAAAAACGTGAATTTCAGCTAGGTTTAAACTTCCAAAACTTAGAAAACTTGGTAGCCCCAGATCTACCTACCTCGAACGACCGAAAACTCCAGCATTTTTTGCTGTGTTTTACTCCTTAGCTTTCCTCCCTTTCTTCCTCTCTCTCTTTCTCTCCACAGTTTTCTGTTCTTCCTTCCCAACCTAAAATGTCCTTTTATAATGACGTCCCTCCTTTTTTAACTTGGTTCTAACTCTTTCCTAATTCCACTCTCTTAAAAACAACACATTTTCCATACAACATGTTTCCTTGTCTCAGCCTAAAACGTTCTAGTCCTAGCTACTTTTGACCAAACATGTTTCCTAATTATAACATACTTAAACATGTTTTCCTAAACACTTTATATAAAGTTTCCCAAACATCATTTCTTTCTAAAACACCCAATCTTAGCTGCTAAACACGTCTTCTGCACTTCTCTTCAAAACACATTTCCTAATACTTCAATGAGTTTCCTGAACAAGTTCTGTGTTATAATCATCTTTCCTAATCTCCACACCACTGTCCATCCAAAACAAGTTTCCTAGATTTGTTCCTTCCAAATAGAACATCTATCCTTAATGGCTTGGCTGCCAAGTCATGGCAACTATATGGCCCTATTGATTGCAACACAATAGTTAGAAAGGGTTGCCATTATCAATGTTAAAACATGTTTTGCTCATTACTTAGATCTCTATTGTTCGATTTTAGCTATCTTAGTGTTGCTGAATAGACCTTTCCACACTCTATCCATCCATAGAGGTCTTATCGTCAAGCTATTGAGTTTCTAAAATCCCAAATTCTTACATTTTGAATAAATTTCAGATTCTCAATTGTAAAAATGGTACAAATTTTAGTTGGTCATGTTGTTCTTGCATGTTCTCGTTTTGCAAACCATTGGTAAAGTATTGAGTCTATCAACTTCACCATAAGGCCATTTTAGATTCCAAGCAATTGAATGCATGTTCTAATAGTGGAGGACATAACGGATGTCTGATCACTTTTTGGTTTTTTGTGAGTTGTATACTTTGACTTTTGCTACATTCGTTTGCAGTTATAATGTCCTCTATTGTTATTTCAAGCCAAAAGAATCTAATTTTGGAGTAAAGGCTACTGTGCTAAGAGTTCTCTTGAAAAGGTAAAGAGCCAAACCACACTTGTTCATTAGGGTGTTCAAAATGAATTAGAGCAAAAGACAATTTTTGCATTGGAAGGAAATGGTTACAAAGCAGTGAAGAAAGATGTTAATTTCAGTTCCTAGGATACATACCTATACTCAATTCTAGGTTGTGTTTCCTTTGCAATCCTAGTGTAGTAGGTCTAGCCTACATCATTTGGGGCTAGTCAGAAATTCTTGGAGATGAGGCATTAAGTGTTCAGGCAAAGTTTGGAAGGTGATACCCGGTGAGAGTTTAACCTCACAATATAGTTTAATGGTTATGGATATCCATATCAAAAGATGGAGGAAAAGAAATGAACTTAATAGGTATCCAAAAACTAAGTGGTGGAACTTAAAAGGAGAGAAAATAACCTCATTCAAAAATAAGTTGATGGTAGAAGGAAACTGGAACTATAAAACAAAAGTAAATACCATGTGGATTAATATTGTTGAGTCCATTAAGAAAGTGACAAAAGATGTCTTAAGAGTATCTAAAGGTAAAAGGCAATTAGTAAAGGAAACATGGTGGTGGAGTGAAACAATGCAAAAAAGTTATTAAAGAAAAATGAATGTGTTTTAAAGCATGATAGACGATTAGAAATAATGAAAACTATGAACAATATAAGAATGCTAAAATGGTTGCTAAGAGAATAATAAGTGAAGCTAAACTTAAGGCATATGATGAGCTATATAATAGACTAGGAACAAGAGAAGGTGAAAGCTCTATTGTATCAATTTATAAGAATAAAGAAGACATATAGAGCTGCTATAATTATCAAGGGATCAAACTTAAGAGCCACACTATGAAACTTTTTGAAAGAGTGATTGAGAAGAGGTTATGGCATGAGACAAGTGTATCGGAGAATCAGTTTGGTTTCATGCCTGGGAGGTCTACCATGGAAGCTATTTTCTTACTAAGACAATTAGTAGAGAAATATAGGGAGAGGAGGAAAGACCTCCACATGGTCTATATCGACTTAAAGAAAACTTATGATAGTGTTTAGATAGTTAATATGGAGGGTGTTGGGCGAGAAAGGTGTAACAGCCCGAGAGCCCCACACACAACAATATTGTTCGCTTTGAAGACTAGGGCCCATATCACCCAGCCCCTGCATGGTTTTGTTCTTCCCTTGCAGGAAAAGGCCTTGTTCAGTATGGGAAGTCCTCCTAACTTTTATTAACAGCCCAGTAACTTTCCCTTTAGCGTTGTGGGACTAACTTTTAGCGCTACCAGTTGCCTGGTTAATGGTGCCCTACCCACCTTAGGGAACACGCGTCCCTGTGTGTTGGTGGCCACATGTACCTGGGAACCATGTACCAGTTAGCTTACACACCAGGTCATGGGTTAGCTTTGATACCACTGTAACAGCCTGAGCTTTTCGAAATAAACTTTTCCAAATTCATTTGAAAATGATTAGGATCCTGAGTAAATTTTTATTTTATTTTTTCAAATTATCATATATAGTAGTTTTTAAAACCGCCTTCCATGCCTGGGTGTCTCATTAAAACTTCACATATAATCAAAATAATTTTACAAGAATAAGCACTACCAGGACCCACTGGTCACAGCCCAAACAATCTTAAATTAAATCGACTCCTCATATTCATAACAAAGTTACTTGTCTCATCATATCATTGTTTTACATGTTCAATGTCCTTATTCTAAAAGAGATAAGTACTAATTTTGCAATCATACTTTCACTCGTCTGCTTCAAAGTTCCTGCTTTGCCTCAATTCTCTAATTCTGCTCAGAAGATTGACCTAAAAGTGTTGGTGGGGGTGAGTACGACCACTCAGTGGGATATTTTAAGTTAGACAAAAACATGCAGAAAACACATGAATGCATAGAGATATTAGGATGCAAACGATTAAACGCGATTAATATCAAACCTCGGTAACGATTAAATTTCGAAGTCCATAGTAAATCACATTGGGTAGTGCAAATCTCTATCAAAAGTACATAGCATGAAAGGTTGTACCAAATATCTGCAACATGTCACACAATATCAAATAGATTAGACAGCAACGTCCTGCTAAGGCCATAAAGGCAAATGGTCTAAATCTCTCGAGGTTGACTGACATATACATATATGTCCATATCAAATCCCGTCTGCTATGCCCGTAGAGAGAACCAATATCTCATGCCTACGTTCAATCGTGGATACCGCACGACCTACACCGGTCCTCATGGGGGAGAACGGATCACACTAAATGGAAAGTCCTATGACCCTTCCCAACGCATAGAAGCCTTTACCTCAGGCGGGTGTCAAAATTTCTTTTCAGAGTGTCAGTGGCCAACTGCACCCCTAGCATAGCAAACTACAGGGGTCTCATCAATTTCCCCTCATACATGATTCCTAAGAATTTAATCACAGTTTTGAAATCACACACACATGTGCATCGTCATAAACTTCTTCTCTACTTTAAAAACATTCAAGAAGATGAATCATCCACTATCAAGTGAGCTCAACCATGGAATTTGGTGTTATTCCACACAATACACACTTTCATCTAAACAAACTCAATAGTATGATTTCAAAACAAATCCATAGTTGTGTACACATGGTGAATTGATCAAATACGAATCAACATTCCACTATGATGCATTTAGGGAATGAATAAGTGTGCATGTTTATGAAATCAATGGTTGTAACGAAAAATATATTATGCGTCTTGATAGGTCTCGGGGAAAGGAGTGCACCCACTTATTTAGCATGAAATCAGTGGGCAACACATGATCAATAATGAAATCTGAAATAATATAACTTGTGCATGAAGATTTGCATGGGACGTATGCATGGGGTTTGTTGGAATGGATAATATATGCATAAAATGTAATGAAGTGGGCATGTGCAATAGGCATTGGGATCAATGGTGGTTATGCATTGGACATATGAGAGTATGTGCATGAAGATTTTCATTGGGCGTATGCATGAGGTTTGCTAGAATGGATAATAAACACATAAAATGTAATGAAGTGGGCATGTGCAATAGGCATTGGGATCAATGGTGGGTATGCATTGGACATATGAGAGTATGTGCATGAAGATTTTCATTGGGCGTATGCATGAGGTTTGCTGGAATGGATAATATAGGCATAAAATGTAATGAAGTGGGCACGTGCAATATGCATTGGGATCAATGGTGGGTATGCATTGATAAGTCAACCTATCCACTTGTAATACCATAAAGCACACCAAACCATCAATTGTACATACGTTAATCAATGCTATGCCAAAAGAACCCTTTGTAAAATGAAATGAATACTAAATATATGGAAGAACCTAGTATGAGAGATAAGGTCCATTGAGAAGTGTACAAGTCTATGCATTTGGAATACGTGAGGACTCATTGCTTGGAGACGAAATGGTGACCGAGTATGATCTGCTAGGATATGACCAGTTATGAGCACCCAACTTGCTAAATGTCTAAACACGTTGCAGCCATGTTGGAACATTAGAACACGTTGCAACCATGTGAGTTATCCAAGCATATTGCTAACATCTCAGAATGTTGTCAAGTACTAAGAGCATGGCACTTCTGATTTACAAATTATAAACTACAATGCCCTGTCGTCGTGGGTACGTTTGCATAGTCTATATGAACATGAAGTACAATTAACAACTAAGTAAGCATCGTTGACAAAATCTTATGTTATCATCCATGAAAGCATGTTTCAATCTCACTTTAAATAGTCATGCCATTATGTGCCAAAATCAATAAGCTAACCAATCATGAAATGCCAACTCTTAAAAATCAAAGGCTCACATGCTCCAGAATGAGACCAATGGACAAAATCAATAAGTGTGCATGCTATCAAAGAACTAAATATATCAAATCTTACAAATTGAAAACTGATCTAATATAGAATATCCCATGCTCCCTACCTCTTAAAAGCGAAAATACTCTTTTACAGTCTTCTTTTCCAAAAACGCGTGGTATGGCTGATCCTTGGTGCAGCCTCTTCCTCATCCTTCCTCTCTATCTCTTTCTTTCTTTCCGTTCTTTTTCTCTCTGTCTTTCTCTCTGTGTTTCACTCATTCCCTCCTTCCCCTTTTAAACCAATTTTTTAGTTGACTCTCCTCTATCCTACCATATCTCTAAATATTTCTTTCCTTCTTATCCTGTCCTTTTTAGGTTCTAATCTCTTACGTATCCTCATCCTTTCCTACTTAGAATTCTCCAGATTCATTTCACCTGGACACTCCCTGATTTTGGGTAGGGAATTTTTCCAAAAAAGTTGTCTTTGGAGACTTGAACTCTAGTTCTAGAGTTTTGCATACTCATTCTAGAGTTAACAACAAAAATCTAATTGCTCTAATGGCTATAGAATGAGTATGCAAAACTCTAGAATTAGAGTTCAAGTCTCCAAAGACAACCTTTTTGGAAAAATTCCCTACCCAAAATTAAAGAGTGTCCAGGTGAAATGAGTCTAGAGAATTATAAGTAGGAAAGGATGAGGATAAGTAAGAGATTAGAACCTAGAAAGGACAGGATAAGAAGGAAAGATAGACCCAAGAATATGATAGGAAAGGATAAGAAGGAAAGAAATATCTTGAGATGTGGTAGGATAGAGGAGAGTCAACTAAAAAATTGGTTTAAAAGGGGAAGGAGGGAATGAGTGAAACACAAAGAGAAAGACAGAGAGAAAAAGAAAGGAAAGAAAGAAAGAGATAGAGAGGAAGGAGGAGGAAGAGGCTGCACCAAGGATCAGCCATACCACGCGTTTTTGGAAAAGAAGACTGTAGAAGAGTATTTTCGCTTTTAAGAGGTAGGGAGCATGGGATATTCTATATTAGATCAGTTTTCAATTTGTAAGATTTGATATATTTAGTTCTTTAATAGCATGCACACTTATTGATTTTGTCCATTGGTCTTATGTCTGGAGCATGTGAGCCTTTGATTTTTAAGAGTTGGCATTTCATGATTGGTTAGCTTATTGATTTTGGCACATAATGGCATGATTATTTAAAGTGAGATTGAAACGTGCTTTCATGGATGATAACATAAGATTTTGTCAACGATGCTTACTTAGTTGTTAATTGTACTTCATGTTCATATAGACTATGCAAACGTACCCACGACGACAGGGCATTGTAGTTTATAATTTGTAAATCAGAAGTGCCATGCTCTTAGTACTTGACAACATTCTGAGATGTTAGCAATATGCTTGGATAACTCACATGGTTGCAACGTGTTCTAATGTTCCAACATGGCTGCAACGTGTTTAGACATTTAGCAAGTTGGGTGCTCATAACTGGTCATATCCTAGCAGATCATACTCGGTCACCATTTCGTCTCCAAGCAATGAGTCCTCACGTATTCCAAATGCATAGACTTGTACACTTCTCAATGGACCTTATCTCTCATACTAGGTTCTTCCATATATTTAGTATTCATTTCATTTTACAGTGGTTCTTTTTGGCATAGCATTGATTAACGTATGTACAATTGATGGTTTGGTGTGCTTTATGGTATTACAAGTGGATAGGTTGACTTATCAATGCATACCCACCATTGATCCCAATGCATATTGCACGTGCCCACTTCATTACATTTTATGCCTATATTATCCATTCCAGCAAACCTCATGCATACGCCCAATGAAAATCTTCATGCACATACTCTCATATGTCCAATGCATACCCACCATTGATCCCAATGCCTATTGCACATGCCCACTTCATTACATTTTATGTGTTTATTATCCATTCTAGCAAACCTCATGCATACGCCCAATGAAAATCTTCATGCACATACTCTCATATGTCCAATGCATAACCACCATTGATCCCAATGCCTATTGCACATGCCCACTTCATTACATTTTATGCGTATATTATCCATTCCAACAAACCCCATGCATACGTCCCATGCAAATCTTCATGCACAAGTTATATTATTTTAGATTTCATTATTGATCATGTGTTGCCCACTGATTTCATGATAAATAAGTGGGTGCACTCCTTTCCCCGAGACCTATCAAGACGCATAATATATTTTTCGTTACAACCATTGATTTCATAAACATGCACACTTATTCATTCCCTAAATGCATCATAGTGGAATGTTGATTCGTATTTGATCAATTCACCATGCGTACACAACTATGGATTTGTTTTGAAATCATACTATTGAGTTTGTTTAGATGAAAGTGTGTATTGTGTGGAATAACGCCAAATTCCATGGTTGAGCTCACTTGATAGTGGATGATTCATCTTCTTGAATGTTTTTAAAGTAGAGAAGAAGTTTATGACAATGCACATGTGTGTGTGATTTCAAAACTGTGATTAAATTCTTAGGAATCATGTATGAGGGGAAATTGATGAGACCCCTGTAGTTTGCTATGCTAGGGGTGCAGTTGGCCACTGACACTCTGAAAAGAAATTTTGACACCCGCCTGAGGTAAAGGCTTCTGTGCGTTGGGAAGGGTCATGGGACTTTCCATTTAGTGTGATCCGTTCTCCCCCATGAGGACCGGTGTAGGTCGTGCGGTATCCACGATTGAACGTAGGCATGAGATATTGGTTCTCTCTACGGGCATAGCAGACGGGATTTGATATGGACATATATGTATATGTCGGTCAACCTCGAGGGATTTAGACCATTTGCCTTTATGGCCTTAGCAGGATGCTGCTGTCTAATCTATTTGATATTGTGTGACATGTTGCAGATATTTGGTACAAACTTTCATGCTATGTACTTTTGATAGAGATTTGCACTACCCAATGTGATTTACTATGGACTTCGAGATTTAATCGTTACCGAGGTTTGATATTAATCGCGTTTAATCGTTTGCATCCTAATATCTCTATGCATTCATGTGTTTTCTGCATGTTTTTGTCTAACTTAGAATATCCCACTGAGTGGTCGTACTCACCCCCACCAACACTTTCAAGTCAATCTTCTGAGCAGAACTAGAGAATTGAGGCAAAGCAGGAACTTTGGAGCAGACGAGTGAAAGTATGATTGCAAAATTAGTACTTATCTCTTTTAGAATAAGGACATTGAACATGTAAAACAATGATATGATGAGACAAGTAACTTTGTTATGAATATGAGGAGTTGATTTAATTTAAGTTATGATTTAATTTAAGATTGTTTGGGCTGTGACTAGTGGGTCCTGGTAGTGCTTATTCTTGTAAAATTATTTTGATTATATGTGAAGTTTTAATGAGACACCCGGGCATGGAAGGCGGTTTTAAAAACTACTATATATGATAATTTGAAAAAAATAAATAAATAAAATTTTACTAAGGATCCTGATCATTTTCAAATGAATTTGGAAAAGTTTGCTTTGAAAAACCCAGGTCATCACAAAAGGAGTTTCGCGAGGGTATGTAGACATAATTAAAGATATGCATGAGGGAGCGGTAACAAATGTTAAGAGCACTAGTGGTGGGACCGGTGATTTTTCTGTCACTGTAGGATTGCACCAAGGATCGGCATTGAGTCCATACCTTTTCACGTTGGTTATAGATGAGTTAACAAAACATCTGCACGAGGAGATTCCCTGGTGCATGCTATTTGCAGATGATATAGTCTTAATTGATGAGACAAGGGAGAGTGTAAACACAAAGCTTGAGTTATGGAGAGAAGCATTATAACCTAAAGGATTTAAAATCAGCAGAATTAAGACAGAATATATGGAATGCAATTTTAGCAAGGAGAGTAGGAGTGGAACACCAGTCAAGATTGATAACCAAGAAGTCCCCATAAAAGACCACTTTCGATACCTAGGATCAATGATTCATGAGAGTGAAGAGATTGAGAAGGAGGTTACCTAGAGAATCCAAACGGGTTGGAACAAATGGAGATGTGCATTTGGAGTTTTGTGTGATCAGTGAGTGCCACTCAAACTAAAAGGAAAATTCTATAGGATGGCCAGAAGGCCGGCCATGCTTTATAGATCAGAATGTTGGGCAGTTAAGGAACATCATGCTCATAGGATGAGTGGTAAGACAAGAAAGGGTAGAATTAGGAATGAAAATATTAGAGGAAATGTAAGGGTAGCACCAATAGGTAACAAGATGAGGGAGATTAGATTTAGATGGTTTGGACATGTCCAAAGGAGACCGAAAACAACACCGGTTCGAAGGAGTGAGGCAATGCAAGTAGAAGGCTTTAAAAAGGTAAAGGAAAGGTTCAAAAGAACGTGGATAGAAGTGATGAGGAAAGATTTAAAAACTTTGGGACTAAATGAAGCCATGGTACTTAATAGAAAGGAATGGAGGAATAAGATTCATGTGGCTGACCCCTAATTGGGATAAGGTCTTGATGATGATGATGAAGTATTGAAGCAAAGTCTGAAGTTCTTTTTGGGTTAAATATTAACCAGAGCTTAGTTTTCTTTACAGTAGTGTATGTCTTAGGCTCTTAGCATTTTTATCTCACTGCTGTGGATCCCATTTCAAAAAGAAGGATGGATGACATGTCTTCAGATGGGTTAGTAGGGGCAAGAATCATCCTTGGGAGCGTCTTAAGCAAACTGGGGATATTGTGGTATACCCAAGATCTCTTTTGTCCATGTTCCTTGGGAGACAGTATCTGATGGGCTTGGCTCATATGGTCTCATTTCCCTATTAGCCTAACGTGGCAGAACTCAATCTTGTATTACTTTCTATTTGGATTAGTTCTTTCATTTAGTAACTAAAAGCAGTTAAACAAAATTTTAAAGTAGCATTATTGTTTCAGTTTGCTCTTTTTGGTTCTCTGAAGTCCCAGCAATCTCTCATCAAACAAGGCCATGAAAATATCACTTTGCTTAACTGATACAGGCTTCGTCATTCTGATTTTAGGACTTATGTAATGTGCACTTACAGTGCTAATTGTTTTAGTTTTACAAGGAGTATTTTTTATGTTTTTTTTTGTATCTTATTACTGGAGATTGCAATTTAATTAAACTGGCATAAGTGAATAGTAGGTAATAACATTGACATTACAAGGGTTTGATTGGTAGATTACCTCCCAAGTTAAAAGAAAGAAAATTTTAGAAATTGAGATTCTAATTTCTCTTAAGATTTATTGTTGTTTTCTCCTTCTTTTGCACCAGATATGACTGAAAAGTATCATAATTAAATCCAATAGTTAAAATAAAGCATTGGATGAAATAGAATAATAAAATCACATTTCTCAGGTAGCTCTTGGGAAATACAGAAGGAAGCATGTAAAAAATTACTAAAGAATAAATAGAGCAACATTCTCTGAGAATCTCTTTGTTTGGTCACTGCTTGTTCTTTAACTTCTCACTTCATTCATGCATAACAAGCAGCCCTCCTAGTTGATCAGTCTTTATCCTTGAGCTTCTTAAATACTAAAAATCCAAACAAAAAGAGGAGCCATCCTAACTTTTCCTCTCTTCACTTTTTTTTACTAAAAAATAAAATAAAAGAGGGCATCCTGGTGCACGAAGCTCTGCATATGCAGGGTCCAGGGAAGGGGCAGACCACAAAGGGTCTATAGTGCACAGCCTTCACTTTTATTACTAATAAAAAAAGGGCAGCCCATTTCAGTTTTATTACTAATCATCATCATCATCATCATCAAGACCTTATCCCAGATTCCCAATTAGGGGTCAGCCAGTTTTATTACTAATAATAGAATAAAATAGAGAAGCATGAATAGCAGGATAATGTGAGTACTGGCTGATGGTGGCACAAGGATAGAAGTGGTGGCATGTAAGGATAGGATGGAGGGTGGTGGCATGTGAGGATCTGCGGGGGAAGTTGGAGGACAGAAGCTCATTAAATCTTCCAATAATCCTTGTCAAACCCACGTTGTTGGAGAAGCACATTATTAAAAAAAAATTTATTGGCAGAGGCTAGAATTAATTTAATATTAATATTTTGATCAAAGTTACTATTAATAGATAGTGACTAAAGACATCTATTGCATCTAATGAATAGTATTAGATATGCTATTGCCTTCTTTCCCCATGAGGAGTCTGTTTTCTTCATGAAGATTAGTATTGATGCTTCAAGATGCTATGTATGGGCCAGATGGATGCTCCTGTCGATACCTTGCACTTCTTTTTTAATCTACTCGAAGAAGGCCATAACTAAGTCATGTGGTGTGCTGGTTAGGTGCATATGCCTTAGAGAGATTGTCAGATAATGTCTAAATGAGACTAGTTTATGTAAAGGAACAAGTCTTATTCAAGAGAGAAATAAAAAGAGAAGTCTATTGGGGAAAGCCTCACTCAACTCATAGGAACAAGAGGAAATAACCATTTGTTAAAATCCTTTTCACCATTAAATTATTTAGTTTGCAGGAAAGGGAATAACCAGGTACAAGCATCATGACTTCTAGACTTATTCTTGGTAGAGACGGTCTTTACCTTGTTCATCAGGGTTAATTGGTTACTAATAAACATCCTCACTGAAAGGACTTGTGCAGTCTAAATTAAACCCAGCTCAAAGTCGGAGAAAAACATAAGAAGGAAACACATTTCTAAGGTAAATTCTTGAGGATTCTTAGTAGCAGGAATCTTCTCCTGAAGGTTCTGCGCTGTACTCCTGGATCAAGTTTCTCTCCTTTTGGATCCCTTGACCAAGATTTACTTGGAAACTCTTGCGTAGTTTGAAATTTTTATCTATCTTGAATCTAGGATCTTCTATACATTTCTATGAACACACTCACTTTGTAAAAAAATATTTCTATATTCGGCAAACCTAAGTCTTCAGTTTGAGTTTCATTATGTATCTCATATCTAGCATTCTTGGGATATGTGTCTTCTTGTATTGTTGGAGTATCATGATTTTCTGGTTCCTTCTGAGTGGCTGCTGTTGTTATCCCATATGATTAAGATTGATTCTGGTTAGAGCAGAATTTCAGGTGGTTACACTTGCAACTGGAAGTAGAGAAATAATCACTGAAGCAGCACTCTGAAAAATGTTAACAATTTATTTCAGTGTAGTAGCTTGGCTTTCTCCTAAATGGAAGCATTAAAGAATATATTATGATGCGTGTCCCTTCACAAGATGCCAGGATTATCATGCATATGTTAGTGTGGAGGTCAGAGTAACATCCTGAATGAACTTAACTAAACAGACCATTAACTGCCTTCCTAAATTCTGAGAATGTCACAAAGAGAAAAAATTGAGTGTTGCTATGAAACAAACATAACACCTTGTTTTGATTATGCATACAAAGTGATATGTCTTCCAGCAAAGCATCTTCAACCACCACCTTCACAATCTAGTTTAACTTAATGATGAGAGTTCTGCATAGTATTCAGTATATCTTGTCCAGAAAGAAATCCACCTTGCTACACCATCTACCTGGACAGCACCAATGCAACCATAAGCCTCACCAAGGATCAGTGGTAATATAAGGATAGTGAACGACAGGTTAAACTGGCTTGTCTAAACCCCATATAAGCAGTTGCTTCCCTGTAAAGGGTGACATGAGTTCATTTGACTTGAACTCAACAAGGAGGAACTGGGCTCTGGCATCAACAATGCAAGAGAACATTCATAAAGCTCCTAGCAGTGAATTGCCACTTATCATTGCAAGTATTCTCTTCTCCCTCTTGTGATTCTATTGCACTGATTACTATTTTATTCTTGAAGATCTGATTTTTCTTAGTTGACCTGGTTGAGTCTTGTTTCCCTCCAGTCTACAGAAGTTGATCAAACTTTATTCATATGCAGGTTATAGGAGTGAAAAGAAGGCAAGTATCAATACGTTCTGGTTCAAAATCAAGGGACAAGGTTGTGCTTGTGGAAGAGGTGTCTCTGCAAAATGTTTTTAGTGCTTTGAGTAAAGCTTGTGATTCTCATTGATGAAATCAAGGGAGCTGTGAAGCTCCTAGTTGCATACCCTGAGCATGATGTACGCATGCGCTTTTGACATTTGAGAGATGCAAAGAAACAATAAGCCCTTGTACTTACTACAGGAAAAAATGTCATTTACACAATCTATAAGTGAGATCCCAAAGTTTTTTCTTCTACCTTTTCTTCTTATTTTTTTTGGAGTAAAGATGCACTAGTTTGATAACACAAAGTGGGTATCCGAAGTTTCCTAATGAGAATTACTATCCCAAACTGCTGAAGCTAGCCATGTTCATACTTGGTGCAGACAGTGAATTGTGACTGCTGCGCATCTGTTAGGTGTTATCGCTAACATTTTAAGTGGCAGTCCCAGTCCCACTGCCTACCGACCAAGGCAGTCGGTTGAACTGTCAAAGCATTAAACTGTAATGGGCATATTATGATGTAATATCTCTTTAATATGTAATTGCTAGTAAAGTTATACCCGTACTGTTTTCTTTATTGTGATATCTCTAATAATAGTTATTTGTATTGCTTTCTATAATTAATTAATTCATTTTAAAATAGTATCATTTTATTTCTTTGTGCAAAGGGGAGCTCGGCACAATGTTAGAGTTGTCGCTATGTGACCTAGAGGTCACAAATTTGAGGAATGGAAACAGCCTCTTTCAAAAATGCAAGGTAAGGCTGCGTATAATAGATTCTTAGTGGTTTGCCCTGTCTCCCACCCCTGCATCATTCAGAGCTTGTGGACTGGATTGCCCTTTTTATCTTTTAATTTCTTTGAGTAATGTTAATAGTAAGTCTTTCTTTTTAATTTTTGTTTACTACCTACTATTCTTCTTCTTTTTGCCTCTTTTTGACTGCTAATTGCCTTTCTTCACAAGCATAGACTGATATTATCAAACTTTTTCCTTGTGCTCAACTTCCCTTCTTACTGGATCATATATTCAAGAAAATACATGGCTCTGTTTGTTTGAGAAAATGAAACATTTTTGGTTTCTCAATTCCAATGCTAAACAGAGATGTCGCAGCCTCTTTTTCTATTTGGGTGTATTGCACTAGGAGATTTGGCCCCTTCTAATCAATGGAAGTCTCCAACTGATGAGCATAAGATCATAAGATACTCGTTATGGAAGATCAAAAGATATTCTGTGGTTACAGAAACACCCTCCTTTAGTGCTTTCTTGGTAGGAGTTGCTGTAGTGCTTCAACTGCAATTGAAAAGGGTAGGTTTTCCACTTTCCTAAGCCCACCACCTGAGATGACAGTGATTAAACAGAGGTCAAAGTTTACAACATCACTTTAAAAAGGGTGGGTTTTCCACTTTGCCAAGTTCCACTATTTCTCAAGGAAGCAGTGATTAAACAGAAGGCTGCTACATAGTGGATGAACGTTAAGCTGTTTGGTTAGCAGAAAATGCATGGATGCGGATGAATATGAAAATTGTTTGCCGGCTTTCCATGCTTTCCAGTGTTTGGTTTGACATGGAAATCCATTTCTGCCTGCAAAATATACACATGCTAATGCCACACCCTCATTAGGGTTTTGTGGTAAAAGTGAGGCCAAGTGTTTCAGATAATCTAAACTGTTCATCTTGATCATTTTACTATTGATGGGTCATGTCTTGAAAGATACTTCAGAAGATCTTGTCATTGATTCATCTGAGCTGTTTTGAGGACCGTTGGTTTTACTACCATCTATTTTATAACTCAGAATAACTTTGGACAAACAAGGATAAGATCATCCAAGCTATGTGATTTTTGGGATAAAGCTCATCTGTAATAAGTTAAATGGCTTAGTTTATCAAAAGGGTAAGCCCACCAAGCCCTAAATAATTAATTCTTGTACCAAATTTAACAGCTACTATGAGAGCACTTCCCATCTTTTCAGGGCTGTTATATGATGCATGCATAATGTACCTTCACATGAAAAATTGGGTGTAAGAGAAGTTGGGCCTAAACGTATTAATTATTTGCCAGGGCACATATAGATGGACTCATCTACCAAGGTTATCCGCAGGAGGACTCGGAGCCTCTGATTGCTGAAAGCTTGGCGAATGAACTCACAGTATTGGTCTTATATTTCTAATACCTAATGACCACAAATTATAATTCAGAAATGATATCCGGACAGACTTTTAGGCCCCGGTTAGCTATGCTTCAATTTTTAGATGATCTGATATTCTGTCTGGCCTCATCTATTTAGGTTATCGCCAAAAATCTATGTCCATTGGATGCTTCTAGCTATTAGTTTTTTTAGTAAAAAATTTAGCGGTCATTATTTTTAAAAAAAAATTCAAAACTGCATATGGCTAAAATAATTTAACGTTCACAAATTTTGGTGTTTGGCTAATTTAAGGCATTTCCAATCCCGATAGCCTTTCTCATTAGAATTACAGTTACCTGATAGTCTTAGCTTCTCATAAGCTAGCCATTCATCAAAAAATTGTATAATATATGAGCGGTTTGGATCTGTGGCCGCTCACTTGCTCAAGAACATGGCATCCACTGTCCATTACATGAATCGCTCTTTTCCAGCCCCTCCATATCAGCAACATATTACACAGATCCGACTTACAAAGGAGCCTTGGTGCAAAGGTAGATTTGAAGCGCACTGGACTGCCTCTTTTTTTTCTTTTATTACACGGCCAAATTAAAGACGGGTTTCACTTGATCACGTTGCCGAGAAAGGAATTTGAGACATCCTTGACACAAAGCCCGTTTATGCATCATTTGCGTGGGCTGGGTGCCTATCATGATTTAGAGGAGTCATTTAACATGTTGACACAAAAGACAAGTCCTTATATATGTTTCTACGTCTTTCTACATGCATGGCCAGTAGTATCGATCTCTCAACAATACTAAGGTGCGATGAGTTCCAGGATGTCCTGCCCACTTGCTATCATGGTATTCCTTTATCAGTTCTTTTAGTATGCCTCCCCACTTGGGCACATAGATGCGATTACCTCTAGTGTAGAGGAGTCCATCAACCACCCAGAATCGCCTTGTCCGTCTTTCTTTGGTGACTGCAATGACATTCTTGGTCATTATGTCACACTTCACTCATTCTCTTATCCGATCGAGGAGGGTGCTGCTTGGTTGAGTTATGGTAGCAAGCTCTGCTTTTCTACTTAATGCGTCTGCCACATAATTTGTCTTGCTCAGCTTGTATTCTAAGTCATAATCAAATTCGGCAAGGAAGTCTTGCCACCTAGCTTGCTTAGGACTAAGTTTCTTTTGAGTTTGAAAGTAGCTAGTGGCAATGTTATCAATCTTGATAACAAACCTAGTTCCAAGCAAGTAGGGTCTCCAAATGCATAAGCAATGGGATGTCCTTCTTGCATTAAAACACCTCCAATGACAAAGTCCAAGGTGTCAGTGCATAACTCAAATGACTTACTGAGGTCGGGCAGGCTCATCGCTGGCTCTTCGGCAATCACTTCCCTCAGCTTTTCGAAGGCAGCTTGACATTTAGTCCTCCATTCCCAAGCTTTATTCTTCTTCAATAGATCTGTTAGTGGTGCATCTATTGAAGAATACCCTCTTATGAAGCGTCGATAGTAGTTAACCAATCCTAAAAATGATCGCAGTTCTGAAACTTTTGTGAGTGGGTTCTAGCATTGAATAGCTTTTACTTTGGCCTCGTCCATCATGAGTCTTCCATCATTGATCTTCTGTCCTAAGAAGAAGACTTCCTCTTGTGCGAATGAACATTTCTCCTTCTTGACGTATAACTCATTTTCTCTCAACAATTGGAAGACCTTTCTTAAGTGATGCACGTGGTCTTCTAATGTCTTACTATAAACTACGATGTCGTCAAGATACACCACCACAAACTTATCTAAGTAGGGATGAAATATCTTGTTCATAAGCATACTAAATGTGATTGGTGCATTAGTGAGACCAAAGGGCATAACTAGAAATTCATATGAACCATATCTAGTTACGCAAGTAGTCTTGGACTCATCTCCTTTTGCTATCCGAACCTGGTAGTAACCCGATCAAAGGTCAAGTTTGATGAAGACTCTAGCTCCTCCAAGTTGATCAAACAAGTCCGCTATGAGTGGAATAGGATACCTGTTCTTCATAGTTACTTTGTTGAGGGCTCGATAGTCGATGCATAGTTGAAGTGAGTCATCCTTCTTCTTTTGAAACAAGATTGGTGCTCCATATGGTGCCTTCAAAGGTTGGATGAGTTCTGCATCCAATAGTTCCATGAGCTGCTTATTTAGCTCTTCTAGTTCTGGAGGTGTTATGAGGTAAGGGGCCTTAGCAGGTGGTCTAGCCCCAGACTCCAACTCAATCTCATGGTCCACTTCCCTCTTAGGTGACAATTTCTTTGGGAGTTCTTTGGGCATCACATCCTTGAACTCTTTTAGTACACCCTTAATAGCCTTAGGTATCTCAGTAGGTTGAGAATCTCCAACTTCTTCCTTTAAAGTAGTAAGGAAGGTTGTCTCATACCTCTTCAATCCTTTTAATAGTTGCATGGCAAACAAGGTCACACTCTCCACCTTTGCCTGTCTTGAGAAGAGAATGGTGCACATTGAATATCCTTCTGCTATGCACAGTGTTGTAGTGTGGGAGTAGAAGCGCCTTAACCTTGCCAAAGAACTTCATCCCAAACCCTAGATTGAAGTTATCCATGGGGATGATAGAAAAGTCTACCATCCCTTTCCACTTGGCCATATGCACTGCAACTCCTTGAGCAACTCCAGTGATTGGTTTGGCATTCGCATTCACTATCTTTACTCATCCACCAACCTTTGAGACTCTAAGACCGAGTTTCTTGGCTTCCTCCTTTGAAATAAAGTTGTAGGTAGCTCCAATATCTACTAACCCACAAGTGGACATGACATTCACTTTGACATCCACATACATCAAGCCTTTAGTAGAGGTTTTAGGATCCTCTGACTTGACAACGTTAAGATTTTGTAAGGAAGGTATCTGTAGTGCTCATTTCTTCTTGATGTGAGATCATGGAGTTTAAGGCCTTCCTCTTTGGATAGTCACGCATAAGGTATGATCCATCACAAAAGTAGCAAGCTTTCGATGGAGAAGCTTGTTCTTTGCTCTTTTCCTTCCAACTTGGTGGTTTGGATAACTCAGGCTTGTTCTTATGAACGCCTGTCTCCCCTGCCTTTGACATGGCTATTCTTTTGGCTTTTTAATTTTCCATCATCTTTCCTTAATTTGACTAAGGATTCAGCTACGGTAATTGCGGCAGACAAAGTAGAGATACTACGACGACGTAACTCCTGCTTTGCCCAATCTTTTAGCCCGCTGAAGAAGCACACAAACTTGTCTTTTTCAGACATGTCGGGGATCTCAAACAAAAGATTTGAATACTCTGACATATAGTCACGAATAGTCCCCGTGTGCTTCAACCATCGTAACTTTTCCTTAGCCTCAATGCATGCATTCTCTGGATAGAAATGTGTCTTACGGTCATCCTTAAACTCGTTCCAAGTGTTAATGGTGAATATACCTTTTTCAATTTCCATGCTTCTCCTATGCCACCATAGTAGGGCATTATCTGTGAGGTAGAGTGAAGCAGTAGCAATCTTCTGCTCATCTTCCTTCATTTGTATGTGTTGAAAGTACCTTTCAACGTTCTATAGAAATGTATCAATTTCCTTTACATCCTGCTTCCCACCATGGCTCTTTGGCTTTGGGACATCAATCTTTGGGGCCTCACGAACCACGTGAGTCCTATTCGCCATGGCTTCCTTGCACAAGGATACGTCCTCGCGCATCACCTTCATCTTATCATAAAGTGTAGCTAACTCCGCGAATAGCTTATCAAACTGGGTTTGGAACTCCACATGACTTGCATTCCTCATGGAGTTTAGACCGTCCTCCCACTCTCCCTCAAGCTCTTTCGCCATAGCTTCAAGGGACCCAAACGATGGGTGTTCTAACTCTAGCGAAGTGGAGATATCCGCAACGGCTATCTCCATCTTAATAAGTCTAGATTCCAAATAATAGACTAAGTCTTTAGACTTACCTCTCTTGTTCCTCCAAGCATCTTCACAAGCAAGCTCTACATTTGAGACATGAGAACCTTTTGCCATCTTCTTCTCCTTGCTAGGATACGAACTTTCGCTCATAACTTGCCGAACCGTGCTTTGATACCAATTGTCACAGGCTTAGCAACTCAGACTTTTGTGCGGCACTTATATTGGCTTATTGCTTTGAAAATGCTTACAACTCTTGGATGCTTTGCAAGTGATTGAGCACCCCTATTTATAGATGTTTTTCTCCTTCCACCTCCTCAATGGATAGTGAGGATCTTTACAAGTGTTAACCATTCAACAGTTAGAGACTATTCTAGAATCCTCTTTAGAAGTCTCTACATAAGTCTTTGGTTCCACCACATTGAGGATGCTCCTGGAGAATTTTAGAGGCAAAATATTTACATGATGTACCTGGGCTTTCTATATTATGGATTCTTTTGATGGATCTAAGTCCCTCAAGTTAAGCTACGCAGGCCTCCATTGAAGTTTATGAGCATTAGTCATGGACCTTGCAATGCAAGTCTGAGACATTCTTCCCCACCAGATGCTGCGACATCCTTGGTGCTTTGCTTGTGAAATTTTTCAATATGATCCTTCAATTGCCATAAGGACTCTTCTGTCACCCAACTGGCTTCAACTTTTGACAGACCCTTCCATTTGACAAAATACTCAGTGTATGAAAATTTACCTCTTCCACGTACCTCTTGCTCTACAAGTATTTCTTCCACATCCTTATCAAAGGAAGTAGTTACAATGGGTGGTGCTTGGTGAGATTGATTCTTGTTAGGATCCTCCTCATCCGCTCGATAAGGTTTTAAGTTGCTTACGTAGAAGATTGGATGAATCTTCGGTCTTGGTGGTAGCTCCAATCGATATTCCCCAGTAAAGCAATCTACCAATAGAAACGTAATCAAGGGCTTGAACAACACATCTATAAGCAAGGATTAATCTAAATTATATGCCAGATTGTTGATTATATTTTGATTATATAGAGTAACCCGGCCGGTACAATTGCAAAAACAGGATTATTTACGACTTACCAGTCAGGCCCCAGAGATACTAAAATGTAAAGGATATCGGAGCATTCGACAAAAATTAACAAAGAAAGAATAATCAACAATCGAATTCCAAATCTCAGGCACCTGCATGTTTGTGTATATGTACGTCGTTGTGCATCTACAGGCAAAGAAGAAATCATATATGGTAGTCGTCATTCTCCATCTGAATATATGGAAGGGGTGGCTATAAACAAATTGGCGATGGTATGGTCATTGATCCAGACCGTTCTTGTTCTGGGCCCTTCCTTACATAGAACGTGGGGAAGAACCTCATATCAGGTGATCCTAACCCTTGTTGTCCAAAGTTGTAAGATGGGCGGTAAAAAAATAAAAAAATATATTCTAACTTCCTTTCGCATGCAAATGGACTAAAGAAGTATGCTTGTTTGCCCTCAATATATAGACTGAGTGACATATATGTCTTATAATTACTTGCGCATGAGATCATCTTTATGTGACATTAATCGGCCAATGGCAAACAAGATCAACGATGCAGATACTGGTGACTTGCTTACAGCAGAGGAAGATGGTCTTAGAAATAATTCAATGTAAATACTATCTAAGAGAGCAAGTGTTAAGACAAACAACCATTAAGTTATTAGCAAATTGGAGGGTTAGGATTCTAATGTATATGTGAGATATCTGATGAGGTTTTGAGAAGTCACTTTCTCCTTATTAGAGATTTTATGCAGATTTGAAATAATAATAATAATAAGAATAATAATAATGGCCGTGTAAAACTATGTTGAGAAATCAGATCAACAAGAATATTCATAGTGTTTTTTAGAAAAAAGGGTAGTCCGGTGCATGAATCTCTCTGAAGAAGGGGTAAGCCACAAGGACCAATAGTACATGACCTTATTACAAGAAGCTGTTTTCGCGCCTTTAACTCTGTTGCGCCAAGGCTCTCCCCCAATATCCATAGTTTTTTTATATCCTAAATTGTAGATTAGCAAGGTAAGTTGGAGATCATCTTGCCAACGTAAATGCTAATTTCCATGGCCAATATACAACCATCGACAGAAAGGGAAAACCGAAAAGGATAAAGCCGGAAATGAAAAAAAGGCAGTGACCGACGAGGGGGGATCTTGTTTGCAGACCGCAACCCCTTCCTGCCCTTCCTCACGTCAAAATCAATCACCAACGTCTTCCGCCATTGGCTTTTTCTTCTCGCTCTTCTTCGATGCCTGCGAGACCAAAAGCCGGAAAAGAACCCACGACGGTTCAGCAAATGACGTAAATGCCCCCCTCTGTTCTTGTCCTCTCCTAACCTTTGCTTCTCCCCGTCGTTTTCTTCTGTCTGGCCCGTCTGTTTCGGCGTCACGTCGCTCGGCGTTTTCTTGTCATTTTCATCCACCCTGCTGCTTGAACGAGTCGCAACTCCAACGTAAATGAAACGCCACCCTCCAAAAATATCAACGGGCCCACCGAGGAATGGTACTAGACCGTTAGATTTGAGTCGCTAAATGCGGGCCTTCCGATATCAAGAGTTCGTTTATTCATTGAGTTCTTCGATCCAAGTCATATCCAAGATGCAGTCCTGCAGACGAATGGTTGGGAATTTGGATCCTCAACCTTGGGCCCATATCTGATTTTACTGGTGTATTAATTTACACCAAATACATATAAAATCTAACCATCCATTCGTGGGCCATGGGGGTATTACGCCATATTGCCACGCATACGACGAAATGGCGGGGAATTGTGTGGGACCCAACGAGAGTTCATCGTTGTGTACGAAACAAGTTAGCTGGAGTAATTATCTTTAATGAATCTGTTTAGGTTGCATAAAAAGGGGAAATTCACTTGTAACATATAAGTCGGTGCAAGTTAAAAAGGCACATGGATTATAGAAGAAATGGAAGGCCATTTTTGGGGGCTGCAGACGGTAATCCCTAATTGATGGAAGTGAGAATCCAAGAAATGATTACCGGTCCCACTGATTTCACGGCTGGCAGCTTAGAGATCACAAAATTACACGGTCCATGCGGGCCAATGTAATCAAGGTGGGGTGGGAAAGGCCGACCAGGCCATTGCCGTGTCAACCGAGGCCCCCACATTTGGCCACTTCTCCGCAAAGTTAGACTTTGGAAGCCACCCCTTGCTGCCTCTTTTCTCCTTCGAGTTCCCGCACCATTTCATTGCCAACATCATAATCCAACTCCCTACGGCGGCTTTCACTAATAACTATTAGTTATATATTTGGTCCTAACTCCCAAGCAGCGTATAATATAATACCTTTTTTTATCATATTTTCTAGCTTTCTTTGGGCGTGTCAAGATTTTGTAATATGTCACGTGCTTGTTCGTGGCCAATTGCAGCATCGAGAATATCTAAATATATTTTATAACTTTTTACGCGAGTTCTGCTATTTGAGGTCCCATGTACAAAAATAATCTCCTGTAAAAATATGATTATGACTGACACTTTTTCTGAACTCTGTGTACGTGAAAGCTTTGTGCACGGAATTACCTTTAAGTCTTGCTGCTACGAAAGGCACTCTCTGAATCAACAAAAAAGGCCTGATGAAAAATTTATGTGTGAATTCATATCATTAAGCTTCTTTGCCATCAATGGCTAAATCACATAGCTTTGTTCTCATGCTAAATGAATAATGTAATGGCACGAGCAAACCAAAGATCAATAGTTTATATTTTTTGTCTTAAAATCTTAAGAAAATTTATTTGATGAATGATTTAGAAATATCCAAGATAAAATAAATATGAACTACACGGCTCATTATTCTCTGCCACAATAGCAGAGTGGATCGTGCTTAGTTGGCCCCTCGGAGCCCTACAAAATGTACTTTCTTTTCTTTGAAGAATGCGCCTTTTATGAAAAGCATTTTTCAAACAGCAAAGAAAGCTAACTTGGACTTATGATTGCTAATATCTCGTGGACTGAGGAGCAGAAGGAGGAATTCACCCCGAGAAAAGCATCTGATTATAGCGAGGCAATAGCATATAAAATACTGATAAGTTGCTGGTTTAATCAGTCACATTGAGATTGGAGAAGAAAAAGGAAAACTCAGAAGATCTTATATAGTTGATGCCCACATTTTCGATGATCCAAAACATCAGAACTAATTATTCATATGGCATGGTAGTGCAAGAAGGGCTTCTAAGTAGGCTCGAGGCGCTCATGGATGCGTCGTGTTCAAATTTTTTAATTTTTATCACATACATCCTTGAGGAGTTTTGAACTTGTGATATTTGCAGATCAAAGACTTAAAATCATCTAGCCGTCAAAAACTTATACCAAGAGAATCTTTACTAGATGAACGGTTTGGATCGTTCAAACAACGGGCTCACTCCAACTTTTTCCAGCTAGACCATTTTAAAAGTAAAAGAAATGCGTTTCCACCGTATAAGAACCGAGTACGTTCCCACGTAGGTGAGATTTCCATCACTGGTCGCCATGATATTCTTAGTATTTACATGCACGCCATGCCTTGAGGTAGTTTCCCGTCGTTGTTAAGGTGGATGAGATGGGTCCCACTACATTATCTGCCGTCCACTTACATAGACGTGTCAGTGGCAGAACAACCAGACCAAGCGTGGAAATTCCTGTAATATTCATATTTTACCGAGTTATCTACAAAGAGAAACTTATTTTGCTTGTTTTTTAGACAGGCAGGGAAGGGAAAAAGGGCAAAGGGACAATTTTATTTTATCGCGTTGTTTCCTTCTCAATTTCTCCGCAGGCGAACTGGTTTTTCACAGTTTGACTCGTCGTACTTACGGACGCGAGACGGGTGTTAAATTCGATTCTCCATCCGCGAGATTTTCTCCTGCCCGTGCTGTCTTTACGGCGCCCGGTTTTCCGACTCAGCGGAAACTCCGGTCGGTTTCTGGCCGGACTCGTGTCCGAAAACCGCCGAGTTGGCTGTCGGAAAACCCCCTCGCCTTTCCTCCTAATACCACGTCAGCTTTTTCAGTCGTCAAAGCCTTTTTTCACTTTCTTTTCCGTTCAAACGGGGGAAGGGAAAACTCTTGACTCTGAACAACGGAAACGAAGAGAAACGGCTCCCGCTACTCCTCCAAGACTCTGGATTTTGATGGATTTTCTAGGGTTTCTGTATGCTGGAAATTTGTAGATCTGGAAGCAAGTGTTCGTCCGTGGTTTCTGAGTCTTTTTCTCTTGTTTTCGCTTGGGAGAAGAGAGGTTTTCTTTCAGACTCTAGTTTTGATGAAAATCCACCGAAATATTTGTCGTCTATGATGACTGTAATTCTGAGACGATCGATGCGGGTGGTGTTTCGGAAAGGCTCTCACATGGAATGGCAGATCTTGTTAGCTATGGGAATGCGGAGAGAGACGTCGAGCAGGTCACTCTCGTCTTCTTCCTTGTTCCTTTTGTTTGGTAATTTTGATGCATTCCATTGATTTTTTGTTTTGCTGTCAGTTCGTTCTGCTGAATTTTATTCCCCCTCCCATGACTTCTTTAGGCTGACCTTGCTTTAGAGAAGCTGGGGTAGAGATTTTTGAATTTTTTGAAGTTTTTTGGGTGCTCTGATGTAATCCGCTGCAGAGTTGGTGACTAATGTGTTTGAAAATTCTTTGCGCTTGTTGGATAAGAAAATTTTTCATTTTTCAGTTGGAGCGTTGGTGTGTTAATGCAATTCTTGGTTCATGTTGATTCTCTCTTTCCCTACATCTACCTACCAGAACAGCCTTGGTAACCGAGCCAATGTCCTTGCGCGTCCAACTCTTTGTCGTGATCTTTTATATGATTTCATTATCAGGATTGTACCATGCATTGTAAGTTGTATTATGTTCTCTGTGCTCGCGGTTGACATTGTTTCTGGTAAGATTGTGAAAGCTATGAATGGCTTACCGAGGTTTCCTGGTGTCTGAGAAGTGGAACTTTTAGGAATGCGTTTAGTAGAAGAGGCACAATTTCGTTTTTTCTGAAGATAAATCATGTTAGGGTTTGAATGGAGCTTCTCATGCATACCTAGGCAGCTTCCTCAGCACAGTCGGAAATGAAAATGATCCTTTCATGACCGATCATTCTCATGAAAGAAAATGGATTGATCGAAAGTGCTGTTTGTGTATGTATTTTAATGGATTGAGGTGTAAAATAATAGAGAAGAGAAGTAATTTACCAGAGAAATGAGAGATATTGGAACTCAGAGCTCAGTCTAGTTGCTTCTCTTTTATTGTGTGAATAATATATGCCGGTGAGGAAGAAACAGTTCAAGCACCTCTGATATGGATTTGCTGCAGGTACATCATTTGTTTACACAGCGCTACTTGGACTTACTGTTCATGAAGAAAGAAGACTTTTGACTTGTGAAGAAAATATAGGTTGCAAAAGCTTCCAGTGATTAACTAGATTCTTACAATTGTGTGGGAGCCTGATTAATGTGATGTCAATGCCAAGGATATTTTGGTCACGACGGAGAGGTTGGAACAGAAAGAGGCTACTCCATGTGCAGAGCCTGGAGAACAGCCTTGTGACCGGATGGGCAGTAGAGAACACTGAATCCTGTGTCAAGCACTCAAGATATCAGAGACAATTGTTTATTGGTGCTTAGTCCATAGCAAATTTAAGGATGAACGTATTGAAGATCTTCAAGTGGCCCTTTAACTATGATTCTGCTTGAGGTTATGTAACTAAACATTGAGAGCAACTTTTGGTGCTAATGTGTCTTCACTTGGCAGCTTGGCTAAGAGTGTGGAGGGAAGACAGAAGAGAATAGTGGGCAAGGCCTTAAGTGCTTATTCTAGAAAGTGATCTTGGAGGTTCTCTTGTACACTAACTTCTTCACACTGCAGATAAAAATAACAGCCTGCTGGCTATGGAGGAGGCTGTTTCCTCCTTGAAAATTGTTTTTTTTTTTTTTTTAAATACTGGGCGAAAAAATGTCAAGTTATATGAAGTTGTGAATTCTTCCTTGTTCTCCCTCAGTTTTAGAAGATGTTTAAGGGAGATGAATGTTGTTTCCTTTTCTTGTCTGGAGTTCTTCATAAATATAATTGTATCGTTTTGCGTCCTGGTAATGAGGGTTGGTCCTTTGGATAAGTTCAATGGAATAATGTTGTTTGTCAAGCTTCAATGAAAGTAAACCGGTGGTCATGCTTCTATTGCCATCTACATCTTTTTGTGAACGATTTTCTCACCCATTAGTGATCTGCATAGTTCTTGTTTAAGCAATAAAGTTTTTTCTACTCGTATGCAGCTTTAGGGTAAGGGTTGACAATGCTAGAAAAGTGTCTGTGGATGTTTGACCTAGAAGAAGTGGAGCTTGCAGGTGTTGGCTACTTGATGATTTGTTTTTGATTGGAGGATGGTTGAGGAGTGCTCTTTGGCTGAGAATTTATGATTTTGGGGTCACCAATTGGAATTCATATGCATAAACAATGATTGCTTAAGAAACTTAAAAAGAAAAAAGTAGTGCGAAAGAAGCATGAGGAAAGAGAAAAGATTGTGCGAGTTATAGAATCTGTTGTCCTTTTTTAACTATACCTAAATGGTTTGTGTGAAATGTTTAGAGGTAGGAAAGGATAGAGGATGGAGCTGGAGTCCCAAGTGTTACCAAAAAGAATACTTTCTTTAATTTTTTTTAGTTGTGGGGTCTAGTATTTAAAATTATAGTCAAACTTTTTACAGGTATGAGTCCGACTTTTTTCTCATCCCCTTAGCTCAGTGAAACTTAAATTGTGTAGATTGCTGAGACTTCTGATTCTATTCATTGTCTGTCTTAATTTGTTTCTTCTCTATCTGATTGTTTCGGCTGTTTTCTTTTAAGGCTCTAAATGCTTTGAAGAAAGGCACTCAGCTGCTCAAGTATGGTCGCAAAGGAAAGCCCAAGTTTTATCCATTCAGACTTTCAAATGTGAGTTTTGCTGGAAATCTGTCATCTTTGGGTATATATTAGCTATGCTGTAATTCAAGTCATTCGATGCATTTCATTTTGGTTTGACAGATCTTGAATAGGGTCTTTGAGTTATTATTTTTGTTCATTTGAGTACTTATACATTGAGAACTTGTTTCAGAGATTAATATATCTTCTTGGAATAAGTATCTTTTTAGTGGTACATCATACCTGTCAATATTAGGAGCTTAATTCTAAATTATTCTTTTATTTGCAGAATTATCATTTTGGAAGTGAGGCTGTTGCTCAATTGGAAGTTGCTGTCAGACCCTTTAGATTTCACATTTCAGCTACATCATACCTATAGACACGTGCAAGCATAGAAACATGCCCACACTTACCTCATACTATTGATAGTTCATGTTTGACTTTGTGAATTGTGTGCATGTGTGTGTTGCTGACGATTGTGTTATGTACACACACAGATGCCACTATGACTAGTGCACTTCTGATAAACTTTAACTACACTTACTAGTGGATGCTTTAAACTGAATCAATTGGAGAACCAAGCATCCCTCTGTCTTGCCATTGGTTTCTTTTCGTATACAGTAATCCAACTTAGCATCAGTAGATGCAATATTAGGCACCTGAGCCTGTTCATCTCCAGGAGACTGTTAAGCAATGAGGGAATTTATGATTTATTTTCACGTGGTAGATTGGTCCTTGAATGTTCAGAGTACTGTGTTGTTAAACTTAAAGTATGTGGTTCTTCTAAGCTGCCTCATTGTCAAATATGTTCCTTGTTTCCATTGATATTATCTCAACTTGGATATAGACTATAGAGAAACAATATAGTGGGTAGTAGATTCTACTGATCTAATCCATCAATTCCCTTTCTCTGTTAGGCAGTTATTCATGAGACTCTCTTCTGTTTACCTGGTTTCTTTATGTAACCATATATAAAGGGCAGCCCCGGTGCACCAAGCTCCTGCCTATGCGGGGTCCAGGGAAGGGGCGGACCACAAGGGCCTAAAGTATGCAGCCTTACCTTGCATTTTGCAAGAGGCTGTTTCCACGCCTTGAACCCGTGACCTCAAGGTCACATGACGACAACTTTTACCGTTGCGCCAAGGCTCCCCTTCTTATGTAACCATATATAACAATGATAAATGCAATGTTCTTGTACCTGAACATAGATGAGTTCCAGGTAATACAATTTGTTCACTGCTAGCTTTTACTTGATAGGTAATACTATATACTACTAGATGTGTTCATACAATAGCCTATATGGTGTAGCCCTCTTACGATATAGTATATGCAGTGATGATTCACTGACTCTGGTAAAAAGCCCATTAACTGAGAACAAAAGTTCAGATAATGCTAGTGTTCTCTAGAATCAGGATTTTGATGTGAAGAGTTTATCTTTTCTTTTTTCTATTAGAACCCTTTCTGCAGCAAGCATGAGGGCAGTGGGGCTAGCATTTCTTGTAGCTGCATTGACTTTAAGGAAGTGATTCAAGTTGCTGAGACATCTGCCATTTTTCATTAGAGACATCATAATAAGACCTAAAACTATAGCTCATTAAATGATAAATAAGTCATATGTGCATCTGGGGTTATGCACGATGTCCTATAGTAATATTTATTTTTCTATGGGTTTCTCTTGTTATTGTTCTGCTACTTATCAATTACTGGCTTTATGTCCATGATTCACAGGATGAGTCGTCATTGATCTGGTTTTCAAGCAGTGGAGAAAGAAATTTGAAGTTATCTTCTGTCACCAAAATTATTCCTGGACAAAGAAGTGTGAGACTACCTTCATGTTTGGTTGCTACTAATCTAATTTTGCTCATGATCTTAGTTTTCTATGTTAGTAAAGCATCACAATTTTGACTTCCTGACTGGAACTAAAGTTTTAGGCCCTTTGTTTATTCATTTTATTTGTGTTCACTTTCAGTTGGTTTTTCAACGGTATTTGTGCCCTGAGAAGGACTACTTGTCTTTTTCACTTAAATACAATAATGGCAAGCGATCTCTTGATCTGGTTAGTAGATTATTCAGTGTTTCTTGAAATACTATGTGCTTAACTCTGAACTTTGCATACTGATGTTTTTGCTTTCCCTGTGTGGTACTTTTTCATTTCTTAGATTTGCAAGGACAAAGTTGAGGCAGAGGTGTGGTTTGCAGGCCTTAAGGCATTAATTTCTTCAAGTGAATGCGGACGCTCAAAAATTGATGGATGGAGTGATGGAGGACTCTGTTTTGATGTAATGCATTTCCCAATTAAGTGTTTCTGTTAGAGTTTATAGTTACCTTGTGATGTTATCATTCTTGTAATAAAGTCTCTCCCTTATGAGATGTGTGCATATCTTCGGTTAAACTGAACATAAGTTGACATCTACCAAAATATTTGTGTTCTTCTGTTCTTTACAAATTCCAGTTGTTTTCTTTCATAGTATGCAAATCTATAACACAGTAGTAATGTATAGAATGTCTTATAGCATCTTTATTTATTTTTACAATTTTACATTTATCTTCTTCTTTCCTTCATGATTAAATTTTCACTTCTGCTGAAAAATTAAATTCCTTTTCTTTTTGGTTCATGATAGGGACACCCCTTTCCATAGCTTACACCCCCTAATGCATATTTGACAATTTTGCGCTTCCTGCCTGTGGCGCTCACTGATCACTAAAGTTGATGTAAGTCAGTCCAGTGATGGTTTATTATTATATTATTATTTTCAAATGGCAGTGGTGGTTTTATTGTTAGTTCATGCTATTATAAGTTGAATGAACCAATTAAATGGCTTGATGTTTGAAAAGAGAACGGGGTTGTTTACTATTTCCTTGACAATGTAAAATCTCTCCTTTTATCTCTCTGATTTCCATGGCGGAAATGTGAAATCTTGGGGTTGTTCTTATTTTTTTTGCGTTTTCTTGTTTAGGGTTTAGCGTGTGTTTCATTTCGGATTTGCAGATGAAATGTTGATTTTGTACCTAAAATTTGTTCCCACTTTCTTCTTGATTTCAAGGCCTTTCAAGTCCTGTGGTATCTGCTTTACTTCGATTGGGAACATAGGTCTGAGTAATGTTATAAGCCCTATGGGAAACTGAGGAGAAACTAGTATCTGAACCCTATCGTGTTCCATTCCAATAACGAATGAAGGGCCACTAGAATGGACTTGACAACTTGGTCTTTTGTCAATTAGAACACAAAAATCATAATATAATGCTTGAGAGAAAGTAATCCATGAAGAGCATGTAACATATGTTCCCTTACCAATATACTAGAGTAAATGATCGAAAAGTAACTGAATTGTCTAATAGACCAAATGTACTGTTTAGATATCATCATTGGAACTGGTAACAAGTTTGAGTTTATCTGCTAAATTAAGGTAGGAAAATATGAACTTCTCTCTGCCTTTCAAGGGAAAAATAAAATAAAATTGAAGAAAGAACTTTTCTCTCCTTTTCCTTGATTAAAGTTATTTCCCTGATGGATTCCTCATGTTTGAATTGTGCTAGCTCAAATACTCTCCTTATGTGTATATGGCAAGTTTATTTCCTGGACATGTGTTGTAAGTTTTATTACAACATTGTGGTCCGCCCCTTTCCTGGACCTCGCATGCACCGGAGCTTCGTGCACCAGGCTGCCCTTTCTTTTGTGTTGTAGGTTTTATTAGAAAATTCAGATCTGATATTTGTTCAGTTGTATCATTGTCAATTTGGATATATAAGCAGAAGTGTGTCACACTTTTATCTTCTAATAGCGGGAACCCTTCTAATATTTATATTCTTATCTGTCTTAGAAACTGCATCTGTAGTATCTATTCCTTGGCATCAGTGTTGATACATGCTTCCTGGAAATTTATTTCAGGATAGCAGAGACTTGACATCAAACAGTCTTAGTGATAGTTCTGTTGGAGCCCCACCAGATATTAGCTCTCCAGATTCTTCTATCAGTAGAAGTGCAAATATCTTGCCCGAAAAACCTCTTGATAAGTCACTAGATTCAGAGTGGCCAGATGTAGCATTGGACCTTACAAATATGCAAGTAAAAGGAGCTGCTTCAGATACCATTCGAGTTAGTGTTTCAAGTGCCCCTAGCACCTCTAGTCATGGTTCTGGTCAGGATGATTGTGATGCTTTAGGAGACATATACATATGGGGTGATGTTATATGTGATAATTCTTCGAGGGTTGGTGCATATAAAAGTATTAGTCTACCAAGCACAAGAAGTGATGTGCTACTTCCGAAGCCCTTAGAATCTAATGTGGTTTTGGATGTTCATCACGTAGCCTGTGGGGTCAGGCATGCTGCCTTAGTTACAAGGCAAGGAGAAGTTTTCACGTGGGGTGAGGAATCGGGAGGAAGGTTAGGCCATGGAGTTGGTACAGATGTTATTCAACCTCGTCTTGTTGAATCTTTAACCATGTGTAATACAGAGTTTGTTGCCTGTGGAGAGTTCCATACTTGTGCTGTTACTGTGACTGGTGAACTTTATACATGGGGAGATGGCATGCATAATTCTGGGCTCCTTGGTCATGGTTCTGATGTTAGTCACTGGATACCTAAGAGAGTTTCAGGTCCTCTGGATGGACTTCAAGTTGCTTCAGTTGCTTGTGGGCCATGGCATACAGCCTTGGTGACATCAACTGGGCAGCTATTCACATTTGGTGATGGAATATTTGGTGTCTTAGGCCATGGTAACAGAGAGAGTGTTGCATATCCAAGGGAAGTAGAGTCCCTCGTGGGGCTCAAGACAATTGCTGTTGCAAGTGGCGTGTGGCATACTGCTGCCATTGTGGAGGTTATTGTGGCTCAATCCACTTCCAATATTTCATCAGGAAAATTATTCACTTGGGGTGATGGCGACAAGAATCGTCTTGGTCATGGAGACAAGGAACCAAGATTAAAACCCACTTGTGTTCCATCACTTATTGATTACAACTTTCACAAGCTGGCTTGTGGGCATAGTCTAACTGCTGGCTTGACAACATCGGGACAGGTATTCACCATGGGAAGTACTGTTTATGGTCAACTTGGCAATCCTCGTGCTGATGGCAAGGTACCATGCATTGTAGAAGATAAACTTGTTGGTGAATTTGTTGAGGAGATTGCATGTGGTTCATACCACATGGCGGTGCTAACATCTAGGAATGAGGTTTACACCTGGGGAAAAGGAGCTAATGGGAGACTGGGTCATGGAGATATTGAAGACCGGAAAACACCTACGCTTGTTGAAGCTATGAAAGATAGACATGTTAAGCATATTGCGTGTGGATCAAACTTCACAGCAGCTTTATGTCTTCATAAGTGGGTATCTGGTGCAGAGCAGTCCCAGTGCTCAGCATGTAGGCAGGCATTTGGATTCACCCGAAAGAGGCATAATTGCTACAACTGTGGACTTGTCCACTGTCATTCTTGCAGTTCTAGAAAAGCTTTAAGAGCAGCATTGGCTCCTACTCCTGGCAAGCCATGTCGAGTATGTGATTCCTGTTTTACTAAGTTAAACAAAGTGTCAGAAGCTGGTGGTAACAATACCAAGAAGAACATCATACCTCGCCTTTCAGGTGGAAACAAAGACAGGATAGACAAGGGGGAGATAAAATTATCAAAGGCTTGCCCTCCTACCAACCTTGATTTGATTAAGCATCTGGATGCAAAGGCGGCCAAACAAGGAAAGAAGACTGATTTATCTACTGTTTGCACTTCCCAAGCTCCTTCTATGGTACAACTGAAAGATATTTCTTTTCCGAGTGCTGCTGATCTGCGTCGAGTAGTTCCGAAATCAGTGAATATATCAGTGGCCCCTTACGGAATCAATTCCAGAGCTGTTTCACCTTCCTCAAGGAAACCTAGCCCACCACGTTCTGCAACACCAATTCCTACAACATCAGGCCTTTCTTTCTCCAAAAGTATTGCCGACAGTCTGAAGAAAACAAATGAGCTCTTGAATCAAGAAGTGCAGAAATTGCGTGCGCAGGTATACCACCTTTGGTTCTATTTTTTCTTTGGTTAAACTTAATTCTTTTTGCAAACTGAATCCCTGACTGTTTCTCATGACTTCATTTAGGTTGATAGTCTGAGACAACAATGTGAATTTCAAGAATATGAGCTGAAGAAATCAGCAAAGAAAGCTCAAGAAGCTGTTGCGCTAGCTGCAGATGAATCTGCCAAGTGTAAAGCTGCCAAAGAAGTTATAAAATCCCTAACTGCACGGGTAATCTTCTGGCCCATGTAGAGTATGTTTTCTTGGGGAGCTGAAGGTGATAATCCTTTTGAACTGGTTCTATTAAGTTGGTCTAAACTGGGAGTTCCAAAGAATATACCCAATTTTGAGTTGCATAGGGTGTCTTAGTATGAAATGGAGAACCTGCAAATATTTTGTTAATCTCCACACAATGTGAAAAGTCTAGCACATGCATCTGTCTCAGATTCCAATTTCCACATCCCTCAGAAATTTTTTTAGAACCCCTTGTCCGAGGAGATATATCTTCGACTACGAGTTCCTCTTTTAGAACCCCTTAGAGCAGAACATCCTTGTCTGATGATTCATTCTGTAGCTTGGTTAGATTACCAGGGCTTAAAGCACACAATGAGTGTAGTGCCCCAAGTGTATGTAGTGCCGTGTTTAGGTTCCCACGTGATCAATTTTATTCTGCATTTTCTCTAGCCTGCACATCGTGTAGCTCCACTTTTTGAGCCAATATCCTTGTGCACTCCTTCCAGTTTTTGTTCTGGTGTCCATTTTCTGGGTTCCTTTAGATTTCTCCTTCAGATGTGATTCTGCAGAGATAATGCATTGGTTTCCTTTTTCAACCATGTCAAAGTTCACATTACAGCCTTAATGCCTGATGAAACCATTCAAAAGTGTAGGTAAGCATTCATTAAGGTTGGAACATCATTTTCCTTTGGGGTACCAGCGCTTTCACTTGTTGGTGTCAGCTTAAATGAGTCGCATTGATAGAAGGAAAGATTTGTACAATTACATTTTCAATTTCAACTTATAAGCATTATCAAACTGCAACAGGGCAAACCCACTATAAAGTGCTTCTTCATCTCTGGTTCCTGGTCATGCACTACTTAGGATCTTGAGATTTGAACTTTTGAACATTTACAGTCTGCAACCATAGAGCTTGGGTTTAAGCCGACCTCTAATTGGGATAAGGCTTTAATGATGATGATGATGATGAACCATAGAGCTTTGTTTTCTCTTGTGTGGTGATCAGCTATGTAGTCATAGGTTCAAGGTGCACCCAGGTTCAAGGTGCACTTGGAGCTACTAGCTGCGCGACTTAGATCTAGGCACAAATTTTTTTTTAAAAAAAGGAAATTTTAAATAATTAAAAAATACATATATAATATATAAATATGTGTTAGGTTTTTTTATAAAAGGGAGCCAGAGCTGATAATGGCACCCCCTTCTTAAAAATAACTTCATTTGACACTCAATTTATGAAAGAAACCAGAAACCCAAAACCAGGGGGGAGAGAGAGAGAGAGAGAGAGAGAGAGAGAGAGAGAGGAGAAGGGAGAGAAACCCGGCTAAGATTGTCGGGTTGGTGGTGGCTGACCTCA
This sequence comes from Warburgia ugandensis, assembly GCA_035236585.1. Lineage (NCBI taxonomy): Eukaryota > Viridiplantae > Streptophyta > Magnoliopsida > Canellales > Canellaceae > Warburgia > Warburgia ugandensis. The sequence continues at coordinate 10,239,843 of CP141126.1, forward strand.
TTAACGCTGTCGTTGGCTCTGTCTGTGTCGATGGAGAAAGGAGAGGAAGAGGGTTTTTCTCAACTGTGGGTTGCAAAAACAGGGGAGACTGCCCTCCAGTGCTGTTCAACCGGCATAATCAAGCAACGCATTGCTACTGACAACAATAGAAAGAGAAAATGAGGGAGAGAGAGTGTTGTAAGAGGGTTTTCGGTTCCTATTTAACAGTGAGATCAAGAGGAGACGAGGACAGAAATGGCAGAGCAATGGTAGAAACAAGGGAGACGACAACCTAAACAGCAGGAACGATGAAATGATGGCAGAAAAGCCACCCTTTTGCGCCTAGAGTTAGGGGCACAAGGCGCAGCTAGTCATGCAGCTAATCACGCCTAGTCGCGCTGCAACTTATGCCCCTTGCGCCTACCCAAAATTGATTCGCAGGCCTGCGCCTTTTTGCCCCTAGCGACTAGTTGCGCCTTCAACGACATAGGTGATCAAATTACTGACATGAAATATGGTTAGTTCTAATTATTCCAAGATGCAATCCTTATTTATTCTGAAGGTGGATACTGCTAGTTTTGTCAGTCACAGCTTCCACTAATTTGGTGCTGCAAAAACGGATTTCATAGTGACCCTTGAAGCTTCATATCACATTCTTTATATGTTATGCAAATGGTATCCCCAAGGTCGTCATGATTTAGCTGGAAACAGAGTTTTTGGTTGACAAATATTCCAATTATATTTAGTGCCATCTGTGTCTACTAGTTTTGTCAGTCACAGCTTCCAGTAGTTTGGTGCCACAAAATGGATGTCATAGTGCCACTTGAAGCTTCATATCACATTCTTTCTATGTGATGCAAATGGTATCCCCAAGGCAGTCATGATTTGGCTGAAAACAAAGTTCTTTGTTGACAAATATTCTAATTAACTTAAGTGCCATCTGTGTCTAGTGCTACTGAAGATCTTCTTCATACACCCTTCCAGGTTTGAAGTTTTTGTTTTGGTTATGGTTGTTTCCAACTCATGAGTAATGGAAGATGCTTAAAATAGAAAGAGAGAGTGTAGCCATCAAAGGAAGGGATCTGCATATCAGCTTCCCTTCATAATTACTGTCCAAGTTCATCAAATCATTAAGTTGATCTCTCCAGTTTACTGCATTGGAATGTTGCCTTTTTCTTCTGCATCTGGTTTCCTGTTCACCATATTTATATTTGCTTTTGAAAATTGACATTCAGCTCAAAGATATGGCTGCCTATGATAATGGCAATATAAAAGCAGTGGACCTATTGAATGGCATGGAGCCAAATGCCATTCACAATTCTAATGAAAATGGAGAATATCAACCAAGAATCAACGCAAGCAATGGTTCTGCCGTGGCTTTTGACCATTCTTCTGTAAATGGTGTTTCTGGCCATGCTCATGCACAGAAAGGTGCTGCTTTAGCCAATGGGAGGCAAGAGCATACAGGTATTGGCCTTCGGAATGGTAATGGAGGGATGCTCGCTGCTGGCAGTAGACCCAAGGACACTGACAACAAGGATCCCGAGTCTCTTCAAAATTGTGAGAATGGTTCAAAGTCCGGAAGCCCTTCAAATGCCAGTAATCAAGCTGAAGCCGAATGGATGGAACAATATGAACCTGGTGTATATATAACCCTTGTGGCACTTCGAGATGGAGCTAGAGATCTCAAGCGAGTGCGTTTCAGGTCAGTGAAAACATGTTTGATCTATTTTCTCCATTTTTTCGTTCCTGCTGCATCTGGACTGTATGTATTTGGCAACCGTGCTTTTTATTCATTCAGCATTTGAGCAAAGATGGTTTCTGTAAATACTTGGCATCAGTTATATTTTCTTACCTTAACCTGGAACAGTTTTATGGCTATGTTAGTAAATCTATAGAAATATTTACATACATAAATATACATATGCATGAGGAATGATGTTATACAATCGTCAGTAAGGAAGTTTCTGTAATGACTCCGTAGTTTTACATGATTGGTCCCATCTTTTGGTCGAGCAAACCTGCTCATATCCCCGCATTCACATGAAGTGTTCCATCTTTGGTTGATAAGATCTACTCATCTGATTCGCCCGACTATATTTTGTACTCCAAACATCAGTCATTGGATAACTCTAAGATCCTAGAAACTATGCTTCTTACTCATTCATTATGGACCGTTCTCTAAACAGTGCTTCTGACCGTCCATTTCCTCTGACCGAAGGTGCATTTTTTTTTTCTTTTCAGATTCCTGACTCGTCCAATCCAAACTGTTATTCTAGTGGTCATCCAAAGTTTGTGAAATCAGATGAATGGGTCTGATCAACTAAAGGTGGGACCCATTGTGTAAAAGTTCTGACATGCTGTATAGCATCATTCCTCCCATGTAGACTTACACGTCCATGCACACCTAGACGCATATCCCATTTATGTATGTGTAGACGTGCCCAAGTAAGAGAAAGGAGCTATGTGTCATCATTCTGTAGGTATTGCCAGACATTGCATGTATCTTAGTACACAACAAGCCTACAGATGATTCGTTATTGTATGAAAACATATTATTGTGAAGGTTTAATATATGACAAATAAGTGAAAGCAACATTGGCTAGTTCTTAATGTTGTCATTTCCATCATAAGCGGTGGAGGGGAATATTAGGTGTTTCAACTCTCCACATCCATGGTTGTTGGATGCACATAATAGGTGTGATCCCTTCACTGATCAAAAAGGGCACTCAACAAATCCTCCTCCATGAGATAATGGATCAAGATTATTCATTTGTATAGCACGCTTGCTGCAGCAGTATGTCTTGTTCTAAGAAAAGAACCGTATGTGCAGTCGAAGAAGATTCGGTGAGCATCAGGCACAGACTTGGTGGTCGGAGAACCGGGCGAAGGTGTACGAGAAGTATAATGTCAGGGGTGGCTCAGACAGTCTCCACAGCGACATCTAGCCACATATCAGAACTTGCCTTACCGTATTCCTAGCTCCGTGACAGTATGCATGCATGCTTGGACGGAAGTACCTCACTTTTTGTTCCAGGTTTGTGACGCAAGAATGGTTGTCACAAAAATGGAATTCTTCCTTCTTCTGCTTCCCTTTTTTCCTTCTTTTTTTTTTTGCCTCTTTTATATATTTTATCTAATTTATTCCCCTTGCTCTCTAAAATTTATTTTATGGGTCCGCCCCTTGCCCTGCTGTATTGTTGTGTATATAAATGGTCAATTGTGAGATAGTGACAGAAAAGCTTAATGTCCAAGTGTACATCTCTTTTTGTGATTGTACAGTGTACTCCAGGACACATTTTAAAGGCCACAAATATGGAATATATGAAACTGAGCCTTGTAGGTGAGGATTGCAGTTGGATGGGATCAATCTCTCGGTCCATAACTGACCTGCCTGGTCAAGAGTTTCTGTATGTGGTACCATCAGAAGGCAATCATGTGGTCCAGGATCGATATGGTTTCCCCATGGCTTGCAATCAACGGTGTTATCTATTCGTGAAACTTGAACTATGCTTATGAACGAAACAACTGATTGAGGTGGGACTAGACGTCGGATCCTAGCTTGATTTCTGGGCTTGAATGTGGACATCTGCCTAAGCATGTCGAATATGGTGCTCGAAGTTTCTTGTTAGGGCTTACCATCATCATCATCAAGACCTTATCTCAATTGGAAGTCCACTCCATGAATCTTATTCTTTCATTTCTCTCTATCAAGTATCATGGCTTCATTTAGTTTCAAAGCTTTTAAATTTTTTCTTATCACTTTTATCCACATTCTTTTGGGCCTTTCTCTTGTCCTTTTAGAACCTTCTACTTATATTGTCCTTGTTAGGATTTATATTCTACAAAAATCCCATAAATGCAATTATGTAAGCCGGACAATTGGGCCCTTAGTCTTGACATTTCAGGTTCCAATAATAAAGAAGTACGCAGGGAATGTTCGCTCCTTTTTTCGCTTAAGATTGTAAACATCAAAATCAATCAAGTGCAGCATAACGGGGATCAATAAGGAGAAACAACTAGCTGTATCTCATCTTGCACCATAGTATGATAGATAACGTATATTCATGCAGGTCATACTATGGCTACCAGCTCTAGCTAAGGCCAGATTAGTTGGTTAAACCAACATAATAAACTGGAGTTATGATCATCTGATTGTAGGTAATTAACAATTCGTTTTTGGCCCTACTGGATGTATGGTCAGAGGACCACAGAAAACCTGCATCCACCACTCCAACCACAATGAGGCACAGAATCCTGATCAAGCGGAATGCTAGTATAGCGTACTACAACACCCCAACAACGGTGCAGCTCCGCCATTCTTGTTGGTGCGCCTAACACACACACACACCATTGATCCGTGCCATGCTTCTGATTCTACTAATTTAGATATCTACTAGTGCACAAGTCATGCCAAAATGGCCCTTCAAGCATTCCTCCTTGATCAAATCTACTTATTATACGCCTACTCGTCTTGTCCATGGGTAAGGAAAGAGATGAGTTTGGCATGACCGTAAACACTGTTGTCATTCGATTACCCGTTTTTCTCAATTTTTTCTTCGCTGCCAATGTCAACTTAAATAGGCCCATTCATCTTAAATGCTCAAGGTGTTAAACATTTGCAGCTCCACAACATAGAAGTAGTAAGAGTCTTATAAAATGGTTTTGATGAGGCTTATTTAGTGAATCTGCCCTTCTGTTTAGCGGGCCCGTATTTTTTTAGGTTAGTCCTAAGGACCAGGCAAGAACCATGGCATACCAGAGAATGCCAGCATATGCGCAGAGCAGTTACTGCATTCAGTGCAGTGTGTCCTGTAACTGGGCATCATGTGGGGGGGTTTAAGGTATCATTCTCCTTCTGTGCTAGACGTATTTAGGTATTTTCGATTAACAATTGGTAGGGCAACGAGAGAAAGACATTCAAAGGTGGTCCTTACGTACGCAATTTATTATAAACTGCTAAGTAATTTCTGTTTAATATAACCTGAGGAGGATTGTGAGTTTCTTCAGGATTTTGGGAATTCTAGTGATTCCAAATATCTTCAACTATTTGTGAAAAGGGATTAAGATCCAAAAAGTTCTTAAAATTTTAAAAATGAATGTTCGATCCAAAGTCCCCCTAAAATGTAAGATAACTATTTTTGTAAGCTCAATATAGAGGAGTTTTAATAGTTTCAACAAATGTCTACCACAGTTGGTTGCAAACCACTCGACGTCTTCCCTGATGTACCCTTAGTCGCAGGGTTGAATTGCCACTTTGTTCTTTGACCTGAGATCAGATTTTGTGCACATGAGTGATTTGCTTTGTAATTCTTCCCTAAAAAAAAAAAGAAAAAAGAAAAAGAAAAAGAGGCAGTTCTGATCATTTTAGGAAAAGTGCATGATGCTAAGGATTCTATAGTATACTATTAGAATTTTAGAAATTTCAGTATCTACAATTATATGTGATGGACTCAAGATCTAATGAATCTTAAAATCTGAAAATTTTGATAAAATTGCAAGTAGCAAAAGTTGTATCATGAGAGAGAGAGAGAGAGAGAGAGAGAGAGAGAGAGAGAGAGAGAGAGAGAGAGAGTAAATATGAGAAATATAGATCATATAGATAAGGTAGCAGTTAACATATATTGAATCCATAAGCCTTCAATGCATCATGCATGATCAATGGTCAGAATCTTCTCTATTGCATCCGGACATAATATGGAAAAGATCGGACTGCCAAGATGGAAATTCAAGGGACCATAAAAAGTGATAGTCAAGGATAAGGTCGAGAAAGAAGATTATTTTGACTTTTTTACTGTAGTGTTTCCATACTGGATTCCAGCTCCAAATGCGTCTTCTTTCACACTGGGTTGTTTCACCTTTCACGTAAGGTAATATCCACTTCGTGGTGGGCATCCGGCGCATGTTAAGATTCCAGGAGCCCCGACGGACAGTTATAAATATTGCCAGAAGAGCCACTAAACACATTCTCTGCAAGTATCCGTGCAAAGGATGAAATTTGCTTTGCTTGAAGATGAACGGAGACCTCACCATACGCGTTCGGTCTTCCTCTCGCCTGCAGCCTAGGCTAGGGTTAGGGTTCGGGCATTGTCTTACTCTTTATTCCTTTATTATTTGATCTTTTAAAGCAAAATTTCGAAAATAGTAAAACCTTTGGATTTCCTCCAGTTTCGCAATTCAGTCTCGTTCAGCTTCCTTCTGTTAGGCTTAGGGTTTTAGATTTTATTCAGATCGAAAAAACCCATTTCTGTATGGTTGCGTGGCTTCCTTTAAGATGAGACGGTGTCGTCTTATTCATGGTTGTTTCAACAGCGGTTCAAAGCTATGAATGGTACAGCTCCAATGGCAATTATAATTGATCAAGATGGAGCGATTGATGCAGCAATTAAGGAGGTGTTCTAGAGCACTTTTCATTGGTTTTGCTTGTGGCATATTGATGGAAAAATTATCCCCTAAGCTTTTCATATCTCATGGTACGGAGTTTGAGAAACTTTGGGATGAATGCATCAACAAGGCTATCATAGAAGAATAATTCAGAAATAGTTGGGAAAAAATGGTTCGGTACTTTAACTTGGAGAACAATAAGTGGATTCAAGACTTACATCAGCTATGGAAGAAGTGGGTTCCAGTGTTCTTGAAGATCACCTTCTTCGCTGGAATGAATAACCACACGAAGAAGCCAAAGCATAAATTCCTATTCAGATAAGTATGTCGATCGGTGAACGTCACTTTCATATTTTGTGCAACAGTACCATCTTGCAGTATGAAGATGTTGCTTTGCTGAAGATGATGAGAATTTTGCATATGTCAACTAGGCTCCACCACCTATCACTGAGTACAGGTATGAGAAGCATTTTCAGGCCAAATTCACATGGAATATATTCTTTGAGGTTCAAGCTGAAATTAAAAGAATTGCATCATGCAGTAGCAATGTTGAAGGGCAGACCAGTTCATGTGTTGGGGCAGAAGATGAGAGAAGTAAGCCTAGCCTAGAGATATTACAACATTTTCAAGTCCCATGGGATGCTGGTCTGAAGGAAATAAACTATGTATGTCAATGTTTTGAATTCAAAGACTTCCCTGTTCCCATGCTATGTTGAAGCAGTGTTGGGATATTAGAGTTCCCTTTGAAGTATATGTTAATGAGATGGAGGGAGGGCCTGCATGAAAGGCACAAGAATAGAAGTGCATCCTATAGACAAGATCAGAATGGGCTAGATGTTGCAGAAACAAAGTCTAACTTCATTAAGCATAAAGCTGCAGAACTTGGAAGAAAGCTGCAACAAGTAAGGATTTTGCCTTACTTGCTTCAGAAATGATGGATGAATATCTTGGATATTATGATGATTTAAAAAGTCATGTGAACCACAAAAAGTGCCAGTTGATACTACAAAATCTTGTTATGTGTAAATAGGAGATCCACTATCTCTGACTACAAAAGGGGCCCCTAAAAATAAAGGAAGATTGAAAGGGTCCACAGAGTGTCATATCAAAGGAAAAACGGTGTAGATATTGTAAACAAGAGGGTCACAATCAATCAAAATGTAAACAGGTTAGCTTTAACCTACTATACTTATTTCAACGTGGTTTTCTTTTGAATTGAGACTAGCTTGTTAAATTTCAATGATGTTTTAGAAAGTGAAAGACAATGCCAAGAGAAGACTTGAAAAATAAAGTCGAGAACCACTAGTTTGACTCTACATTGCAACTTAATTAATGCTACTTGATCTCCTGTCTCACTGTAAGCTTTGTGAATATGTGTAAGAATATAATCCTTGTGCAGGCCATGAGTGTGGAACTCATACTAGTTGTGAAAAAATGATCTGACAGACTTCCTTGTCTAATACTCTTTGCTATGGTCACTCTTTCATGTACACTTTCTTGATTTTCATTGTAGGAAGTAACAGTTGCCGGAGTAGTATTGTCAGACTATCACTTTGTCACTCAAGATAGTCAGTTTCATTAGTGAGAGGAAATAGGTAAGGAAGATTCTAGTAATTCTCAAGTAAATTCGGCATTAGAATAACTCTGTTCTTCTTTTAATCTATGTCGAATAAACATTGAATTTGGTGACCTTGACAAGTAAATAGTTGAAATGCCCAAATGGCTTATGTATTTGTTCCCACTAACTAATGTTTTTGGTTTTGATTTTCCTGTGGGAAAAAGCTAAACAAGTTGCCTAGTCGATGCTTGCCGTTGGAGTAAGCATTCTTTTAATTCTTTTTGAAGCCTGGTCGTAGTCACAACTGCAAGCACATTCTGAGATTATCTCCCTCAAAAATATTATGCTCTTTATTAGATTATTATGGACAAATTATTCTTGTGCATGTGCTGGAATATGTCTGCAAGTGAAATCTTTGTGTTCCTGTAGGGAGATAATTACAGTGTAGTTTATTTTCTGTCACTCATGGAGAGCTCAAAACTTTTATGTGCTATGAGAAAATTAAGGACTGTGTAATTTTCTCATAAGCCAAAGTCTATGTATTTCAGAACATGAGGTCCATTTAATGAAGTAATCCAATTCCATTCATGTTTTCTCTCAATTTCACTATTTTGCTGTACTTCCCTTTCTCTTTGTGATTGGTTGTTTCATCTAGCTTACAATAGATAGGATCTGCAAATGTATAATTGGAAACATTAACAAGGATCTTAATGGATTCGAAGCACCATCATCTTGAGAGCAATTCCCAGGTGCTCTCCCACCTTGAACTAAAGATCCAAAGCTGCTCAAAAACTGCAAATTCCCTGACCTCATTACCTAAGCTCTTCACATGCCATAAGAAAATAAGGTTTGGAAAAACAAAAAAGAACAATAGCAATGGAGAATAGAATGGCACACCAACCCTTGGTCGACCAGAACATCTATAACTGTAATTTCCTCCAATTTGACTAGGCAAGCAGATTACTAAGTGGACCTTTTAAACAGTGGTCATGAGCAAGCGAATGACTGCGAGGAAAATGGTAGCCAGCAGAAAGACAGTGTCTCATTAACCCGCAGACCAAGCAAGATCAAAACAATCGATTGACAGAGCAAGTGCAGGACTTCAAGAAAGCAAAAATTTCACCTCTTGTTCCAATGTTAGAAGATCACAAATGGCCAAAAGACCTGTCTAACCCAATTAATACATCTTACTGCACTAAGCAAAGAGAACACTAGCAAATACGACTTCACTCACTGGTGATATTTTTGGCAGTTGACCTCCATATCAGAAAGAAGAATGTCACAAAATTTACTAGTCATTGAGAAGGCACACCATCTTGAAAGATCCTCCACACACAGTCTCATCTAAATCCCTCCCGCAAAATATTACAGAGACAAACAACCATCACTTGAATCAATTAGATGCAACAGGTAAATCCAACTTATGCACACACTGTCGTATCTAAACCTGTAATGACTAGACAAAAGGCTATCCAGCTGCCGTATCACAAACAAACGCGAAAGAATCAACTGAATTCCATCTCTAAAGAACACCAACATTAAGGGTAGCCCCAGTGCACCAAGCTCCCACATATACAGGATTCGGGAAAGGGGTGGACCACAGGGATCAATAGTATGCAGCTTTACCTTGTATTTTACAAGAGGCTGTTTCCACGTTTTGAAACCATGACCTCAAGGTCACATGACAACAACTCTACTGTTGCGCCAAGGTTCCCCTTCAAAAGACACCAACATGAGAACGAATAATTACAGCAACCGAAAACAACTTCATCAAAGCTACCAAACGCACGTATACTCCATAGCAGAGCAAGAGCTGATATTATCGCTCGTACAAAACATTAAAAGCCCAACAATAATGTAGCTACTTAATCCTCATGTTCTTTCCCTCATCCAATGAATCAAAAAATAGTATAAGAAATTCATGGAAAATGCAAGAAACTACATCAAAATTTACCTTAGCCAAATCAAACTGATCTTGCTTGATCATGTTGGCGAGCATTGCAAACGTAGTATGGGTAAGTAAAGCTCTAAGAACCTGCCTGTAATTGGGAGCCCCATCAATTTGTAGATCCTCCCCTGTAACACATCGCCTGTTCTACCTCTTTCTTAATAGGCATCTACATGATCAAAATCAAATTCTTTTGTCAACAACAAAACCCAGCAAGCTGTATATCACATCATTCAAGCAAGATAAAGAGAAATTTGGGAAGGAAAGAGTGTCCGATTCACCTTGTCAATCAAGACAGATTCACTGGTATTGCGAGATCTACAGATGACAAAATTCGAGACGAGAATCAAGAATAGATTTTTCAAAAATTCATTAAATTTTTAGACCTGATTTTATGATAGGAATCTGATATATCGAGATCCTTTGAACTTTATAAATAGAAGCCAGAGGAATCAGCAACGATCATCTCTCTCAATGTAAAACTTTTTGTACATAGTAGAACTTTTCTTCTTAACATAGGCTGAATTTGGCTGAATCACGTAAATCTCCTCTCTCTCCATGTGTGGATTTGGCTGAATCACGTAAATCTCCTCTCTCTCCATGTGTGGATTGACTCCCGCAAATCTCTTCTCTCTCTATGTGTGGATTGAGCCAGGAATTTGTTGTATTTTAATCTGATCTCTTAATTTTGATGTTCATAATTGATCATCAAATTTTCTTTTAGATTTCTTACTGTTACTGGTTCAATGTTTTGATGGAGTCTTAATCCTAGCCTAAGAAAATTAGTGGCGTTCTTTGTTTTTAGCACACAAGATCGTCTGAGTAATCTTTGTTGGCAAACGCTACTCCTGTTTCTCCTTTTCCGCATCTCCTACATGCACGTAAATCGGTAGTTTCCAAAGTAATTTAATGTTCTTGTACTTGCAATTGATCGACCATGCTGCAGTCAAAAGTTTCACTTTGTGAGGTATCACCTTGATTACTGAACTAGCTGAAGATCGAGATCCGAGCTCCACAAAATGATGTGGTGGATATTTTCAGTAGCATGCAAACAAAGTGGGAATCTATTTGGAGCGTAACAGCCTCTCTTGGACAGGTTATCCATTGTTAGAATCTTAGCTTTGAGAATAACCACAAAAAAGCCCTTATAATGGATGGGTTTCTCTCCAATTCTTCAAAAAGTGGGCATCTCCCTAGTGACTGTGCTTCTACAGAGAGCTCAGATCGATAAGTTTTCGATTTCATCACCGATCATCCAAGCTGCTCTATGTAGTTTGTGTACACAGTGCTCAACTGATTGTAGAAGTACAGTTCTTTAAGGATTTCTTCTTCATAGAAGTACAAAAAGATCATAGGTATAGGCTCCTGAAACCCGTTGTCAGTGAGGTGTCTCACCTCCTTAATTGACGCCCCTCTTGGCCTGAAAATTGCAGAAAGATATTTGAATTGGTTAGATATCTAATTTTCTCTTTGAGCTATAAATCTAGGCTTCTCCATGATTTGGTTCGAAAAAATTTTCATGTAGAACCAAATCTATTTTCTGTAACTCCATTCTGAGGATTCAACAAGAACTACTCGTTCGCTGAAGTTCCATATTTTCTTTTGACAGCTTCAGCCCATAACCCGTTCTTTTGTTACAGGTTGGTGTACCTTCTCCTCTTGGTCAAGGTGGACCTCTCTTCTTTTCATCATCTTCCCGCAAGAGATCACGTTCAATTCTCTCGGTTTTGCTGATAGTTGTCACTGCAAGTATGCACTGCTTTCACAAACGTAATCCTCGCTCTGGAAGAGAGCATTTATTTCAAGCCTCCAGCTTTTTCCTCATTTTGGAAATAGTGCCATCCCAGATTACTTATGTTATGCTTTCCACGCATAAAGAAACTCCTAGGTAGGAGGAAGAGGGCTGAGCACACTGAAAGCAAAGAATGCTATAAATTTCTGCGCAACAGTAATGTCTGTCACTCCGTGAAAGCTATACTAGACTTGTCCACATTACTAATTTGTCAGGAGATCAACTCCAGATAGGAGAAAAGGGTCTTCACATTTCGGACATGATTCACATCCGCCACCTTGAGTAGAATTATATCATTGGAGTTGTGACTAATCTAAGACTCTGACTATTCTCTTTCACTGCAATGAACAACCCAATATTGGCTTTCTCCTCCATGGACAACTAATGCACTCGATCAGGATAGTAAGAAGGGGAGACAAGGATCTCCTTGATAGTGCCCCTTAAACTTGAGAAGTAACCTTTGGCTTCCCATTTATAAAGGGCAGCCCCATTGCACAAAGCTCACAGGGTCTAGGGAAGGGCGGACTACAATGGTCAATAGTACGTAGTCTTATCTTGCATTTTGCAAGAGACTATTTTCACGTCCTGAGCCAGTGACCTCAAGGTCATGCAACGACAACTTTTACCGTTGTGCTAAGGCTTCCCATTTATAAGAATAGAAATGTGAATTGCTTAAGCATGGTAATAAGCTACGAGCTAACCTGTCCTCCTAAGTTAATTATTAATTTATTGTATGCCAGTGCAATAAATAAGATTAATTTATATGCCAATTTTGTTTTACATATTATTTTGTAGTTGTATCTTTCCTAAATAGTAATAGGAATAGCTCATGAATCTCAATGACTGAGAATTGATAATTAACACTAGAAGGAATATAAAATATTTGAAAAGTCTTCAAGTGAGAGTCGGACTGAGGATCAACATTTGGAAGCACTTGTTAAATGTGATGCTTCTAATAATATGGAATAAAATCATTTTCAACCATCTAGGTAGAGACTCAAGGCAAACATGATACTATACAAAAGTGTATTTGTACATAGAACAGATGAAACATACCCATCTATAGATTGGATTTGAGAGGTCCATAGCTTAAAGATGGCTCAAAATATATTCTTGAGATATTAAGAGGTAGACTCTAACTTTAAGTGATACCAGATTCACCAAGAGTATGAGATAGATAATACGTGTCACACAACCTCACAAGGAAAGATATTTTGACAGGGCCCATCATAAAGTATACTTAAGCAATTCATGCATTGTTTTCTGTAAAGAAATTTATCGATTTAGTAAAGTCATTAATAAATGATGTGGCCTGCATTAGCTTGCACACCTAGGCTTATATTTAGATGTAACTTGCATGCCACAAATAAGATACATTTATTGGTTTGACCATATAATATAGTTAGCAATAAATGACCTAATTATAATATAAAATCTATTTTATATTAATCACTAGTTGGAGCTCACGTGCGTGAGGTGTCCCCTTGTAATTGAATGACAAAATTGAGTGTACCATAGAAAGTCAAAATTTGACTACAAAGTCAAAGTTTGAGTAGAGTTGTTATGTTTGAATTAAATGGGGTGGAATATGCATAGATCAAACTAGTAAGGTGCATGCTCGAGAAAAATGGGATAAGATATTTGGTATTACCCACTCTTAAACCTTTATTCATTTTTAGTTCTTGAATTGAATAATAAAGCTAGATGATTTATTATAAATTAATGTTAGTGTAAGGTCTACTTGATAAGATATCAACAAGACTAACAATCTTGATCATTAAAGATCTAAGCATATATGTAGCACGAGTCCTCTTAGAGATTTGTTTCTTGAGATAAGATACCTATGAAATAGAAAGATATAGAATACTATTAGAGGTTAATTTGTTTATATCCATGAAATCAAAAGTGACAAAAATTTTATTATCTCTTGATAGAATAATGTATAAATGGCTAATGTCATGTCTAATACCAAAAAATGTTTGGCTAGGTCATGTACACAACTTGTGGCCCATCATGAAGTAGGCAGTTAAAAGCTTTTATCTGCCTCTGACCATTTTTAAAACGAAGTAGGCCGTGGTTGCCCTGACTTACAACAGGACCTTTGACAGCATGCGATTTGATCACATTCATACAAAATTTTGCGCATATGTGGGTTGTCAGAAGTGCTAGACTAGAAAGGATCTATAGTACACAGCTTTACCTTGTATTTTGCAATAAATTTCCATCTATTCGTGAAAAAGAAACACCATAACCAACGGACTCTGAGAGAAAAATTAGAATGTAATTCTTGGCTTGTAATAAAGAAAGAAGGAAAACTCTAACCACTAAAACTCGCAACTTCAACCCATAGAATATTGGCATGACCGGTTTTAGCATCACCATCCCAAGAAGGAATAGTGGTGCGAGCCCTGGCAGACCATTGCCGACCGTCCTGTCAGCATCTTACAGGTATTACAAGCACTTATGCCGGTGGGAACCATAATCAAACATCTCGAGTACCAATGGCGGTCCCACAATCTTGCCCTGGAATCAACCGTCATAAAGTAGGATTACCATCCCAAAGTGGTTATATGGGTCAAAGATTAGCGGGCAAAATTAGATCGGTGAGATGGGCAAGTCGTCATAGCTCCGAATTTCTTGTCAAAAGTCCCATCCATATATTCTCGCTCATCCGATCAACAGTCTAGATCATTGGATACATGTGCTGGCATGGTGGGCCAGAGTGCATTAGTATAATGAAGGGATCAACCTAATTGAAGAATTGCCGAGGCGAATATTCAAAGGAAAAAGAGAAATGGTGAGTGCGTAGAGAACAATGCCCACTTTTTGTTTCCAAGGTCCCAAATCTCTCATGCCTCTCAAGGCTTTCCTCTTGGCCTCTGCTCTGTAAACTTTGATTTGGTAACACTAGCCCAAACAAATAATTAGAAGTTTCCTTTTGCCTTTGGGATTGGCGTGGTCTAAGGAAAGCCTGATCGGCACAGCTCAGCTTGCAAATTTTCTAGTCCTCATCTGTCGACACTATTTATTCATTCGGGTCCCACTTTCAACTATCAAGTTACCCACGAAAAGAGGGTTCCTCCATTTTTCTCTTTTTCTTTCCTCAGCAACCGGACGTGCAGAGTCAGTCAGCAAGCATTTCAGCATTTGCGGCATTTTGTCTTCCCTCCTCTTCTTGTTCTTCTCACCTTTTGATCCATACACAAGGAAGGTTGAGATGAATTCAAAGGCGATCCGCGTCATTCATCGGTGGTCTAAAAAAGTCACACCAACAAATCTTTTTAATCAAAATTGGGATCTGGATTCTTGCTTTGGACTGTTAATCTGCCGTGTAGATGTAGGGCAAGTGCGAATTTCAACCAATGATGTTGAGGATTGGGTTCCACAGATGACCTGCTGCATCACTGTGCGGTCATGTGGGTGGCGTTTTGTGGCCTCTCTCGTTCGCCTGTCAAGGGGAGACCTCTCGTAGTAACGTCCGACGTTCTGGAGATATCTACTTAGAGATTTGTACGTTAACTTTTGCATCGATTCCCTTGCTTTTCTGCAACTATGCTGTGCCATGCAGTGCTTTCTTTGGCCATGGGAGGGAGGGCGATGGAGTTCATCGCCGTAAACAATG
Source organism: Warburgia ugandensis (assembly GCA_035236585.1). Taxonomy (NCBI): domain Eukaryota; kingdom Viridiplantae; phylum Streptophyta; class Magnoliopsida; order Canellales; family Canellaceae; genus Warburgia; species Warburgia ugandensis. Next base: position 10,255,126 of record CP141126.1, read on the forward strand.
GAATGAATTTCGTGGTATAATTTGTTGTTAACATGAACAAAATGCAAAATAAAATCAACTGTTTCTAATCGATGTACACACCACGAGAGAACACGAGAAGCAGAACAAGGAAAAATTCTCAAAATTCTCTTCTTTTGGGTGTTTCGCTTGTTGCTGTTGTTGTCTTTTCCTATTGTCAATTTGGTGGGCGGTTAGAGAGAGAAACAAGTGGGGGAGAGAGTGGTTTGATCAAAGTCAGAAGGGCATGATATGGGTGGTCTTGGTATCGTAGCTGAAAAGGCATCTCTTTGAAGCTGAATTCAAACTAGCATCAGAATTTGACCGAAACATCTTCAGAAGATCCCCGGCCAACTGCCGGACCGCCGGCGAACAGTTACTCTGCATCAAGAGCAAGATTTTCGCCATACCATTACTTCCGGCCAGTGCATCCAACGCTCTCTGATCACGAAAAAGATGGCAAACGCTCCACAAAACCACAACGGCATGTTCGGTCGCAGAATTCGAAACCTTGAGCAGTCTCTGCACCATAGCCGGAATACAAACCGGATCTTCACAAATCGCCGATCGCCCTTCCGGGCACATGGAGATCCTCTCGAAGAGCTTCAAAACCTTCTCTGCAATGGCAACCGTCTGATCCTGTTGAGAAAGAAGCTTTGACAGAATAGGAACAGCTCCGAGGCGCACAATCTGAGATCTGATCCGTTTGGATCCGGCAACGGCGATTAGGCAAGATATTCCGGCATCGATTGCTCCGTTATCCTTCTCAAATTCAACTAACCGAATCAATTCGAACAAAATACCTTCTTCCCTTTCTCCGATGATCGAAAGTTTGGTTTTCGATCCAGAAACACCAGCGATCGCTTCCAAAACCCTGGCCGCATCGACTCGCGAATCAAGATTCCCTTTCTGCAACAGCAAAAGCAACGAAGACAATAGATCTGGAACCGGATCCAAAAAAATCTCCTTCTCAGCTTTCTCCCGGTAATCCTTCACTGCCAAGCGCAAAACAGCAACTCCTGCCTCCAATCTCTCAATCTCCTTTCCATTTTCGGCGAGGAAGTCGGCAAGAAGGGGAACACACCCGGCATTTACAAGAAACTGCGTGTTCTTCTCGGAAATCTTCAAAAACTCGCCGACCTTTGCCAGAGAAGCAACCGGATTAGGATCGTTCCGCAGGCTCTGAACAATAATCTTGGCGCTCTCTTGTGGCAAGACTGGATTCAAAGCAGAAGCAACATGAGAGAGAGATTTAGACGAAGGTGAAGATTCGGACCAGATGTGAATCAACCTCTGTAAAGTATGATTGGGGACGAGATCCTTCGATTGCAAAACCTGCATCGTCGCCGGGCACGTATTATTCCCGTTGTCCAGCCAAGCCTGAATACTCGACCGATCGTAAGTAACTCCGGTGCAGAGACTTACCGGCGATTTCATCACATCCAGAGAAATCGGACATTTAAAGAAACTCGGAACCGTTACCAACAGATCTCTACGAACCATTTTCGCTACTTTTTCTTGCAGCTCGGAGAAGAAGAAGGGAGAAGAAGAGAAATGGAGATGGGAAACGCGGAAGGAGATCGTGGTTTTGTAGGGAAAGGATTGGTCAAAGGCCGAGGAAGTGACGTCAGTTGGGGGTTTTGATTATTGAATTGGTGGTCTACGGTCAAATGGCGGGACGGGTGTTTCCCATTATAATATGCTTCCTATGTATAAGTGTAATAAATTGGATTGTGACCGTTGAATCTGCCTACAATACATAGTTTAGGCTTAGACATCCGGTAGCCAAGGGAGGCGGGGTCCGCTGTTTGGTCGGTCGATTACAACATACGCTGCCCTTTCTTCCTACGCCCGCTGTTTAGGTTTGTTCATTTCAAAAGTATCGGCGCTGCGAAGACAGAGCTTTGCCTTCGCCATGTGGTTGCTTTGGGCTCAACTCGAGACCCCGAGTCTACTAATCTCTCCGAAGATTTTTCTTTAGGTTGAATTGTTAAAAAGGGCAGTCTCAGTGCACGAAGTTCCTGCTACGAGAAAGGAGAGGATCACAAGAGTCTAAAGCACACAGTTTTACTTTGCATTTGCAAGAGGCTGTTTCCACGCCTTGAACCCGTAATCACAAGGTCACACTACGATAACTTTTACCATTGCTCCAAGACTCCCCTTTACCCAAGCAACAACTTTTACCCCGAATTGTTAGAAAAATAAAAAAGAGAAAAAATAATAATAATACAGATTTACATGGTTTTCTCTTAATTGACATAAGTCTTGCAATTCATGCTACATTCACTATTTCTTCAACTAAAAAATAACGGTTACAAATTAGAAAAGATTATCGACAAAAAACACAATTGCCTCTCATATTATAAAGTAAAAAATTATATCCGGGGTTCATAATACAATATAATTTTATAAGAGAATAACAAGATCAAGCCAATTAGGTTCCACACTTTAAAAAAAAACGATACTCGACCAACTTAGAAGTTGATTGTTATGGTTAGTAGTTCTCTCTAACAGCACCATATGGCTTTAAGGTACCTATTCCATTGGCGGATTGATCCTTGTCTATGCGACGCATAAGCTACTATGTATTTACGCACCCTGGTCACCCAAGTGAGAGACTTTAGAAGGTAGAAGTTCAGTTTTCCTTTTATTTTTACTTTCTCATGCGATTTTGTCTTGGTTCCTTGATAACACGGCAGCTAAGGAGAGGCCTTTCATGTCTTATAAAAGAAGGAATTTCTTGGTGGGATGCGCTCGCCTTGGTTGATCTGGACCATCTATTACAGGAGTTGGATCCGCATTGGCGTGAAACACACTTGAGTCAGCAAATCCTAACAGCCAATAAAATGAATATTTGGTAGTTGAATGTGTGTCGGTCAAAGACTACGAACGAGGGCATCACAGGCAGCGATTCGTACCACCAACACATGCATATTATTCAATCTCCAGTGTTGTCCGATTGGCTTGCGAAATACTGCCCCGTGAAGATCCAGACAGTTGCTATTAGGTTGAATTAATCAAAGGTCGGGCCCACCATGTTGATTAATAGACATCGCATCTGTGAGATTAAGAACCGCCGATCAAACACTTTAGCTTCTCTATTGGAATCTTATCTACGGACAAAATGACAGTCACAAGCATTTGTGCGGGCCCAGGTTGACGGTTAATAAAGTGCAAAATTGTATTTGCCAATCAAAAGAGAGTGCCGATATGGTGTTTGACAGTGGAGATCTTGTAATCCAAACCATTCATCTTTCACACACATCGTACACAAAAGTCTCGTCCTTTTGATGATTTTGACGCTCCAACCTGTTTGCCTTCGCCATTGATTGTTTGAACTTTACGATTTTCCATTTTCAACTGCGGAACAGTAGTGGTTAGGATCCATCCAATGGAGATTTTGTTGTTTGATGGCCCACCTAAGATTCGGGCCCACACGTACTTGCAACGCTTGTAAATCTACGCACCGACCTACGTGCATGGGCCTAGTAATTCAGACAAGAAGTCATGAAAAACTGGAGTGGTTGCCCGTTGAACTTGCACGCGAGATTAGAGTCCAAATTACAATTGGTTAAATAAAAAGCATGGTTTGAACTTCATGGGAAATGCCAATTGCTAGCTCATACTCACACGTCAACTTCTCTCCTTGGCGACAGCGACGCTACCCTCTCCAGTGCTCCAATTCAAAGGGAAATGTCCTTCCGTGCATGGAAAAGACTGGCTTGATTGAAGTGGTTTGTACGCCAGGGTTATTCAAAGTGGGACAAATCAGTAGTAATACTTCATGGGAGAGTTGGAGACCTGTTCCACGACGGTTCTTGCACCACACAGGGGCTGGTTGTATCTCAAGCACCAATAATAGTGAGATGGATGATATCACTTCATCTCATCATTGAAGGTTCTCAGAAGCTCTGGTTGGTCATACATGCAAAACAAAGCAAATATTATTGAATTGCAATGGAAATAATCGGCCCAAAATTCAAATGAAAATAGGGATCGGAGATCAATCTTACATTTGTCGTGGAGTTTCTCCACCATTCTCTTGAACATACATCCCTATATACCTAGAGAACATGAATATAGGATTGAGAGAGAGAGAGAGAGAAGAACATAAATTGTTTACATGTAAGAGAGAAACCTAAAGCTATAGTCTTGAATATGATCACCAAACCCAAGCTTCCATTGCCAAGTTCTGAGCTTGAATGCACCAAAGAATAATGTTCCCTCGGGCTTAATTCTAGATCCTATGATTTTTCCTTCCTTTTGCTTCTTGAAAGTTGTACATGCCTGTGCACACACACACACACAGATATACATATACATATATATGAGGTGTGTTAATTTCAGTCATTTTATGCAGGTGTAAGGCACATGTGACATTTGATTGATTGAAAAAATGTATAAAACAAAAAAGTTAGAGAAAATGGCAATTAGAAACTTTTTCTAACCAATCATATGTTACCTTCACTTGATAACTTTAACTCTTGCTGAAATTACCGCTCCCTATATATATATATATATATATATATATATATATATATATCTTCACACGTGTGCCTATCTTTTTTATCACCCCATAATTTATAACATTATCTTTTATCTAAGAAGACTTTTTCTTTTCCTTCAATATTTATATCATACTATTACCTACCACGGTTGTCCTAAGTATTACCCTACAAGATAATGGGATTTCAACGTTTCAAATCACCTAATTATTTGATCAGGGTAATGGGGAGATTAGGCATAAAAAATGACAAATCATATGACCGAAATTAATAATCCTATGGTTTGGTTGACTATTGGGATTAACAATCTCATGCACCATTAAAAGTGTGATATGGCCCATATCATGTCAAGTGTACTCAACTCACTTCTTGTCAAGCACCACTAGCCCTGTGTAACTTACATGGATTGTTGAAAATAAAGGGCTCATGCTTAGTTTTTCGTGGTCCTATCATACAACCTCCCCTTCCACATGTCTCTCAGCTGTAGTCCAAACAAGGAATGGAGATTTGGTTCATGTAGGTCGCAAGTCTTGGAGGCTCGTCTTCACCCTCCAGTCAGTCAAGCGGTATGTGCCCATAGTCATTTTCTAATGAAGACCAAAACTGAATGAAACACAGAGTCTGACTTTGGCCCGGTCTAAACATAAGTCGGTAGTATTGGTAGAATTGATTGCAGGTCCAAGAAAAACGCGCCAATAAGTCTACCCATGAAGTGGCGAAATTGGGATTGACTCTCTGTCCGGTTGTACTATCTAAACGTACACAATGATTATATATATAGAGGTGGAAACGAGAGTAAATTTAATGGCCGTGATCATGGCACCGTGAGTGCGCGCGTTTGGTCATCCATCCGGACTAAAACCATTGATTTCGATGTAATAGGTCAATGGCAGAACTGTGATTAATAAAGCAACAAGCATGTAGTAATTGGCGATCCAAATCACCCGTGAAAGATCCTGCCATTGCGCTCATTTTGGGTGAAGAGCTAGATAAATAGATAGAAGAGGATCCTTTTGAAACGGTAGAGTTGTTGCAGTGTGACTTAAAGGTCATAGATTCAAAGTGTGAAAACAGTCTAACAAAATGCATTGTAAGATTGTATATTATTGACCGTTGTAGTCTGCCTTTTTCCGGAACCATGCAGGACTTTATGCAACGGACTGGCCCAGATAGATAAATAGACACATCTCATTGCACCGATTGGAAACGTCTATAAGGAAAGATGCAGTGGAAGATCAAGAAGTGAGTTATCCATACCAACTTCAAATAGCTAAATCTAATCACCTCGTCTATGCTTATGTCCTTTTGGAAGAGAGAAATAAGGGAATCCTATTAATTGTTGTTTTCTCCAGGCCTCTAAAAATGGTATAAAAAGAAAAAGACTCAGAATGATACGATCCGGGTGATCTCATAGTTGTGAAGTATCCTAGATCTATGAATCCTTGTCTGGGATTTTTCTAGCTAACTGAGAGCCACCGATGGGATATCTTTTTCCATATCGAGTCAAGACCATGTTGATCAGCTTGTGATGGTCAACAAGATCAACACGAAGATCTTGATAGTAACTTTATCTATGATTAGTCTCCTTCTCTATAATTAGCACACGTAGGGACAAGGAGCGCTTATATATGGATCGATCATCATTCTAGCCGTTAATCATAAAAAAACCAGTCAAAATACTCAATGGCATGTCATTATGCATGCTCAAATGCACCTAAAGTTTAGGACATAGTCTTTTGGGTCACTCTATTTCCCCTGCTCTTTTGGTTTTCATGATCAACACCAACTATTACACTCTTCTTTCTAGTCATACTGATGGCCCGGATAGCAGCTTTCTCTTATATAGGTGACAGAGAAAGAGGACTGTGAGCCCATCCACTTATGGCAGTCAAGAAACAAAGATGAGAAATTTTTGGAAAGGAAGCTGCAAAGGTTCTTGAGGGGCCAAGCAATGTCTGTCTATCATTGCAGTGCATCTTTCAAAGGCTCCAAGCCAACATCTTTTGCTTGCACCCAGCCAATTTCAAAAGAATAACCTACTCAATTGTGTTCAGGGAGTGTTTCAATGGAATGGAAGTCATATCTCAACTTTCTTCCTTTTTTTCCTTTTAATTAAATTTTTACTAATGATTTGATCTCTTTTGTGGGTCTCTTGAGATATCTAACTTATCTGGTGTTTGAGATGGAGTGAGATGACTAGAAGTATTGCTTGAGCTGAGGTGGTTTTTGTCTCAACTCATCTCAAGGACTACTAATATTGAAGAAAAGAAGATTCTCAACCCATCTCAAACACCACTAACAACAAAATGACCCGTGTCACCTCATCTCTGGCCAACTCAACAAAGGCCAGTGGCAATCTTAGCCGCAAGTCGTTTTAAGCTACGAGCATGGATAATTGGTATCCGTTGATTTAAGATTCAACATAAGGAAGAGAAACAGAAAATTAATAATGTGAAGCAAGTTAAGGGCCAAGATCGGCCGATGCACTTTTGGAAACCAATCCCCGCTAGCCAGATGCTTGATTGGCTCATGGGAAAACTATTATGTTGTAGAACATTGTTTTTATTTTCTAAGAATCAATGGCCTAGAATTGTCCGCAGGGTTCAAACTTTGGCACAGGGCTCATAATATAGCATGGTCTACCAGATAGACGGTCTAGATCGTCTCAGGCAAAATGTGCCTCCCGTGTACCTTTGTTGCTCGCTCATATTTATAATAACTGCTCAATCAGATAGTGGGGAGTGGGGGCCCACCGATGTTTCTGAAGATGAATGATAGATGTTGTCCCTAGTTCACCAGTCTAGTTCTTCTTAACTTCCAACAATAATAAATTGACCAGTGGGGTCCAGCCGTTCAGTGGCTGAACTGGCTGCCCGACAATGGGACATAAACCATGGAAATGCTCCAGCATCCGACAATCCTAATCCACCAAATTTGGCAGGATTTTCAATTGCCGTTTAATAAAATATTCACAGCCATCCATTTTACATCTTCCAATTAATCATAATAAAAAAGTTAATGCTCACGAAGAGAGAATATTTTAGCTACCAGCTATCTAGGCTGAAGGCCACCAACTGAACGACCTGGATCATTGAAAATTCGGGTGTTACAGCTGTATGCCATCCTCCATTTTTCTTCAGAAAAGGACCCACATCAAATAGTTTATATAGGCTGAAAAAACAGGCCCACCCATGAATGGACGGTAAAGATTATTTATAACCGACCACTACCAGTGGAGAGAATAACATACTTTGACTTGGATTACCCTGATACTTTGGAACGGTGGACCGTAACAAAATCTGTCCTCTAACATGCGAATGGACTTGCATTTTTATTCCACAAGATGGTTAGAAAATGAAAGAACGGTCTACATTCATCGACCAAGTCTTGGTCCACAAATCGAAGACTTAGAATTGTCAAATAAGGAAGAACTTCGTGTACCAGTTTACATATAGTGCATCAACGGCTTTGATCATCGAGAAAGTGGTTTCCGATCATATTCTGAGCCGCACATATGGATAGATCTGAACAAACAGGGCAGCCCTCAAAGCTTCCCTATATGTCTAGAAAAATGGGCAACTATAAGAGTTAACAGTATGCAGTCTTACTTTGCATTTTGCAAGAGGAACCCATGACGTGATTGAAGACAACTCTACCATTGCACCAAAACTCTAAAAAACTTAACGTAAAATATAACATGCAAATCATCGAACCACATTAACCAGAACAAGTTAGGCTTGGCGACTTCCGAAGTATCCACTTGATGAGCTCATCAGACAATAACATGTCCAACTTCTTTTAAAAGACAATGACACATGCAAAGTAGATGCTAAGAATCCTACTGCAAACTAAAAGTGGAGATGATTCAGCAACCATGAGAAGTTTCTTATGACTCAAGAAGTAGGGTTTTAGTTGGCTGAAGAAGACAGAAGGATGGGCAGCTCCCACGCACCCAAATACTTTTGTACTTCCACTGTTCTGCAATTTAAGAGAAAAAGTTGAGGTAAAGCCAGAATAAAGGTCGTCATCTGGTTTTACCTCATGATACTGAATCTACACAAGATGGGTGCCATCTTTATGCTGCGCAGTTTGTCCTCTGAGATCAACTGTAGAGGACAGACTGCATTAAATGGCAAAGTTCAATTCTCAGGCTGGTCTGAGTTCTCTTCTGGGAGAACTCTACGCGCAATGATGGACGTTGAATGATGACAATTAATCAGTGAATGTATGCTTTCAGTTTTTTTTACTTAGAATAAGCCTTCCATTACACTTCCATCCACAAGTAACGAGGATGGTTGTAGGCCCGTGTGTCAACTTTGCTAGGATTTCGGCTGCCCAATTGGATACCAAAGTGTTGATCATCATTGATGAAAGTCTTTTCGGGATTTGAGGGTGCTTCTCTACCATTGGATTTCCCTCGTCATTGAGATTAAGGTTGGCCGTTGAGGCATCTGCTTTGCCTTTGGAAAAAATAAAGGCAATCTCTATTCTATGCAAGTAATAAGTGGGTGTTTTAGTTTAAACCACGGGTGATGTATGATCATTAATCAAAGGCTTCATCACTTGGCATATGTGGGGGCTCTTAGTCTATGCACAAAGAAAAATCATTTCATTTGTAGTTATTTTTATGAATATTTTACTGCAAAAAATTAAGTAACATAGAAAGCTGCTATTGGGGAAAGCATATAAATAATATGTTTATTGATAAAATTCCAACCATTTGTCAAACAAAATCAATTGGGTTTGAAAAGGGGGCGGTCGTTCACCTTAATATTCGTTGCTTTTCCTATAAAATTGTAACTTTGTTCCCATGTCTAGAAGACCAAATCCATTAAACTAATACTTAACATTTGGACATAATCCTTCGTTTGTGGTTGTTAATGACTGAATTTTTTGGCCTTAAACCCATCACTATCAGTTCAATCCAGTCCATTCAACGCCATTGCTTGTAAGTTGTTGAAAATGTATAATCTAGTCCGTCAATCACGAACTTTCGATGCTTAGGACTTCTATGTTTTATTTTTAATCTTGATCATTATCATTGAGACCTTATCCTAGTTAGGGGTCAGTCACATGAATCTTGTTTTTTATTTTCCTTTATTAAGTATTATGGCTTTATTTAGTTTCAAAAATTTTAAATCTTTTTATCACAACTTCTATTCACGTTCTTTCAAGCCATTTTCTTGTTCTTTTAGAACCTTCAACTTGAATTGTTATTTTTTTCCTATGTTAGACATGTTCAAACTATTTAAGCCTAGTCTCCTACATCTTGTTACTATTTCTAAACCTGATCTGTTGTCACTAAATGGGCTTTCATTCTTGTAACTAGATAAAAAAAAAAAAACCATCTATTGGATAATTGGTCTTAATATTATGAACGTCCAAGATTTACAACATTTTCTGAAGAGGCCCCATCAATCAGCTGGTCGAGATAAATCGATAAAACAAGAAATTGGAACCTAAGAATCTATATAAACCAAAATTCCAGGTGCAATAATTGTCAGATGGACGCTCGAGAACATAATTCTTCTTAGTGTTCTTCATCAAAATCTATCAGGATAACCTTATTCTTTCTGGAAAGTATACGACGTGGGCCAGAGGCTGATGATTTGACAAGACCATGGATTTAGGATGCGAGCCCCAACTTTTCCCAACACACATCCCACAAAACCTTCTACACGATCTTTACACTCATACCTGACATCACCTTTCGCAGATCCCACACAGTAAGTAAACAAATCTCGTCCTTTTTCTTCTTGGTACTGTCCACGTTCGTCCCACACCGCTTGCAATTATGATTTTTCTATTTATTGTTCGTTTATCAAATTGGAGCTGGAGAAAACATCAAATTCTACAAGCCAAGGGACAGGTCGTCTTGTTTGGAGCTGAAGCAACAGTTCTACACCCTTAGTCGGCCATTAATTCAAGTGGGCCCTTGCATTTATCCAACCAACCAGAAGACACTGCTCCTTCATCTCTCCTGCCATTTAGCCTATCCCTCTATAACGTTTTTGACTTCTTTTATGTTTTCTTTAAGTTTCTCTCCTTCTCTTGTTTCCCACTTTTCCTGTGTCTCCCTCCTCTCTTTTGCCACTACTACAACTACCACCTGTCACCCCAAACGAGCTGGAACTAGCATTTGCACTTAGTTCTTCATGTTTTGAATCCTCTAGCAATGCACTGGTATATCAGTTTTCATATTATCAAGGACCCTCTTTGAAGCTTGCTTTCATTTGCTTGGAATTCAAGTCTGAATCTTCTTACTCTTCTATTGGTGCTGCTGCTTTCTCTCTCCTTTTCCTTTTATTTGAAGAAATGGGTCTTTGTAGAAAGCGTGTGTTTCTACTTCTTCTCTTGTTTATCTCCTTTACGCATTGCCATGCCACGAGAAAAGCGCAGTTCTTTCACGCTAAGCCAAAGTCAGATAAGGCAGGCTACTTTTTGGGATTCATGCCAAGATCGATACCGATTCCTCCGTCCGGTCCTTCTAAGCAGCATAATGCGGTAGGATTGGAAAGTCATCGAACCCCTTGAAGAGGAAGAAATGAAGGAAATCTGATCTGGCTTTTCTGTTTTTTGAGGAAGATTTGTAGTTTGTGACTTTGAAGAGTTGCAGCCAAGGCTAATGTGAATGGCGTACTGGGGTATTCTTTTTGGGACTTACTGAGATTGTTTTCTTCAGAAATAAGCACGACATTGATCTGATATTATATGATCTGTATATTTCCTTTTGACTAAGAACAGATTTAGTGGACGAGATGATCCGAAGAAGGTTCAGAAGGGGAGCCTTGGTGCAACGGTAAAAGTTGTCCTCGTGTATTCTTGAGGTTATGGGTTCAAGGCGTGGATTCAGCCTCTTGCAAAATGCAAGGTAAGGCTGCCTACTATAAGCCCTTGTGGTCCTCCCCTGCCTTTTTTATGATCCGAAGAAGGTTTGTTGCTTGACTCAAGAGAATGAATGTGGGGAGGATGGTGGATTTTCTGTCTTTTCTTCTTTTTTTTCCCTCTTTTAGGAGGATGATAATGGAAGCTTGGAATACAGTTTATGTACAGAGAAGACAAGAGTTCACGTTTTCAGCTAAAATTCTTGTTGTTTTTTTCCTGTGATTTGGATTGCAAGTAGATGTGTTTGGATATGTAAACGTTGTAAACATGATTTAATTTCAAGGTTAGGAATGGTGAAATATTTATGAGAGTAGGCATGGTGGGATATGTTTGCAGTTCTTTATGACTTTGTCTATGTTTGTGTGGACATTTGAAATGGAGGAGCTCCTTTTCTGCTTCATGATCGATGAAAATAGTTGCGTCCTTTTCAAACTTCTATCTACCTACTACGTATACAGAAGACTAAAAGTGCTGCTATTGAAGGTCGGTGCATTTGTCATTCAAATAGGTGAGGCAGGTGCTGACTTGAGCAAGTACTTGAATTATAGAGTTTCACAGTGTTCACTGTATGCACCAGGATTTCGTCTATAAGAGGTGGTACTGGTTAGGATGTAGACTTTAAACAATGCGGGATCCACCCAAGCTAGTCTCTATACTGTGATGAACGTCATATGAATCAAATGTCTAGCTTGAGTATGTTTCCTCTTTGCAGTTTCCATCTATGCGGGGCAGTGGGGGACGATGAAATGTACGTCTTCTATGCGATTTATGGCACAAAGTTCTTGTCACTGAGTGCAGATTGTATCCACTTGGAACTTTATGATGATATGAGTGGGCAAAGTTCGAGTGGGGCTGCTCCTTCCATGATCACAAACATTGATCTTGGGATGATCTGGATTGTGGAGGTTTTGTTGACAAATCCAGACTGTTATTTTTTGTTTTCCGTTTAAAGGTCACAAAATAGGGCTAGAATTCTCCATCGGGTCTAAATTTTGACGCATGGCTCCTAAATAGAAAGCGTTGGGATAACAAATAAATGGTTTGGATCATTGAGCAAGTGAGTCCAACATGGATTTCTGTCCGTTCACTTCTGCAACGAGTAAATATGTGAACCGATCAGGTAATTTAGACCGGGGCCTGCATGAGATCCATCAAACGAAGAAATACATTGATGCACACCATAAGTAATTTAGGAAGCAACCACATGCAATGCGCAATCAATATATAATGAAACCCCTTAAATTAGCAGCCAATAAATTAATTATCTGGCCGGCTAAGGTCATTCAAAGTATCTTATCTGAAGCTGTACGAAGATAGCAAATTAATAAACTCGCTATAGTAATAAGATAATAAAATTTTAAGAATAAAGAGAAAGGCAAGGGTCCATTCACCAAAAATAGAGAGTGTGTGTGTGAGAGTAGAAGAGATAACGGCAAGAAAAGAGAAAATTTTAAGAGTTACTAAAAATAGAAAAAACATTTAGGGGGAGTAAAGAAATCTATAAAATTTTGCTAAATTAAAGGAAATATAGGCATCCTATGATATATTAATTTAAGAGGATTATCTAAGAAAATAAAATCCCACTAAGTCAATATAAAACCACTAAGTCCAAAGCAATTAATTTTAGAGAATTTTATTACTTCATATTCTTCTTTTTAGGTAATTGTTTTACAACTAACCAATATTAACACAATTGATGAGTTGAAGTGAAGGTCCATGTAAAACATTCGGATGGAAGTTAAAATACATGTCATTTACAACTAAGTGATGGATTTAATTAAAAGAAAAGTTATATGGACGGAGTTTCAGAACCGACTTAAAAACCCCCCGCTTTTGAACGATCTAACTTATTCATCTCTTATTTCGCCTCTCTCAGATAAGCTAGATACCAAACTATTGATTATTTTAGTTACGCATTATGAGTTTTTCAATAAATGAGAGCCTTGGCACAATGGTAGAGTTGTCTTCATGTGATTTAGAGGTCACAAGTTAAAGGCATAGAAAGTCTCACACAAAAATGCAAAGTAAGGCTGTATATTAGGAACCCTTTGTGGTCCTCCTTCCACGAACCTCCCTTGCGTATGTGAGAGCTTTGTGCACCGGGCTGCCCTTCCTTTATCTTTTTTTTTTTTTTTCAATTGTCAAATTATGACCATTAGATTTATCAACTGAAAAAACTATGGGATTAATTTTTTTGCAGCGAGCCCGAATAGGAGATATTAAACAAGATGATTGGTTCATATGATCCAAAGGTTGGGTTAAGCCTTGGCAGGGTTTTGAAATGAAAGAAACCGATCTGACATAGCCCTGTCAACTGTATTATGAATGCAGCAAGATCATAACAGTAGTTTTTAACTCTCATCGTACATCATATTTTGCGTGTAAACAGGAAAAATTATTTGGTATCTTTTCATGCTATTCAGTAATTTCGTACTGAACACTGAAGTACATTAAGGAATTCAGTGCAGTGGATCAATTACCAGTGCATTTACATTTTGTTTACCATCGACTCGAATTTATCTATTTATTTTCCGAAAATGACATTGGATTTGAAGAAGCACAAACAAAAGCCATTTCCCATGTGCAAGCTGCTGCTATGTAAGTGAAAATGGAGTTTGCATGCAATTAATGTTTAACCTTGCAAGAGTATGGCAGGTAGAAGTTGAACTACAGTGGGGATCTCCTTGTTTAACTTTCCATATAATGGAAGTTCTGCGTAGGCCAATGGATGAGCAATGCACAAACTTTCTGGCCGATCGAATGCCTCCAATTTGTGGGTTCTGGGACAAGTAGAAACTTAACCGACATAGATGCATGAAGTTTTTATTCAGGCAGATTCGGTGAAAGGGTGGATTACAAAGGGTCTATAATATGCAACCTAACTTTGTAACTAGTAAAAGGCTGTTTCCATGCCTTAAACTCCTAGCCTTTGCATCATACAGTGAGAACTTTATATGAATGATAAAAATAGATGGAATTCGTGCGTATGACCCATTCATAAAGAGGCTTCAAAAATCCTAGTTTTGATCATTGAACAAGTGGTCTCCACTTCTATTTGCCAAGATCAAGTCATTATCGTCAACATCATTAAGACCTTATCTCAATTAGGGGTGGACTGCATGAAACTTGTTCCTCATTTTCCTCTATTAAGTACCATGGTTTCATTTAGTCTCAAAGTTTTAAAATCTTTTCTCGTCACTTCAATCCACATTCTTTTGAGTCTTCTCTTTGCCCTTTTAGAACCTTCTACTTGCATTGCCTCATTTCTTCTAATGAGTGCTGTTTTGGGTCTCCTTTGAACATGTTCAAACCCCATGCCAAAATAAAGTGTATTGTCCAACTGATGCACACACGAGTAGAGCAAATAGACCAGCTACACCGTCCGGGCAATTGATGCAATTGTGCAATCTGTGTCCCCTTTGTAGATAAACGCACGCAGACATGCTCTACTCCATGTATGTCCTACACATTGGATTTGAGTATATTGCATTTCTTTCTATCTGTGGTGAAAAGCTTTTCATTTTCTCAACGATTCAGTATCCATGAACGAGATGAGTATTTGGGGAGACCGTCCATGCACGTAGGCGAAAGAAAATAGTTAAAAATATTTTCTCCAACCATTTTCCCCTTTGGATTCCTCCACTTCCGGCTGCCAACAAAGCCTACTTTCAAATTACAGTAGTAGGAGGAAACAAAGGGACAAAACTTAATGCGGAAACAAATTTGAGAAATCAATTCCGTCTAATCAGTCAGCAACTCCTTCACCTGTCTCAGTCTGAAACTCTGAATTAAACAAAGAAGAGAGAGATCTGCAGCAGTAAAGATCCTACTGTGGTGAACAGCAGAATGCATCCACGGGCAAAGATCCTAGTGTGGTGAATGGCAATAAAGATCCTAGTATGGATAAAAATGACCTCATCCATTCTAAATTAGCCCATGTGTTCCCAAGATGATAAAATCAGGACCGGATATCAAATGCCACTTTTTTGTTTTGTTCTTTGATCCAAGCCATTCATCATGAAAAAATACGCCAATTGGAAGAGACAGTGGCTACGAGCATAAATCCTAGATAAATGAGTTAGATTTTCTGCAAAATATGCTTAAAATTATGAAATGTAGCGTCTGGGAACACCAAGACTCATGGTATAAACGATCACAATTTACAAGGCAATTCCAAGGTATAGTCGCACAATCCACCCATATATAGTTACATACCAGTTCTTGACGCAGACTGTCTATTTATACTTAATTCACACACTTATTTCCAACTAGCAGACCAGTCTCGTGACACAAAAGTTGTCGTAGTTTCTATTTCCATTTTTCATGTGAGCAGCGCAATTATAAATGCCTACCTACCTCACGAGCACGATAAAGACAGTTGCCTAACAAGATTTTGTGTCTTTTCTACATTTTTTTTTCTTTTGAAAGGGTGTATATCTTTTCTACTTTCTCTACATTTTTTCCCCTCTTTAACAACCACAAAAATTATATTCTTGTGTCAATCCTCTTTTTCCTTTATCTTCCTATTTCTCCTTTAATCTTTCTAATTTTATCTCAAATAATAAATAAATATCTCTCTCTCTCTCTCTCTCTCTCTCTCTCTCTCTCTCTCTCTCTCTCTCTCTCTCTCTCTCTCTCTCTCTCTCTCTCTCTCTCTCTCTCTCAGTCAATTGTAAGAAGCAAACAACTTTTGAACTCTTTTTTGACAAAAGGATATACTCAAACTTAAGAATATTGTTTTATGTAATCAGTGTGCTTTTAAGGAAATTCTGAAAATTTACTATTAGTTTAATGGATTTATTGATTTATCACGTTAGCCCAAGTTGTGACCGAAAATTTGTATTCACTTAGCAATATAATTTATTTATTTCTACTGTGCTAATTGTCTTATGTAGTAATGAAAATCTGCCTCGCCAAATTTCCTATAAAGAGGTATGCTAAACAAATGTATTGCTAAAAGTACCCCACTTTTGCATGGATGAGACCTCTTATGATCCAACTTTTCAACGGATTAACCCACCTTTAGTAGTAATTCGAAAAGCATACAGATTGGATGACAAGTCAAACATGTGCAAGATTTGTACTATGGATTGCACGATATGAAGTATTTGAACTGTGTATAAACATGGTCTAACTTCAAACTACATCTGTCTAATCATCCGATGTTTTATTTACAAGATATTAAAGGACCAAGAAATCAGATGACGAGATCAAATAAGAGTCCTCCCCACTCAGTGCTTCTACCTCTTGATTCGTAGGATAACATCCCAACGATTAGATTTACGAACATTCGGTTGAGAATCAAAAGAAAAGTTTAGATAAATTCTTTTAGTATTATAAATGTTTGTACAACATTTAGTTGATATTAAATTATATTGCACAAAAGACCTTTGCATGATTCCCATTTCAAACCATCAACAATTGAGAACTTGGCGGCTCTACATTATTCATGTCCATGGTGGGAAATTGAGATGTTGGGGAAGATAGTGCTTGGTGTTTGACAAATCTTGAAGACATTATGGCCATACTGCTATCCGAAAACGCCAGGATGACAATTTGAATATCCCAAGATAACAATTTAGGTCTCGAAAGAAGGTTCCGAAGAGTTCCAAATCCCATCCGAAAGGAGCCCTTCCTAGTACACATTTCACATGCAAACACCACATTTTCTACTTACCACGCCTATCGTGTTATCATTTAGCATCCCTCTCTTATTTCAATCCATAGGCTTGTGACCGCTAGCGTCGAATCCCTATAAATATATAAAGGTGGAATCCATTTACGAGACCTAGCACACCATTTGCTATTGCTAGCTAACAGCTCCCCAGTCTAACAGGACCATATAGCACGTATCTCAATTCATTCTCTTAGAACTTCATGGGATTTGAACATTCTTCTCGATTAGATACATGTTCACACAACATATTCCTGCCTATTTCTTTTTTGAACACAAACGAATCCAATCTGGTTTAAGGAATGCTAAACAAATGTGCCAATTTTTGCATGAGGGGGCCTCACTTTGGACGATCCCATCTCATTATCTGGTTTCCTCTGCTGTCGTATCT
Source organism: Warburgia ugandensis (assembly GCA_035236585.1). Lineage (NCBI taxonomy): Eukaryota > Viridiplantae > Streptophyta > Magnoliopsida > Canellales > Canellaceae > Warburgia > Warburgia ugandensis. Next base: position 10,272,578 of record CP141126.1, read on the forward strand.
TCGCAGAAGAAAATCATGATAACCGGACCCTTCTAGCATCTTAGCCTTTTAGGAGGTTGAATTTAGAATCACACAATCGGCATGCGTGCTTAACTTATAACATCCAAATATAGCAGCAACAAAAATGAACAGGTCCAATAATCCAAAGGTTGGCCCATGAAGTGCTGCTACTTATTTGAGCCCTTTGATTTAGTAATTCCCTTCTGATTTACGCAATGTCTCTATAAGTACAACATTATCGACTGGCAGTTCGCTAACTAGCTTCTCAAGTGTCCCTCCTTAAGCAATGCTTGTTGAACTACGAATATCCAAATATTGGGTCAAAAAGATGAACAGGTCGGCGGTTTGTTTAAGAACTTTGGTTCAGCATTCCCCCACTTTAAGCATGTCTCCGTGGGTGCAACGTTATTATCTAGCAATTCACTGACTAGTTTCTCAAGGAAGTGTCACATACGGAAGTTCCATCTTCCTAAAATTGGCAATATCATGATATCAGAAATGAATACAACAAGTATGCAAATCACTTCACGATCAAGCAAGAGTACGTTCTGTATCCGTAAATATTACTAGAGAAAAAAAAAAAAAAAAAACTTGCCGATGTTTAAATGGATATTTCATTGACAGGCAATAATTAACCAAACACCAATGGTTTACAAATGGAGACGTGCATATAGAGTTTTGTGTGATCATAAGGTGCCTATAAGGCTAGGCATGCTCCATCTGAGTTTTGGGCAGTTAACCACCAACTTATACGTAAGATGAGTGTTGCCAAAATACAAATGTTGAGATAATAAAGTGGCAAGACAAAATAGGATATAATTAGAAACAAAAACATTAAAAAAACTTATGAGTAACACCAATAGGTAACAAGATGAAGAAAATTAAACTTATACGGTTTAAACATGTTCAACAAATATAAAAAATGACATTAATTAAATGGAATGAGACAATCCAAATTGACGGTTCTAAAAAGGCAAGAAAAACTCCAAAATAATGAATAGAAGCGTGTGAAAAATATTTGAAAAACTTTAAAACTAAATGAAACCATGAACCTTAATGGAAGGAACAACTTGTATGTAAGAGGTCTTGACGATGATGAAACCAAAGTACAATACAGGACCCAAACACCACATTTCTAGGTTTTACTTCATCCCAGGAAATGACATTTAGAGGACTAGCTCTCGACACATGCTGCGTTTCTAGAAGCATTTGCATCCTCACTGATTTTCATCCTTTCAATACACACGAAGGCCAAAACCTATAAAAGTAGCATAACGACAACAAACATCAACTACAGCACCCCAGTAGAGGTGGAAGTAAATAAAAAAACATTTACATCTAGCTATTGGAGGTACAAAATAGTAGAAATTAAAAATCCAATATCGATAAGACACTACAGCATATTCTGCATCAAGAAACAAATCTACGGGCCGTTTCAGAGTACAAAACATTGAGCGAGATTATATTCCCAAAACACTCCCGCTGTAATGCCACATGGGGTTCTTTTTTAGTGACCATTCATCCTAAGCATCGTGCTAAGACAGATTATAATCTCAAAAGTCACATATTTAAAATGATCCTAAAATCGATTTTTTCGGACGGTTTTCTAAACCTCACCTTTTCTACCTTAACTTCGATAAAAGTATGTCAAAACTTCAAAAAAGGTGACATCAGTTTCAAGGGGCTGTAGGAATATCAGCACCATAAATTGCTGCAAATCATGTTGCAAACAAAAACAATTTTCCGTTAGGCACATTGTTCAATCGCACTAACAGCTAAACCTTTCTTCACCATCGGACTTATGCAACATTGACAATTCAGAGCGGAGAGGCAAACAAGAAGCCCAGGCCCAAACAACGCAGCTGTTGAGGAACCCAACCTCTTTTAGTAAGTTAAATTTCCAAGCAAAGAAATAAATGGAAGCACTTCACCTTACTTCCCCAAGCCACGGAATGTCAAATGAAAACTAACCCATATTAATTCAACAGATCACTTTATGCCGTAAATAAAATTACCATATATTACATATGGAAAGCAAGACAAAATAAAAAGGTTGTGGGAAGAATTAAAGCAATATGGAAGGCAGTAAGTGGGAATGGGAGTCACAATTAAATAATGCTTGCACCAATATATAGTCTCATTAATCCAAATGCATCAAATATTTGAAAGGAATAGAGACGGCAAATCATGAAGCAGTTTTTTCATAAATCTAAACAATTCTAGTGCATAAAACTTTCATATATATATATATATATATTATACACATATAGTGTATTTTGATTTAAACTGTTTCATGCAAGTGCATATTTCATGCAGGTGCAAGGTGATTGACTAAAAAAAAAAGGTATAAAATTAAAAAAGTTAAAAGAAATGACAGTTCCAAACTTTTTCTTAACCCATCAAATGCCACCTACACTTTATACCTACAAATCTTTGTTGAAATTACCACCCCTTATATATATACATAAATGTCCACATCCTACGTGGTGAACCATCAAGAAACCTGACTACTTGAACTCAAGATGAGGAAAACCACCACGCACTACGCGAATGTATGCGGTTAAACTGACAAAAGGTGATCATGGATTATAAGGTGATCGCGAATGATGTCGCATAAAAGATTACATTAAAAATTTAGTGCAATAACATTCTCATATAAAATGCAACCAGCATCCTTCGCTAAAAACATAGACAAATGTGAGGAATATTTGTAAGGGTTTACTGATCTCAAAATTTTGTGTAGGAAGCTTGCTTCCATCTGAAAACAAACTCAGAAATCTTAAATTGCTGATGATACGACGAAAATGTTTCCCTAAAGAAGCAACCTGACATTTTGCTCTAGAAATTTGAAATATTGTCCAGGCTAAGCATAGAGAGACGGAATTAGGCTGAAAGGAAAGAGAATAGGAGTACAATTTATTCAACCAAAATGGACCCACCCTCAATCATCAAAGTGTCCAGGAGAACAGGTGCAAAGAACAGAACTCAATCATCAGAAGAACATGGGCACTGGATATGCACAAGAGAGACTCGGTAGAATGGCCTTACTGTTGTACCTTTTTATCACATCTAGTTACTGAAGCAAGACTATTCACGAAAGCAATCTTCCCCACTACGAGACCAAAACATCAAAGAACCATCATAGATACCATGACCATTGAAACTGTAAAAGCTTTGCAACAAACTGCAGCTTAAGTTCCGCATGAATGGAATCCCCATCAAAGCCACGATGCTCCCCATGGTGTCTCGTTCCTTACGTTGTGTTTAAAATTGTAGATGGCTGCCGATGATGCCCAGAGGACTTTCACAATTTAAATTTGTAAAAACCATGTCTCAGCAGTGCATGACTAGCGACAAAGAAACCCAAGAACACATCCAAAAAGATCAGAAAGGCCAAATTGTAGCCTGCCAAAATGTTAACACAGTTAAGATCACTTCAGCAGGATAAAAAAGAAATTGGCACAAGTACTGCAGTAAGAGATCAAAGTTTACCCTTTTCCTCTTGCCAAAGATTTGCTAAAAAACCCTGTTTTGAGGAGTAACAACAAATCCAGAAGATCGATCTATTCTAGTACTGCTTCTATTCCCCATGTCAGGAGACATTACCAAAGTTAATCTCAATGGAAGGGGGAAATGCAGCACACTGGGTTCTTATCATCATTAATCCTCCAGTGACATCCAGACTAAATTCATAAGACCCAGAACAGCTATTAAAAATGCTAGCAAACCATCCAGAATCCATCAGCATAATCGTACTCAAAGATTAAAAGACCATAATGCAGATTCATGTCAACCAAGCATAAGAAGGCACCCCCCCTCCATTAACATCATATGAGCATCAGACACAATAAAAGATAGTTGAACCGTAATACTTCTGGCAAGTATCACACTATTAAGGAACAGATGTGATGAAGTAGATCAACCCAGATATGATCTAGAACATGCATCCTCCCGGAAACGCTGAAAGTGACAAGATTCATCATCACTGTTCTGCTAAGATCAGCAGCAGCATAGGATCCACAGCTGCAAAGCATGACAGAAAATTATTCATAAGTTTGCTTTGCAAACTTAGTTGGGTAATGATAAAATGTATGGTCTCGTACCTTCAATTAGGGGCGCTCATATGGACCAGAACGATCACGATTATAACGGTCACTTCCTGAACCCCCACGACTACCACCATCCCTACTACGCCCTCCATGACGGTCCCCATTACGATCGGGACCAAAGCGACTGTTACCACCACCATACCTGTCATCCCTGCCACCAAACCTGGCACTTTTGCCCCCACCATCACCAGACGGGCACTCCCTAGCAAAATGCCCAGGCTTGCCACATTTGAAGCAATCCCCACCCCCAGAACCTCGTCCCCCACCATATTCCCTATCACGGCCACGAGCATGGCCACGGTCGCGATCACGACCGTAGTCACTGTCACGGTCCCTACCAGACCCCTGTGGCTGAGCTTTATCAACAGTAATAGATCTTCCATCAAGATCCATACCATTCATAGCATCTATAGCCTCTTCCATGGCTTTCTCTTCATCAAAAGTGACAAATCCAAACCCACGCGAGCGGCCAGAGATCCTGTCCACAACTATCTGCACAAAGCCACAAAAATCTAATTCTTATAGCATAAATCTTACACTAACTGAAACTATCATCAAACATCACATTGAGCTGATTGATGAAGCAGCCAATGATGTAGTTCCATTGGAAACTGGAAGTTACAAAAGTTAATAAACATTGAAGAGCAGTTTAAAAAATCTGCAGTATTATGCTCTTGTAAAACCCAATCTACATAGTCAGAGATAAGTCAGAGAAATGAAATCAAGCACACACATAAAAGAGAGATTTATACAGTTCGGCTTTGTCGCCTACTTCTATGGGGCTTGATCTGATCCTATTCTCACTATAACAAGCAAGAGAAATATTTTAATCTCTTGGTTGGATGTAATCGATAAAGACATAAACACCACAACCCCTGTGCCTCTCTCTCTCTCTCTCTCTCTCTCTCTCTCTCTCTCTCTCTCTCTCTCTCTCTCTCTCTCTCTCTCTCTCTCTCTCTCGATGGAAACCCTTGGGGAACAAAAAGCAAGCAAAAGTCTCAACTGCCCCACAACAGTAAGTACTTATACGAAGTCCTAAATAACCAACACTCTTCCTAAAACAATTAGATTTAATTCCCACCCAATAAAGGAGACCAAACTAACATGAATTATAAACTGTTAGTGATGCTGCTAGGCTGTTTTCTTGATTACCACAACACTAGTCTCCAAACATTTGACACTGTCAGAAGCCAATAAAGTAATTCTCCAGTCATGCATAAACACTTGTTTGCAGCATAAACAGACTCATTGAGTTTCAAAACCAAAAGACATTTCCATAGTTTCAGATTTACAGGAGTATTTTAAGAGTATTGACACTAATCTTCAGACAATTCATCTCAACTCAATGAACGAAGTTATCATGCAGTTGGGAGAAAAGAATCACGGCGGCAACAACGAGAAACACTAACAGGTCTGATGATAAGAAATGAACGATATATACAAAAGCAATGAAACAAAATGAAATGATGGAATACATCTCAAAGAATACCTTGGCTTCGACAAGATGGCCGAACTTGTCGAAGGCACTTTTCAGGCTTTTATCAGACGTGGACCACGAAAGGCCTCCGATAAAACAGCGGTATTCCACTGGTTCCCCCATGTATTAACTGATTAAGTATACAGCAAGGTCAAACAGGAAGAAAACCCAGATAAGCAAAGCAAGTATATCAATCGATAATTAATTTTGATAGAAAGCTAAGCTAAAGTTGTTTCTCGCATCGCCATCTAACGATACAGTTTAAAGACCTAGAAATCAGAGCATAAACAACTATTTACACCGGCCGCAGATGAAGAACACATAAAAAGAAATGTATTAATCGATTGAGGTCGAGAAACGAACAAAAACACAAAACAAACCAAAAAGGATACCTTTCTTATGTGAAAATCCAAATCAGAAACAGTCAGATCGGGGTTCACATCAAAGATTTGAGGAAAAGTAGGAGGATAAGTGAGAAGAAAGAAATCCGTAGCAAGAAACAGATCCTTACCCTAGCTTGTATCGAGAATCACTACAAAGGTAGAGAAATCGATTGCAGAGAAAGATGAAGAAGATACCTGCAGGTGAAGAGATCTGAAACAAAACCCTAGACGCGTCTCTTGGATAAACCCTAGAAGTGAGCAGAGAGGAGTTTGTTCTCGCCCAAGATTCCAACAAGAAGGGGAAATGTCTTACCCTTGTCCTTACATAAGTAGTCGCACGTGTTTATTCACTGTTTTATGCCAATTCCTTGGTGGGTTATGCAAAACCGCGGTTTATTCTCTGTTTTATACCAGTTTGATGGGTTTTATGGTAAAGGGTGCGGGGTTTGGAAGGGGCAAACTATATGAGCCTAAAGTACATGGTTTTAGCTTGCATTTTGCAAGAGACTATTTTCACTCCTTGAACCCGTGACCTCAAGGTCACATGACAACAACTTTTACCATTGCGCCAACTTGATGGGTTTTATGGTCAAAGAGTCCATTCTCTATTCTATGCCAATTTTTTATGGGTTTTGTAGAAAAAGGTCTTATGGATTTTGCAGGAACATGTTCAAAGTTCTCAGGTTTGTAGTTTGTTGATTACTTAGGAGGGTTTTAAATCAATCGTTGCCTAAATCATGGACTGTTCATAACCAATTCTTCTAATTTATTCTAATCAAGACCATGATTTAACAAGTCTTATGAAGGTATGAGAGTGCTCTATGGCTGAACTTTAGTTGGGAATCAGAACTAAATTAATTTTTAAGCTTAGACTCTCTTCCTATATATTAAATAAAACATGTTGTAAATAGGATGCAGTCACGGAATTACAGCATAGATATACAAAGTATACTACAGAACTACATCTTTACTTCATTTTAATTGCACGTTCAGTAATATATAGGTGTTATATGTTGACAACAGACCAAAGTTCTATACCGTGATTATAGTAAAAAATATTTGCCCTGTAATCTTATAATTACAGGCTGTAACCCCTTGATTACAACAGAAACTATTAGTTCTGTAATTTTGTGATTTACAACCATGTAATCACAGGATTACATAGCCAATATTTCCTGCTATAATCAAGGTCTTAAATTCAGTATGTTGTCAACATGTAACACATATATTGTCATATGTATTAGTCCATTATGACAATCAAGCAAAGATGTAGTTCTATCATAATATTAGAGACATGAGGTGAAGATCTGTCGTCTTTGATTAGATTTGTTGCATGTTTTCGCCAAGATTCATTTAATAACTCTAGGTTACAAGTGGACTACTGCTAACGCTTGTACCAACTCTTGATTCAGTGTCCACTGCATTTCTGACCTAGTCACTTTCCTTTCTTGACCTATGCGTGCCCATCAATGCTCTCTCAAAGTTTATTTTGTCAAATATCCATTTGAATATCATTCACAAAAACAGATGATTGTAATGAGTAGGAGGAAGACTTCAGCGGTAGACATTAAGATCCAAGCAAAGGTGCTCAACCATTCCACTAAGCTGTGAGTCCACCATTGAACTCACAGGCTCACTTACCAGGTTTGTGAGCTGGAGGAGGCTGACCCTACTGTACAGAGAGTGGAGGCCTCGCGTTGTGCACTCTAAGGTCTATTACATGCCGGCAAGCGAAGCACCTAACTATTGGAGCTCCTAAGGGTACATGAGCAAAACTGAACAACCTCCACACTTGAAATTCTCAGCCTCCTGAGATTCTAGCACAAGGTTGAGTGTCTGACAAGATGGACATTTGACGTGTTTGGCTCCTAGAAGAGGAGCAGCAAGCAGCCATCTAGGCTGTGGTGGCTCAATGAAGTGGTTGGCCATTCTGCTACTTTGCCTTCAATCAACTCCGCATCTTAGATATATCCACTATCTCCAGATCCCAGATTTTGTCGACTGCATCTATAATTGCCAATTTCGGATCTTGTCGATCACACCCACGATCTCAGATCTTGCATCTTCGCTGGATGATCCGTCATTGTCCAATCAACTAGGAGAGTTGAGTTGCCAAATTTCTTAGATAACAGTGACAAGTTCATCATGTCTTCGTCATCAAAGTCTCCCATTCTCAGTGCAAGGTTTTCTTTAGGCATAACAACAATAGTGGCACTTCTCTTAGTGCGACCAAAGCAACAATTGCAGCATCCAGGGCAGTATTCTTTGGCTCGAGGGTGGTCAAAGCCATATAGGACAATCCTGCGGAAGAGACATCCACTACCAACACAGACCAGGCCTTGAGGCCGTCGAAGAGCCAGCAAGTGTTGTGCCACCGAGCCTTTTAACAGGGGTTGGCACTATTCTTTTTAGAGGGCTGACACTTCTACGACCCTTTAATAGCCCGGTTCCTGTTGGGCTCTCTCTATCTCTCCATTATCAACCATTAGATCTTAATTCTTAACATGGCTTTTAACAACCACATGGCATGTTGATTTTGTTCACAACAAATCGCGGTCGTCGCCACAGGTCATATATGTAAGCAAGGGTAGTGTCACGGGCTTGCACTGCAAGGTCCGTGACCAAGGCTTGAAGGCTCCATGGAAGACTTACTTGGCTTGTGGACAAGGTTCAAGAGGCTTAAACCCATTGGTGAAGATCCATGGAGGAGGGCCTGATTCTAGAAGGCCTAGGTTCTGGAAGACTCCATGAAAGAGGGAAGGTTAGGGACTTGTGTGGAGTTGTGTAGAGCTTTCTAGATAGAGTTCTAGAATAGTCCTTAACCATTGGATTAGTGACATTTGTAATAATCCGGACCATCCATTGAGGAGGTGGATGGGGGACAACAAGTATAAATAGATGTAAGCTCCTCACTTGTAATAAGCTCAGATCAGCTCAGATAAGCTCAGAGTTCAGCTAAAGTGAATACATTGGGAAAGTTCCTTTCTGAGTTCTCTTGAGTTCCTCTCATTGCTCGAGTGGGTGAGTGAGTGTAGCCCTAGCAAGTGAGAGTTTGGGGTTTAAAGGCTGACTTGTGCCTGCTAATAGGAGTTGTGCACAAGTGCCGCACGGGTTTAGCATAGGTGAAAGTGCAACCCCGTGACAATTGGTATCAGAGCAGGTTGGTGCCAGGAGTTGGTATCAAAACCAGTGGACGTGGGAGTTGCTTAGCAAGTCCAGGGGGAAGCTCGTAGCAACGTTATGGCAAGTGCGTCAGGGGAGGCAAACATGCCAGTGGAGGTCTAGAAGAAGTCAAGGAGGGATAAGTCCAGAGAGCCAGCAAGGGATTTGGCTTTGGATGCTCACCTCACCATGTTGGAGGAAAGATTGGGTAAGTTTGAGCAAACTTTTGCTGATTGCTTGAACAAGTCGAATGCATTCGTAGATGCCTTGAAAAGCCTCAAGGACGGCATGCAAAACACGCTTCAGATGTCTAAAGGGATGGACGCTGAGCCCGTGAATCAAGGGGATTGCGTGTCAGGTTGCTTTGAGTCTGCGAAAGGCAAAATGGCCAGTCCACATGAGGAAGTGGCTGGGTCAGAGGATATGGAGGTAGCAAAGGAATCCACAACAAGTGTGGATGTAGCACAGTTAAGCTTATCAGACTTAGGTGCTGCAAGGTTGCTTGGATCAGGTGAGTCCCCAAAGGAAGCGGTGATCAACAAGGGTATTGACACCATTGTTGGCACAAAAGGGATTGTGCCACAAGGTGTGGACTCCATGAAGGGTGAATCTAAGCTAAGTCGTGCAGGGGGCACAATAATGAGTAGCTACTACACTGATGTGCAGGTAGTACAACAACAAAGTGTAGCAGCACAAGTGTGCAACAGTGCACACAATATGAAGGAAATCACCTTGGAGCACAAGACTGGCTGGCTGCTAAGGTGCAAGAGGAGGGATGTGACAAAGCATCCCATGATGATCACGAAGCAACATGGGGTGTACCACAGGTTAAAGTTCGTGGCACTGATGGAGATGTGTCGACGAGGACGTCGACGCTATCAGGTGGGGGAGAATGTCACGGGCTTGCACTGCAAGGTCCGTGACCAAGGCTTGAAGGCTCCATGGAAGACTTACTTGGCTTGTGGACAAGGTTCAAGAGGCTTAAACCCATTGGTGAAGATCCATGGAGGAGGGCCTGATTCTAGAAGGCCTAGGTTCTGGAAGACTCCATGAAAGAGGGAAGGTTAGGGACTTGTGTGGAGTTGTGTAGAGCTTTCTAGATAGAGTTCTAGAATAGTCCTTAACCATTGGATTAGTGACATTTGTAATAATCCGGACCATCCATTGAGGAGGTGGATGGGGGACAACAAGTATAAATAGATGTAAGCTCCTCACTTGTAATAAGCTCAGATCAGCTCAGATAAGCTCAGAGTTCAGCTAAAGTGAATACATTGGGAAAGTTCCTTTCTGAGTTCTCTTGAGTTCCTCTCATTGCTCGAGTGGGTGAGTGAGTGTAGCCCTAGCAAGTGAGAGTTTGGGGTTTAAAGGTTGACTTGTGCCTGCTAATAGGAGTTGTGCACAAGTGCCGCACGGGTTTAGCATAGGTGAAAGTGCAACCCCGTGACAATTGGTATCAGAGCAGGTTGGTGCCAGGAGTTGGTATCAAAACCAGTGGACGTGGGAGTTGCTTAGCAAGTCCAGGGGGAAGCTCGTAGCAACGTTATGGCAAGTGCGTCAGGGGAGGCAAACATGCCAGTGGAGGTCTAGAAGAAGTCAAGGAGGGATAAGTCCAGAGAGCCAGCAAGGGATTTGGCTTTGGATGCTCACCTCACCATGTTGGAGGAAAGATTGGGTAAGTTTGAGCAAACTTTTGCTGATTGCTTGAACAAGTCGAATGCATTCGTAGATGCCTTGAAAAGCCTCAAGGACGGCATGCAAAACACGCTTCAGATGTCTAAGGGGATGGACGCTGAGCCCGTGGATCAAGGGGATTGCGTGTCAGGTTGCTTTGAGTCTGCGAAAGGCAAGATGGCCAGTCCACATGAGGAAGTGGCTGGGTCAGAGGATATGGAGGTAGCAAAGGAATCCACAACAAGTGTGGATGTAGCACAGCTAAGCTTATCAGACTTAGGTGCTGCAAGGTTGCTTGGATCAGGTGAGTCTCCAAAGGAAGCGGTGATCAACAAGGGTATTGACACCATTGTTGGCACAAAAGGGATTGTGCCACAAGGTGTGGACTCCATGAAGGGTGAATCCAAGCTAAGTCGTGCAGGGGGCACAATAATGAGTAGCTACTACACTGATGTGCAGGTAGTACAACAACAAAGTGTAGCAGCACAAGTGTGCAACAGTGCACACAATATGAAGGAAATCACCTTGGAGCACAAGACTGGCTGGCTGCTAAGGTGCAAGAGGAGGGATGTGACAAAGCATCCCATGATGATCACAAAGCAACATGGGGTGTACCACAGGTTAAAGTTCGTGGCACTGATGGAGATGTGTCGACGAGGACGTCGACGCTATCAGGTGGGGGAGAATGTCACGGGCTTGCACTGCAAGGTCCGTGACCAAGGCTTGAAGGCTCCATGGAAGACTTACTTGGCTTGTGGACAAGGTTCAAGAAGCTTAAACCCATTGGTGAAGATCCATGGAGGAGGGCCTGATTCTAGAAGGCCTAGGTTCTGGAAGACTCCATGAAAGAGGGAAGGTTAGGGACTTGTGTGGAGTTGTGTAGAGCTTTCTAGATAGAGTTCTAGAATAGTCCTTAACCATTGGATTAGTGACATTTGTAATAATCCGGACCATCCATTGAGGAGGTGGATGGGGGACAACAAGTATAAATAGATGTAAGCTCCTCACTTGTAATAAGCTCAGATCAGCTCAGATAAGCTCAGAGTTCAGCTAAAGTGAATACATTAGGAAAGTTCCTTTCTGAGTTCTCTTGAGTTCCTCTCATTGCTCGAGTGGGTGAGTGAGTGTAGCCCTGGCAAGTGAGAGTTTGGGGTTTAAAGGCTGACTTGTGCCCGCTAATAGGAGTTGTGCACAAGTGCCGCACGGGTTTAGCATAGGTGAAAGTGCAACCCCGTGACAGTAGGCTATCTTGCATATCCTATGCTAGAGCCATCGTGAGGATTATTATCTCTGATCTTGTCAATCGCATCTATAATCGCCGATCTTTAATCTTGTTAATCTCTCTGTTTGCTTTGCTTCTCTTTCTTTCATCATTAATCTTACACTGTCAGCCTCAACTGCAGCTGATCTCACGTGATGTACCTCCGCCATTGCCGATTTTGTCCTTAGGTGAAGATCATGCTCACGTTGTTACATCCGATGATTGATGCTCTCCCAACACCTAGAATGCCCAAGCCCCAATTTCTTAGAGCAATCACTACCATAAAAGGATCGCGGCTGACAAGCGAGGAAGCTACATCGTCTAATTCTTGGAGAAATTGGTTGCCGATCAAATGTCTAGCCTCATAGCAATAAAACTATTCCTCGTTGAGAGATTGATCTCATTGTTTAAAAAGCCTCCAATCTGACATATTCTGGTGGATTATTCCTCAAGCTACTATCGATAGTCTTAATGTTCTCATAAACTGCCTTTAATTGCTTCAATTGGCATTTGATTTTACAGTCAGAACTTAAGGATATGATGCCCATCATCAAGGATTTTATTTAGTGAAATGCAATTAAGATATGTTCATTAAATGACATCGTCAATTTTTTTAGATTTATTTTGACAAGAAAGGAAGTTTAGATTGACTTGAGATTATGCTCATTAAATAGTGGTTAGAAAACAATCTTTTAATTACAATATTTAATCAACAAGCTCACTTTAAAAAAGAAAAAAAAAAGTATCTTTACATCAGCTTGATGGATGGCGTTGGAAATGGGTCGTAATCACAGGTAAATTTTTTGTTGTAATCACAATATTACAGGACTACAATCAAGGAATTATGAAGCCAATATTTTCTGCTATAATCGCAGTATGGAATTTGGTTTACTGTCAACATGTAATACCTATATATTATTAGATGTATTAGTCCATTATATGCAATTGAAATGAAGCGAAGGTGTAGTTATGTCAAATATAGTTCGACTTACAGCAGCCATTGAATAAATTGGGCGTGTTTCTTGTTGTTTTTAAGATATTTTATCCAAATCAGATTTTACACAAAATTATAATTCCTATTTTGTGGTGAGAGAAGGAGCGAAATCGGTTGAATGAATTACAGTCATCTATTATAAGATGACCCTAGTTTGGATGGCCTAGATTTTTGCAGTACATAGATGCATTAACTAAACCAAGTTGGTCCCACCATCGACTGGGCCATGTGCAAAGTATAATATACAATTGGATGATCCCACCCATCAAGTTGTTTGATATATTGATTATAGATTATTTGATTCCCTAAGAATGGTGCGTGAGTGGGTCTTTCCCTCTTCCCAAATCATAGAGATGCCAAGTAAGTGGGTCTTTCTCTGCACCCAATGAAAAAGCATTCGATGGTTAGGATTCCATGACAACATATACTTTTCACCTAGGAAAATATTAGCCATCTAAAGCCTAAAAGTAGGTCCCACTCAATTCAATGATCCAAATTATATGTATGCTAGGACATGCTATGGATTATCTAAATCATATAAAACCAAAATGTAGATGAGGCCCCACCAATTGAATGGTATGGATCATTAGAATAAGGGATGAGACATCTCATAAGGACATAAATAAGTTTGGATTAGAAATAACTATAAAATTTACTCATACTTAAAAGGGCACCTCTAGCATGAAACAAATGGTGCTTTTATGTAGCTAGACACGTCATACCTTTCTCACGCATAGATTCGTAGTTGCCTCCTTATTAATGCTTTTATTAGCCCTTCTTAACCCTATTAGTAAGGTGTGAGAGGGGGCGCTTTTGTTTTTCGGCTGAAATTAATGTGAACGATCCTAACAGCTCTTTAAATCATATTCTGTATGATTAGATATGTCAAAGAAAAAAAGTGACTACGTTCTATCTCTGTTTTCTTTTTAGATTCTGAGGATAAGCCAGCCAATTCTATGTGTAACAACTCCTCCTTAGATAAAGATATCTCCAACGTTGACAAAAATAACTTCTTCTATTTTGTTTGATTTTTTAGACGAGGCATGACTTATTAGTAAGTAGGGCTCAATGATTTGCCAATACTGCATTACATACCGTATTGGCTTTGCTCTAGAGCAGCACGTTTAAACAGCATATGGCATATTGGGCAGCATTTGAATTATCTGAATTTAGAAATATAAACAATAATAAAATAAAGAAAACTCTAAAAAAATGTCTAAAATAGAGAAAATTTACAATAAATTAATAAAATTAGAAGTAGCATTTGTGCCATTGAAAATAGTTTCTGATTAAACCATTCAAGATTTTTGATATTCAATAATTATATTTAATAAAACTATCTCAATTGCATGAAACAAAATGCTCACATCCGTAAGTGAAGATTGGATATTGATTAAATTCAATAAATTATCATAGAAAATTAAGATACATCTGTCTTTTGAGACTCGTGTTGCGCCTCTAAGGCAGCTTGCTCATGCAACAACTCAAGTTTTTATAATATAATATTTATTTTGCATGAGATTAGCAACAAAATTTTAGTTTTCACTACTGGTTGCAGGGTGAGCATGAATACTTTAAAACTAGAATTCAAGTATCTAAATTAGTTATAAGATAATCTTTTTGGAGAAAATTCATTACCCATCGTCCATTCTCTGTATTTTTGGATAAGAAGACGTCAGAAGAAAGCCGTCAAAGGGGGTAAGGGGCATGGGTTATTATAAGTTGGATTGATTTTATATTGTTGATTTTGATCTGTCTTGTTTTATTCAGTTAAAACATGTGCATCCATATTTAGTTTTCTTCAAATTACACTGTCAATCCTCAAAATTGAGATTCACATAACCATGCATGGTTTGTTTCAAATCACCCCGTGATCCATGTTGATTTAGGCGCATTCATCTATGACCTATGATTCTAGCTATTGATCTATGTTCTAGGAATGCACACCTACCTGTAATATATAATCCTATTCATTGACTTAATCGTGCACACTTATTTGAGATTTATGACCTTGATTACTGATCCAAGCTCTTAAGCATGATCTATGATCGGACGCTGCTCATTGAATTGTAGCACGTACACACTAGCTTTACTTTTACACTGGATCTCATTCGTTGCTTCTGTTATGATATGCACTAGTTTTCATCGATTGATTCTTTGGTGCATCCTGGCCAAAATTTATCCCAGATTTTAAACTTGGCTTTTCACTCAAATCATACACACCATGGTTATAGTTTGATATCAGATCTCGTCCGTTGATTTTTATACATGCGCATAGCATTTTGTAACTTGCCAATTTTCATGCGTTGATTCAATCCATTAGATGAGAGCAAGTTTACTCAAGGTCTTAAAACCCATTTGTAAATCGTCTCATGAATGTGAATATGCACATCATAGTTGATCGTGTCAAATGCCACAAGTCATTAGATCTTCCAAATGAGACCGTGGGCACCTTGTCATTCAAGGCCTCAACGTTCATTGGCTACTCACATCAAGGGTTAATGCATGTACGCCATAGTAGATAGAAACATGTTTATACGGTCATGATGGCTGCTTGATTTTAATATGTGCATGATCGAATAGTTTCATGGGATGCATGCGCATGTTTGACGCGTTGAGTGCTAGAACATGCCAGAAATGCTTACTTAAACATATATAAATTGTACAATGGCATGGTTGCATAATATTAGGCGCACTGGACCCATTTATGAGACCCATTTTTTTAAAATTCATACATTGTAATATGGGCATCGTGAGCACCACCTCTATTATAAAAATTTCTTTCAAACCATGATACGTTGATCGTGGCTTTGTGTTATTCGCTCTAATAGTGTTTACATGATTGCACCATAAATTTGTTATCAGAATTGTGACGAGACTCTTAGATTTCATGTGTGAGGAGTGATTGAACCGTGACTTCATATAAATTTTTATGAGAAATGTTTTAATGAATGAAAATTAGTTGACTCTAGTGAGTTGTGCTTAGTCTAAAATTAGCCTATCTTGAGGCAAGTTGTAAGATGTCTCTGGTTTCTATGCTAAAAGTGCACTTGGGTACTGGTACTATGAAAAGGAGATTTGATACCTACCTGAGGTTATGAGACCTTCCATTTAGTGTGATCCGTTCTCCCCTCTGAAGACCAGTGTAAGTCATAGCACCTAAATTGTGATATGAACATCAATGGTATGTCGATCAACCTCGAAGAATTTAGACCATTTACCTTTTATGGCTCCAACATAATGTTGTTGTATGATTTTGATTGATATTATGTGACATGTTTTAGAAATTGAAAATAATTGCTAATGCAGCGTATCTAACAGAATATGATTCAAGCAACCTTATGTGATTCGTTGCGAATTTTGAATTTTAAATATTACTAAGATTGATACTATATGATGTGTTTCAGACATTGAGAACAACTTCTAATGATATATATTATTTTGGATATGAATGCAATTTACTATTAATTTTAAGTTTTGAACATTTTTGAGGTATGATACCGATCGTGTTTAACCATATGGATTTTGATATCTTTATACATTCATGTTTTTTTTTTTTGCAAGTTTTGTCTGCCTTAGAATTTTCCACCAAATAGTCCTACTCACCTCTGCCAAAAATTTCAAGTCAACCTTTTGGTCAAAAGTAAGAATTAAGGCGTTGCAAGAAGCTTGTGAGATAAAACATACAAAAATAAATGAGTTACTTTACTTTGTTTTAGATTACTAATCAAATAGTTATAGTTTCATTATGGTTGTTTGGCCTGTGACAGGTGGGTTCTGGCAGTGTTATTCTTACATATTTATTTTACATATATGTGGAGTTTTGACAAGACACCCAAAATTGGAAGGCAATTTTTGAAACTAATACATAGTACATTTTTAAAATATTTTAGAAATTTTTTTACTTAGGATCCTCATCATTTTCAAATAAATTTTCATAAATTATTTCTAAAAACCCAAGGCATCACAACTCAAGTAGTGCCTCGCTTGTGAGGCCACTAGCAAACTCACTCACACTTAGAAAGCACAAGAGAGTTTGAGAAAATATATAACTCTTGTCGCGCTCAAGTGAGCTTACAACTTCCAAAGTGGTTTGAAAATGAGGCTCCTTATACATGGTCCCACCTCTTCAACTAATGGTCAAGATTGAATACAAATGTCATCCATCCAAGGGTTGGAATTCTTCTAGATCTTTCTATGGAACATTCTAGCCATTCAAGATATTCACATGAACTAATCTAGAATATATCTAGATTTATCTACGTATTCTACACAATTCCAAGCACTTGGGCCTTCTATAGTGGGGATGAGAATATAGCCAATCCTTTGGTATGCTGGCGCTTCGTAGTATGTCCATGACAGTCTCCCTCGTCTCATTTCGTCAATGTCCTTGCCGACTCCTCATCTTCGTGGTGTCGTCGAAACTTATGCTTGTATGCCCACAAAATGTTCGCTCATTCCCAAATTGCCTCAGTAGCTAGTTGGCCCTTCCATTACACCAAGTACTTCACGTGTATAAGACGAAGCATCTGCTTGCTCGTTGGTCCAACAAGATGGCCTCATCCTCTGTGTAAGGCCACTGTCATGTTTGTAGGTGCCCTCTTTAACACCCACGCTGTGGACCTTCTAAGTCTTCATGGTACGGTTTTAGACTTCTTACATGGAAAACTTTGTGAATCTTCAAGCTTGATGGTAGGTCAAGTTTATATGATACCTTGCCCACCTTCTTGGGGACTCGAAAAGGTCCCTCATATTTTCTCACTAACCCATTGTGGATCTTCCTAAAATCCCTCATTTGAACTCCACATGCCTTCTCCGGGCATCTTCTACCTTCTTCATTCTCTTAATTGCCTTGTGGAAATAATACTTGGCGACTTCAACTTGCCAGGTTGATAGGCTCCTCCCTTTATATTTGGTTGCCATCGTAAGAGGAGGGAGGGGTTGCTTGCCTGTGATTAGCGCAAAAAGACTCTTGGCTATGGCCTCACTCCTCTTTAGATTATAGCAAAACTGCCCCATGCTCAATAGGCGAACCCAATCCCTTTGTTGGCAATTACAAAATGCCATAAATACTCCTCCAATAGCATTTTAATCTGCTCTATTCACCCATCAGTCTGGGGATGAATTTTTTTAGAGAATTGTAGCTCTAAGCCTAGTAGTTTGAATATCTCCATCCACCACTGCCCTGCGAATAGTAGGTCTTCATTGCTGACGATATTTTCCAGCATGCCCCAGTACTTGACCTCTGTAGTCAATTGGTGTCGCTATGAATATGACATAGACAACCTTTCCACCACTACTAGGATAGAGCCACGCCCATGCACCTTAGGTAGTGTGGAAATGAAATCCATAGACATGTTAGCCTATTGTCACGGACTTGCACTATAAGGCCCATGACCAGGGCTTGCAGCCTCTAAAGAAGTCTCACTTGGGACGTGGACCTGACCTTAGGGACTCAGGCCTGCTTGTGAAGGTCCATGGAACTTGGCCTGAATCTAGAAGGACCGGTTTCTGGAAGTCTCTTTGCAAATATGTAGAAAGGTAGAAGGTTAGAGAAGTATGTAGAGTTGTATAGAGTTCTCTAGGGAGAGTTCTAGAGTAGTCCATAACCGTTGGATTGTAGACATTTGGAATAATCTGGACCATCCATTGAGGAGGTGGATGAGAGAGAGCAAGTATAAATAGGTGTAAGCTCCTCACTTGTAATCAGCTCAGAGTTCAGCCAAGGCTAATATATTAGGAGAGTTCCTTTCTGAGTTCTCTTGAGTTCCTCTCATTGCTTGAGTGGGTGAGTGAGTGTAGCCCTAGCAAGTGAGAGTTTGAGGTTAAAGGCTGACTTGTGCCAAGAAAAGGAGTTGTGCACAAGTGCCGCACGGGTTTAGCATTGGTGAAAGTGCAACCCCGTGACACTATGGTCTCTTTGTAATTGGTAAGGGTTCTAATAATCCTTCTTGCTTAAGGTGCTCCACCTTGTCTTGCTGTGCGCAAGACAAGTTCTCACAGTCGTTGATGTCATTTATCATCCTTGGCTAGAAGTACGCAACCGTTAGTAAGGCCAAGTTCCATCTTTGGTTAGGATGGCTTTCCCATTTATTGTCATGGCACTCCTTCACAAGCCTCTTTTGTAGGTTCCCAGTGTAGGGGTGGCCATCCTCTATCCAAAATCTCCATGTCTTTCCTTCTTAAGCTATATTCATTAGACTTTTGACTTAAAAGAGTCTCTAAGAAGGCATTTTCTTATTCTGTCAAGAAGCGAATTCTCAACTTGACTAAGGGAAGCCTCCTACTCTATAACTCTGCCTTCTGGCTTAAGGCATCAGTGACTTGGTTGGTCCGGTCGGGCTGGTACTCTAGGGTCATGTCAAATTTAGCCAAGAAGTCTTGCACCAAGCTTGCTTTGGGCTTAGCTTTCTTTAGGACTAAAAGTAGCTATTGGCAATATTGTCTATCATCCCCACAAACATAGAGCCCAATAAATGATGCGTCTATGTCCTTAGAGCATGATAGCTGTCATTTCCTTCGCATGCACTGTGTGCTACCTCTGTGCCTTGTTTAGCTTCCAGCTCACATAATCTAAGGGTTGACCTTCTTGCACAAGGACTCCCCCTATACCAAAGTCTGTTGCATCTTTCCGGACCTCAAAGGGCTTGGTGTGGTTAGGTAGCTTAAGAACCAACTCTTCCATGTCAACCTTCTTGAAGTCAGCAAAGGCCGTTTGGCATGCCTCCATCTATCTCCATGCTCGGACCTTTTCAGCAGCTCGGTTACTGGCGCAACCCTATAAGAGTACCATGGGATGAACCTTTTGTAATACTTGACAAGCCCTAGGAAAGATGTTAATTTCAGTATCTTAGTAGGAGCTTCTCATTCCTTAATGACTCGAACTTTTTCTTAATCTATTCATATTTTCCCATCCTCGATCTAATGTCATAAGAAGGGTATGTTCGTATGGGCAAAGGTACACATCCTTCTTCACATAAATGTATTCTCTCTAAGCACCTTGAACATGGTCTTCGAGTGTTTTACATGGTCTTTAAGAGTCTTATTATACACTGTCTATGTTGTCTAAGTGGACCACTACAAACTGGACTAAGTATGGATGGAATGGTTTGTTCATAAGGGAGCAGAATGTCATTGGTGCATGGGTTTGGCCAAAGGGCATAAACAAGAATCTAAAAGTTCCATACATTGTCACACAGTCTTAAGCTAGTTGTCTTCCATGATCTAAACTTGATAGTACCCAGATTTCAAGTTAAGTTTGGTGAATTACCGTGCCCTATCAAGTTGGTGGAACAAATTATTTATAAGATACTTGTTTTTTATAGTTACCTTATTTAGGGACTTGGAGGAAAGCCTTGGTGCAATGGAAGAGTTGTCGTCGCGTGACCTTGAGGTTATAGGTGCAAGGCATGGAAATAGCCTCCTGCAAAATGCAAGATAAGGCTGCATACTATTGACCCTTGTGGTCTATCCCTTCCCTAGACCCCACATACACAGGAGCTTCGTGGACCGAGGCTGCCCTTTTACCTTATTCAAGGACCTGCTGTTGATGCATAAATGAAGACTCCCATAACGATTCTTTTGGAACACATCTAGGCTCCATATGGTGCCTTGGATGATTATATGTACCCAGCATCAAGCAGCTCTTTCAATTGCCTCTTCAACTTAGCTAACTCAGGTGAAGCCATCCTATATGGAGCCTTGGCAGGGCGCTTGGTTCCTGGCTCTAGCTTAATCTTGTGATCCATCTCTCTCCTAGCTGGTAGCTTCTTGCACAATTCAAGCATCATGATATCCTTGAATTCCTCCGGGACTTCAAGGATAGGTTGGGGTAGGTCCTCCATCATTGCTTTATGTGAGGGTCGGGATTAGTACTCTCCTCCATTATACACACGACTCTATGGAAGGACATGGGTGTGGCTTTGGCTAAAATCAAGATATCTGCCTAGTATGACTTTGACATCATCAAGAGGGATTACAGAGAAGTACGTCATACCTTGCCAGTTTCCCATCTTACTTATGGCCCCAATCTTTTCGCTATTGCTCCTGTGTCCACCATCCTTTGGCTGGTCTTCCATTTATACACTTCCACGTGCATGAGCTCCTTCTTAGGGACTTTGATGGTCTTGGGTTGGCTCTTGATGCCATTGAGGAGCTACAAGGTTCCCATCCTTGGATTCTCTTGGGCCTTATCCCATCTTGCTATAGAGCATTAAGGGCTTTCTTTTGTGCGTATAGTTCATAGCCCTGTGATCCCTGTTGCAAATAAAGCACCCCATTGTTTTCTTCTCAAAGAACATATCTTTGTAATTGGGGCCTCCATATAGCTGTTGATGTTCCTCCTTATGGTTGGCTTCTTGTCCGCCCCACCTTTCCCATTGTAGGGTTTGTGGGACTTGGAGTTCTGCCCATTTGCCTTCTTTGAAAACTTGTAAGTCCTTCCATCGTCGCTAGTGCCAGCTAGGTCATTGACCTTCTGTCTCCGAAGCTCTTGTTTAACACGTAGTCGTAGGCCATTAATGAATAAGAAAAGCTAATCCTTCTGACTTAAGTTAGAGAGATTGAGTTGGAGCGAAGTGAACCTGTTGACAATCCTGAATGGTTTGCGACTCCTTCCATGCTTCATACTACTCATTCTCGGACAAGAACTGAAAAAGAAAAATATAAGCATCTTAGTAATTAAATATGCTACCATTTAATATATATATATATATATATATAAAGGAAAATTCTTCGAAAGAGTGAAAATAACAAAAGGACTAATTTTGATGAATCTTGCCATGCAAAATATAGTGCAATTCAAGTAATAATAAAAGCCAAGAGCTGCCTAGCACAATCCCTCGAGATAACAAGGTGCCTTTTCTCCTTATGCTCGGAGGTTCACAGTGTTAGTTTCCCCTTGTTGGGAAGATTCTCAATAGATTTCTCTCTCTTTTATATAAGCAAAGAATTATAAAGCAAATCACTTTCACATACTCCTAAATCTAATATCCTGTCAAAGGAAAAAGTGATGACTCAAACCTGCGATGAAGCATACTTAGTAAATATAAAAATAAAGAAAATATTTTGCTGGATAGTTTGCTTCCTAATTATTTGCCGTGCCCATGAAAAGTCTACTCACTGCCCATTCATTTAACTTTGGAGAGACAATAAAGAGCTTCATCCATAGAAGTTATCGTGAATATGTGAATCACTGGATCCCATAAAGTCCTCGAATTGAGCAGCCCAACTTATTCCTGGAAGGGCCAAAATCTAAATTATTTCTTTCAAAGACTTTATGATAACTGGAGACATATATGCATTAGAAAACCAATGTCGGGAAGGTCCATCAGACGTCATCAATATAAGAGATGGGTAAACGGACTCGACAGGCCCATGGATCCCCACTCCAACCTGTCCTCTGATTGCTTGGGTTTTGGATGTCTAGAGTTCGTGAAGCATGCAGGGTGGATGACTCTAGCATCCATAACATGATAAAGTGGTACTTTTTATCACAAGATAATGGACCAGTAAGAAACTTAGTAAAAAACGGCAGTTTCGGTGTATGAAACTCTCGCTTATGTGGGGGAAAGGGTGGACCACAAGGGTCTATAGTATGCAGTCTTACCTTGCATCTTTGCAAGAGGCTGTGCACCTTAAACCTATGACTTCAAGGTCACATAATAACAACTTTACTATTGTGCCAAAGCTCCCCTTCTAGTAAGAAACTTAGCACGACAAGTTTAAATTTAATTCACTCAAAGCAAGGCTCTTAGGATCCTATAATTGTCCAATCAGTGTGAATTTTGTAAGGCATCCAAAGCCGGAGCAGTCGGTGGAGCGCTTAGTGAGGAAGCGCCGTATTCAGTAAGAAAAAGTACACTCATTTTAACCTTCTTGAGCAGTGACGGGAAACATGGAGAAGACCATCTTTTCTTTGGAGCTGAAAGCATAGACGCGACACTTTCAAAGGCTCTAGCACAGAACAATCGCGTCATAGTCGTAATGGCCGAAGTCATGGTGGCTTCAATGGCACACCGGTGAACCATTATCCCAGCTTTAGTGGACCATCTCGTTAGTTGATAACTTGCAATTTGCATGGCCAAAGAGTGTGCCAGTGGCTGGCATCTATCCTGAAAATGTATACTAAAGAGGGTCCAGGAACGACTTTGACCATCAACTCGCTGGTGCAATTATAGTACGTGTCATAAATTTAAGAATATTGCGAAGGGGTTTTCAGAGAATATATGCATCATACTCACTTTGCAAACACACAAAGATGTGCTGTTTAATTTTTGAATGGTTACACATAGTTCAGCTTTACTTCACTCGATAAGTAGCTGTTATCATTTGATGTTCCTCTCTTCGGCTATCACAGCCAAATACAAATGTCATTTTTCAATATCGGAAGGTTAATTTAGGTTGCATGTGCTGATATGGATCACTAGGATTCTATTTCTTAAGCGCGAAACGAATTCCAGTAATCTAATTCCATAGGATTCACTTCACTTGGGCTCATTCTGTTGGTCATACCAAAAGGAAAGTGGGTGAGAATTCAAGTCAAAGACCAAATAGACAACAAGGAGCCAATTCCACCTCATTAAACGAGAATTCATCAATTTTTTTTGGCGGGGAGAAAGACTATCCTGACTGAGCTTTTGGCGCTGAGTCACTGACCTCTCCTTTGAATGATTTAATTCATTCATCTTCTTCGCTGTTCTTACATGAGCTACTTGTAAAAACTCGTGCACATTGGTTACTCTAGCTACTAGTTTCCTCCGTTGAAAAGTCAATGGATTCATGATTAGAAAACTTTTTAACTGGAAGATGAAAAGGCCTAAATAAGTAGGGGCAAAGAAAATGAGCAAGTAAGATCATTCAAAGGCGAAACCTTAATGGAGAGGTCACGTAGTCAGTCCCAGAAGCCCATTTTGGGTAACATCTCTCTCTCAATGTGGAAATGACGGTATTGTTCCATGGTTGAGAATTTTGTTTCAGTCATCATCTGTTCCTGACCAAACATAAAAAAAGGGGCAGCCCTGGTGCACGAAGTTCCCGCCTATGTGGGGCCTGGGAAAGGGGTGGACCACAAAGGCCTATAAGTAGGCAGCCTTATCTTGCATTTTGCAAGAGAGTGATTCTATGTCTTGAACCCGTGACCTCAAGGTCCGGACCAAACATCTGGCATACATTTCACTAAAATATCGGCCGTTTCGGTGGAAAAATCACATTTCTTTTCTCAGTAACAACTCTGGTTTGTTCTGATTATAAGACAAAGATTGCAACTGTGGGCCTCAAATGTACGTTTTCTGTGTGTAACAGAAGATAGATTTTTAGAAGCCCTCCATGAATGCGTAGGCGATCAATCTTCTCTGTATCGCCTTCCTAAATTGACACTCCACGAGAACCTAGAGGGAACTAGGAAGATGAATGCTAAGCGGGAACGGCCACAAAGGCACGAAGGCAAGTTGTGATGCAGAATTGGCCTCTGGTTGATTCAAACCACTTATTTTCTGATCTCTTCCAGTTTGGATGTCTGACAGCATAGAAAAAGTGCAACTCTAGCATCTGAAAGGCTGTACTTTTAATCGCAGGAAAGGAATAAAAATGGCAGCTTCCAATTCAACAGCCAAAAATGCATTGTTTTGGATGCAAGAAGCATCCAATGATCCTGATTTTTGGACCGACAGATATCCAAAGGTGGTGGCCTTCATGCAAGAGCTGGGCAACTGACCATGTGGTCGCTCCCTCCCTCCCACAGCAGTCTTTTCAGCCTTTCCGAGTTTGTTGTCTATTGTCCATGCTCCCCACTACAGTAGCCTCCGTAAAGCCTTTTTTTTCTCCAATGCAATGAATGGCCGTTACAGACCTGATCTTAGACGTTTCGCCGCACCTCCCTCTCTCTCTCAATTTGCTTGCAGACCTTCGTGCCGTATTAATTCACCGACAAAAGGGAAGTTCTGTACAAAGAAAGAAACGTGTACCCGAAATGCAAACCAAGACTTACATGGTAGTGCTTAATACACGACTTTCCCCAATTCGCTAATTTTGGCGGATGCCTTTCACTACTATATTTTGCGGTGAATACATAAAGACACGTCTCATCACTCGCTGCTTATTGGCTTGAAATCCTGATTTTGGCTAACAATTTGAGAACTCTCCAGATGAGACAAGCCTTGGGCCCCATGTGTTCATAAAAGTTCTTTGACAAATTAAAATGACCTACTACCTATGCTATTCTGTATGGACGATATTATATATCCTCCCACATTCTCATCACATACGTGGCATACATAATATGGTGATTGAGGCTGTGTATGTGCTGGATTTGGCCACTGAGTTGACAGATCAATACCCGAAAATGGTTACAATCACATGACGCCAACCATTTCCCTAGATTGTTGGTCATTTTTGCTCAACTTTTGTAGCTTTCATTGTATAAACTGTTAATCAAGTGATTAAGATAAATCAATCTCTTTGATTTTTGGGCAATTAGCGAACTCTCTTCTTGGCTCATTGAGAAACCCACGGCTTCATCTTCAGTCCAAATTAAGAGTCAGGTTTTACATAGTTTCATGTCTCTTTCTCCACGCCAAACATGGGAAGACAATTAAGGAGATAATGGATCCACAATATGGGTGGAACACCTTCTTAACCTTTAATCTCAGGCTCTTATCTTGACAATACATTGTTCTTGCGGCAATCATTCCACGAATGAAGCGTGTAACAGCGTGCGCCACACCATATCCTTAAAATAAGTCACAAAGGTGCTCGATTGTGATAGATGGCGTAGGAGAATCAGTGGAGAGATCTTGAAAATGACACAAGATCTTCAATGTGGACTGTTAGATTTCAATTCAAGCCGTGCCATGGCAACCTTTGGATTCATCTCGCTCTATGCGCTTTTGAGATGTGGCCATGCTTGCCTATGGCAAGGTCAAGTAGGTTTGTATGAATATTTGTTAAGATAATTGGAAGCCTACTGTATCAAACTTCAACCAGATTAACGAATGTTATGGCCACACCATAAACTGACATTTGAGGACTTCAACAACTCGAAATCTGTCCACTTTCCATCGATCGACCAATGGGAATGGAGGGAAATCTCTTTATTATTATTATTTTTGGTGTATATTTAGAAAATAAAATCTTGACCACATGCAGTAGAGGCTGTTGATGATTGCTTTTATTATTTTAATGGCAACTGGGGATCTTCGATATCGTACTTTCTAATCATGGATTAATCCGCACTAATCAGATATCCATAGATGTTAGGAATCTCTGCCTGAAGGATAGAATGCCAATGCAACAGTCTGTCTATCAAAGCGCCGGGAGGGGCCTCATCAAGGGGAATGAGATAAGCAACGAGGGAAATGAATGGGTTGGGCATTGTGCATGGCAAGTCAAAGGCTGCTAAGTCGTGGAGGGCCAAGCAAAGAACAAAATGCACGTGTGGAAGGTTGGGTTTTCACTGGAGTAGAAAGCCCAAATAAAAGCTAGCTTTTGTGTTGGAAACAGAAATGAAAAGTGCACCATGGAATAAACTAGGGTTGTGGGGATCTTGTAGGCTAAGCAATGGGATTTTAGCCCTTTTGCTTTAAATGATGGAAGATTATTGGAGACATACACCAGAAGCCGATGGAGAGAGAGATTATTTGGATGGCTGGGTTTGGTGCTCCTGTGTCTGCCATTCTATTGTATAACAAACTAGAAAAGTACCACATGCTAGCCTAATCAATAAGCAAACGCCCAGTCTTAGAGAAGCTTTTCCGGTCTAAACACATAAATCTCTCTCTTTGTCACTGATATGGACCTTCAAACCTGACCCTTTGGGTGACAATTACAAGTCTTCAACCCTATTTCATGACATTTTTTATTCTTTTCGACGACGACTTCGAAGACTGTAGCCTTTGCTGAGCAAGGTCAGTTACTCTTAAGCTCATAAATCTCTCTCTTTGTCACTGATATGGACCTTCAAACCTGACCCTTTGGGTGACAATTACAAGTCTTCAACCCTATTTCATGACATTTTTTATTCTTTTCGACGACGACTTCGAAGACTGTAGCCTTTGCTGAGCAAGGTCAGTTACTCTTAAGCTCATTTCACATGGACTGATGTGGCAAATCCAATTTTGTAGATTTTAATTCTTCAACCTGCGTAATCTTTCAAAGTTTGTATGGTTTCTTTCTTCTTCTTCTTTTGTTTTATTTTATTTTTTGTGAATGGATTTTAAATTATATGTTTCCAGACTAGGTAGGCTAACATTTTAGTTCCATGTTGCAAGTACAATCTCATTCCCCATAAGCTAAAATTGAACTTGCTTTTCTTCTTTTCATTTCTTCCCCTCCCCTCTCTTTTTCTGTTGCACAAGCGACTCAAACCTGAGCAAGAATCTGTACAGGAGGGTCCGTTCTTGGGCCACTGCGTCCGAATGCCTTTGCTCTAAATTTGACTTCTACATCCCTTTCCTCAGTTAACGCATCTTGGGCTTCTCATAATTAATCCAATAGTTTGAAACTTCACAACAATCTTTAGTTTCCAAGGGATGCTGTTGCTGTCATGGGCATCACTTTCAGCTCTTTTAAGCATAAAAGCCTTGAAGAAATGGGCAGATAATTGACAAAATTACCAGAAGTCGGCAAAGAGAAAGGAAGGTGGATAACAGTTGTCTACTTTTTGAGAATCTTCTGATCTTTTTGAGAAAAATTGTGATAAGTCTTAAAGTGTGTTTGTCGCGATGCTTTGAGAGTTAGGACTTGTTAAGCAGGAGAACAACCCAAAGTGCGCATAATGGGACAACTTTTACTTTAATAAGTCTGTCGATAGAATTGAAGAATCAGCTGATGACTTGTGGTTAGGGGCGAAATGCCACTCCAACTCAGAGTTAGCTAATTCTTCCCAAAATGCGTTGAGGCACAAAAGTTGATTGAACATCTAGAGGTAAAGCACTGTTTCAGTTCGGGCTGCGAGAGCAGTACCAAATCGAGAAAAACTCTAAATATTAGATACAACCCCAAATTAATGGAGTTCAAGGTCGGCTACTGTTAAGAGGAACCACCTGACTAGGATATTTTTAGACAGCATTCCTCCCTATTTCGCCAGTTCCAGCTTCATGAAAGTTACCACTTTTAGATAGACATGACAAGATGCACGGAGTCATGTTTACTGGCCTAAAATACATACTTATATTACTAAACCTACAAGGATATCCTTTGTGGGAAGCCACTTCCAGCACCGAGCACCTGCAGCATCGCTAATGCAGGCAATTTACCACAAGGTTGGGGTTGAGTCCGGTGACTCTGGTCACTAAATGAACTCCCCACTTCCCCTCCCCACAAAAGAAAAGAAGAAAGGAATAACTTCTTAGTGTATAACCTTATATTCTTCATTGTAAATTCTTAATGGCAAAAATCATCTAACACAGTTAGTTGATGATAAAAAAATACATCTGCTCATTATGCTTGGTCATTAGAGAGGTCTCAAAGTAGATTTAAGAATTAGGATAATAAAATTAGTAGATTAGTTTAGTTCTTAATTCTTTGTTGTACCTTCAGGATGGTTACTCTTTTCATTTTTTCTAAATTTCTTCTTTTTAAAATAATTTGAAATACATTATAATCTGCCAAAAATATCATATAATTTCAGTTAAGATTTAATAATCGTACAGAATTATATTTGCTGCAATTAGAAGAAAAAAATTATATCTACACAATAGTTTTAAGCAAATTCATGTAGGATATTTAATGGCGTTGAAGGATGTGCATGTCAACCCAAGAGTACACAGGATGGTCCCTCTTGTTTCTATTTCTTTGTTCTACACCGTGACATAAACAAATATCTTCCCCTAACAATTGTTTAGTGAAGTCTGACAATTTGGCTCTTACATGTCACCATTCTTCTCTTTAATTGGAGACTAGATTTAGGAGTGTGATTGAGTGATTTGCTTTGCAATTCTTGACTTATATATAAAAAAATCTTCCACACAAACACACAAAAAGAGAAATAGAAAAAGAGGCTTTGATGTTCATCCTCGTCGTTATCACATGCATATATATCATTTAGCCAATCCTACTATGGATAACTAACATCCTAGAACAACAACAATCAATGGAATCCCAACCATTTGATCTTAAGATCTAGTCAACTCCTTGCATTTGATACTTCATTTAGTAAATGTCTATTGGAATGCTATTATTATGTAGCAAGACATGTGGGGAGCTGCCATACATTGCCATGTTTACATGACAAACCTATCATTGGTTGATCAGACTTGTAGATCTAGTTATAGCTCATTTTCAAAACCACATCTCAAGAAGTAAAGCCGAAAGTGATTGGATGGCTCAATAAATAAATATATTGTTATCAAATAAGA
Source organism: Warburgia ugandensis (assembly GCA_035236585.1). Lineage (NCBI taxonomy): Eukaryota > Viridiplantae > Streptophyta > Magnoliopsida > Canellales > Canellaceae > Warburgia > Warburgia ugandensis. The sequence continues at coordinate 10,301,987 of CP141126.1, forward strand.
TCTGAATTATCTGATAAGATTGGTGTTATCAAATAAGATCTTTGACTAAACGGATCTACGTTATCTTTGATGCTTATCTATATGTAACTTCTATATAAACCTATTTGTATAATTCTTTGATCAATCAATTCAGTAAGGATGTAGATTTTATCATGGTATCAGAGTCAAGGGGTGAAGATCTGTTGTCCTAGATTAGATTGATCTATCTCCCCCAATAAGATCGATTGTATGTTTCCTTCTTCCTACCCATTGAATAGAAATTGATCGCTTTAGACAAATTTCTCTCTCAGTGTTTCATTTCATCACTTATAAAATTAATTAATTTAGTAAAGATGTAGATTCTATCCTATATATGTATGTATTTATGTATAGAGAGAGGGATTATTGCTTCCATATCAATTGACGGAAGAAAGTTAATTGTTCACATTCCACTTGAATAAAAGAAAAAAAGGCACTCCAACATATTAGGGAGCTTAAAAAAAGGTACAAAATACAAAGATTTATAGTACACAATTTTACAAGAGACTATTTTCGAATCCTAAACTTGTGACCTTGATGTCACAGAGTCACGCGACCTCTACCAGTGCGCTAAGAGTCCCTTACATTCCATGCATTTGCGAAGGGATAATTTGAATGCACAAGAGTAGCGACCCACGATGACACCAGTCACCAAACACACTTTTGCCATGTCACGTGCTTTCTATCAACATAAAACATGTGTGCACGTGCAACTTCTCTCATTTTCTATTCTCATATTCTACCTTCTCTTCGTTGGCTTTATTTTTCATTTTATTTGTTTATTTATTTAGGAGGACAGCAGGAGTACAGTAGAGAATTCCTAAATAAATTATTTTGGTTTTCAGCGTATCAAAACCGACTGTCACGAACATAAAATAACATAGAAAAAAAGAGAAAAGAGAAATTCACTGCCTGTATTTATGTTCCCGCGGCTCCTCGTTCCTTCACCTCGGACCACAAAGAGCTCCGGCACATCCTTCTCCGTACGAGGGACACCAAATCCCGGTGGTCCGAACTCTGTTCGACCCAGACCAACGAACTTGTACGACTTCGCAACGGCGGGAAAACCACAACATATAAGTCTCTCGCTCTCTCTCCGTGGCCAGTGCCAGTGCTCATTTGGCGTCATTCCCGTGTCCGGAACAATTGCATCAGATATCGGATTGAGCTTTTAATGGCGGAAGAAACACGAGATCGACGTCTTTGTTGTGCTCTGTTTGTCGATTGATCTAGCAACCAGAGATCAGGAAAGCCAGATCCTCAAAGCTGATTTTTTTTAAATGCAACGGATTTTTCGGGAATGAATGTGACCTTCGCGTATGTATAGAACGAAAGAAACAGAAACTGGAATAAGGATCTGAGATCGGTGGGAAATGCGTAAATGGGAATCCGGATATTGAGGAGACGAGACGAACTGTGCTAGGGAATCGAGACCCTTTGTTTGTGTTTGCAGCACGCGACCGGATACCGAAATACCAGATACCAGAGCTCCTCTCCTCCTCCAGTACGATGTCGTTAATGGTGGGATGAAAGTGGACAGCAGTACCACACGGCAAGAACGAAAGCTAGGCAGGAGACAGGTGTCGGTATTGATCACCGGATCTCAGTTACAATGAAAGAGAGAGAAAAGGAGCGATCGCTTTCCCGACTAGGTAGAGTCTGCTAACCGAGATGAAAACCCTAGGCGCTACCTTTCGCGGTCACGGCCTGTCCACTTCATTTTCTCGTCTGTATCTCCGTCTGGATTTTAAAAAGCTCCATTAAATGCTCTCGCGAAAAAGCATATTGCAATAAAATCATCGCTTTTTTAATTCTCTCTTCTTTATGTACATTTCACGTTTAATTGTAAGAAATACTCATTTCTCTCTTTTTTTTGGGTAGAATCGCGTTTTAGAGTTCTCCGATCTTCCGACACATTCAACATTTGGTTCATTTAGTCTGTAATTGACTATAAAAAAGTTGCGGTTTTCTCTTTGTTTATTACGGTATTGCCAGTAAAAATGGTATTTTTAATCGTTGTCCTTCTCCTGCGTTTAACTCTTGGTTGACTCGGTGGACAAATAACAAATCTTGATTTTCTCGATCACCAAGCGAGAGCTGTGCAGAGATTGGCTTTTTCAGAGTTTTGGTTCTCGTGTTTGTCGCTTGTGGTTGCTATGCTTCTCTATGCGCATTATCTCCTTCTTCCAGATCTCGAGGCCACCATTGTGTGCGGATTGTAAGGAGTGCGTAGGTTTGTACCCTGCGCATCGTCTTACTTTCCAGCCGGGGTCTCCGAAGGGTGCAGAGGATTTGGGTCATTTCCTGTTTTGAGTATTCATTGTTCTACTTTCTTTTTCTGTGGATTTGACGGAAAGGAAAAAATACATTGCAGGACACCGAATGGTCCATTAATCTCACGCTGATGGTTCCTGGAATTCGAGGGATGTATGTTTGGTTCGATGAACCGTTAATCTCAAGCATTATTTCAACAATTTACTATTAGTTTTTCCTTGGCCTTTCATTGTTTTGAATGATTTTAATATGAATTACTGTGGACTCCAATCGGTTTGGCGCAGGAGTGTTGGTTTGGTATTAGGGCTAGGGAATCGTGCGTTTTTCTCAGTCTTAATAAAGGTCTGAGAATGGTTTTTGATATGGGTATTCGTTCTCGCGTTGATTAAAAATGCCGCTTGTTGATGATGACAGAGAAGGTGTGTTCTTCGACTCCTTGGATTATATTCGGAACTCTACTGATTCTGCTTCGTCTGAGGATTCTGTAGGGGAGAATTCTGAACAGCTCTTTTGGAATTCTAACTATGAAATTTGGAAGGAGGAGCCAAGGAGCATTCACCAAAGACGTCAGAGGTTTCTACAAGGGATGGGTTTCGATGAACTTGGGCATTCTCAGTCAAGTTCCTCTCAGAAAGCCGATCAAGGCATGTTGAGTAGTAGTTCAACTAAGTTTCTGGGATTAGAGAGAATTGCAGAAAGCAGTGGTGCAGTTTTGAGGTCTAGTTCTGACAATGTGGAAGATGCAGATTCTGCTTCTAGTTTAGCAGAAGCTGATAGTGGAGAGAAACTGGGTCTATCTCAGCTGATGCTAAGTAGTTTCTCGAACACACCAGGGGAAGTTGGATCAAGCAGACCGATAACAATCCCTTCTCATTCTGCTCAGGAGGTCGTACAAAAGGAACCTTCCAGCAATGGTGAAAAACAGGACGTAGGTCTTTGCATGAGCAAAAGGAAACGGAAGAGTTGGTGGAAAAGCTTGTTAATTAATAGGTATGGGGGAGGTTTGTGCAAGTCTGATGATTCTGTTCCGAATGCTCAAGTAGCAAAGGCACGAAGAATGCGAGTTCCACACTGCAAGAAAAGGTTTATGGAATTCTCTGGGCAATACATGGGACAAGAAATTCAAGCTCACAAGGGTTTTATTTGGACTATAAAGTTCAGTCCAGATGGACAATTCCTGGCAAGTGGTGGTGAAGATGGCGTTGTTCGAATTTGGCGTGTTACAGAATCTGATGCTTCCAGCAAATCTCTGTTTCCTGAAAGTACTTCTGAAGTTGTTGATAAGGTGAAAGAAGGCAAGTTTATATATAGAAGGAAAAATTCAAACCCTGCTACTGTTGTCATCCCGGAGAAGGTCTTCAAGATTAAAGAGACACCAGTACATGAATTTCAGGGGCATACTGGACATGTCTTGGATCTGTCTTGGTCCAAATCTAATGTGAGTTTTTCTACCAGATTTACTTTTCCATCAACTTCTGCTTGTTAGGTTGTTTTCAGGATTTCTGAATGTGTAGGATGATCTTTTCTTTCTCCAGATATACACGAAAAAGGATTTCTACATCTATCCCATATGTCCAGCCATCTTTATATTCTGTATTTTGCTCGTATTAGGGTGACACTTCTGAATCTGAAGGGTAACCTTGTGTCTAGACAATATTTACTTAGATGTATGAGTTTGCCTTATTTTCTATTGTGACCTCGTTAATTTTGGAGATGTACTGTTTTGAGATATAGCTGTTTAGATTTTGTCTTGATTGTAGCCCACGTGCTTGTGTTGAAGCTACTGCAAATATTTGGTTGCAGTTTCTGCTTTCATCATCTGAAGACAACAGTGTTCGTCTATGGCAAGTGGGTCGCAATGAATGTCTTGAAGCATTTCACCACAGTAATTATGGTAAATATAATAAGCTCTAAATATCTCCTGTTGTTTTGTACATTATATCCCAGTGGATGACTTAAAATGTCCAAGACATCTGATGTCAACTTCACGCATGGAGTCCTGTTTGCTTATGCTGATCTCAATTCTATTGCTGCTTGTTTTTTTTGCATGGGAGCAGTGACTTGCATTCAGTTCAATCCTGTTGATGAGAGATTCTTCATCAGTGGTTCCGTAGATGGAAAAGTTCGAGTATGGAAGATTTCTGATTGTAGAGTTGTTGATTGGGATGATGTGCGTGATATAGTCACTGCTGTATGCTACCGGCCAGATGGACAGGTTTCCCTCTCATGCAATAATGTGTCACTAAGCTTTTGTTTATGCACTCTGTTGGATCATGACTATAGCTTTTGATCATTTCTACAGGGATGCATAGTTGGCTCTATCACAGGCAATTGCCGCTTTTATGATGCATCAGGTATGCAGTCCTGCTTAGGTGGAACCAATTCTCTTCACAGCCTATAAGTAGGGTTTTGCTAAAGATTGTTTGGAAAATTTATGAGGCCCATGCAGGATCTTGTGGGTGTAACATGGGCATATCATTTCTTCTCTTGCCATCTTCTAATAGTTCCATGTTAGTTTGCAGTTTATGATTTTAAACATAGATTTCTTCACCATAGACTACAGGGAATGAGAAATTTGTTTTGTTGTTTTCAGCTAATCATCTGCAGCTGGATGCACAATTACATGTTCCGAGTAAAAGGAAGTCTTCTTGCAAAAGAATTACAGGCTTCCAGGTAATATATTTGAAGCTTGATTTGCTATATGTGATAACTAATTGCATAATTTAACAGTTTGCTTATCAAAGTGGTCATTTGGTTTCTTCATTTTGTGTTCAAGCTGTTGCGGCTTACCTTTTTTTTTTCCCCTACAGTTTGCCCCTGAAGATCCTCAAAGGGTCATGATAACATCAGCTGATTCAAGAGTTCGAGTTCTCGATGGTTTTGACGTCATTCATAAATATAGAGGTATATATGGTCCTCTTTTTGTTTTCTTGAACTCTCAGTTGGAAGAAGACCTGCTTTTTCCTGTAGCATTTTGATTATCTTGTTTTAGAGGTGTTCATTTCATCACTCGTTAGTTTTCAAAGATTTGTCCCCATTTGTATTAAAAACCTTATTTGTAATGTTTTAGTTTGCCCCGATGCACAAGTTGTTTAATTTGAATATTTATCATTTTGATTACCTCATTACTTTATAAAATTTTGCTAGGCAGTAAGTCTGTGGCTTCTCCAATTCGTAAGAGCTCTGCACTTGATTAATTATCTAGTTCTTTGATTCAATGAACATAGAATTAGTACCTCAAAATAAAATAGGGACATTTACCTGGGATGAAAAACTCCCCCACCCTGAAACGGGTTAGAAGTTTGTTTTTTTGCTGTCTACTGGGGCAGTTATAATCAGATATATTCATTTATCATATCACTCTAATAATTTGTAATTATTCTCCAGGTTCATCTGAAAGAAGGGCCACCAGTGATCTATTATTGTTATTAGTCATATGTAACCATGGAGCAAAAGTTTCATGGCAATATTAGATACTGAAATGAGGGCTTTTGTAGTGACAAACTTTCTGGTATGTAAGAATTGGTTTTATCTATAGCCACTTACAACCAATTGTCATATGTTGTCAGAATCTCAGAGTGCTTGTCTTCAGCTATTGTGTTTGTTGGTAAATCTGTCAACCAGAAAGCTGCTGTAAACTCAGGATAAGAGTTCTATAAAGGCATAGAGACTCTTTTACCCTTGGATAAAATTTAAAAAAAGAAAAAGTTACCAGTTGCAGTTTGCTTGTGCCTCTTTAAGTCATATAATAAAAAAAATGCATATAAATTAACTCAAAGATTTACAAAGTATGACTAAAGAGAGTACTGACTTTGATGATACAAATAAGTGATTGCCAGAAAGCTGTCAACCAGAAATCTGGTGTAAAATTCAGGATGAAAGTTCTGTAAGGGCATAGAGACTCTTTACCCTTGGATACAAAAAAAAAAAAAAAAAAACTATTGAAGTTAGCTAGTGCCTTTTTAGGTTATATAATAGAAAAAGCCATACAAATCAAATCGAGGATTCACAAAGTATGCCTAAAGCGAGTACTGACTTTAATGATACAAGTGATCACCAGCGAACCAAATAGCAGACCTATCTTTCACTGTCAAACAACGAAAAACGTAGTATTACTTTTACTTAGAGGACTAGGGCAACAAGTTTGGTGTAAAGAGTTAACTGTAAGAAGTTTCCAGATCTCGTTTGAGTACGTGAACACTGGTTTGAATTACATCAATAATCACAGTCGACAATTACAGAATCAAATGTTAGATGTGGGAGTAATATCATCGAAGTCTTGATAAGGTGGCTTACCAACTTTACAGCCTCATCCATCACCTTATCTGCAATGATGTCTGAGGTTCAATGAGATATTGCTCTCCTCAAGTTGTCCTCTTGAAAGCTGAAAGGCAAGGAAAGAGAGAAATTCTGAAGGTGAGGGCACAATAGTATAAGCCAGCAAAGTAATACTGCCAAGTATCAGTGACAGGTGAATACTTCATATTGGCTTGAGGATGCATGAATTTGATGCGCCAGACTAAAAGGCATATTAGCTGTGATGGTCTACTAGTATACTTGAAGGGGAAGCAAAAATACCTAAGGTTGACAGAAGAAATATGTAAGATGCAGAGCATGTGCTGATGAAGAACACTCTGGACAATGATGTGTGAGGAAAGGTTATCATTGTCAGCAAAGCTAAGATGTTGCATATAAGGGGATCCCATTACCTAGCACTGGATTCAAGTGAACAATACTGCAAACAGGCTTTTTACATTGTGGGAAAAGCTTCAGTTAAAAGGGCAGCCCGGCGCACGAAGCTCCCGCCTATGCGAGGTCCAGGGAAGGGGCAGACCACAAGGGCCTATAGTAGGCAGCCTTACCTTGCATTTTGCAAGAGGCTGATGCTGCGCCTTGGACCCGTGACCTCAAGGTCACATGATGACAACTTTTACTGTTGCGCTAAGGCTCCCCTTCGTGGGAAAAGCTTCAGTTATGATGGCCTATTAGCTCATAATAACTATTTTTAGCCTTCAAAATGATACCATTTTGCCATTAGGAGAGACAGCAGAAGAGCCAGTCTAGATCCTAACAATGGTCAGTGTCCTCTTGACTGATTGTCAGAAGAACTAAGAGGTACTGCAGAGGCAAATATGATTTTCTTGGCCATTCTTAGTTCAGGTAAAGTAATTACTCAGCCTTTTAGATATGGTTTATCTCATGGTCAGGGATATGCTATAAGCATATGCCCTAGTTTCATGTAAAACTCAGAATCAGACTCTTCAGTCCAATTCTTTAATTGCAAATGGAAGACAGCAGTACATAACTCTGATGAAGGATTCTTCCCTTTGCAACATCCACCAATGTTTATCCAGTCACAACATTGGTATCAAGATAGAGGTGCTAAAAGTGTGTTTAGGCTCCTTTAGCAGTAATGGGCAAGAATAAATTGCAGTGAGCACTTCTCCACTACTATAATCCATGGTGGAAAATTTGATATCTTTCTTGAGTAGATTGTATTCGATGAGTTCAAGAATAGGACTGTAATGGTTCTTTTCTACAAAATTATGTAAATTCTTCTCGGCAAGAAAGCTTGGGCTTTAGAAAATCCAAAACCTTGTTAACTGTTAGCTCATTAAAGAAGTTTAAGATGAATAGGGATGTAATTTTTTACCTCAATAATAGATCTTTAGTCAGGTACTGTAAAAGGAATGAGTTGGACACTAGTCAGGGCCAGAGCAGTTTGTTCTAGAGAGAGAAAAGGCAGCAGATCTCTTTTGAAATTACTATGCTGACAAACACGCCTAAAATCTAGGAGTGAATGCATCCTGACTTGTATCATGTCATTGGTTAACCTATGTTTCTTCCTTAGTTCAGTCTCTAGCATTTTGTTAAGCTTTCTTATTACAAGAAAAGAAGTATGCTTGTACTTTGCTTATGGCTTTCTTGGATAAGTTGTTGTGACTGTAGTGGTAATAGAACTGTCATTGGTTAGCGCTAGTGTTCTTATCTCTTCATCTGATGGCTGCTCTAATTTGGCTTACCTTTACCCACTATCTATCACATGTTTTCTTTTTGTATACATATTTATCAGCTAAAAGTACCACTCATTTCAGTTCTTCTTTCTCGTGGAAGTTAAAACCCCATTGTTCTTATATATAGTAGTTTGCTCTTTGGGCATTTACTTAAATTTTCTTGGGACATGCCTGTCCCCAGGATAAGCCTCTTACATCTTATTGCACATTTTATCTTGAATAGGTCCTCGAAAGTCAGGGAGTCAGATGTCTGCATCATTTACTTCCAATGGGCGGTATATCGTATCTGCGGGTGAGGACTCTCATGTATATTTCTGGAGTTATGATGGTGTGAATGTTCCATCATCCAAGGGGAGGAAGTCAATACGTTCTTGTGAACATTTCTTTTCTGAAGGTGTATTAGTTGCTATACCTTGGTCAGGTATGGGACATATGGAGAGACAATCAGGTGACAGCAGCATACACAGTTCAGCAGAACACTTAGAAAGCGCTTCCTCCTGGCTCAGGCATTCAGATTGCGTCTCTCGTAGTTGGTTTTTCTCTGATAGTTCATTAAGGGCTTCTGCGACATGGCCAGAGGAAAAGCTTCTTCTATGGTCCTTAGCAGCTGCAGAAGACAATCATTGTCGCCATAGACATCCTCAGAATCTTCATGGATCTCTGTCGGCAACATGGGGTCTGGTGATTGTTACTGCAGGTTGCAATGGAGTAATCAGGTCATTCCATAACTATGGACTTCCTGTCAGCTGATAACCTTGCTAAACCAAATTCAAATCCACAGATCTTTAAGTTCTTTGCAGTATTCTCTGCTGTAACTCCGTATGAGACCCGTTGCTTTTCTTACAAGCGAGCAAAGCAGATCAGTCCCGCTCGAAGTAGACAAAAGGAAGTCAAACCCTTTAACACTCCAACTGAGACTCTTGAAGAGGATATAATATCATTGGTGAAACAACTTCAATTGAGCCGTGCGTCAGCAGGTCTTGACACATTACTGCATCCAGTATTCTCACACATCCAGTATTCTCAGACATGGGAATTTTATCTATGTCGGTAGCTTACTGCATGCCAGCAAACAGCAGGAGATTTGTGTCTTTAAGTGCACCAAGGAGATAACCGAATTACCCGTACACTTCCCTGATATTTTGATTCGGTTCTTAGGTTTGGTATATACATTGGTTTGAAGTTCTCTTAATTCAAACCATTAGAGAAAAGTAAAATGAAAAAATGATAAACATTAGGGACAGTAGGATAGAAAGAAGCCGAAAAGGTAAATACTGAGAGTTTTGTATGGTTGAAAGATGTGTAGTATAAATAATCTGAAAATTGTTTATGGAAAGGCTTACGGCCACAACAGCCATTCTTCTTTTGCTAGCAGGAAGCTTTACTTGTACTGCAGGCAGCTTCTCATATTCCAGCAGCTATTCACTGCTTGAGGAACCATCGATGGTTATGGTCTTGCATAATGTTCTGGTGTATTTATCCATTCCAAGAATTTGGTACATACAGTTGCTGTGTGTGGCTCCATAATCTTCTTAATGTGGTTTTATCTGGACTATTAGTATGCCAAGTTCAGCCAGTGAATCGATCCAGTGTCTGCGGGATCGTGGTTAGATTGGTACATACAGTTGCTGTGTGTGGCTCCATAATCTTCTTAATGTGGTTTTTTCTGGACTTTTGGTATGCCAAGTTCAGCCAGTGAATCGATCCAGTGTCTGCGGGATCGTGGTTAGATTGGTCAAAGACTCGGTTGACTCTAAATCCAGGTAATTTCTTTTCTTTGGAAGGTATAAAACCAGGTAATTTGCATCGAAATTTCGACCTTACGGGATAAACGCAACCGTTCGGCCCGAGTGATACTCATCTACAGCGTGTATCCATCCACGAAAGCGTTGTAGTAAGTATTTGAAGCTACGAGATTGGTTCTACTGATTGGATTTTAAACTTACAAGGAAACGATGTAAAACATAAAATCTATATCTATATGGCGAGTGAGATTGTGGGTCAGCCATGTAAATGATAGGCAGGTATCATTAGGGGGCAGGTGCCTTCGTGCATATACAATACCATTGTTTTGGTATTTTGTTTTGTTTGGCAGGGGATGGATTAAAACCATCTTAGATTTAGATATAATATGAAGGGGAGCCTTGGCGCAACAGTAAAAGTTGTCGTCATATAACCTTGAGGTCACGGGTTCAAGGTGTGGAATCAGACTCTTGCAAAATATAAGGTAAGGTTGCCTACTATAGGCCCTTGTGGTCTGCCCCTTCCCTAGACCTCGCATAAGGGGGAGCTTCGTGCACTAGGGCTGCCCTTTTTAGATTTAGATATAATATATGACGATTTTTAATATGATAGGTTAACAGGTTGTGAGTCAGACAGGTCAACATGACGAGTTAATAGGTGCAAGTTAAATGGGTCAACATTGATTAACCCAAACACGATATGATTTTTGGGGTATCACCCAAAAATGACACGGACAGGATACGACTTGACACTAACCCATTAAATCTGTGTTGAATTTGAGTCGTATTATCGTGTCGTGTCATATTTTGTCTCCCATAATGACAATGCCTTAGTGGTGTATGACTTTGAGTTCTCACTCAGTCTCAAACACATAGGAGTGCACCATGATTTATTTATTTATTTATGGTGAAAATAAAAGTTAGATAGAAGAGAGTACTAGATAGTCCTTGGCATTTATGTTACATTCCCTTACTAAAATTCCTTAACAAAAGCAGGAGAATGCATGTTACAGCGTTTCAAATTAACAAGCTTAAAATGCAAATTATTTTTCCATTTTCAGCTTGAGGGAGTATTGGAAATTACGCTGTAAATCACCATCAACAATCATGGCTAAATTCGGTGATTGGCTGTGATTAGTCAACAACTGATTCGTAATTATTGGATCTTGAATAAAAAGTCAAATACACAAAAATACAAATTTATATTTTAATAGGTTATATAAATGTTGCTGAGCTATGTGCAGAAGTTGCTTATAGCTTCTCAACATTTCTAAAGTTTGTAGCTTGGAAAGTTATAAGGTATTTTCACCTCGAATGTCAAATGTGTCAAAAAGAACTTTTGTGCGAAAAGGCTTTATGGAGATGAAAGCATCATTTTGAATGAGAAGCGGCAACTACCAATGTAAGGGTAAAGTAGTTTTACTAGAGTAAATGTGTTGCTAGTCATGTTGGCAATACAATGCTTTTTCTTTGAATAGGCAGATATATTATACTTGAATTGTGGCAGACTGGTCAAAGAGGTTTTGAATCAGTAGCACTTAAAAGCAAATTTGAATTTCGAAAGCTTATGTAACTTAATCCAAATTCCTCAAATTGGTTAAAGTTGGTGGTGCAATGCTTATGACGGAGTTGTTGTTGCCATAAGAGCGGTGGCCCATGTCATATTTCTCTTGTTGATTTTTTGGTTCGTAGTGCTTTGCTTTATAAATTAAAACCCAACCTTTTGGTTAGAAAGGAAAGCATGAGATTAGGTTTTTGTTACGTAACACTAGAAAGGAAAGCAAGCGTGATAAGAGGAGCCTTGGCTCAATGGTAGAGTTGTTATTACGTGAACTTGAGGTCAAGGGTTCAAGGTGTGGAAATAGGGTCTTGCAAAATGAAAGATAAGGCTGTATACTATTAAGCCTTGTGATTTGATTGGGGCTACCACATCCAATCCTCTAGAGATATGGTTTTAGATTGACTAGTAAAGTATTTTGGAGCTTTTATGTCTCTGTCCCTCGTAGGTAGTGTATTGGCATGTGATCTCTTTGATTTTGAGACTTTAGAGTATTGATTTTGACTCCTTATTTGCCTTTTACTATTTCCTTTGGTTGGTCGTTATTGTACTATAGCATTAGTGCAATAACCTATAACCCCTCAGGTGGTAATACATAACTCATCCGAAATTTAGATCATCTAGTTTTCTTGCAAGCAATTGCACTTAGGATTCTGCTTCCATTAGGAAACCATAAAGTCTTCCAGAATACCATGATCTTTTGATGGAGACCATCTCATGCCCTAGGAGGGGCGGGGTTATCAACGAGAAGAATTTATTTATTTATTGTTGATGTGCCTTGTTACGTGCTCGTGCCCTTCGGATTGAACAACGTGGGAGCAACCTTTCAAGGGCTGTCACCACTTTGTTGCACGACATAATGTGTAAGTGGAAGTCTACTTAGATGACATGATCGTCAAAACCAAAGGAACAATGGATCATGTTGTGGCATTAGAAAAGTCCTTTGAAAGGATTCAAAAGTACAAATTAGGACTCAATCCAAAAAAATGCAGATTTAGAGTAACTTAGGATGACTCCTATGATTCATTATAAGTGAAAGTGGAGCAGAGGCTGACCTTGCTAAGATAATGGCCATCCAGAGGGAATCGCCGGGAATTGAGAAAGAAATTAGAGGATTCTTAGGAACAGTCCAAGTCTTGAGTTGATTTAGAGCAATTCTAAAGTTGCTGAAAAAAGTATGCCACAACCAGTGTAATTCTTCTTTTAGGTGTTTGATTATATTTTGAGGTTTGGGCTGGGTTAAGTTACTTTCTGGTCGCTTAAAAGGGTGGTTCTCACTCATTGTACAATTTGAGAGCTTCTATTGGTGAGAAGGGGTGTCTTGGCGCAATGGTAAAAGTTGTCATCATCTGATCTTAAGGTCACGAGTTCAAGGCGTCGAAATAGCCTCTTGCAAAAATGCAAGGTAAGGAATTGTACTATAGGCCCTTGTAGTCCACCCCTTTCCCGACCCCACATAAGCAGGAGATTCATGGACGGGGGCTGCCCTTTAGTTTCAGAGATCCGTAAATGAAAATCAGCTTGGTCTTTGAGGGGAGCTATTCTCATGTGTCTTTTGAGAACGTTTTAAGTAATTGTGGAGAGATTTCAAATATCCCTTTGATGATGCTTCAAAGAAAATTGGCTTAGCCTTTGTTTAGATTGGTTTCTCATATAAACTTTCAGAGAGATGCAAGAAAACTTGGAGATTTTAAGCATTTCTTTGATAAGACTTCAAACGGGGGTTGCCTCTTCATGACTTAAGATTGGAAGATCCGAGCTTTATCTTCTATCTTTGTTGTCCTTGTTCTTGATTTTTTCTTGGCTGTTTGTACCCTTGAAATCACTTCATATGTGGGCTGCATTATTGTAGAGATACCATCTTCATTTGATTTTGCTCTACGTTGAACACTGTTCGACTTGAGTCTTATTTCCCTCTGACATTATTTCAGTAATTCCTATTCTGAAAATTCAAATTCAAACTAAACATCTTAATAAATTTATGTTCAAAACAATGAGATCTTGGATCGTTAGAAGCTAGAATCCTGTCATTATTGGCCTAAAAGTCAGTTCTTTGCATTACCGGAAAGAGCCATAAAATGCAGGAAATGTTAGAATACTAAGAGTTGCTTCCATGTCTTGCACTTGCACACAACAGAATTACTGTCATATTGCTTCTTTTGGTTTTCATTCGTCTTTAACACTAGTCCAGTTGCCAGCGGGGGAAAATTGATTCTGGATGTTGCTTCTGCATGTCTTAAGGCCATAAAATCTTGTATTTCGGATAAGTGCCACTGTAACAATAACGGAACAAATTATATGGTGCCTGTAGGTCTAGCTAGAACTACATGTGCTTTGGGATCCAATTGGAGACATTCTCTGGTGGATAGTTTGTAATATCGCTGGTTTCAAACTTCCAGAGCTTATCCATTATGATATCAGTGGTGCATGGCCTATCCAAGTATGGCCCAGGAGATGGGTGATGCTAAGATCAACAAACTCGCCTTACCGACTGGTATTTGAAAAATCAGAAAGAATTTTAGTTAATAATAAAACAGAAATGCATAATCTTAATATATGCACCATTGACCTGAATTTTGTTTTCTAAAATTTTAGTTGCTTGCTTATTCGAGCTCCTTATTCCTCGGAGCCGCCGGCTCCATGTGGTTTTATAAATAATAAAACATAGTCGTAGCTAGAAACCCAGCATGGTAAATTTAAATTGCTGATGTATGATCATAATCTGCAGTCTGTCATCATGATGGCAGTAGGCTCTCATTCTATGTTCTGTAATGCATTGCTCCCGTTTGACCAGAGCACACATTAATAAGTTATTACAGAAAGGTTGTTTATTGTGGGCAAAAATAAATGATGCATTAAAAGGTGATCGTTAAGTTTGTTGACTTTGAAGGCTTCTTGTTGGCTAACAGCCAGGTTTGTTTTATGAAGCGATAAACAGAAAGAATAAGGAAAACTCTCAGAGTAAACTAAATGGAAGCAGGAAGGCAACAAATTTCTCTAGAAAGTCGTTGGAAATACTCACTGAATAAATGATTGAGACTGCAATTTGCTAGACTTAGTTTTTTTGCCCTTTTAATTTTGGTAAACGAAAATTTTCCTACCTTGACTATTTCTAGGCCTCTGATTCGTAGAAGCTTGTTAGAGGCTGCTTTTAATCTCTTAACTGTCATTTAGAAGCCACTGACTGGAGGGTTGGGCTTGTTCAATCATAGAAATGCCGGTCTCACAGACGAATTAGTTGGATTGTTGCCAACTATGCTCCACTTTTTTCGCTTGTGCCTGCATATATTCTTTCGAGCAACTTATGGTAATCTCGGATGCACCATTTCATTTGCAAGTGAAAAATCATCGAGTTTGGTCGATAAGAAATCTATGACAGGTTGAATTATTAGATCTTTCAAAAATAATACCAAAATCGTGAAAAGAGGGACATTTATGGACGGGTGCTATTTAGGTGTGTCGGAATGACAGGAATCAAATCCTATACCCGTCTCTCTCTCTAGCAAGGGGGCATGACTCGGTCCAAGGAAGTGTTCAACTTCTTCGAGCACTCTTTTTCGGATTCATAGTGGACAGAGCTTCTAGATCTAAGCTGTTATTCATACTTGTGTTAGGCATTTAAAAGATAAATAAAAATGAATGTTGGTGATCATCATGCATTTTGTCGCTAACCTATCTAAAGTACATTTAACATGATCAAAGGCCTAGGTCGACAAACTGCTTTCACGGTACATTAGAAAAAGGAAGGAAGCTAACTTCATCGCTAAAAAGTGTCAAATCTTTCTCTATGTGTAGGTATGTATGTATGTATTATGCGCACACACTTGCACTTTACATTCAAATGTAATTTGTACAGTGATTAGATTCATGGTCTAACAGGGTGAAACTCACTTATTGTAATTCTGTGCCACTCAAAGATGGGGCTCACAAAAGGAATAGTGCCACATTGTGTTGTGCACTTTCAGGCCTACTATGTGAATGGCATATTCAACAAGACAATTTTGATTTTTGAACTAGTATAGCATTTTGTGCAGAAGCTGGCATGAATGAGGAATCCACAAGATACCCTTTCTAGTAGTAATCATCAAGATAACTTGCACGTAAACATCATTCCATTACAAGATTTTCTTTATAGAGAACGCGGTCACATTGTTCATCCATCCAAATATCTCATCTTAAGATCTTTGTAGGTAATTTTTAATTTAAATAAACTAATATCCGCCTTGCTAAATCATAATTTTCAACCTTGAAAAGGACTCCTTACCTAATCTCTCTCTCTCACTATCTATTATATGGTGATTAGAGAAGTAAAAACCGAGCTTATATATAGGCCTGGTTTTGTGGTCCAGGGGGTCATCCTTTACGTCCAGTTTCATGTGGTGCTAGTGGTGTGCTTGAAATAAGAGCTGACTCTGACTTGAGATGACCTAAATTTGACATGAGATGTAATGAGATGATTTGAAAATTCGACTTACCAACTAGTTAAGATAAAATAATTTTCATCTCAACTCATCTCATGCATGCACTGCTAATAGTGTGATACGGCCCGTTTGTTTCTCTCTCTCTGTTCTATCACACCGCTGATATAGCCTATCTTATGTCATTACAGCTCAGTTCCCTCCATCACAAGCACCTGTTAACTTCGGATTTTCCGACCATGAGTTGGAAAATAAGGAGGGCAAGTTTTCGAAGAAATCCCCGGGATCGATAGGGCCTGCAGTCGGAGGGAATAGGTCCCATAATGCAGGCTCATGTGGCAGCCTGCCATAGTCAGCCTCCGCTAGCGTGGAGGGTTCCCCTCAGTACGTCTATAATAAGTGGTGATAAATTTTGTAAATAGAACAATAAAAACACTAAAGAAAGAGGTGTTGGCTGAAAGCCGTCTATTGCGGTTGGTCGTAGATAATAAGGTGTTTCTTTTCCTTATGCTTGCTAGTTTGAAGGTTTGGGTAGCACTTTTTCTTTTACTAGGGAAAATTTAAATATATTTAGAAATTAGGATAGTAAATTTGAGATAGTTTGCTTCATATTTTTCTATGCCATAAAAATAATAATAAAAGAAAAAGCGGTATCTATTCGTAATCATAAAACAAAGAGGATGTCTTACTTTATGACCACTTGTCCATTAGAAAGAAAAAAAAAAGAAGAAGAAGAAGAGGAAAAAACCGCTCCTTAACGCAGTCAGTCAATCCCTCCTAACCACTCTATGTAACTTTTCATCTCTATCTTTCTATGGAACTTTGGTTCCTAATCGTGGCATACCCTTTCCAGTCAAGGGATCTGATTCAATTTTGGGGTTAACACAAGTGGATCTGACCAAATTGATGGTCATCGATCAAGGTCTGTCCGACATGTAGCCAGGTTCAATTCACCATTACTTTTGCTTGGAAAATTGTTGTTTAAAATATTAATTGTTCTGAAGCATGACATAATTGCAACCTTTCCATGAAAGATCTATCAGGCGATATAAAACAAACTGCAATAAAGAAAATATGTAATAAGATGCTGACAGATAATGCTACTGGGCCAATTAGCTTGACTGTAAATGCATACAAGAACCCTCCCTTAGCATTTTGTGTGAGTGCTTGAAAATCACCAGTCAACAGCTAGATCATTGTTTCCACTATCATATCTCTGGTTGGCCCCATCTATCCCGGACCGTAGATACTTCAAGTGACTTCCCGTCACTGGCAATTGAGTGGGGTCCAACAGATACACTGCACAACGTGACATTTTTTATTTGGGATAGATTAACGGCCAAGATCCATTTCTTTTAACAGCAAGTATTCTGCTTAAGAGAATCTAGGAAAGCCAAAAAATCACATACGGGTGGAGATCATAAACATTCAATCATAGCGTAAGCGAAGGAATAAACAATGAAGAGGTTAAGTAGCAGCGAACAAGTCAGATAAAAGTTACAAAGGAAGCAACTAAAGACAAATAAGGGCGGGGCACGTTACGTGGGCCGGCAATAAAAGCCCATTAAAGAATTCTCAACTGCACCACTTCGGAAGAAAGCTGTATCGTTTGTCACTGTTCAAACTTTGCAACATCAAACACTCTACAACATTGCTCTCCTTATCTTTTCTCATCTATTCCCATATACAAAAATGAGAAATTTTGGGGTTTGAATGACAAACCAGACATCTTTCTTCCTTTCACAATTTCAGTATTTCATGATTACAAGTCGAAAAATTGATTGAAGAGATCAAAAGGCGGAGTGGGAGAAGTTACAGGCGTTGAAAGGAAGCCTAAAGGACTGGGCATGAAGGTGTTATCTATGTAGTTCTTGTTGCCATGGAAGAATGGGCTGAAATCATGTATGAAGCTGAGAGAATTCGGGTCCAGCGACGGCGAGAAGAAATTAGGTGATATCGGCGGTAGAGATGATGGAACCGGCGATAAGATCCCAGGCATCGAACCGCCTCGATCCAAGTTCGTGGGTATTTCCAGCTGATCCACAATATCCAAGCTGTCCGTCATCATCTTCTTGCCCTCGGAAGGCTTTCCTTTCTCAATTGTGGCCAATTTGGCTGCAGGAGAAAGTGCACCACTGGGAAGATATGAGGAAGACCCCAATTTGGACTGCGGAGATGATACGGAAGCTGATGATGATGAGGAGGAGGAGCCCGTTAAGCGTTGCACCAATGTCATGAAGTCGTCAACATTGGTATGAATTACCTTAGGAGAGACGGTGTAGATAATAACTGGTGGCCGGATTTGAGTTGCAGGTTGAGAAGGCTGCTGGGATCCCGGCACAACTGGAGGTTTCTTGATCTTGTAGGAGTCTTTTCGGACTTTAAGGGGCGTGGGCCGGGGTCCTTGGAGTTCTCTTCTCGGCGATGGCTTTCCGATGGGCACTTCCGGCGGGTCCATGGTGAAGGGGAGGGAGAGGGGAATGTTCCAGTGGAACAAGGCATTTCCATCCAAAACTATGAATGAAAATATAACTATCGACCTATGAATATTTAAAAGCCCTGAAGTCAATGGGTGAAATGAGGGGATTAAAGAAGAAAACCTTGGTTTTGACCCATAAAAATGGCCAGGGCTCGAGGGAGGAGGAAAGAGCGCGTGCCACCTCAGATCGATGTTAGTTGACGTAGACGTCCGGTGGCTGTTACGGACTTTCTTAGCAGCTACTTTCTGGGCCCCAACCGCTTCCCACTTGGACATAGTAGTTGGATCCCTTTCCTAATCCTAAAAGACTATCAAAGCTACATCTAGAACTGTTGATCTCATCTTATTGGATAATCCAAGCGCCTCGGTTTATCTGTCGATTCCAACAGTTAACTATATTCTTGATTTTTGTTGGATTAAGTAATGAAATAACCTACTGGGACCTCTTTTGGTGGTTGAACCGACTTGGTTGAAACTTATACAGAAGGGGCAAACCACAGGGTCAACAGTACGCAGCCTTTGCTGGTTGGAAATTTTTTTTCTCGACAAGTAACCGAAAAACAAAGGATAGAAAA
The DNA here is from genome assembly GCA_035236585.1 of Warburgia ugandensis. NCBI lineage: Eukaryota > Viridiplantae > Streptophyta > Magnoliopsida > Canellales > Canellaceae > Warburgia > Warburgia ugandensis. The sequence goes on from CP141126.1 coordinate 10,321,065, forward strand.
TGCTTCTCGGGCAAAAAAATGAGAGAGAACATTGACAGAGAATGATGTTTTCTTAGTTTGAGAACATGGAATGGGTTTGGGGAATCGAGTCAAGCATTTGAATTGGCGACTAACTCGACCGAGTGATGAAATGAGTTTTCGTATAACCAGGAGGAACCTCATTAACTAGGTCTAACCTTTTGCATTCCTCTATTGACTCGGTAAAGCAAACTATGTCGACTAAGCAATTTCATGATTGACTCTAGAATCTGGAAGACGAGATTTGAAACATTCATCTCTCTTCACAACTTTTGCCTTCGTCAAAATATAAGAGTTCGCGGAAAGCACCCTTGGATCTCTAGTATGACCCTCAACTTTCAGGGTCCACAATGGGCCGACATGGTTCTGGTCCCACTGCCAATGGCCAGATGAATATCCCGTCAGACGTACAACAAAAACCAGCCATCTGAAAGAGAAACAGACCAGCTAATGAATCTTAAGAACCTTACAAACGACTACTTTTCACGCATTATTATTGAATATTCCTTCCTTCCTATTATTGGTATTCTAAACCTTACTACTAATGTAAAATTCCAAGCTGCTCATTGAGGGTGACTCCAAGAACGTTATCTCTTGGACGAATTGCAGTGATTCAGTCCCCTGCAGATTTATTTATACAGTAGACCTAATTCTGCAAAGGATAGAAGACAGCGAAACCACTTTCAATCATGTTCTCAGATCGGCCAACTGGGTTGGCGATGATTTGGCCAAGCTGGGTGTGGAACTGGATTTCTTCACAACTCTCTAATCTTCTTTCTCGTCTCATCTATTATGTATCCTATTTTGTAGCTTGACATCTCGGTCCTTTTCTATGATGATATGATCAATCGATCCTCATTCAAAAATAGAAAAATGAAATTCTAGGTCTATTTACCGACTAGAATAGATAAAGACATGATTTCTTCTAAATTTTCCAAACACAGAAAAAAGCTTACGAGTTATAATGGCCGACGCATGTGTCTATTTCACTTGGATAATTGCTTGCGCCCAGCGATGAGTCACAAAGCAAACTATAACTAACAGGCTGTCCTAAATCTTAAATCTAGGCTGACAAGGGGGAAAGTGTCCCCAGCAACCAGCAACCGAGCCTACTAAGAAGAGAGACCTTGGTCTGCCAATCAACTGTGCTAGACGGCTTTTGACAGGAAAATCAATTGTTAGTGACCCTAAATTTTCTTTTTTCTTTTTCTACACATAAATGCACCAATTAGTCATTGAATCATGGTCTTGTCAAATACTTCTTCAGTTTGTGAGGTATTTCCTGGAGTCTTTATAAGTTACCGTAAGGGACATACGTAAACACATCTGAGTGCTTTCTTCTTCTTGTTTCATTTTTATTTTTTATAAATGATTGATCTCCCCTACGATCAGTACGTTAAGACTAAAGTATCTTGGTAAATAAGAAGTCATTAGACAATTTTTTGAAAACTTTGTTGCTTAGGATTAAGAAAGGTAGTCTTGAAGTGGTGAAGTTTTTAGATGGTTAAACAACTAGAGAGAGAGAGAGAGAGAGAGAGAGAGAGAGAGAGAGAGAGAGAGAGAGAGAGAGAGAGAGAGAGAGAGGCGGTAAAGTATGTTGAATTATTGATAGGAATAGAGAGCAGCCACCATTTTTGAAGAAATTAAGCTAGTTGAAGCATCAACTTCATTTACTTAGTTCATGTTCTATATAAAATTCGCATGGTATAAACAAAGTCATTCTAATTGCCATTGGTTTGGCTCTCGGCAAGTTCGTGGAACTCCTTGGTCGTAAGTGGTTATTCACCAGAATATGAAACTTAAAATGATAAGATAAAGCCGCTTCCCATAATTTTCTGTTGTACAGAGTAGTATCACGTGTATCCAGACCTCACCTTCCGACGACCTCTTTTTTAACGAGTATTGTTCTATCACAGTGAACCCTAGAGATGGTCAAACCCTCGACAGAGTTAGTTGAACCAAAACTAGTAACTTCTTATACTAAGTTATGAGAATGCTACGGTGGGGTGCCATCTTTCATATATAATGGGCCCAGCTGTCCTTGATCACCCTTGTTCACGTGATTTCGTCTGCTTTGGGTATCTGGTGACCCAGAAACCATGCCCATTGGGTGGTTCCATCTATACGAATCCAACATCATTTTGGACTATAAAATTTGTATGACCAGCTATTCACATCCAACGACCAAAACATACGTTTTTCTGAATGCTAGAGCTGTTCAATCAGGTGAACGGCCTAGATCAACCACAGTACGAGCTCATTATTTAAAAGGGGGACCTCTCACGGTAATTCAACATGAGCTCGTGTCCTACTCTCTTCCAAGCAGGGTTTTTATACATAGCTTGGTGCATGGATTTAGGAGCACTAGAAGTGAATATGTATGGGGCTACTTTTTGTCATCTGATTGGTCCGACTTGGATTGGATGTCTAGTATCCAAAACGTCGAGTGCTGGAAAGACTAGCATTTGAAAATTTGTAGCTTTGATCACAGGATACAGAGGCTTAGAATAGAAACTCTGTTTAAACAAGAATCGTCCAAGCGTTGCGATTGTTGGTCTAGAAGATATCCGAAGTTGGAGGAATCAGAGTAGGTCCGATCGTCCAAGCGCGCCCCTCCATACAGAAGTGGAGTATATACGGCCGCTACCATTGGCCTAGCGCTCTAAAATAGCTTCTGGACTCGATGTTAGGTAGGCCATCACACAAGAAACATGCCATTTGGCTGATCTTCACAACTTTTTATGACCTTGGAAAGGGATGAATTGCAGAGTTTGCTAAAGAAGAGTCGAGATTACAAACTTAACTTCACCGATTGGACAATATTTCTGGTTGACTTGGAAAAAGGGAAAAATAAAAGCGGAATGCTATCCCATTGTGTTCCACGACCGACTACGAACCCCATCTACCGAAATCTCATGTTTGAATAATCTGACCAGTCTATCTTGTTCAATCTTGTTCAGCCTCTTTTAAAATAGGCTAAATACTAAAATTCATGTCTGTTAAATAATTTTAATAAATTTTTTTTTTTGCATTAAAATTATAGCCATTATAATTTTCAAGGCAAAAAACTAGTAGCTGGAAGAGTGCAAAGTTACTAATTCACATATTGAAGAATATTTTTGGATGACCTGGAAAAAGGATAAAAAAGAAAATAAAAAAAGAGAGGATATATAGTTCTAATTTAAGGAGGAGGGTGCATCAGGTTGTCAGCCTGCATGAAATTTTTTGACAAATCCTATGACATGAAACTCAAGATTAAAACATTCACTCAGGTTGGGGCTTTCTTGTAAGCAACGCATTGAATCAAATCCTAGATGCAATGAGAAATAAGCAAGGGCTATTAAGGTGTTTCCCTGTAAACGACGTGCTATATTAGATCTTGGGTCAGTGAAAATTGGTAAGGACTTATAGAACATTCCCTCGAAAGCGATGCTCTACATTAGAACTCAGGTGCAGTGAGAAGACGGGTTTTTGTACCATTATAGATGTGCACAGGTAAAGAGACTAGCTTAGGAGAATAAGAATCGTACTGTCACATGTAATATAGGCACATTGACATGTAAGAGTTTGGAGTTAAGAGATATGATGAAAGATAGAGAGTCAATATATCTTGTTTCTAAGAAACCAAGTGAAAGGGGCTAAAACTAGAAAATTTGGTAGGTATAAGCTCTACTACATGTGACCTAGAAGTCATGGGTCATAGGCATGAAAATAGCCTATTGTAAGGATACAATGTAAGGCTGTATACTATAGACCCTTTGTGGTTTGCCACCTTTGCAAATCCCGCACATGCAAGAACTTTGTTCATCAGGCTGCCCATTTTAAGCTTATAGGAAAGATAATAATAGAAATGACATACATATAGCCTTGGATACAGAATTAAAGGATAAAGTTATAGACATTAGAAGAATTAGTAATATAATTCTACTAATAAAACTTGTTGTAAGAGATAAGATCATAAATGTTATAAGCGTAGACACCCCATGTCAAGGATTGAAAGATAGATTTGAAAGATAGTTTTGAGAAGATATAGAGGAAGTAATGCTAGAAATTTCTAATACAAACGGATATTTTTAGGAGCAAACTTAAATGGTCATGTAAGAAAAGAAAGAGAAGGATATGATGGGGTACATCGAGGTATGATGTTAGAGAAAGAAATGAGATAGGGAAAGCTACCTTCAATTTTACTTTGGTATATAATCTAGGGCTAGCACACACATATTTTGAGAAGAATGATGAACACTTATTAACCTTTAAAAGTGGATAATAAAAAAGTCGAATAAACTCTATCCTACTAAGGAATACTAAAAGATCTATATGTGAGACTTGTAAGTTGATACCTGGCTAGAGTTTAACCACACAACATAGGTTAATGGTTGTGAATATTTACACTAAGAGATGGAAAAAAGAAAATAAACTTAATAGGTATCCAAAAACTAAATGGTGGAACTTAAAAGAAGAGAAGATAACATCATTCACTAACAAGTTAATGGTAGAAAGAAAGTAGAACAATAAAACAGAAGTAAACACTATGTGAACTAATATACCTGAGTCCATTAAGAAAGTGGCAAAAGATGTTATATGAGCATCTAAAGGTAAAAGGTAACTAGTAAAAAAAACTTGGTGGTGAAGTGAAAAAGTACAAAAGTTGTTCAAGAGAAATGCATATACTTTAAAGCATGATAAAGGACTTGCAACATCCAACCAAAAAAAAAAAACAAATAAAGTGGAAACACACATGTGTATATATATAATATAATAAAATAATAAACATTAAACAAATAAAAAAAGGGAAAGAGAAAACAGAACTTATGGTCTGTTTCTCAAACCCGATAGAAAGGAGAGAAACTGGAAGAGAGAAGAAGAAAAGAAGGAGAAGAAGAGGAAGGGAAAGGAGGAGAAGGGGCTCTGCACACTGCAGAAATCCTACCATGCCGAAGAAGAAAGAAGGGGGGTTTAGGAGTTTTGTATCACCAAAGTTGCAAGAGCTTGCCGAAGACGATGCCAGCTCGGATTAGTGATCCGAGCTGATCACTTTGCCCAGCACGATGAAACGATGCAACCCCTTTGGTTTCATAGTGATTGGACAAGAAACCACATTGGATCGAAGGGAAAATAGTAGGCCTGCAGAAATAGTCGCCATAATTTGCGGGCTATCGCCAGAGACGATGACAGTTCAAATCGTTGATCTAACCCGTTCATCTTGCATGGCTTACCTAGAAGAATAAAATCCCTAACATTATTGGGAGATCCGAAATCATTTTGACCGTCGATCAGAGGGGAACAGTGCACGCGATGTGGATCGTAGGATTTCATTTGAAATCAGTATTGATCTAGACCATCCAAGGGCGTAAGAAGCATGGAAGCATGCTTTGAAGGTAAAATCTATGAAGTCTTATTACCAATTTGTTGTATTTTGCTAAATTTGTACAATTTCATCTGAGATATAGGTTTTAGGGATAATATGACCGTTGAATTGTTAATCTATGCTTAGTAATGGATACATCTATACTCGATATAGGTTAGATTTGACAAAATTTGTGATATGTGCGAGAAAATAGATTGGACAATCTAGACCGTCTGATCTGTCATTGTGTAAACAATGACATCCTGATGTCTGATCGATGATCAGACACCATAGATGGGTTATGAAACACTAAAATTAGAAGGATCATGATGAGTATGACTAGAATTGAAGATCAGATGTCAATTATAAGTGTTATGGAGCGATCCAATGATCGGTTCGTCTCCAAACTTCACGAGATGTTTGGGACTAACCCTTCATTGATTAAGGGGTATAAATTAAGAGGATCATGACATTAATTGATGAACAAAGACCAAATATGTTTGTCTAAATGTTAGAAAAGACATACATCTAGTATAGGATTGACTTGGTTAACTAGACGATCTGGGCTGTTGATCGAGGATTAACGGCCAGATCAATAAGTTATCTGAGTTGGTTACTTTGAGATGTGAGAACATTAAGTGATAGATGACTTGTGATGTGATAGATACATCAGAGCGCATAACGTGACATTATTTACGCGTCTGATTAGAGCATCGCGATTGTTGAGATAGGTGATCACATTTGGGATTTTCCTTTTGATTTCATCTATCATGCCTTATAAAAATTCTTGAGGCATGTGTCTTATGCACTATTGTGATTTATTGAAATGCATTTAGTACTTCATATTTGTTATTGTAACATTTGATTTCATGATCATCCATGTTTGATATATGATGGATTACACCTTATCATGGATCTTGACTGAGACCAATGGGTGAAGCGGGTAAGCCGGATCTTGTACCGATTTGAGGGTGGTCCGATAGTTTTGGGTTAACAAGCTTCTGTTGGGAAATAGACTGATGCGGGGTGCACGTGAGGGACCTAGGGTCAGATTGTATCGGGTGAAGCCAGGTAAGCTGGGTCTCGTATCAATTTGAGGGCGGGCTGGTAGTTTTGGCTGATAGGCTTCCATTGGGAAATAGACTAATGCGGGCTACACGTGAGAGACTTAGGGTTGGAATGAGTACTCATTGCCATCGCCGTGAGTGTAGTTGAGGCAATCACAAGACTTATTTGTGCATGGCTTCCTATAATCACGGCATGCATTATTTGTTCTATAGATACAGACTTTTGGTTATAGTGATTGATGAGTATCCATGAGTTTCATGCATTGCACGTTATGATATTCAAATTTGATGACGATTTGCTTAGCGCATGATTTCTTGATTTATCAATTATGAATGATTGATGTTTCACATGCCTTGTATACTTTTATCTTATGAGATTTTGACATGATTATGATACTTCATGCCCTTTGAATTTATTTGTATTTATTATTAAATGTGAATCACTTACACAAGTATTGCTTTGTTTTGCAATGCCTCAGATTTTGAAACATGATAGCACTAAGGGCAAGTAGGTATAGCAGCATTGACTAAGCAAGAACCTCGAGGATTATTTATCTTTTTGTACATCAAAAACTGATTTAGTATATGTCTCTTGGACTTGTGTTTAGATTAGTTGGGTTGTACATAGATGTTGATATTTTGGATAAATTGGACCTATACTACTCGTATAATGTACCTTTATTTGCCAATGGGTGTATGACGTGGTGATCATGGATAGACCCTAGGGGAATATATACTTATTATTCTTATTATTATCTTTTCACGCTGTGTATGATTTTTCGTGGTTTTACTTTGAGCATGCTCAGTGCATTGACGATTTGACTTATGTTTATTGTCGTGGTTTTGAATATGGGATGAACCTAGGGAATTTCTTTTGAACGCTGCATTATTTATGTTAATTGCAAGTTTTACTTTCAGGGATCCTGCCTATTTTATAAAACGTATTATTATTACTATTTATGAATTTGGAAAAAAAGGTTTAGAAAAAACTCGGGGTGTCATAGTTTGGTATCAGAGCCCAAGTTTATTCTATCATCACCACTTTAAGGGTCTAATTAGATTGATAGCCAATGAGTTCACAATGAAACTGAGATAGGAGAAATACTTATATGATGTGATATTGAAGCTTTAAATAAATAGTTCCTCGAAGAAAGACTAGGTCCACCCCCGCTTCACCAATTGCCGCTCCTGCCGAGTCATCAGAGCAAGGGTCCCATGACATAGACTTAGTAGCCCAATGGTACAAGGCCTGATATTACATGTACAGTCCATTAAGCTAAGTAATTCTTAAGTGTAAATTACAGAGATTTGATGATTGTGAAATAATTGATGCCATAAGAATTGGCAGCCAAACTTTAACTAAGATGAGAGTTTAAATCCCTGTAGGATTATGAGAAAATGCACTTTCAAGAAAGTATGTGATTCTTATAATATAGAATCTAAATAAAGAGTATAATTGATGATTGCAAATGAGAGCTTTATTATATGATTAAAGGTCTATTCATCAACACTGGATACAATAAGGAAGCAGAAACAAACTTAATGCTTACTGCCAAGTTATAATTCTAATAGGCTAAACCTTTTAAAGAACCGGGAAAAAGCGGGGTGAAGTTACTGCCAAGTTATAATTCTAATAGGCTAAACCTTTTAAAGAACTGGGAAAAAGCGGGATGAAGTTGCCCACAGAGAGGTTGAAACAGCTGTTTTAAAGAACTCTTGCTAAAATTATATATATATATACACACACATCTGCAAAATGCCATTCACACGAAAACTTTTTAGACGAAAGAGACAAGACTACGTCTCAACGATGACTATCATTATTTAGCAGCCCATGACCAGTACTCGTCATTTGAACGTGCATAAACAGAAGTCCTGATACATGTTGTCTTATTTCCCACTCAAAGATAATGACAAAAACAGGAAGCTAGTCCGTCCTTGCCATACACCATCTGTATTTACCCCTTACAACGTGATGGCTATTGATAAGGAATTTAATTCCAGTGTATTGTAAGTGTCAATCAGAGGTGTCTTTCTTTTTCCTTGTTTGGTTATCTTTGCTGTTCATCGGATTTGGATACAGTTCTTGATGCAGTTTCAAATGCCATGCAAACTATATCTGATAACTTACTGAAGCACCTGGTCAGGGACTTTTAAGGAGTCTAAACCAAAGATAAGTATGGTTGTTAAGTCTTTTGCGTTCTTGGATATGCAGGTGGCCACCTCATGTACTATGAGTTGGCCCTGTACATGTCTCAAAACCAAAAGCCCGTGGGTTTGATCCATTCTCTACTAAAAAGAATAATAATACCACAAAATAAAATAACGACAATTTTAGATAAGTATAAAACAGGAATCGTTTTAATGATCAAAATGAGCTCAATTTGAATCAAGTTGGGTTGAACTAGTGGTGACTACGCAGTTGTTGTGATCAATTCTCAGCATTTGGCTTCTAAACTGAGTAAACGATTCGGCAAGTGGCCTACTTTATGAAGAGTGTTTCAGACTAAATGGATAAATAAATTATTTCTTCGGGAAATTTCCTCATCCAGGCTCTTCTCAATCTTTAAATCCAAAAATGGTTATTTTAACAGGTAATTTCCTGCAGAGGGTTTCTGACCTTGGTCAATGCAACTTTATAAAGTTTATGACAATCTGCCCTTCGAAGCAGACATAACAGCGATAGGTAAATAAATTTTCACCTGACGCAGTTTGTTTCCTACGTTTCAGAACAAGACCCATTTCACCTTCTTCCTCTATATCAGAACCTGAATCAGGCAAATGCGTTTAGAATTTCAAACTCCTGTTGCCCAATTCGGCTCTAGACCAATCTCTTGGGGTCTCATCTCTCGCATGAGAAAGCAACTCCAAACCATAAAAACATGAGCTTTGGCAAATCACTTCAATCTACCATAAGTCACCACAGATGGCTGGGGCAGGAAGAAGAATCACCATATACATGGGCTGGTACAAGCCCACTGGCTTGCCGGCCTTGTCTTGGCAATTTATAGTCCGTGATTTTGACCCCCAAAAACATAGCCAGCAAAATCAATTCGCTGTCCGTGATTTCAAACCCACATAAGCATATCATTTGTTCAATCTCTAGTATAGAAAATATCCCTCTTTTGTATTTTCGTCCTAAAATATCGTGGATTCTCAAAACCAAGAGTAGAGTTAAGGGTCACTTGATTTTCTCCATGGTCAACGAACTCGTCTTTGCAGAAGAGCAACTGTCTTTGTCATATGAAGCTAGCCTTCTATGTGGCCGGCGCCGACAAAGAAGAATAGGAGAAATCAGGTTAGCAGAAAGTCAGAGAGAAAGGAGACAGGAGCAATTTGGTCTGAAAATTTACTGCAGTTGTAAAATATATTTTTCTTGCCCCTTTTCAAGAATTGGGTTTAAATTTCGAGAAATGCTTGGATGTAATAAGCCCTATTTTGTGGGTTCCTTTACTATGAATTAAGGGGCAAGAAAAATCCTATTGTCTTAAATTATAGTAGATGAATCTCATAAAAATTCTTTTTGACACATGGTGAAACTCCTCTTTTTTTCTTTTTTCTTTTTTTTTCTTTTAACAGGTCTAGGCCTGCCATTCATCTAGTTCAAATTGGCTAAAATTTAACACCATTGGATGCCTTTATCCTATGTACTTTTGAGTAAAAATCACAATCCTTTTTTATTAACTTTTTTAAATACGAGAAACAAGAAGTTAGGATCATTTAGTTGTACTGATTTCTTATGAATTATCTATTTTTGATACTATGAACATAATAAATGGCTTAGATCTACAAAAAAAAAAATCCAACAAATATAATAGAAAAAAAAAAAAAAAGTTGTGTAGCTCTTCCATTCTCTCTCACCGATAAAAGTTCGTCACTTATACATGTATTCTCAAGACCAATAGGAATTACCGATTCTTTAGAAGCTGATTGTCTAATAGTTTTTACAACACTGTAGATTTGGGGATCTTTATTTTCAACCTTTTCTATTTGAAGGAAATTCTTAGAGTGTCATATCCTAAGATGAAGAATGACTCAAGCATTCCATGAAGGTTTGAAGACTATGTGGAACAAATCAAAGTGAGGACCGAAGTTGCTCACATCTCTTTCCATTATATCAAAGGATTAGCAACCAAGCTGCAGATAGGGTGGCAAAACAAGGTGTGACAACCCTGGTTTTTGAATGACTTTTTAGCAATTTTTTTTTAAAACAAGGCTTCTAGTTGAAAATTTTCTTTTTGAAAACAAATAGCAAAAACATTTTTTCTTTTTTTTAATGAAAATATTTTTATAGAAACCCTGAGTGTCATTGCTACTTGCAAACAGGGATTTGATGGTAAAATGATCGTTTCATTTTTACCAAAAATCTAACAATGTCTCCTCTATTTCTCAGATGTTGCGCATTTTTTGCTTGAGATGCGGTATCCCTGATATACATCAAATCATACAAATAACCAATAAAGGATACTCTACCTACATTCAATTGTATCTAAATGTATTATATGTTTAAAAAGAAAATATTTTTACTTTTAAGGAGAGGATCTAAAAATAAGTTTTATTATTGCCAGAATCTATCCAATCACAGCCATCATTCTATACATTTCTCATATATATATATATATATATATATGAGAAATGTATAGAATATGTCAATTCAAAAATGAACTTTACATGTTCTTATACTTACTTTGGCATCACCATGGCTAATCTCTTTTGTAACTTTTTATTCCTTTGCTTTCCTTCTTCTGTTCTATTTCATTAAATTTGAGATGTTGTAAACAAATACAATATCTCAGTAGGCTAGTACTTGTGTTGATGGAATAAGATGCATAAACAATAAACTGCAATTTATGATTTACAAAAATCACTGCTTTTAACAATATTTATATATCTTATCAAAGTCAATATATATATATATATATATATTTTAAAACATGATGCTCATGTCAATTCTATAAATTTATAAAATATACATTTGATGTCAAAACTATTCAATCATTAATTCCAATGCTCGGTAAGGACCGAACTCAATCTAATTAGATCATAAAGCGAATCTGCATTATTGTTTTGAGAAATCATAAATACATGTCCAAAACATACATGTCTTCTAGATTTTCTTACTTATAAATCAATGTCAAATATCATAAGCTCACAAACACATTCATATAGTAATATCCAATTAAAATTGAATTTCAGTATGTAAAATGAAGGTATGAAATCTTAATGCATTATGTCAATACTTTTCATTCAATTCACAATACCACAATTTATATCAGATTCTCAACTCTGTGAGAAAACTCAAAAGTTATTGAAATGTGAACAAAACCTCAAACTATCATCCAAACTGTAATATCCTTAATTTTTTATATAAATTAGGAATTTGTTAAATAAATTAAATTAAAAATTTATAGATGGAAATTTTTTTTGAAAACTTAAAAATTTGAAAGTGCTCATCGATAGGATTCCAATGCCATAAATAACGCTGAAAACGGAGCTCAAACAAGAGAGTTAGGATCCATTAAAGTTATAGGGGTATTTTAGTCTTTTGGTAGAAATGTATAACACAGGAGCCCAAATTGATAATGGCACCCCCGTCTTCTACACGCCTCTACCGGATCTGGCAAAATCGCCGGAGAAACCAGGGAAGAGGCGTGAAAGGAAGAGTTTCTCTTCCCCTAAGACGCTAAGGCCTATATCTACCCCTCCCCAGGTGCCAAAACGCTCTACCCTGAGCGTTTTCACTGAGTTTCACTCAGAAACTTAGCTCTGCAAAGTTGAATTTTTCTGGCGAGTGGAACTCTGACAACGTCCATCAACGGCTAACAATGCGAGGTAAGCCTTAAACCTTGATTTCTGTATTAAATAAATAGGAAATATAAAATAGAAATACATTAAATCAGAAAAAATCAAGTTTTCCTGGGAACTCTGTGCATGTTACTGTTGGAGCGTGATTCAATGGATGAAACCACATTTGTTTGAAAAATCGGACCGTCCATCTAGTGCACAAGAGAACCAAGATCAAACGTTTTAAATTTGGGAGAGATCCAACGGTGGGTTTCTCCAGATAACGTGAAAAAGTACCTATGGACGTTTTTAGGAACTTGGGAAAAATCATTTAAAAAACATGGTGTTTGGCAAAATCAATGCAAAAGGAGGATATAAATGAATTCTAGAGGAAATTTTGAAAAAAACAGTGGCAAAATCACACAAAACGGAGGCTTGTAGGCTTGCCGGAGACGACCGGAATCCGATCGTCTTCTCCAGCGGCGGCGATCGCTTCAGCGCCCTGGCCCTGACGTCGGGATGCCTAGCAGGACACCCCAAAGACAACGACGAATAGGAGTTCGACGCGCGTGCGAGGGAGACAGCATTGGTTGTCTTGGTGGGGTCGAGACGCGCGGCATCCTGGCAACCATGACGCACGCGGTGGTGCGTCACGGTGTCGAAGACGCACGCGGCACGTCTCGGCTGTGTTTCACGTAGGCGGGCGTCTTCATGATGCCAGTTTACGCCGGTATAAACCGGTGTAAACTAGAGCCGCCGGTACAAACCACCTTACGGTGGTCAGTCAGCCCCATTTTGTGTATGTTTTCAATAAAACTTGACTTTTGGGAGAGTCCAAATCATGATCCAAAAGAGGCTTTGTGACTGTATTGACGAAGCAGACATAAGTTTAACTTAAAAATTTATAAATGACCACTTTTAATTTAAAATTTTTTTTAAATAGTGATGTGACATGTATAGGTGCACTTGAATATACCAGTTAAGGAGATTATTAGTAAGCTAGTGGTCTCACATTGAGGTAGGTGACCACAATTAATGCTTTGCTTCAATTTTTAAATCATGCATAAACATAGCATCATGTGTGATTGTGTTTTAAAGCGCATTTAATAATTTTCGTTGGTTTCATGAGACTACGAGTACTTTATGATTATTACAAATTGATATCTTTTATTGAATAAACTCATGAAAAATGTTTTATGAGCATGATATTAATTAGTTATGCTTAAATAGAGACTTCTTTCTTATTATATATTGGAAATGCATGGAAATAAAAATAGAGACTTGTTAGCTGATCCTTTTATAGGCTAACCCCAGGATGAGGGGCGTGTCTTAGGGATTGCGAGCTACCAGTGCTCTTAAGTTTTAGCATATACCTATGATTTTCGTGTTTTTATATTTGATGACGGGTGCTCTCACCCGGCGGGCGTAATGCTAGGAGGGATAGGGCCAGCCACCCACCCTCCGAGATTGTGATATGATGATATTGTGATATGATAGACACCTGCCCACAGATGACATTCAGTAGGGGTTTGGTAATATGGATATTCCACACTACCAGTCTGAGCCTTTCCATGGGGACAGACGCTAAGTCTCCCGTTATGGTGTCGATGGAGAGCAGTGGTGGTTGATACCCATGGAGGTTGCCACTGTGGCATGTGGCCTATGTTCTTATTATGTGTACGTGTATGGTGAGCATGGTTATGGATGATATGCCTGGGTGTGACGACACTCAAAGGTTGGCTATGAGTACTCATGATCAGTGATATTAGTGCGATGTTATGGGACCCATTGCCTTAGGGTGCCCTTATTTTTATTGTATACTCATCTACATTGATTCATGTCATGTTTTAACTCTGTGAAATGCAGGTTTTAACATATAGAATAAATTGGTATTTATGTTGGCATGACTTATGATAATATTATTTTCATAGATGATAGCCTTTTTATTTTATCAGTACTGTTATTCATTTATTTTATTTTATACATTAATTGTCTATGTACCGACACAAGCGATAGCTTGCTGAGGCATTGCTTTATTTTGCAATGCCTTAGATCTCGAGCGTGATAACAGGAAAGGCAAAGCTGTTGAGAAACCGTGAAAGCTACAGAAGATCTTGTTTTCCTAGAATTTTAGACAGTGATGTGAGTCAATAAACATGATTATCATTTGAATTTAATTATGGACTGTATATTTTATATTTTGGATTTGATTGAGATATTTAGACATATATTAGACATTTATATGGGATGTTATGATGGATAGACCCTGGGCTATATTATTATTGTGTTTTGGATATTTATTTGATTCAAAATAAAAGTGCCGATTTATTTGACATTAATTGATACGTGTATTGTTTTAAAATTTATTATCATAAAAATTTATTTATGTTTTCATTTATAAGTATGCCATTTTGAGAAAGGAAAACTAACACCCAGAGTTTTTAAGTGATGTTTTAGTAAAATGATAAATAAAACTTTTCTCATAGGATCCCAAATGCTCTTATTAAAAATGCTATTATTATTATTAAAGAAAAAAAGTGCCTTAAAAATTCGGGGTGTTACACAAACAATCCTGTCAAACATCGATGAGAAGTGCCCAATACAAATCATCAAAATTCCATCAAGGAGTCATATAAAACAAAAAATAAAAAAACACCAAAATTCTAAGCACCTAGAAGTCTACCAGTGTCATACTACACTTGCCCTCATCGGCTACTCTCACTAGTAGAACAGCAAGGGTCTTATAACTCAATCTAAGCTAGGCCAAACTTGACAAGTCACCTGATTTTAACCTTATTAGTAAATCAGTATATGTGATGGACCAGGCAAACTCTCACGAGTCTCCTAATTTTAACCTTATCAATAAAGAAAAATGTACAGATGAGCTAGGACCAACTCTCGTGAGTCACCTGATTTTAACTATATCAACATAACATAGTTTGTATACAGGTTAGGACCAACTCTCAAGAGTTGCCTAAATTTAATCTTATCAATAGAACAAAATATATAAACAGTCAGGACCAACTCTCATGAGTTTCTTTATTTTAACCGTATTAGCAAAGCTAAGTATGCGTACATGCTAAGACCAACTCTCGTGAGTCGCCTTATTTTAACTATATTTATATAATATAGACGTGGGCTAGACTAACTGACACAAGTCATCTGATTTTAACCGTATCTATGATCACCTAGACTATAGTCTTTAGATGGGCAGGACCAACTCTTACGAGTCGCTGATTTTAACTCTATCTGTGATCACATAGATCACAGTATTTTACAATAAAATCTCAAGGAAAAATACTCAAAACAAATCATCATATTTTATTTGTTGAGAGTTTTCCGCAAATGCACAGCTGTTGTAATTTAGCTGATGCAAGTCTAGGTCGATTTCCACAGGGACTCGACTTAAATGTGGAGTTTACATAACTTTCAATTAATAAAAAAAAATACAAATAACACAAACAAACTAACAATAAAAGAAAAGCTTAGATTTATTTAATTACTGGAATGTACAGACTTATTTATTCTAAAAGAAAAAAAACAGAAAATAAAGCTAAATAACAATCCTGGACAACACTGTCCCTGAATAGGCAGAATAAGGATAAAGTAAAAACCAGATTAGTCAAGGATATAAATGAAATTAAATTAGGGACCCAAACGGAATTAAAACGAGGACACAAATGGTATTAAAATGAGGACATGGTCGGTATTAATGAGATCTGAAGAGGGCATGATTGTAAGTTCACTGGACTTCTGGTTTTAAACAAAAAAAACTAGAAACCAGTGAAGGGGAAAACCGAAGAAGACGGTGAAGGGGAAAACCGGAGAAGAAGGTGGGAGAGAAGGGAGAAGAAGAAGGAGAAAGAGGAAACGAAGGAAAGGAAGCTCGGCCAGTGCTGGGTTTTTCGGAAAACGAGAGGAGCAAGAGGAGATGGGGGTCGAGCGGAGGATGGAGGGGAAAACCCGATCTGGGTTTTCTCCTCTGAACAGGCCAGCGACTTGGGTTTCGCTGGAAAACAGGAAATGGGTTCGCCAGGGAGCGGGAAATCTGGAGAGAGAGAGAGAGAGAGAGAGAGAGAGAGAGAGAGAGAGAGAGAGAGAGAGAGAGAGAGAGAGAGAGAGAGAGAGAGAGAGAGAGAGAGAGAGAGAGAGAGGTGAACAAGGGTGACTGGGGAGGCGTCGAGCAAAGAGGGAGAGCTGGAAAGAGGTGACGGTGATGAAGGAGAGGTGAAGGTAGAGGGTGGTGTAGACTGAGGTCTGCCAGTGCGATGGAAGATCTGGGAGGTCCGGTTGGTGCACCTGTGAATCAGAAAAGTAGAGGCTGGGTGAAGAGAAAAGGCAGGGTTATCGTGAAAAGAGAGCGGGAGACAGACGAGATGAAGGGAAAAACAAATGGGTTTTCTCCAGCGGCTGATGTCGGAGATGATGGCTGTAGGCAATTCTGCAAACGGTGCGGGAACGGCTGGCGAGTGGGGTTTTGCTGGTGAACTAGAGAAGAGAGTGCTGGGGCAAAGATTGTGCAGCCAAGGTTAGTGATAAAGTGAGAGAAGATGGGAACGGTGTGAAGGAGATGGGTCTTGTCGGAAAATGGGAGATCTGGCGAGGGTGTGAACAAGGTGGAGAGATGGGTGGTAGTGAAGCTGTAGGGTAGCCCTGGCTGGGTCGGCTGGCCGGAGAGAGAGAGAGAGAGAGAGAGAGAGAGAGAGAGAGAGAGAGGACTTGAGAGCAGAACAAAAGGCGGGGAAACTCAACCGTCTCCCGAAAAGAGATGCAGCAATCTTGAAGAGACAATTATCCCGCCTGCAAACATATCTGGGTGGGATCAAATACCGAGAGAGAGAGAGAGAGAGAGAGAGAGAGAGAGAGAGTGCGGTGTGTGCCCTAGCCAATCTGCTTCTATGGTTCTAGCCCAGGTGGGTGAAGAGAAGAGAAGCTTGGGGCAGAGGAGGAGAGGAACAATCCTTTCACCTCTACTCTATGAAAAGGAGGAGAGAAAAAAAACAAAAAAAATGAGAAAATGGGAAGAGGCAAGAAGAAAGAAGAAGAAGGAGAAGGGGAGGGAAAAAGAGAGTCCCCTCTTTTTAACTCATGTTTCCTTTATAAGAGGATTTGCCATTGGTCAACTTTGCCATCATTGCCTCGATTTGTCAGATTTTGCCATCATTTGTCAGATTTGAGTAGATTTTTGGTGTGGGATCCATCAAACTAAGCTGATCTGAACCATCTAACGTATCTTGAATTATCTGCAAAGCAAAATATAAAATTAGAATTAACTTATGTGAACAATTAGCTATAATGATCATCCGATCATTAACTTTTCAAATTAACAGTTAAATGATTGATTAAAGCTAAAATTGATTTAAAATCACAAAATTATCTTATTAAATTATTTAATAAAATAGTAATATAATATTATTATTGACAAAATTAAAGACTCAACATTATTAATATCATCTAAAATAAATTTGTAGAAAACACATAGACAATTATGGGTAATCATATACCTAAGTACTGCCAAACAATCTTGTAGACCTTTCTTACAAAGATAAATAGTAAATAACATGTTTTCATTCTAAATTACTTGCATATCTGAAAAATATACGCATGTTCCTTTTAAAATTCTTCACCGTTTGTAATCTAGGTCTTATGTAATCATCCACGATCAAGGTCATCTGTAGATCACTTTTCTATCACCACTTAGCATAGATAAATGTGATCATGATCGTTAATCTATTGTTAGTCTTTCCTAACCATGGATCATCGATCAGATCTCCAACGATAGCTAGAAACATAGATCCATACCATAATTGTTAATCCATACTCCGAATCCCTCTTTCAACATCTAAAGTTACTGATATGTGAGCTTACAAATTACTCTTTCATGGATGGGTATCTCTAAATCTCTTATCCACTACAAGATCCAATGTTGGATGGTCGAATCTAGGGTCCACCTAATTTCGATAGTCATACATGTTTATATTTTCAATTTCTAGTCGATCCAATCATGGGATCAAGTTTTGTAGCATGATAATGATGATTAACATATTCATTGCATGTATATCTAGTAGAAATACGATGATCCACAACTATCAAGATCTCCATGTAATGAATTAACCGTTAGATCTAGGGTTATAGGTCTAGATTTGTTGATCAGGCAGTTTAAGGGAGTTGATCTAACATACATGTTCCTAATCATATTTAATCATCTATAAAATTTTTAGAAATTTTAAAATTTATAGATTGCGTTTCATATAAATTGAAATATGAGATAAATTGGAGAAGATCGGTAGTGATTTTACCTACAATCATGTTGATCCTCACCTAATAGATCTTCAGGAGTGTTGGATCATTGTTGGATTGGTCATGGATCGACGCAATCATGCCGTACAATACTGTTATGATATCTTTGTCGGATCAACTCCAATTGTCGATCTTCTTGAGGGGTTTTGGGTGGTTGGGAGGAGCACGATGAGTGGCTCGGATATTTGATTTTAGGCATTTTGGCCTTTGTACACATAGTGCCTGGCGACTATTTACAGTCGTCGAGCTTCAATTACCAGTGACAGAGAAGAAAGGGGGGAAGGAGATGGTGAGTCTGAAGGAAAATGAGGGGAGGAAAGAGGGGCAAAGGATTAGTATTGGCGGGTTTTGGCTGGCTGCATCACGCATGCCTGATCTTTCCTAGGAATGGAACTTGTATCATCGATTGTTGCCAAAAACCGGCGACATTGTGCTGGGTTGGCTGGTGGGGATGAGGTGGTGTTAGTGACCGATGGCCAGATTTGGTCACCGCTCGTTGTTCGATCGGAGAGAGAGAGAGAGAGAGAGAGAGAGAGAGAGAGAGAGAGAGAAGAAGAAGAAGAAGAGAGAAAGACAGTGTCAGGTTTTGTTTCAAAAATCAAGGGTGCCATCATTTTAACCAAAATGCCTTTTGTATTCAAAAAGTTATGACTTCTTCATTCAAACTCTAATTTCATCATTCTTAGTGTTGTTGGAATTAGATTTTTTTAGTGCAATTCGAATTTTGAGGTTTCAAAGTCAAATTCTAAGTTTTCAAAGCAGTCACTCTTAGGAAATTCAAATCCTAACAAATTTTCAATTTTTTATTCCATTCAAATAAAAATGTATTATAATTATACAGAAAAAGAGCCTAAAAATGAGGTTGTTACACAAGGGGTGAATCGACTACAGTCACTTATTGTGCAAAACACTGATGAGTAAACTGTTTTGTTTTGGGTTTTAGTGTGAATTCCACACGTGTTTACTCTCTTGAATGGCTTTGTAAGAGACCCATCTGGGTCTTTGACGTAAGTTTCTCTTCCTCTTAACGAATCTAGAATCATTTGAAAGGAAAAAAAAATGATCTAACTTGTAAAAGTATGTTGAGTGGACTCGAATGAAGCAGGAAAATTCGGTGACTTGATAAATTTTTGAATATTTATTTATTTATTAAGCAACTTTTGAATACATTTCCGCAAAGATAGGTTACAGACAGTATCTGCAAATTTCTCTATAGAAAATGGAAGTAGCACCAAATTGTGGTGGCATTTTTTTAATTTATTTTCAAAGGAGAACTTTGAGTTTATTGGGTACTTCAGTTCTTAAATGTAGTCAAGTTGTTTTATTAGGGAATCAAATCAAAGTTAGACGAATTCTGAGTTGCAAAGCAGTCGACCCAAAACGTGTAGTTATGAAAGGTAGTGATATTTCTTCCACAAACTAGAACAAAGATATAAGCCATCGTTCCACACCAATGCTAAACAATCACGGGGAACCATAGTGTGGAACAAAGAAATATCGTCCAGTTCATCCAACCGATGGAGTTGATCGCTTTATATATCCAAACTGGTCAAGTGAGAGTTTGTGGGTTCAAGTCCACTAAGAATTGGACAGCGAAATACCTTCCGGTTCTTCCAAACCATCAATACCTTATCCTGTATGGACACCGCCCATCAACAAATTAAAGCAAGAGTCATCTTCTCACGCTTAGACCTTAACCGAGACTTGGTGATCAATGGGCTAAGGATCATCCATTAAGGTGAGTCTATTGGTAATGGGGCCAGAATTATGCTTGCCCGTTGGATCACATTCCCATCACGCACTTGCCGGCCTCAACCTGCCTTTTAGCTTTTTCCTCCTACAAACTTGTCCCTTCACATGCACGCAGAGAAGGGCTGCCCGACTCAGGGCAAGTTTCAGTGAGGCCCCAGATTTCAACATGCATGTGGGCCTCCCCTTTATTTGATTTGGCAGTACATCCAATTGCTCTGACAATGGATGCCTATAAGCCCAAAAATACACTGATCAGATGATATCAGATTCTGACAATCTATGTTTTTGGTCGTTGATTGTGGACCGGGCCTTTTACAATGTTTCTGATACTTGGTGTCTGATGATTAAAAAAAGTATTTTAATTTTTGAACGGACCAGATCAATCAAAGGCGGGACCTCCTAATAACTAGCACTCAAATATATCATTGAAGCTACAGTAAAAATCAGTACTGACTAGTACTCGGTCTATGGAAGCCGGGAGCAATCAACCCATAAATGCGGAACTGGATGTATATTAGAGGACCAAAGGAGGGAGGGAAAAAAAAAGAAGGGGAGAGAGATACGGACACGCCTCCGTAGTCCCCTTGACCTTCGGTATTAAGCCGAGAAAAAATAGAATGGGATGTTGTACTTTTGTGACTCTTTCGTTCACATCTTCAGAAATGGCAAAGGATAAAGGGGCCCACATAAAAGGAGTCCTTCATGTTAGATCCTGATCACGTTCTTCCCCACCAACGAGGGCACCGCCCCTTGTGGGGCCCTTGTCATTCTTTAACAAATTAAGAGACGGGTGTCCTACTTTTGTCTGGGGCTCTCGCCTCATTTCAATAAATCACGAGATTTTGTGCCTCAGACGTTTTCTCCTTTAAAATCTCATCACGCTACTTGTCATTTTTGTGCTTGACACAATTCTTCCGGATATTTTCTTACTTCAATCTATTCCTGCTTGAAACCATTCATCAAGATATTTTCTTTTTCACTTACTTCTTGAGAAATGATAAATGCAAGTGTACGCTTGTCCTATATCCTGCATTTGGGGTCTCTAAAATTTTAGCTAGATTTGTTGAAAAATTATAATGAGGATGCATATAGTACACTTGACGGAATATATTGTCAGTCCCCACTTGCATTTGTATTTATCATTTCTCTTATTTCTAGAGTCAAGGTCCACTAATGCAAATGCAAAAGAGTGATTATTGGAGAAAAAATGGAAAAGGTAAGGGTAGAAAATAGGAAGAGGATTTAATTCACATAAGGAAAGGAGTCTTGGCACAATAGTAGATTTGTTGTTGTGTGATCTTAAGGTCACGAGTTCAAGTTGTAGAAATAACCTCTTGCAGCATGTAAAATAAGACTTCATACTATTGACTCTTGTGGTTTGTACTTTCGCTGAACCCTATATATGCAAGAGCTTTGTGCACTAGCTCTGCCCCTTAAGGTGGATTTGATACCATAGCAACTCAATTAGTTGTTGTTCGCTAAGCTACTATTATTATTAAAAAAAATGATAATGAGAAGTTCAGTTGCCTTCTTAAATGAGCAGTATAAATCAATGAGTGCTCATGGTATTGATTAATTGCACGCAGGTGCCTTGCTTGGCACTCGTTCTATATTAAGTAGGCCAGAGTGTGGTAAGCCACTGCAACGGACCTCATTTTTACTTAAAAAGGGGGAAGAGTTTTCACTTTTCTACGGGGAGCCTCACATATCAATGATCCAAGCCATTCAGCTGACACGACTAATTATGCATATCTCATGGTCAAAAATTCATTTGAAAAGAAATTCATTAGCCTTCAAAAAATGTACTTTCATCTTGCTAGATATGAACAGTCTAAAGCTCTCCAAAAGTAATGGTTTGCATTCAACTAAGGCACTATTTTTTGAATGCTAATGACATTATTTTGGAAAGAACTTTGGGCCATGAGATGACCAAGGTCATTTATCTCCGATGAACAGCAACTAGGATTGCATGATGGATGAAAATTTTAAACCATAGCCCATATAATAAGGATAACGTTATAAACTACTCGAATCTTCACAGGCTGAGGCCGAGCTAGAGTTATAATCGTTCTTAACCATGAGCGAGGGGCACGCGAGGAAAAACAAGAGGTTCACACATAGTATTGGTTTTTCTTCTAATTTAGCCAATACAATGATCTGCTTTAGGGAGACCAGCTAGAGAAATGCTTTGATCAAGAACACAAGTTAAAGTCGCAACAAGGTCTGGAATAATCATAAAACACTCAAACAGCTTTCTTAACATTTTAGTGCGTCTTCATAACATTTTCAACAAGACCTAAGGTTAAGGAAAATAAATATTCGTCATATTTACAGTGAACTATGTATTGACGATTCAAGAAGCCAACAGCTCTTTCTTGTTTTTCAGAGAGAAATTGGCGAGAAAGAGAGGATATGTGGGAATGATGGGGAGATATCAAAGAGAAGGCCAATCGAAGCCTTTCTTAGTTCTTTCTTCGTGTAAATATTTGTGTGGCCGGCCAAAATCTGTCATTTTCCGCCACCTTTCGATGCAGCGACTGCCGCCAATGCATAAAGCTCCCTTTATATAACAATCAAAGCAGAAGTCCCGCTTCCTCATTCCTTCACCGACGTCACAACATCCAAGAAGCGACATCCATCCTTTTTCCAATCACAACAGTAATCTTCTCCTCTCTTTCCTTCTTCTACTGCTTCTCAAGTAGCAGGTTTTTTGTTACGTTCTTTCTTTCTGATATTAACAAATTCTTAAGAAACAAGGCTAAAAGCACAGATATAGACTGTGATTTAGCAGCTAAAACTATGGTTTCAGATGAAATATGCACATAGTAACACTCGATAACACACAACAACTCAGAAACTGATATTTGCATCCCACTTGTTTGATAGATACACCCCTTTTCTTATCAACTAAGCTGAGTTAGGATGTCGGATATATATACTCTTGGCTTTCCCATTGATTTATAGATATCTTTCAATTTTAACATGTTTCAATGCTCTCAACGTGAAATTTCCATTTGGCAATCTTGGGTATAGGGGCAAATGGAGGCCAAACAAGATTGTTCAGTTGCAAAAGACGAGGTGTCGTTGACATTGGATCAGACGTTTGAAGCTATTTCTGGGTTAAAACCAGTGCCCGATAGTGCATATGTGCCTTCAAGGAAGTCTAGCAGCAAAATCACAGACATAAGTAGACAAGGAGACGAAGAAGTGGAAGGTGCGGTCAGTTTAGGCAGTAGGCCGAGCCTGGGAAAGAAATTGGAATCGCCAGGCAGAAAAACCAACCGCAGGAGAAAGTCGATGAGCGCTCAGTTACTTGTTGATGTAGAAGAATTAGTAAGTAATGTGGGTGAAAGCTTCAGCGAGGTCGCGTCCATGCTTAGCAGGGCCTCCAGCAACGGCTTAGGCTTTTCTATCTCGCTTGGAGGAGTCGCAATGCCTCTAGATGATATCTCAGATACGAGGAGATTCAAGAACAGCATCCATGGTATGGGGGAACTCTCTCTCTCTCTCTCTCTCTCTCTCTCTCTCTCTCTCTCTCTCTCTCTCTCTCTCTCCCCCCTTTTACCTACCACTTAAATCTGGAGATCTGGATCATCTGATGTCTAGGATATGGCCTATCCAAAGTGAGCCCGGCTAAGAAGAAGGTTTGAATAATCTGTCATTGGGCCATGTACACTCTGGTCATGCATATTACACTTATAAACATATTTATCTTACCATCAAATTAATGTCGAGCACATGTGAGTCACAGACGACTCGGCATGTCCCCTTGAGGGCTGGAATACAGTTAGTCTCGCTTTCCTTTTCGTCTAGGGATTATGTGAGTGAGTGTGTTAGTCACTTGCTTGTAAGATATATATATATTTTTTGTCTCCATTGGAAAAATAAGAGCAGAGATAAGTGGTGTCCAGTGATCAAAACCATTGATCTACTAGGCCTTATGAGGACGGGTCAAACAGCAAGCTTTCCCGCTTTTGGACGATTCTAGGTGTTCGATCCATCCAAAGGCCACATACAAAGTCTTTAGATTGTCTGATAGTGTACAACTCTGGTGCTTATCATCAATAGCCCTAGAAGAAAATCAGTTTGGAACACTAAATAAAGATTCCTATTCATTTAAATTTTAAATACGCTAATTTTAAAGCCTTATAACATGTTATAGGATGAAAAACTTTCCCAGGTGAAGGAAACTCAAAACATATGCCTTGTTATGATCGGGACATTTGAAATATGTACATGTGCTACCATTATAATGTAACTGCAGCAATTTTGGCTAGTACAGATGCCATTTGTATGTTAATTCAGTCCCTGCTGCTGCTGATCATCACAATTACCGTGATTGCGAGACATTTTACTGTCGGATAATCTCCTTAGTTGGGGCTTTTAATCAACAATTACAATTACTATAATATTCGTTATTGCGGCAGGATCTCTTTTTTTTATCCTTTTCAGTAGGTCCGCATAAATGGGTGCAACTGGTCTCAGGTCAATCCTAATATTAACGGCCCCAGCAATTTTGTATTACCATTTTTACAGCCGTCCTACCAGTTTCAGCTCAAATCAACATTAGGGAGTATAGTTGAGGCCACTTTCTTTAGTGGCTGGTACTTGTTACCTAGGAGGGGCAGCCTCAGTGCACAAAGCTCCCGCCTATGCAGGGTTTGGGGAAGGGGCAAACCACAAGGGCCTAAAGTACACAGCCTTACCTTGTATTTGCAAGATGCTGTTTCCACGCCTTGAACCCGTGACCTCAAGGTCACACGACGACAACTTTTGCCATTGCGCCAAGGCTCCCCTTCACTTGTTACCTAGTACATATCCATCAAACTTGGGTTTCTACCGCCCTCGGTAGAGTTTTTTATTAACGACTGGATAAGAATCTCATAGGTGGTTGGCTGCTATGACTTGCTACAATGAATACATTTTGTTTACGGCCTCGTAAAATTTTATGTTTGTAGCTTGATGACAGATATTTACTATTTTAGACCTTTTTAGCTGTTGAATTCAAAACATTCTGTATTAATGAACCACCCAAAGTTTGGGAAATTTACTTAAGAACTACGAGATAATGTATCTCACGTGAATGGGCCAAACAAGGTACCAATTACGCATAAACATTTTACCACGAGGACAAGTACCAGTGCCATGTGCAGTATGAGGAAGTAGTACCCCGTATCAAGACAATCCAAAATGCCCAATAAATGTATTTTGGCCCGTTCAATGCGTACCAGGTACTATTTGAGTTTTCTAACTATGTATCCATTTGAAGGCCATTGATTAGATGGAAAGACTTCTCCATTTAGTACATATTACGGACTATGCACGGGAGTCCACATTGTAGTCAAACGATACAGCTTGATACAGTCAATTCCATGGTGGCTTGGATAGGTAGTTCTGGTCATGAAAAATTATCTGGCGAAATTTCCCCTTGTAGTGCAATTAAGAGGGATGTCAGTTTTCATCCACGCTTGGGCGTTTTTTCCAGCAGTCTTTATTGATTGTTTTGTATCAAGTAATCAAATATTATTCTGACGAGTGCACTACTAAATTGCATCAGAATTTGGTGAGCTGGAACTGGCAACGGCT
The DNA here is from genome assembly GCA_035236585.1 of Warburgia ugandensis. Classification (NCBI taxonomy): domain Eukaryota; kingdom Viridiplantae; phylum Streptophyta; class Magnoliopsida; order Canellales; family Canellaceae; genus Warburgia; species Warburgia ugandensis. The sequence goes on from CP141126.1 coordinate 10,346,919, forward strand.
TATGAGGAAGATTTGGAGTCCGGAAACTGGCAGAAAATAAAGTTGGAGCCTACTTTGCCCATCTTTCTCAAGGTAATGCCTCTATCTTTCTCAAGAGACGATGTATCTGAGACTCTTCGTTGGGGTTATTCTTTACTTGAACTTGATTACGATCTAAAAAAATGTTATAATTGTATGGCCAACCTTCGTTCCTTTATGTGTTTTGATGCAGTTTCAAGATTTGAAATACAAGGTGTCGCTGAAAGGAGGGCCAGAAACTGAAAAATATATAGTGAATGGGGTGACTGGTTCAGTTCATCCAGGAGAGGTTTTGGCTCTCATGGGACCATCTGGGGGTGGTAAAACAACACTCCTTAATCTCCTCAGTGGAAGGGTCAGAAACAGTAACGCTAATGGCAGTATCACCTATAATGACCAGCCATATTCCCACCTACTTAAGAGGAGGTAGGGATACATAGACTATTTAAATTTATTTATTATTTACTCCGTGATTATGGATGGGTCTTGTACTTGGTGTCTTCACTCTATGGTTGAAAAGTTAACTTTCTTTTAGATTACGCTTACAAGATTCTTCACGATTTCAATGAACAGGATCGGTTTTGTGATGCAAGATGATGTCGTTTTTCCTCACCTCACAGTTAAGGAGACACTTACATATGCCGCACTTCTCCGACTGCCCAAAACATTGACAAAGCAGCAGAAAGAAGAAAGGGCCATGAATATTATCAGCGAGCTTGGCCTTGAAAGGTGCCTTCTCTCCAATCTCAATTATCAATAATTAGATTCTCAGTAACAATGTCCTCATCAACATGTTTTATGATATATGTGTAGATGCACATATAAATTAATTAAACACAATACATGTATATCTGTATCTCTGTGGATGGTGAGAGTGGAGATGGGGCATTATGCTTGTATACGGTATACCGAGATTTTCAACCACTAATTATTCACCTGCAATCTGGATCAAACAGTTGTCACAGGGACGACGGTAGGATAGCGACCCCTGCACTTAATCTGTTTCCCCAGATGGTGGTCCTACATGCAATAGCAAGTTCAGTTTTTTCCTCTATCTTTTCGATAAATGTCCAGTCAAAATCATACAGTTTTCAACAATCAGGCAACGTAGAAAGTTTGTGGAAGAGACTGTACTGGGCCATTCCTCTTCATCATGTGACTGACAAAAAGAACATGCACATGTAGGGGGGAAAACTAGAGATTTCCATTTAGTAGGTTATATAGTTCACTTATCTCCTACATTTCAACAAGTAAAGGTCCAGTTCCACCGTGTGAGTGCATAGTACACAAATGCGGAAACTTGACAAGGTGTATTCCCTCACTTGGAGGGAATATCAGCCCACTTGTCTATTTCATCCACAGTTTCCCAAGAAAATCCATAGAATAGTCCAAAATCTTGGTTTGTGGCCCTTGTCCCAGAAGATGTGGACATGAAACTGTAGTTCATGGTTATTTTGTTAATTCTGCAGGGGGTAACTTCGAATTAAGCCTGTATCGTCAAGGTTGCTGGACAGACCACTATAAAGCCCAGCTATGGGCTTGGCCCCATAAAAGTGGAGAACTGAATATATGATAGAAGAAGTGCAGTGCAACAATGATTAACTTAGTAATAAAGACTTACGGGAATTGCGTTGATGATTCACTCCCCCAAGTTAACAAGGTTTTACCTAGATCAAGGTTTTGTCCCGGTCCTAGTTTTCACCTACTGGCACATCAACGCTATTTAATGACTCACGGGAATCAGCCGAGTCATCTAAGTGCTCTGCCAAGGTGAGCAGAGTTTACTTCTTTTTCCCGTGCCTCTTTGTTTGGTCTACATCTGCCCTTTGACATGTTGATAACTGCTGCATTCCGCAAGACAGTACTGTTCCGCAGGAGAGATACTAACACAATGGCCCAATTTGGCGGTCCATGAGAAGTAGCGGTGTGATTACTTCACATACACATAATCTTTCACGGTAAACGTCTGCATTCATTATCTCTTGGATATTGCACGGAATTTGCTGATGCTTTTTTGTGGATGTGGACACAGTGCCAAACTGTGCTAACTACTGTGTTCTCTCTGTTTGATTGTCTGTCGCATTGATTTACTAAGTACTATATAGGATAATCTGGCAAGATAAACTTTGTAAACTTCAAAACAGGAGCTCAACAGGAAAATAATTGAACTTCTCTAAACATGCTTTCTTAATATGTTGTTTCTAACATGAACTTTTTCTTTCTCTTGCATACAAAGATTAAGAACAAAGGACAGGTACAAGCATTAGTAAAAAACCAAAGTAACACTGACATTTCAATGCAGGTGCCAAGATACGATAATAGGAGGAGCATTCATGAGAGGAATTTCTGGTGGTGAAAGGAAAAGGGTCTGCATTGGGAATGAAATCCTACTGAATCCATCTCTACTCTTTTTAGATGAACCAACATCTGGTCTCGATTCGACAATGGCACTTCGTATAATTGACATTCTACATCATATTGCGAAGGTACATAGTAGGGTAAAAATGCCAATTTATCAACTAAAACATAGAGAAGATAGTGCATGATAGTTTTTGGTTGACAATGTTGCAGACAGGAAAAACAGTACTTACAACAATTCATCAACCATCAAGCAGGCTATTCAATAAATTCGACAAATTAATACTCTTGGGCAAAGGTAGTTCCCTGTATTTTGGAAAGGCCTCTGAAGCAATGCTGTATTTCTCCTCAATTGGTTGCTCTCCGCTCGTAGCCATGAACCCAGCAGAATTTCTGATTGATCTTGCAAATGGAAATATAATTGATAAATCAATTCCATCAGAATTAGAGGATAGAGTCGCTATAGATTTCCAAGAATTTAAAACACAACAAACGTGGCCGTCATCTTCAGATGTTCATGAGGTAAATTACTAGCATTCCGTTCCAATTCCTTGTTAAACATGGCAGTCATAGAATTGGTTTTTGTTTAACTTTAAGTGAATATTATCTGCAGTATCTGGTAGGGGCTTATGAAAACAAGGTTGCTCATATAGAGAAGAATATGCTTTTGAAACCTGTTGTGATTGAGGATAAATGGGATGGATTGGGTGTGTCTGATTTGAAAGAGTGGGGAGCAAGCTGGTGGGAACAATTCTCTGTTCTCTTCTGGAGAGGCCTGAAAGAGAGACGCCATGATTATCTTAGCTTTATCCGTATTACTCAAGTCATATCAACTGCAATTATTGTAGGATTGCTCTGGTGGAATTCTGATGATTCATCCGATATAAAGGTGCAAGATCAGGCAAGTACTGTGACGCATCTTTTTCATTTAACTGGTAGTAAGAAACTCGTTGGTTTCTTGGATTCTGCCATTTCTTATGTCAATTAGTGGGAAAAACTTTCATTTACTGAGGTTTTAAGTCTTTGGAGTTGGAACTATTCAACAGAAAAACCCGGAGTTACTCCCAATAGAAAGATAGAGGCTCCCATATTACCCCATATCATTGTTTCTTGTATTGAAATAAGTAGTTCTGGTAAATTAATTGCCACAATCTAACATATCGTTTAGGTGCTAAAGCAGCTCAATATGGCAGTTTACAGGAACTTGGTTAGTTCCTTAGAACAATGAAATTTGATGACAATATGTCGAAACTAACATTTCTGGTAATAGATTTTGCCTTGAATCTATTACCATTCTGCTATTCCCGATTCTAAACTTAGACTGAAAAAATGTGCAGGCAGGGCTATTGTTCTTCATTTCAGTCTTCTGGGGCTTCTTTCCTGTATTCACAGCCATCTTCACTTTCCCACAAGAAAGGGCAATGCTAGTCAAGGAGAGATCAGTCGGCATGTATAGGCTCAGTGCATATTTCATGGCTAGAAACATGAGTGATCTGCCACTAGATCTCGTATTGCCAGTGGTGTTCTTGTTGATAGTCTACTTCATGGTGGGCTTAAAATCAAGCTGTTCAGCATTTTTCTTGAGCATGCTTGCTGTTTTCCTCAGCATTGTGTCTGCTCAGGTGAGCAAAGTTGACCATTCTTGTCAGCAAACATGTGATGTTTCCTGGGTAGCATAATTACATAACACAAATTGACATATATAAACATTTGCTGGTTAAGCTACTAATCAGATGCAATCCAATCATATCTTTTTTTAGTCATATTTTTTAAAAAGTTTGTATCAGTAAAGATTTATTGTTTTACTATTTCCTGCTGTAGGGTCTGGGACTTGCCATAGGTGCGGCATTCATGGATGTGAAGAAAGCAACGACACTAGCTTCAGTCATTGTTATGACATTCATGTTAGCTGGTGGATTCTTTATACAGGTGAGAGTACTAAGGCCCTAGCCAGTGAAATTAGTTAATTTGGACTAGTTCCCCTTCTTTTTGACAAAATTGAGAAGTGGGCTGAAGCCTTGTTTGAGTCAAAGAAGAACATGCATATCAACTTAGCCAAATATTGATGCCCAAATCAGGCATCTCAACCAAATCATATCGTCTTCTTGTGCGTATGCGTCATGCTTCAAATATTTGGTCATGGATACTGAAATAATTCATTATCGATTAAATATGCTGGCTATTATGGGTGCAGAGTGTTCCAACATTTGTGTCCTGCGTTCGCTATATCTCTTTCAACTACCATACATACAGATTACTAGTCAAGATCCAGTACAGCTGCTCTGGTCCTGACTCTGATTCAGGTTCGTGCAAATCTCCCTACCTCAAAGGACTTAGGCTTGGTGGTGGTGGAGAGGAAGCAGGGGCTTTGGTAGCAATGATCTTTGTCTATCGAGTGCTGACTTACCTGTTTTTGAGGAACATGAAAATCAGAACTGCAACTTAGATGCTGTTTGCGCGTGATTCCTCAAACATTGAACCTTCCCATAGATATGGTGTGGGCAATCAAGCATATATTTCCTTCAGGCCTACCACCTCTTATGAGGCAGAGAGAGTATCAACTAGCTGTTATTACCAAGTAAAATTATCAGAATCTCAATTTGTGGCATCAGGCAGATAAGGTTGGGTTTCTCTTAAAGAATTTCAGATATCAAGTGCCAATTGAAGGTCGAAAACTCGCCGACTTCCTATACCAGAGAGCTAATGAAGCAGACAGAATAATGTTGAGAAGTAGTCGCTTTCCTTTTTGGCTTTTGATCCAGTTTATGTGAAGGCTTGAGGAATATATGGAATTTTATCCTTCATCTATATATTTGGCTTTTTCAATGAACAAACAAGGATTTTCACTCTGCAATATTGAACTCTAAATCGAAGTAAATCAAAGAAACAATATAACCCCAATATAAATGATTGACGAGTTTCAAATCCCAATGTCGTCATTTTCTGCTATAACTTGACTTAGTAACTATAATAACTTGCATTTTTATAATATATATATTTCTTGCATGAAATTGACAACAAAAAGCTAGATGCCTTGATGGCTATAGAATGAATAGGCAAAACTCTAGAACTAAAATTCAAGTTTCCAAAGATAGCCTTTTTGGAGAAATTCTCTACCCAAAGTCAGGAAGTGTCCAGGTATTTTCGCTTTTAAGAGGTAGGGAAATTAGGATTATTCCTAAACTAGTTAGGTTTTTCATAGAGTATATTTGAAAGGCATAGTATTTTGCAATATTGAATGTGGCGCATAGGGTCTAGGATTGAATATGATTTATAATTAGTCTTGTTTAATCTTATCTCGTCAGAAAGCACGTGCATTAGGAAGGCCTAGTACTCTTCCAAAAAAAAACCCATTTGTATGCGCATCAAATTGGGTTTCCAAGGAGGCCTAAATGCTGGCACATATTATAAGTAGATCTAGCCATTCCATTCTTTTAAGAGTTTACCAAGATGCATGAAGTCTTGACGTGATTTCATTACTAGTTTGGCTAAGATATACACATGGGTTTTGACGCCCAAGATTTATGACTTTATTCTAAATAGTAGCTGTGTCATGCACATGATTATAAGTCTTGATTTGATTGATTTCTATATGAACATTCTTATGATTTCATATTCGCATGAGATATGCATATTTGTTGATTGATTAAATTTTCCTTGAGTAGTTCATGCATACAAGGTATTTAACTTCTAATTACTTAGATGTAAACCCATAATAGTCATATGTCTTGCACATGCTATAGGGCCCATAGAGGCCAAGTGGATATCCTTGAATTACCAAGTGGAATGTGCACGTTAGAAGACCCCTGAGAAACTATACTTTCTCGTAAGCTCTTGAGTGTTGAGGCGATCAAGGCTTGACTGCAAAAAAAAAAAGTATGATGTTTATGCATGGGAACATGGAAACCTAAGAGAGATGGGTCTATGCATTCCATCTGTGAGAAATAGGCATATATGTTTTAAGTAGAGAAAGAGATCCACAAAATTTATGCAAAAGGTATATGTATATTCCATGCTAATCAACTTCATGTGTTAAGGCCACACCCATAAGCCATCTTTTTAAAACTGACGTGTGGTGATCTATGCCAATGAAAATGTTAAGGCTTAATAGATAGCAACTTATTGGACCCTTCTACTGTAATTTACAAATATCAAGAAACAGTGAGAGACGATAATCAATAAATTATTCCAAAACAAGTGACATTGAAAACTTGCGTGGTTATCGTTGGTATAAAAGAGAATAGATTGAATGATTCACGATGGCTTGATTGAACTATTGCATAAGGTGCCATGCTCATGATATGAATGTGCTTGCATGATGAGGTTGGTAGAAGGATTGTGGCATGTGTATGATAAAGTATGGTTGCATGATAAACATACATATGATGAAAACGTTTCACCATATGTAATGTCGCATTGTCACATGGTTTGGTTAGAAGAGTAGGCCCTCGTAGAATATCATATGTTCAAGGTCAGGTGGTTGCATGACATAATACTTCTGTGGTTTAGATCGATTCATGTTATTGTATTTGAACAAATGTTTCCGTGCATGGATATTTCTTGTCATTGTACATATGAATACATGCATAGTTTTTTTTAAGCGTGATTTGTGATCGAGATATTTGTTAATGAATAAATATTTGAAATAAAGTAATTACTTTCAGCATTGCTCCATAGTATAGTGTAAACCTAAGATTTGAAAATGTCAAGCTACAAATGTATAAGCATTCATGTTAAGCTAGAATAAAATAGTTGATAATGTGTGCCAATTGAAATATGGCTTGTGAATAGAAAAGTTCGTGAATGCTTATTATGATGTTTTGAGTAATGTAAAATAATTTGATAAATACACATTAGGCGACTCTAGAGAGTTGTGCCTAACCTAAAATTAGGCGACTCATGTGAGTTGATCCTAGCCTAGGGCAAAATATAAGCCCACTTGGTTGCTATGCTAGGAAGTCTAGTTGGCCATTGGCTTCTGAAATGAGATACCTACCCGAAGAGGCCTATTGACAAGAGTATTGTGTCATGGGGAGAATGCTCTCTTGTGATCCAGTGCCCCCATGAGGACTGGTGTAGCCCGTGTGGTATCCACGGCCGAACATAGTTGGATATTAGTCCTCTATGTGCATAGTATACCATACAGTTATTGGACATGGATTGACATGTCAGTCATCCTCGAGAATATTGACCATTGCCCAGATGGGTTTGTGGTAGGACACTACCACTCAGTGATATAACAAATTGTGATAAGTCATTCTTTGATAAAAGTCTTAATAGGCTTGTATGTATGAGAACTGGAATATATATAGAAAATTGTTAGAAACATTAGATTTCTACAAAAGTATAATTGTTTCATGATGTTGTATCATAATTAGGATTGAGCATGTAATTGTTTTCACTACTTAATTTATGCTAATACTCTTGTCGCGTTTTTCAAACGGCTGGTTTAGGCTTGTTCCTATTGAGTTGTTGACTCACCTCTACAAAACATTTAAGGTAAAGCGCGAAAAGACTAAGCAATCAACTAGACCAGATTAAATAAGGAGAATAAGAAGAAAAGTATGGATAAGTAGTTAGACATTTTATTTGTTATTTTCATTTTGAAATAATGAACACTTGAGGATGAATGTAATAAGACATGTGACAATGATACACTTAATCTAAATGGTGGCTTAAATTCATGTTCTTTATTGTTTGGGCTGTGACTAGGGAGATCTTGTAATAGTTTGTTTTAATTCTACTATTATATGTGAAGGTTTTAATGTGACACTGGGTTGAAGGAGGAATTGAGAAAAAAAATAAATATGTATTATATATTTCAAATGTTTTAAAATCTTGCAGGAAAGTTATAAATTTTCAAATCTCATTTCAAAAATCCTTTTCAAAGACTCGGGTCGCCACAATAACAAATAACTCAATTTAAGTTCTTTCCCTAGCAGAATATGGATAGTCATGAAAGATCATGAGATTAGAGGATATGAAGAATATATAGAAGAGTCTGAAGACTTTAACGAAAAGGCCAATGAATTTCTAATGTGACAGAACCATATTCCTTTAGCCTTTCTCTCCTTTTGTTGCTTGAGAAGAATTCAAGGACACAACTAAACTCACTGACACATCTCCAAGTAGGATGGAGATGCGTGGCCTAACATAAAATAGTGAAGGCAGCTAATGATGTACGATGGGATGAAGGCTACTTTCTGTTCTATTTGCTTTAGGTTTCCCATTTGTAGTTTAGCAAGTGTGTTATTTGTTTCTTATTTAGTAGTAGAAGAGTAATATTTAACTCGAGGTTATATTTAATGAGTTGCACTATAAAAAGATATTTGTTTTCATTTTTATCTTTTTTAATGGATGCTTGAAGTCATACTGTCTATTATGAAGAAACCTGCCACAAATAAGGATGAGTGGTCAATCAGATAAGGGTCAATTAAGATAAGGATGATCAATCTTAAAATTAAGGTAGAAAATTAGTTGTTTGATTCTCTAAATTCTTAAAATTGGAGTCAAAGACAGTTTTATGATCATCCCATGTGAAAACTTCTCCCCTTCTTCTCGTAGATGTAAGCAAAACTGGCCGAGCCATGTAAATTTGATTTATTGTGTGTGATTGGTTTAATTTCATGTTTCTTGCATAACAAGTGGTATTACAGCTGGCAAAATATTGAAAGAGTGCCTGAGGTAGACCGGAATCCAAATCCAGATCTAGGCCGAGGAGCGGCCCAATCCGGTTTAGATCCAGGCCTAGAGCAGCCCAGTCCAGGCCAAGAGTAGTCCAGTTGTTGTTGGTCCATCCTTTCATAAAGAAATTATTTAGGAATTTTAAAAACCCACGAGAGAAGGCCCAGCCCTGCCCACGCATCTTTAGGGATCTGAAGAACATCGGAATTTTAAAAACCCACGAGAGAAGGCCCAGGCATGCCCACGCATCTTTAGGGATCTGAAGAACATCGATTGAATATCGTCCCGAGAAAGATCGACTATCTTGTTGCTCAACAACCGTGCCTTTTCATTCCTGTGCAGGGTTGGAATATGGGACCCTTTTCATTCCTGTGCAGGGAAGGTTATCCATGCTAATCTGGAAACATCTACAAGTGTAGGAGTTGATTCCAGTGAGTAGGTGATGCTCTTGTTCTCGTGGTTGGAGGAGCAGGAAAATCCTTCCACCTTTGTTTGGGTTTTTGCTTTATCTCCTTCAAGAAGAAATTGTACTGTAAATTGGATAGTCTGTGAGAGTTTTGAATAAAATATTAATCCATTTAAATTTCATCGTCATTAAACTTTTTTATTTTTAAAATTCCAATAATAGCCCCACCCCATTCATCCTCGTTCTCTCCGCTTAAACATTACTGATCACATGACTCTGTTGTTTTTATGAAAGAAGATTGACAGCGAGGGCGAAATGACTTCATTGGCCACGATCCTTTGCCAGACAACGTCGGCAAGGGCATCCACGCACTTTGGCTACACCACTGCTCATCCGCGCCCCCTACACGCTGTTCCCTCGTCGCTCTCTCTCTCTCTCTCTCTCTCTCTCTCTCTCTCTCTCTCTCTCTCTCAATATGCCCCCCCTGTATTCTAGCCGTTTGATTTTATGCTCCAACGAAATGATTGTAAACAGAGAAGTGCATCTCAGTGAGACAGATTGGAGCATGCCTTGCTCGCACAGCCGGCTGTTCAAGGTTCCTCTGAATCTACTGTGAAGTTTAGGTTCAAGACCACCAGAAAAAAAGTCACTACCATGTACCTTTGTCGCATCTTGGAGTTGTAATCCCAGAGATCCTATCTAATCCAAAGACGTCATCAAATCCACACAACATATATAGACCACTGGTCTCCTAAACACAACCGATCCAATGATTGTATCCAACCCTTCAGGGGTATAATCATCAAAACCTAAAATAACTAGACAAGCTTAATGGTTGTGAACAACTACCAAGGGTGATTATCCTGTCTTAATGAAATAAAAAAAGTAAAAGGTATGCTTATTGATCTTAAGTCAACCTGCTTAATCTTTTTTAAAATTATATTTAAGCTGATGAAATCATCATACCTTAAAAACCCAAAGACTTGGGGTGATTAAATAATAAATGAGAAAACAAACAGAAATGAACTTTCATTCTGATTAGGTGTAAGACACATTCTGCAAAGTTCCCTGCTTTGCAATAGCAGGCGATGTACTACAAACTTCAAAGTTAATCCTAATAATTCATATTAGTAGGTGACCATTGAGAACTTATAAGAGCATACAATAAGAGAGAGAAAGAGAGAAAAATAATAATATTCTAAATTATTGATCTTCCAGTCACATGCAAAAGTATGTAGGTAGCTAATCTATCTTACATGAAGCATAAAAGATAAAAAGACCACATATATTGTTCAAAGCCTGCTCACCTTCAGCCGGTCCTAGGATATCTTAAAAGTCTGTATACTGGTATGATGTTCAATAACAAACTGAACAGTCCATCCAAACATTCGAAGGTTGGTACTGCAACTTTTTTCTGCAAAACTACTGTTGACAGGTTCCGTGGTCTTCATTTGGTGAAGCTTTCAGTAAACTCAAATTCAGCTTGCTCCTTTTACCTTGTACACTCTAGTTATCTGCACATACTCTCGCTAATAAGAAGCACATACAATCAACATGAAACCAGACATCTTAATATTTTAAAACTTATAGTGCTTAGATAGCAAAGGAACTTTGTGCAAATGCCAGTAGCATCTATGTATCCAATAGAGAAATCTTTGAACAAAAGGAAAGGAAATCAGATGCATTCTCTCGCTTACAAGAAGCAACCATTTCTCGGAGCTCTCGGTTTACAACAGCGAAGAAACATGAGTAAGTAGTTTCGATTTAAAGATGTTCTCGTGTTGTTAATCATGACAAATTGTCGATTCAGAGGCTCACTACTTGGAAAGATTGTCGATTTATAGCCAAGAAAGAACTTGCAATTACATGCGACCCCGATGAAGTTTGGTCATCTTCTAGTCAATAACTGATTCAAGGGGAAGGCCCAAAAGAACATGGATAGAAGTGGTGAGGAAAGATTTAAAAACTTTGAGACTAAATGAAGACATGGTATTTAATAGAGTGGAATGGAGGAATAAGATTCATGTGGCCGATCCCTAATTGGGATAAGGTCTTGATGATGATGATGATGATGAACTGATTCAGAGCAATGAAAAAACAGTTTCTAGATTTCATTTTTGACATTGCGGGAGTGCGTGGATGCACTTGCCGATGTTGTCTGGGGAAGGATAGTGGTTGATGAAGTCGTTCACCATCGCCGTCAATCTTCTTCCACAGAAATAACAGAGTTCTGTGATCTGTAATGTTTAAGCAGAGAGCAACGATGAATGGAGTGGGGGGTATTATTGAAATTTTAAAAACAGAGACGATGAATGGAGTGGCAAATTTGCGCAGTTTTGCAAAATTTAATAGTAAATTTGCAAAAACTTAAAAACTGTGGATTGTTTTTTGCAAAAATACCAAAAATTAATGGCATTGTTGCAAAAAAACCCTTATTTAAATTACTTTCTCTAAGTGAAAACAACTTTTTATTACTGAAAGATGTACCGCAAGATTCAATTTCAACGGTTGGATGGGTCTGTGACAACTCAATACTTGCTATGACCTACAATATAAAACATCAACTAACAGAAACATAGAATTACTAGCTGGTACTGTAACAAAAACACTGTGTCACTTTCTATAGCAAATTACATTATCAGCATTTCTTTTACCTTGTCTGACCCTTCTATAAGAGTACAACAAAGATGTGTTTGGTCCAAATAAATTTCTAATATGATTACCATAGGTCATTGACATAATACATATTTAATGGTTGTAAATCATACGGTTGTTGCCTTTGGGAAGTTACTTTACCCACAGGTTTATTTGTGATCTTTTTGCTGTTCGAGGAATGAAAGGTGGTTTTGAGTCCTCTAACATATGCAGTTGAGAGCTATTATTCATACATCTGTGAATTATGGACAATATTTTGCTTAGTGGTGTTTCAAAAGCCGGATGCAAACCAAAAAAGCAGTTAAGGCAAAAAAGATTGACTTGGCTTGAGTCTTGACCGACTAGATGACTCAGTTTGGTGCAACCAACGTCTGTTCTGAAGCTTCCAAATACTTGGATGAGTCAGCCCAGGTCAAGCCTTGTGAACTTGGGCGAGTTAAGCACTACTTGGAGGCTTTTAAACAATGATGTGTTGTAGCTTAGAGGGGTGCTTTGGGGACTACTAGAAAACTATGGGCGGATTGGCAAATCTTATACCATCAGGTTTATCCAATTATGTTGGATTATTCTATAAAGGTTTATATACCAACAATCTAGCATAATCCAACAAACTAGACTATATTAGACTTGCCTATGGGACCCTATGTAGACACAATGTTAACCTTTTCTATGAATTTGCAAGTTATGAAGCTACTTTCAGAATGATGAAGATGGTTTGCACTTTCTTTGGAGGCAAGAGAAACGGGAATTGAAATCTTCAACCAAGTCTGGATAAAAGAGGAGGGTTTTGTGTTAGATGCCATTAGGCAAGTAAAACCTTTTTGAAGAAGTTGAAGATGATTTTGTTATTTTCTTTTCTTACTTGCAAATGAATATGTATTTGTATATTAGTTTGTAAGTAAGAAAAAAGATAATGAAAACCATCTTCAGCTTCTTCAAAGTATGAAAACCCTAACATGACATGAATTAATCACTAACATTCCCTCAAGCTAGGGCGTCCCTCGTAAGTGACACATTGGATTAGATCCCGAGTGCAGTGAAAAATGAGCAAGGGTTGCTAAGGTGTTTTCCTAGAAGTAATGTGCTCCATCGGATCTTGAGTGTAGTGAAAAATGGGCAAAGACTGATAGAGCATCCCCTTAGAAGTGGCACACTACCCTCAGAAGCGACATGTTAAATCAGAACCCAGGTGCAGTAGGAAGTAGACATGGGTTCATATTATGGGGCCCGGGAAAGGGCACGGATAAATATAATGACATAAGATTCGTATCACTACATAGAATATAGGGACATTGACAAGTAAGAGTCTTAGAGTTAATAGATACGATTAAACGTAGGAGAGTCGACACAACTTGTACCAAAGAAACTAAGTGCAAAGGGGATAAAACTAGAGAAATCGATGGGTATAAGCTCTAGTATGTAAGAAAGGATAATAACAGAAATGACGTAGGAATAGTGGTGGATAAATAATTAAAGGATAAAATTGTAGACATTAAAAGAACCAGTGATAGAATTATAATAATAAAACTTGTTCTAAGAGAGTAGATCATAAATGTTATAAGTGCATACGTACTACAAGTAGAGTTAGAAGATATAATCAAGAGACAGTTTGAGAAGATATTGAGGGAGTCATGCAAGAAATTCCCAACACAGGGGATATTTATAGGAGCAAACTTAAATGGCCATGTGGGAAAAGAAAATAAAGGATATGATATGGTACATGGAGGGTGTGGTATCAAAGAACGAAATGAGATAGGGGAAGCTAGTCTCGATTATGCTTTTACATATAACTTGTCCCTGGCAAACACATTGTTTAAGAAAAGGAATGAACACTTAATAACCTTCAAAAGTGGACTCCATAAAAGCCAAATAGACTTTTTGTTACTTAGAAATACCCAAAGATTAAGGATTGTAAGGTGATACCCGATGCGAGTTTAATCTCACAACATGGGTTAATGGTTATGGATATCTATATTAAAAGATGAAAGCAAGGAAATAAACTTAATAGGTATCCAAAAATTAAGTGGTGGAACTTAAAATGGGAGAAAATAACCTTGCTCACAAATAAGTTGATAGTAGAAGGAAACTAGAGCAATGAAGCAAAAGTAAACACCATGAGGATTAATATGGTCGAGTCTATTAAGAAAGTGGAGAAAGATGTCCTAGGAGTATCTAAAGGTAAAAGGCAATTAGTATAGGAAACTTGGTGGTGGCGTGAAATAGTGCAAAAAGTTATTAAAAAAAAAAAAACAGGTGTATTTTGAAGCATGTTAAAATCCTAGAAATAATGAAAACTATGAATAATATAAGAATGCTAAAAAGGTTTATAAGAGAATAGTAAGTGAAGCTAAACTTTAAGGCATATGATAATCTATATAATAGACTAAGATTAAGAGAATGTGACAAAGATGTGTTTAAACTTGCAAAAATAAGACAATAGAAGGGTAATGACTTAGACCACGTTAAGTGCATTAGAAGTGATGATCAAAGGGTAATCAAAGGGTATTAGTCAAAGATGACGAGATCAAATAAAGGTGGGAAAGTTTCTTTCAAAAATTGCTAAATGACAATTGCCCCTGGAATATAAGGATTGAAAGTTCTTTAAACCTAAATAACATTGGACATTATAGAACGACCGTAAGATTAGAATACCTGAAGTGAAAGATGCCTTGAAAAAGATGAAATCAAGAAAGGCCCTGGGTTCAGTGGTATATCAATAGAGGGTTGGAAGCATATGAGAGATGTTGAAGTAGTTTAGTTGACTAAGTTGTTTAACCACATTATAAAATCAAAGAAAATGTTAAATGAATGAAGAAAGGGCTTTATTATACCAATTGATAAGAATAAAGGAGACATACTGAGCTACACCAATTATCGGTGGATTAAACTTATGAGCTACATTATGAAACCTTTTGAAAGAGGGGTTGAGATGAGGCTATAGCATGAGACAAGTGTATTAGAGAGCTAATTTGGTTTCTACTTGGGAGGTTTATTGTGGAAGTTATTTTCTTACGAAGATAATTAAAAGGGCAGCTCTGGTGCACAAAGCTCCTACATATGTAGGGTTTGGGGAAGGGACGGACCATAAGGGTCAACAGTAAGCGGCCTTACCTTGCATTTTGCAAGAAGATGTTTTCACGCCTTGAACTCATGACCTCAACATCACACGACGACAATTCTACTGTTGCACCAAGGCCCCCCTTCTTCTCACTAAGACAATTGATAGAGAAATATAGGAAGAGAAAAAAGGAGCTCCACATATTCTTTATTGACTTAGAGAAAGCTTATGGTAGGTCCCTAGAGAGTTAATATGGAGAATGTTAGGCTAGAAAGGGGTTTCATAAGAGTATATAGATATAATTAAAGATATGTATGAGGGAGGGCATAAAAATGAAGCTAGAGTTATGAAGAGAAGCATTAGAACCTAAAGGATTTAAAATCAGCCGATAGAGAATATGGAATGCAATTTTAGTAAGGAGCGGAGTAGGAGTAGAGCACTGATAAAGATTGATAACTAAGAAGTCCCTGTAAAAAATTACTTTCTGTACTTAGGACCAATGATTCATGAAAGTGGAGAGATTGAGAGGGAGGTTATTTAGAGAATCCAAGTGGGTTGGAACAAAAGGAGATGTGCATCGGGAGTTTTGTATGATTGGCGAGTGCTACTCAAACTAAAAGAAAAATTCTATAAGATGGCTATAAGGCCGCCATGCTCTATGGATTACAGTGTTTGGTAGTTAAAGAACATCATGTTCATAGGCTAAGCATAGCAAAAACGAGGATGTTGAGATGGATGCGAGACAAGACAAGAAAGGATAAAATTAAAAATGAAAACATTAGAGGAAACTTAGGGTTAGCCCAATAGATAACAAGATGAGGAAAATTAGATTTAAATGGTTTGAACATGTCCAATGAAGATTGAAAACGGAACAAGTTAGAAGGAGTGAGGCAATGCAAGTACAAGGTTCTAAAAGGGCAAAGGGAAGGCCCAATAAATGTGGATAGAAGTGGTGAGAAAAGATTTTAAAACTTTGGGACTAAATGAAGCCATGGTTCTTAATAGAGAGGAATGGAGGAACAAGATTCATTTGGCCGACCCCTAATTGGGATAAGGTCTTGATGATGATGATGATGATGATGATGATGATGATATCCTCATAGAAGCATGGTTGTTTATATTGTTGTTGAAACGTTGATTATTGATAAGAGTATCATTTCAGGACCTTTAAATTGTGGTATATCATGTCATTTGAGGAACTTTAAATTGCGGTACATATTGTGCACATGTATGCTACATTGTCATCTCTATATTAGCTATTGGACTAGTGGGAGAATGTAACACCTCGGATTTTTAAGACATTTTTTTAAAAATAATAATGGTATTTTAAATAAGAGCATTTGGGATCCCATGAGAAAAGATTTATTCAACATTTTACTAAACCTATCTTAAAAACTCCGGGTGTTAGTTTTCCTTTCTCAAAATGGCGTACATGTAATTTAAATATAAATAAATAATCTGCGTATAAATCAACGTCAAATAAATAGGTGCCTTTATTTTAAATCAAATAAACGTCCAAAAGACAATAATAATATGGCCCAGAGTGTATCCATCATAACATCCCATATAAATGTCCAAAGATCTAAATCACATCCAATTATAAAGTATGCAGTCCATAATAAAATTCAAATGATAATCCACTCTAATGACTCACATTACTGTTTAAAACTATAGGGAAAACTAGTCTTCAGCAGCTCTCAAGGTTTATCAACCGCTTTTCCTTTCCTGGTGTCGTGCTCGAGATCTAAGGCATTGCAAAACAAAGCAATGCCTCAGCAAGCTATCGCTTGTGTAGGTACATAGATAATTAATGTAATAAATGAAAGAAATAATGAACAATACTGATGAAAAATCTAACATTTATGAAAATAGTGATATCATAATGCCATGTTCAATAAATGCCAATTTATTCCATATGCTAAAACATGAAATTCACGGAGTTAAAACATGACATGAATCAATAAAATGGAGCATACAACCAGAATAAGGGCACCATAAGGTAATGGGTCCCACCACATCGCACTAACATCCTTGATCAGGAGTACACGTAGTCAACCTCTGAGTATCGTCACACCTAGGCATATCATCGATAACCATGCTCATCATACATGCACACATAATAAGAATATGGGCCATCATGCTGTAGTGGCAACCCTCCATGGGTATCAACCACCGTCGCTCTCCGTCGACACCATAACGGGAGACTTAGCGTCTGTCCCCATGGAAAGGCTCAGACCGGTAGTGTGGACTATCCATGTTACCAAACCCCTACCAAATGCCATCTATGAGCAGGTGTCTATCATATCACAAAATCATCAGATCATAATCTCGGAAGGTGGGTGGCCGGCCCTATCCCTCCTAGCATGACGCCCACCGGGCGAGAGCACCCGTCATCAAATATAAAACACGGAAATCATATGTATATGCTAAAACTCAAGAGCACTTATATCTTGCAATCCCCAAGACATGTCCCTCATCCTGGGGTTAACCTATAAAAGGACCAGCTAATAAGCCTCTATTCTCATTTCCATGTAAATCCATGCATTTTCTATATATATAATAAGAAACAAGTCTCTAATTAAGCATAACTAATTAACATCATGCTTGTAAAAGTATTTTAAATAAGTTTATTCAGTAAAAGATTTCATTTTGGAATAACCATCCTGTACTCAATGTCGCATGAAATACACGGTAAATAAGAATTGCAATTTAAAACACGATCACACATGATGCTATGTTTAAACATGGTTTAAAATCAAGGCAAAACATTAGTTGTCGTCACCTACCTCAGTGTGAGACCACTAGCTTACTAATAACTTCCTTTAACTGGTATATTCAAGTGCACCTGTACATGTCACATCAATATTTTAATATTTTTCTAAAGAAAAAGTGGTCATTTCTAAAATTTTAAGTTAAAACTAGGTCCGCGTCGTCAATACGGTCACAACGCATCTTTCGGATCGTGATTTGGACTCCTCTAGCTCCCAAAAATCAATTTTAAGTGAAAATACTTCATAAATTAATATTTATTAATTTATAGGGTGTTTGGCGGGTGCACTGGTTTACACCAGCGGCCCTGCTTTACACCGGTCCCCAGTGTACACTGGGTTACACCGGCGGCCCTGGTTTACACCGGGTTACACTGGCACCCAGTTTACACTGGGTTACACGGGCAGCCCGGTTTACATCGGTTTACACCGGCGAAGCAGAAACTGGCGCCTGAGAAGACGACCGGCTTGCGGTCACCTCCGGTGACCCTACAGGTGTCCAAATCACTTGGTTTTTGAGCCATTTTGTTCTAAATTTTGTCTAGTTTCCATTTCTATCATCCTTTTGCATTGATTTCTCCAAAAACTATGTTTTTTAAATGGTTTTTCCCAAGCTCCTAAAAACATCCTTAGGTACTGGTTTTTGGATTTTCTAGAGAAATCCACCATTGGATCACTCCCAAATTTAAAGGGTTTGCTCTTGGGTCTCTTGTACACTAGTTGGACGGTGCGATTTCCAAACGGAAGAGGTTTGGTCCATGAAATCACTCTCCAACAGTAGCGTGCATACAGGTTCCCAGGAAATTCAATTTTTCCTATTTTTTTTTCATGCTTTTCTAATTAGTTTTCCTATTTAATAAATACGAAAAAATAGAGTTTAAGGCTTACCTTGTGCCTGGCCGAGGTTGCTTGTGTTGCCGGGGTTCCACTCGCCGAAAAAATGCAATCTTTCCAAGCTAGGGTTCTGCGTAAAAAGCTCAGAGAAAACGCTCAAAGTGGAGCATTTTGGCTCCTAGAGGAGCATAGATATAGGGTTTTAGAGTCTTGGGAAACTCTTCCTCACACGTCTCTTTCCACGTCTCTCCGGCGATTTTTCCGGCACTGGTAGAGACGTGTGGAAGACGGGGGTGCCATTATCAATTTGGACCCCTGTCTAACACGTCTCTATCAAATGACCAATTTGCCCTTACAACTTTGACGGCTCATAACTCCCTCGTTTGAGCTCCGTTTTTCGCGTTCTTGGTGGCGTTGGATTCGTATCGACGAGCACTTTCTAATTCTTATTTTTTCAGGAAAAAAATTTCATCCATAAAATTTTATTTTAATTTATTTAATAATTTCCTATTTTATCCTAAAAATTAAGGATATTATATTCTTCCCTCATAAAAATTTCGCCCTCAAAATTTAGCTACATACCTCTATGTAAATAATTTTGGATGGATCTTTCGCATCTCCTCCTCAGTCTCCCAGGTAGCCTCCTGAAGTGAATGATGCTGCCAAAGGACTTTGACCAAGGCAATTGTCTTATTCCTTAACTCCTTGACTTTTGTATCTAGGATGCGCACTGGTCTCTCCTCAAACGTCATGTCAGACTGTAGCTCTCCTGGAATCTGCTCCAATACATGTGAGGGATCTGGCACGTATTTCCTCAGCATAGACACGTGAAAGACGTCATGTACATTTGCTAGCTGTGGTGATAAGGCTAGCTGGTATGCCACTGACCCAACTCGGCGTAAGATCTCAAAAGGTCCAATATACCTGGGACTAAGCTTCCCTTTATTTCCAAACCTCAACACCCTTTTCATAGGAGAAACTTTCAAGAATACATGCTCGCCCTCAAAGAACTCTAAGTCTTTTTGCCTCATGTCTGCATAACTTTTCTGTCGACTGTGAGCTGTCAGTAACCTCTTCCGAATGAGTTGGACTTTCTCTGCACATTCTTCTACTAACTCAGATTTCAACACGCGTCTTTCTCCTACATCACTCCAACATAAAGGTGACCGACAAGGTCTGTCATAAAGTGCCTCATATGGAGCCATGCCAATACTAGCGTGATGACTATTATTATAAGCAAATTCCACCAAAGGTAAATGATCTTCCCAGCTACCCTTCCAATCCATAACACAGGCTCGTAGCATATCCTCAATAGTCTGGATGGTCCTCTCGCTCTGTCCGTCTGTCTGAGGATGGAATGCTATGCTGAATTTCAGTCTTGACCCTAATGCCTCTTGCACGCTCTTCCAGTATTTTGAGGTAAATCGCGTATCTCGATCCCATATAATTGTCAAGGGAACGCCATGTAGACTGACGATCTCCTTAACATATAATTTCGCTAAGCTATCCACGGTCTGATTTTGTCTAATAGGAAGAAAATGAGCGGACTTGGTCAACCTGTCCACAACGACCCATATCATGTCGTGGCTGCTAGCGGTCCTCAGAAGACCCAGAACGAAGTCCATGGTAATATGGTCCCACTTCCACTCAGGAAGGTCCAATGTTTGAAGTAGTCCTAATGGACGCTGATGCTCAGCCTTGACCTGTTGACAGGTCAAGCATTGTGTAACGCACTCTCCAACATCCTTTTTCATACCATTCCACCAGAAATGCCTCATGAGATCCTGATACATCTTTGTACCCCCAGGATGAATTGTATAAGGGGACTGGTGTGCTTCTTGAAGTAAATCACGCTTCAATTCGTCATCTGCTGGTACTACCAACCTTCCCTTAAATCTAACCCCTCCATCTGGTCCCCTCGAAAAATCTGTCTTATCTGTTAGATCCTGTGTTTCCCTGTCTTTGCCCTGTGCCTCTAAGATCCTGTCAAAGAACTTAGACCGAGTCGTCAAATTGGCAACCATCACACCCGCCTTCCTACTCAGGGCATCTGCAACGACGTTAGCCTTCCCAGGATGGTACTGTATGGTGAAGTCGAAGTCCTTAAGATACTCCATCCATCTGCGCTGCCTCATATTCAATTCACTCTGAGTAAAGAAGTACTTGAGGCTCTTGTGATCAGTGAATACCTCAAATCTCTCACCATAAAGATAATGTCTCCAGGACTTCAACACAAATACCACCGCTGCTAATTCCAAATCATGTGTTGGGTAATTTACCTCATGTGTCTTTAGCTATCTAGATGCATAGGCAATTACCTTCCAATGTTGCATCAACACTGCTCCTAATCCCTTGCTAGAGGCGTCACAATAAACGACATAATCGCCTGTACCAGATGGTAAGGTCAATACCGGAGCAGTAGTAAGTCTCCTCTTGAGCTCTTGGAAGCTCTCCTCGCAAGCC
Organism: Warburgia ugandensis; assembly: GCA_035236585.1. Classification (NCBI taxonomy): domain Eukaryota; kingdom Viridiplantae; phylum Streptophyta; class Magnoliopsida; order Canellales; family Canellaceae; genus Warburgia; species Warburgia ugandensis. The sequence goes on from CP141126.1 coordinate 10,368,163, forward strand.
TCGGTCCATACAAATTGAGTGTCTTTCCTGGTCAGGGTGGTCAATGGTAACGCGATCTTAGAGAATCCCTCTATGAAGCGACGATAATACCCTGCCAAACCTAGAAAATTGCGTATCTCCGTCACTGTCTTGGGCCTCTCCCAGTGTCGTACTGCCTCTACCTTTGTTGAATCCACAGCCACTCCATCTTTAGATATGACGTGGCCTAAGAAATGCACCTGGTCTAACCAAAAATCACACTTACTGAACTTGGCATACAATTGATGTCGACGAAGTGTGTCCAATACCGTGTGGAGATGCTCCCTATGTGTATTATGACTAGGCGAATAAATTAAGATGTCATCCACGAATACAATCACGAACTTATCCAAATAAGCTCGAAAGACACGGTTCATTAGATCCATGAACACTGCAGGTGCGTTCGTCAATCCAAACAGCATCACTAGGAACTCATAATGACCATAACGACTCCTAAAGACAGTCTTCGAGATATCCTCTTCTCTTACCCTCAGCTGATGATACCCTGACCTCAGATCTATCTTGGAGAACACTTGTGCCGATTGGAGCTGATCAAATAAATCATCTATGCGTGGCAAGGGGTATCGGTTCTTTATAGTAACACCATTCAACAACCGATAGTCAATGCATAGTCTCAGTGATCCATCCTTTTTCTTCACGAAAAGGACTGGTGCTCCCCATGGTGATCCACTCGGCCTGATGAAGCCCTTATCCAGTAACTCTTGCAATTGTACCTGAAGTTCTCTCAACTCTGCTGGAGCCATCCTGTATGGTGCCTTAGAGATAGGCGATGTACCCGGCACCAAGTCAATGGTGAAGTCAATCTCCCTACTTGGCGGCAATCCTGGTAATTCCTCAGGAAAGACATCAGCAAAATCACGGACAACATCAATCTCGTCAAGCCGTGGCTGCTCCTTTTCCTCAACAGTCACATATGCGAGGAATGCATTACACCCTTGTGCATAAAATCGTGCCGCCTTCATAGCAGAAATGATGCATGTACCTGCCTGATCTTTCCTACCCTGGAACACTATTTCTGGTTGCCCAAGTATAAGAAAAGTGACTCGCTTCTTTCGGCAGTCTACCATAGCCCCATAGTTGGCTAACCAATCCATCACAAGAATAACATCATAGTCTACCATGTCTAGTAAGATGAAGTCTGTGTTCATACTCACTCCTGATATTTCTACAGGTATATCTCTAAGATATTCTGTAGTTTCTACTGTCTCTCCCACAGGTGTCATGATATCTAATCCAAATGCTAGTTTGTGTACACATACATCAAGGCAAGATGCAAAAATACATGATATAAAAGAATGTGTAGACCTTGTGTCAAAAAGAACTTTGGCATGTCTATCTGAGACTAGAAGAGTACCTTCTACGACCTGGTGTGATGCCTGCGCTTGTCCTAATGAGATGGCAAATACTCGCCCCTGGCTACGTGGCGCGTTAGCTATCTCTGCTCCCATCTCGGTATGCCTCTCTCTCTGCCCCTTAGGGCAGTCCTTAATGAAATGGCCAACGTCTCCACAGTTGAAACACCTGTATGGCTGTCTCTGGTAAGGTGTATAGGACTGTCTTTGTGGTTGGGGCTGCCTCTGCTGCTGTGGTCAGTCGAATCTATTGCACCCTCGCCCAGGGTGCCAACCCTTGCACCTATCACATCTCTTCCTCTCAGTGTCTCTCTTAAATTTGGCCTGTGGTAGATGACCTGATGCCCCATGTGTCTGCATAGCACCAAATGGTCGCTTGCCCTTAAAGGACTGGAACGCACTCCCTCTAGTCTTGAGAGAGTTCTTCTCATGCATGGACGCCATATCAGCAGCATCTCGCACAGAAGTGGGTCACGAAGAAATCACTCGATCTCTCAGCCAAGGAGTCAACCCATCCACAAATCTGTCAGTTGCCTCTGTGTCTGAGGCCAGTGCGTGAGGTGCAAATCTCCTCAGTCATGTAAATCGGTTCAGGTACTGCTGAACCGTCATATCTCTCTGCTCAAGGGTGGCAAACTCCTTCTTCATGGACTGCAATGCATGAGGTGGAAAATACTGAGTGTCGAAAGCCTGTTTAAAGGCTGCCATGTCATCGTCTCGGTCGGATCTGGTTGGGTGAGTGTGAAAGTCTGCCACCAGAAGCCAGCCTCACCTTTCAGTATGTAGGAGGCTACTCTAACTTGATCATCTGCTAAGATCTTCATAGCGTCGAATGTCCTCTCCGCCTTGAATAACCATCGCTCGGCCTCCTCCGTGTTACCATCGCCATAAAAGGGTTTCATCATCTTTTGAAACCTCTCTAATAATTTGTCAGTCTTCCTAGAGTCACTCGTAGCATCGCCCTCTGTGGCTCTAGGTAAGGATGGTTCCTATACTGGTTGTGAGGATTGGGTTGAAGAAACCATGGGTGTCACTTGAGGTGGTGGAATAGGTCTAGGGTTTGCAGCTTCAACAGCTGTCCTAACCTGCTGCTGGATAAGTGGTAAAAGTCTTGACATTAATTGATTCAATAACTCGGTATCTCGGTCCCCTTGAGTTGAGGGCTCAGCGGGTGGAGCCACGGGTGTAGCAGGGGTAGACCTTGTCCTTCTTCGAGGAGTCATCTGTCAAAAGTTTTAAATATCACTAAGTGTAAGTTCCTCTCTCATAGTTTCTCTCTCTACAACTATTATGAACTGTTACTCCCATATAAATGGACATTTACAAGGATTATGATGGACTAGACTGGGCTCTGATACCAACTTTGTAACACCCCGGATTTTTAAGACATTTTTTTTAAAATAATAATAGTATTTTAAATAAGAGCATTTGGGATCCCATGAGAAAAGATTTATTCAACATTTTACTAAACCTATCTTAAAAACTCCGGGTATTAGTTTTCCTTTCTCAAATAAGAATTGCAATTTAAAACACGATCACACATGATGCTATGTTTAAACATGGTTTAAAATCAAGGCAAAACATTAGTTGTCGTCACCTACCTCAGTGTGAGACCACTAGCTTACTAATAACTCCCTTTAACTAGTATATTCAAGTGCACCTGTACATATCACATCACTATTTTAATATTTTTCTAAAGAAAAAGTGGTCATTTCTAAATTTTTAGTTAAAACTAGGTCCGCGTCGTCAATATGATCACAATGCATCTTTCGGATCGTGATTTGGACTCCTCTAGCTCCCAAAAATCAATTTTAAGTGAAAATACTTCATATAAGGTGTTTGGCGGGTGCACTGGTTTACACCAGTGGCCCTGCTTTACACCGGGTTACACCGGCGCCCAGTGTACACTGGGTTACACCAGCGGCCCCGGTTTACACTGGTTTACACCGGCACCCAGTTTACATTGGGTTACACGGGCAGCCCGGTTTACACCGGCGACGCGGAAACCGGCACCTAAGAAGACGACCGGCTTACGGTCACCTCCAGTGACCCTACAGGTGTCCAAATCACTTGGTTTTTGAGCCATTTTGTTCCAAATTTTGTCTAGTTTTCATTTCTATCATCCTTTTGCATTGATTTCTCCAAAAACTATGTTTTTTAAACGGTTTTTTCCAAGTTCCTAAAAACATCCCTAGGTACTGGTTTTTGGATTTTCTGGAGAAATCCACCGTTGGATCACTCCCAAATTTAAAGGGTTTGCTCTTGGGTCTCTTGTGCAATAGTTAGATGGTGCGATTTCCAAACGGAAGAGGTTTGGTCCGTTAAATCACGCTCCAACAGTAGCGTGCATACAGGTTCCCAGGAAATCCGATTTTTCCTAATTTTTTTTCATGCTTTTCTAATTAGTTTTCCTATTTAATAAATACGAAAAAATAGAGTTTAAGGCTTACCTTGTGCCTGGCCGAGGTTGCTTGTGTTGCCGGGGTTCCACTCGCCGAAAAAATGCAATCTTTCCAAGCTAGGGTTCTGCGTAAAAAGCTCAGAGAAAACGCTCAAAGTGGAGCATTTTGGCTCCTAGAGGAGCATAGATATAGGGTTTTAGAGTCTTGGGAAACTCTTCCCCACACGTCTCTTTCCACGTCTCTTCGGCGATTTTTCCGGCACTGGTAGAGACGTGTGGAAGACGGGGGTGCCATTATCAATTTGGACCCCTGTCTAACACGTCTCTATCAAATGACCAATTTGCCCTTACAACTTTGACGGCTCATAACTCTCTCGTTTGAGCTCCGTTTTTCGCGTTCTTGGTGGCGTTGGATTCGTATCGACGAGTACTTTCTAATTCTTATGTTTTCAGGAAAAAAATTTCATCCATAAAATTTTATTTTAATTTATTTAATAATTTCCTATTTTATCCTAAAAATTAAGGATATTACAGAGAAGCTTTGACATAATATAGTTGACCTTAGACAAATGTCTGATCATGTCCTTCAGCCTTTAGACGAGCACTTAGGATAGTGAAACCACTCTTAATTAATTCAAATGCTATATCAGTCCACTCAAAATTTACACTTACGGAGTGACCGTGAGAATAATGATGCACCACGACCTTACATGTTCCCATTTCCATACCAAGTCGATATCCAAATTGGATTTTTATGCACAAGCATCAGCAATACCTGAGGTGCTGCTATGCACAGTATGATCCAAGTAAAAGCTACCATAATTAAACAGTTGGAGATGGCGTAGTTGCTTCTGTTAGGAAATGTAAAAAAGAAACTACTAGTGTATGAGTGAGAGCCCCATCTTGTATTTCCTAGGATGCAGTTGGATAGTACCAGCAGAAACAAATTGATTTAGCTAGTGGTGCTACTAGATGGACATGTCATTGCTCCAAAAAGAGACCCATTAAAGTTCAATATGAATATTTCAATGCCTATAATGAGATCTAGGGCACTTTCTACTAGTAGGAAATAGGAAGGAAGAACATTGCATACACCACTGATCCAATCGCAGTCATTTCTGTTTTCAGTTCAAAATAGGAGAAATCATAATAGGTTTTGTTTAGCCTACTGATTAGCTATCTAGGTAAGTTAACCCTAGAAGCATCTTATTCTTTCAATTGAGATTTGGCTGATAGAGTAGGTTTTATTCTACCATACCTCTACACCTACCTCAAGACACGCAGACAGACTTTCCCCCTTCATCATGTTTGAGAGGCACATGCCTATGACAAAGGCATAAGTGCACAGAACAGGTTGTATGCTTCCTATTGACTCCTTTCTCTAACAGTTAAACCTTACAGCATTGGCCTGAGGCACACCTATACGCATATGCTAGCTGTCTTTGAAACCGTCCAGCACATTATAGTCTCCTGTGTCCTTGGGCCTGTTGTTAGTGGCCCTGGAAATGCATATCTGTGATCATTGATGGAACCTGTACTGTAAGTGTTAATAGTTGACTTGTAAAATTTAAGCATTTTGGTAGTTGATCTAGTGTGTTGAAAGAACTATTTAGAAGGCAACAAGCAGCAAGACACTTCTGGATTTTCTTTTACAGTTCACCTCTGCCACATTAATTTGCAGGAGGGGAATAATTTACATCTGGCATGGGTTTGAAGTTATATCCATCTCTAACAAGGAGCGTCTTTTCTGCAGACAGTATTTTGATTACTTATCGAAGTCCCCATCACATAATCCTTTGGTCTTAGTGTCACAGAAATTTTGATGTTTTAAAATTGGTCTTATCCTTGAATTTGTTACTCCTGGTATTCAAGGTTTCCAAGTTGTACTCTGTACCCTTGAACTCAATATTGTTAGCTGTGCTTGTGCATCGTACCCCTCATTTGATGTTTTGTTTTGTCTCAAGTGAGTGACTTTTCAATGTTCACTTTTCTGTTTGAGTAATCCAAGTAGTCAACAAAAAATTGAAAATGCTGCTGTTTCGTCATATACTCTTTTTCATTTATTACTCCATTTTTATGTGTTTCCTTGCCCCATGAACTATTTTCCCAGCAGTTTCATTTGGGAAATAAAAGCAAAGGGGCAGCCTTCATTTAATGCTAATGCTGCGTACTCCAGTATAACCTTGGTCTTCTTTACCTTTTCCTTCTACCATTTGTTACAACATGAATGAAAATTTATGTTGACAATTTTACTTCATTTACCTTTTATTTTTCTTCTGCATCTTGATAAAATTTTCTTGCTTTAGTTGGTGGAAAATATCGAAGGCGATCCATGCCTTTAGTTATGTCTAAGAAGAAGAGGAGATTATTGCCATTTAATCCAACAGAGGATCCTGTGAGGAAGCTAGAACAGATGGGTTCCATTGCTACTGCCTTGACAGCTTTGCTAGTGGAATACAGCAATGAGCTCACTTGGATGCCCAGCATGGCTCCAAGCCTCCAAGGTCTGGTAGTCGGCCCAGATTCGAAAAGGGTGGCATGCAGGTCGGGGTTTTCCTCTAAATTTGTTATCACGGAAGTAATTGTTTGTCTCTCTCCATGTTAGAATGTCATCGATCATGTTAATGGTTTATTGTTTTAGGTTCTGTTGAAAGAAGATACAGAAACATTAGAACCTTCCAGAACCATGGGCACAAGAGGAGAATGGCCTCTTGCAGTAGTTTTTTATTCACGTTAAGTGTATATTATTCACTCTTGGACTAATGTTCTATTCTGTGTCAGAGGTCTTGACTGCTGAATTCAAATTAACTGACATTTATTGTCTCGTGCAGTTTCACCATAGAGGCTGATGGATACATCAAAAGATTTAACATTCATCATGGAACACACTGGTGATGACGATTATATCAAGAACTGGGAACATGATGACCGTTCTTTTATCAACCAATTCCTCTGGGAGTGTTGTTATTTTCCCTGATAAATGTGAAAATATTGCATGCTTTGTTAATGGCATCAACAATCACATTCCATAAGTCAGTCTGAGAGTGTTCTCATTCCCACCGTTATTGTTGTTTCTAGTTCATGGGTAGGTCTACATTCCAGCTCTGCACATGCATTTTTCCGTGTAGCTAACCTCACAGAGTTATGTTTTGTCTTCATATCTCCACACTCTGTTATCTCGTAGCTAATGGGTTGCATATGTAATGAAATGTCCTTTTCTCATAGGACCAAAGCCATGTGTACTTCTTGTGGGTCTGCATAAGATTTTTTCTTGTGGGCTCAAAAAAGTATACTTCTTTGTTCGGGAGAGTGCCTGGCTTAGTAATGGGACCCTTATGTTTCGTTACTGTTACCTAACACAAAGGCCCAGTAACCTCGTAGCTCAGTGGTTTAGTGGAAACAGACAACTCTCCCATTAGCTTCAGAGTGTAGATTTGAGGTCTGGACGCTCATAGAAATTAGTTTTACATGTTTTAAGGGTTTTCAGGTCGGGACCCTCACCGATCGGGGGATGGATAGATAAAAGAGAAATTAGTTTTACATATGTTTTAAGGCTGCAAATAGCCTGGAATTTTTTTTACTATTCATGAATAACTTGATTTCTCAATCTCATTCATGTTGCAAACGGTTCCAATATAGAGCTCTTTAGACGGGCTAAGAAACAATGGGGAGAATTACTCACCATAGAGATCCTATCACTTAATGGAAACTCTATCTATGGAGAGCTGTACCTGTCCCAAATAATCCAAATGGATTGAGTTATCCGTGGACATGGAATTTCTACCCTGCCACTGATGCGTGCAAATGTAGATGATAAGATGTAATAGTTCTTCAATCTTGAGCTCTCTGTTTCTCTCACAAAAGCTTTTTGCAGGGTGTTATTTTCTTTCCCTCTTTTTCTTATTTTTAATGTCGAACACGCATACCCACGAGCAGCTTGGAATTATGCCCTAACACAAGAAAGGCTCCTAGCATAGCTGCACTACAAGGCCTTTGCTCACAGGTTCTCGTGTTTGCCATACTTTCTGAGACGAGTACCAACTATTGTTATCAGCTGGCTGTACCTAGCCACTTGCTGGGTAGAATATAGTGAAGGGACTAAGCTTAGATTGAACCAGTGGCTCTTGAGTTAAGTTAATTAGGCATATTAACTGCTTAAACATTTTCTGAGCTTTAAACCTAAGCAGCGGCGCAAGGAGCCTTTATTCCTGGTTGATCAGGCTGGAGGCTGCTTATGGGGGCGCGTGTGTTGATGATTATGGGGGGAAAAAAAAAACCCGTCTAAAAAGGCCATTTGGCACCGGAATAACAGTCCGCGGACTGAGTTATTCATAATTACTGAATTTCTTCTCTTGTGTTTAGCAGCTTAGGCTTGTTCAAGTATCATCCTCAAACATTTCTCTCATGGTTTTTGAATTTTTGTTAGATGATCGATCAGGTTGGCAGACCAAAAGTACGAGACTTACACTGCCTGCTAAAAGTCTAAATTAGGCTCACATTTTTGCGACGAAGTCAATGAAGCCATTCATTCCTTGACTGCATATAGGTTTATGCCCCAAGACTGTTATGAACTAGTTTTATCTTTTGATGACTCGAGTTCTGTAACCTATCACTTGCGAACTTCTTGACATCTCCGTTTTATACCATTACAGTGCCAATAAGGGCCAGTATCATCTAATGGAGGAGACCTCGGCTTGTGGTCCACCTGGAAAGAGACCCACCAAATGGGTGGTTTTGAACGTTGAAAATATGGGCGCTCATTGTAGTCCTAGCCGCTGTATAAACCTTGTACTCTGTGTCGGTCAACCACCCCGTAGAAACTTGGCACATATGGTGGGCAAAAGCATGCAGGTACTGCTGGGCAAATCCTTGGGTGTGATCCAAATCATTTCAGACGATCTTAAGCCTTAGGTTTGTGGAGAGTCTGTTGACGACTATACCCCATTGTTTTCCTATTTCGTTACTGTCCAGTTAAAAGCCACAAATCAGATCCATAGGATTGTCCAAACAGGTTCAAATTTGGTGCTTTCTTCATCCATAGCAGAGTCTACCGAATATATGGGCTAGATCAGTGAAACCATTTAAGTTCCAGTGTCCTACTTAAAAACCACCGCCACCACCTGCATGTGAGTTGCTTGTCATGTGCATGGTTAGCACTCAAAAGTCGAAACCAATCAAGTTGGGCCACTAAACCTACTTTGTCGCCCCTCCATGTCATTACCATCCGACCATACTTCAAGCTTGTGACCATCAAGTGCAGGGACCACGACCCTGCTATGCCTACCTCCCAGCAGGTAGTGGTCCTCGCGGAGTAAGAAACCTTGTGTCGACGGCTGTCAAATTGGCTTACCCTGAAAGCTCGGGATAGGGGATTACGCCATGCCTTCAACTAAAAATGAAAATTTAAGAAGGTAGTTGATGAAATCTCAACTTTGACGATTATTTGCGTGTACACTATATAAACCAACTGCGAAATCAATGCCTCCGATCACGACTCTCAACTACTCTAAAACTGCACATGCATATCGATGAGTGCTCCAGTCGGGTGTGATCACCCATTAAGTTGCCACATGGCACCCATTTTCGATCCAATCCATTCATCTGATCAATCTGACTTCGCATATCTTGTACACCACAAGTCACATGCAATGATGTGGGTTGTTTAGTGTAGCCTTTTGTTTATACAAATTTCATAACCCAAACTGAGATGGTTACCTTTCAAAAAACTTCCAAGGAAATCAGAGAATAACTATGTTCCATTCTTCTAAACGGAGGAGAAAAGATAAAACTTATTATTGATGAAAATAAGAGTTTGAAACTCACGTAATTCGACTCTTCTGGTTAACTTGATAAAAAACGGGCTATTGTATTTGTATAGAATACAATAGAGAGGCATATCCAATCCTTGCTCATCCATGAATTCCGTATTCTTCAGGGCAAGTAGAGCAATTTGGTCCTATAATCAAAGCACATAAACATAGTCATGCAGTTTGCATGGTTTTCTGAATCAATAGACATCAGAGCTAGAGAGATGGGTAAGATCAACAAAAGGTGGGGGCTTCATCAAATGTAGGGCAGTACATGGCAAAGCATGTGATCTCTACCCTAAGTTAGGTAGCATTAATGATACCTATCAGACCTTCCATTTAAATTTGTAGATAATAAATACCATTTGACTTGGGATAATGCGCGTGTAGACTAAGTTACCGAGTAGTAAACGCCTTTCTAATTTAATTACCATTAATAACTTAATCAAGAGTTTGCATTGATTACTGTGTTTTTGGCTTATTAAATTTGCTGCATTCTCTCCTCTATTTCGGGAGGACGGTGACCCTGAGAATTTTTATCGGATCATGGGCTTATTCTTTTTTTCCTCTTTCTTGGATCACGTGATTCACTGAATTTTATGTTACTCGTGACTACGTACGTGGGATCTCTAAGGCAGCAGAATCGATGGCTCTTGCGGTGCCACGTCATATCTTTGGCGTCTCATAATCATGTTTCGACATGCCATTTAGTGGACAGGCGTACATTGGAAATCTCCTCCGTAATTGAAGCCTGCATTTCTGATTGGTGTGCACCTGGTGGGAGCCGTCCGTACTTTTTGTGCATCCTTGATTTTAGGGGTTTAATCTTCCGATTAATGCAATAAAACAAACTTATGCTTGGGGAGTAATAATATAGTAGTCGCCTGACCACATAGTACCTTACTATAAGTAGTGTTGGGGTTTCAAATACTTGGTAGTGCTGCGGATCAGAATGTGGTTTCTTGGATCACATTCTAGATTGACGATACACCTAATAAATTCCTTTTGCATTGGCGGATGATCTTATTCTGTGATTGATTTTTGAATGATAAGGCCTTATTTAGGATCATAGACAGGAAATTAAAACCTTTTGGCGCATTGCCAAGATGTGGCTTGGAAGATATATAGTTTGTGGGTCAAGCATATTCTTTCAGCTGAAAATATTTCCTTGTGACTAGGAAGATAAAAGCGGGTCGCAGCCAATTAGAGCACCAACATTTAGTGGAGAATTCGATCATGGAAAGTGCCAAATTTTGGCAGCCACCCTGCTATCGAGACGCTGGCGATGGTCTCGCGCCTAACTAGACGGTTTAGACAAGTGCATGCATTAATTTTTGGCGCTCTCTGCGTGAAAATTATTAGACAAAGATGGCAACGCGCTGGACCACCCACGCTCGGGGTACTACATCAGTACCTTCAATCCTTAAGAACCTTTCGTCCAAGTTAAAGTCACATGCTGCACCACCAACTTACGGTGGTCCCTCTCACGTCGGCCATTAGAGCGCGAGGATTTCCTACGGAAGTGCATCCCCCATATGCGAGAGGAACGTATCCGATGCACCGTATGTCGCGCAATAATGGCATCCCAAATACACGATCAAGGCCATGTGATTGAATCAAGATCACTGAATGGATTGATTTTAACGCCATCCGAAATCGAGGGATCTTATAGAAATTGACTGATTACGATGCCTAACAATCAGACGTGCACTTCTCGTTCACACCGTCTCACGTCCCTATCACAATTGAATCTACCATACAGACATCATTCACTGGCTGGATGTAGGCCCTAACTCTTTGTCCCCTTGCCCTAATTTGTGGGGCCCTGTCTGGACAGCAAGTACCCCCGGCTTCTTTGGTGGCCTAAAGGCTTGTTCTAGCATGCGGACGTCATGCTTGGATTCTACATCTAAATAAACTAAACAGATGTGTAGTTTGAGAAGTTATATCTGGGCCCACCTGCATACAGGTAGGTGTTTCTAATCTGCACGCTTCATCTAGTCCATGATGTGGGATTCGAAATCACTCGAAATGGAAGCTCAAAGCATTGGACGTGAGCCTGTGTGTTGTGGATGGTTAAGAGAAAATATGCAATGGTCCACATTCTGGTACTCCTGTCATCATCACCCACAGATTGACCTATGGGATACACACTGTGGCGGGCAGGAGTAAATGAAGGGTCTGGATTGTGCTTTCATCACGTGGATGGGCCTTGGCGAAGCTTCACCAGGATGCCCTTTAGCGTCACTTGCTACTTCCACGATTATCTTAGAATTACGTCGAAGCTGCATGCCATGGGAAAAGAAAGAAAAAGAAAAGGAAAGCTGCGACAACAACCGAATGAACGGACACTGTATACAACAAAACAACAAAAATGCCAGTGGGTTTGGCCCAGACATGAAGATGGTCCCATTTGAGGAACAACGACAAGAGTAGTGTTGTCACTATCCAAGGACAAGGATAACAAGGGTGAAGGAAGGTGGCATTATTGCAGTTCTTCGATTAATCAATGGACTTTCAATTACAACGTAGATCATTTCATGAAGAAGCGTCAAGAAAGCTTCATTCACAGTCCCTCCTTGAATCCTTCAATTACTTTATGTATGTAATATATAACTTTAATAACAGCATGAAATAAGAAGAACAAGAAGATGATGATGATGATGATAACCAGTAAACCACACGTTTAAGGCCTAGTGAAAGTTGCAGCATCATAACTTGGTAGATCAAATGAGCTCCAGTTACCGTTTAGAAGATAGGAATTGAGAGGGTTTAGTTGCTCTTCTAGAACTGATTCAAATCCTTGTGGTTGAGGTGTTTGCCATGTAAAATTTGGCACCGCGGAGCAATTCGACCAAAACATGTCTTGTCCAATTCCTTCCCCTTGTAACTCTTGCAACCCGAATTCGCTGGATTCTGAACCCGTAAACTGCGTCATTCTCTCTTGTTGCTTGTGATTGGAGTCGAATTCGGACCCTACAAAAATCTGGTTACCATCGTTCAATTGGGCTTCTCCAATGATGTCATGTTCCTGCGGGAATTGGATGGGCGATGTGTGGTTCAGCTCGGAAGAGCTTGATAAATCGAAAGATGAATCTAGTTCGCAAGGCAATTCTGGGGCACCAAGGCTAGCTGGTTCGAAGTCAGGTCGTTGGTTTAAGAACCTAGCATATACAAGTGCTAGATCAATGGTCGACGCGTCGTCCGATCTAGACGTGTCGGTAGAACATTGCATAGAGTTTTCATTCACATGACACAAATTCCCTGGCGGGTGGTCTCCAGTGAGGTCGGAGCGGTCAGAAATCGGCAAAGTCCGGCCACAACTTGATCCCCCTGTGGCAATCCGATCATTCGATATCCTCACTAACTTCCCTCTTCGATTCTTCCGGCATCCACCACCTACGGGCACATTGCGTAATGACCCCCCCTTGGTCCAGTACCTTCGACAGCCCTTGCAGAAGTAACGGGGTTGAGTGAGACTGTAGTTGTTGTAGTAGCAGAATTTGGTGTTTGAAGAGTCGCAGCGAGGGCAATTTGGAGCTAACTCTACATTTGGCTTCCATCTTCTATCTATCACCAAAGGCCTCGGAGGGCATGGAAGCATTTTCTCACCTGATCTCAGCATGACAAACGGTGAAAAGCGAAACTCAGAGCTCTAAATTTTCATAGAAGTAGTAGTTGGAGAGAATTGGAGCAGCTATAGCTGTGTGAGAGAGAGAGAGAGAGAGAGAGAGAGAGAGAGAGAGAGAGAGAGAGAGAGAGTGGAGAGGAAGAGAAGAGAGAAGAAGGAGTTTTTGAACGGGAGGAAGGAAGAGTGCTTATGTATGGTGTATGTGGATGTAGCATATGCATGTGGCAGTGGCATGTGCATGCGCTTGTGTGGGGTTCGGGTGGTTGATAAGATAAGCCGCGGGCGGTTCCGGAACCGTTAGGCCCAAGGGAGGCGTGATTTCTTACCCCTCCGTAGCCGGATAGATTGTGTCGCTGCTTGTGACATGTGGCGCGATATTATTGGTTGTTAAACACCGGACGTGGCCGAGAAAAGACGGACAACGAGGCAACATCTCTGGAACTAAGTAAGCGGAAATTCATAAAATGACAAAAATACCCCTATCTTCCTGGTAGTTATTGTCGGATGCTTACTTAGCACTTAATTTCTAATAAATAATTGGCATTGTGTGATTGTAAGTATAATTGTTTTTGGACTAACAGCTAATCCAGAGCTGGAGATATTAGATGAACGGGTATGATCAACCAAAGGTGGAGCTAATTCTAAGGCACTGTACGCAAACTTCCCTGCGTTATTCTGGAAATAAGGAAATTGGAAAATCCTTCTTATATTATACGGTTTTTAGTTGAGGGCGACGTCTACAAAACAGAAAAAACAGCCCGGTTGGACATGTAGAGAGGAAATGGCAGTTGAGTAAATCTAGGTCGGAATATGGATATTGCTGTCATTGTGCGAAGTCCGGCGAACTTAGCGGAATGGGGAGATTAATTTGAGGGAAGGATTTGTTTAACGAAGCTCACGTCAATCGCAATTTTGAAAGGCACTGCTCGAGGTTACGTGGCCGTTTGTCCTCGGTCGAAGAGCTGTGATCAGATATTGACGGTCCCGATCTGAGGTGCGATGACGGCTAGCGGATGTTCGGCCACACGTCATCCTCGAACTTGCAGTGTCGCAGTCAACGAACCCTCTCGTTTTTCACACTGTCTAGGAGAATGGAAATATATCCAGCTTCAAAGGGCATTTTCGTCTTCCAAATTAGTTGCATTTATTTTCGAGATATTTTTCGTCTGTTAATGTCTCTTGGTCCATCTATTTATTCCCACATACCACATAGAGTCTCTAACTGATAGACCAACCCGAAGTATATTTGTACTCAGGCAGCAAAATCGAGCCTCGTATCTTGCTTATCTCAACCGTTCATCCTCGTGTCCATACCTTAACATTCTCGCACATCAGACTATTCTAGGCCTCAGATTGCGTTATACCCTTTATTATCCAAACTTCAGAGCCGTTGATTTTATACTGAGAACAGTAGCGGCTAGCATTGATGGAGAAAATTGGGCCTAGTGTGTTGCCAGAACCCTGGACCACAACAACCATAAATTTGCACTTGCAAGGATACCACCTTATGGGAACTCTAAATGTTGATCCGGCCATGAGATGTAAATGAAGTGTTTCATTTATAGCCGGCATGATCCATTCGATCTGGGAGAGGAGCAGGGAGGTCCTCTAGTTGACAAATTTATTCTTCATTAAACAATCATGGCCATTCAGTCAGGGTAGTTGGATTTGAATTGATGACTACTGTTGGAAAATTACGTCTAATTACTATTTAAGAATAATTAGGGTTTTTGTAACTAAAATTAAACAAATTAGATAAACAGGTCCAATCAACCAAAAGTAGAATTGTCTTGCTCTAATTTAAAATACTGTCCTTTCATTCCTCCTCTTGTATCTACGCTGTATAAAGCCACCGGTCGAAGAGATTTCGTAATATTCACGAGTTTGGAACGAATGGGAATTGAGGGAATGGGCAGGTGGTCTTAGTTGGAAGTTGAAGAGGGTTATATGTCATTTTTTGTTGTAGATGTGAATGAGAAGGGGCAGTTCCTTCCCCGTATGGCTCTTTCCACTGTTTGTAAACGAACAGTAACGGACTTTTCTCCACCATTCTCCGTCTAAAACTTTCCATATTAATGTTTATGTATAAATCTAAAACAACTCACCTGATTTGTTTTGCACTGAATGGCCACACATGCACCACCGACCCTCTTCCATGAATTAAATCACATATACGCACCCATATTTCTCGTTATAAGATTAGTCTTAAAGGTCCACCGTAACGATGCCTAAACGAATTTTCTCTGTGCATGTGGGGGTGTTAATGGTCCATTATGTATATAGTATTTGTATCATGTTACATATTAGCGATTTAATTTTAGCCTTATAGGGTTTGTAGGTTTAGTATTGATCATGTAATGACATTCTGTAAAAAAGGATAGCCCTAGTACATGAAGCTCCCACATACATAGGGTTCGGGAAAGGGGCAGAGAATAAGGGTCAATAATATATAGTCTTACCTTGCATTTTGCAAGAGGCTACTTACGTACCTTGAACCTGTAACCTCAAGGTCACATGACAACCACTCTAGTGTTGAGTCAAGGTTCCTCTTCTATATAATGACATTCTGTAATGTTGCTTAATAGCATATCTAAGAATGATCAATGAACGTTGTTTATGTTTTAGAGTTCCTTTTTCATGACGGGCGTCGCAACATTGAAAGTTTTCTATATGATAGGCATCCATTGATATTGTAAATGTTTAATGCATGGGAGTTCACAGTTCTACCATTACAGAAGTAATTAGTATTTTTGGCATTAGATTAGGTACTGTGGAGGATGTAGAAGGAGCTAGCAAGAGAAAAAAAGAGAGTGGCTGGCCTAGTGCATGAAGCTCCTGTGTATACAAGGTCCGGGGAAGTGGTGGACTACAAGGGTCTATAGTATGCAGTCTTAACTTGCATTTTGCAATAGACCATTTCCAAGCCTCAAGTTCCTGATCTCAAAGTCACGTGATGACAATTCTACCATTGCATCAAGACTTTCCTTGTAAGAAGGTGCCGACAAGGGTAATGAAAATGAGAAAACTGCAAAATGACCCCATCTTTAGAGAGAAAACAGAGTGGCGGATGCTTTTGCCAACTTTGCCTCAATTTAGCTCGAAGTCTGATTCTATATGGATTAATCTTCCGCCTATATTGTGCAAAGATCTTATTGACCAGGAAGCTGGGGCGAGCATGTTCCTAAACTTTGCAAAGATCTCATTAGGAGTCATAAGAGTGCATTTCACTGTACTAAAGTAGGAATATGGTTTCCTGTTGGGACGAAGGCAAATCACGTCTTCTTAAGTAATTCCTGGACGTGCGTCGCCCATGACTGATCCTGTGCCAACCTCTTGATTTGACGTGCTTCATGCGAATGGTATTCTTTTGTGCTTTACTGAGGGAAATAATATTCTCATGCGTCCTTACAAATATTGCCCCATCCTCATTAGGGGTTTTCCGGCCTTTTCACCCCAGAGACTACCTTTTTCATAACCTGAACCTTTCATTTTGATGGTCTTGCCATTGACGAACCATGTCGTAAAAATCACATGCTTGGGATGATCCCATCATTTTCTTTTTCTTTCTTGAGTAAATTTGACAATATTGAAAACGGCTCTAAAAGAAATCAAGACATTATCCAAAGCACATGCATGTTATTTTAGGAGATGGCCCATCCATGACATGACAATTTAAAGATGAACGGTTGAGATCATTCAGAGCTGTTGGGTCCACCTGTACATTTCCCACAGAACCCTGAACGAAGGTGTGGCAATATACCAAGAGCGTGGGAATGTCATTCCCCTCTGTTAGCGAGGGATCTTGTTTCCTAAAAGTAATAAGGAGATGGGCACTAGCAAGTAGGCCCCTTTTGGGTCCCCCATATGCTATCTATGTATGATGGAATCTGTTAATCTGCAGCTTATGAAAGTTTGTCCTTGTGATGCCAAATTTCTCTTGATTGATGCCCGTAGACCCTTCATCCAAAGAGGTTTTCTACTGTGTTTTCTAGAATGAACTTTTATCTGACTATGTCTTGAGGGTGAGAAATCCATGTGGCATGGGAACAAAACCTCATGGATCCCCTCTTGATTCTCTGCAAGTTGAACGGTATGGATTGGCATATAAATCTTTCCACGTGGGTCCATAAAGCATCTGCAGTCCTTAATCAAGTAAGTGCCTCGCTTGGAGTCGTACTCATAACGACCTCTAGGACGGATCTTAGTCATTCTATAAACAACGCAAGGATTTACACATCTCTGATGGTTTTTTCTCTCAATGCTAGGCTTTCGAAGTACGCCTATGCTACTCCATCTTTGCCTCTTGTGTTTGCGTCTCTTGAAGTCAGATTTGTGAAGTAGCTCACAGCGGAAGTGGGGCTTGGCAAGTTTTGGACCTTCGGCCAAACCGACTTATTTTAGCATACGTAAGTAAGATGAGGCGAATTCATTGAAGCAGATGACTGCCTATACCCCATACTGCTCTTTTTTGGAGCTTCTTAAGACATGTGGAATCCCTCCTACTACCCAATCGTGTAAAGTTAGCTTATAAGTTTCCCTAATTAAATAAGCTAGGAAGAGTTGGCTTACCTACTGATACAAGATTAGCTTGGTGTTTCCTTAATAAAATGCGTGAATTATGCAATCATCTTAAGGGGAAGGCATCAAAAACGTTGTTTGGACCACTTAAGTAATCTTGATTTTACTTAGCTGAGTTACCTGTACTCACAAAAATTCCTGTAGATTGGTCAAATCGTTAAACAATCCTGTAACATTGATAAAAATTTGGAAAATACTTAGGAACGTCTCATTAGGATGTTCCAGTCCAATTAGATAAGGCACGCCCACGTTTACGGAACTAACCCCACTTAGATTAATCTGAATTGTTCATCTAATAGCTTGTATCCTCTTTAATCGAAACGGCAACTACATCTCCAAATGACGAAAGCTAGCAGCACAGGCAGCCTTCAACACGCACCCTAGTATTGTTTAATTTTGGTAAATATCACTTGCCCATGTGTCCGCAAGTGAGGGTGCATGCGTGAAGGCTGCATGTGCAGCCAGCTTTCTCTCCAAATGGAACCATCGTTTGGTCATAACATGTGTTCTATGATTAGACACAGCTAAACGCGCACACTTAGTTGGATACTTCGGATGTAAGAAGAGAGTTGTCAGATAAGAGCAACTTTGCATTATTAGAGATCCAACGCGGAAACCATCAGATGGACAGTTTAAATCATCTATAGGTGTAAAGGTGGTGCCCTCAGGAATTATATTGATAAAACTCTACAAACTGAGAATCACTCTAGATTAATAGAGCATGTCTAGTCCCACCTTGATCAGACATGATAGTTAATAGCTAAACTTGTAAGGCAATACATTTTCAACTTTTCACAAGGTCCAGGGCTCGCATAAGTCAATATCATCAGACAGCACTCTAAAGTATGAAAACTTAACATGGGACAAGAAATGTGGCTTCGATGTTTAACTTTGCTAAAATAGTACAAAATTTAGGCACCACATGTAGTATTAACGTCCGAAACGATCTATGTGCTTCCCCATATTTTTGAATGACTACGTTTTGTTCATGCTCGTTGGTCAATTAATGTTGAAACCGAGTGAGGATGTTGCAACCTGCCAGTGCTCGGAAACATTATTAGAGATGAATTGCTGATCATTCATAATGGCGATGGAGGCTGACATGCTGGTTGTTCTGCTTTTCTTGAGTTGGCCAGGTGTGGCTATTCCATCAAGGTGTTACTCTTGGGTTTATTGCTGAATGGGGCTATGGCTGGATTGTCTCGAGCACTGGAACTCAAATATGAGGATCTTCTACACAGATTATGCTCAAAGATTTGCCTGTAAATCCAAGGGAATGCAAGTGCTGATAAAGCATATATGGAGACAGTTATTGACCCCGAAATCTCAAGGTAAAGATCTGTTAACATCTTCTGCCAGTTGCTTTTAAACTTTCTGGCTATCCATTTTCCTCAGAATAACAATTGGTTGAGTAGCCCAATAGATAAGATCCTTGCACTTGACCAATCCAAGGAAAAGGGCTCTATGATAAATGATTTGGGTGACCAAACAGCTTGAATCCACGTGCACTCTTGGTCATGCGTATTTCTTAGACTTTCTAAATGTGAGGCCACAACGTCAAACTTCAGGGTGAAGATAGATTTGCGGTTTTTTATTTATTTTGTACGTACATACTAATAATTCTCTCTGCTGTAAGAATGGCAAACCAGATCGAGGAGAACTTTCCAAGCAACTCTCTGGATCTGAAAAGGGTATTGTTCATCTCAAGCAAGAAAAGCTCTCTGCTAGTCTTTCGCTCTCATTTAGATATGGAGAGCACTAGGTTGATTGTTGACCTATTAATATCAGTTCGTCAATGCAAGAAGCCTTCTTTAGGTGCACAAAACTGAGAAAAGGCGAATAATTGATACGATCATTAATGTAGGAAGTCATCCAATCAAGTTTATTAGTTTTCTAAAACTCATAACCAATAAGAAGTTGCGTAGAGTAAAACCAAGTCAGATCAGTCTAAGTCAATAGTTGAAGCGGCGAGTTTTTTCTATTGATTCAGGCAAGTTCAAGGAGTTTTATATTGACTTGGCAAAGGCAAATCCATGCTAAGTCACCTATGGACGAAAGGTGTTTTAAAATAAGGGTCCAAATTGGAGAGAGAGAGAGAGAGAGAGAGAGAGAGAGAGAGAGAGAGAGAGAGAGAGAGAGAGAGAGAGAGAGAGAGAGAGAGAGAGAGAGAGAGAGAGAGAGAGGGGAGAGTCAATCTATTGCCTAGTGAATTCGCATGCGATCCCATTCCTAATTTCTACCTGACGTAGAAATAGTCATTCATGGACATTGTAACTCTCTAACACAATGCTAGGAACAGCAAATAAGAGAATTAGTCTCGAAAGGATAGTATTTCCAGACTCCCTGTCTAGTCAACCATGGAGGCGTCAGTAACTATGGCTTGAGACTTGATTGGATCAAACATTTTAATATCAGGTCCATGGTCCCGTTGGTTTGTAGTCGTGTTTTTTGGTTAACAGCATACGTGCATCCAATATTTTCCGGAAATAGCTTACTAAGTGTTATAAAAGAGCGGGAAAATGGCTCTGCTTTTAGAATTTTACTCATAAGATGTAGAAACGTTGTAAAATGTATATATAGGCAGCAGTTTGAAGTCTTAGCAGAAGTATTATTGGGCCTCTCTTCTCTCAACAGGTCAAAAGCATCCAATTGGCTAGTCTTGCTATGGATGAGTCAAAAATATATAGGAAGGATTCTAAGCCTTCAATTTCTCGACGTTGGATCGCTGCCTATTTTCTTACCACCGTCTAGTTTTTACAAATCAGATACTGTTTGGATTAAAGATAGTAAAGCTTAACTGTATTTTGCCCACTCAAATTTTTCCAAAGCTAAATCATGCGCATAGCTGCCCATATACGGAAGCTTATAAATACAAATTCCTCCAGTACTTATCTTGCTCCATTTGTCCACTGTCCATTCCACAGTCATAAAAACCCTTTAAAAAAAGCACCGTAAATAGGCGAAGGTTTCTTATTGGATAGGTGGGAAGTGTGATATACCAAATCTTTTTCATCAGGCTTCAAAGCGAGGCTTTCCTCCCAAATGTGTCTCCTTTAACCTAAGTAAGTGATTAGTGTATTTTACCTGTCAAGAGCAATTAACTAGAATAAATTTAAATGAAACACGTAGTAGGCTGAGATGAGCCTCACTTGGAGGCTCAGTTAAAGAGCCTCCGTATATCAATTGCCGATAATGCTAGCTACTTGGGTCATAGAGAATTGACATCTCGGAAAGACCCGAAAAGAATACGGTCAGATATCTTCTCAAATGAAGGTCAAGTTCATCCAATGAAGTTACTCCTCCTACAAATTAAGCTAAGACCACATAAATAAGTAATACTTATGTAGAAGCATTAATACTTGGGTTATCTTACTGTAGACAAATTAGATGCTTTTATATATAGACTTCGTACATTTTAATGTTACAAATATTTAATGAATTAATTTTTAAAAGATTTTCAATAGTTGTTCCCGTGCGCTACACGGGATCAGTTACTAATTAAGAAAAGTGAGCACTAGTTATGGTGAGCCTGCTAATACTTTTGAAGTGCATCAACCATTTAAACAGCTTCTTCATTCGAAGAGGAATGTAAAAGGCGGATCTTATGACACGGAGTAGATCCAACTCGATCATCTGAGCTTTAAATGTCTAATAGTTCAAAAAGCATATGGCCTGGATGATTTAGTGCCTAGATGGTACTATTTGGCCCACAGGGAATGGAAAAATGTTTTATAGAAATGATCTAAATTAGAACTCCGGAGAGACAGTTTTTAGGAGCTTAGAATTCTCCAGTCACCTTGATTTGTTGTGTAGTAGACATCCAATGACCCAGCAATCAGATGAATAGATCTGATCATCCAAAGAGATCATCCAAAGATAAGGTGTCGGGTACTTTTTACAGCGCATCTATTTAGCATTCCTAGAAAGATAGAGAACTCGGCTCAGTAGCCTGTAGGATTTCACTTGAAAACTACTGGTGGGGTAAAGTACAAGTGAGGTCCTCCATCTGAATAATCGGAACTATTTGGCTGGTTGGGTTTGCAGCGGATGAATGATATACAGAAGTTATCAACCGTTGATGATTTTCTGAAAGTAATACGGGGGGAAACGCCCTCCCTGTGGCCGTACAATCTAGATCGAGATGATCCTGTGTACTAAATTACAACAAAGCCAAAGAAACCTGCACTCGCCCGAAAAGATTGATTTTAAGGTTCACCGAATAATTCTAAGGTTGGGTAAATTAAACCTTTCTTGGCAAGGGAGTCTCACAAATCATTGGCCTAAACCATATACAAATCTGATGTTAGAGCTTCCAACGAGAAGTGTAATTTGATCCATGGCCGTGTGATGATTAGAAGCTTTTGATACGTGGTATTCTTGTTAACGAACGTAAATCATTGCCTTTTTCTTTTGTGACCATCCGTCTGTGGCTGGACATCAAAGACCTAGGATAAT
This sequence comes from Warburgia ugandensis, assembly GCA_035236585.1. Taxonomy (NCBI): domain Eukaryota; kingdom Viridiplantae; phylum Streptophyta; class Magnoliopsida; order Canellales; family Canellaceae; genus Warburgia; species Warburgia ugandensis. The sequence goes on from CP141126.1 coordinate 10,390,426, forward strand.
CGAATAATTCCAAATATGGTCATGGCTCATTCATAGCATGGCTAACTGTGATGACCTGGGTTTTCTTAATACTTTTCAAATACAAAAAAAGAAGAAGAAGACATTGACTTAGTGAGCTTGATCTTTAATAAAATCATTTTTAAAGAGCACACAACAGCAAAAAAATATTATTATTTTTTAAATTCACTTTGAAAAACCCAAGTGCCATTTTTCTTTCTCAAAAATAAGGATTCTAGGTGAAATGAGCATCATTTCTACTGAAAATTTGACAAAGTTTCCTCTGTTTTTCTGACATGTGACATTTAACGCATGTCATTGCGAAGTACCTGATAAACATTCGTTGATAATTTTAAAATATAATTGGAGACTCTGTCTCTTTTTTATACATCTAACAAATAACACAAAATACTCAAACAAAACACACCAAAAACCTCCACATCACAACCCATCCAAACTCCCTCAATTACATATAATGCAGTCTCTTTCTCATTTCTAATACGATAACTTCAATTCAAAAACCAATTCTTACATGTCCTTTTTAAAACTTCCGTTGACACGCTCTCATCAGTAAGTATTCCTTGAGAGTCCTCTTTGCTGAGTACTATTAACATGCCAAACCTGCTACTATTCTTTGTATTTGAGGCATTGCAAACCAAAGCAATGCCTAAGCAAGCAATTGCTTGTGTAGGTGGAATAAGATATAATGATACATAAACAAATCAAAATTTGCCATATAAATCAATTGTTGACACTGCATCATGCAACACTATAATCATTTACAATGTAGTCTGAAATATGTCAAGTATTTACCGCATTAATGAATTCATAATACATTCCATATAACAAAAATTCATTTGAGACATAATTTCAGCAGACTACTAATAAGAAACCAATCTCAGTATACCATACCAAAATAACTTTTCCTTAAATCACAAAGTATGCAAATACATATCAGTATAGTCCATTTTCTCGGAGATGGGCTACCCACAATTAGGCCTGGAAAAATACAACACGACACGATAACACAACTCGTTGACCTGTATGACACGTGACTTGTTATATTCTTTTATACTAAATAGGATGGTTTCTGACTAACAGTCTTATATTTAAACTAATATAGGACAGTTAATAAATATCCGTCCTATATTTTGTACGTTATATAGGATAGTTAATATGTAACTGGTCCTATATAATTAAAGGTTTTAATAGTCCTATATTTTTATAGGTTCTATTAGACGGTTAATACAAAATCGTCCTATATTTTTATACTTTCTATACGACGATTAATAATTAACTACCTTATGGATGATTAATAAGTAGGCGTCTTATATTTTAAGGTTCTATAGGATGGTTATTGAATACCCGTCCTATATTTTAAGATTATATATGACGATTATTTGTTAACCGTCTTATATTTAATTAGTTATATAGGACCAATACTAAATGCTTGTCCTATATTAGTTAAAAAGTATAATCATTCCAATATTACTGTCCTAGTACCAAGTGTCCAGTGTATCCACACACAATTCTCTTTCTCCATACACAACCTCACATATCACAACCCTATCTTGAAGCCTTGAACACACCAACCTCCTATCATTAAAATTTTGAAATAAAGCAAGCACACACATTGACACATACTTGAGTCAAAATAAAAAATGGAATACATCCAAAGAAATGGACTGATATGACAAAATAACATATTCACATTCAACCTGCTATATTTATAATCATTGTACACATTCACTTCTTCATGTTCCATGTTTGCTTCATAAATGAAAATTAAAATGATTACTGTTAGAAAAGTGAAAAGTGTAAGTGAAATAACTCGTGTCAGATGCAATCATGAATCATGCAAATGAAGATCGAAGTTGTATAAGCTTGCAGCCATGCAAATTGTAGATGAAGAATATTGTTAACCTTAACGGTTTAACCCTATCTAATGAGATGTACTGTAATAAGAGTGTTACATAACAAAAATAGGGCAAAAAATGGCGACATAGAGATTCCAAGAGCAGAACTAGGTACTTGATGAACCTCCTTCCATTGCGGTTGGTTTCTGAGTTTCTCCCTTGCTCTCTCACTCTATAGTTCTTCTCTCCCCTTGGTTGGCCAGCACGCGTTCTCTCTCCCTCTCTCTCTCCTTCTTCTTCTCACTCTTCTGGTTTTTTCCCTGGTTCTGGTTGAAGGGGGTTTGGTCGGTTTGGGAGCTTGGACTTCGAAGGAATTTCCTTAGGGGTTAGGGTACAAATGTGAAGTGAAACAGTGAAAGGCAGGAGAAAGAAAGGTTCATAATGTATAATAGAAAGATAAATATAGGACGGTATAGGACTATTCTATGAAAACCATCCTATATTATGATAACTATAGGACGATTATTAATTAATAGTCCTTTATTTAATAATAATCATAGGACACTTTATAAATAACCGCCCTATAACTAACAAGCATCAGATTCACAATATAGGACATTTAGTAAATAACTGTCCTATACTTATACAAAATATAGGACCGTTATTACATAACCGTCTTATATTATTCTGTTATAAAGGACGATTTTATATTAACTATCATATAGTTCCTAAATATAGCAAATTGAATAATTGATATAGCAGTAGACTATAGGCTACTAGGCTGTAGCCAATTATGCATAATGAAATTGAATAATTTATATTGCTTAAGCTTTAAAGCATAAAGAATCCTAGTTGAGGATGAGCTTAAAAAGAGTTATGTAAGTAACTCAGTAGTTTTTCAGGATGAGTATGTAACTCATTAGTTGAAGATAAGTAAAGAAAGAGTCATGTAATTAATTCATTAGGTGAGAATGAGAATAGGAGTTATGTAATTAACTCATTAGTTGATAATGAGTATAGAAAGAGAAGAGTTATGCAATTAACTCATTAGGTGAGAATGAGAATAGAAAGAGTTATGTAATTAACTAATTAGTTGAGAATGAGCATAGAAAGAGTTATGTAATTAACTCATTAGGTGAGAATGAGAATAGAAATAATTAATGTAATTAACTCATGAAGGAATACTAGAATATAAGTAGTTATTACTTAGTGAAATAACTAGGGATACTACTTAGTAAGTTAAGAATCCCAATATAGGGAATAGTAAGAAACAAGTAAGAAAAAGTCAAAAACATTACAATGGGCAAAAATGTAATGTATAATATGCAAGTCTAATCTGAAGTCTTAAGTAAACATACATGTATAGAAATAAAATACACCAATACTTTTGTCTGTGTGTGTGTGTGATCTTTACTAAGAGAAATAGTGGAGTTTAAGAGGAGTGATAAATTGCAAAATATGATGGAAATAATGTAGAAATAAATGAAAATATTAGACTTATTATAAACTTTGAAAATAATAATAAATGATAATAATGAATATAAATGTAAGAGTTAAATTTTCTACATAAGAGATAGTAATATGGCTAAATTTTCAATATAGGAATGATATTACTTAGGAAGAATTTCAGGAGATAAATAAGTTTAGTAAAGGAGAAGAGTTTGACAATGACAAATACTATATGATAAAAAAATAGAGCATATAGATGATAAGAAAATGAGATATAGAGATATATGGAAATGGGAAAATAAAATCCCAAACATATTATGAAAAACAAGTAAACCATGATAATATTTGGTTAGCAAACAAATTCTAGTTCACACATATGGTGCAATAATGCCAACAAATATGATTTTACCAAGTTATAAACTATATTAGTATAATAACTCAATTGTTGAATTAGCACAAAAGCTTATCAAGAATTAGAGGGATATTGATATGATAACTTTGGTGAAACGAAAATTAATTATGGACTATAGTCTATAGTGAAAAGAAGTACATTTGGCATTGATAGTAAAATTATCATGAAAAAATAAAAATGTTGAATGATATCACTAAGAGTGAGTACCTTTTACTCTACATGGATAAGTCATTCCTAATCTATTATCATCAATTCGGAGTTAGAAATGAGAAACATTAGTAAGAAATCAAAACAAATCTTGAGTTATATGAGTTGGATAAATGATATTCATGAATTTGATGAAAATGAGATATATTAGATCAATTGGTGATGACATATGGAATTAGTATAAGAAAATCCTGAGCATTTATATAATGTATCTGATACTTACAAAACTTGTTAACTATCTAGCAAGTGTAACTGTGTAAGTAAATGAAGAGTTAGAAGTAACATTATCCTTAAAGACTTAAAGTCATATGTGCAAGATTAGACAGACAAAGCCAAGTGTAACTAAGTGGTCCCCAATTAGACATGTCAAAATTGAGGTCTAGTCTTTAAACCACCTCCTTAACAAGTTTTTTCCATCGCATAGCACATTTTGATTTTGTTTTACTGCCGACCCACCACCAGGCCTGGGGCCTACACGTCAGACGTCAAAATGTTTGACAACATGATTGAAGTTGAAGTTTCATTAATTGGAGTTTGGAGGAGGCTATCCGGCAGGCTTGTGGTTAAGTAGTCTGGCAACCCAGCACAGACACAATCCCACAGACACTGGCAAGTGGCAAGTGATGTAACATAAATAAAGGACAGTTACAAAATAGCTATCCTTTATATTTTTAAATATAGGATGGTTCAGAAATACCAATCCTATATTTTATTAAAGAAATATTATAAAATATAGGACGATTATGAATTAACTGTCCTGTATGTTTAAAAGTATAGGATGGTTTGTACATAACGGTCCTATATTAGATAAATATACAATAGTAACAATACATAATATAGGGTAGGTTTCAAATAACCGTCCTATATATATTTTTTATACTTAAAGGATGGTTATGAAATAACGGTCCTATATTTTTAAACATATATAGGATGATTTATTGTTACCTGTCCTTTATGTTTGTCAAATTATAGGACTGTTATTTTTTAATCGTCCTATATTTTTAAGCAAAATAGGACCGTTATTCATTAACCGTCCTATTTGTTTTTCCAAATTATAGGACTGTTATGTTTTAACCGTCCTATCTTTTTAATTAAAATATGACTGTTATTCATTAAACGTCTTGTACTTTCCAATAATATAGGACGGTTGTGTTGTAATGGTCCTTTATTTTGTGATATTATAAGACTGTTGTTATCTAGCCGTCCTGTATTAGGTTTTTAATTCACCTTTTATTACTAACTTGATACGAGAGAGAGGAATACATTTTCATTTTACACTTAAATCTTTTACATGAAATGGTGAAACCCTAACTGGTTTTACATCTCTGTCAGTTTTTTCTTCCTAGATATCTTTAAGACTTCAACCATTCTTGCACAATGAGCAACATACCTACACCACGACAGGTATGTGTTTCTTTTTTATTATTTCTTTATCATTCTGTTTCTCTTTTCATTTCACTCCCTTATTAGTAATTGGTGTTTACTGTGAACTAAATTTTGCTTGTTAATTGTAATATAGGCAAAAGCTGGGAGCATTGATGTGTCTGATAATTTGAATATGCTGCACGACAACGACGATGATGAGTTTGCTGGTTTGGAGAACATGGAGTTAGTTTCAAAATCCAACAGAGGTAAAAAGCATAGGAAGCTAATGTCTCCATTTTGATTTTTTTTTTAACACCTTCCGGTATCAAAAGATGAAGACAAAGGTGTAAATGCAAGAAGTGTTATGTGATATATATTTGCGATAACAAATTTGGTACAGGTAACTTAAAACGTCATATAAGACTTATTAACGGAGCTCTTCTCGTAATATAGGCCGGTTGCTTTTATCTCACAGTTAGGAGAGTATGTCACTAAGTTTAGATAATAAGTTTGATCATAAAGTTTTTCGTGAGTTAGTAGTAGCTACAGTTGTTATGTATGATTTGCCTTTCCAATTTGTTGAGTATGATGAAATTAGAGCTGTACTAAAATATTTGCGTGTCGATTTGCATTTGATTAGTAGAATTACAATAAAAGCATATGTTCTAAGAATGTATAAAAGAGATGTTAGAGTTGGCACCTGGTAGGATAAGTTTGATATCTGATTTGTGGACTTCTTGTATTACTGATGGTTATATAAGTCTCATAACACATTTTCTAGATAGTGAGTGGGTCTTACATAAGAGGATACTAAATTTTTGTTTCGTACCAGCTCCACATAATAGTTATCATTAGCAGAAAAGGTATACTCATTAGTAGAATAGGGGATTGAGAAAAAGACTTTTTCAATCACTTTAGACAATGCTTCTATTAATGATTCTTTTGTTGAGTTGTTAAGGCATCAATTAAACATAAAAAACACTCTTGTTTGTGGTGGAGAGTCCCTTCATCTTCGTTGTTGTTGCCACGTTTTGAATTTGATTGCGCAAGATGGTTTGAAAGAAATAGATGATGCTATTCAAAAAATTAGAGAGAGTGTCAAGTATGTTAAAGCATCGCAAAGTAGAAAACAAAATTTTTTAGAGTAAGCGAATCACATATCAATTGAGACAAAATAGGGCTTAAGATAAAATTGTCCTACAAGATTGAATTCAACCTATGTGATGCTTGAATGTGCTCTTTGTTACCAATGTGCATTTTGTCACTTAGAACTAAGTGACTCAAATTATAAGCACTGTCCTTTTATCGATGAATGGCAAAAAGCTACAAAATTTTTGAAGTTTTTGGCAGTTTTTTTATTATGCTACATATATGTTTTCTAGATCCAAGTATCCCACAGTAAATCTCTACTTTCGTACAGTATTTGTAATTTATTTGAGTCTAACACAATACATGAGAAGTGATGATGATTATATAAAGCGTATGTCCACCCAAATGTTTGCTAAGTTTTCAAAGTACTGGTCTGAATTCAACACCATTTTGGCAATTGCATGTGTGTTGGATCCTCAATATAAGCTCTCCTTTGTGGAATTCTTATACAAATAATTGTTTGGTAATAGTTGCTTGGAGTTTGCTCATGTTCAGGAAAAGTTATTCTCTCTCTTCAATGAATATATGGTTAATAGTTCCCCTAATCCTTCCTCATCTTCCCCAATGGTTAGAGGTAGTGCTCTTGATGCTGATGATAGACAGAACTTGTCATATAGTCAAGAGATTTTAGATGTCATAAAGGTAATTATACTTATAATTATATCTGTCATTATATGTCGCTTAGGATATTAAAATTTACTATGAATTTGTCTTACATTAAGTTGAATAATATAATTGCATTTGCATTAGGAATTTGATTCATTTAAAAGTGAAGAATGTTCTTGGGCTATGCAAAAATCACAATTGGAGCTTTATTTGGATGAACCAAGATTGCAAGAGTCAAAGCTAGACATTCTTGCATTCTGGAAAAGCAATCAATACAGGTTGGTTGATTAATTATCTCTTTCTCATAAAAAAAATATTTTTTATAATCTTATTTACATTTGTATTTGATTCAAATGTTGATTTTAGGTATCCTAAACTTGCTACCATGGTTCGTGATGTCTTGAGTATTCCTATATCGACAGTTGCATCAGAGTCTGCTTTTAATGTTAGTGGTCAATTTTTTACCAATATTGACTGCTTTAAAGCAAGATACAGTGCAAGCATTGATTTGCATAAGAGATTGGCTATATGGATTGAAAGGTAATAATCTATGATTCTATACTTAAACTATATTTTATGTGAGCTTAATAATGATTAATGCATGTTTATTCTTTATGATTGTAGACTCTACCATTACAGTTGCCATGGATGAGCTTGCTGAGGACATTGTAAGCATATGTAGCAGTGTAAGACCATCTCAACGAACTGAAGACTCTGGAACAATTCATTTTGATTAATTTGTATAATTTTCATAACTTATATTAATTTATTGTGTTTAATATATTGATGAAAGTATATTTCTCTCATGTGCTACTTAATCCCTAGTTATTTACTACTATTTGCAGTTATTTGATTTATTTGAATCTCTTTTAGGACCTTATGTGAATGGTGTAAAGTTTTGTGTTGCTTCTAAATAAAATATTACAGGAACTTTATTGGTAATTTGGTATGGATCAAGTTTTACCAATACTAGTTAGTAATGCTTTTTGTGTTTGTCTGTGTAATTGTCGCGTGGACCATGAAAGGAGTTGGGGAAATGAATTCCATTTTGAGAATTCATGTGGGGGTTGAAAATTTTAGTTCATAACTAAAAGACCCATCTGGTCTTCTTTTGTTCTTCCTTCTGAATTATGAGCACTAAGCTACTTTTATTCATCTGAAGCATGAAAGAACTGGTAAGACCCAAACTAACTCAAAACTTCATGTGCTTTCTATGTTGCTCTAGTTGGTAATGCTTTTTGTGTTTGTCTGTGTAATTGTCGTGTGGAGCATGAAAGAGGCTGGGGAAATGAATTCCATGTTGAGAATTCATGTGGTGGAAAATTTTAGTTCATTATTGAAAGACCCATATGGTCTTCTTCTGTTCTTCCTTCTGAATTATGAGCACTAGGCTGCTTTTGTTCATCTGAAGCATGAAAGAACTTGTAAGACCCAAACCAGCTTGAAACTTCATGTGCTTTTTATGTTGCTCTAATTGGTAATGCTTTCTGTGTTTGTCTGTGTAATTATCGTGTGGAGCATGAAAGGAGTTGAGGAAATGGATTCCATCTTGAGAATTCATGTGGGGGTTGAAAATTTTAGTTCATAACTAAAAGACCCATCCGGTCTTCTTCTGTGCTTCCTTCTGAATTATGAGCACTAGGCTGCTTTTGTTCATCTGAAGCATGAAAGAACTGTAAGACCCATACCAGCTCGAACTTCATGTGCTTTGTGAATTCTAATTTCTAGTCTATAATTGTTTAATACTAAAATGTGTTGTGTCAGATGGGTCATTTCGTGTTGTAACGGGTCACTAATTATTGTGTTACCGAGTTGGGTCATGTTGACTCGTTTAATAAACATGTCATGTTAACGAATCGTGTCGTTTTGTATCAAGTTGTGTCGTGTCATGTTGTGTCTTGTCGTGTCATCCAAACCTGACTTAGCAACGTAATCGTGTTACACGGGTCATGTCGTGTCAATTTTTTAAGAACTGTGTCATGTTAGAGTCAAAGGTTTTTGACATGACTATTAATCGTGTCATGTTCATGTTGACACGAACACGACCCGCAAACCCAAATTGCCATGCTTACCCACAGTCACTAGTCACAGGTTTGTATCATATAAAGGGAGATGGGCTACCCACAATCGACCTCCTTAGAACTTGTCAGAATACTATCAGCCATCTAGGAGATGGCTACCCACAGTCACTGGCTACAGTGATAATATTATCCTCTTCCCGGGAGATGGGCTACCCACAATCATCGGTCAAGGATCTGTTTCATATGGAGGGAGATGGGCTACCCACAGTCAACCTCCTCAAAACGCGTCCTTCCGTGATCAAAGTACACAATAGACACAATATTGTCCTCTTTGGCAAAGATGGGCTACCCACAGTCATGCCTCAAGGATCTGTTCAAGTTAGGAGATGGACTACCCACAATTACTGGTGTAGAACGTGTCTTGTCATGAACAAACAAATGAATTAATGCATCATAATATAAAATAAGTGCTTATACATGAGTAGTTTAAACATTATTCAATTTTAGCATGCACATTCATCTTATTGTTTGCATAAACTGAAAAGACATATTTCAATGCTTGAAATTCATATACAAAAACATATATGGTGAAAATCTTAGCAATCTTAATACCACCTACCTCAAATGGAGATCTTCAAGTTTTTCTTAAGCAAATAATTCTTTTAGTTCGCCTACATGCTCTCGATCGGTCACACCTCTATAACAATAAAAACATACATTCAGATATACAATTCTAAGACTTATCTTAGCTTCTCTAGCATGGAAGTTTCTTCAAAGTTAACTCCTGGTACTATTTGGTACAATGCAAAGTGACAGTGCTTATTTCTATGTTAAGGGTGTTTCATTAGCTATTAGTTGATAGCTAATCGAATGACCATTGATTATTGGATTCCCAATCCATTCCATTGGCCCTGGATTGGCTATCCACCCCTCTTCTTAAGTGATTACAAGTCACTTTTACTGTTCAGTGGTCTTAACCCTTGATTCCTAACTAAATCAACTCTTGGGTTGGTGCTAGATGTTATTTTCATACTATAGTCCTCAATACAACATATACTTATATTCCTAATCCTAATTGATATAATGAGCATCATGAACAGTTTATATCAACCAAATTATATATATATATATCCAAATTCTACAATTTATATTATATCTAAGCCAATTCAAGGTTCAGGAATCCATCTGTGGCATCTGATCATTGATCCGAGATCATAAAGTCTCTGTTTGGATAGGGACAGATTGGATGGCCTAGATCATCCAGTCTATTTCACTTCAAATTCATATATTTCTAGTCATCCTACCATTTTTAAGTACAGGAAACTCATTTGAGGTGTCTGATCGTTGATCAGACATTAAGAAGTTACTGTGTGAACAGTACCTGATCAGACAACTGAGATTGTCCAATAGGTTTTCAGCCTAGATCTGAAATTTTTGTGTAATCTGAGTTACATCATACCCTAAATTACCTATCCCTAAGTTTGGATTAGGAATTGAGCAGTTAGATTGTCCATAAAACTAGACCTAGCATAAAAATGCGCAGATTTAACAAAATACCACAAATCCGAAGTTGGGTTTTGTAGATCATATCTCTTGGATGCATCTCTGTGCTTTTCTCATCCCTGGATGAGCTAGATTGCCTTCAGTTTCAGGTAAAACCCTCTGAGCAATGTTGCACGTATTGTTCCCTTTCGATCTGCATTCCAGATCATCTCATATCTCCCCGTAAACTTAGGGGTTTCTTTCTTTTCGTCTTGCTGGACAACAAGAATGGCTCGCATTAGTAATCCGAGCCAGCATCATCTCCGGCGACTGCTTGGAATCTGGTACACGAAAACCCTAGCTTCCCTCATCTTCTCTGACGTGAAGGTTTTCCTGGCATGCAAATCCCAGCCCCGCCTCTCTTCTCTCCTGCTCTTCCCTCTCTCCTCTTTCCTCTTCTTCCCCCCGATCTCCCTCATTGGTTTTTTCTATTTCTCTCCCTCTCTTTGTTCTATCGGTTTGGGGAAGAACAAACCCGACATCTATTGGGTTCACTTAAGGGAGGGGGTGCCAGTATCAAATCTAGACCCCTTTGTTTAAGGCATTTTGTTTTTTGTTTTGTTTCTATCTTATTTTTACAAAATTACCCCTCATATTCAAATACTCATATCTCCTCTATTCGAACTTCGATTTATGCAAATTTGATGTTGTTTGAATTGTCTTTTCAAGTACTATCCAATTATAGAGGTCTCAATGCTAGATTGGATGTTTATCTAGTCTTTCACTTATAAACTCCAAAAATATGAGTTTTAATATATTCTTTGGATCCCAATTCCACATTTTTCCATAATTCACTCAAATTGCCATTTAAAAATTTGGGAAGTTACACTAACCACGTTGATGATCTGGATCATTCTTAAGTGCAGTCCCTACTTGTACTTTAACGGCTAATATTTTTTGGGCAAAAATATGGCATAATTTTCTTAAATAGGTGAAGCAAATGGTTCTTTTGAAACAAGAAGAAGTAGAATTTATGGCTCATATTTTAATAAATTGAGAGATACCCTGGTAAATTTCAAAATGCAAGAAAGAGTACTATCTTTCTACACTTTGATACAGGGAATGTTATCCAACGCCCTTTAGGACTACTGAGTATTGACAGACCGTTATTTTGGGTTTTCTGGATTTGTATACAAAATAGCGGCTTGCAAATTACAAAGCAAAACGATTAGTCTAGGTCTATCAACAAAGGCAGTCATGAAGCTTGCACTGATAGATGGTGGATGACCGCGCCCATACTTAGCTAATCCCCCAAGTTCTACCAGCAAAGCTTTTCAAATCTAGTCGGGATACAAACCCCCGCGGTTATCACTAAACTGTTTGATAGAACTTGCCCAAAAAATAAGGAAGAAGAAGAACTACTGGATAGAAATCATTTCATTTCTTCTAGTCTTTAACGAGGAAATGTTGGTATAAAGTGCTACACCAGTACAGCAATGGTGAAATACCTCCACTTTTTCATAGTGGATTCCACAATGGAACTAATCCAAGCTATTCACCTGACACATCTAACTTTGGATATTTTATGGCCTAAAAAACGTTCTAAAGAAAAATCATTGGCTTGCAATATGTTATGTTTTATTTCATTGAATACAAACCGTTATTTTTGGAGAGCTTGTGACCGTTCCTATCTAGCAGGATGAAAGCAACATTTATTGGATGCTAATAACTTTCTTTTAGAACCATTTTTAAGTTATGAGATGTCCAAAGTTAGGTGTGTAAGATGAATAGCTTGGATCAATGATATGCAGGGCTCTTCGCTGAAAAGTAAAGGCCCTTCTCCATTTCTGAGGTGATATCGCCCTTTTAGGCCAACCTTCTTGATCTTTAAAGCTACTACTACTACTTTTATTATTTATTAATGGTGCATTCAAGATCTTTAAATAGGTTAGAGAAACAGAATAGAACGAAGAAAGAGTGCAAAAGAAATGAGTCGAGGGGTCTAAAATGATTGAGTTTCAGGAAAAAAACCCTCTAGGTTGATCCTGCTAATCTACTTTATCCCTCTCGGGGATTTTGGAATTTGCCTTGCAATTGACTTCAAATGTAGTTCCACATTCCACTGATACTGATGTCCAAAGCCCCAAATGCTGCAAATGAGTGAATTTGCATGTGGTTATTCTTACTTTCTTCTGTTCGTGCTGCTCAAATTCTCTTACATAAAAATTTCATGGGTCCATTCTCCTCTGTACTTCAATTCCTACAACCATACAGGGGTTTCTTCATTGAATGAAGGACCAGACATTTTACGGAGTGGAAAATGTATGCAATGTGAATCAAAATCAATTTTCCATTTGAAAAAACAAATTACTAATTAAAGATCAAACTATATGATCATAATGGAGGGTAGATGATGTACTAAGTCGCATTATTTTTTAAATGTGTTATCCTATGTCACATTAGAGATGGAGAAGTATCCAGAAGCCAATAAGAAATACAAGCATAATCTTAGAAAATGAAGCATCTACATTTAGCCTCAATCGGTTATATGTAAATGTGGTTAATTGATTTTAGGGCTTTCGAATTTTTCTTCCTCTTTGGGTTCTTATTTATTTTGCCTTTCGTTTCTAATTTATATGGCACTAACAAAATAAGCGAACTCTTTGTTAGAGAAATCAAAGATCTGCATTTAATTTTAATTATCTCTATCCAAGATCACTATATCAAATAGAACCCGAGATGAATTAAAGATTGTTAGGCCAAGAACTTACCTTGCAAAGCTATATAACTGTTCATCAATCTACCTCCATGTGATTGCAAGCTTTTCTCAAAATCTCAGATCTTCTTCTTCATGTAGGGATGGCTCCAACTGGAAGAGAAAGCACATTAACTATACAGCACCAACTCTAAACATAGAGAAACCTTACAAGAGAGACAGATTAAAGACGAATGAGGGCATTCCACTTTAAAACGGCCCTAAGTTGCATAAATCAAAGTGGTACACCCCCTTTATGTTATATATTATGTAGGTGAGTTTCCAAAGTGAAACTCCTTACTAACTTCAATTCTTTGCATCCAACAATAAATAGGAAACTCCTTTACTCTCTTCTCTTCATTTAACATCCTAATTTTAGTTACAATTAATTGAGCTTCAATCTCTTAGGTTTCTTAATATTGGGTATTTTTTAGGTTTTCCAATTCCACTTTATAACGAGCCTTACTTGAATATCTTTTTCTATGTCCTATATTATGTATCACATACTCTTAATGAGTTGAATATTTATCTAAAGTATATATGTATTACATATAAATAGATTTCACCCCTTGATACCCCAAAAACAAATACCAAGCCCATTTTAAACTATAGACTTCTTAGTCTAGGGGCATAAATGGGGATGCTCTATTTGAAATATTCAAGTCTTTATAGTACACTTTTATATACCATGAATCTATAGTGTATGCCCTGAGTCTCTACTCAAATGATTGAGAATGATTATCTTCAAGCTTATTGACATTATTATATTTTAATTCAAGTGTCATGAATGTGGATTCTCAATCCTATTCTTACTTGAGAACATTTTTAGGTTTACAAGGATCTAGAAATCTACTTCTCCTTATCCTATGGATCTTCATCACATTGACATAAAATTGCTATAATATTTCCTAAGGATGCAGTTATTATATCATGGCTAATCAATGTGTATTGATAATAGATATAACTACAAAGCATATCCCTAATATAGAATTGGCATATTAATTAATCCTATTCATTAAGAAAACATATGATAAATTAATTATTAATTTCTAAGGACATACATTCTTAAAACCTATATGGTGGATGCACATATTTTCACTTCGAAAACATAAATCCACAAAAGTACAAGTAAGACCCATTATTTGATGATCACTACCATCCATCATCAAATGGTGCCATGGATGAGAGACATATAAAAGGTAACCATTGTTTGATGATTAGAAACCTTGATATTTGATGATGGATGTAAACCAATATAGGATTGCTAGAGTAGCTATAATTTTAGTACAAGACTCATTCATAGAGTGGTCTAGAAGATAGATGCTTTGACATTTAAAAAAAGTGGGTCGTACTTGTATTTTGTGCCCTTATATTTATCAAGAGAAAATATGCACAACCATCAAATAAGAACCCTTTTTTTCCTTTTTAGTTTTTGAAATATATGAATCCCTAGATTTATATTAAAGCCCCTTTTACTTTAAGCTATAAATATAAATATATCATCTGTGTGTGTGTGTGTGTGCGTGCGCTCATTCATTTTATTTTAAGTTATGACTAAGTTGAGCCCTCGTTTTAAAAGATTTAAACTATTCACATTGTAGGCCATGGAAGAGTTGGATCCACATATAAAATATCTAAACCATTTATATTATATGCTATGTGAGACTTGGGAACGCATTTTAGAATATTTAGATCATTCAAATCATAGGTCATGTGGGGCTTGGGCCCACATTTTAAAAGATTTAAAACATTCAAATAAGGGACCAAGCAAGAGTTGGGCCTATATTTTTCAAGCATCTAAATATTCAAATCACAAGCCATGTAAGAGTTGCACATAAATTTCAGAATATTTGAACCAAATCATAGGCATGTAAGAGTCAGCCTTACATTATCTAAAACATTCAAATCTTAGGCATGAAAAAGTTGGGCTTATATTTTAGAACATTTAAACTACTAAAATTTGAGGTTAATAAGAATCAAGCCAACATTTTGAAGATTTAAGTCAATTAGATCATAGGCATATAAGAGTTGGGCATATATTTTAGCGAATCCAAACATTCAAATCATAAGTCATATATAACTTGAGCCCACATTTTAGGAAATTTAATTCTTCGCCTTATGTGGCCTATGGTTTGAATTGTTTAGATGTTGTAAAATGCAAGATCAACTCTCTCTTTTTCTTCTAAATGTTGGTAATTTACTAAAACATAAGCGATAGTTTCACAGGGATTGAGGTGATCATTGACAGAAGGTGTGCCCTGACATTCAAAAAGGAAAATGGCATCAACCCAAAATTACGAAATGAAATGACCCAACACACCACATGATGAAGAAAACAATGTACAAAAAATGCAACCAAAACATAGCATAAAAAGACCATCACAGTCAGGTTGCCCCAAAATTGCCAGCTCTTATATGATTTGAATAGTATAGATATAACAAAATGCAGAAGGGGAGCCTTAGCGCAACAATTGAGTTATCAGCATGTGACTTGGAGGTCACGGATTAGATGTTTAATAATATGGGCCCCGCTTGACTTATAGCTTATAAAGAATATGGAGTTGGATGATTAAAAGGTGGTTTAGATGTTCCAAATAAGAGCCCAACTAGAGAGTCATTTGTACTCTATATAAAGCAAATTCCCATCATATCGTAGTCGATAGATTTACTTAGCGTGTGTTTGTTTCATATATATTAAGTATGTAGATATAGATTTAGATACATAAATATATAAATATAAAATAAAGTACAAATATCATTATAAATATATTTCTATACTCTTTGTATATTTTCATGCAAGAGGGAATACATGGAAGGGTATTTTGGAAAATGAGGAGGGCATTTTGAGAATAGGTAGAAGGATATTTGGGAAAAAATGTCAATAGAAAAGATTATTTTTACCTGTGGAATGTCACTAGTGTTAAAAGTAAAATGTTCCCGTCAAATATATGTTGTTCTAAATCTCATATGTGCATATGCAAATGTTCATGATTAGTATCTAACAAAAAGTTTGATGGGTTGGATGATTAAAAGATAGCATTATACATTAAAGAGCTATGAATATTAAACAAAGGCTTAGGGTTGTTGGTTCTATTACAGATAGAGGTCTCACAATTAAAATAATATCCTCCTTTCTTTCACAGATTCAAAATACGTTGTTAAA
Organism: Warburgia ugandensis; assembly: GCA_035236585.1. Lineage (NCBI taxonomy): Eukaryota > Viridiplantae > Streptophyta > Magnoliopsida > Canellales > Canellaceae > Warburgia > Warburgia ugandensis. Next base: position 10,406,888 of record CP141126.1, read on the forward strand.
TAGTAAGAAGGCCAACCTATAAAATGGAATGCAATAGAGGAATTTATGAGATTTCTATATAAAATCAAATAATGTTAGATTATATAGAAGTGATTGTGGTATCAAGATACCTGAAGTGAAAGAGGCATTGAAAAAGATGAAGTTAAGAAAGGCCCTGAAGTGCGATGGTATACTAATAAAAAGGGCAGCCCCGGTGCACTAAGCTCCCGCCTATGCGGGGTCCGAGTAAGGGGTGGACCACAATGGCCTATAGTAGGCAGCCTTACCTTGCATTTTGTAAGAGGCTAATTCCACACCTTAAACCCATAACCTTAAGGTCACATGACGATAACTTTTACCATTGTGCCAAGGCTCCCCTTTGATGGTATACTAATAGATGTTTGAAAATATATGAGGGATACCTTAGTAGTTTGGCTGATAAAATCATTTAACAAGATTGTACAATTGAAGACAATGCTAGATAAATGGAAGAAAAGTTCTGTTATACTGATTTTATAAGAACAAAGGAGATAAATAAAGTTGCACTAATTATCGTATAATCAAACTTAAGAGTCGCACTATGAAACGTTGGAAAAGAGTGATTAAGAAGAGGTAATGACATGAGATGATTATATCAAAAAATCAAATTGGTTTTATTCCTAGAGGTCTACCATGGAAGCTATTTTCCTACTTAGAAAATATATAGAGAAATATATGATAAGGAAGAAGGAACTCCATATGGTTTTTATTGATTAGAAAAAGCTTATAATAAGGTCCGCAGAGAGTTAATATGGTGGGTATTGGGTGAGAAATGATTTTTATAAAAGTACAAAGACATAATTAACAATATGTGTGAGGGAGTGGTTACTAATGTTAGGACCACTAGTTGAGAGATCAGTAAATTGGCATCAAATTCATACCTTTTTGCATTAGTTGTGGATGAGTTAAACAAAACATATGCAATGACAAATTCTATGGTGCATGCTATTAGCAGATGACATAATTTTGATTGATAAGACAAGGAAGGGTGTAAACACAAAGCTAGAGTTATTGAAATGTGCTATAGTCTGAGAGATATAAAATTATCCGAACTAAGACAAAATATATGTAATGCAATTTTAAGAAAAAGAGTGGGAGTGAGGCACTAGTAAAGATTGATAACCAGGAAGTTTCCCAAAAAGATCACTTTTGATACTTGGGAGCAATATTTCATAAGACCAGAGAGGTTGAGAGGAATGCTACCTAGAGAACCAAGTGAGTTGGAATAAATGGAGATGTGCCTCTAGAATTTTGTGTGATCATCGAGTGCCACTCAAAATGAAAAAAAATATATATAAAGGATAGCTGTAAGGTCCACCATGCTTTATGGATCAAAATGTTGGGCAGTTAAGGAACAATATGTATATAAAATGAGTGTATCTGAAATGAAGTTGTTCAGATGGATGAGTGGCAAGACAGATAGGATAGAATTGAAATAAAAATATTAGAGAAACCTTGAGAGTAAAACAAATAGGTAACAAGATGAGGGAGAGAAAACTTAGATGATTTGGTCATATCCAAAGGAGATCAAAAACCAGTTAGAAAGAGTGAGATAATCCAAGTTGAAGGCTTTAAAAGGGCTATGGGAAGGCCTAAAAGGACATGGATAGAAGTGGTGAGGTTTATATAGCCAAAGCCTAATCGTGATAAGGCTTTGATGATGATGATGATCAATCACCAGATTTCTTGTAAAAACAACTTTGGCAATCCTGTATTTTACACTACGCAAACACCTAGTCTTGGTCACATCCCCACTAGGATGGAGGTGTTGACCTCGAACCAGTGACCTACCTTTTACTGCACTACTGGGCTTGAAGACGTCGACTGGTGCTCTTTCTTTTTTCCTAACCTTCTATAGAGTGATGGCGCCCATCTCTTGTAAACCTTTCCTTTTGGCTTGTTAATAGCAATACAATACTACTCACGACTACCCGATTTTAACAAAAGATCTGTTACAAGCTCATACATCTGCATCCTTGAGTTCGAAGGAAACAGGCCTGTACCCAACTCTGGGGAAGAACAATGATCGTGTCGTCGGAGTGTGATTTTGACAGCTTGGCGAGCTGTGCAATAGACCACAAATACAATTACACAATACTACTCGGTGACCAAAAAGATAATCACTACTTACATCTATGCAAAAGGCAATCAGTTGCGCCAATCTAACAAATTGGAACGGGTTATATCCAAAAGTTCTTGATTGAAACCGTTCGATCATGTTGACCCCTTACTGCTTAGTTTCTACTGTGAAATAGTAAAAATTCCATAAAAACAAATAAAATAAGTTTCTCAAACACGCATTTAGCATTCCTGAATGCGCAGGTTTTCCCTTTCTAGCATCTCCAGAAAGCGTCATTTTGTCTCATAACGAACTAGTGGATACGGCATAAATATATAGAATGTTGTCAACTTGCGTCCCATTAGCAGCTCCTAGTTGCGACTACCTTAACTTTGAGAAATGAATGAAGAAAGATGGGTATGCATTTTACACCTTATCTTCTTTGCAGTTGACAAACTTCCCAGTTCCCACCGTCCATTTTAGAGCCAAAGGCCTAAATGGGCCATTAGGGGATTAATTCAGAGCACTTTACTAGATAAGGCGTAGTCCATTGTACTTAGACGCCAAAGTGCACCCTTTGACCCGTTAAAGAAACTATTTGCATAAACGTTTTGCACTCGGACCAGCGTCCAAAAGGCTCTTTCTTCTCCACAACGTGGGCGTTACTTGCTACTGTGACATAGTTGTATTCTATGCATCTGTCCATCATTTCACTTCGAGTTTTGAAGGTGGCAGTCGCATGACATTCCACGTGCCCACTTTTCTAGTATTTCACTGATTCAAAGTCAGCTCTTCTCGTGTTACACTAATAGTAAGCTTCGTATGACAGCTGCCAATGAAGATACAACACGTAGGCGCTGACATGGGAAAGTTCCAAAGCTTGCTATTTCTGGTAAATTTTCATGTGCTACAATTCCTCGTCTTCCGATCGCCGGTCTCACACGTCTAGCCTTCGGCAGTTTTGGCCCTTTATCAATCTCAAACCGTAAGTCCCCATCTAAGTCAACGGCTGCCTTACCAGCCGCTGGTTTTAAGTTCCTTCTTGGGCTCTTCAGAGGGAGTAAAGCGCATCCTTTTTGTTCATTCAGACAACTTTTGTTCGTAAATTATCCATACTGGCTTTTTGTATGTAGATCGGTGATCCGCGTTGGGATGGCATGGACCTAGTTTGAGCTTTTCTTGCCTTCTGTCTTCTTCTTATTTATTTTTTTATTTTTTTCAACTTCTTGAGAAAATATTATACCTCGGAATTTAGGAGGAATGAAAAAAATGAGTCATACCTAAATACGAAACATCACCCTAGCCACCTAGACATGTTCGGGCATGTTTTTCTGGAAGAACCATGTCATTCGTCTTGTTGTCCCTTCCTTATTTAGTCTACATGTAAAAAATCAAGCCAATCAAATGATTCGAACTCTTTTTTCTCTTTAGTCTTAGAATCGATGGCCGATGGCTGTAATTTTCATCTAAGGGAGGTTGAATAAGATGAATGACATGAGTCTTCTAAAAAAAACATGCTTGAACATGCCTAGATTGATACCTCATATTGTGGCATGCCTCAGCTTATCATTCTTCATAAATTAATTCTTGATGTATTAGTCACTGCAAAATGAGCTGTTGAGCTCACGCCCAGGTTGGTACCTCGGTGAAGTTTTACAATAATAATATGTTTCAAATTTTCTTTAGGGCCCACTAATTACATACATCAATGCTCGATGCTTGCAGCAGGCTAAAAATTAAAATGCCTCATGCAAAGCTATAGATATTGAGCTTCAAATTTCAGTAGTATCTCCAAAAGAAAGCAATAGGTTTTCCACTCTGCACAACAATAATTTGGAATGTATTATATGGTACATCAATATGAAAAGCTATTACATTTATAGCAACGGGAAAATATGTTGAGAGATCTCTATATGGTGATTATGAGAAGCACGATTGGATGACACTAATTGCGCGCTTGATAATTGTTAAGCATAGTTGAGCCTCATTCAAAAAATAAAAGTAATGGGTGCTCATGCCATATTAATTTATAAAACATTTTCAGTAGAATAATACCTTTGATAAATTAGTTAAAAATATTCAATCTAAAAAATATTCATTTATCCAGGTTTTCAGTGAAAAGGATCCATTTTGTTGTTTCAACTAGTAAAATATTCATCTTGTCTTGAGTGGACGCATTATCAACCTTTATATATGTTATGGAATGGATCAAAGTCTCTCTGTAAGAGAAAGAACTCAACCAGACCTAGCCCATCGAATCAAAAGTAAGTGCCTTCTAATGACTAGACGCAGTCAAATATACTTGTGCCGAGTGGTTAGAGAACGGAACTGTTCATTTTCAGGGCACCTTCTACATAAACAATAAATGAAAATCTTACGCATCAAAGGATCTTAATCCTTCGTTTATCTTCTATTCTCTAACTTTCGGAACATTCCATTTTGCATTAAAAAAATAAAAATATTTAGGATAATCCAGTAAAGATGATTTTTACTGCATTGGCTATATTAGATACGGTGGCCAGAAGTCTGAATCGTGCATGCACCATACCAAAATTTATATTCATAAGCCTATCCGAGTTTTATTTGTTTATTTATTCGAAAGGCCAGCAATATGTGAATTTTTGAGGCGGTCCAAAGTCAATAACTAATAGAATAATAAAGAATGAAAAGTGGAAATGAGATGTAGTGACCTTGCAAAAGATTGTAGATTGAAAAGGTTGCATTAATTGGATGATCTTGACAATCGGATCTATTATACCAACGTTAGGAGTTAGAACAGCTGAAGTTATGGGTTGCACCAAATCCATACATAAAGTAAAACGGTAGTCGGTCGAAGAATGTTCAAGCCTTGTTGGTAGCCTCGCCAAAGGAAGGTAGCGAAATAGATCTAGGGGAAAGAGAACATGTCCAAGGACAGGTACTCTCAAGTCTGACTTATCTTTAATTCAAATCACCGGCAGAATTAAGGTTTTCTATAATAAAATTGATAAACTGAAACTCTGATATAGTAATAAATAAGTTCAAATTGTGGCATAATAAGGGTTTCATAATGACAGATAAGCAACCAGATTTACTTTTCTCATAACTAAATTATTGAAATTATTTTATTTTATTTTTCAATTTATACTTTCTGTAAATGCCAGTTAAGTGTCTCGTCTCACAACGAAGAGGCTGTGTATTAAAAGAAAATTCTCTTCTAAGAGCCAAAATATGCCATTTATTATTTTGGCATGCAAGAGGTGGGTATTCATATGACTGCTTCATATTAATTTGGACGACCATGGATCATTGTACAAGGGTAATACATGTTCGATGATTAACATGTCTACCTCTTGGTGATACTATTGTCTAAGTATCAGGCTGATGTTCTTTTCAAATTAATACTATTGGCCTAAGTCTCATGTTGACCAGATGTGTCAATTATTAGGCTGCTAGTTTAAAAGTAAATGACTGAATTCTTCTTTGGAAGATTCGAAATGAGGACATTAGATTTACGGATCAGATCAGATCATCACGAGGGTACTTGCACCAATACACTGATAGCCATTGTGTCTCATTAAATTAATGGCTAAACTAATTTTGTTAGACTGGACTCGCTGCCAGGGTGTAGATATATATTGCAGGTGATCGGGTTTACGAATCTCCTAAAGACAAGAAGTAATTAACATAGGATTTTTGTAATATATAAGCTTTTTTATCATGGTGATCTACTTAATTAATCATCTCCATGAGTCGACGTATCGTCAAGTGTTCAGTAGGTGACCACCGCTACAATAACAAATAGAGCAACGTGGTTTCCTCCAAAGGGAATCTATATGGTGTCTGTACCTGTCCTAGGTGACTAGTTAAAAATGTCCATGTGGAGCCCAGAGCATCGATCACTCGAATCGCTACATGTAAGCCACCACATTTTCAGATAGAATATACAATAGAAATCTTCTCCATTGGATCTTAATCATCCCAAAACCTGTGGGCCCTACGTGTTTAGTGAACCTTTATGTAGATCCATGTACCGATCTGCACAAGCAGATCCCATAACAAATTAAATTGCAGTCTAAGTTCAACTGCGGCCGTCCTAGATTGCTGAACCAAAATGGAGTTGCTCGATACATGAGCGATAAAAATCTTAGGCCAATTTTTCCTGAAAAGGAGTGTCCTGCCTAATTTGACATTGAGCATACAGAGACCAAAAATGTAGGGAAAATGAGTCGGAGGGGGAGGGAGGGATGGAGATGGTCAAAATGGTATCAATAAGTGGGCGAAATAGACGGCTAGCGAACGGACTGAAGTAAAGTTGTCATCTTTGAGGATTTCGCTCGAAGAAGCAAAACCTCTAGAAAAGTCTACTTTGACCACGTGTATCTTTCGCGTTTGAATCTCTCTCTCTCTCTCTCCCCGGCCATATAAGACTCAACAAGTCTTCCCACAACTTCTCCAAATCCATTTCCATACAACTCATCGATTTCAGCTCAAACCTCTGAACAAATTTTCTGACTTCGCATGAAGTGGGTGAGTTTTCCGACGAACTTTACGACCTTCCCTCTTCAGCGTTAGAGTCCGGTTACATCTTTCTTCAGAAAGTTCGTCTCAGATATCCACCATTTTCTCTGGCTTCTATGGAAGAAATCGAGATTCCTCAGTACTTTCTATGCCCTATCTCTCTCGAAATTATGAAAGATCCGGTGACGGCATGGACAGGAATAACATACGATCGACAGAACATCGAACGTTGGATATTTACCAGCAAGAAGAAAACATGTCCCGTGACAAAGCAACCTCTTCCACAATCCGACATAACCCCAAACCACACTCTCCGCCGCTTGATCCAGTCCTGGTGCATCGCTAACGCATCCTCCGGGGTAGAAAGAATCCCAACACCAAAGCCTCCTATCGACAAAACCCTGATCATCGAACTCCTCATCGAGGCCGAAAACCCGCAGTTGCAGATGCAATCGCTTCAAAGGCTCAAACAAATCGCTTCAGAAAGCGATAGGAACAAGCGATGCATGGAAACAGCAGGTGCAGCGGATTTCTTAACTTCAATTATAAAGAGCAATTCTGTGTCAACAGAAGCTAGGGATGAGGCGCTGAGCCTGTTACATCATCTGCAACTATCAGAAGAAGGCTTACGAGCAGTTACCACAAAAAATGAGGACTTCGTTCAGATGTTGGCGCAAGTATTGCAACATGGGAATTGCCAGTCACGATCGTACGCCACATTTTTGTTTCAGTCTATATTTGAGGTGCTTGATCCGGTTCATTTGATTGGTTTACGAGGTGACATTTTCCACGAGATCGTCCGCGTTTTGCGTGATCAGATTTCTCAACAGGTTACAAAATCTGCTTTGAAGATTCTAGTTGAGATATGTCCATGGGGTAGAAACAGAGTTAAAGTTTCTGAAGCTGGTGCAGTTGCAGTTTTAATTGAACTTCTCTTAGAGACAAAAGAAAAGAGAATTTCAGAGATGCTTTTGGTGGTTCTGAGTCAGTTATGTGGGTGTGCGGATGGGAGAGCGGAGCTGATAAAACACAGGGCTGGAATTGCGATTGTGTCTAAAAAGATTCTTAGGGTTTCTCAAGTATCAACTGAGAAGGCCGTTAGGATTTTGTATTCTGTTGCTACTTTCTCAGCGACTCCATGTGTTCTTCAGGAAATGCTGCAAGTAGGGGCAGTTGCTAAGCTGTGTTTTCTGCTTCAAGTGGAATGTGGATCGAAGACAAAGGAGAAGGTGAAAGAGATTCTTCTTGTGCATTCGAGGGCTTGGAAGAATTCTACATGTATTCCTTTACATTTGCGCTGTTTGTTTCCCTCTCATTGAGATGGATAAAAACTGAGGGATCTCGATTTTTCTTGTCCAATCTTATGTGACCATGAATAGAAGATAGATATATGGGTGTAAAAATTGTACCCAAAGAAATTGTTCCTAGAGAATTTTTTTTAAGGCAAATAGAAAGATAATATTTTGGTTTCTAATACTATTGCTTTTTTTTTTTATTCTCGAAGAGTGCTATCAAGACTGGGTTATGATACTAACTTTCAAATCCCACTTGACTAAACCCCAGCTTGGAATGATTTGACCCCTTACATAGTATATCCTATTTAGGCTATTTGCAAAAAATCATGCCCATTTGGATGCTTCTAGCTACTAGTTTTTTTCTTGAAAATTCTAATAATAACGGTTTAAACACCTAAAATGCATAGCTAAAATCATCCAACAGGCATGAATTTTGGTATTTTGCCTATCCAAGAGAGGCTGAACAAGGTGAACAGCTCAAATCATCCAAACATGAGGCTTAGCCATGCGAGGTTTTAGACTTAGTAGGAATAGCATTTCTCGTATGAAATTCTCCCTTCTAATTATTTCAGATGGGTCTTTATCTCCTCTTATTACCGGCCTAGGTCAAAATAAATTGTGTATATTGGACTTTTTCTTTCTGTTACTAGATAGTTTAATTTCCTATTGATTGTTTATTGTAATTATTTGGTAATGTGATATCATACTTTAAAATTTTCAAAAAGGAAAAAAGAAACACCAAAAATTAAAATATTTGAAAAGAAAGTATCTAAGTCTTCAAAAAATATAATGGAGAACAAGCATATATAATCAATGAATGGACAGGCGACTTGCAATAGTAAAGTAACCAACTTAGATTTCTTTGTTGTTTTTTGGGAAAGGGTTAATCGATGTTAAGTGGGTTTACTAGAATTTGTTTAATTGTTGAATCATAAGGTTTTGCAAATATTGGTGGAGAATGATTTATGGACATTAATTTTCAGTAACTGTAATAATCATACAACTTTAATCTATGAATAGATCATTTCATCCCATTATTTATTATTTTGCTTAAATTTCTCCTTTTCTTTTTGTGAATTTTATATTAGATTTTTTAATGTTGTTATATTAGATTTTGGTGGTTTCTTTTTTTCTCAGAATTATATCATATTACTATTATTTGATTATGTTAGAAAATTCTCCGTGGTTTCATCATGATGTTTATTTATTTCCAAATAAGCTTTCAATTGGTATCAACAAGGAGTCTTTCACTTGGATGACTAGCACTCAAGGTTGTACATGAGTGTCCAAGTCTAACTTTCAACAAACAAAAATGAAATTTCTTTTTAACCACACAATATTTTTATCTTTATACTCTTAAATTCTCCCCAATCTCTACAATTTCTCCTCATAAGGCCTTTCTCACTCTTTTTCTTCTCTCTCTCAAGGATTCTTTCATTACCAAAGCTAGTAATCCTCTTGTTTATACTTTTTTCATAAGTACTTTCAAATATCACTTTTAATTATATTAATCATTTTCTTTTCTATTGGTAGAATAAGTGGGTTCCTTATCGAGTTCTAAATTCTCTCTCATTTTTTTCTAACCTTTTCTATTTACTATTTTTTCCAAAATATATTCGCACTTTTCCTGAAGGTCTATAAATTTCTACTAATAAGTCTCAACCATCACAAAATGGTTGCATATCAATGATATAGCTTCTATCTTTCAAATAAATAGGAGTTTGTTTATCTATGGCATTTTCTATATTTATTATTTATATCTAAAGCCTATGTACCGACATCCACTACTGTAGAGTTTATTAATTATTTCTATATTAAACTTATAATTACAATAGAAACCTTGTGATAACATCTAAGCTAAGCCTGCGCATCTCGCAGGCCAAAAACTAGTTTATAATTATAATTGATGCCACTTCACTTTTTTCCTAAAAAGATCCATTGGTTATTCTCGTTATTTTTATTATAAAACTAAAATTAACTGCTTCTTATAAGTATGCTTCAGCCAGCAATTCTATTTCTACATGGCTGTGATTAACCATTGATTATGAACCCTCAGTTTTCTTTTGTTAATGTTTTTCTTAGTTTATTTGAATATAAAATAAATATTTTCTTGTTTTCTTTGGGAACGGTGACAGTTTGTTAGTAAAATAAGATAATGAAAACTACAAATCAATCTGAGAAGATCTAACAATCAAACCAAGAAAAACAGAAAAGCCTAAACATCAATGTTCGGAGCAGCCAAAAGATGCAGTCATGTTCAACCTCTAATTTGGCTAATTCGTTGGTTATGGAGTCAGATGAACACTTAGCGAGAAGAAATGTGACTAAATGACTGACAATGATACTCTTAATCTCATTGATAGTTTTGAAATTGCCATGGAGACTCCAACAAGGAAGCAAACCAATATATAACATGTAACAAGTCACCTTCAACGATGCCTGGAGAAATAGAATTGTGGTCCCAAATATTGTCTTTGAACTAGAGCTAAATTTTTTGCCTCATTTGAATATGAATGACTAAATGGGCACGAAAAAGCAATCTCTACAATTCCCAAATGATCCGCCAATTGCTGAATATATTACTGAAAGACAGAAGACATACAAATAAGGGACCAGAGAGTTTTGTTAGACAGTGACCTAACACCAAGACAGCTACTATAAACTCAAAGGAGTCATACATTTCGGTCATGTTCATCTATTGAATATTACTACTAACAACCTCTTGGTGGTGAGAAGAGGTAGTAGGTATTAGCTTCAGTTTATGTAAGTCCTAATTTCTATTACTCAATTAACATATCTACCCTTTTGCAAATTGCATTGAATCAAAGAGGCACGTTACTTATCTGCCTAGATGAGCAATTACGGTGACATTTATATATTTGCAGAGACCTGCTAGTCTGAAGGTGGGCGTCTAGAATGTAGACCAATCCAAAAATGACCGGATGATCAACAAAATTGTCGTCCAAAAATTTAAAATGAGGAGACCTGTCAGACCAAAAGTCAATAAAAGACACGCGAATGCATGGGGATGGCCTATAGGCCATGGGTGAGACATCCAAACGCAAACCTAACACCAATTCATCGTAAGAGCAAAATCTCACCAACCTAAGTTTATTTACAATCTTATTTCCATCAATTCACCGGTGTAAGCCTGTCCGTAGGAAAACAAGAATACGAAGCAGACTGGGTCCACTGAGGAAGGCGATCAGAACTGGCAACATCATAAATATGTATGCTGGCAATACGCGTTGTACCTGCATAAACCGGAAATATCCGACCGTCCCCGTTGATCTATTAAAGCAGGTGAAAGTGTCAGTGACTGTGATGGGCTCCAATTTATTAGTGTAGGTCCCACGTAAATATGTGGGCGCTTATTACTTAAGAACTCTTCACGATTATGTCTTTCCTTCAGATGATAAAGAAGGTATGAACAAACTCCGGTCTCACATAACGCATTTATTCCAAGTTTAGAGCCATCAATCTGGTAGACCGCTATGAATCAACATGAATGGATATCTCGTCCATAAGAATAGTTTGCGGCAGTTGAAACCTGATTAATAAAATCCAGTGGCATAGACATCGCACTATTTTAGACCGGCAAATCTTTATTCAGTTTTCCTTTCCTTCTCTAGTGTTGATAGCACTGAAAATTTTCAAAGCATGCAAAATGAACCCCATTGAGGTCTGGTTATGATAAGGTTGGCTTCCTTGACAAGATGGTGTTGGCGGCTAAGGGGCCAATGTCCACACATTTGATCCAGCAGGCAATGCTTAACTTTATGTCGTTTAGTGGGCAGTTTCGAGTAGACTAGCCTGATTTACCTAAGTGTTTTCTTTTTTCTTAACGGTATATATATTTATTAAGTAAAATATACTTGCAAGTTGACCCAGAGGGTCAAACTACAACAACGCCATTCAAAGATGGGGAGATAGTAAGAAAGGATGGGGGGCGAAAGAGACATTCAAGTAGCATGTGGTTCCTAAAATATTTATCTGCTATATCAATGCCATGTTTGTCAAGTGTGTCGGCAATGGTATTGGCTGATCTATTGCCCAAAGAGAATTTAACCTACACAGCTCTTAAATGTTTCTTCGAAGAGCTTCAAAGCATTGTGAAATCTCTATGGGTAGCAACCAGTTCCTCTTGCTCATCTAATGACAGTAAGGAGTTACCTTAAAAAATAAGAGTCTTCTGAGGAAGAGTGGCAATCTTTAGCCGCAAAAAGGATGGCTTAGAGTTCCGTGTTGTTGGAGCTGAAAATCCAATCGGACCAGAGAAAAGTCTAACAAGCTCATCTTTGGCATCTCTGAAATTCCTTTTATGCCGGCTTGCGTGGATTGCCAGTAGATGACCCTTCAAAGTTGAGTTTGATTTTTCCCTCGTCAAGAGGTCGCCATTGGAAAAAGATATTGGCCTTGAAGCATTTCCAATTCCTTTTGAGTTCCTCAGCTTAAATCCCGTCAAATTCTGTTCTTTGGATGAGCCAAAACGCCCAAGATTCATGATTTTGAACCAAGTCTGCTCGCCACTTCTAGATTTGTTATTGAAATCCAGTCATTTCTCTCGCCTCATATGGACCACAGGACTCCCAAAAATATCAAGTTCCACTCATTTTTCCCCTGGTAGTGACTTTGGCGATGCACCACATTTTATAGAGTTACTTTGAAAGAAGTTGGCAAAATAAATTTCATGTCAGATAATTGTCGGATCTTAACCTAAAGATGAAAGGCGAACTTACATTGGACAAAAATATGGTCAATGGTTTCTTCATCTGCCTAAGTATTTTGTTCTCTTCAATATATTTTCACCACTCAGTAAAACAAATACAAAAAAATTATTTATTATTCAATTTATTTTGTTTGTGCACTTCTCTATTTCAAGAGGAATGCCTGGAGACTTACAATTTTTCTTCTAACCATCTATATTAGTTGTTTTACTACCGGTATTGTTGTATCATTGATAAGCCCCTATCTTCACATACAAAACTTTTAAATATCCCCCGTCTTTTAAATTTTTCCCAACTAGCCCCATCTTTCTTCCCCTAACTTTAACTGGCCTCATTCCACAGGAAGCTGGAACTAGGGGTGGCAATTTAGGTTGGCGGGTCGTGTTCGTGTCGTGTTAGGATTGACTTATTAGAGTAAATGGGTCGACACAAACACAACACGATTAATAGTCGGGTCAAAAACCTTTGACTCGAACACGACCCAGTTCTTTAAAAATTGACACGACACGACCCATGTAACACGATTATGATACTAGGTCATGTTTGGATGGTACGACATAACACAATTCATGTGACACAATGTTGCAAATGATTTGTGTTTGGGTCACATGGTGTAACACCCCGGATTTTTAAGACATTTTTTTTTTTTATACTAATAATGGCATTTTGAATAAGAGCATTTGGGATCCCATGAGAAAAGTTTTAATTATCATTTTACTAAAACAATTCTTAAAAACTCCGAGTGTTATTTTTCCTTTCTCAAACCGACATACATGTAAATAAAATAATACGCTTATCAATCAATGTCAAATAAATAGGCGCCTTTATTTTAAATCAAATAAATGTCCAAAACACAATAATAATATGGCCTAGGGTCTATCCATCATAACATCCCATATAAATGTCCAAACATCTCAATCAACTCTAAATATAAAGTATGCAGTCCATAATTAAATCCAAATGATAATCATGTTTTAATGACTCACATCACTTTCTAAAACTATAGGAAAAAGATCGTCAGCAGCTCTCACAGTTTCTCAATAGCTTTTCCTTTCCTGATGTCGCGCTCGAGATCTAAGGCATTGCAAAACAAAGCAATGCCTCAGCAAGCTATCCTTGTGTAGGTACATGGACAATTAATGTAATAAATGAAAAAAATAATTAGCAGCACTGATGAAAAGTCTATCATTTATAAAAATGGCAATATCATAATGTAATGTCCAAATAAATGTCAATTTATTCTATATGCTAAAACATGCATTTTACGTAGTCAAAACATGACATAAATCAATGTAAATGAGCATACAATAATAATAAGGGCACCTTAAGGTAATGGGTCCCACCACATCGCACTAACATCACTGATCAGGAGTACTCATGGCCAACATCTGAGTGTCGTCACACCCAGGCATACCATCCATAACCATGCTCATCATACATACACACATAATAAGAATATGGGTCATCATGCTGCAGTGGCAACCCTCCATGGGTATCAACCACCGCCACTCTCTGTCGACACTATAACGGGAGACTTAGTGTCTGTCCTCATGGAAAGGCTCAGACCGGTAGTGTGGACTATCTATATTACCAAACCCCTAACGAATGCCATCTATGGGCAGGTGTCTATCATATCACAATATCACCACATCTCAATCTCGAAGGGTGGGTGGCCGGCCCTATCCCTCCTAGCATGACGCCCATCGGGGGAGAGCACCCGTCATCAAATATAAAACACGAAAATCATATGCATATGCTAAAACTCAAGAGCACTCATAGCTCGTAATCCTCAAGACATGCCCCTCATCCTGGGGTTAGCCTATAAAAGGACCAGCTAATAAGCCCATATTCTTATTTCCATGTAAATCCATGCATTTCCTATATATAATAAGAAATAAGTCTCTATTTGAAATAAGTTTATTCAATAAAAGATTTTAATTTGGAATAATCATAATGTACTCAAAGTCGCATGAAATCCATGCTAAATGATAATTGCAATTTAAAACACAATCACACATGATACTATGTTTAAACATGGTTTAAAAATCAAGACAAAGCATTAATTGTTGTCACCTACTTCAATATGAGACCACTAGCTTGCTAATAACTCCCTTTAACTGGTATGTTCAAGTGCACCGATACAAGTCACATCACTATTTTAAAATTTTTCTAAATTAAAAGTGGTCATTTATAAGTTTTTAAGTCAAAACTAATTCCGCGTTGTCGATACGGTCACAAGGCCTCTTTCGGATCATGATTTGGACTCTTATAGCTCTCAAAAATCAAATTTTAGTGAAAACATACACAAAATAGGGCTGACGTGCGTCACGGTCACCAGGAAGCTACGCATCTTGACCCAATGTGACAGACCGCGCAAGAGCTCGTGCACACGTGCGCAAAGATGTGTGTTCGTCGCGCGTCTCCGTCGGGGCGTCCTGGCGTCAGCGCCTAGTTGCTAACGACGTCACCGCTGCCGGAGAAGACGACCGGATTCTGGTCGTCTTTGGCAGAGCTACAGAGCTCCGTTTTGCACGATTTTTGCTCCATTTTTCTTAGAATTTTCTCTAGAATCCATTTATACCCTCCTTTTACACTTATTTTTCCAAAATTTATGTTTTTTAAATGATTTTTCCCACGTTCCTAAAAACATTCCTACGTACTAGTTTTTACAGTTTTTGGAAAAACCCACCGTTGGATCTCTCCCAAATTTAAAGGGTTTGATCATGGGTCTTATGTGCACTAGTTGGACAGTAGCGTACATAAAGTTCCCAGGAAATCTAATTTTTTTTATTTTTAAATGCTTTTCTAATTAATTTTTCCTATTTAATAAATATGAAAAATAGGGTTTAAGGCTTACCCTGCGTCTGGCTGGGGTTGCTAGTGTCGCCGGGGTTCCACTCACCGAAAAAGTGTGATCTTTGCAGGGCTAGGGTTCTGAGTAAAAACCTAGAGGAACGCTCAAAGTGGAGCGTTTTAGCTCTTGGGGAAGGGTAGATATAGGATTTAGAGTCTGAGGGGAAGAGAAACTCTTCCCCTCATGTCTTTTTCCACGTCTCTCTAGCGATTTCGTTTGAACTGGTAGAGACGTGTGGAAGACGAGGGTATCATTATCAATTTGGACCCCTGTGTAATACATCTTTGTCAAATGACCAAAATGACCTTACAACTTAAATGGCTCCTAACTCCCTCGTTTGAGCTCCGTTTTCCGCGTTCTTAATGGCATTGGAATCGTATCGACAAGCACTTTCAAATTCTTAAGTTTTTAGAAAAATTTCCATCTCTAATTTTTTAATTTAATTTATTTAGAAATTTCTAAATTTATACTAAAAATGAAGGATATTACACACAACATGACACAATTCATTAACACGACATGTTTATTAAACGAGTTAACATAACCCAACTTGTTAATACAATAATTAGTGCCACGTAGAGACACAAAACGACCCATTTGACACGACACATTTTAGTATTAGACTATTAGTAAACCCTGATCCATATTCCATACCCATAAGGCAATAAAGTTCCTATAATATTTTATTCAAAAGCAACATAGAACTTTATACCACTAATAAGGTCCTAAAAGAGGATAATAATATTTAAGAATCAAAATTTGAAATAAATCAAATAACTGTAATAGTAGCAAATGACTAAAGACTAATTAGCACATTAGAGAAATCCACTTCCATGATTCCATCAATAATAAAACACAAAAAATTAATATAATTTATGAAAATTATACAAGTAGAAATTAATCAAAATTGAATTGTTCCAGAGTCTTCAGTTGGTTGAGATGGTCCTGCACCGTTACTTATGCTTATAATGTTCTCAGCAAGCTCATCCACTATAACTATAATGGCAGAGTCTACAATCATATAAAATAAACACACATTAGTCATTACTGAGCTCTTAACAATATAATATATATGTATCATATAAAATATAGTTTAAATATAAAAATCATAAATTATTACCTTTCAATCTATACAGCTAATCTCTTACACAAATCAATACTTGTATTATATCTGGCATTAAAGCAGTTCTAAATTGGTCTAAAACCTAACCACCAATACTAAAAGCAGACTCTGAAGCAACTGTAGATATAGGAATGCTCAAGACATCACGAACCATGGTAGTAAGTTCAGGATACTTAAAATCAATATTTTAATAAAATATAAAAATAAGATTATAAAAATATTATTTTTAAGAGAGAAGAGATTAATAATCAACCAACCTGTATTGATTGCCTTTTCAGAATGCAAGATTGTCCAGCTTTGACTTTTACAACCTTAGTTTATCCAAATAAAGCTCCAATTGTGATTTTTGCATGGACAAAGAACATCCTTCACCTTCAAAAGAATCAAATTCCTAATGCAAATGCAATTATATTATTCAACTCAATGTAAGAAAATTCATAGTCAATTTTAATATCCTAAGCAACGTATAATGAAAGATATATAATTATAAATATAATTACCTTCATGACATCTAAAACCTTTTAACTATATGACAAGTTCTATCTATCATCAACATTAAGAGCACTGCCTCTAGCTACAGGGGAAGATGAGGAAGGATTAGGGAAAATCTTAACCATATATTCATTGAAGAGAGACAATAACTTTTCCCAAACTTGAGCAAACTCCAAGCAACCATTACCAAATAATTTCTTGTATGTGAATTCCACAAAGGAGAGGTTCTATCAAGGATCCAACACACATGCAATTACCAAAATAGTGCTGAATTCAGATCAGTACTTTGAAAACTTGGCAAACATTTGGGTGGACATACGCTTCAAATAGTCATCATCACTTCTCATATATTGTGTTAAACTCAAACAAATTACAAATGCTGCAAACATTTAAGTGGACTATATAACAAGTTCTGTCTATCATCAACATCAAGAACACTACCTCTAGCCATAGGGGAAGAGGAGGAAGGATTAGGGGAACTCTTAACCATCTATTCATTGAAAGAAAAGAATAACTTTTCCCAAACTTGAGCCAACTCCAAGCACCCATTACCAAACAATTTCTTATATGAGAATTCCATAAATGAGAGATTATATCGAGGATCCAACTCACATTCAATTGCCAAAATGGTGCTGAATTTAGACCAGTACTTTGAAAACTTGGAAAATATTTGGGTGGACATACGCTTCATATAATCATCATCACTTCTCATATATTATGTTAAACTCAAATAAATTAAAAATGCTACAAACATTTGGGTGAATTATATGACAAGTTCTGTCTTACATCAACATCAAGAGAAATACCTCTAGCCATAGGGGAAGATGAGGAAAGATTAGGAGAACTCTTAACCATATTTTTATTGAAGAGAGAGAATAATTTTTCCTGAACTTGAGCAAACTCCAAGCAACCATTGCCAAACAATTTCTTGTATGAGAATTCCACAAAGAAGAGCTTATGTCGAGGATCCAACAAACATGCAATTGCCAAAATGGTGTTGAATTCATACCAGTACTTTGAAAACTTGGCAAACATTTAGGTGGACATGCGCTTCATATAGTCATAATCACTTTTCATATATTGTGTTAAACTCAAATAAAGTACAAATGCTGCAAATATTTGGGTGCTTTATATGACAAGTTCTGTCTATCATCAACATCAAGAGCACTACCTCTATCCATAGGAGAGGATGAGGAAGGATTAAGGGAACTCTTAACCATATATTCATTGAAGATAGAGAATAACTTTTCCCGAACTTGAGCAAACTCCAAGCAACCATTGCCAAACAATTTCTTGTATGAGAATTCCACGAAGGAGAGCTTATATTGATGATCCAACACACAAGCAATTGCCAAAATGGTGCTGAATTTAGACCAGTACTTTGAAAACTTGGCAAACATTTGGGTGGACATACGCTTCAAGTAGTCATCATCACTTCACATATATTGTGTTAAACTCAAATAAATTACAAATGATGCAAACATTTGGGTGGACTATATGACAAGTTCTGTCAATCATCAACATCAAGAGCACTACCTTTAGCCATAGGAGAAGATGAGGAATGATTAGAGGAACTCTTAACCATGTATTCATTGAAGAGAGAGAATAAGTTTTCCCGAACATGAGCAAACTCCAAGAAACCATTACCAAACAATTTCTAGTATGAGAATTCCACAAATGAGAGCATATATCAAGGATCCAATACACATGAAATTGCCAAAATGGTGCTGAATTCAAATTGGTACTTTGAAAACTTGGCAAACATTTGGGTGGACATACACTTCATATAGTCATCTCCACTTCTCATATATTGTGTTAAACTCAAATAAATTACAAATGCTACAAATATTTCGGTACTTTATATGACAAGTTCTATCTATCATCAACATCAAGAGCACTACCTCTATCCATAGGGGAGGATGAGGAAGGATTAAGGGAACTCTTAACCATATATTCATTGAAGAGAGAGAATAACTTTTCCCAAACTTGAGCAAACTCCAAGCAACCATTGACAAACAATTTCTTGTATGAGAATTCCACGAAGGAGAGCTTATATCGATGATCCAGCACACAAGCAATTGCCAAAATGGTGTTGAATTTAAACCAGTACTTTGAAAACTTGGAAAACATTTGGGTGGACATACGCTTTATATATCATCATCACTTCTTATATATTGTGTTAAACTTAAATAAATTACAAATGCTGTAAACATTTGAGTGGACTATATGGCATGTTATGTCTATCATCGACATCAAGAACTCTACCTATAGCCATAGGGGAAGATGAGGAAGGATTAGAGGAACTCTTAACCATATATTTATTGAAGAGAGAGAGAGAGAGAGAGAGAGAGAGAGAGAGAGAGAGAGAATAACTTTTCCCAAAATTGAGCTAACTCTAAGAAACCATTACCGAACAATTTCTTGTATGAGAATTCCACAAAGGAGAGCTTATATCGAGGATCCAACCCATGCAATTACCAAAATGGTGCAAAATTAAGACTAATACTTTGTAAACTTGGCAAACATTTTGGTGGACATATGCTTCATATATTCATCATTACTTCTCATATATTATGTGAAACTCTAATAAATTACAAATGCTGCAAACATTTGGTGGATTATATGACAAGTTCTGTCTATCATTAACTTCAAGAGCACTACCTCTAACCATAGGGGAAGATGAGGAAGGATTAGGGGAACTCTTAACCCTATGTTCATTGAAGAGAGGGAATAACTTTTCCCGAACTCAAGCAATTCCAAGCAACCATTACCAAACAATTTCTTGTTTGAAAGTTCCACAAAGGAGAGCTTATATCGAGGATCTAACACACATGTAATTCCTAAAATGGTGCTGATTTCAAATTAGTACTTTGAAAACTTAACAAATATTTGGGTGGACATACGCTTCATATAGTCATCTTCACTTCTCATATATTATGTTAAAACGAAAGTAGAGATTTGTTGTATGATACTTAAATATGGGAAACATGTAAGTAGCATCATGAAAAATAACCAATAACTTCAAAAATTTTGCAGCCTTTTCCCATTCATCGATAAAAGGACAGTACTTATAATTTGAGTCACTTATTTATAAGTGACAAAATGCTCATTGGTAACAAAGTACACTGTCAAGCATCACATAGGTTGATTTCAATTTTGTAGGGCAATTTTGCCTTAAGCCCTTTCTTGTCTCAATTGACATGTGATTCACACACTATAAAAAAATTTGTTTTCTACCTTGCGATGCTTTGACTTACTTGATACTCTCTCGAATTTTTTAAATAGCATCATCTATTTCTTTCAAACCATCTTACACAATCACATTCAAAACATGATAACAACAATGAAGATGGAGGAACTCTCCACCAAAAACGAGAGTGCTTCTAATGTTCAATTGATGCCTTAATAGCTCAATAAAAGAATCATTAGCAGAAGCATTGTCTGAAGTGATTGAAAAAATCTTTTTCTCAATCCCCCATTCTACTAATAATGACCATACCTTTTTTGCTAATGATATTTCATTATGTGGAGGTGGTAGGAAATAAAATTTTAATATCCTCTTGTGTAAGACCCACTCACTATCTAGAAAATGTGCTGTGAGACTTATATAACCATCAATAATACAAGAAGTCCACAAGTTAGATGTCAAATTTATCCTACCAGGTGCCAACTCAAACATCTCTTTTATCTTTCATTTTTCTCTTTTTATACATTCTTAGAACATCTGCTTTTATTGTGTTTCTACTAATCAAATGCAAATCTGGACGCAAATATTTTGGTATAGCTCTAATTCCATCATACTCAATAAATTGGAAAGGCAAATTATGCACAACAACTACAGCTACTACTAACTCACGAAAAACTTTAGGATCAAACTTATTATCTGAACTTAGTGATATACTCCCTTGACTTTGAAATAAAAGCAATTGGCCTATATCACTAGAAGAGCTCCCCGGTAAGTCTTTATATAACATTTTAAGTTACCTGTACCAAATTTCTTGTCACAAATATATATCGCAGAGCACTTCTTGCATTTACACCTTTACCTTCTATCTTCTAATACTTAAAGGTATTTTTTAAAAAATTCTAAACTGGAGACATTGGCTTCCAATGCTTTTTATCTCTGTTGGATTTTGAAACTAACTCCACGTTCTCCAAATCAGCAAGCTCATCATCGTTGTTGTCATGCAGCATATTCAAATTATTAGAAACATCATTGCTCCCAACTTGTGCCTATATTGCAATTGACAAGTAAGATTTAGTTCACAGTAAGTATCAATTACTATAAGAGAATGAGTAAAAGAGAGAAACAAAACGATTTAAAAAAAAAGAAGAAAGAAACACATACATGTGGTACTGTAGGTGTGCTACTCATTGTGTAAAAATGGTTGAAGATATTGAAAGAGATGAAAAACCAGTTAGGGCTTTCACCGTTTCACGCAAAAGATCTAAGTCTAAATGTGTTATTCCTCTCTCTCTCTCTCTCTCTCTCTCTCTCTCTCTCTCTCTCTCTCTCTCTCTCTCTCTCTCTCTCTCTCTCTCTCTCTCTCTCTCTCTCTCTCTCTCTCTCTCTCTCTCTCTCTCTCTCGCATCGAGTTAGTAAATAAAAGGTAAATAAAAACCCTAATACAGGACGGTTCGATGACAACAGTCTTATAATAGCTCAAAATAAAAGACGATTACTACATAACCATCCTATATTATTGGAAAGTATAGTATGGTTAATGAATAACGGTCATATTTTAATTAAAAATATATGACAGTTAAAACATAACAGTCTTATAATTTGGAGAAACAAATAGGACAGTTAATAAATAACAGTCCTATTCTAATTAAAAATATAGGACAGTTACAACATAACAGTCCTATAATTTGAGAAACATATAGGATGGGTAATAATAAACCATCCTATATATTTTTAAAAATATAGGACCATTATGTCATAACCGTCCTTTATATATATATATATATATATATATGATAGTTATTTGAAACATGTCCTATATATTGTTATATTTATCTAATATAGGACCATTATGTATAAATTGTCCTATATTTTGTAAACATAAAGGATGGTTCTTTCATAACCATCCTATATTTCATTATAGGACACCAACTTATTTTTATAATTGATAACTTTCTCTCAATGGATTAATAAAATATAGTACTAGTATTTTTGAACCGTCTTATATTTTAAAACATAAAGGCCGAGTATTTTGCAACCGTCCTTTATTTATGTTACTTTGTGTGTGTGAGATGTGCATGTATCATTGTTCGTGTTTGTGCTAGACCACTTAGCTGTCTGCCCACTGGATAGCCTCCTCCAATTAGTGAAACATGTTGTCCTTCATTTTAGCGACTGACGTGTGGACCCCTGTAGTGGCAGCAAAATATAAAAACCTTAAAAGTTAAAAGCAATGTAAGTGTCAATTAGGCAAGCGCGCACGTTGGGCAATAGAAAAAACTTGTCATGGAGGTGGTTTGAAGACCAGACCTCAACTTTGACATGTTTAATTGGGGACTGCTTAGTTACACTTGGCTTTGGTCATTCAATCTTGCACATATAACTCTAATATTACTTCCTCTAGTTAACATTTACACTTGCTAAATAGTTAACAAGTTTTGTAACTATCGTACATTCTATAAATGCTCATGATTTTCTTATACTAATTCCATATGTCATCACCAATTGATCTAATATATCTCATTTTCATGAAATTCATAAATATCATTTATACATCTCATATAACTCAAGATTTGTTTTGATTTCTTACTACTGCTTCTCATTTCTAAGGTACCCACTCTTAGTAATATCATTCAATATTTTTATTTTTTCATGATCATTTTACCATCAATGCCAAATTTACTTCATTTCATTATATTCCATAATTATTTTTAGTTTCGCTAAAGTTATCATATCAATATCTATCTAATTCTCGATAAGCTTTTGTACTAATTCAACAATTGAGTTATTATACCAATATAGTTTATAACTTGGTAAATTCATATTTGTTGCACCATATGTATAGACTAGAATTTATTTGCTAACCAAATATTATCATGGTTTACTTGTTTTTCTTAATAAGTTTGGAATTTTATTTTCCCATTTCCATATATCTCTATATCTCATTTTCTTTTTCATTTTATTCAAAAATTTAAAGATCACTTCTTCATGCTCTGAATTTTTATCATATATTATTTATCTATGTCAAACTCTTCTCCTTTACTAAACTTATTTATCTCCTAAACATCTTTCCAAATAATATCATTCTTATTTTGAAAATTTTGCCATATTACTATCTCTTGTGTAGAAATTTTAACTCTTACATTTATATTCATTATTATCATTTATTATTATTTTCAAAGTCTATAATAACTCTAGTATTTTTATTTATTTCTAACACCTATTCCTCATAAATTTCTATTTTACCATTCCTATAAAGGTTGGAATTTATCCTTCTACATTATTTCCATCATATTTTTCAATTTATCACTTCTTTCTCTTAAACTCTACTATTTTACTTAGTAAAGATCACACACACATATACTAGTATTGGTGTATTTTATTTCTATACATGTATGTTTGCTTAAGACTTCAGGTTAGACCTAAATATTATATATTATATCTTTACCTATTATAATGTTTTTCTTACTTGTTCTTACTATTCCCTGTATTGGGATTCTTAACTTACTAAGTAGTATCCCTAGTTATTTCACTAAGTAATACCTACTTATATTCTATAATTCCTTCATGAGTTAATTACATTAACTCCTATACTCATTCCTATCTAATGAGTTAATCACATAACTCTTTATATACTCATTCTCAACTAATGAATTAATTACATAACTCTTTCTTTACTCATCCTCAACTAATGAGTTATTTACATAACTCTTTCTTAGCTCATTCTCATCAAATACTATCTTGTTTCCCTATTCACTCTCACTATTTCTCATATATAAAAATTGTACTCTAAGATTCTTTATGCTTTAAGGCTTAAGCAATATCAATTATTCAATTTCATTGTGCACAACTAGCTACAACCTACTGCTATATCAATTATTCAATTTCCTATATTTAGAAACTACAGGACAGTTAGTACAAAACCATCCTTTATAACAGAATAATATAAGACTGCTATGTAATAATGGTCCTATATTTTGTATAAGTATAGGACAGTTATTTACTAATTGTCTATTGTGAATCTGATGTTTATTAGTTATAGGATGGTTATTTTTAAACTATACTATGATTATTACTAAATAAAGGACTATTAATTAATAACCGTCCTATATTTATCATAATATTGGATGGTTTACATAGAACGATCCTGTATTATTTTGATAATATAGGACTGTTATCTTAGAACCTTCCTATATTTATCTTTCTTTATAAATTATAAACCTTTCTTTCTCTCGCCTTTCACTGTTTCACTTCACATTTGTGCCCTAACCCTTAAGGAAATTCTTTCTAAGTCTAAGCTCCCAAACCCCCTTCAACCAGAACTAGGGAAAAATCCACAACCAGAAGGGTGAGAAGAAGGAGAGAGAGGGAAAAAGAAAGCGTGCTAGCTGATCAAGGGGAGAGAAGAAGGACTAGAGAGTGAGAGAGCAAGAAAGAAACTCAGAAACTAACCGCTCACTGCTGCCTAAGTGCCTGCTACACCTCAAGGTCCTCAAGTAAGAAGATGAAGAAGATGATGATGAAGAAGGAGGAGAGAGAGAGAGAGAGAGAGAGAGAGAGAGAGAGAGAGAGAGAGAGAGAGAGAGAGAGAGAGAGAGAGAGAGAGAGAGAGAGAGAGAGAGAGAGAGAGAGAGAGAGAGAGAGAGAGAGAGAGAGAGAGAGAGAGAGAGAGAGAGAGAGAGAAGAAGACAAATATACAAAAAATGATAAGAGGCAATGGAAGGAGGTTCATTAGGTACCCTAGTTCTGCTCTTGGAATCTCTACCATTTTCTGCCCTATTTTTGTTATGTAACACTCTTATTATAGTACATCTCACAAGATAGGGTTAAACTGTTAAGGTTACAATATTCTTCATCTACAATCTGCATGGTTGTAAGCTTATACAACTGCAATATGCATCTGCATGATTCATGATTCATCTGACACAAGTTATTTCACTTACACTTTTCACTTTTCTAAATGTCGTCATTTCAATTTTCATTTGTGAAGCAAACATGGAACATGAAGAAGTAGAACCAAACATGGAACATGAAGAAGTAGAACTAAAATAAGAACAACATGAAGTAGTACAAGAACACTTAGAAAAGGTAGAAGCAGAACAAGAACAACACACAGAAGAAGAAGAACAATCGAAGCTATCGAGCACATGTCCACTATTAACACCGCCTGTCAAGAGAAAGCCTAGGGGCCCAACACAAATAGAACATATAAATAAGAGATCATCAAAGGGAATAAAAGAGACTGTACAATTCAATAGTAGAGGCTAGCCGATAGGTAGTAGTGCATATGCTTATGCTAGCTTCATATGTTTCACTGTTAGAAGACTGGTTCTAATCTCAGTGACTAATTAAAGACTTGTATCGCCAACACTCAAAGATGAAATATGGGAAATGGTCAGGGTATGTAAATTCTTCCTACATATAACATAATATATCCCTTATATATATTATTTTTATTTGCATATGATACATTAAGTCACTACTCACTAGTCAATAGTCACTAACCTGCTTCTTCTTTTGTTTTGCAGTCTGCCTTTGCTGTATCTGATGAGTGCAAGAAGCAGGCATTGCAAGGAGCTGGTGAACAATGGAGGAAATAGAAGAGTGAGCTTGCAAGGAAGTACATACTTCTAAATGCCAATGATCCTTTCAGGCTTAACATGGTCCTTCAATCGTATTCTTGCTTCATTGACCAGGAAGCATGGAATCAATTTGTACACTTTGGGCTATCTCCTAATTTTGAGGTAATCACAACTTGAACTAACCAAGCTAAATTTTGATTCTTGTAATTATTATAGTTGATTGTATTTTGATTACATTACTTTGATGTCCAGGAAAAACGTATAAAAGGACAAATGGTGCTTGCAACTAATCATATGCAGCACCACCTTTCAAGGGTTGGCTATGCATGATTAGAGGCAAAAGAAGTAAGTATATCATGTGACATTTCATTTCTGTTTAATCATAGTAGATTTTTATTTCATTAACTCTGACTTAGTGTCTCTCTTAACAGCAAAAGAAGTCTAGGACAATGGAGCACATTGACCATGCTCTTCTTTAGAAAATCGTACATTCAAAAGGGCTAACTCCTAGACCTTTACTAACGAAACAATTGCTACAATTGCATCAAGAATTGTAAGTGGTTTAAGACTATAAGTTTTATACTTTTATTTTATGTGCCTAATACCTAGCTAACTAGTTTTATACTTTTATACTCTTGCATTATATAAATATTACATATATAATAGGGATTTGATCATGTAATGTTATTTACATGTGCAGGAAGAGTTGGCCCAAGAAAGTGCAACTACAAGGACTCTTAGCAGCACTGCTGCAAAGGGGAACATCTTGTATAGGGCAATGGGCAACATGGATGAGCACCCTGGCCGAGTAAGGGGCCAAGGTCGTAGGGTTGTTCCTTTCAAGTTCTTCCCTAAACAAAAGGCTCCTACGCTATAAGAATTAGAAGAATGGAAGGAGAAAACTATTATGGAGATATATAACAAGGTGAAGGATCATTTGTTGAAGGAACTCCAAGGTTGCGGAAGAACCTCATGTCAGGATGTTGCCCCTCAAGTTCAACTATCCCAATCTGACAATAGCTGCACTACTCCATCAGATGAAGAGGTGACAGAGCAAGTACTTGATGGTAATATCCTGATCAGTGAGGTATATATATTGACATGTTTACTTTTACAATGTTTAATTATTTAGCAATCTTTTTAGTTTACATCACTAATCATTATATATATATGTTATTTCTCAAATACAAGTGGGTTAGTGCATATTATAGCTACATGCATCTGAGAACTATGTGGCTGTGGCAACACTATATGAGGTTCAGCCCATGACTTCATCCACCTTGCATGGCAAGTTGATGCATCCACGCACTAAGCGCATGTGCATTATTGCCACCATTCAATCGATGCTCCCCTTCAAATTTCGATATAAGAAGATGATATTCAAACTGCTAGGGATGCAATTGGATATCATGTGAGTTGGCCAGAGGAACTTATCAAACCAATGATATCCAATTCTAAGGTATATATATTCTAACTGTAGTCATGGCATCATTTTCTGCTACCTTTTCTAAGTCATCCTAAATTGTTAATTGATTAATATTGTTTGCAATATGCTAAATCACCAGAAGCAGCACAAGGTGCAATTGAAGCGAACCTCTCCGCCAACAAATTCTGGCATAGTAGCTAGTCTAGCCCCATCCCAGCGTTCTTAAGTATTTCTATATACTTACATAGTTGTATCATGTTACATGACGATAATGTTTACCATTGCGCCAAGGCTCCCCTTTTGTAGCAAGCCTAAATGGATTTTAAAAATGTTCAAGTTCTAAAGAATGAGTGTACTAACAAGCCTAAAATGACTTGAAAAGTGTAGCAAGTAAAATTAGACTTAAAAAATTAATAACAAGTTCAGAACAATGAAATGTAGCATGTTTAAAAAGACTTGAAAAATGTAGCAAGTTCATAAGAACTTGAAGTGTAGAGAGTCTAAAAATACTTGAAAAGTGTAGCAAGTCCACGTGGACTTGAACAATGCAACAACTAACAAGTTCAAAAAGTGGACTTGAAAAGTGTAGTAAGTCCAAGTGGACTTAAAAAATACAATAAGTCAAGGAAAAGAAAAATGCTACACTCATTGTAAACATTTGTTAGGTACCCACAAGCTCAAAAAGTTTTATTATCTTATCCTAAGTTAGAATTTGTGATCTTACTTGAAGTAATGATTTGAGCTCAAAAAAATTTATTATCTTATCCTAGGTTAGAACTTGTAATCTTACTTGAAGTAATGATTAGAAGTGTTTTATGGAATTAATGTGTTTCTTTTAACTTTTATCATCATGATCATCAAGACCTTATCTCAATATATGATAAAATTTGATTTCACTATCTCTCTTCTTTTATATATGCTTGTATACCAGTATATGTTGTATATATTCATTACTAATTTCTGAAATGTTACATCTACAGTATAGAATCAGGTGGAGGTTCCACCTAACACGCCTCCATTCCTAAGGGTACTGTACAGATTGGCCAAAGAAGATATGGAAATTAGCCCTGTAAGGATAGAGGCAAGTGTGCTTGTAGACGATGTAGTTGAGTTTCTACTCTTTAAGGAAGACCTCTTAGCTATATGTAATATGGCTCAACTAGAATACATGCACATCGTGGTCTATATTGGGTATGTTATCATATAACTGCTCTATTAGAGTTAGACTATTACAAATCAAAGTAATATTACTTGCTTTTTTAATAACACTTGATAATTATTTAACATTAACCCAAATTTCTAATGCAGGTATTTGCATGATCATTTGCAAAGATTAAAGGTCAAGGACATTTACAATTTCCTTGACCCTTCTCTTGTCTGTCAATTGGATCATTTGCCCATGGACAAACAAAGTGAAGATATCATTCTTAGGCTCACGTGTTGTGCAAAGGGACAAGCCTTACTGATTCCCTACAATAGTGGGTAGGTTATAACATATGTTGTTAAATTATATCATTTCAATTTCATAATTCATACACATGAATATCTATATCAATTAAGATTTGAGAACTTACAATTAAATTATTGTTTTTATAAGTCCCATTAGATGTTGCTAGCTTTGGATGTGCATGATAGCCATGCAATATTTTTTTATTCTTATGGAGCGCATATACAGGAACACCTGACGGGAATTATAAACAAGTAAATCTTTATTTTTTCTTTCTTTATAATATAACTACTCACTAATAAGTGGCAACTATCATAATATTCATAATCTAATGCTTTTTAATTATATGTGTGTACTGCATAGCATAAATGGGTTGAGCAGATAAGTATTGACCACCCAGCAAAACTCAATTGGAAGAATGTCAAGGTAAGGTTTATTAATTACTGCTCTTTAGACTCTTTACTATAATTTTAAACCTGAACTTATTTGACATGATATTTAAACCTTTTATGTTGTCTTTGGTGGCATTGGTGTGCAGTGCCCTAAACAAAAATTTGATTGGGAGTGTGGGTATTATGTTCTCAGATACATAAGAATTCTCATTCGCAATGGATTTACAATCTCACAATTGAGAAAGGTAAGACTTACTGATCAATGTTACAGTTTTATTTTATATATTTTCTGATTGAATCCAAGATTACAAGTCTGAACTAAGTTATTATATATTTCTTATAGGGGAATTTAGGAACCAAGAGTTACTCCCAGTTGGATTTAGACGATATTAGAATGGAATGGACAGATCATATTATGAATTTTAATTTATAGTTCAGTGGTGTAAATGAATGCATCAATCATGTATATACTTTTTACTCAAATATAATACAAAGATCAGTTCATTTTTATGGATGTGTTCCATTTTTCTTTTGATTAAAGTACACTATGTGCCAATGTATGTGCTTTGTTTGTTTCAAACTATCAATAATGGGATTGGAAAGTTGGTGTCTTGAACCAGACATATGATATGGGATGTGGCTATCCATGAAGAAGAGTGAATGTATCATGTATGGGTGATTGGGTGTGCTTTTATTTGTTCAATTCAATGTGAATTGTATGGAGAAGTTATAGAATGTTAGAAGTGAATGTATACAATGATTATAAATATAGCAGGTTACAGAGGTGAATGTGTTATTTTGTCACATCAGTCCATTTCTATGGATGTAATCCTTTTTTTTTTTTATTCAAGTATGTGTCAATGTGTGTGCTTACTTTATTTCAAAATTTTAATTATGGGAGGTTGGTGTGTTCAAAGCTTTAAGCAAACAAGGTTGTGATAATGTGCGGTTGTGTATAGAGGAGAATTGTGTGTGGACACTGGACAGTAATATTGTAATGGTTATGTTTTTAACAAATATAGGACGGGTATTTACTATCGGTCATATATAACTTATTAAATATAGGACGATTAACAAATAATTGTCCTATAGAACCTTAAATAACCGTCCTATAGAACCTCAAAATATAGGACAGTTGATTATTAATCTTCCTATAGAACATATAAAAATATAGGACGGTTGATTATTAACCATCCTATAGAACCTATAAAAATATAGGACTGTTAAAAACCTTTAAATATATAGGACGATTACTTATTAACCGTCAACATACAAAATATAGGATGACTATTTATTAACTGTCCTATATCAGTTAAAATATAAGATTGTTATTAAGAAATTGTCCTATTTAATGTAAAAGAATAGAGGACAATTATTCACTAACCATCCTATAATTATAAGACGATTCAACACCCCGGTTTAGCATGTTGCTACCAGAACAGGTCAACACGATATGTTAACAAGTCACGTCTCATACGGGTCAACACAAAGTTTTACCATGTCACGTGTTAGACAGTTGTCCCGATCACAACATGATTTTGAGCGTGTCTTTTCTGGGTTGACCCGATAAATGACACAAACACGGTAGGACTCGACCCTAACCTGCTAAATACACGTCGTGTTCGAATCGTGTTATTGTGTCGTGTTGTATTTTGCCTGAAACTATACTCTGTTAGTACTAAGGGTAAAATGGAGATTTAAACTACCTCTTATTACTAAAGTCGATACTATTGTATTTCTGTTTTGGGCTCCGCCTATAGCGACAGGCTTAGACTGCTAACTCCTCCAATATCAATATAAGCTGATGTAGATGGTGCGGTCATCTTAATTGCCCCTATCTATGCCTCTTATAGTGTCATCTGAATTCTTCCTGCGGATAGTCTACGACGGTACAACATAAAGTGAAGGAAACAAGATAGTTGATGGATTTCCCACTAGAACTAAATAACATCTAGTAAAAGGAATTCACAGTGAAGAAAGCCGTTAGTTTCACTTTTATCCGGCCCATTGTTGTTACAAATTTCTCTTTTACTTACTCAGAGTTTGAGCTAGTGAATCCTAAGTTCATATTCAGAAAAAACTTCCATATCCATCTATCAAACCCATCCGTGTCATTTACATTGCCAACCATGGGGAAGGTCGATGGAACTCTCTTGTTCTATGTGCAGGTAAATTAACCATCAACACCCACAACTCTGGTCAATTCTTATCAACAAATTTGCTTGTTAGTTATAAAGTTTTGATGGTATGGTGATGCGTTCTTGAAATTTTCTACAAAGTTCTAGGAAGAGACTTTGATTTACAAAGAGGTTCTTGGACGAGATGTTCGAAAAGAGGAGTTTCTTAGGTCAAATTATGTTTTGAAAACCTATAGCTATGATACGATATCGGTTTACTCTGAGATCTTTTTCGAAATTAGCAAGTGGGTTCTTGGTAGAATTGATGGTTCGAGCGAAGAAGATGTCTCGGTCTGATTTCACCTTTACTTTCCTCCGTCTAGCGCATGCAGTTGATAATAGAAAAGAGGCCACCGGTTTGAAGTAGACAGCCATCCCAATAGGGTGAGACCTCCATCCCAACAATGGGTGTGATCCACAAGTGTGTGTACGAGTGGAGAAATTATTGTAGCAAAAAATAAAATAAAAAATGCTCAGTTTTGTGAAATGTGGCTACTTAAAGGGAAAGAAAGATGGGGTCTAGCTAGGTAAAATTTAAAAGATGGAATTAGTTAAAATTTTACCCCTAAGGTTAGGGGCTTATTAAGAAAACAACTTTAATGCTTGCCATCAAAAGAAAAATTAGTATGCATTTTTATTAGAGTTTGTTCCCTTTTTTCTCTTTTCAGAAGGTCAATATATACATGAGAAAAAGGAAAGAATTTACAGGATCTAAATCTGTAGTTCCGGAAGTAAGCCAATTTTCATAGGCAGAAATAGGATTGACAATGAGTTGAGTCAACTAAGGTAAGGATCAAGATAGGGGCTAAATATTTATGATCCGCATAGGTCTAAGGTCAAAAAGTCTATGACAATGGGAGAGGCAGGATCAGGCTAGAGTCAGTGGGGAAAAAAACTAAGAGAATCGAGCTACTAATATAGTTTATTTTTAAATGACAAATATGTCCTGATAGAAATTTTGCTAAAATACAAATACTAGGGTAGTATGGTAATTGTTGCCATACAATAACAAGAATTGATCAAAACTCCAAAGAAGTCTTCTAGAAATATATTACAGTGCATCTTCGAAAACCTAAAACATCAACCTCCTTTAACTAGAGCATAATATAGCATAACCCACCCGTCCATTAGAAAACATAGGAGGAAACTACGTCTTCAACTAAGTAACCATCATTCATAAGGTCATTTTCTTCAGAACATACATATATAAACGTAGGAGGAAAACATGTCTTCCACTCAACATCCACGCCGAGCAAGCTTCTCTCATCCAGTAGCCGCAGAGTCTATTTTCTCATTTAACGTTTTCGATAATCTCATTTCCGACCTTGACGTGTTTGGCTAGTGGCCACCAAAAATAAAAAGGGACTTCGTCTTTGAAAAGATCAAAATTATCACCCCATTTATGAGAAGAGATACTAACAGACCGTTGGTTGGTTGTCTTCAGTGACACCAAATTTCTCAGGCCACATACTGATTAAAAAATTGGTCGGAGATAGGCCAAAAGGATGAAGGAAGAAAAATTCATTGGAGATTCGGCTGTAGATCAAGTATCAATTTCTGGTGACGTAATGAATGATGTTACCCGAGGAGAAAATGCGGGTTTGGCTTGTTACTTGCTTGGGTCCTGAACCAAGTGGGTAAAACAAGGTTGGCTGTGGTGCCATCGTTGAAGATGTGACACTGCTGAAGATGAAGAGTGCCGTTGTTGACCAATGAGTTCGTTGAGGACTTGCGAGGTGATTGATTGTGCATTGGTGCTGAAGCTAAAGTAACGATGTTTCAGGCACTAATGGAACCTCAGAGTAATTAAGTTGATAATTTAATATCCCTACAGCATGGGACTATTTAAAAGCATGCCGAAGCAACGGTGATATCTGCTAATTGCTATCCATTAGACCAATTAATTGGTTGATGAAAATGCCAATGCTGAATACTCATTTGATGATCCATGTTGACCGCCCATTTGGTTATGGTACAGGCAGAGCAGATCATAATTATAAGAATGATGTTAGCCAAGGGTTCAACAATGTTAGCATATTCGTAGAAATTGTATTTACTCGTTCGAATAAATTAGAGCTCTCTCAGAGGAAAATTTGTACGTAGTCTCTCGACTAGATTGAAATACATGCCAAGGAATGCTAAAAGTACAAGTGTGGGCCACATTTATAAGATCCAAATAATTTTCTTCTGCCCTGCATTAGACAGGCCATGCCCCAGAAATGTCAAGCCTCAAGTTGCAAGCATGTAGCCCAGAATCGTGCAATGGGTGAGAATTCTGGAAAATGGCTATTCTAGTGTATGGCCAGAAGATGCATGGTATTGTTCTTCTGACGAGCTGCCTGTAGTTTTTTAGGGTCCATACCATATACCAGTCCGCTGTGGAACATGGCGTACTACTTTCCAGCTAATAATAGAGTCGTATCTTTACCCTTTGCAGCTCAGAACAACAAGAACTGAGATCACTGGATAAGATTTTAGGGGCATGGCTAGGACTGCCAAATGGAGTGGATTATCTATTATCTGAACCAATCTAATACAAACGGATAAGTAAAAGAGCAGCTCTAGTGCACGAAGTTCTCATGTGTGAGTAGTCTAGAAAAGGGGTAGACCACAAGGGTCAATAGTACTCCATGACCTCAAGATCACACGACGACAACTCTACCAATGGGCCAAGGCTCTCTTTCAAACAGATAGGTGTAAAACCGAAAATCCTTTCGGTGAATCAAATATCACAAAAAAATTTATTCAACTTTATTACTATTAAGCGGCAAATTTGTGATTTCACATATATTATGAGAAAACTAGTGGACGTAGCTGCATTTGAGACAACTATTAAGAGTTTTTCTCAAAATGTAAGTCGGACTTTTTCTGTTCTATCCGAAGTTCTCAATGCTAGAAACCCTTAGACTGAAAACACCTACTCTCTGACTTGGTTTTCCCGCAAATCGGACACCACACGTTGATCTATTCTATCCCATACCACAACCCAGATTTTCTTGTTAGTATGTCAATGTGAATGTATGAAAGCTGTGTTTTTGCGAGCTTATTTGATGCGGTGTATGTGTCATACCCAAATTGAAGTTAGACAATCGGCCCAAGTGTCGTTGATCATGTAATTTGATATAAATTGCTTATGACTTGTGATTTGATGTAAAATGCAAAAAGAGAAATTATCTGGAAATAGTATAAGAAGCTTCCAATATGAGAATGCTATGTTCATTGTAGCGTATTGACAATGATTCTTTTCTTTTTTTTTTAAGAAAAAACTTGGCTTAACCGAACGGAATGAATAATCCGCTATTACGTGTGGAATGTCTGAACTCACAGCCTTTTGATGAGTGGGGCTCACTTTTTTATTTTACTTCTTAAGAGAAACAAAGCTATACAGATGGAACATGTAAGCATATTGCTGAATTACATAACTTCATTGTCTTTTTTATTCTTTATGTCCATTATCGTAGTTACTAGCTTTTTCCTTCTTTTTTTCTTTTTAACAATTGGTATCAGAGCCCTAGGTTAGAGACAGCTATAAAGACAAAAGGTTCAAAGTTTGAGGTCAAGAAATTTGATTTGAAGAACAGCTTTAGTATGTGGTAGCAGAAATTGAAAGCTTTTTTTACTTCAATAAGATTAAATTGATATGTAAACCTAAAGAGATGGAAGATAATCAATGAAAGAAGCTTGAGGCGAAGCGATGAGTACCATTGTGTTATGTCTTTCGAACGAAGTTATGTACAAATTGCTTGAGGAGGAGTGTATCTTCATTATTATAACATTAAATGACAAATGAGACGGGATGGAAGAAAAAGGAAAGAGGTAAAGAACAAAGCATTGCCGAATGGTTGATATTACTCACTTGGGAGATGATCACCTTGGTCAATCTCCCTTTTGTTATTTTCATATCTTTGATCAATACAAAGCACCATTTAGTAGGGAAAAAAAAAAAAGCATTGCCGAATGCCGAATGCCGAACGCCAACCTTGATCAAAACTGTTCCATGTCAAGTGCTGATACCAACCTTAGTACATGTATTAGAGTATATCATATATGAATAAGTGTCATATTTTGCTCAAAGGTTGCACGTGATATATTACATAAATTGATGAGTGTCAAATCTTCCTTCCAGAATGACTGTTGTTTGTTCTTGCCTCAGCTCATTTTTGTAGGGTCACTAGTTTGTTGCCGTTTCCACCTTATTTGGCCTCATATTGACCAAGTTAAAAGTCCTTTTGTTGGCTACAGGGAAAAGATTATACCACCATATTCTCAGTCGTCAGCGAGGAACAACGGTGATCGAGTGTCCCATGTGGACATATCAGAAAGGGATTCTCTTTGATTTTGGTCCTCTTTATTAGAGTTTGTTTTGAGTTAAATACATTAGTGGGACCCATCTTAGCCAAAAATAAAAAAACCTATGTAAATGGGAAACCATGAGGTATCTTACGTTAAACAAAAACTAGATATATTTTACTAGGAAACTAATATTATCCTTTATGAATAAAGAAGCAAGATCTATGTGAATGGGAAAACAAAATAGTATCCTGCAAAAGAAAGAGACTAGATCTATGTGAGTCTTCTCATGTAGACTCATTTGTTTCCAAATTCAATATCTTGCCAAACAAGTAAAACCTAAAAAGGATTGAGGATCAAGCAAACTTGTTTGATTAATAGACAAGCTCACCTCTATAAAGGGGCCCCTATGCCATTCCAATGGCACACCATTCATTCTGTCAAAGATTTCTATCTTATTATTGTCCTTCAAGACCTTCATTATAGTGATTGTTTGATTGGGATTTCTATCTTATTGTCATCTTTTAAGACCATTATTATTGCCTTTACTAATTGATTAAGATTTCTCTTGTCGTCAAGATCTCTTTCCTTGTCAACTTATAAGATGTCTATTTTTTACTATCTGAGTAAGAAATATATTTTCACAGATTGTTTTGAGAAAATATTTTAAGGCATTCTTTAGGAGACTAAAGTACAGACCAATATTATCGTGCAAATTAGTTGAAGTACAGATTGAATGTGACTTCATTGAATCCCTAGACATATAGCTTATATATCGCTTGCACAATTTGAGAGGCTTTAACTATCTTCAAGAAGCACATTTTAATTGTTGCCTCTAAGCTAAGGTTCATTGAATTCATTTTTGTGCAAGATTTCTAACCATATGGAAAAAAATATGTAAAAAAAATCAGCAAATTCTTTGAATCTAACAATTGGTAGAAGAATGAATCTTTACACAGAGAAATTTCTAAGTAACACCTATTGAATTGAACTTCCACTAGCATGATCAACACATCCTTAAATAGTGTATTTAGAAACATGATATATGATACAAGATTGGAAACCAATGAAATGCCACACCCTGAGTTTTATAAACAATATTTAGAAAGGAAATTATTCCACAAAAGCTGAGATCTTGTACTTGAAAATTCTTTTTCAAAAACCAAATTTTCCTTTGAAAATTGTTTCCAAAATTCACGGGGCAAACCAAACATTCAAAACTAACTCACATCTTAGTCTACACTTGTTTTGAGTTGCAAAATATTTCCTAGGAGCAGCCATTATATACCATCTAACTATAAATAAATAACATTAATTCAAATGTCATTAGAATTTGTTATCACTTATGTGCTTTACAACCCTATAAAGCAAATATAAATTAATAATCTGCCACTGAACCTCAGTTTTCTATGTTTTCGTCCTTTCTTCTAGCTCTTTCAAACATCTACTCTATGACCTTCGCCTTTCCTTGCAGATTTGTAGGGTTGTTAGTAGGTTTGAGTATATGGAACTACTATGCAAACACATACTCATATGTTTCAAAAAAAAATCACTTTAAATTCAAGAAAACCACTACTATTTTCCTAGTTGTCTCATGCTATATATTCACACACATGCCTCACACATAACCATTCACTCTATTTTTAGAGCATAAATAAGCACATGATAGTTCAAGTATAACATGATGCATAAATATAAGTCATATATCAAACTATTGATATAATAATAATAACAAGCATTCACACTCCAAAGCCAGGGAAGTCTCACTAAACTTGCATTGACACATTTGTCAACCATCTCAAGTACTCATGTGGTTCATTTATAAAACCAATCATATCACTCCCTATGGAGTACAAACAAATCATAAATCACATCTAGACCACTATACTCACACCAAGTCTACTGCCACGTGTGCCACCTAGTATCCTAGGGGGACTCCCAGCTGTCACCTCACTAGTCTACAGGCTACTCAAAAGAGGACTGTGAGATGCCAGTCAAGATAATGCCACTTTTTGGCATTGGATATATTCCACCTCTTGTGGTTAAAGGTTAGGAAGCAACTTTGTGGAAAATCTCTTAGCATGGCACTCATCCGGTACATTAGCATGAAAACAAACAGTGCATGATAAAGTCTAATAGGATCTCTCCCAAGCCAAGAGTCAATGCAATCTCATAGCTCACCTTAAAGCCAAAAATAATTTTAGAAATATATTTTAAAGTCTCTTTTCAAAACAATAACAGCATGTCTCTCTTAGGCCAAATTACAAGCTTACTTAGCTCTAAAAACACATCAACAATTCACCAACCACAATGATCCTTAGGCCCATACCACATATGATTCCAGCCTCAAACCATGTTTTACAAGACATCACTAAATAGACATACATGGTGCTTTCAACCATCTTTCCATTAGTCTCCAAACTCTAGTTTCCTCATCTAGCAACTTGCTAACTTTAGCACCCTAGCACTTTATCCTAGGTCTTTTAGAATGCATTCTATTTTTCCACTTTGGCCACTTAGTTTACATGAGGTGTTTTACTTAAGAAAACATCTTAACAAAATACAATTTTTTTCCATTGAAAAGTTCAAGTTACAAATGTCTCCCTCTAGCTTAGATATTTGATGAATTTATATCCAAATTTTCCAATCCCTTTACATCACCCATGAGTGCATGAGTTCCATCGTAAAGTATGATGAATTTGACTATTTGAAGCTCCATCACATGCATCCATGATCTGATCCAAGAGAGATCCAAATAACCATTCTAAGCTCCCATGACCTATGCACATAAAACTTACAAAGAAAGCTACCATTGTAATCTCCTCGATACACCACATTACAAGCATAAACTAAGGACTTTAGAAATTAATTTTAGCATATGTTTAAGGCCATGAACCATGTGTAATATCCCACTCAATTCATGTCCAAATATAGCCTCTTAAGGCCATGAAAATTGCAACCTTTACTAGTAGAATTTACAGGTCAAGTACAAGCCATACTAGGCTTCAAACTCCACATGCCTTTGAAGTGAAAATCCTAGCCTACAATCCATCGTTTTTTCTGAGACTAGAGAACTATGAATCATTTGTCATAAAATACACTATAAAATCCAACCATCCAAGGCCAAAAACATGGGCATAATTAACCATTCATCTTGTCTAGATTTTCATAGTATTTTCAAGACCATCTCAATCACTTATCTAAACTAACATGTAATGCATCCATCAAAGTATCTTAACCATTCAAAGTAGCTCATGATTCAATGCCTAATTCATGCCACTGTTACATGGTTTTCCATGCATTTTCATGCTAAGTGTCCCACGTCTAATGCATTAAGTACTTGGGCTTATCTTTACATGTATAATCAAAACTCTCTCATGATCATTCACTGTACATTCTAGAGGTCTAGGACTTCCCATGTGGATCCATCTTGAGCTCTCTTAGTGGGCCATCCCTTAGGACTGCTCAATTCCATATTTAGTAAGTTCGAACTTAATCATATAATCTAGACTTATCTCACACATTCTATGCTAATTAATCCATAAATTAGAGTATAATGTTACTTTATTCATATAGAAAATGAGAGAAAATTTTGAAATATTATATGAAAATATTAAATTACTCTTGATTTGGTAAATGAAAGAAAGAACACCTTCTAAGTATTGCAAATTTAGAAATTTCTTTAAAAAATGATAGATATTACATGAAAATATCAAATTACTCATTATTTGGTAAATGAAAGAAAGAACACCCTCTGAATACTGCAAATTCAAAACTTTCTTATTGACAAAACATTAAGTTTGAATTAGATCATTTCAAAGAAGGAAACTTCTAAGGATTTGTTAAAAACTTCAAATGCAAGTTTCTTATTAGAAGCTTAAGAAGAAAGTTTCTTATCTTCGAAGCAAATTTTTTATGGAAATTTCTTTTTACAAGTAGACTTAAATCGGCGTGGATATAATTTCTAGAATGTTCTTTGTGATTGAAAACTTTACATACATTTTGACTAAATTTTGAAAACATTTATAGGATTCTAAATAACCAAAGCAAAACTATTGTATAAAGGAAATAAAATAAAATGTGAATGGTCTCAAGATTATTTCTTTATCACAAACTGATGTTTTTGTCTCTCAAAAGATCCTTCAAAATTGAACCTTTTTTTTAAAGAAAGAACATTGCTTTGAAAAAGACATACGAGTTGATTAAATTATATGGCTAAAGAAAACAAAGATATTAGGGAAACTGACTACTTGATTTGTGTATATATTCTCTAATTAGAAGGATTTAAAGCTAGTGTGTGCAATTTTGTCATAATAAGGTGTACAATGAATGCTACAATAGAAATCTTACCAACTACGTCTATAATGTGATATTAT
Organism: Warburgia ugandensis; assembly: GCA_035236585.1. Lineage (NCBI taxonomy): Eukaryota > Viridiplantae > Streptophyta > Magnoliopsida > Canellales > Canellaceae > Warburgia > Warburgia ugandensis. The sequence goes on from CP141126.1 coordinate 10,446,830, forward strand.
GAGATAGTTTATCTAAATTGGTGTCATTACGACCCAATACTTGATAGCAAACAAGAAGTGTTTTAAATGTACAAAACATTGTGAGTTAGAAAAGTAAAGGTTATTATTAAAACTTCAGAAGAAACTTAATTACAATTATAATAGTTGAATAACTTAAGGTTCACCTAAGAGAGTTTGTAGATATGAAATCGAGGAGAATGGTCATAATGACCTTTATATGACTAATAGATGCAACCTTACCTTATGCCATTGACCATATGTCAAGAAAAACAAAACTATATGGTTCAACTAATTACACTACAATTATAATATTTTTCCATTCCTATGTTGTCTACAACATGAACTGTGGTATTCAAAATGACTTATGTCTTAATGAGTGTATAGATCTACTAATTATGGATTATTGTGTATAAAGGTGCACTATTGATGGACTCACCTCATCTGGGAGTGGAGGTCTAGCCACCTCCTGTAGGTCTTCTCTAGAGTACTCTGCAAATTATGCAATTAGCACATGGCTATCAGTAAAATCCTCTAGTTTAAGTGCAATTGTCTCCTCAAGAGAAGTGTGTGTTACATTTGTAGGGCAAGAAAGAAAGACTCAATTCACTTGTTACTGTGATGACTCGGGTTTTCTCATGCATTTTTAAAATGCAAACTTAACTCCTAATGCGGGATGCATCCCTATTTGAAAACAATTTTATAAATGCAATGCAGCGGAAAACTCTTTTGTTTAAATTCATTTTTGAAACCCCGAGTGTCAATTCCTTTCACAACAAACAAAGAGTTTTGAAAATTACTGTAATCATAAATGTCTTCCCAGGTCTATCCAGTCATAGCTCACGGCCCAACTGTAGTAAGTACAGGTATATGTCCTAAGGAGTAGAGAGTTTGCTTACATTCAAATTTGTCTCTTCTTCATTTACTTGATTGTAACACCAACATGTCGTGGAGTTTCTTCTAATCCCTTTTTAGACTAATCTGTAAAAATAATATGTTTGATGTGAGTATTCATCATACTCAGTAAGTTATCTGATACTACTATTTTGAAAATACGGTAGGCAACATGCATAATTCAAGGTGCTTTGTTATGTAAAACATTAGTGATTCCTTTTTATATAAACATAAAACATAAGCTCATTGATGCAAATTCAACCACAGAATCTTTTATAGAAATCTAGTATTTCAACAACATAAATTTGACTGAAAATCATAGAGTAGAAATCCATAGATTCATGTAAGAAGATCTTGGAAAACATATCAAACCACGAGTCAAATCTAAGAATCATGAAACTCTTAAAATAGTCATCTTCCAAGCAGATGCAGTATCATGCTCATAGTCTCTCAATGAACACATCATGCCAACTGGCCATGAGTACTCGTATACGACCATCTCAATGCTATATGTATATCGATAACATCGAAATCATAGGGCCACTATGCTCACGATCAGCACACAGCTAAATCGTGTGGCTCCGGTATCTAGAGACCTACTTACCATACCCTCCACGGTGACTATGGCTGTCCTCGAAAAGGTGCCGTGACACCTCCAGTGGTCATCCTATTTACCACAGCAGTCAGGGAAGGGACCATGCCTTTTTGGCAGTGATACCATCCACCCTTTTGGTGGTAAAGGCCGGGAGGCCAACCCTGTACATAACAACCTCTCAACATAGTGCCCAATAGGCTTAATAGCCCAAAAAGCATATATAGATAAATCCAAATCCTAATCATCGAAATCATGCAATTTATGCATTTATTTTCAATCATGCGAGCAGTGCATAAAATTAGTTCATGCTAATATCGCATTCAAAGCCATAAAACATGCAGACAAGTTTGTATACTAGTATAAGAACCACATTATCTCAAAAGCATACTTAACATGGTAATAAAGGCAAGTCAGAGTTTAAGATGCATTTAAAAACTTAGTAGTATAAGACTACCTACCTCGAGCGTCGTTACTTAGCTTGTATCCGCCTTCAATCCGAGTCCTAAGGTACCTTTATAGGGTCCTATATGTCATTCAAACATAAAATCCAAGTATGACTCTTAGATTCACCGATTAATGACTAAAACTATTTGATTTGGGTTTTCTAGGAGTTGATTTACATAATTCTTGGTTCGATCTTGGACTAAGAATGTCCTAAGACCTCTATTAGATCAATTCATGAGGTCTAATCATAGTTGATCTCGTGGATTCATAAGATCTCTATGGTTTTTAGGCTATAGTCGATCCTAAATGTTCTTGTATAATTAGGTCCATGTCAAAATTACTAAAGCAATGGTTCTTTTGGATCGTCGATCGGAGTTATATAGTCTCCTTAATTGTATTTTTAGTGTCGCGCATCAACGGATGAACCAAGATTGTTTGCATAGGGCCCGTGCATCACGGTTTTCAGGATGCATGCGCATCCCATTCGAACCGAGACTACGTTCGAACACGTGTGAAAGCCAGAGTGACACGCTATAGCGCATCCTGAACTGCGTCGTAAGGTGTTAAGTGTTCAATTTTGGTCAAAATACCCCTAATTTAGTATTTGATTAGAGCATCTAGACCATTAATTTTAAGATTTTACATCAAATATTTTATTTTAGCTTTAATTGGCCATCCAACCGTTGAATTGTAAACTTTAGTGGTTAGATGACTATTAAAGCTAATGGATGGTTTAGATTGCACTAATTGGGTCTATGCATTGCAGATCGATCAACTCAGGCGTGGACGCTCCAGATTGAATCATGGAAATAAGATGGAATTTGAAGAATCCTAGTACAGGACAAACTTGAAGACTTGCAAAGTTCTAGCAAGACTAGAATTCCAGTGGACCCCACTCTCTTTCTTATCTATCTTACCTATCTCCTCTTCTTTCTCTTTCTCCTCTCTTTTCTCTCTTATCCTTCTCTCATGTACGTCTCTCCCCATGTCTCTTTTAAAAACACCCTTCTTCCTTCTCAAAAGAACGTTTTTTTTTCTCTAGGGAGGCTGGGCTGGATCATCTCTCCCCCTCATTCTCTCTTCCTCTCTCTACCTCTCTTTCCCTTCTCTCATTCACCCCTCTCATGATCTCTCACGCTCTCTCCATCTACCAGCATCATCTTCCCATCTCTCTTTCCCTCTCTCACGTTCTCCTTCACCTTCCCATATCCCACGTTCCTTGTCTTCTTCTCCCTCTCTCTGCTTTATTTCCAACGCACCGCACCCTCTCTCTCTGCTTCGTTTTCTCTCTCTCTCTCTTGCACGCATAAACCCTTTCTCTTCACTCTGTTCCAGTTCTTTTCCTTCCAGCCTGCTCACCTCCCTCTGCCTTCTATCCTCCTCTCCTCTCTTCCACCCTCTTCACCGGCCAGATCGCGCACCCAGCCCAACAGCTCCGGCGGATTTCTTGCCTTTGGACGCTCAGGGGAAGGAAACCCGAACTGGGTCTCCAACCCCGAGTTCCGTCTCTCTCTCTCTCTCTCTCTCTCTCTCTCTCTCTCTCTCTCTCTCTCTCTCTCTCTCTCTCTCTCTCTTAGGCCAGCAACGTCTCTGCTTCTCTTCTCTTTCACACACGCGCGAGCTCGTCTGAACCAGCCGTGCCCAACCCAGATCACACCAACCACCCCTGTCCGACAAGCTCTGCACGTCCATCCTCTTTTCTCTCCTTCTGCTTTCCTTCTCCCCCACTACTCGCATCAGGCGTCCCTCTTCCACCGCCCTCAGCCTCTGCCAGCCAGCCATAGAGAGAAAACCCAGAACCCTTATCCTTTTCCTCCCTTCTTCTCAATCCCCCTTCTTCTCTTCACCGGACGCCCCGGGAGAGAAAACCCAACTCGGGTTTTCTCCCCATCTTTCTTCTCTCCCTTTCCTCTTCTCCTCCTTCCTCTATTCTTCTCCCTCTTCCAGATTTCTCCCAAAACGTGTTTTTCTGGTTTTTTCGTGAAAAACCAGAACCCTGAAGAAATTGCAAATCTGCACCTGCAGATCTCAGAAATTACAATTCTGTCCTATTTCAGAAATTCCATCTGTGTCCCCAAAAGAATTACATCTGTGTCCCTAAAAGAATTCCATCTATGTCCCCTGGCAGATTTCAGAAATACCAATTGGGTCCCTTGTTTAATTACAATTGTGTCCCTATGCTATTCTGATTTTAACTTATCTTCATTCTAACTATTCAGGGACAGTGCAATCCAGGACAGACTAATCCAGAGACAGTGCAATCCAAGGACAAGCTTATCCAAGACGCATTTTAGTTTTATTTTCTGTTTTCTTTGGAATAAATAATTGTGAACATTGCAACAAGTGAATAAATCTGGATTTTATTTTTTTTTAATTTATATTCTTTTATTAATTGAATTTTATTGAAAACTCCATAATTTTAAATCAAGTCCTCGTGAGATCGACCCGTACTTGCATAAGCTACTCTACAATAGCCCGTGCACTTGCGGTTAAACAATCAACAAGTTTTTGGCGCCGTTGCCGGGGACTTGCAATGGAGTTTTTATAAAAGTTAATTAAAAAATCCAAAAAAATATCAAAAATTAGAAAAAATTCAGAAAAATGCAGAAAAATTCAAAAAAAAATAGGAATTGCATTTTAGGCATTCTTAGGTGCATCTTTAGGCATTTTTAGTGCATAATCACTTTATTTCCTGAATTTGGTACTAATTGTTATTTTTCTTTTTCAGGAAATTGAAGTGGAGCTTCATCAATTAGATAGATTTTTCTTGCTTTCCTAGATTAGGAATTTTATTTTTGAGTGAATCTTGTAGTGAGGCCCCTTGTTTTATTTTTGAGTGAATCTTGTAGTGAGGCCCCTTGTAATTTGCATTTTTAATTTTAATTTTAAAGGGTTGTAATAATACAGGGCAAGTGTGGGACAAGGTGGCCCACACTTGATCTTCCTCAGAAACCTCACTATAAGTCTCCTCACTCATTTATTTTCTAGATTAGGGTTTGCATTTAGAATAATTTGCATTGTTTGGTAGTTAATTGCATATAGAAAGCATTTGTTATAATTGTTGCATTTTAGGGTTTTGCATTAGTTTATTGCTTTCAATTGCATTTTAGGACACGCCTAACCCTTTAAGATGAATTATATGTTGATCGAATTGCCATGGTGTGTGAAAATTAATTAGTAAGGGCACCCTACCCCACAAGATCAAGGGTGGATTTCATCACCACTCCTTGGCCCACCTAGGATAATCACCTCAAACGCGCAACCTCTTCGTTCACATTAATTTAAAATCAATCAGAAGAGACCTATAGGGTTATCATATGCTCGTAGGACCCTCTTAATAGGACACGAATTATTGTCACTCCGGTTGCTTTTGATCACTGTGGTTATTGGTGGTTGTCTAATAGAGCCTCGCTCTTCCCCCACCTCCTGTCAACGTTTGTTGAGGTCTAAATGCCTCCTTACACGAGGGTTGTATTAACCGCTTTGATTAGAACCTAACTGGTAAGCAGTAGTCAACTCCTAAAGAGAGTACGAGCGTTAGATCAGGCTAATTGAAAGCATTGTCCCCATAGAAAATCAAGAAAATCAAAATATCTATGCTTGCTAACCTAAGGGGATTGCTTGATTGTGTCCTTGATTGTGCATCATTCTAGGCATTTAGGTTGCATCATTTAGGAAAAAGGAAAAAAGAGAAGAGAAGACATGATCAGTTGCACTTAATGAATAATTTAAATACTGATCCAAAGGGTAATTTACACCCTAGCAGTAATAGAGAAGATATTTCCCCATGGAGAAACAATCCACTCTTTAATGATGATGAATCACCTTTCATCTTTGATAATTATAATGTTTCCTCATGGACGAGCAATCCTCTCTTTAATGCTGATGATCCTCCACCTCTATTTCATGATGATATGCATCAATGGAGGAATCATTCTCAACCACATGGAAATAGGAGAAAGGACCAACATAAAACACATGAGAATAACCAAAATTCTTGTGGGAAAACACTAAGAGACTATTCTGACCTAATTATACCAAATAAGCACTTTCATGTATACTTTTACCTCCAAGTGCTAGTATGATTGACTTAAAGGTGGGAGTAATTCATTTACTTCCCAAATTCTATGGGTTGGATAGTGAGAGTCCTTACATGCATTTAAAAGAATTCGATGAAGTGTGCATGACTCAACATACACAAAACATTGAATTAGATATGGTAAGACTCAAACTATTTTCTTTTTCCTTGAAAGAAAAAGCTAAGATGTGGTTTCATTCAATGCCACCAAGTTCCATACCATCATGGGAAGAAATGACTAGGAAGTTCTTGAATAAGTTCTTTCCTAGACATAAGACAATTGCTCTTCGTCGAAATATAGCGAATTTTACCCAGACGAATAATGAAACTTTCTATCAATGCTGGGAAAGATTTAAGGAATTATTGTTGACTTGTCCACATCATGGATACAAACTTTGGCATATCATTAGTTTCTTTTATGAAGGACTTAAATCTAATATGCGTCAATTTGTTGAAATGATGTGCAACGGTAATTTCTTAAATAAACAACCTGAAGAAGCACAAGAGTATTTGAAATGGTTGGCCGAGAGTGCACAAACTTGGGTTGATTCAGAAAAAGTAGGTTTTTCAAGTGAGCCTAAGACCACCACCACATCCTCTAGGAGAGAAATATATGCTATGACTGAAAAAGATGATATAAAAATAGCATCCCTAGATAGAATAGTTGAGGCCATGGAAATGGAGAAATGTCTCTCTAAGAAAGTTGAACAGGTGTGTAATATTTGTGAAAGTAATACACACCTCACTCAGGAATGTCCCATTGATGATGAATTGACACATTCTTATGAGCAACATTTTTCTCCTTGCGAGACATATAGTTCTAACTGGAGTAATCATTCTACTGTCACAAATGAATACGATTAGCCGCAGAAGGCCCAACACCAACCTTATTACAAAAAACAAGGATCACTTGTTCCTGGACCTTACCTTCCTCCACATAAGAGGAAAGTGGAGGATGATTTTCATCTAGTCATGCAATACCAGGAGAAGAAAATTGCTCAAATTAAAGCTCAATTAAAAGAGAATACAAATTCCATGGTGAATTGAAGGACATGATGTCTCAAATGTTACAGACCATTGATAAAGAGGAATGTCCTATTCCACCAAATGGATATCTTGATGATATGGATGTAGGAGATGAGATTAATTCTTCATTTACAGACATGGAACAAACAAATGCAACTACCATTATTCATAATGGTAACATAATTGAGCAATTTGGTCCTAAAAAGGCTGAAATAGTATCTAAACTGGTCAGAAAAAGAGATGAATTTATTGATCAGGAAAATGTCACGCCCAATGAGCAATATGACATCCTTGCTCCATTTCCAAAAAGGCTGCATCGAACTCCTACAATTGTCTCTAATTCTGAGAAGCAGCCCAAAGATAAATTTATCTTGCCTTGTGATAAAATGAAAATTTTTAAATTGCAAGATAAATTTATCCATCATTCATTTTCAGAGGCCCGTCTAGCTTATTTCGTATGGGATCGAGGGAAGTTTCGAACTCAGTAATCTTTTTCCTCTGAAAATTTTCGTTTGAAAATAAAGTATGTAGCGTAGTTTTTACTTTCTTATTTTTCTTTTTCAGATTTTTTCTATATCTCTCAATTTTTTTTTGTGTTTCTTAATGCATTATCATCATCATACTTTTTAAACATTGAGGACAATGTTTCTGTCAGGTTGGGGGGTGTAGAATTCTAGCAAATTCTAGTTTTCTTTTAGTTTTTAGGTGTTTTCCTTGGTTTAAAAAAAAAAAGGATGAAAAATGAAAAATGAAAAAAAAAAAGAAAAATTTTAGGTCATTTCCTATACCATGATGAGAATTGGATTTTCTGAAGTATAATCTGGATAACTTTAGCTTATTAATGGAATTGAATATGATTAATTCAGTATTTTACTCATTTTCTAAAGTATTCCATAAAAGCAAAGTCTCAGGTCACATTTGTACACGCAGTTGCATATAGATAATCTAGATTGATAAGTGGCTATAACTTAGAAATTCTGAAGAAATTCAGTGGAGACCTATAACACAAGTGAGTTTTAGAGCCATTCATCCTTTTTGAGAGGTTATAAATGTTCAAAATTTTCTTCAACGTGCTTAAAGAAAATTGATCCCAAACTCTTAAAATTGGCTAATTACCTGAATAATTAGAATACTACCTTTAAAATTCTGAAAGTTCATTGAATTTGATAGATTATATGAAACCTAGAAAATGATTTAGGCCATCCTTGTTATTAACCTAAAGACATAAAGCCTACCCAGAAGTATTTTTACCACTAGTTAGCCAAGTTGAGCCTTGAATATAAAGTCATTTTCTTTTGTCACCCAAATTACCATTTACCCATATTAACCCAGTATAAATTATCCATTACCCATTTTTCTTTGAAAAATAAGTTAGAGAAGAAGGAAAAAAATATCTTTTAGTTGCAACGAAAGTAGAAAAGTGGATATCAAGAAAAGAAATATTTTTCAAAGTGAGTCAAAAATATGAAAATAAAGAAAAGTGAAAAGAAAAGAAAAAGAAAAAGAGTTTGAAGAATGCAAAGAAATAGAAACAAAAATATTCACTTTAGAAAAAAGCAAAGAAAAGAAGAATTATCAACTTTAGTAGAAGACCTCTACTTATTTTTTGAGGAAACTTTGAATACCTTTATACCCTTTCTTTGGTACCCTGTCCTAAGCTTATGTTTCGTCCCAATTAAAGACCTATTGATTCTAGGATGAATATAGTCTTGATGAGGAAATGAATGGATAGGATTAAAAGAGTGGTATTTCTAAATATGCAAAGGTAATGGCATCTATTCCAAAGGGATCAAAAGAAATTCCTTAGTAACTCCTGTTCTTCATGAGTATATGTGAGATATATTTGTTTTCATTGACTCTTCTCACATAATTAAAAGAGAGATATGATTTAAACCCTCTATCTAAGAGACTTTATTTCTGAGCGTATGCCATTAGTAAGGATTGAGGTCAAAACATATTTCAGATGGAGTTCAAAAGTTAGAAGTCTACTTAGAGATAAAGATTATTCTATGTGTAGACTGCATATGCACATACTCAATCTGAGATCTGAGCTTAAGTGGAATATTTTTAGCATATGGGTAGGTTTTTTTGAATTATTCAGTCATCTTTATTAGTTTGCTAAAGTTGATAGATTTATTGAAGATAATTATCTGAGAAAAAAATGGAGATGACCTGAAAAAAAAAAAAAATTGAGTTGATTTTTTCGCATCTTTTGTTAGGGACTAGCAAAATGCTGGTTGGGGGTGTGTTAAGTGTTCAATTTTGGTCAAAATACCCCTAATTTAGTATTTGATTAGAGCATCTAGACCATTAATTTTAAGATTTTACATCAAATATTTCATTTTAGCTTTAATTGGCCATCCAACCATTGAATTGTAAAATTTAGTGTTTAGATGACTATTAAAGCTAATGGACGGTTTAGATTGCGCTAATTGGGTCTATACATTGCAGATCGATCAACTCAGGCGTGGACGCTCCAGATTGAATCATGGAAATAAGATGGAATTTGAAGAATCCTAGTACAGGACAAAGTTGAAGACTTGTAGAGTTCTAGCAAGACTAGAATTCCAGTGGACCCCACTTTCTTTCTTATCTCTCTTACCTATCTCCTCTTCCTTCTCTTTCTCCTCTCTTTTCTCTCTTATCCTTCTCTCATGTACGTCTCTCCCCATCTCTCTTTTAAAAACACCCTTCTTCCTTCTCAAAAGAACGTTTTTTTTTCTCTAGGGAGGCTGGGCTGGATCATCTCTCCCCCTCATTCTCTCTTCCTCTCTCTACCTCTCTTCCCCTTCTCTCATTCACCCCTCTCATGATCTCTCACGCTCTCTCCATCTACCAGCATCACCTTCCCATCTCTCTTTCCCTCTCTCACGTTCTCCTTCACCTTCCCATATCCCACATTCCTTGTCTTCTTCTCCCTCTCTCTGCTTTATTTCCAACGCACCGCACCCTCTCTCTCTCTCTTGCACGCATAAACCCTTTCTCTTCACTCTGTTCCAGTTCTTTTCCTTCCAGCCTGCCCACCTCCCTCTGCCTTCTATCCTCCTCTCCTCTCTTCCACCCTCTTCACCGGCCAGATCGCGCACCCAGCCCAACAGCTCCGGCGGATTTCTCGCCTTTGGACGCTCAGGGGAAGGAAACCCGAACTGGGTCTCCAACCCCGAGTTCCTTCTTCTCTCTCTCTCTCTCTCTCTCTCTCTCTCTCTCTCTCTCTCTCTCTCTCTCTCTCTCTCTCTCTCTCTCTCTCTCTCTCTCTCTCTCTCTCTCTCTCTCTCTCTCTCTCTCTCTCTCTCTCTCTTAGGCCAGCAACGTCTCTGCTTCTCTTCTCTTTCACACACGCGCGAGCTCGTCTGAACCAGCCGTGCCCAACCCAGATCACACCAACCACCCCTGTCCGACAAGCTCTGCACGTCCATCCTCTTTTCTCTCCTTCTGCTTTCCTTCTCCCCCACTACTCGCATCAGGCGTCCCTCTTCCACCACCCTCAGCCTCTGCCAGCCAGCCATAGAGAGAAAACCCAAAACCCTTATCCTTTTCCTCCCTTCTTCTCAATCCCCCTTCTTCTCTTCACCGGACGCCCCGGGAGAGAAAACCCAACTCGGGTTTTCTCCCCATCTTTCTTCTCTCCCTTTCCTCTTCTCCTCCTTCCTCTATTCTTCTCCCTCTTCCAGATTTCTCCCAAAACGTGTTTTTCTGGTTTTTTCGTGAAAAACCAGAACCTTGAAGAAATTGCAAATCTGCACCTGCAGATCTCAGAAATTACAATTCTGTCCTATTTCAGAAATTCCATTTGTGTCCCCAAAAGAATTACATCTGTGTCCCTAAAAGAATTCCATCTATGTCCCCTGGCAGATTTCAGAAATACCAATTGGGTCCCTTGTTTAATTACAATTGTGTCCCTATGCTATTCTAATTTTAACTTATCTTCATTCTGACTATTCAGGGACAGTGCAATCCAGGACAGACTAATCCAGAGACAGTGCAATCCAAGGACAAGCTTATCCAAGACGCATTTTAGTTTTATTTTCTGTTTTCTTTGGAATAAATAATTGTGAACATTGCAACAAGTGAATAAATCTGGATTTTATTTTTTTTTAATTTATATTCTTTTATTAATTGAATTTTATTGAAAACTCCATAATTTTAAATCAAGTCCTCGTGAGATCGACCCGTACTTGCATAAGCTACTCTACAATAGCTCGTGCACTTGCGGTTAAACAATCAACGTAAGGATGCGTCCTCAGTGCGGCACTATGCATCTTGGCTCCCAGGGCACCCCATGCGTCCTGGTCTAGCCGGGCATTCGCTCGTTTGGTTTGTTCCAGAAATCTGGAGATTTTTGGCCGGAAAACAAGCCAGACCCAGTCGAAATCTAGGGGAAAAGAAAGAGGGAAGAAAAAGGAGTGGAGTGGGGAGAGAATCGTACCTGGAAAACTCTCCTCGTCACCCGATCAGAGGCATCAAATGGATCTGCAAACCCTAGTTACCGGATCCATTTTTGGGAGAGATTAGAGTGGAGAAAGCTTGATTTTGAAGAGGGGGAGTGGAGAAATTTATAGGAGGGGGAAGGCAGTGCCGCCATTTTCTACGGCTCTATACAACTATGGCGATGCTGTGCACCGCTTGGCCTGAGGAAGGGGATGACACAGGGGGTGTCGTTATCAAAACGACCACCTGTGTTTTCAGACCATTTTCTTTTTAAGGGTAAATTATAAAAATGCCCTTGACCTTTAAACGTCCATAACTTGGTCATACAAGCTCCGTTTTCAGCGTTCTTTGATGTGTTGGATTCCATTTTGAGTTTAGAATCTAATGATACTAATTTTTCTCACAAATTCATTTTTTTCATTTTTTTATTAATATTAAACATCTAAAACATATATTAATTTTCAAAATAACCCACTTTTACAAAATATCTTCAAAATTTGAGTCATTACAGTTACTCTGATATTTTCTTGAATTATTTACACTAGGAGGAAATTCAACACCTTGTTCACTTTCTTTGATGCACAGATCTTGTTTAATACTAAATCTTTTACTAATGCCTTTACTATATATGAAGTTTAAAGGGTTTTTTTTTTCTTGTTGTGTCTTATTTTTACACTCTCAGGAATTATCCAAGTCTACGCTCATCCAAGTATATAGCCTTAGCTAGATAGAAGCATGCATGGGAGTTGTACAAAAGGTTGGGTCCACTACTTTAGAGACATCCCATCACATCTGAGCATTTCACTAAGCATCCATTATAATTATATGAGAGATGGTTCCTTAAGGCCTACTACTCAAACTACCAAGAATTTTTTCATTCTAATGGTTATTTATTTTGGCTTCTTGTTTGTAGGGAATCTTGTTCACTTGTTGCAAACTTAAACACAAGCTAGGAATTATTAGATTTTGTTATAAGTTAAATCCATTAGCAAAAAAGAAACTAGGTCTATGTAAATGGAAAACCAAAATCAGTATCTTACAATGAATATAAACTAGATCTATGTGAATGAAAAACCACAATTAGTATCCTACAATGAAAAGAAATTAGATAGATGTGAATCTTCCCACCTGGATTCTATCTAAATTCAACATCTTGCCAACCAAATAAATTGTAGAGGGAATTGGGGATCAAGAAAACTTGCTTGATGACCAAGCAAGGCTTCCCTATATAAAGGGAGCTTTCAGGTCATTCTAGTGATACACCATTCATTCTCTTCTCTTCTCTCTCTTTTTGGTTTTAGATTTGTTTTATGGGAGATTTCTCTCTTATTGTCATCCTTCAAGACCTTTATCGTCTTGATTGATTGACTAAGATTTCTCTCTTATTATCACCTTTCAAGACCTTTAAGTCTTTATTGATTGATTGAGATTTCTGTTGTCATCAAGGTAACTTTCCATGTCAACTTATAAGATCTCTATTCTTGACTATCCAACCAAAGATATATTTTTCATAGATTGTTTTGACAAAATGTTTTTAAGGAATTCATTTGGAGACTAAAGCACGTACCAATCATGATCATGCAAATTAGTTGAAGCATAGATTGAGTCTGGCTTGGTTGATGCCCAAATATAGAGCTAATTGCCATCCCTTGCATAATTTGAAAGGCTTCAACCATCTTCAAGAAGCACATTTTGATGCATACCTTTAAACTAAGGTTCATCAAATTCAATTTTGTGCAAAATTTCTAACACTCTTGCATTTCTTAATTTTTTGCAAAAATATTTCCTTTACTTATTTTACAAATGTCATTGATAGGTCACCACTAAACCATATATTGAGTAGACTCTATTAAGGTCATGTTTCTTACAAACCTACCAAGACAAGTTCTTGATTTTAGAGAGTAGATATTTCAAAATTCTAGTATTCTTTTAGAAGTCCTAAGTCTATAAGAAGTGACCAGAAACATGACACTAATGCCATTCTAATTAGCTTCTCTTTTTTGAAAAAATTTCACACATGTTTGTTCGAATATGAAGTAAGCTAAAAATTTAAAATTTAAAAATTCTAGATTGATTTAAAGCATCTTTAGATGGGTTTGAAATTTTTTATCACTGATTATCCTTCTTCTTTTTTTAATCAAAAGATGGAGTATCTTATTAGTATGCAAGTATCACATAAAAAATAGTTTTCATATTTGAGATCATCAATAATTTAGGTTCTTCTACCCATAGAATTTGGTTATGTTTGTCATGGTGTTCCACATATAAGACAACCGATGCTCAATTTGGAGGATGGATGGCCATGTTTATACAGAACAAGTCAAGTTCAACCAGTGCAAGATTGTGGTTAAAACATTACAAAATAGTACCTCATGCATTTTCAATGATCTCTTGCTTCAACATTTATGCATTATTCCAGTATAACAAATCAACATGTATACATCAACTAAAGTTCAAATAAGAGATTCAAGCATCACCAAAAAGAAGAGCTCCTTTGTTGTTGTTCTAGTTGCTTAATTGGCACCGTAATTGTTGCCTATAACTGGAGATGATTATTAAAAACATAAGAACACTGAACTATGTTGGAGCATCTATATTGTGCCACGTGTAGTCACACAATTTTCTCCTAATTGGTTGAAAATGACAATACTTCTATTTTGGAGTTGAGACTTTTACGGTAGTGTTACAAGAAGAACATTTCCTATAGTTAGGCCATGAGTTTGAGGCATGGTTTAAAAACTCGAAAGAGAGAGTGATTTGAATTAACTCGAACTGACTTAGTGGCTTCCTCAAAAATACTTAGAGTAAATTTTTTAATGAGTTTTTTGTTATATCTAAAAATTTCACTTTAATTGTACATGTAACTACTGCATAGTTGAAGTTCATACCCGGCACAGTTATGGCTACACAAACTATTGAAGGTAGCTCTAGATTTGGTCCAAGACGAACTATTGTAAGGAGTTTATTAAAACCGCTACTCATCCTAAATGGATATCTTCCAAGTTGAGGAATATCAATAAAGACCTTTTGTAGCCCATCCTAAGATTTTTGTTAAAGTAGCAACTCAACTCGAGGAGTTTCTCTATTTGCTACTTAGTTGAGTAATTAGGACGAGTTTTGGAACTATGGTTTGGGGCGTTTATGAATTATGAGGTGTCCGTAAAAATCCAGCTTGCTCACACCCCTACCCCACCCTAAAGAAAAAAATGGAACTCTACTTCCTAACAAATTGGCTGACATTGAATTTTGTAAACGTTGCAATGTTAGAAGAAATGCCTAAACGACCATAACAAAAGCATGTCTTCCAAGGTGGAATCATGTGTGCAAGAACGAGAATCACGATTCAGACCTGGAAGGAAAAATAGGATTTCAATTTCTTTTACAACACGGAAACTCAAGTGCACGGGGGATCTTGTTAAACACAACTACAATTATAACTGCTGCTTTAAAGAGCAACTTTACATCTGGGGCATTTTTTTATAAAAATTTCCTAGACCCGGTAGGTTGGTCCAAAGCAACGGATCAAATCACCTACATATTCATACAATGCTGAAGGAAGATTTGGATAGCGGTGTTTAGGAATCGCTCTCTATGCCAAACATATCGGTGGTTATCATTATTTTATCTCTTCCTGTTTCAAATGGTATTGAGATAATACAGCTCTAACAAAAACGGACAGTAGAGATTTGAAGTTCATCAAGCAGCTGATTAATGCACGAATTTATTTCGGCTTCTTTTCCTTTCTGTTTTCTGCACGTCACATTGGGCAATCACAACCCTGCCAGCCATTTCTTTTCTTATTTCTAAATCTCTGGCCATTTGCACAGCCACTTCACCCCTCCTCCCCCACCCCCAAAAAAAAAAAAAAATTGTAAAATAGAATTGCATTAACTGACGGATTTTTACCCTTAGATCATTGCACAATATTCTTACATCAATCGGCGGAGTCTAACCTTTCGATCATTGTACATATCCTCCAAGAGTCCTGGCAAATTTGTAAATTCTAGCGGCACCAATATTTAACGGTACGTATGGCATACGTACCATATTTCTTTTTCTTTTGCCAAACAGTAAAATTCTAATCTTCATGCGCTAGAAGAATTTACCGGTATCGTGAGGCTCTTCTGAATCCGTTGCAAGTTCCCAACTGCTGTAGCCAATGAGGGCGAGTAGAAACTTCTCCCTTGGACCATGCTTCAGCCAATCAGGTCGAATGCTTAGTCCTGCCGCAGCACACAATTAAGGGTGCAGCGCCACCACTTTACCATGGTAGTTTCCACTTCGGTCGATCGTCATCTGATGAATCTAGAAACTGAAACAGTGTACTCAGTCACACAAACATGGACTGTCATAAACACTGTTTAAAGAAAGGCTTCGACTTGAAAGTGCTTTTTAGATGTTAAAATCATCCAATCTTGATCATTTTAAATATGGAAGATCATAAACACTGTTTAAAGAACGGCATCGACTTGAAAGTGCTTTTTTGGATGTTCAAATCATCCCATCTATATGCACCTTGGGAGTTAGAGAAATCAGGTGAAGGGATTTAATCGTACAAAAAGGTAGGGCTCACCATGATTGTGACGTGGGAATGCAGCACCCTTGTGTGCTGCCCGCGTTCAGGACTGTATTCCTCCTCCCAAAAATGGTTTAAGAAATCCCTTTTATCAAAATGACATCTACGGGTAACTGATGGTCATATCTATCTCGAAAACACTGTTTTTGAGTCAAACTTTCCGTCGCAAATTCCCGCAAATGCGATTGCACTACGTAGCATGCCCACGACCCTTCCCGCAGTCAAACCAACCGCATCCTGACTACCCCAAATTAAACACTCCGTCAACCATCTTCGGGTCGTGCAATACATGTTTATGTTGATCAAAGACTCTTGACGCAGACATCTTAGACTTAAAATAGATAGTGCAAGAATGAATCAGTTGGATGATTTTATCCATTGATAAATGGTTTTGTTAACTGATAACTTGTTACAACCATTCAATTGCCGGCTATAACGACGGTTCTCTAACGTGAGCAATTGTTTTCCTGTCACAGGTGATATTTACAAAAAATAGTACACCACGTCTATAATCTTAAATCCTATGAATAGTTTGATAACAAATAAATTGCTATGCATGGAGAATTCATCCACTTATTTGAATGCATCCTGAGGATAATCCTCACCCGCTCTTTGACATCTATTGCACAACCTGATTGAAGGACAATGCAGAGCTTTGACACAGCTCCAACTTTCAACATCTCATGAAGAACTTCATTTGTAGCTGAGAATTTGCACACAGATGACAGAACTCGAACTGCTCGATCATCGGCCACAGGCGAAACTTTGAAGATCCTCTTTGAGACCAAAGCAATCCCAGCTGCATGATCTAGAAGCTTCGCTCGCCCATCTGCACATAGGCATAGCTGATCCAATATGCCCAAAACTAGCTCCGTGGTTCTTTTGTCGGACATTGCCAATTCAAGCTCTAATAGCTCATAAACTGCTCCTGTTTCGACAATTCTCATTCTGTTTCTTCCCCAGGGGCATGCCTCTAGTAAAATATGCAAAGCTGCCTTTGTTGCCTGTTGAGAGATTCTCTCTCTCAGGACCCCAATTATGGGTTCGAAAAATTCGAGTTTTAATCTCTCCATGAAATTGGAACTAGCAACTTCAAAAATGGATTTCAGGACTAGCACTGCATGAAGCTTTGCCATGTGCTTGCCAGTGGATTCATGTCCTAATACACCTGTTAACGACTCAATCAAATCGGGTTTTTCAGTTACTAGAGGCTTTAATTCATCTGGAGAAATTTGAGCACGATAGAGAACACTTAGAGCTTCTTCAAGCCGATCAAATTGGTCTTCTCTGAAACATTTTATGATCATCGAGACCATGGCCTTGGCTACACCCGCATCTTTCATGCATTTCCTGTTCCTTTCACTCTCGAAGGCGAGGGCTGAGAGCTTTTTCAACGAAGTTGATTGTAACCGAGGTACCCAGAGATCGTGAATAAGCCTAATAACATGGGATTTGTCTAAAGAGGCTTTTGGGGTTGGTATTCGATCAACAGCATTGGCGGTGCACCAGCCCTGAATTAGTCGCCCTAGCGTGTGATTCGGGGTCAAGTCGTAATCCTCAGGCAAAGGCTGTTTGGTCACCGGACAGGTAGTGTTCTTGCCTTGAAACAACCATTCCTCAATACTCCCTCGATCATACGTTATGCCTGTCGATGTTGTCACCGGATCTTTCATGATCTGAAGAGAAATAGGGCAGATGAAATACTGTGGGATTTCAACAGCATCCATGTCGAACTACAAAGAATGAAAGAATGAGAAGGAAATTTTGACAGCTAGTAACCAGAAGAAAATGATGATCAGAAAGGCCTCAGCAAAGAAGAGAAATTTGCTTTCTATTCGCAAAGAGGACAACTTCGAGTTCTGGTTAGGAAAGAAGTGGGAACACTTTTATAGACGTGCAATCATACGCACATCGACCAAATTCCGTAGGCATTGGAAAGGTTGGACCTTTTCCACTACTTTCAAAATCTCATATCATCCATGTCGGCAATAATTCCTTGCTATCTCGGGAGAAATTGAAACTTCCCAGTACTATATAAGTATAAGATTAGAGTATCTTGGACAGCTTTTATATGTAGTCGGCTGATTAAAGAATGCCGACTCAAGTGTAAATGATGTCCAGATGTACGGTGATTAAAACAATTTATCTATCTTGGACAGCTTTTATATGTAGTTAGCTGATTAAAGAATACCGGCTCAAGTGTAAATGGAGCCCAGATATGCGGTGATTAAAACAATTTTATCTTCCGGGGCCCATAGGCATGGCCCAAAATCTCAGACATAGGATTATCCTAACTTCTGTTTTCTTAAGATCTACATACTATTTGTTCATACTTTCTGATCAACTGTAGGATGATCTAGTTAAAAGACTTATGAGCACGATCTATGAAGGCGAGTCCCAAAAGTGATTCACTTGGATCACCAAAGATCCGAGCCTCTCACTAGCACTTTTTACTGCCGGAAATACTTGTAAACTGTAAGTCTGGTCAACTGACCACCGTCCGTGAACTCTGTATCATGACTATGGTTGTAAACTTCAAACAATAACCGCGTTTCATTAACCAGGCCAGTTGCCACGGAAATTTGGAAAAGTGGATCATTGACATCCTCGGCTTAAATTGTTAATGTACCGGCGTTCTGCCAAATAAATATTAGCACCACTAAGACAGAGGTAGGGAGGTGGCAGAAGTGGTAGGTCCAATGTGTAAATATACCCGAAATGAATGCTTTGCAGAGAGTCTAATCTCATTGCAGCATGACCAATGATCCCATCCATCGAAGTTGCGGTGTTATTCGGTCATCAAGTGAGGCCTTTCGCTGATACATATAGTTTCTAAATATTCACATTCAACGGCCAATGTTACACTTTGGCTGTGATCCTATTACCGTATACTGAGTTTTCAGAGGTCATCCCAGCCCTATCATGTTTGGCGCGTCCCAGTAACGGTGCATGTTTAATGAATATATAAAACTTAAAATTACGTTGTCATTGTAATTAGATCGGTGGATTAGCATTTGTTATCTTTATTCATAGTCTGTCTTTCCTTTTGTTTTCTAAAATTTTAGCCTAACCTAGTCAAAATTTATGAAACTCGACTAAGCCAACTGGGTCCAACTCGTATCAATCAAATTGTTAATTGACCAAAATCAAACTAAATTAATCATTAAATCTCTTTTCTGGTTGAAGTACATGCTCATCACTGAATAATAAACTAGAAGAAAGAAAAAGGAGACCGGAGGAAATAAGAAGATATCGTCAACATCTCGCGAAATATTTGCATTGGTCGCATAAGTGAGAAACACGTTTGGAACACTCAAAGGCGGTCTACTTTAGGAATATCACGAAGAAGGAAAGCGATTCTAGCCGAAGCTGTCGGCGGCCAACGCTAACGTCGCTAAGTATTTCCAACGTCAAAGTCTTCGTCTTGATCTCGAGCTTCTGATCAAACCCAACGGCGGTGCTGTGTGCAGATTTCCTTTGACTAGGGATCTTTTACCATTAGCCCGCTCTGTTCTTTGAAATTTTATTTATAGAAAACCAGATTAATTGGTGGGTCAGGATCTCTGTGGGCAACAAATAGCGGCTTCCTAGTGATGAGACGAGATATGTGGGCCTATGCATGTGATGTCTTCATCTGGAATTTTAAGTGGTTCCATTGGCATGTCAAAGAAGGCGCCCATCTGAATTTTCTGTTTTCAGTTTAATCATAAGTGCTGAAGGGGAGCATTTGCGCAACGGTATAGTTTTGTCTGGGATCATAACATTACGGATTTAAGGCATGAAAACAACCTTTAAAAAAATACAAGATAAGACTGCATACTATTAATTCTTGTAGTTCACCCCTGCTTCGAACTCTGCATGTGAGAGAGCTTCGTGCGCCAGGGTTGCCCTTCTTTTAGTTTAATCGTAAGTGTTGACAATATGACATCTTGCTACAGCTGAGGAAAATCTGAAATGGGTTCAGAAGTTCGTAATCCGTAATCCAGGATTACCAAAAGTTGGTAGGATGGAGTAATCTCCACCGTGGATGGAGTTCGAACTAGCCACTGGATGGATGGAGCACTAACATAAATCTTTGGCAAGCTATATTTCCAAGTGGACCCAGATTCAGGTGATCTACTTAGTGGGCCATTTTCCAAAAATAACGTTCGCTGGATTTTGGGGGATAGCATGGTCCATCTAAGAGGAGTCTTAAGACTGGTCTAGATCACCGGAAATCTGGGCCCGATTGTAGTTATAAGCTGCAAAAGATATGGTCCTATTGTCATGCGACTGTTCATATGGCCCCTTAGTGGCCAAAACGTTCGTCTTCTATGACACCAAAAATCAATCTGTTGGATGACACTAGCCTATGCATTTCAAAGAGTGAGATAGGGTATGCTGCAACGATCAAAATGTTAACTTCTAAATCTGTCACAACAATCAATCTCTCAGTTGGGCCACATCAGGCAAGGTAGATATGGTCCAGAACATTAATCTTGTAGACTATCAAGAGTGCCTCAAATGCTTCGAAGTCCTGTCGAACTGGCATCCCAACTGTAACATCTGAATTCCAACAAGATTTATCATGGCAGCACAATCCTGATTGAAGCTCTATGAATCAAGGGCAACATACTGCCTGTTGGACCGATGGGTCCCAATCAAATTTACTTTGGTCCATGAAGGCTAGGAAGTGGTTACAAGGGAAAAGCTTATCGCCAACTTAGCTTTAATTACTGGAATGATTTGTTACTTGAGGTAGTTTTGAAACTCAAAATGTAGGGATCTGTTAGACTAGTTGGTCAGATTTATATGAAGTAAAACGGGGAAACGTGGAAGAAAATTCATGCAATTACGCTACTATTTAAATTCACTGGTCATAGTAAGCTCTAAGAAAAACAGCTTCTCTGGCTTTATACTTACAAGGGGGAAATTTATACTGTGATTTCCTTGCTTTAAAGTAAGAGATCGATGCACCATAAGTTTTCTGTTTGATGATTCTAGCCGTTCGATCGATGCACCATAAGCTTTCTGTTTGATTATTCTAGCCACTTGATCCTATTTGTATCAGGGAATGGTTAGATCAGAGGTTTTTTTTCTTTTATAAAAAAGGAAAGTTGAAACATTCTGAGCCAATTAGAGGGCTAAAAGATTATATGATGGTGCAGAAGAACAATCAGAATCATCAGCCATCTTCTGACGAATGTAGTTTAGGCCTGTAAATGGATTTCTACTGGTCTTATACGCACAAACACCGTGTAACATCTCATCAAAACAGAGCTATTATGTGCTGTATGAATGTTAGAAAGTACAAGATCGACAGTTGAAACTTGAAAGTATGTCATTGGATCCAATAGCTTTTCTATTACTGAACTGGTACATATCCCCGAGAGACACCCCTTAAAGTACAACCTTGCAAAACGCATTCTCCAAACAACCCTTCAACATGTAAGCACCCTACATTCCCTAGAGGAATATGATGCACTACCTTGAACCTGTGACAAGAGAAATGCCTTAACATAACCACAAGGCTATATTGGCTTATGTGCTTATAGGATCCAATGGTTCGTATTCAAATCGATCGTTATCTACTACTCATTTTGTAACTTACAATATTCTTCCATGTTCATCGCTTCTTTGAAAACTACAATGCCTTCAAGAGCAAACTAGATTGGTGTAGAGTGAAGAATGCAGCGTCATTATCAACTATGAATGGACAGATTTCACTTTAGTCAATGGATGACTAGACCTATTTGGCAACAACTTCTAATCATGTCGCTGTACAATTTGAACGCAATGTGAACAATTTTTCCTTGAAGAAGAAAGAGTGGAGCTCTAGAATTGTCACAAACTGTCAGAAAAGACAATCCCGTTGTCGGTTTTCTTCTTCTTTTCAGTCTTAGGTTTAGTAATTTCCACAGCCACACTGACTTCTCTTATCCTTTCCTCTCTCTTGATTGGAATTGGGCCTTTAGTTTCTCCATTTCTTAACATGCAAGGTTTCTTTGAGAAGGGGCTCTTCATGTTATTTAGTCTGTTTTACAAAAATGCATGGGTTCGTTGAACAAGGAAAGAGGCATGAGTTTGTAATGGCACAAGACGCGGGCCCACGCATGGATGGAGCACTAACATCCATTGCACTAACTTTCTTGCAATTCTTACTGAGAAATTATTAAATGATAACCTGTCGAATACGTTGCGAAAATGGAGACGGATAAACAGATAGGCTTAAGCGTGTACGACATGCACTTTCTTCCTTTGAAGTCAAGAGGGCCGATAAAACTTTAAAGTCTATTATATATGCTAAACCACACTTATTAGCTTATTCTACTCTATTTCCACTCTCTCCGCAAAATTCTTCCAGCAGTAAAATAAGGAAACATGAAAGACAATGCCGTGGTGGTTGAAACAGAAGGAACGGATGAAAGAAAATTCATGAAATTGCTTTACCATTAAAATCCACCGGTCATAGTTAGCTCTAAGAAAGAAGCTTCGGCCGACCGCAGAACAAGAGGAGAAGCTTCTCTAGCTTTATACATATTAGTAAAGAGGAAAACTGATCTTGTGATTTTCTTGTTTTAATATGCTTCCTCCTCACTTTGATTGGCGATGCACCATAACCATTCTTATTTTGTAACGGAGAGCGTTTAGATCAAAAGGCAATAAAAACGGAGCTTTTATATACTGCATGAATGTGAGAAGTGCAAGATCCAAGTATGCCATGGGATCCATGGCTCGTATTCAAATTGATCCAACGTAGATTCTTTCATTGTCATCGTTTCATTCGACTAATTATAATGCCTTCAAAAGCAAATTAGATTGGTCTGGGCTGAAGAGTGGAGTGTCATTATCAAATGTGGGGGTGCACATATCAGCAACTTCTAGTCTCCTTTTGCATGTTCCTCTGCAATGTGAACGCTAATGTCCAATTTTCCTTAGAAAAAGAAAAGAGTACGGCTATGAAACTGTCAGAAAACTGGTGCTCCATTTATCCATTTCGTAAGAAAGGTTCTATGAAAATGGACCCTTTTTGTTCGTCTGCATTGGATCCTCTACCACGGAAGAGGCATGTGTTTCAAGTCTGAGGACTTAGAAGACTGCAAATTGTCGTTGCTGTCAGAGAACTGTCATAAATTATCTAATATCCAAGTGATTCAAAACCGATTCAGACTCTGTAAAATAGTCACTTGATAAATCAGTGCTCTCACATGCCAACTAACAACTGTTTCTGGACTTCGACCCATAGTTTTTTGGAACGAGGTTTTAAATCTGCGAACAAGATTATCCATGGTCAAGGATCTTATGCTTGCTTTTGGCAGCTAGTAGAAAACGTAGACAAGTTGCGTACAAGCTACACCGGTGACCTAACTAATACATGTAATTAGTTTAAGGGTTGGGCTGAAAGAAAATACCAGAAATTACTTGTGTTACCAATGAATTCAATTATCTGAAACTACATCCGAAGAAAAGGAAGCCCACATTTTAGAGCTGACAATAACAAGGGATAACTCGATAAGACACCATCGGAAGAACAAGAAAAACAAAATAGCAAAGGTGGACAATCCGTGGATAATTTTGTCCATCGTTTGTTATCCTCGTGCCGTCCATCCCGCATTGCACACATATGCGAATAGGAATGTTGACCTGGTGAACCGTCACTAGCAAACTTCATCTCAATCTAGTCACATGTAAAATGGACATCCCATGAAATTAAGTGTCAATAGGCCTGTCCACACACACCGAGTGGCACATGCTGATGCCATGTGAACGTGGAAGCTCTCGACCTCGAGTGTTAGGCAGGACGGCAATTTTTCCCGCATAAATTGTCTTATAGATTCAAATGACTTCATGAAACATAGTCGGCTTATGCCTTTTGGTTTTTGTGATTGATTGGCAGGAAAGCATAGGCGTCCAATATTAACTCATATTACTTCATGTGGAACACGTTAGAGCATCGAGGCTCTTGCATTCCCATTTTCTTAACAAAATGAAAGTTAAATTCCTTTTGCTGTGAAGTCAAATTGCAAATCATGACTTGTAAATGCTACACAACTTCGGAGATTGCCCTTATCAAACGGTTTATCTACAAATCGTGCACTAGTGGATGATTCTAAAACCTTACACCAGGTCTGTCAATTTTGAGGTCATTCGATCTAACCTGAGTTTTTCGGATCTTTGTTTAGCCAGAGGTAGACTCATCTAGTTTATTATTGAGTTCAAAATCTTGTTTTCACCTGATGTAGCCTGAGATTGCTTGACATGAGCTAGTCAAATTTTGTAAGATGTTAGGATGAAGGAAGCTGAGTCTAACTTGAGCTAGGATGAGTTTGGTCATATTTGACTAAAGTTTTATATAATTATTTAAATATTACATAATTATATTTACGCACAATTCTTATGAAACCTATGTGGGCATAAAGCAATAGCCTCCAATAAGAATGGTTTGTGGGGCCCAGTATTTCATGCTATAGAGCATGTTTGTAGATCCTTTACGAAGCATAATAGTGGGCGCTCCTTGCATACTAGTAAGTATGTTTGGTGGTCCTTGTTCACAATGAAACCTATTTGTGAGACAACTATGCATAATATGAAGCCTTTTTATAGGCTTTTATTGGCTTTATTTTGAAAATGAGTGCGAATAACTTCTAAGCCACACCATATAAATAGCTTCTTATTCGAAAATGTGAGTGAAAATAGATAGCTTCTGGGATCCGCCATGTAACTAGCTTCTTATTTGAAATAGATAGGAGAGCTTCGAGGGCCCACCATGTAAATATCTTCTTATAGGAGTGGATAATTTCTAAGGCCAACCATGTAAATACCTTTTTTGCTTAAAAAATGAGTCTGATATCAATTTTCATTTCTTTGAAAATATATGTAAATATCAATTTCAGATGCCCAACCCTCATTTTATCCAATTCTTCAAACTCGGTGAAAAACAAAACTACTCCCCTTATTTTTCCTCCATTAAGTTGGGCATCCACTCATGATAGCGTATCCAGCGTATTGTCCGAGTAACATCAGTTTTGGGAGGGAAAATCCCTGACCTCAGGTATTAGATAGCTATTTTTGCCTGTAAAGTTGTATTCCAGACCAATGTCTTGATATCATGAAACGAAATCATCTGATGCCATATGTTTGTTGTAATTGACTGTAATAAACATGAAACATCTAATATCCTAAGTTAACGGGTTTGTTGTTTTATCTACCACCGAATTACCGAGTTGCTGTAACTATATCTAGATCTGAATGGGAGAAAAACATTTTATCGATTCATGAATATCATAAACTCCAATGGAAAAGGAAACAAAATGAGAAACACTACGTAAACAAACGTGTTACAGGAGGAAACAGCATTTTTTTGGAACTAGTATATTTCATGCACACAAATAGAGCAACCGGTCATTTCTTTATTCCGGTTGTTTTCTATAATATTTATTTCTTGTTTGAAAGCCAAAAAATTGGTGAACCTTTGCTGCAAATACTGCCCATAATGTCAGCACATTTAAGTTGCTCACTATTTTGCTTCATCTTTCAAGTATCTTCTCTTCCACCAATACAATTCGTTGGCAATTATTTTGCTCTTTTTGCGCCTCGTCAGTTATATATATAACTGATCCCACCTTCAAAACTCCATAAGAGAGACACTTTCTGGAACCCCCCTAAAACAGCCATCTGTAGGTTCAACTATGCATGACCAGCAACCAGTTTTCTTCCATCGAAATTATAGTTTTAGATGATAGGATTATCTTATTGGGACGTTCTCGACCACTAGACACCGAAATTTCGAGCAATGGGATGATATGCATAGATCCAATCACCCAAAAGTAGCTGCTGTCAGTGGACGCTCCTTACTGTAGAAGCCCTCTCATGTATGCTGAAAGAGGGTTTTTGAATGATACCTTACCCAACAACAAGCAGAGAGGACTGCTGGATAATACTTATCCACAAAAATTAGAGATTCTTTTTGGTTTTTTCTGCTGTTTGTCCCAAGATCGGTTTCTTTTCAGGAGCCTCGCTCTCGATGCTAGTGGCCATCGATGTCATTGTTATTGCGGTGGGAAAAGCAAGTGAGAAAGCATGGAAGTAGGAAGAGAGAGATTAAACGTGTTTTAGTCGTAAGAATCTAAAAGTCAAGACACTTATTTTTGTTGTTTTGTTTTTTTATGGAACAATTGAAATCTTAACAAGGCCGACCCCTAATCCGGATAGGGTCTTGATGAGGATGAATTAAAATCTTAACAAATAAAAAATGACAACTGGAAGCATTTGCACACCAAATTTCCACTCTCAAAAATGGCACTTGTGACAACAAAATGTCATTGAAGAAATTGCTATCTTGGCACCGGAAACGCTTGTTTTCCTAGAACCTCTCAAAAAATAATCGAAAATTATATGAATGTTACATGATGGATGCGCGGGCTTTCATTTGGAAAATGAAGTTTAAGTGCCGTACTACACAATAATAAAACAGGAAACGTAATCTCCCGGGACAAAACAAGAATAAGAAGTAAATGGCCAACACTGATACTATATTGATCCCACAACATCCTAAACTATCTATTTCTCCGGCTTGTAATCATAAACAGAACTTTTCTAATTGAAATAATTGATTCCATTTAACTGGATTAATGTGACCGGCACCGTGAAATTGTTTGAAGCTGACCCAGGGCCAGCTGAAACACATATACACGTAGGTAATACGGGCGATCATTAGATAAAAAACCAATTTTCAGTGGTCAGTACAGTAAATTGACCTCCCCCACAAAAATAAAAAAACAAGAAAAAAATCTGACCTTT
The DNA here is from genome assembly GCA_035236585.1 of Warburgia ugandensis. Classification (NCBI taxonomy): domain Eukaryota; kingdom Viridiplantae; phylum Streptophyta; class Magnoliopsida; order Canellales; family Canellaceae; genus Warburgia; species Warburgia ugandensis. The sequence goes on from CP141126.1 coordinate 10,473,647, forward strand.
TCTATGACATTTTAAAGAAGGTATTTAACTCGTAGAGAAAATGATAAGAGTTTTGTCTCCCTTCAAAGAATGGAAGCAGGCCTCTTCCACCACACACGTGACTGAAAAATAAACAACACGAAATGAACCCATAAATAGGCAGCCAACATCTCGAAGACTTCAGTAAGTCATAAGAACTGACCCTTCTAACGAGCAGCTGAGGGAAAATGGCATGAAGGGCAAGAAGGTTGGTTATCTGTGGTCCAATCATCCGCAGCTCAATCAGAGCCCCACGCTTCGTCCCTCATGCTTTGTCGCACATGTATGCGGTTCTTTCTTGCTTCCTCTTGTTTCTTTAACTCGCTAGAACCAAATGTTGATGAAATCCTGAGTCCCATTCCTTGAGCAATCAACCTCTGAGCAGTTCTTGCCGATGTCTTTGGCCTTGGATGAGGAGGTTCTAGATCTGAATTATATCATCTTAATTAGAACAAAGAGGAATACATATCAACACAAAAGAAAAGTATACCAAATAATTTACCATGCTAGTTTCTCTACAAATTTCTTGTTGAACATGAACTTGGATTTACTAGCAGTAAGAAGTTTGCAATGACCCAGATCAGCTTCACTTTCCACAATAATTTATGCATATTATGAAAAGTATCACCCAATAGAATGGGAAAGTATTCACTGTAAGGTTTATATATTTGCTGTAGAGATCTTGGAAATCAGTTAAAAAGTTCCATATCTTACAGCCGTTGTATGCGCAAAGTGTGATACCCATCCCTCTAGAGTGACTCCAACAATGATCTTTGCTCTTGTTCCATTTCTTTTGGTTTCAGTGCTATTTTACTTTATAATTCTACAAGAATTTAACCACTTGGGTTGAGCTTTTGTATCGAAGTTACTTTTGTATCTGTTTTCATTTTCCCCTTGTTCTGCATCATTTTGGTATTAGAACTGTGGTCGAAATGGATGTGTGTAGTGGCAGAACTATGAAGGCAGATTAACTGACAGTCTAAGGGATGAATTACTACTTCAGCTTGCTGCAAAGTTGGAGAATCTAGAGATGCCAACTGGGAACTTGTCAAGTCAAAATATCATGTCCCAATGGTAAAAGAGCAGCAACTGGAGGAGTTTGCTGACGTTGAACCTGCTGCAGATGAAAGACAAGTACTTGCTGCCAGATTATTAAGACAGCCTACATGATCAAATGATTTCTTTTAAGCAGGAAAATGCAACAGTTGCAAATTATATGCATAAATTGGAAGGGTTGACCATTCCATGTGATTCTTCGAAAGATGAAAGGGAAACTTTTCCCCATTTTAAGAATGGGTTAAGAGATGAAATCCGCCGTGAGTTATCTACTCTGCAGCTTCATGATATTGATCATGCTTTTCACATCGCTTCAAAGGTGGAGGAGAATATGAAGTAGACACCATTTAGGAGGCTTAATTCTCAAGCCAGGGAGATAACAGCCAGCAGGTTTCCTGAGGCTAACATAAGGGCAGCACCTAATAATACCCTTACCACTAGGCCTAATGCTCCAAGAATCGTTTGATGAAGTTAAAGTTTTTGCAGCTAAAACTTCACAAGTAAGCAGCAAAGTGTTTTGGATGTGGTAAAGCAGGCCACTTTGCTTATCAGTGCCCAACCAGAAATCTCCATTTGGGGATTGATAGTAATATGGACAAACCACTTGAGGATGTTGAATGTGAATATGCACAGATGAAAACAGCACATAGGAACTCGATGTGGAGACAGACACCTCAGAGATTAGCTTAGTAAGGTATATATTGCCAGCATCAAAGCTATCTTCAACACTAATGTTCAATGTAGAAATAAAGTATGTGGCTTAATTATGGACAGAGAGAGCAGCATGGATGGGGTCTAATAAAACACCATCAATCGCTTGTGTTTGACAAGATAACCCTACCAGTAAGTATCCTATGAATCTTATTCCTTATGGTGTGACGTACTTCTTATGGATCATCATCATCATCAAGACCATATCCCAATTAGGGGTCGGTCACATGAATCTTATTCCAAAATTCCCCTCTATTAAGTATGTCTTCATTTAGTTCCAAAGTTTTAAAATATTTTCTCATCACTTCTATCCACGTTATTTTGGGCCTTCCTCTTGCCCTTTTAGAACCTTTGACTTGGATTATCTCACTCCTAACCGGTGCCATTTCTGGTGTCCGTGGACATGTCAAAACCATCTAAATCTAATCTCACTCATCTTGTTACCTATTAGTGTTACTCCTAAGTTTCCTCTAATGTTTTCATTTATAATTCTACCCTTTCTTGTCTAGCCCCTCATCCATCTCAACATCCTCATTTCAGCTATGCTCATCTTATGTACATGTTGTTCCTTAATTGCCCAGCACTTTTCCATGGAGCCTAGTCGACCTTACAGGCATCCTATAGAAATTTTCTTTCAGTTTGAATGGCACTCACCAATCACACAAAACTCTAGAGGCACATTTCCATTTATTCCAACCCGCTTAAATTCTCTAGATAACCTCCCTCTCAATCTCTCCACTATCGTGAATCATCGATCCTAAGTATCGAAAGTGGTCTTTCTAGGGAGACTTTTTAGTTATCAATCTTTACTAGTGCTTCACTCCTGCTCCAAAGCAACTAACCATTCAAAAAATAAAATTATACGGTTTGTTACTTGTGTAGGGTAGTTCTTCTAATGCTATCATGTCAGCCAAGATGAGTTAACTTAGATATTGAGATTTTTACTTTACTTTTCTGTGCCCGCAGGGTGTGGGGCAAGTGGTCCAAGATAAGAAAATTATAGCCTATATTTGTAACAGGGAAATAGCCTATCTTCTTTTCTAATATACAAATAATGATAAATACAAGGGTACCCTTGTATCTATCTCACTTCAAGGGCGACGGTTGCATCCATGTCACACATGGCAACCGGGATAACTTTGTTTCACAGGTTGCACAAATGCAAGAGAGGAAAAGCCCTCCCTCTCTTCCTTCCTTCCTTCCCTCCCTCCCTACACACACACTGGGTACGAGGAACATAAGAAGACATCTACCCACGCATAAGCAAACTGTGATCAGCCATTATTTTAAGGTTAAATCTTTTTCCTTTGTTTCATCATAAGATGAATTGTGAAAACCAACAATGATCAAGCCAGGGCAAGCTATAGCAAGCTCATAAAGTGCTAGTAGGAGAGACTTGGTTGCAAATTTACACCTTAAAAAGAGAGAGAGAAGCTCAGCTAACTCAAGCCCATGATGATACAGATTTTCAGTGATCCATTACAATCATGCAATAAGAAAAACCTCTTCACCAGAAAGTGAGATAGCAACAGAAGTGGTTTTTCCCAAGCTCAAATGATAAAAATGAAAATAAGAACATCACACAGATGTCTCCCTGCATGGTTAAAGAAGAAAGGAACATAAGATACAGAAAGAAGGTAGAGAGGTGTTTGAAATGAATGATGTAGAGGACAATACAACAGATCACTTAAAAACAGGTTGCACTTGTATTTTGCAGATTTTGGATTGGAATGGGCAAAATCCCAGACCAAACCCAAAAAGCAAAAGTCCCTCCCTCCATACCTCAAATCAGAGGCATGCATTTAGCAACGCAGGTCAAATTCTACCACAAACTTTCACACGTACTTCCAATAGAAAAAATCCATTAATCATTTAAGACAAGGAGCCTTTGCTTTTCAACCATTTTATAAATATATCAAAAGGGGTATGGCACAGACAGATCATGCATAAATAGCTTGAATGCCTTACACATACAGAGGCATGTCTTCAACAAAGTTGGCATGTAAAAACTAAATGGAACATGGTAAAATGCCTGCTAAAACTCATTAGGAAAATAAATTAAATAAATGCACAAAACAAACCTTTTGAAGAAAGTGAGCTCAGCAGGTTATCATCCTTATCTAGTAAACGTACTGTGAATGGACAAGGAACAGTGATAAGAGCCTCCTGTGCTGTACCAGTAAAAGCCAGAGATCAATATATTGAAACTTGGGTCCATGTAAGAGGATATACAAATTATTTTCTAATGAGTGGAAAAATTATGCTCGAAACACATGACATAAAGAAATGGCCATCTCTGTGGAACATTCCCATTTTTTTCAGCTTGAACAATGCAGTTGAAACCTTCCTGGTTCTCATTCTCTTAAGGATCAATCACTCAGCTGTAAGAATCCAGGATCAGACATTGGTGATGGTGTAACAAGGAATACAAGCTAGTTTCAGAAGGTTCAGATAAGGAGCCATCAACAAGGTAGGTATGTTGTCATCTTTCAATAACTCTTTAACTAATGACTTGTTTAAAAACATGATACTTGCATTAGACCCGAAATAATGCGATGGCTAAACCCCCAGTTTGCTCCTCCAACGATTAATAACTCGGTAGAAATATGTTGCAGAACAAGTTGATCAAAGCCTAATAATCTGCAATCAATGTGAACCACTAGCTAAACCCAAATTGTGTATGCTTAGACTGTCTGAAACTGAGGCATACGATGCCTTAACAGTTAAGAAGAAGACTCTCATGAAAAGTCTCCTTGTCTCCATAGCGTTAGTTACAGAAGAAAGATGCCAATCCCCCATGTAACGACTAACAAGGACACATCATACTTTCACAAACTGCCAAAAGACATACATCAAAAAAGGATTATGTCAGGTATGATCATAAACCAATATCAGTGACCTTCCTATTATCTCATTTTAGCTTCTTCAGTAATTCCCTCAAATTCTTAAAGTGCTTTAGTCATAACTTCTAATGCATGTTATCTGTTAGAAGCTTTGCTCTGTATCAGTTGAAAGTTTAATTAGAATAACATACAGCCTCCGTCCTCTTTTTTCCTTTTCTTTTTTTCTTTTTGAATGGTAACTGATAAGGAGAACTTTACTAGGAATGAAACAAAATTAAGAGAAAACTTCAAAAGAAATAGAAATGAAAATCAATTATAGCTACCATTCAAAAAGAAAATCAATTGTAAAGCTCATTTCTCCTTTATTGGCTTCAAAGTGAACATGAGAAACCTCAAAGTCAAGCAGCTCCTGAATTTCAGGAGCTGACAATCATTGACATTTCTCCACTTGTTATCTTCTTTCTTTCTTCTTTTTCCTTTTTTTCTTCTTTTTTTGATGAAAAGATATCTAGTACCATCTTGACATTTCTGTTTAGCCTTGTAAGTCATGGAATGGAAAGTTAAGATCTCATCCCCTGGTTTACAACTAACATCTCCACCTCTGGAGAATCCGAAAGGCACTGGCAATCCAAGAAAGGTCAAGAGGCCTAGGTGACCTCTAATCAACCCTAGAGTTTCCTTAAAGAAAGATACTTTCAACAAATTTACATCAAAGTTCAGCTTAAAAGCACCAGAAAGACCACCTATCAGCTATTTTGTCTTTGCTTCCACAGCCAAATGCAACTTCCCAACAGTATCACCTTCACATACCTTAAAATACTCCCTGGCCATAAAGGAGGTCCAGCCAAGAAAAGAAGAATTAATAGACACACACAGCAGGAAAAAGGTAAGTACAGAAAGTAAGAAGTACAATAAGCATTCTGATTCTGCTGACTAACAACAATCTGTCCCTTGCACCTTACGTATTAATACTAGTATAAGGTATGTGGTTTTGCACATGGATGGTACAAGAACAACAACAACAACAATAATATCTTTAAAAAAGAAAAGCAATCCATGATATAAGAAGATTCAAAAGAGTGAGAGAGAAAGAGAGAGAGAGAGAGAAGAAAACGAATCTTCTCACTTCCTGAATTAAATGGGCTAAGATATTCCTTATGTAGCAACACTTAGATTAATCTGTGGTATCTCAGCGATGGCCAATGAGAAAGGCATTATTTCTTTGAAAAAGGACGAAGGAATGAAACCAAGAGGCAACTTACCTTCTAAAGTCCAGTCCTCAAAGATCCAAACCTTTATTGGGCATCTCTATATGAAACATATATCATCACTGGAAGACTGTAAACTTTTGATTTCTTGAAATTTTATTGATAAATTGATACCTTTTCCTTCTGCTTGCAGGGAGTTACTTTAACTGCTAGAAATCAAGATCAACAGTTCAGGAAAATTGGAAACTTAATGGCGGGGCTTGTTTGTCTTACAATGGCAAAGTCACAGTTATTCTGAAAACATGGAGTATGTGTAAAAAAGGTTGGAAACCTAAGGTGGTGGTTACTGGCTTTGCAATGGCAAAGTTGTAATTCTTATGAAAAATAAACAGCCAACCAACAGCTGCCTGTTTTATGCCTTTTAGTATGATAAGAGATATGTCAAAAACCCTTCTTACTCAAAGGAGTGATAGGGATCAGATATATATTAGTGGCCAATGTGGGGTTTAAAGTAACATTCTTGAAGGCCCATAAGGACGGCCTGTTCCAGCAAGCCCACTCTAACGGTTAGTTGGCAATTTGCATATATCTCTATAAGATTTGTCTGATCTGCTTACAGCATTATAAAAGTTTACCATACTTCATTGGCTTAGTTTCTATAATAAGTGTTTGTGCATATTGGCAGCAAAAGAGTTGACCACTGATTGCTCTAGTTTCCATAAATGCTTAAACATTATTGGATAACTAAAGTTGACAGATTTGATTAGCTTTTGCTACCAGAAATGTTTATGCATACTAGGAAGCTAATAACCAATAGATATGCAAACTATTGGTCATGAGCAATATAATTTGATGTAGAAGTTTTTAAAGTCAATCAATATAATTTGATGTAGAAGTCTTTAAAGTCAATGAAAAAATTTACAGATTTTGCAGGTGCAACAGTGGGTGTGATGCCTTTTCCTTTGGAATGATTCCAAAGACAAATCCCAATAGTGTGACTCCATTGGTGGTCTCCAAGCTATTGATGTGACTTCAATGTGCTGCCAATGCCACTGTAAGTGCAGTAATTGGATGTCATGTCCAATCCTTTGGAGTGATTCCAATGAGAAATCCCAGTGGTGTGACACCATTGATGGTCTTCAAGCTGTTGATGTGACTTCAATGTGCTTGTAGGCAGCCTCGTGTGATTCCTATAGTAATATCCTAATTATTTGAAGTGATTCCAAATACATTTCCCCATTCTTATTCAATTTTTTTCTATTGCAGAGGGTACTGTTTACAAATTCTACAAGACTTCAACTTTTTTGGTTGAGTTTTGAACCAAGTTCCTCTCAGATGTGTTCTGTTCCCCTTGTCCTGCACCAAGAAGACTCCTAATCAAACTTAATACCTCCACTCTAAGCTATCGAAAATAGTAACTGAATCACTCAAGAAATAAACTACTAGAAACAGTCCAAGCTTCTATATGGACCAACTTCTAGCCAAACACAGGCATTGATCTTCGATCTCACCAGAAACTGCTAAGATGCATAATTTTTTGCCAGAATCCATTTATGCCAATCTAAAGCTTGACCAGGAAAATCTTTTCTAGATTTATAATAAGTATGCAGGTAGTCCACGCTTTTGTAGTTTCGGGTCTCATAATTTTAGAGTGTTTGGACTTGCATTGTTGTCCTGAACTGATATATGTTTTTACAGATTGTGGTTACCCAGAAACAAGTTAGAGTTCTATGCCTAATTCCTAGTTGTAGGAAATAGATATACATTGAAACATTGAAGTTCATTTAGCTATTTCTGATTGCACTTTAGTTTATAGAACAACTCAAGTGGTCCTATTTTCAATTTTTTTCTCCTTGCATATTTTTCTATTGGTACTTCCACCCTTTTTTGTTCAATCAGATGCCGCTGAGAATCAAGACAATACAAGGAATCATGTGGATTTCCATGGATAATCCATGACCACCAAACAAAAGAAGATATGTTTGTGGACAAATAGAAGAAATGAAGAATGAAACCAGAGAGAGCAAGCAGCATAAATTCCTTCCACCTTACATTCTAACCCAACATTTTGAAACATGCACTTCCGCCCTCTGACACATTGCAGAGACTACGTATAAAGCTTAGTCCTTGTGTCTTGCTCAGCCTTATGATCTACTCGCTTTAGACTCTTTGTTATCATCTTTGACTCTAGCTTTGCCTTATGATCTACTGGCTGTTGTAGCACTTACAGAACTCCCTCCAAGAGTTCTATGCTGGCATTAAAGAACCAGCTGGTGATACTTAAGTACTGTAAATTTAAGACACTAAGACTACAATATCAGCTTCCAAATTGCATACACCTGCCTTACCATTTGATATATTTCAGTATTTTCCTACCAGTATGAGCTCAAAGATGTTGAATGGCAGCATCAAAACATGGTGATATGTTATTACATAATTAATAGAGGGATGCCTCCAATATTGAATGCCCCAAACAGTTTAGATAACATGACGCAACAGCATAATATTCTCAAGATGGAAGCTATCTACAGTTCCTGATATAAATTCAAATCTTGTCTGAGCAAGTAATTGAGAACAGAATGCATACTTAGTACTTACCAATGGATGGTGTGCGGAAAACCGCAAGTGCAACAATATCATTGACCCAGCGGATAACAACACCTTGATCTTTGAACTTGACAAATAAATTTTCCAACTCTGTTGTCCGAGTAGTCGGTGGAAACCCAGCAAGAACAAGAACATGACTGGTTCCATATGTTGCTGAAATCATAAGAGAATAAAGAACTAAATAAATTACTTTTTAGAAATATAAAATATTTATATATAATCATAAGAGAATAAATCACTAAATAAATTGTTATTTAGAAAATAGAAATATTTATTTATTTACTTATTATATATCAATGTAAGGAAAAACTTTTGCTTACCAAATAGTTAAGTGAAAAGGAAAATGGTCTGGCGTCATAATACAGAAGACAAAATCAAGGAAAGACAGAAAAAACAGCTAAGAGAGCCTATAATCATAATGAAACACATGAAATGATAACACAATAGACTATGCTGTCTGAACACAAAAGTGGACCCTTGGTTTCAGCTGTATCTATCAAGCAATTGAATAAAAGATTGCTCACTTACAATTTCTTATTTCAGTGACTTCTTCCTGGGATAGAGAAGCAGCTTCATCTTCAGAGTTGTCAGTAGCTGTGTTGGTAGGTAGTTGATCTGAGTGTAAACCATTTTTCTTGAACAAGAATGCTCCCCTTCCACGCCTTTTTGGTGTTTCAAATTGTGTATCTTCCAGAGAAAGATTTGATACCCCTGCCTCTTCCACAGTGGAGAAGACTTGATCCGGTGCACGATCTGCAATAGCTTCCCAATCTGCACTTTTATCACAGGCCGCAACAACATCAGGATACTACGCATGCTACCTTTGAGGTAACAAGATTCCAGTGCTGGAAGGTTATATGCTTAGCTTTTGAAAGCATAAGATTGACAAACCATTGAGTAAATATAAAATGACACTATCCATCTCAAACAAAAGAGTGTATAGGCCTCTAAAGATTAAAATGAAGAATACATTTGCACTTCCCTCTGCAGTAAGGATTGGGTTTTCTTTTGTATACCTTCTGAATTTTGTCTTGACTTACTCCATCAGTAAATAACCAAACATGGAAAACGTATAACATAAATAACGAGAACATTCCTAAAGACAATTATCAACAAGCTGGCACCTGTGAAATGCTCCAAATGATAGAAGTTGTTTGCATAGCTAATGTACATGGACATCAAAGTTGAACTGAAGATCTCCTACATGAACACAAAATTTAAAACATTTCCACAAGAACAACCAAAGAATGAAGTCTCGTGTGGCTATGGGAGCCTGCATTTGATTTCGTAAGAGAAGGTCCAATGGAGAAAAGCTCTATCGGACATACATTGAATAGAACCACCAACTGCCAACAGTACAAGACATGAACAATTTTCAAACGGTTCCCATCCTGAGAGGAAAGGTGGAATGACCAATGTGTTCCCAATGGCACTATCAAAGTTTAAAAAGCAAAACTACCAATGTATCTTCGTTTGAGAAAACAGCATCACAGAGTCTTCTCGTCAACTCCCCTTTCTATGTTGATCCCACAAAGGTGAAGTGTATGTTTTTCCTCAATCGTCATTGTTCTGTTCAGGGCTCATTATGAGCCTTTCATCCTAGAGACAAGAAGAAAAGGAAAAAGAAGAAGCATTGTTTCAAGTAGCCTAACTGCATTCTAATTTAAATTCGTCGCTCATTATTTTAAGATTAGGGTTCAAAATTCATCTCTACCTCTTCTTCGAGACAGAAAAAAAATAAATCCAGAAGCAGAATGAGTAGCACTGCAAAATCATCAGACGATAAAATAATTGGAAAATATAAATGCATTTCAAGAAAACAAAAGCGGAATAAAAGAATACCATCTTCATCAGCAGAAGAAGAAGCGTCTCCAGATGAAACCCTAATTTCCTCCGTATCTTTCCTCTTTACAGACTCTGATTCCCTGATAAATTAAGAAATATAAGAGAAATGAAGCACGAAACTAATTTTCAGAAAGAAGAATAAGAAGATGATGAGAAGAAAAAAAATGACAACCCTCGGGCAGGAATGTGTTGAGCATTGTTTCTGACGACCAGAGCACGACTTTGGAGTTCATCAGCTTTAATGGAGAAACCACGAGAGCCGTAAAGATCGGCTAAATCGCTGAGAGCGCAAGCCAAGCGGAGATCAGAAGAAGATGAATCTAGGGTTTCTAGCTTGGAAATTACGGATTCAAGAAGAGAAATTGCTCCTTCAATGTCTCCTTTATCAATGAGATCTTCAACTGCGACACTCCAATTACCTTCTTCCGCCATTGAGTCTCGTCTTCTACTTCTTCTTCTTCTCCTGTCCCCTGCGAACTGTTGGTGGGTTTTTCATTTTCGTCCTGTTTTAACTGTTAAAGGCGGGCTCTGCAGACGGCCCTGTCAGGATTTAGCCTAACGAACACTGCTCTGGTATGTGTATCGCTGCAATGCAATGAAGCACTCACTGTACAGAATGGATCCGCACTTGCAGTGGATCTTAACCGTTAATCTACACATATGGGCTCACTATAAACACAAAATCATGCCAATTGGAGCCGTCAGATGAACGGTTAGGGTCAGCTCTGAGAAGAACCTTTTATTTGCAAGTGGAACCTACTAGAACATTCCTTTAATTTCTTCCAGACCCCAAAGGACCCATAATGGGGCTGCGGGGCTGGGATCATCTCATCCAAATGACACCAATGATGGCAAGCTCAACTTAGAGTGAGTCATAAAAAAAATTCCGTAAAAGATTATAACTTGATATATGGCATCTTAATCAGATTCCCCTTTATTGTCATTAAACTAGTCCTTAGGTTGATTGGTAAATTTCCTTTTGCCACATTTTTGCTTAATGGATTGAAGGGGGACAGTGCATCCAACTATTTATAAATTAAAACTGATCCTTTCAACCACCAAGCATAGCTGTGTGACTCTGCTTCGCTCCAGCAGGAATGAAAAGGAACATAATTGGGCTTAAAAAATACTTGTAAATTTACAAACTTTTGGCCTTCGAAAATAATGGTCAATTTTGGTTCTTCTCAAAAAGGGGAGCCTTGGCACAACGGTATGAGTGACTTTGAGGTTATGGGTTTAAGGCGTAGAAATAGCCTTTTGCAAAAATACAAGGTAAGGCTGCATACCATAGACCCTTGTGATCTGCCCCTTCTCCAAGCCTTGTATACGTTGGAGCTTCGTCCACCAAAGCTGCCTTTTTTACCTTTAAAAATACTGGTCAATTTTGGTTGTTCAGCTTGGCTGTTCATATATAATAACTATTATATTTCAAAGTGATTAGTTCAAAGTTTGTAGTGTTAATGTTTAATATACTTTATTAATGAATATTCATTCATCTCACCAAGATCCCCCACAAAAATCATCAAGAATAAATACTAGATACAGAAGCGTACTTGAATCCCTGAGTCCATATGTGATCCTTAAGCTTTGCGGTTCCTGATCTTCCAAACTGATGCGTATAACCTTTTTGGAGAATGGTATTCCTTCTTTTCTAAAATTGGGATATCAGAAATGAATCATATGTATAATTTGGAGACCACAACTATTTATAACTGTATCCCCTTTTCTTATTTCTTATTTTAGCCCATCATAAAATAGAAATTAGAGATTAGGTATCTACAAATAATAAAATCATACCTTTTGAGATGACTATGGCCCATTTAACTTTAACTTTATTCGATCACTTTAATTTAGGGCAAACCAATATAATAGCATATAATATACAATATATATATATACATATACGTCCAATATCTAACAATCTCCTACTTGGACAATATATATATATATATAACTTTATAATCGTATATCACAATATAACCTTATGAGCTCAAAAGTTTGCTATCATAAAAAAAAAATATCTCCTAACAATCTCTTATATTAATTAAGCTAAGATAGGCTCAAGGCAATTTTTGTTACATATATCGTAACTAAATCCATCCATGGTCACGTATATTAACATAACCAAACGACATAAATCAAGTATGGATGTGTAGCATGAAAATTACATGCTGTAATATCCATTATTTTTTTATTATTCAGGAAACATTTTAATTTATGTATTTAATTTAATGGTGAAAGGGGTAAAATGGTAAATGTATGTGGGGCCCACGGATTGGGTGCCAAAACCCATGAGTGAGGCTTTAAAAACCTTCCCTGCTTTTCCATACAGCCAAAAACATACAGCCAAAAACATTTTCATCAATGAAGGCGGTAACAATGCGGATAGCCCCTTCCCAGGCGCACATGAACAAGAAGCCTTTCGTTTCGCCCAGCTTGACTGAGGTAGACTGTCGTCCCCTTTTTCCCTCTCCATTTTTGGCTTATCTCCATTCAGTTTGCCATTTTTAAAGCCGGAAAACAACGTGGAATGTCGTTTTTTTGGTGATTGCATGATTTTATTGTTCTTTGTAAAAATAACCAAATGAAACGGTGTCAGATAACACAAAGAACAAACCCATGAATTTTCATGGAAATCGGATGGCTAAGGATGCCAAAAAACTTAGAAAATAGTAAGAGGAAGATTTTTAGGAACGTGATGAAAGTCGTGTAAAAATGTTAGATAACGATAGAATTTGCTGAATGGGAGCTTGAAAACAAGATCTACATGAAAAACTAGGTGAAACAGTGCAAAAATCGCACCATTTGGACACCTGAGAGTCACCAGCAGCGACCGAAGTTCGGTCGTTGTCTTTGGCGACAAATAGCCGATCGTCGTTCCCGATGACAGCACCCAGCAGCGACATCTCGACAGCACACGCATGCGACATTTGGGTTGCAAATGCACACAGGCACAGCGGGCAACGGGCAATGCACAAGGACAAGCAATGTGCGCGACACGCTACACACAACGCACAGCGACATGCAACATGCACGACACAGCGCCACACAGATGATACGAGCGTGACATGCAACGCCACACAGGCTGCACGGGGGTGCATGCGCATGAGCGGCACGTGTGGCGTGACTTTTTCTTGGTTTTTTTGGGTTTTTCCTGACTGTCCATTTACAAAAACTTGATTTTAGAAGCTACAAAGGTCCAAATTGTTATCCAAAAGAAGCCTTGCGATTGTCTCGACAACGCAAGCATAAGAGGCACACGTGTGAGCGGCACGTGTGGCGTGACTTTTTCTTGGTTTTTTTGGTTTTTCCTGACTGTCATTTACAAAAACTTGATTTTTAGAACTACAAAGGTCCAAATTGTTATTCGAAAGAAGCGTTGCAATCATCTCGACGACGCAAACCTAAAATCAAAATAACTTTAAGTACCTTTTTAATGGTCAAAACATTAAATACTATTAGATGACTTATGATGTGACAGATACGTTAGAGTGTGCGACGTGACATAGCCCACGCGCCTAATTAGAGTATTGCATTTATTGAGGTAGGTGATTTCATTTAAATTTCTCCGTGATTTCAGTAACCATGACCTGTTCTCTAAAGTTTTTGAGGCATGTACTTTATGTCTTCTTATGTTCACATAAATAGGTCATCACTTCTTGTTGGTGGCATGACATTCCATTTTTGCGAATAACCATGTTTTACATGTGATGTACTGTTTTTATCATAGGTTTTGATCGTACTTATTGAGATTATTTTATGGAGTCTTTACATGATTTACATCTTGTTGATGATTTATGATGGGTGCTTCCACCCGATGGGTACTATACTAAGAGGGTTGTAGGATTGGCCATCCGCCCTCTAACTTTGTGATGATGATGATTAGACACCGCCCTTGAGTGATACAGAGCCAAGTAAGTAGGTGGTGGTATCATAGGTAGTCCCCCCTACTGATTCGTTCCTTCCCATGAGGATGGAAAAAGCCTCCCGTTTGAGTGTCAACGGGGAGCGGCAATGGTTCAGATCCTGTTAGGGTTGCCACTGCAACATAGTAGCTCATATTGTTATTCTGTATGCACATGTGGATTATATGTGGGGTGAACCGGGACAAGCTGGGGCTAGGGGTGAGGGACTCTGGGGGCTGATGCGGGCTGCACAGAAGGGACCCAGGGTTGGTATGAGTACTCATCATCGGTGATTGAGCGTCATGAGACACTTTTGGAATTGTTTTTGATACCATGCCCTATTTATCATAACTTGTATGCATAATATTCTGAGGACATGGACTCGTATTATTTTGATGGATGCACAGCTATACTTTTTATCATGTCTTGCATGCCATCATGATTTGACTTGATATCTATTTGTGAAGATTTATGATTTTGTTTGTTACTCCATTATGAGCGTCCGATTATATATGTTTGTTTCATGAGATTCACCATGCGATTTTAGTAAGCTTTAATTGAGTGTGATCACTTACACAAGCATAGCTTGCTGAGGCATTACTTTGTTTTGCAATGCCTCATATTTGGAGCCGGAAAGGAAAGCGGGTGGAGTAGCATTGATTTGGGCCAGGACCTGAGGACTATTCACTTTTCGTATTCGGAGACAGATTAGTTTATATCTCATAGACTTGTATTAAACCTTTGGGATTTTACTTGGATATATATATATATATATATATTTGGATGGATTGGACCCATACCATGGTGTAGAGAATGTTTAATTACATATGTAGTTGTTGTGGTGATCATGGATGGAACCTAGTGGCTTTTTTACTTAATTTATTAATGTCTTTACTCAGCTTGTACATTTATCGTGGTTTTAAAGCGAGCATGCTCAAAGTACCCTGATTTAATTTTATTTAGCGTTGCAATTTTAGAATATGGTTGACCCTCGAGGTTTTTGTTTCCAATTAATTCTTTTAACACTGCACAAAAATTTATAGATTTTGAGTTTTTAGTTTTTAGTTTTTAGGGATCCCATCTACTTTTCTTTAAAACATATTATTATTATTATTATTTTGAGAAAAAGGTTTATAAAAACCCGAGGTGTCACACATGCAATGTAATCTAAACATGTTTATTTCTATCTAGTCCATCTTTATTCCTTATGAGATCATATCAAAGCTAAATCAGAGTGAAAAATAGAATTGAATACTTTATTTTTGTAGAAAATATCCATAAACACAAGATGTGTTTAAAACAAAAAAACATATAAATACAAGCTCCTACTAATCCAGCATATCATTAAATGATACAACACCCATATGAGCAGTATGCCCATGAAAGACCTTGGGGGTAGCCCCTTAGTAAGAGGATCTGCAATCATGGAGTTTGTGCCAATATGCTTTATAGACACTTGACCACTTTGAACTCTTTCTTTAACAACTAGGAACTTGATGTTTATATGCTTTGACTTCGATCAACTCCTGTTGTTGTTGGAATATAAAACTGCTTACTTATTGTTACAAAATAACTTAAGTGGCCTTTCAATTCCATCCATAATTCGCAGCCCTGTGACAAAATTTCATAGCCATATTCCATGATTGGATGTCTCATAACATACTATAAACTCAGTTTCCATGGTGGAAGAAGCAATGAGCATCTGCTTAGCACTCTTCTAGGAGATTGCTTCTCCGGCAAGTAGATAGATATAGCCTAAAGTAGATCTACGACTGTCTTGACATCTAGCAAAGTCGGAATCTGAATACCCAATGATCTCTAACTTATCCTACCTCATGTATGTGAGCATGTAATGTTTTGTTCTATGAAGATACCGCATGACCCGTTTGGCTGCTTTCCAATGATCCATTCCTGGATTGCTCAAATATCTGCTTAACATTCTAACAATGTACACAATATTCAGACACATATAAACCTGAGCATACATCAGGCTCCCCACTGCTGAAGCATAGGGAATTTTCTGCATTTCCTTAGTTTCAAAATCATTCTTAGGGCACTATTCGAGACTGAACTTGTCTCCCTTAGCAACAGGGGTGTATCATGGTTTGCAATCTTGCATGCCAAATCTCTTAAGTACCTTTTTGATGTATACCTTTTTTATATAGTTCTTTTGTGATAATCCTAGAATACCCTAAGAGCGATCCTGATGTATCTAAATTTCAATACAAAAGATGCTTCCCTAAGATCTTTCATCTCATTTTTTTTTTTTATAGAAATCTCTTGGTTTTGCCTAACAAGCCTATATTGTTGCTAGCAAGTAATATGTCATCGACATATAAAACCAGGAATATGTGTTTACTCCCATTAAACTTGTGGTATACACAATCATCACCACATTCATCTCAAAATCGAATTTGTAATACCATTGACGAGAAGTTTGGTTAAGCCCATATATGGATTTCCTTAATTTGTAAACCATATTCTTTGCATCTCCCGATCCAAAGTTTTCTAGCTGCAACATATAAATCGTCTCATCAATGTCACCATTGAGAAATGCAGTCTTTACATCCATCTGATGTAACTTAAGGTCAAAATGTGCTACTAATGTCATTATTGTCCTGAAAAAGTCTTTCAATGAAACTGGAGAGAAAGTCTCATTATAAACAATGCCTTCCTTTTGAGTGAAGCCCTTTACAATAAGACGCGCCTTATATCTCTCCACATCACCCTTCGAATCCCTCTTAATTTTAAATATCCATTTGCAACCAATGGGCTTCGCACCTTTAGGTAATGGGACGAGTTCCCAAACATCATTGTCTTTCATGGACTTTATCTCTTCATTCATGGCATCAATCCACTTTTGAGAATTAGTACTTTGCATGACTTGATGAAAGTTGATGTAATATCCACCCACCGACGATGATTCTCTGGCGACAGGCACTCCCGGCAACCTGATGAACGCGGCGGGCCCTCACCTACCTCTGACTAGCCGGACCAAGGTAAGCTCGCCCCACTCTTTCCTGTACATTTGTTTTCCAAGTTTATCATCCGGTAAAAAATCAGGCGTTATTGTTGCCCTGGGAAAAAGTTGATGTAATGGTGTCAGATGAGGATCTGGACCATTCATCTTGAGCATGATGATGTAAGGAATCGACCCATGAAATTTCATGGTGATCGGACGGCTAGGGAAGCCAGAAAACCCCAAAAAAAGTATGATGGGAGTTTTTGAAAACATGATAAAAATCGTGAAAAATGATAAATTTTGGTGGGATTTGTGAAAATGGAGGGTAAAAATGAAATGTGAGCGAAAAACTGGACTCAGCTGTAAAAATCACAAAAAACGGAGCACCTAGGGTTGTCGGGGACGGCGAACCAGTCCGGTCGTCATCTCCGGCAACGGTGACTGGAATGGGAAGAGAATGCATGGACGAGAGAGCGCCACGCGTTGTGATGAGCGCGCGCCATGCGGTGCGGCTAGAACGCGCACGTGTACGACATACGGCGCTCCGAACGCACGCCACGCGCAGAGCGCGTCCATAGAAGCACCCGCCACCCCGTGCAAGTTCTTGACGCGCAACGCATCCACAGACGCGCCTGCTACGCGCGTGCGGACTGCACACCGCACGTACAACGAGCCCGTTCTCGTATTTTTGAGGGTTTTGACCCTTTATTTATGAAACACGTGATTTTAGTAGCTACAAAGGTCCAAATCACGATCCGAAAGAGGCGTTGTGATCATCTTAATAAGGCGGACCTAGATTTAAGACAAAAATCTAGTTTGGAGTAACTTTTTAATAGCAAAACTACTAAATACTATTAGATGATTCAGATCAAGATGATCAATAGAGAATCAGGCTTTAGTTTTTGGTTACATGCGTTAACCATGACATGATTTATGGCATGACAAGTACATCAAGGCATACACCTTGATATTGGTTACGTGTTTGTTTGGGGATATTGCGATATTGAGGTAGGTGATTTTATTCACAATTTTTCCATGATTCTCAAATGGTGATTTAAGTTTTGAGGCATGTGATTTATGCCTTACCATATGTATGAGATTGATTTCAGCATGTAGCTTCTTATGTGCGTGCTATTTTTCTGGTGGTTATTGCATGCACTATTTTTTTTATATCTTTCATGATATTCACTTGATTGTTGGTCTTCTTAACATGTGGGAGTCTCTCTGACATGATATTTGAGACTATTGATCATGTGGTAGGATGAGATTTTTCACCCCGTGAGTGCCCGTGAGGGTGAAAGGGTGAAAGCGGGTGTGCAATGCAACTTTCCGTGAGTGCTTGAGTGCCTGTGAGGGTGAAAGCGAAAGTGGTACGTGTCATTCCCGTGAGTGCCTAAGCGCTTGTGAGGGTGAAAGGGTGAAAGCGGATGGTACAGAGAGTTGACCCCACATTGCCGTGAGTGTACTTGATACACTCATAGGGCTTGACTGTGTATGATGTTTGATATTTTTGACATGCATTCACGTGTTTCTAGATTTTCTTGGATTGAGCATGTCCTGATATCATGGTTGATGATATCTTATTTATTTCATGGACTTGGTATGTCCTTCATCGGGTAATTTAAGGCTTTATGTATATGTTTGATCATCTTACGATCTTATGCCTTGTGCCTTGTGCCATGTGATTTGTTTTTATTGAGTTTACTTTGAATGTATATCACCTACACAAGCATAGCTTACTGAGGCATTGCTTTGATTTGCAATGCCTCATATACAGAGAGTGACAACAGGTTGACGTGCTGACAGAGCAGGTAAAAGTTATGGCAGCTTTCCAGCAAAGCACAGACGATGTTCAGAGATGACCAGGTTTGTTCAAGACCTCACTTTGGGTTTTGAGTATGGACTGTACTTTAATTAAAAATGTAATTTGACCTGGATGTCCGAATGTGGATTTATGTTGGATGTGATGGCTGTATGGAGGGACCCTGGGTGTTTTATCGTGACTATATTTTCTTATCCGTTGTTGGAGTACATTTTATTGCAAACAACCTTGGGTTGTGGATGGGTGTGGAGACTGAGTCTCCCTTATGATATGTATTATACCTTGTTTATCAAGTGATTTTGTATTGCACTAGTCATGTGCAATGGTCCAAATTACAGAGGAAATTTTGTTGATTTTTTTATGGAAATGGTATTTCATTTCACTGTTAAATCTGTAATTTTGTAGTTGTAATACTCCCCGGACTTTGAAAGAAATGCTTTTATTTAAGTTTTTATTTTTGGTCACTTTAGAAATGTTTCTTTCAAAAACAAGGATCTCGACTATTTTTGTAAATTATTATCATATTGATGTGGAAAATCCAGGGTGTCACAGTTGATCAGATCATCTTCCACCAATCTAATGTCATCCTCATGTTCTTGGAGAAATACGATATATGTGCTTGATTAAAGTATTTTGTATAGATAGACTTTATTGAGAAACTCTAGTCATGCAAAGGAATTGTTAATTAGGATTTCATTGATCTTTTTCTTGAGATTTTGCAAAAGACTAGAAATTCTCTTCATTCAAGATTTAATTTGAAGATTCAAGTTTCTTTCAACACCAAACATGTGACCATGACCAAAGGTAAGTAGTTTATTTCATATTTCTTTGGCTTAGAATGAAATAATATGGTTAACATTGTAAACTTAACTCATTTATGAAAAAATTGACATGATTTTCCCACTTCAAAATTTAATGAGAATGAAAATAATGAACCATAGATGTTTAGAACAAGATTACAATTTGATTTCAGTATGCCATAAAATAATTGAATAGTTTTCTGCACCCTTTTCTTATTACACCAAAAATACCAAAGAAATATATGTATTTAGCACCTTTACAAGCACTAGGACAAGTTATACAACTATACAATTGCTTTCTTAATCAACTTGTGTTCTATTCCTATCACCAAGTCATGAAAGAACATTTATGCATAAAATTGAAAACTAAGAGAAATCTTCAAGCGTTGTGAGATAGAATGCAATAAATTTGTAATGGTGCTTGTGAATTAAATTGAACAAATCAAAATAGAAGAAACCAATGGGCAGTAGTAATATTAACAAGGAGTTGTAGGTGCCATTTAATTGGTCGGGAAAAAGTTTCTATTTGCCATTTCCTCTAATTATTTTTATTTATTTTTACTTTCCTCAGCCAATCAAATGCTACCTACTTCTTGCATTAAACAACTGAAATTATCTAATAATTCTCAACCCTTAAGGGAGTATAACAACTAGAAATGGACAGCCTATCATATATAACATCTGAAGTTGTCTAATGTCAAATCACTAAGATTGTAGTAGAAAAACTAATAAATAAAATCTTGTGAAGTTTGATATAAAACTTAGAATAATCTTTGTTCCATTTCAATTGATGCTTCATGCATGATTTCATACATTTGCGTAAATAACGAAAGAAGTCAAAGGCTTACTGTTTTATTGCTGACCTTACACTTCTTGTTACTCACTTTGTAAAATCACGACATCGAACTCTCCAAACTTGATCGTTTTGTAATTCACAATCTTGAGAGTAAAAATAATAATTTGACTTCATTTGAAAGCAATGACACTTCAAAATTATTGAAAAAGTTTGGAGAAGAGAGTGGAAAATGGAGTAAAAAATTGCAGAAATAGAAATCAAGGAAGGCTTAACTAAGGTGTGAGCGTGTATAAATGCACTTTCTTTTAAGTGTTATTTGTCTCCACTCTCAACAAGAAATTCCTGATGAGATCACTGGTAAAACCCTTTTAGAATACTACAAGCCTTTTTATGTGGGCTATCTTAAGCAACTTCCGAAGACACACCTCAAACTCTAATTAGTAGGCTTCAATATGGTAGAATCTATATACTCTATAAAATAGCAGGATACGAGACTATTCAGCTCTCATGCTATCCTTAACTAAGGGATTTTCATCAATTAGATTTCGGTTTCTTGTGAAGTGGCAATTCCTATTGCTTTTCCTTCTTACCATTTTTTAAAGATTTTAGAGAGACACGTTCCTTTATATTTTCTCTTTCCTTTCATCCAAAAAGTGTCCTGTTCCTGCAAACTCTCTCTCTCTCATGCCCCTTACCAATACGTACCCCAATCTCCTTCCTCGCTTCCTGATTTTGTAGCCTTCTGCTAGATCACATAGACACCTACCTCAGTGGTTAATTGGCTGACAATGCAGTTCTCTCGCACACTCTGCAGGTTAGCATCTGTCGTCTGCTGCATGAATTGATACCTAGGCTCTTTGCTTTGTGTTGGTGTAACACGGACATGACCAGCTCGGTCAATGCATACAGTCCTCACCTCCTTAGTGTAATGCCACGAAGAGGGCTGGTCTTCTCTCAGCAACATAACTACCTATTCTGAAAAAACATGCGTCACTTGGATGCATATTTTTTAGTTTTTGCGTGCCTTTCAAGGAAGGAACTAAGCATTAGCACTATATCATGTACATGGTCTTGAGACTTCATTGTAGTTTCTACGTCGTGTACTGCTTGCATTACCAATTGATACTCTACATCCTCTTAAGCTTGAAATTAACAGTGCCGTAATCAAAGCATATATCTACCAAAAATTGGCCAAATGTTTAATCCCTTTGGTGAAAAGTTAAATGTCACTAGTGCCTCTTTAAATTGAAATTTGTACTACACACGTTATCTACATTGTTTGTCTTCCGTATGGATCTTATTTGAGACGAGAGATGGTTAGTACCTATCCGTGTAAAGCCTTGTCGATGAATGGTCTGGATAGCCGGATAAGTATACTCAACCGTCCTCTCGTGTTAATGTATTTTCAAATTACAAATGTTTTACTGTGTGAAAGTTAGCAGTGCAAAACACAACCAAGATGTGGCCCCACTTTTTTTGTTGTTTTCAGAGATCTAATCCATTTATCTGATTCTTCTTCATCCAGATGGCCTAGATGCCAAAACCTAGATCAAACCAAAACCTCTAATGCCTTCCCTTTTGAGCTCCTTTTGGTTGAAAAACAGATCGTGTTAAACAAAAAGGAATAATCTTTTTCCATTGAACCCAAAAAGAAGCCCTTTGGAGTTTTGGTAGCTAAGCCGTCTAGATAAGGCCCAAACAGAAGAATACATTACATCTCCCAAAAAATACAAAAAATAGGCCACGACTATTTTTCTTTCCCCTGAGTCTTGGCATGCTCCCGTTAACTCTTGGGAGCACGATATAATTTCTCCCACCTGCTATGAAATAGATAAGCACAAAATTAGATGGTTTTTCTATACAGGCATGTTCATGGTGCTAAAGCGATTGTCCACTATGAGTGTGGTCCATTGCCACCAACGGCAACAATGGCTTATAAAGGAGTAAACTATAAAACCAGTCGGCAGTCCCATCTTGTGGTTTCCTTTGTCGAACGGAAAATGGACCAAGGCCCTAGGGGTGGCAATTCGGGTTGGCGGGTCGTATTTGTGACAACACGAACACGACCCGATTAGAGTTATGGGTCGACACGAACACGACACAATTAATAGTCGTGTCAAAAACCTATGACTCGTACATGATCCGGTTCTGAAAAAAATGACACGACACGACCCTTGTAACACAATTATTGACTGAGTCGTATTGGATATAAGACACGAAATGACACAACACGATACGACATAACACGACTATATTTTCCTATTACGACTTGGTAAAAAAACTGCTCCCAAGTGGATGGAGCCATTAAGCGAACACAACCACAAAACATAGGATGATTATTTTTCAACCGTCCTATATGATATGGGTTTTATACTTTTATAGGACAGTTGTGAAATAACCGTCCTATAAAGTGTAAACATAACATATAGGACGGTTATGAGATGAACCGTCCTATATTACACTTAGTAACCGTCCTATATTACATTTGATAGAAGTCCTCCAATGAATCATCCTTCCAAATAAAGACGAAAAAAACAAAAGAGCCAACATAGATGATTAAGTAAACTGCTACATGGACGACTACTAAGACTCCTGTAGATCCAAATCCTCCCATGCCTCTCGTTGTAGCATCAAGATCTTCAACTTCCAAAACCTCGGGCGTCATTATCCTCTCAATGATCAACTAAGCAATCCGATCTCCTTGCTTCACATCAAAATCAACATCAGAATGGTTGAACAAAATCACGTCCACTGAACATCTATAATCGGCATCAATCATGCCTGCGCCCACATCAATCGAATGCTTCCAAGCCAGACCAGATCTCGGCGCTGCAAATAACAAGCTCGTCCATGAGTGTATCATCAAATGCATCAAAAGGTTTTCTATTTCGAGCACATGCCTATGCAAGCATAGGTTCCTTCGGGTATTCCTATGCTTAAATCGGTAAGAACAAGGGCTTTTCCTCTGGTGGGAATGGTTGTTGACTCAGAATTGGAAAATAAACAAATGATGGAAGATTGAGATGTGCATTGCTCAAAATCACTGATACTCAGATGGATTAAAGCATACATTACCTTGAAAGATCATATCCTGCTGAGAGAGGAGAACCTTTTGAAGGCAATTTGGCATTCTTAGAGAGCCTTTTTACTCTCAAAAGAAAGACAAGGTTTGGAGAACCTGCGGATACGCCATTTTGGTTGGTTTTCTAAAGTTTTGGGAGGGGTTCGTTGGTTTCAGGGCTTGTGATTTGATCTTGTTTTCCCATTTTTGATTGAAAGAATTAAGAATTTAAGGAAAGAAGGGGATGAGTGGAAAATGAAGGCAAGAAGAGAGGGTTTAATAGAGGAAAAATGTGTTGAAGAGGTTGCCGAAATTTGAGTGCCATTTCTTCCCGCAATATTTAAAACGTTTTTTATTTGAAAGGAAAGGGGGAGAAAGTGAATCCACTACAAGGACGGGTAGGCATTTTGAAGTGAATCCACTTCAGCAGAAAGTAACATGTAATATTACAGGACTAAATGTAATATAAGACAGTTTCAGATGAACCATCCTATATTTTAATATAAGACGGTTTTTGAAGAACCGTCTTATAGACCTGGCTGGTGGTTGTTTGATACAAGCCTATAACTATAAGTTATAACCTAAGACTTAACTACACCTACACACTATCTCTAATTTTCTTATTAACCATTTTAGATTAGCTACGCATTGTCAGTTACAAACTTACAAGTTACACTTAGTAGAAAATTAGTTAACCAAGTTTTGTAACTTGTACAAGTACAAGTGAAGTGAGAGACTAACTAACTGTCGTATATTGTATAAAATTATAAATGCTAATGATTTTCTTATGTTAATTTCACATATCATCACCAAACACCAATTGATCTAATATATCTCTTTTTCATCAAATTCATAAATATCATGTATCCAACTCATATAACTCAATATTTGTTTCTCATTTCGAACTCTCAATTGATGATAATAGATTGAGAATAACTCATTCATCCATGATCCATTGATCCATCATTCATGTGGAGTAAAATTTAGTAACTCCCTTAGTAATATCATTCAACATTTGTGTTAATTCAACATATAACTCCTATTCTCTATTCTCATTCTCACCTCACCTAAATACCTAATGAGTTAATTACATAACTAATAACTATTCCCTTCGGACCCTTCCTATAATCATTATCCACTAATGAGATAATTGCATAACTCTTTCTATACTCATTTTCAAACTACTGAGTTAATTACATAACTGTTTCTATTCTCATTCACTCATTCTTACCTAATGAGTTAATTACATGACTCTTTATTTATTTATCCTGATTCCTCAACAACTTTTGAATTGAGTATGAGTTACTTACATAACTTTGCTTTTTAAGCTGATCCTCAACTGAGATAAGATGAGTTAAATACATAACACTTACTTTACTCATCTTCAACCTCAATAAAACAACTATTGAATTGAGTATGATAATATGAGTTACTTACATAACTTTGTTTAGTTTTTAAGCTAATACTCAATTGAGATGAGTTAATTACATATATGCTCTGTCTTTTTATGTGTGTAGAGCATGGTATAAATGGGCTGAGAGGGAAGGCATTCACCACCCACCAAAACTCAACTGGAAGAAGGCTGAGGTATGGTTTACTAATTATTGATCTTTAGACTCTTTGATAAAATTTTAAACATGAACTTATTGGAAATTATATTTTGAACCTTTTATATTGTCTTTGGTAGCATTGTTCTGCAGTGCCCTAAACAAAAATCAAACTGGGAGTGTGGATATTATGTTCTTAGATACATGAGAACTCTCATTCGCAATGGAGTTACAGTCTCACAATTGAGAAAGGTAACATTTAGACAGTTAGACTTACTGACCAATGTTATTACACTTTTGATTTGTATATTTCTTGACTGAATCCAATATTAGATGTTTGATCTTTGAACTAAGTTATTATATGTTTCTTGCAGGCGGATTTAGGACCCAAGAATTACTCCCAGTTAAATCTAAATGATATTAGAATGGAATAGACAAATCATATTATGAATTATAATTTGTAGTTCAGTGATGTAAATGAATGTATATTATCATTCATGTATATACATTTTACTCAAATATGAAACAAAGATCAGTTCATTTCAATGGATGTGTTTTGTTTTTCTTTTGATTGAAGTACATTGTTTCAATGTATGTGCTATCTTTGTTCCAATATTGATTTGCAACTCTCTGCAAAGGAGTACTATGGCTACTTTTAGTTATAAAATAGACGATAAAATTTTTGACAATTTATTTTACCAATGAAGAAATCAATGGCTAGAATTATTGAATGGAAGATAATTTTGGAGCACAAAACGTCTAATTCAAGGAAATTTGATCTTTAGGAATCTGGACCCATTTAGAGTTAGCA
The DNA here is from genome assembly GCA_035236585.1 of Warburgia ugandensis. Lineage (NCBI taxonomy): Eukaryota > Viridiplantae > Streptophyta > Magnoliopsida > Canellales > Canellaceae > Warburgia > Warburgia ugandensis. The sequence goes on from CP141126.1 coordinate 10,499,639, forward strand.
TTTATAGCATTGCTTAGAGACTAATGAGTAAAAATGGGCTAGTATATTACTTTCCTCATTATTATTAATATTTAATGATTGTATATTATTATTATTATTTAAACTAAAAATATTTTAATTTTAATTTTAGAAAAGGTGGGAAGTGGGAACTCAACTAAGGCTAATTTATCCTTTTCTGTTTGGTCTTTTTTCTTGGAATATTTAACGGCTTCTTGGATTTGGGGGAGGTGGTGCTTGAGGAGGTTGGTTGCTCCAAAAGCAATTGCCTCAAAAACCTTCCCATTTTCAGACCTTAAAACAACGCAAATACACTCCTTAATACGCCTCTTTACACGCATTAACACCCACAATCAACCTGTAACAATTCTGCCCCTTTTACTTAATCCCAATCTCTCTCTTTGCCTATCTTTCATTTCTAAGAGATGGTTGGATTGAGATGCCACCATAGTTCATGTTTAGTGTCTTTATAAATATAGGTCATATATTCACAAGTAATATAGGACGATTTTGCTGGAACCGTCATGTTTAGTGTTTGTATGAATATAGGACGGTTCCAACAGAACTGTCCTATATTACTTGTGAATATAGGACGGTTCTAGAAGAACCGTCCTATATTGTTGTGAATATAGAAGAACCGTCTTATATTGTTGTGAAAAACCTGATCCCAAACGATTTTTTTCACATGGACAGCCATTCGAGAGGCAATCACTATTGTCGACGACCTCAGAAAAAAATTTCAAATGTTACCAAACAAGTGGGGTCATGTGTTGCAAAAGCGAAGAGAACGTTGATCATCTCATGGTGCATTGCGATTTCGCATACAAATTGTGGTTCTAAGTGACGAGTTTACTCGATACGAATTGGGTCCTTCATCTCTTCGTAGTCTTCACAACATGTGGAACATATATGTATAGCTACTCAAAGGGGCAAACTCATATGTGATTCGTGTTTCATTGCAGCAACCTGGTCATATGCCGCAAATGCAACAGCAGAGTTTTCAAGGATCATGTTCAGATTTCCACTTGTGAAAAACTTGAATATAAGACGGTTCTAGAATAACCATCCTATATTACCTATTGAAGAATATAGGACGGTTCCAGATGAACCCATCTGGTATATGACGGTTACAGATGAACATGAACCATCCTATTTCCAACCGTAGGTTAGATGGATCAAGCATCAAGGTGATGAAAATGAATAAATAGGTCGCATGTCAAACAGGTCGACATGACATGTCACACTGATTGACCCAAACACGACACAATTTTTGTCGTGTCAATTTCGGGTTGACCCGAAAATGACACGAACATGATAAGACTCGACCCGAACCCGCTAAATTCGTGTCGGGTTCGAGTCGTGTTATCGTGTCATGTCATATTTTGCCACCCCTACAAGGCCCAATTCTATTTGTGTGGCACACTGCGGTCAATCATGACTCCACCCATTGATGCCCCCAAGGAAGAATGGTCCACAATGACGTAATTTTGCCGGTTGAATGATGTCAGGTGGCCAATTAGCAAAGTGCAATGAGTTTAAATCGTTACTCACTTGTTTAGTGCCGGCAAAATTGATAAGCGTATTAAATCCAATCTAATCTGCACGAATATGGAAACAAATAACGATTGAGGTTTTTAATATGCACATATTGTGAATCAAACAGCCCTGGTTAGTATTTGATTGGAGTGTGGATCATCGACTTGCAGATTATCCTTCAATCCCAGTAGATGGTGTAGAATTGTACAAATTGAATTCTTTTAAAAGATCTAAACCATTAATCTTCTTTAGAATGTTTTAGATAGCCTACAAATTTCATGAGCAATGGATTTTTATAGCTTAAGTTGTAGAAGTTAAAAACTAGAGCTAATAATTTTTTCCTCTTCCAAATAAATAAAACAAGCAGTTAGGATCATTCCAATGCAATGATTTTTCATGAATATCACCTATTTTGGAGACGCTAAACAAGATTAGCGGTTTAGATCTTTCAAAAGAAATCAGCATCCATGGTTTATATCATTAGCTAATTTAATTTTTCAAAATGTCATTTTAAACAGATATGCACGAATATATCCATGCGGATCATGAATTTAATGGATCAGAATGATTTGATCAGCATCTATCTGCAGATCAAAATTTAGGATGATATGGATGTCTAATGCACTCGATAAGAGTAAGTTGAAAGTGCGCACTTAGATTAAACGGATCGAATTAACAGGTGTACACTGCACATTAGTGGATATGGTTAGAATGCTTGAAATTTAGGATGATATGGATGCTTAGTGCGCACTTCACAAGAGTAAACTGAAAGTGCGGCCTTGGATATGTTCTTTCTCTTCTTGAAATACATATAAAACGATGTCCTCGTTAGGCTATGTCTGTGGGTCATTCTATGTCATGGAGTAGACCTGCAACTGAAATGACTTATGTGTGTGGGTTACTCCAGTCGAAACAATCTATATTGCTAATATTTTGTTAAAATTTAGGTCGAAATCTCAATTTTTGATCCAAAAGAAAATGATTACTGAAACGAATTTCATAACTATGCTAAAACATGTCTTCTTTTTTTTTTCTTTTAGTGGTTGCATGAGAGTGTATTTCTTATAGGAAAGAGTTTAGAGAGAGAGAGAGAGAAGTGGGCTTCCATTTTCCTCCGAAGAAATAAGTTTTCATGCACCCTCGAGGATAAGCTGATCCTCAAGTAAGACTTAGCTTGGAAAGAATAAGCCTTGTAATTTGTTTCTTGACAGTGAAGTTAATATATTAGCCCCGAAGTTACCTATCAATTTAAGAGGGTCTTTTATGTAAATTGGTGTGTATTTTTTAATCTATACTTTTCTTTCTTTTTTATTTATTCAATTAGTTGGTGGTTTATGTTAGTGGGTTTGCTTATTGCTATTTAGTAGAAATTCCGTGATTGACATAGAGGGGAATGACATTCACATTGGCTCCAATCTCTTCGATAGTCTTAACCATGTCAGTTGCCATTACTTTTAAGAATATGACTAATCCCACAGTTTTGCTATCGGAAGAGAAGCCGCTCCCGCAGGCGACCAGTATCCCTAGTTGAGGTTTCTGGCTTGCGGGATGTTTCACTTCAAGATAAGAGCTACATCTTGACAGGGAACTTCCCGTACGTGTGGAAACCCAAAGGTCAGGTACCTCTCTCAAGAACGAAGGACGAAATCCAATGGGCTCCATACAGGTTAGGTAGCTTCTCAGTGAAATCCACTTACCATTTTCTTTCACTCGCCACAAAATAATAATACAGTTATCTGAGTAGAATGTGGAAGAATATTTGGAGCGTAGAGATTCAGCATAAACTAAGGCTATTCCTTTGGCATGCCTGCCACCGCAAACTCCCAACATTAGACAACATGTACTGTTAAAATGTTGACAGAGAGGTGCACAAAATGCAATTGACAGGCAGAAACATTGTTTCACGTTCTCTTTTCTTGTCCATATGCTATTTGATATCTGGTCGATAGCTGAGCAGGACATTGGATTGAATCTTGTTAACAAATCCTCACTGTTGAAGTCATAACTAATTGGCTTACGACGCTCCCTCCCACCAAAGGAAGAGCAAGAACTTTATTTATGGCCAGTGTTGCTTCTCTGCATGGTTCATATGGTACGATAGGAATTAGGTTGTTCATGGGAATTATCAACACAGTCAAATACTCTATGGCAAAGTAATAAGGAAAAAGCAAAGGAAGCTATAAACAACTACGCTTCACCCTGTTACTCAGGCGTAGGATTGAACTTGCTATGAATATGGAACCAAGCTAATATACAGGTGAAAAAGAAGAAAGTACAATGGATCAAGTGCAGCACACCTTAAAAGAACTTCTTTGTCTTAAACTTCGATGGAGCTGCCAAAGGCAAACCTGGCCAAGCTGGGTGTGGAAGAGTCATCGGGGACGACCAGGTTAAATGCATAGCGGGATTTCGCAAGTACTTGAACAAAAAGACTAACAACGTGGAGGAATAGGAAGCCCTCCTTCACGGTCTGATATTAGTAAATGGCTTGGGCATTAAACAACTTCAAATCAAAAGGGCTTCATTGTAACACCCTGGGTTTTTATAGCAATTTTTTTTATAATAATAATAATTATAGTCGCAATCTCAAAATCAAAAGGTTTTATTAATTATTTATTAGAATATTACTTAAAAACCTCTAGGTGTTATCTTCTTTTTCCAAAAACATCACAACCACAATTAAAAGATAAATATAAGTGCGTAACAATAAATTTAAGACAATACTAATATCAAATCCAAAGTAAAAATCAACCGCGCCTTTATTTTTAAAACAATATATATCCAAAAAGCATAATAAGGTGACACAGGGTCTATCCATCATAACATTCCACCATACTTAAAGACATGTCTATAATATATATAAATGTCATAATCAAATTCATCTAATAAAAGTATACAGTCCATAAAATAGGTTCAAATTGTAGTCCATTTAATCACTCGCGTCAAGCTATTTATTAGCCAAATCAAAGTGGTCACCACTGCTATCACTATCCCTCCACGGCCTTGCCTTTTTTGCTGTCACGCTAGGTATCTGAGGCATTGCAAAACAAAGCAATGCCTCAGCAAGCTATTGCTTGTATAGGTACATATATATTTAATATAAAAAATAAGTGAAAATAAATATAAACAAAGTCGAATAACAATGTTGATATAAGTGTAGGTCAATTATCCATAAAAATATAAGTATCATAAGCAATGCCAATATAGTTTTATAACATTATATGTGATGAAACATGTACATCATTGATGTAAAACATGATAATCTCATGGATGTAAAATAGGATATGATCTAATATAAATGAGCATACAATAACAAATAGGGTACCCCAAGGTACGTGGTTCCCACGAGTGTCCCATACAGTCGTATAACAGATCACTAGTATTCATATCAATTCTCTTAGTGTCATCACACCCATGCATACAATAACATCTCCATGCTCATCATGCAAGCATACAAAATAAGAGTATGGATAGTCATGCTGCAGTTGCAACCACTCCAGGGTCTCAACTACTGTCGCTCCCCATCGACATTACAATAGGAGACCTAACGTTCATCCCCATGGGAAGGCTCGGACCAGTAGTGTGGATTACCCATGTTACCAACCCCTACCAAAAGCCATCTGTGGGCTGGTGTCTATCACATTACAATTTCAGAGGGTGGGTGGTCGGCCCTACTCCCTCCTAGCAAGACATCCATTGAGTGAGAGCACTCGTTATAAATCACAAAACACGAAAATCGCGTATCTAGTAAAACTAAGAGCACTCATGGCTCACAATCCTTAAGGCACACCCCTCATCTCGGGGTTAACCTCTCAAAGGACTCACCATAAATTTTATCAAAACCCCAATCTTAGTGATACAATAAAGAAAGATAATTACTAATCATACATAAGATACGTTGTATCAATATTATAAAACAATTGATCATGAAAACCCATTCAATGCACTATCGAAATCTTATATTGATCATAGCATAAAACTTTGAATCTCACAAAATCTCATAATAAATAAACAAGTGATAATCAATCACAATCAACCATAATGCTATGATAATGCAAAGTTTTAGAAATCAAAACAAAACATCAAATGTCGTCACTTACCTCAATGAGAGATAACCCAAATCAAGCATGTAATCCTCTTAGCTCACACACTATGTTGTACTAGTCAATATCACAATACTATTTTGTGTTATTTATTTCATCTCAGTGGAATCTATGGTGATTCAATCGTTGGATCATTCTCTAAGATCTCTACCTATGATTAGATCCTTAATCCCAACATTAATTATTATTAATCAGTTCTATCTCATGTTTGTTTGCTCATTTTTGTGTGCATCTAAAGTTTACACCTTGATCTGACGGTCAGATCATCCTTAGATCAACAAATTCCCAAGATCTGGGTTAGATCAATGGTCGGGGTCAATTACTAGAGTAAGTACATCTAATCTGATCCTTAGGACCCTCAATTATTACCTTATATTATCTAGTTGTTCTAGTTATAGGGCCTGATCACCCTTTGATCGACTTGATCTAAGTGATTTGGTGCTATTTTTATGAATTTGACTTGACTAGATATGATTAGGTCGAGATTTTAATGCTAAAATCATGTCTACATTGTTAAGACAAATTCAATAGATATTACAAATAGAAAATTGGGCTTCTGTAGCCACCAAAATTTTAGAAAAAACTATTTCAGATAAAAAATTTCTATTTTACACTGGTTTGCACCGGCGACACTATTTACACCAGCATCCCCAGGATGCTCCCCGCCTGCATCTTGGTTTCTAAGATGCCGGGAGTTCCAGTCATTCGTGATAGCACACGAAAATATCCCCGTACACACGACGGAGCACTCCCGTGCGCCGTCCCTGCCTGAGCATCCTAGGTGCATTGTCCATCGGGGATGATTAACCTGAGTTGTTCATCTTCTTTTGGCTTGATCAGAGCCTCAGATGCTCCAATTTTTTTTTATCTATTTTCTCCATTCTTAAGATTTTTGGGTCCAAAGATCACATTGAGCGGCTCAGATCTATCATTGAAGGTGTCCTTAATTTGGGTTTAACCATGCTCTACGGTTTTGATTCCCTAGGCCCTTCAACGACCATTTTAGCTTAGATCTAACTCGGATCTGTGAGGAAAAAGTTGGGTAATAAGCAAAAGAGAAGGATAGAGGGTTTAACCTACCTGATTAGAGCCAGAGAGGGGAGATTAGGGTCCTCTAGTGCATGCAAAAATATGTTCTAAGTTTGGTGGAGAACTAAGCGAAGATGGCACGATTTCGTGGCTGTTTTTTGTTGGGAATGAAGAGGAAACTCACTTTTGTAGTTTGAGATCCGATTTCCTCGCAAGGAAAGAGGATCACCGCCTTCCTCCATTGGAGTTGGAATGGGAATGGAAAGGGGTGTCATTATTAAAATGACCCCCTCTAATTCATGTCCTTGACTAATTACTAATTTACCCTTGTAACTTAAAATGTTCATATCTCTCTCATCCGAAGTTCGTTCTCAACGTTCTTTATACCATTCAATTCCTATCGATGTGTACTTTATAAATTTAGTGGTTTCAAAACCAAATTCTATGCATAATCTTTTTAATTTATTTTGTTACTAATTTAAGGTTAAAAATAGAGGATATTATATCCTTCCCACCTTATAAAAATTTTGTCCTCTAAATTTTGGTACATACCTCTATGTAAATAACTCTGGGTGGATCCTCCTCATCTCATCTTCTGTCTCCCATGTGGCCTCTTCGAGTGAATGATGTTGCTAAAGGACCTTGACTAATGGAATAGTTTTAGTCCTCAACTCCTTGACTTTCTTATCCAGTATACGCACAGGTCTCTCCTTAAATGTCATATCGGGCTGTAACTCTCCTGGGATCTACTCCAACACGTGTGATGGATCTGGCACGTACTTCCTTAGCATAGATACATGGAAGACGTCGTGTACATTTGCCAACTGCAGTGGTAAGGCTAGCTGGTATGCTATTGACCCAACCCTACATAAAATCTCAAAAGGTCCAATGTACCTGGGCCTAAGTTTCCCTTTATTCCCAAACCTCATCACTCCTTTCATAGGGGAACCTTTAATATTACATGCTCACCTTTGGAGAACTCTAGGTCTTTCCACCTCTTGTTAGCATAACTCTTCCTGCGGCTGTGAGCTGTCAACAATCTCTTTTGAATAAGTCAAACTTTCTCTGCGCACTCTTCCACCAACTCGAACTTCACTATGTGTCTCTTTCCTACATCACTCCAACATAAGGGTGACTGACAAGGCCTGCCATAAAGCGTCTCGTATGAAGCCACGCCAATACTTACATGATAGCTGTTATCATAGGCATACTCTACCAGTGGTAAATGATCCTCCCATCTACCCTTCTAATCCATAACACAAGCCCGTAACATATCCTCAATCGTCTGAATGGTTCTCTCAGTTTGACCATCTGTCTGAGGGTGGTATGCTATGCTAAATTTTAGCTTTGATCCTAAATCCTCTTACACGCTCTTCCAGTACTTTGAGGTAAATCAAGTGTCTCGATATGATATAATCATCAAGGGAACTCCATGTAGACTTATGATCCCCTTGACATACAATTTCACTAGACTGTCCATCGTCTAATTCTTACCGAGAGGAAGAAAATGAGCAGACTTGGTTCAGCTGTCCACAACGACCCATATCATGTCATGTTCGCTAACAGTCCTCGAAAGGCCCACAATGAAATCCATGGTAATATGATCCCACTTCCACACAGGGAGATCCAAAGTCTGAAGTAACCCTAATGGTTGCTAATGCTCTGCCTTGACCTACTGACAAGTCAGACACCCTGCCATGCACTCTCTAACATCCTTCTTCATTCCGTTCCACCAAAAATGTCTCATGAGGTCCTGATACAGCTTCGTACCTCTAGAATGGATTGTATACTGGGACTAGTGCACCACTTGAAGTAACTCACACTTCAAATCATCATTTGTCGGTACCATCAACCTACCCTTGAATCTAACTCTTCCATCCGGTCCTCTCATAAAATCTGTCATGTCTGCCAGATCCTATGTCTCCTTATCTTTGGCCTGTGCCTCTAAAATCTTGTTGAGGAACTTAGACCAAGTCGACAGATTGATAATCATTACTCTAGACTTCCTACTCAAGGCATTTGCGATGACATTAGCCTTCCCTGGGTGGTATTGTATGGTGAAATTGAAGTCCTTGAGATATTCCATCCATCTACGCTGCCTCATTGTTCAAATCACTCTGAGTAAAGAAGTACATGAGGCTCTTATGATCAGTGAATACCTCAAACTTCTTGCCATATAGATAATGTCTTCAGGACTTCAGGGCAAATACCACCACCACTAACTCCAGATCATGTGTTGGGTAATTTACCTCATGTGTCTTTAATTGTCTCGACGCATAAGTGATTACCTTTCCATGCTGCATCAACACTGCTCCTAATCCTTTGCGTGAGGCATCGTAATAAACGATATAACCACCTATGCCTGATGGTAAGGTCAAAACTGGGGCAGTAGTAAGTCTCCTCTTGAGCTCTTGGAAGCTCTCCTCGCAAGCATTAGTCCAAACAAACTGAGTATCTTTCCTGGTCAGGGTAGTCAATGGTAACGCAATCTTCGAGAATCCCTATATGAAACAACAATAATATCTTGCCAAATCAAGAAAACTGCGTATTTTTATAACTATCTTGGGTCTCTCCCAATGTAGTACTGCCTCAACCTTCGCCAGATCCATGGCCACTCCATCTTTAGATACGATGTGGCCTAAGAACTGCACCTGATCTAACCAAAAATCACACTTAGTGAACTTGGCATATAAATGATGTCGACAAAGTGTGTCCAATATCGTGTGAAGATGCTCCCTATGTGCCTCATGACTAGGCGAGTAAATCAAGATGTCATCAACGAAGACAATCACGAACTTATCCAAATAAGTTGAAAAACATGATTCATCAGATCCATGAACATTGCAGGTGCATTTGTCAATCCAAACGACATCACTAAGAACTTATAGTGGCCATAGTGACTCCTAAAAGCAATCTTCGAGATGTCCTCTTCTCTAACCCTCAGCTGATGATATCCTGACCTCAGGTCTATCTTGGAGAATACTCTTGCTGATTGGAGCTGATCAAACAAATCATCTATGCATGGCAAATGATATCAGTTCTTTACAGTAACACTATTCAACAACCGATAGTCAATGTATAGTCTCAGTGATTCATCCTTTTTCTTCACAAAAAGGACTAGTGCTCCCCATGGTGATCCACTCAGCTTGATGAAGCCCTTATCTAATAACTTTGCAACTGTACTTTAAGCTCTCTCAACTCTACTGGGGTGCCTTAGAGATAGGCGATGTACCTGGCACGAAGTCAATGGTAAAGTCAATCTCCCTACTCAACGGCAATCCTAGTAACTTCTCAGGGAAAACATCTGCAAACTCACGGACAACATCAATATCGTCAAGCTGTGGCTGCCTCCTGTCCTCAATAGTCACATACGCAAGGAACGCTCTGCACCCTCGTGAATAAAATCGTGCCACCTTCATAGCAAAGATGACGCATGTACTTGCTTGTCCCTTTCTGCCCTAGAACAATATTTTTAGTTGCCCAGGTATATGAAAAATGACCCGCTTCTTTCGGCAATCTATAGTAGCCCAATAATTAGCTAACCAATCCATCCCAAATATAACATCATACTCGACCATGTCTAATAAAATAAAGTTGGAGTCCATCCTCACTCCTGATATCTCCCGAAGATACTTAGTAGTCTCTACTATCTCTCTCACGGGTGTCATAATATCGAACCCAAATGCTAATATATGCATGCATACATCAAGGCAAGATGCAAAAGTGCATGATATAAAAGAATGAGTGGACCTTGTATCAAAGAGGGCCCTAGCATGTCGGTCTGAAACTAGAAGAGTACCTTCAACGACTTGGTGTGATGCCTGCGCCTGTCCTAATGTGATGGAAAATACTCGCCCCTGAATACGTGGCAGATAGGGCAGATTTTATGAGAGGACCAGACGGAGGAGTCAAATTCAAGGGTAGGTTGGTAGTACCAGTAAATGATGATTTGAAGCGTGAGTTACTTCAAGAGGCACACCAATCCTGGTATACAATCCATCCTGAAGGTACGAAGATGTATCAGGATCTTAGGAGACATTTTTAGTAGAACAGTATGAAGAAGGATGTTGGAGAGTGCGTAGCACGGTGTATGACCTGTTAGCAGGTCAAGGCTGAGCATCAGCGTCCATCAGGACTACTTCAGACATTGGACCTTCCTGAGTGGAAGTGGGATCATATTACTATGGACTTCATTGTGGGTCTTTCGAGGACCGTTAGTGGTCACAACATAATATGGGTTGTTGTGGACAGGTTGACCAAGTGAAATTGTATGTCAAGGAGATTGTGAGTCTACATGGAGTTCCCTTGACAATTATATCGGATCGAGAAACTCGTTTTACTTCAAAGTACTGGAAGAGCGTGCAAGAGGCTCTAGGATCGAGGCTAAAATTTAGCATAGCATTCTACCCTCAGACAAACGGTCAAAGCGAGAGGACTATCCAGACGATTGAGGATATGCTACAGGCTTGTGTTATGGATTGGAATGGTAGTTGGGAAGATCATTTACCACTGGTCGAGTTCGCCTATAATAACAGTTATCATACGAGTATTGGCATGGCTTCATACGAGGCACTTTATGGCAGACCTTGTCGGTCACCCTTATGTTGGAGTGATGTAGGAGAGAGACACATAGTGAAGTCCGAGTTGGTGGAAGAGTGCACAAAGAAAAGTCTAACTTATTGGGAAGAGATTATTGACAACTCATAGCTGACAAAAGAGTTATGCTAACAAGAGGCGGAAGGACCTAGAGTTTCCTGAAGGTGAGCATGTATTCTTGAAGGTTTCCCCCATGAAAGGAGTGATGAGGTTTAGGAATAAAGGGAAGCTTAGCCCCAGGTACATTGGACCTTTTGAGATATTACGCTCCTCATCCAGTTAATAGCCACATTCCCACAACAATATAATCAAGTCCAATAAGAAAGGCATACATACACAGTCCATGTGGAATCAGAACATACCTCCCAATGAGACATCCCGATCACTATTCGTCTAACTCCCAATTAGTCCTGTCTCTCCCCCAATATTTGAGGCATTGCAACAATAACGCAATGCCTCAGCAAGCAATGCTTGGTAGATACATAGACATTTAATGTGATGACAATGGAACAAAATCGAATAATAGTGCTAATATAATAAATCAATCGATATAATAATTATAAACAATGCCAACAAAATCTTATAACATCATATACGATAAAACATGCATCTCATGAATTTTAAAACATGATATGATCTAATGTACATGTGCATACAATAACAATAGGACACCCCAAGGTACGTGGGTCTCACGAGTGTCCCATACACTCGTATCATAGATAATGAGTACTCATATCAAATCTCTGAGTGTCGTCACACCCAAGCATACTACAACATTTTCATACTCATCATGCAAGCATACAGAATAAAAGTATGGATCGTCATGCCACAGTGGCAACCCTCTAGGGTCTCAACCATTGTCGCTCCCGTCGACACCATAATGGGAGACTTAGCATCCGTCCCCATGGAAAGGCCCGGACCAGTAATGTGGACTATCCATGTTACCAAACCCCTACCGAAAGCTATCTGTGAACAGGTGTCTATCATTTCACAATCACATCACAATTTCAGAGGGTGAGTGGCCATCCCTACTCTCTCCTAAGATGACATTCACCAGGTGAGAGCACCTATCATAAAACACAAAATACGAAAATCACGTATCTCAAAAACTAACAGCACTCGTGGCTAGCAATCCCTAAGGCACTCCCCTCATCTCGAGGTTAGCCTCTAAAAGGACCAGCCACCAAGCCTCCATTGTCCTTTCTTATGAAAACCCATCAATTTCAATAATGAAATAAAGAAAGAAAATTTCTAATTATGCATAAATACGGAGTATCAATCTCATGAAATCATCGATCAAAATCCATTCAATATATTATCGAATTCTAATATCTATCATAAAATGCGGAGTCTCATAAAATCATAGACTAACTAAACAATTGAAATTTACTCACAATCAATCATGATGCTATGATAATGCAAGGTTTTAAAATCAAGACATAACATTAAATGTCGTCACCTACCTCGAAGTAAGATCACTTAACTTAAGTGTATAATCCCCTTATCTTGTTCGTTCTGATGTATCTGTCAATACCATAATACTATTTTGTGTTATTTATTTCATCATAAGGGAATTTACGGTGATCCAACAGTTAGATCATCCTCTAAGATCTCTAATTATGATTTGGTTCTTAATTTAGTCTCATCTCATATTCATTTATTCGTTTTCGTGTGTATCTAACGTTTATACATTAATTTGACAGTCATATCATCCTTAAATCAATAATTTTCCAAGATCTAGCTCAGACTAATGGTCTAGATCAATTTTTAGAGTGGTCACACTAATATGCCTCTTAAAACCCTTATTTATCATCATCCTTTATCTCATTGTTCAAGTCTTGAGACTTGATCACCCTTTGATCAGTCGGCACTAAGTTATTAATTAATATTTTATAATTTAACTAATTTAAAAGTAGTCAAATATAGGTTTTCAAGCTAAATCTAGGTCCACGTCATCAAGACATTACAACGAATGTTTTTTATCGTGATTTGGACCTTTATAACTCTCAAAATTAAGTTTTTTTTATGAAAATACTTCATAAATTAATATTATTAATTTATAGTGGGGTCGGGTGGTGCTTTTGCACTGGTTTACATCGACGTAAACCGTGTCCCCAAGACGCCGTGGGTCCAGAACATGTAGCAGGACCCACCCCCCGTGTGCATCTTAGTTGCTCGAACGCGGGGCGTCTCGACTGAGCGTGACGTGACGACACACGCCCATGCTGCATCCCTGACGGGGTGGCTCCTTTGGCGTCCCAGCGACAACGACATGGGTGCCAACAAAGGGACTGTCACCGGAGAAGACGACTGGGGTTCGGTCATCACCGGTGACCCCACATGTAACACCCCGGGTTTTTCTGACATTTTTTAAATATAATTATAATAGCATTTGGGATCCCATAAAAAAATATTTTATTAATTTGTTTACTAAAACATTTCTGGAAAACCTCCGGGTGTTATTTTCTTTTTCCAAAACATCGAAATTTTTATTTATAACAGAAGTAAAAGTTTGAGATAATAGAATCGAAATAATACCCATGTCAATCAACGTCAAAATGTATCGGCGCCTTTATTTTCAAACCAATAAATATCCAAAACACGATATTAATATGGCTCAGGGTCTATCCATCATAATATCCCATTAAATGTCTATCATATGTATAATTGTCTTAATCAAATCCATAAAATAAAAGTATACAGTCCATATAGAAAGTCAAATTGTAGTCCTATTTACTAACTTACGTTACTGTTTATAAATCAAAGTAAGAGGATCTCCCACTGATATCACGGTTTCTCAACAGTCTTGTCCTTCCTGATGTTGCGGTCGAGATCTAAGGCATTGCAAAACAAAGCAATGCCTCAGCAAGCTATTGCTTGTATAGGTACATAGACAATTAATGAAATAAATGAAATAACAGTAATGACAAAATAAATATATGATGATAAAATCATTATAACTCATGTTGACATAATATCCATTTATCAAGTATGCCTAAACATGCATTCCACGGATTTAAAACATGATATGAATCAATGTAAATGAGCATACAATAATAATAATGGCACCCTAAGGTAATGGGTTCCGCAAGCGTCATATAAACAAATATCACTGATCATAAGTACTCATATCCAACCTCTGAGTGTCGTCACACCCATGCATATCATCTCATCACCTTGCTCATCATGTAAGCACACATAATAAAAGTATGAATCGTCATGCCGTAGTGGCAACCCTCCATGGGTCTCAACCACTGCCGCTCCCTGTCGACACCATAACGGGAGACTTAGCGTTCGTTCCCATGGAAAGGCCTAGACCGGTAGTGTGGACTATCCATGTTACCAAACCCCTACCGAATGCCATCTACGGGCAGGTGTCTATCATATCAAAATCTCATCACATCACAATCTTGGAGGGTGGGTGGCCGACCCTCTCCCTCATAGCATGACGCCAGCCATGTGAGAGCACCCGTCATAAAACTTAAAAACACAAAAATCATATATATGCTAAAACTCAAGAGTACTCGTAGCTCGCAATCCCCAAAGCATGCCCCTCATCCCAGGGTTAGCCTCTAAAAGGACCAGCCATCAAGCCCCTATTTTTCTTTTTCATCCAAATCCATCCATTTCAATAATGTAATAAGGAAAAGAAATTGATATCTATACATAATTAGATAATATTATGCTCATAAAATCATTTGTCATAGTTTTATTCAATACATGATTGCAATTTATAATAATCACAGCGTAACTCTAAATCCCATAAAATCAACGGTAAAGAATAAATGCAATTTAAATCACAACCACTCATGATGCTAGAATTATGCATGGTTTCAAAATTTAAAATAAAACATTAATTGTCGTCACCTACCTCGACGTGAGAATACTTAGTTCGCTCGAAAAATCCCTTTAACTTATATGTTTGGATGCACTTGTCAATATCATATTACTATTTTAAAAACATTTCTAAAAGTAAAAGTGGTTATTTATAAGTTTTTAGGTTAAATCTAGGTCCGTGTCATTAATATTGTCGCAACGCTTCTTTCGCATCGCGATTTGCACCTCTATAGCTCTTAGAAATCAAATTTTAAGTGAAAATACCCCTTAAATTAATTTTATTAATTTATAAGTGGGGTCGGCCGATCAGTTACTGTAACATTTTGATTTTTTTTAAAACGAGAAAATAAATAAAATAAAATAACTATATAATATAATATAATAAAACAAAATAAATAAAACAAAATAAAAATATAAGGTAAGGAGAAGAGTGAGAGTGCTCAAAACGCACTCTCCTCTCTCTAATTGTCTCTGCCTTCACGTGGACAATCACCCACTAGGGAGGTGGATTTCTCCACCCTTGAACAGCCGGGAATGAGGTAGGATCACTCCACCCTTCCCTTTTGTGTTAATTTCAAGGTTTATGCACTTATAAATGCCGAAAAAGGCATGAACATGACGATTTTTGCAAAAAAATTGTGTTTACTGTTTTCATGAAAAAAATTAGATGAGACAGTGTTAGATTTAGATCTAGACCATTCAGATTGTGTATGATGAGGAGAGGAAAGGACCCACAAATTTTCGTGACGATCGAACAGCTATGGACGCCGAAAAACACAAAAAACAGTAGTATGGGAGCTTTTGAAAATGAAACAAAAAGCATGAAAAAACGATAGATTTAGGAAGGATTTGGGAAAATGGATGGTGAAAATGGAATGTACGTGAAAAACCGGACACATGGGTGTAAAAATCACAAAAAACGGAGCACGTGGGGTCGCCGGCGATGCCGAACTAGTCTGGTCATCGTCTTTGGCGACGATGACCGTAATAGGAGGAAACACATGGACGAGGGAGCGCCACATGGTGCGATGAGGGCATGCCACATGGAGAGGCTAGAACGCACCACGCGTGCTGTTCTGTCCCCCACGCACAGAGCGCTTCCACAGAAGCACCTGCTACTCAGCACGGGTTCTGACGCAGAGCGCTTCCACAGAAGTGCCTCGTTACCAACGTGGGGTTCTAACGCAGAGCGCATCCACAGAACGCCCACTCCCCTAGAGCGGGTTCTAACGCAAGGTGCTTCCACAAAAGCGCCTGGCACGCACCGTGCGTGCGGCATGCCCCATTTGTTGGATTTTGGTCTTTTTAGACCCTTTTTGCCTTTAAACCTTGATTCTATGAGCTACAGAGGTCCAAATCACGATCCGAAAGAGGCGTTGTGATCCTCTCGATAAGGCGGACCTAGATTTAGGATAAAAATCTAGTTTGGAGTAACTTTTTAGTAGCAAAACTACAAAATGCTATTAGATGATTCAGATCGAACTGATCAATAGATGATCAGGCTTTAGATTTTGACTATATGTGTTAACCATGACATGATTTATGGCATGACATGTACATTAGGGCACATCCCTTAATATTGGATACGTGTTTGTTTGGGGATATTGCGATATTGAGGTAGGTGATTTCATTCACAAATTTTCTATGATTCTCAAATAGTGATTTGATGATTTGAGTCTTTGAGGCATATGATTTATGCCTTACCATATGTGTGAGATTGACTTTAGCATGTAGCTTCGCATGTGCGTGCTATCTTTATGGTGGTTATTGCATGCACTGTTTTTTATATCTTTCGTGATATCCACTTGATTTTTGGTCTTCTTAACATGTGGGAGTCACTCTGGCTTGATATTTAAGACTATTGATCCTGTGGTAGGATGCGATTTTCACCCTGTGAGTGCCTGAGTGCCCGTGAGGGTGAAAGGGTGAAAGTGGGTGTGCAACGCGACTTTTCGTGAGTGCCTGAGTGCCTGTGAGGGTGAAAGGGTGAAAGCGAAAGTGGTGCGCGTAGTTCCCGTGAGTGTCGGAGTGCCTGAGTACCCGTGAGGGTGCAAGGGTGAAAGGGTAAAAGCGGATGGTACAGAGAGCTGACCCCACATTGCCTTGAGTGTATGTGAAACACTCATAGGGCTTCATTGTGTATGAGGTTTAATACTTTTGACATGCATTTATATGTTTCTAGATTTTCTCAGATTGTGCATGTCCTGATATCATGGTTGATGATATCTTATTTATTGCATGGACGTAGTATGTCCTTCATCATGTGATTTAAGACTTTATATATTATTGATCATCTTTTGATCTTTATGCCTTGTGTCATATGCTATTGTTTTATTAAGATATTTTGAATGTATATCACCTGCACAAGCATGGCTTGCTGAGGCATTGCTTTGTTTTGCAATGCCTCAAAATCAGAGAGCGACTGTCAGAAAGGGAAGAAAGTGGATTAGCGTGGAGTTGGACGGGGGCTTGAGAACAGAGACTGTTAGATATCGACAGAGTGGTGTACTTTTAGTTGGACTGGTATTAGCTTTTTGGCATTCTCCTTAGCCATTGTATATATTGATAGATTAGACCCATCTTACTGTATAGTGGTTATATGTTTATACATGGATGATGTGGTGATCTTGGACAGACCCTGGAGCTTTGAAACTTTCATTATTACGTATCTTTGCAGTTGTAAAAATTTCATCGTGGTTTTAATTTGTGAGCATGCTTAAAATGATTACTTTTCGTTCTGTTCTTCAGTGTGATTTTGAAGTGAAATGACCCTCGAGGTTTTCTGAAATGGTATTTGTTTGACACTGTGACAAATTTTAAATTATGAGTTTTAAGTTCTGGGATCCCATCTATTTTCTATAAATAAATCATTACTATTTTCATATAAATATGGGAAAACAGATGTTAAAACCCGGGGTGTCACAGTTACACCGGTTTATACCAGCGGCTAGCTCTTACACCGACTTACATCGACATAATGACGTCACTAAGGCGTCTGTCTCTGTGACGCACAACTGCGTGCATCTCGGTCGCCAGGACGTAGTGCGTCCCGTCTCCATGTGACAACGCCTATAGGTGCTCCCGTGTGAGCGGACGCCGAACAAGACAACCGGATTCCGTTCCTCTTCAGTGATCCCACAGGTGTCCAAATCTCCCAAATTTTGCACTATTTTTCTCAAAATTTCGTCTAGATTTCATTTCTACCATCCTTTTGCATTGATTTTTCCAAAAACTATGTTTTTATGTGATTTTTTTCCATGTTTCTAAAACTTCCCTAGGTACTATTTCTCACGTTTTTCGGCAATATCAGCCATTGGATCTCTCCCAAATTTAAAGGGTTTAATCTTGGGTCTCTTATACACTAGATGAATGGTTCGATTTACAATCAAACATGGTTTTATCAACGGATTTTTGCTCCAATAGTAGCGTTCCAGATTTTTCCAGGCTGTTTTCCTAATTTTTCTTGCATTTCTATTTGGCATATCCATGCCCATTTAACATGAAAAGAAAGGGATTAGGTCTTACCTCTATGTACTGAATGTTGATTGAGGTTGCCGGAGTCCTATTTGTCGGAAGATCTGCAAAGGCTAGGGTTTAGGGTAAAATAGGGATGCGTTGAAGAGTGTAGAAGGGAGATTAAGGAGCAACTAGGGAAAGGAGTTTGCATTTGAGGAGGGGGATGAGGCTCTTCCCGTTTTACGCCTCTCCTCTGATGATTTCTCCAGCGAATTTTTTGGATCTGATAGAGACGTGTAGAAGAAGGGGGGGTGCCATTATCAATTCAGGCCCCTGTATTTTACGGCTCTGCCAGTTTACCAAAATACCCCTATGACTTCAATGGCTCATAACTCCTTCATTTGAGCTCTGTTTTCCGCGTTCTTTATGGCATTGGAATCCTATCGATGAGTACTTTCTAATTTTTAAGTTTTCAGGACCAAATTCCATCTATAAATTTTTTTAATTTAATTTTTTAATAAATTTTTAACTTATACCTAAAATTGAGGATATTACACCACAGGTGCCCAATTTTCGTGATTTTTACACCATTTTTCTTGAAATTTCATGTAGTTTCCATTTTTAACACTCCTTTGGCTTGATTTTGCCAAAAACTAAGGTTTTTTCTCAATTTTCTCACGTTCTCAAATTTCTCCTATGTATTGTTCTTTGTGATTTTCGACGTCGTCCATTGTCAGATCTCCTTCAAACTTAAAGGTTTTGTTCCTGGGTTTGTCATGCAACAGATGAACGTGCGGATCATGGTTTCAACATTGTTTCATTGACTAATTCCCATGACTATAGTAGTATGTATCAAGTACCTAGGAAAACGATGAACCCTTGTCGTTTTTCCGATGTCAAAGCATGCCACACACATATATGCTATGCATGAAAAGGGAGAAGAGGGTGGAGACTTACCTTGATCAATCGGGTGGCCGTTGACTCTGCTAGAGCTCTAGTTGTTGAAAAATGAAATTGCAAATGTTAGGGTTTGAGAAAAAAATTTACGATGGAAAGGACGATGAGGGGAGAAGGTCTAAGGGAGAGAGATCGTGTTGGGGCAGAGGAAAGGAAGCTTTTCCCTTAAACTCTACCCTTCGACGATTTCTCTGGTGAAGTTGCCAGATTTGATACAGTCGTGTAGAAGGGTGGAAGGGGGTGCCGTGATCAAAACAGCCCCTTGTATTTCAAGCTCATCCAAATTACCAAACTGCCCTTCTAACTTCAATGGCTCATAACTTCTCCGTTTGAGCTTCGTTTTCTGTGTTCTTTATGTTGTTGGAATTCTATCAATACGTACTTTCTAGTTTTTAAGTTTTCAAAACCAATTCTATGTATAATTTTTTTAAATTTAATTTATTTATTTTATCACTAATTTAAGATTAAAAATAGAGGATATTACATCCTTCCCACTTTATTAAAATTTCGTCCTCGAAATTTCAATACATATATCTATGTAAATGACTCTATGTGGATCCTCCACATCTCCTCTTCTGTCTCCCATGTGGCCTCCTGTAGTGAATGATACTGCCAAAGGACTTTGACTAATGTAATAGTTTTAGTCCTCAACTCCTTGACTTTCTTATCCAGTATACACATAGGTCTCTCTTCAATTGTCATGTCAGACTGTAACTCTCCTGGGATTTGCTCAAGTTTGTGAGACAGATTTGACATATACTTCCTTTGATCAATTTCAGAGTCATCCCCACATCACCATATATGATAATCATGACAATAATTCCAAAGTCAACATCAATAAATGATTCCACGACATGTCATACCTTCTTATCTCAACCCATCATATAAATCGATACCTATCAACCCTCTCTTTATACAATTAGACACATCATAACCACGTATGCCGCAATTTGCACAACCCAAGCTTCCATTTAGGAGTTGATTACTTATGTACAACTTAGTACTAGTTATCTCACTATATTTTCTTGATTTAGAGCATCTTGGTAACATATAGGAAATCATTTACCAAATCAAAACCGAAGCATATAGTTCCAAATAGGAAATCATATGCTAGTCACAACAACAACTTATCAACTCACCAATAGGAACTCTATGCTAATGAGAACCAATCTGCAATATGATCGTACTATAAGCCCTTAGGAGCTTGCCACTTAAAAATCTACCAGTGTGTCTAGCACCTGCCCTCATTGGTTACTCACTAGCATCAATTGTAACTTGAAATTTGATTAAACATAAGGGAATAATCTCACATAACATTATATATCACTGATATCTTGGTGACAGTCAATTATACAGTGCCCACAATTTATGAGACTAAGGAACTATGAACCTCAGTCACCAATTTGGCTAATCTCAGCCCATCACAGTCTCAATAAATGACTCCTCTATTATTCAAGGTGTTTCGTAAAGGAAATTCACTTCCTCTGACCATCACTCATGCTATAAATGCTTGTAATAATTGATGAGCCTTTAGACATTCTAAATTTATGCACAATGATTCCTTGTGCTCCTCCATGTTGGTGAAGTATTCAATAATACTATTTATTTACACAATCATGACTTATCAAAATAACATTTGAAGATTTGATCCATCATATCCATACATTCTGTTAGTGTATTGGTTCCACCAATTGGTTCCACCAATTTGTACCATCCAAAACTAGTAACAATCACAACAAGTTCTAAAAATCATATTAAAGACATCAAACTTAGAATCCTAAGCTGGGTATAACTACACCTCAAATCACTCTCTATGGACACCATGTACCATCTAGAATTAATCAATCAAATCATCACTATATGATTTAAGTTATTAGTTTTCTACCGCGGTATTATCAAATAGACGAAAATCTGTGCATAATAATAAACATCTAGCTCTCTTCTCATGAGGAAGACTAATGCACTTCATGAAGACCCACTAGGCCTGTCAAAACTCTCATCAAAAGCTCCCATAGTTGGAACTTTGTCAGCTCAATTAGGAATATCTCACATGGCATTCAGAATAAGTAATGCTATACCTAATGCTTAATTAACATCACCATCAATCTCTTGTGGCAAAATTATGAAACTCCTCTGGCAAAACCATGAACTCTTACAGATCATCTTTGTGGTCATTCCATAATCGCTCATGGTACCCCATATTCACACAATTAAGAGACACTTAGTACCCTCTGAAAAGTACAGTACTACAATTAAGTGAGACCAATAATTGTCCAGTTACACCAGAAGTAATCTTCTTCTCATAGAAATCACTATCTCTAATTTAAAGAATCCATTCTAAGGATAATATTAAAATCAATCATATCAAGTGGGATGAAATCAACATTCATCCTATCATTTGTTATCTCCACCACTCGTCCCTAGTTATACTTACAAGTTTCCATAACCCTTTCACCGGTATCCTTACATCTGATCCCAAATACTGCCATATATTCACAAATATATTCCTTAAAGCACTAATACATAAAGTCCAAAATCTATAAGTACTCGAGCATGTTTACCAAAAATCAAGAAAATATTTTCTATTGCCCAAATTGAGGTTTATCCTTGTTTCCAGGTAATGATAGAGACTAATGTGGAGCTATTTTTCCCCTATTGCCAATGTTAGTGAGTTTGACTCATGGTCTTATGGAACAATCTCTATCTAATACTCTGTCTCCCCACAGTCAAAACATTTTAAAGGATTGCAGCTGTAATGGCTGTTGCTGTTACTATTACCGTTATTGTGATGATCTACTACTAACTCCAAGACATAGCTATTCAGGTGCCGTTCTTTTACTAATGTACTTTCTCTTGTTCACATCCCAATCTTGTCTAATCAAATGTTACTGGCTCAATAGCCCTTATAATTATGTCAATGAAAAAAAGGAATCTCTTTCTCTTACTGGGCTGGCTGAAACTACTCATGTCTGAGTTCCTACACTCAGTTCGAGTCCAAGAGAATATCTCTCAATAATGTAGAGTCCAATTCTATTGCCTTTGTCACTAATGTAGGATGCTCTACCATCACCTGATTTCTCAATCCATGTGTAACATATTATAATATATTTGTAGCCTCCTTACCCAACATAAAGAAGTCAGGGGCCTAGCAATCAATTATATGTTCCAGTTCAATACCATTGAACCATTTAATTTCTCTGCTCCATAGTAACAAACTCTCACTGTGTCACCAAATGCTCATAAGACATAGATACTGATCATCACCAGCCTTTCTAAGAGTCTTTCATATAAAGTCTCAGTAATGAAGGAACATAATCTCCCAAACAATCATAATTAGAATTCTCATAATCACATTTTTTGGTGTTCTCACTTCCACTATTTCATTTCCTTTAACTAATCAAATATTCTATGGTCATATTTATCAAATCATTTGCAACCGTCAACCTCACATCAAATGTGATTGATATTTCATAACGACTTTCTTTGCCATTTTAGGCCACATTATAATCAATATTTAATCAATGTTCTCATACAATAGTTATCTTATCATCCAAGGCTATGCACTTCCATTTCATAATTAAAACCCCAATAAAATTCATAACATTAACTTTCCATCGAGGTCTAGTTATCAGTGTTTTTTTTGTACATAAGGACTTATAAATTTCAACTCATAGATCAAGTAATTCATCTATAGAATATTAAATATTTTTCCATCAATTGTTAATGATTTTCATTCATACTATAATTTATTCCTCAACTAAATCCACTTCAAGTTTAGACTAATACAATACTTTTTTAAAATCCTCAAGTTCTCATTTGTTGTAACCATCATTGATCTTGCTTGATTGTAGTTACAATAGCCTTTATACTCTTTCAAAAATTTATAAACATAGTCCAAGTTATAACTTGAATTCTCAAAAGTAATTTATATACATATATCTTCTATCATAGAAAATTTTCACCTAGAGAACTGATTTACAATCTTTATTCTGATTCTTTACTCACCATTAACCATAGTATTCTCTAAAGCGTCATACCTACTGTTCTCACATTAAGTGTTATATTCATCATACATTTTCTCCATTAGCAAATCATCTATCAACACGAATATTCTCAGCTAGAAACACTAACTCATGCATGTCATGTAGTGATTTCTTACCCTTAAGAGCTTTACTATTCTCATAAAAGTATCATTTTTCTTTAATTGATCATTTTACTTTTTCCATGACTATTCCTGTCTCCCACTTGAATCATTGTCCATTAATGATAAGATTCAACTATATATATGATTTTCACTCTATCCTTGCACTCACTAGTTTAAATCCCTACACCATTAAATGGTGTTTATTCTAATTTCACAATTTACTAAATGATTTACTCATTTAGCTCTTGCCAGTTCTAATTCTCACCTTAGACTGTCATCTTCACATGGACTTTTGGGACCGGTAGTGTGGACTACCCATGTTACCAACCCCTATCGAAAGCCATCTATAGGCGGGTGTCTATTATATCACAATTTCAGAGGGTGGGTGGCCAGCCCTACTCCCTCCTAGCATGACATCCACTGGGTGAGAGCACCCGTCATAAATCACAAAACATGAAAATCGCATATCTCGTAAAACTAGGAGCACTCATGGTTCATAATCCTCAAAGCACACCTCTCATCTCAGGATTAGCTTCTTAAAGGACTAACCACCAAGCCTCCACTATAAATTTTATGAAACCCTAATCTCAATGATGCAATAAAGAAAGATAATTAATAATCATACATAAGATATACAATATCCATATCATAAAACAATCGATCATGAAAACCCATTCAATACACTATCAAAATCTCATATTGGTCATAGCATAAAACTTTGAATTTTACAAAATCTCAGAATAAATAAATAAGTGACAATCAATCACAATTAGCCATAATGCTATGATAATGCAAAGTTTTAGAAATCAAAACATAACATCAAATGTCGTCACCTACCTCAATGAGAGATAACCCAAATCAAGCGTGTAATCCTCTTAGCTCACACGCTCTGTTGTCCCTGTCAGTATCACTGTACTATTTTGTGTTATTTATTTCATCTCAGTAGAATCTATGGTGATCCAATTGTTGGATCGTTCTCTAAGATCTCTATCTAAGATTAGATCCTTAATCACAATATTAATTATTATTAATCAGTTCTATCTCATATTCGTCTGCTCATTTTTGTGTGCATCTAAAGTTTGCACCTTAATCTACTAGTCAGATCATCTTTAGATCAACAAATTTTCAAGATTTGGGTTAGATCAATGGTCGAGGTCAATTACTAGAATAAGTACACCTAATTTGATTCTTAGGACCCTCAGTTATTACCTTATATTATCTAGTTGTTCTAGTTCTGGGGCCTGATCATCCTTTGATTGACCTGATCTAAGTGATTTGGTGCTATTTTATAAATTTGACCTTACTAGATATGGTCAAATCAAGATTCTAATGCTAAAATCATGTCTACATCATCGAGACAAATTCAACGAATCTTACGGATTGAAAATCAGGCTTTTGTAGCCTCCAAAATTTTAGAAAAACCATTTCAGATAAAAAAATATATTCTATTTTACACCGGTTTGCACCGACGACACTGTTTACACCGATTTATACAAGCGTCCCCAGGATGATCCAATCCCAAAACGCACCACGGAACACACCGCATTCATCCTAGTCGTCAGGACACTCCCCGCGTGCATCCTGGTTTCCAAGACGTCGGGCGTACCAGCAGTTCGTGACAGCGCGTGGAAACATTCTCGCTCACACGACGGAGCACTCCCATGCACCTTTCCCACCTAAGCATCCTGGGTGCATCGTTCATCGGGAATGATGAACCAAGCTATCCATCTTCTTTTGGCTTGATCAGAGCCCCAGATGCTTTGCTTTTTTATCTGTTTTCGCCGTTCCTAGGATTTTTGGGTCCAAAGACCACATTGAATGGCTCAGATCTATCATTGGAGGTGTCCTTAATTTGGGTCAACCATGCTTTACAATTTCGATTCCCTAGGCCCTCCAATGACCATTTCAGCTTAGATCCAACCCGGATCTGTGAGGGAAAAGTTGGGCAATAAGCAAAAGAGAAGGATAGAGGGTTTAGCCTACCTAATTGGAACCAGAGAGGATAGATTTTGGGGTCCTCTAGTGCATGCAAAAATTTGGTCTAAGTTTGGTAGAGAACGGAGCGAAGATGGCACGATTCCAAGGCTATTTTTCATTGGAAATGAAAAGGAAACTTGCTTTTGTAGTTTGAGATCTGATTTTCTCGCAAGGAAAGAGGATCACTACCTTCCTCCATTGGAGCTTGAATGGGAATGGAAAGGGGTGTCGTTATCAAAATGACCTCCTCTAATTCGTGTCCTTGACTAATTACCAATTTACCTTTGTAACTTAAAATGTTCATATCTTTTTCATCCGAACTCCGTTCTCAAAGTTCTTTATACCATTCAATTCCTATCGACGTGTAATTTCTAAATTTAGTAGTTTAAAAACCAAATTCTATGCATAATTTTTAAAATTTATTTTGTTACTAATTTAGGGTTAAATTTTGAGGATATTACATTCATAAATCATCTTCAATGCTTTAAAAGCAAAAATAGTGAAACTTATAAATCTAAAAGGTTCTTAGATGATTGTCTGAATGTACTAATCGAGATCCCTACTTGGAAAGCTATTCACACTTGTAGAGAAGGAAACGCTTTAGTCGATAAATGGGCCAACGAAGTGGTAAAGAAGAGATATAGCAGAACTTGGAAACGCAACCCTCCAATAAGCATCGAATAGATCCTATGAATGGAGCAATGAGGCTGTAAATTCCCTAGAGTGGTGTAAGAGGTGCATTTGTTGTTCTTACTCGTATATATATAATAAAAAGAAAAGGAGAAGGAGAAGGAGAAGGAGAAGGAGAAGAATACCCAAACAACCCACAAAAGGTTGAGTTGAGAGCAATACTTTTGTGTAACCTCTTGCCCGGGATTTCACCATTATGGCAAAATGCTCATAAGTTCTTCACAATTAGTAAAATTAAACTGTCAGACATATGCATGAATTATTGTCGAAGGGGAAATATGACATGCTTGAATTGTTATAAAGAGGAAAGCTGAAAGATGATGGGGTTCTGGGGTCTTTGCGGATCCCCAGCCAATTTTTGGTTTTACATGTTCCACATGAACGTGATATACCCTGCTTATAGTAAAGGCAATCACAAATCCTTAAAATTTCCATTAATTTCAGCTTGACTGGATCATCCTAGGTCAACGATTTGCCAACAAAAACCATTGATATTTCAGAGGGCTTGCTCCATGGCACTATGTCCATGTGATTTGTTGTTGTATGTTAAACAAGAGTAACAATCTTAAATTCTCATTTGTGCATGTGGAGCTGAAAGTGACTGTTTGCTGAGGCTGCTACAACGGCATTTACTTGGTGTTCTAAATAGATGATAAGAAGCATCAATTAAAAACTCGAGTCCACAACCAAAAGGCAGCAGTACTTGAGAATTGGGATTCTAATCCTATGGTCGTATCTATAATTTTCAATATTTTTTAGGTTTACAATATTTTCAATCCCTATATATTAGATTAATTTTTATTTAATTATTTTTAAAGTAACTTTTTCAACTTTGTTTGATCTTGTTATCTTTTACTAATATCATTTCATCATCACCTCTAATGCACTTAACATTGTTTAAGTCCTTACTCTTTTGTTTTCTTACATTTACAAATTTAAACAGATTTTTGTCACTTCTCTTGATCCTAATATATTATAGAGATCAATATATGCCTTGACTTTAGCCTCAATTATCACTCTCTTAACAGCATGCTTATATTGCTCAAAGTTTTCATTATTTTTGGTCTTTTTTCATTCTTTAAAATACACGTGTCTCTCTTTAAAAACTTTTGTAAGTGCAAAATGGGTATTTTTAATTATTTTAAGTGAAATCCTCTTCAATTTTGATAATTACACTTTTCACGCGGAAAGATACAATTTTGCCAATGGATATATCCTATCTCCTTCATTCTTATAACTATCCGCTTTGGAGATCTCAACGGCTTCCTCGCCTTAGTAAATAACCAGGTTTTGGATGGATTTCCAGTGGCAAATACAGTCTGAGGATAGATATTACCAAAACAGCGGTGTTTTCCCAAAATTCCATTGAAAAGTTTGAGGGTTTACCTACAAATATTTTACCCTGTTGAAAAAACTATCCGAAAGAACAGTAGCCAACATCTCCAAGTTGAAGATATTGAAATTGAGCCCCAGAACAAAATACATATATTCATACGATCTCCAAACCCCATAATCTCATCTTGTTTTCTTATCGTGACCTTAACACAACCATACGCAATGTCCAGCCCTCGATCCTCCCAAAAAACCTAAACACTCAAACCCTAGATTCTATCAACAACATCGGCAATCCAAGATTATGGAGTTCACGTTCTTTGTGATGGAATGCAGCTGCCTGAGTATGAATATCCCGTTCATTCTCAAAAGGTTAAGAAGTATGGATGTTGAGCTTCTAAAACTCCAAGCCTGTCCACTACCGATGTACTAATCAAGGAACCATATTTAACAGCAAATTTTGACTGTGGTAAGGCATTCAAATAAAGAAACCGAATGGACCAAATGTGTGAATGCTCCTACTCATCTCTTGAAAAGCCATATGCGTGGTAATCTCCTAAACCAAGGTTGTTTCCAAATCCATCAGAAAATCAAAAGGCAAGAAACTAGAAATTAATTCTAGCCAGATATAATCCTACTCTTAGTATCTCCACCTAAGCCCACTTCTGGCCATAAATCTGTAGATCTGAAGCTATAAACCAATATTTGAAGAATTGATAGGAAAACATTCCAAATCCATCAGAAAATCAAATGGCGATACAATATAATAAGATCAAACACTGCAGATCTACCAAAACCGTCAAACACTACAGACCTACCAAAACCGAACAAATCGCATAGAGAAATGCAGAAAGATGGAAAATGGCTCCTATGAGAGATCTTACCTGTGTCGTGCTCGAACAATACAGAAGATAGGATTTCTTTCTATCGAGGCAGATTCAAAGCCAGAGATCATGAAGAGAAGGGAGAAAGGGGTTTGGGTGCAAATGGGGGTGCCGTTATCAAATTTAAAGAGGATTCCACGTAAAAGAAGGAAATACCACCCGAGTGGCATGCGAGACTCCTTTCGTAAGGAATTTTAGCAGCTAATGGAATGACCTTCTGTGGAACGATTTTACAACTTTGGGTCCTGCCATGCTGTTGTTTAAAAACATAGGACTTTCTGTGAGACGAATCGATAACTTTTGGTACTAACATGAAAAATTTCCTATATTTTCAGTCGCACACAAAAGTCTAACTAATGTTTAATCCCTCTTGTATTCCCTACGGGATAAGATTATGGAAGGCATAGATCGGCTATTCATTTGAAAATTGAAGATAGATAGCAGAGAAACATTTAGAGGGAACCATTTTGATCCCACACACTCAAGCCACTTCATCCCCAATTATTTACAATCCAACAATCGTGCCATGTTGTACTTGGTTTTATCATCCCCATGGGAGTCATGCAATCATTTCTCACACTTGCTTCACACCAAATTGCGTCTGTTAATTTGTATTCAGAAAGTATTAGAATTACAAGGCGCATCAGATGGGATCATGTCTGAAAGAAGCCGGAAACCCGAGATGATAGAAGATCAAGTTTTAGAGGACACGTTTGAGCTCTTAATCATCAGAATTACTTCCGTGAAACTATCACCCCTTCCGTAAACCTCAATTAGTACCCCAACTCTTAACCATCCAAGAGAGAGAGAGAGAGGATAAGGTTGATGTATCTTAAAAAGTTCTACCGCAGCATCATGACGATTCTAACAAAAGCCACAAAAGCTTTAAAGCAGAAAAGTAAGAAACGAAGAGGACCCGGGAAAGCCCACAAGCACATCTAAACATTCCTACTGAAACTGTTGTTCCATCAATGACTTAGAAAACAAAACAGTGACACACATTAACCTCAATCAATCAAAAGCGTCAAATCCTTTGGTTTTGTCACAGCACTTAACCAGTTGCAGTTGCTTTCTTATGATTGCTTCTTCACAATATATAATTCCACTAAAACAAAAGGCAAAGTGCACACATGATATCCATATCAGAAAGTTGAAGTCCGTTTTCTTGCATGATGAAAGACATAATAGATGGATGAACTGAAAAGATGACGAGAAGCTTGATGATGTCAAATTGAGCTCAATAACTGGTGTAGTAAGAGCTAACTTGATACCAAACGTGTCTTATACTGGCCATGGAGTCTTTAGTCTCACTTTAACCTGTAATTATACATGCTACTAGCCTTCATACATGAACCGGTAAATGGGTAGGCACAAAAATATATATAGATACATATGACAGAAATTTGGTATCCCCACAAACAATTTTGATGTTCATGATCTATATCTATCTTTCAAGAGTATAAAAAAAGTAATATACATTCCTTATCTTTATGAACTCATCTTCTCATGTATTCAAGCGCAAATTGGTTCTACGGTATAAACCTATACTAAGTAATTTTTCGTTTTATACAAATAAGCTTGCAACTCCTTTCGTTATTAAAGGAAAGAGAGACAGCCGCCTGAGATAGATTCACGTACTCCCCACTCCTTTGATCCAATGCCCTTTAAATCATAAGAATTTTCACGACTTACCTGGATTTCCTCACTCGAGGTCATGCATGTGTTACATACATGACTTGCTAAGAAGAGTCATGAGGTATGATCCAGAGTAAATTCAGGCCACAAAGTCTGGCAATAACTGAGCAGCAAAACGCTTCCTGTTCTGGATATTCATGTTCTCATATGCATTTGCAGAATGAGCAGCTGATGGATTGTTCATGCTGCAAAAGTCATTAGCTTCATTGCCCATCTCAATTCTCCTTCCAAGGGGCAGGTTCTGGTTGGAAATGTATGTTTCTTGAGGTCCTGATAAAGAAAGGTTTTCACAATGTGGAAGCCCTAGATTGAGAGAAATTCCATTACCAGAGAACCGAGGTGCAAATTGCTCGGTGTCGAACCTTCCGATCTCCCCAAGATTATATGCTCCAAATGCTCCACCTTGATTACTGGCGCCGGTGATTAAGGAATACCCATCACGATTGGGCCTTCCATTACCGAATTTTATGAAATCTCTGTTGTTCGTCTCATCGGATTTCAAGTCCAAATCATCGGTCATGAATGGGATGGTGTTTGAGTTTTGCAATTCACTGTCTCTGGCTTTCTTTGCATTTCCTTGTAAAATCCCTTCCTTGTCATGGAAACTGCCTTGCATGTCTGATGACCCAATGAGGGAGAAACTAGACTGCTTTCGGATATTTCCCACAGTCGATGTTGTTGGGGAACTAGACATAGGAGGAGCTTTGTGGTCATCCATATTATCCGGTCTAGTCCTAAGACCGTTTGTTGGTTCAGTCCTGGTGGGGCTACTTTCTTGAGGTGCCACAGACTTCGATCCCAGATCCTCATTAATCTCACTTTTGCTTGTTTTGTCTTCTGAGCAGTTCAGTTCCTGTTCCTTGGTTTCCTCCATATACATTTCTTCAACCATTGGCTTCCAAAGTCGAACTCGTGCATTTATGAACCAGTTGGAGACCTACATTAGCAAACATTTTGAGCCTTTTTTAATTGGCCTCAAAAGTAAAGTGAAGGTGCAAAGGGAGAAAGAGTAAGAGTTTCACAGTACCTGGCTCCTAGTAAGCCCCGTTTGCTTCGCAAGCATATGTTTGTCTGAATCTTTTGGGTACCTATAAAGCAAGTTGATTTCTCAATGAACTGCTAAAATTAAAGGTACTTCTGAATTAATAGGTTCATTTCTAACTTACATAAGTCAGTAACGAGTTATTGCAGAAGTACAATAATACCTTCGCACAAGTTAATCATCTTTAAGTAAGTAATATCATTAACTGATAATTTTTTTTCAACTCTCAATCATTTAGCTTTGGTATCAAGATTATCAGGTGGATATCTTTTCATTTATACATATTTGCTGCAATCGACTTGGTCCAGAAAAACTATAGCTGAATGTCTGATCCTAAATGACTCGTCTACTTGTCGTGTCAACCAATCTATACATGTTCTCTCCCAACTTACTCGAGAAAAGTTGCCACTTTTTACGGCCATCAAAATTATTATACCTAAGACGAGTCACCAATTGACAAAAATCGACCTTTTAAATGAAATAATTCACCTAAGTCAACCTACCACACCTTTGCCAAAAAAAGAAAACCTAAGTCGCAAGTCTTCCTTAATATCTGTCATAAGGTTCTAAATTATAGCCGAAGTATAATCGATGAATGATATAGAACAATGTGATTCTAATCCGAAGAACTGACAATTTTGTGATCTTATTTATCACACGACCTAGACTTTTCTCTGACAATCAAGAGTTATCCTCAATTCTCAATTGAGTTATGTTTTCATGATTTGATTTATTTAAATTTTAAATATAAACTCTTTTCTGTGTTGCCCAAGAGATTTACCTTTACCTTTTCTCTCTTTTCACAAGCTACAGGAGAAAATTCATTTTCACCTAGAAACTCACATCTTTTACTTCACTTATGCCAGCCCACTCCTATGATTCCTCGAACTAATTTGTTCATTGGGAATCTGTTCGTCAACAAATGCCTCCAACAGAAGCACCGAGTAGAGGTTGATGATTTATACCACACGTGTTCCTCATTCATAATCTTGAAAGAATCTCTTTGCAACAAAACCTCTATGCTTCTAACACAATAACTAAAGGAACGACTGAACACTCAAGTCGCTCATGGTCCCCCTCCTGAGCTGATAAATTACCAGGATCACTCCCAACTATTGCATGTGGCACTGTATCAACCCTCTAGAACCCATTCTTTTGTCCTTCCAACCAAAGTTTCACTAACTTTTAGTTTTATTTCTCAGCAGGCATCTATAGTGAATAAAACATCAAAACAAGTTGATCAATCTATATGCTGTTTCTATGCATTAATATCATAATCGTAATTGCCAGTCAAAAAAGTTTCTGATATACCGCTCTTCGTTCTTCTACGTGTTATATCCAGTACCAGAGCTTTTGTTTCTTAACACACCTTTCACTACCCCAAATTTCATAAACCGAATGTGCTTCGCCCTTGCAATTTGTCAAAAAACAAGTACTGAATTAATTCCAAGATATCAAATTATATCACTTTATCAGCTCCCATGGGCACTACAGTTAAAACAACATATGCGGAATGGGTCTGCATCATTCCCATTTATTACTGCCAAACCTCTACCCATCTACATCAATGGAGATTGTCACGTGCCTCAAAGTGAACATGTTGAGCTATATAAATGGCATGCAGACTCTCTTTTTGGTAAAATAGATAGCAGATTCCTTCACGTGGTCGAGTAATAGACAAGTTCTCACATTAACTTTATTTGCAGAAAAGGGTCTACACAGTTAAGTTACAGGAGTAGATAATATGAATTTGTCCCAGAAAAGCTTTCACTAACAGAAGTCGAAAAATCAGTTATATTCGATAAAATGGTGCATGGCTCAGGTGTATTTTACCATTATAGCAAATTTATCACAGGAAACCTCTTCGTCTTATTATTTTCCTCGTCATGACGTGAATTCAGTCAAGGAAACAGACGAACAGAGACATGATCCTTGTAATAGTAAGCAATGATAGAAGATATATTTGGATGAAGTTGATAGTACTTACGGGTGCAAGAAGTGTTCGAAGAGCCACGCACGAAGAACAGAAACAGATCGTTCTGGTAAGCCTCTTTGGGGTCTCCAAGCATTATGCTGGATCATTCCCAACTGCTGAAGTGCCCGCTGTTGACGTAAATGGTGATCGACGAACTTAAGTCTTGAACCTTCAACTTTTCCTCCTCCTAAGCAGTCTTCTTCTCCCAAGCTCCTACTTGTAGCTCGAATCTGCCCAGAAATGGCGTCTCTCAAGCACCTGAATTGCTTGGAGATAGTTTGCAAAGCAAGAGCAGTGTAAGTTCTCGCCGACCCGAACCCAGCTGCAGCCTCAAATGAAGAAACTACGATCTGCATCTGGTGGTGGTACTGCCTGTATCTTTGTTCCACCTTCAATTACACAAACAGAATAAGTTTTGAAATAAATAAGGTTAGGTAGAGAAACCAAGGTAAGGATATACTTGTAATTTGGTAGAAAGTTGAATGCTTTTGGTAATTTAGTTTACTTCTTGAGAGGGACGATGGGGGAAAAGGCAATTTTCAAGAAGGGTAGTTTTCACTGCGGACACAGGAGGGGAAAGAAGAAGAAGAAGACGACGTTGCACTACCAGTCAGAATTGAAACTATCTGATGAAAAGCACAGCTTTTTGTAATTTGGACAGCCAATTATCAGAACTTTATGGCAAAATTCAACTACATGTCAGACTTGTCGAAAAGATTGAGTCATTTCCTTATTGGGTATCTGTTTAACAATCTAAATTCACATAAAATCAGTAATTTCCTGACAAAACACCTTTTCTTCAAATTCCTGGGTTTTGATTAAAACAAAAGGTCTGACCCAACTGAAATTCTCGAAAGTTTCACCATATCTTTTGTAAAAACGACCCTTTTCTTGATGGGTTTTTCATGTCACAAGAAAACCCCAACTCAATCCTCTGGAACTTCAAAAAATTCTTTCATTCGACGTCGCTAAAGATACCCATACCTCATCCAGCATGTTGACAAGCTTGGCCTTCTTCATCTGTAACTCTTGCCTTTCAGCGGTAGTAAGCTCGGGTCCACGTTTGGTGCTCGTTTCGCCTGCACCAGAAACTTCTGTTGCAGCTGAAACGGATTCTCTGTTCATCTTCATCTGGCCCTTTTGCCCCTTGTTAGATTCGTTCTTGATTCCCTTTCCAACGCTAACGACTTCGTCCAAAAGCTGCTGTGCAGCTTTCAAGTACTTGGAACCCATCAAAACACTCTGCAAACCCGAAATTCCGTTCGAAACAGCCGAAGTTGATGACGAGGACCCTGAAATTCGCATCTCATCACCACTAGCCGGAGAAATCACCGGAGCCGGTGCCTGGATGTCGGATTCCGTCCGATAGTTCCCGTAGCCAGGCTGCTGGGAGGAAAGCGTCAGATTTAAACCCTGCTGGGTTGTTGGCTGTGGTGGGACCGGCCGTCGAAGACCTAATTGAGCAGTCATATCGCCTCCAACGCTGGCGGTAGTCGGAATCTGGTGTTGGTTACCGGCGGCTGCGGAAGGATCGACTGAGGGCCAGAGATTGTAATGGAGACGAGGGATGAGCCCGTGAACGGCTGGGATCTCGTGGTGGGAGTGGACAGATGATGGACGGTTGGGATCTTGTGAAGCAGCGGCTGCGGCTGTGGGTTGTAGTGGGATTCCGACGAAGTGCTGGTTTTGTTGAGGTGGGTGAGACAGGTTCGGCGGATTCAGTGGGTTTCCGGCGGAATTAAGAAAGACCATGTTTCCCGGTGGTGGTTGTGCGTCAGAATATCCGACGTATCCCGGGTTCATCAAGTACAACGTTTGCAATCCATCTCCTTGGATTTCTGGAGCTCCATGAAAGTATGTTGCCATCTATTTCAGATTTTACCTATCAGTCAAGACACAGAGAGGTGGACTCACAAACCAATCAGGCTCTGAATTTCAGCCCATCTTTTCTGAACCAATTTGCTGGATCGGAATTCACCGGAATTCGACGACAAAACTTTGTGCTCTGATAACCTGATCCTCAGAGATATCCTGAGAGAGCACAGGAAAAGAAGCCATCATGAATCCATGGTAAACCCGCAAAGTTTCAAACATTTCTAGCCCAAAAATCGAAAACCCAGAGCTAGAATTCAGCAACAAGGATAACCCATGAATCCAAAACACTTTTTCTCCATGAATTGAGAAAAACCAAACATTTTGGGGATGAAATTCACCACCCAAATCTGGGATTCCCGCAGGAAGCCGCAATTCCCGATGGAAGACAAAGACCCATGTATTTGAATTGGGGAGAAGAGCAGGAAAAAGAAGTAGAAAGCCATGGTCTATATACAATTAGGTATAAATAATTAGTACAATTACCTGTTTGATGCAGATCCATGTGCACGTGATCCAGCATCAGCAGCCAAGGGGGTGGAAGATTTTGCTTACAGTGACACAAAACCTGTCTAAGATCTTGAAAGATAGAACTAATAAGGACCAACGAAGCCTATCATTCCCTTCATTTCAAACCTTGTCAGACTCAATTCCTGCAATTCACTCCCACTGAAAAGGAAAAGAAATAAATAGAGTTGGGGTTAAAAAGGATGAGAAAAAGATACCATCTTTCATTACCATTATCCAAACGCCTTTCCTTTTCTTTTTCTTTTTTTTCCCTCTCTCTTCCTTGATAAGTTGGGAATGTAAGGTTCTTACCCTTCACCCCTCACTCCAAGGGCTTTGTACTGTACCTGCGAATGAATCAAAAGAGGGAAAGTTCAGTGATTTGACCTTCATTTCCTCATCATTAGATGCAGCCAGGCACGTCTGATGAGGAGAAGAGAGAGAGAGATATGATAAAAAAAACTCTTCTAAGTGTCAGAAGATACAAGCAGCTGAAAAACGAGGAAATGTCTATTTCTACGGAAATTAATAAAAAAAACGAAAAGATAACCCATACCACCCCTTTTAAATCCATTATCTTTTTGTCTTTCTTTAATTTCTTTCGTTTTTTCTTTAAATTTCCTCATTCTCATTTGTGGTTTGATGCCAGAGTGGGAAGATAAAGCAATCGAAACGCCAAGAAACGAAACCAACCACCACCGTAACACCGACCCGTCTTCAAAGATGAGAGAGAAACGGACAGAGAGATACCTACGCCAGAACGTGTGGTCTAAGATCCTTGGAAAGAACAAGATCCCCTTCGGATGATGATCTAGGCTGTTCATTTGGCGGGCCACGTGATCGTTGTTGCACTGTCTAATAAATGAACTGACGGGACAATCTATATTATCGACTGACCAAAAACCGTCTCTGTAGCTATCAATGTAGTTAACTACATTTTCTTTATGAATTCAAGCATTTTTGTAATTGCCTTTGCACTCAGACTGTCCTGCTCATTCTTTCTATCCCTGTCTTGGTTTCGACTCTTCCTTGGAGCTCCACTTCCCTTTATCACAAATGGCCCATACAGGAATTAAAAATTCAGAAGCTTTATACTACATACAAGCAATAAAAAAAATCTTGCACCCTATGGGAGATCACATAAAATGCAGGAAAAAATCTACTACTTAGGATGTTTGATGTGAAGCACCCCTGTTGAACTGAGAGTGGCTTGGAGTTGATTGACAGAGAGAAATGAGTATTCATTTGTAATGCTAAAACACCCCTTTAACTAGTAAAAATTAAATTGGAAACCTCTTTTCTAGACCAAGATTAAGCATCTTTTTGTTGAAGATAATGACAGAAGAAGGGTAGAGCATGTCATTTAATGAAAAGGGAGGAAAGTTTTTGAAAGTTTGTGGAAGAAGATGTGAGGGAGAGTGTTATTGGTGTTTGTCCCTTTCTTTTTCTTTTGAGTGATTCTCCAAAACTTTCATTATAGATAGAGGAGGAGCTTTCTGTAATTTCAAAAGCCCACGACAGAAAGGAAAATTAAAGTTCGTCTTGTGGTGGGGGCTGCATGTAAAGGTGGACTAGTTGCTTACTGCACTCACCACTCCAAATGGCAATTACAAGCAGTTGGCGGTAAAGTTCTTAAGATACTACACATTACTTCATTACACTACAATATCTATATATGTGTATCCATCCATCCATCGTCATCAAATAACTATTTTCTAGTACACCAATCTACGTACAAGTCGGTATGATCAAGTAGTAGGACCCGCAGGTGGATTGAGGAGTACGGGAGCACTTTTTGGCCTCTCCATATCATGCATGCAATGGGCTCTTTCCAAACTTTTCTGGGGGAGAATTGAATTCCTGAGTCAGAATTCATTTCCGAGTTAAGAATTAGATTTGAAGAGCACGACCTTGTATCGTGTACACATGCTTCAAATGTGTACATTGGTTGGGAAATTGTTAAGATATTGAGATTTGGCAAGGTTTGAAAGGTCTACCGGAATATCCTTAACAACCAGATGTTAGAGAAAAAGGTGCTTTAAATAGGGGGCCACCTCTTGATTAGGAAGAAAATGTGGGTGCATTTGTGCGTTTGTATGTGGACTGGTTTTCTTTCTTTCTTTCCTTCTAGAAGTGATTCACGAGACGCAACCTCTTTTAATTTTTCTCTCCGATGGGGCCTCAAGAGCCACACGTACTTCATCTCCACCTGTTCATCCTTTGCCAAGCATTCCTTTTTCTCTTTCCCCTTCTTTGTCTCTTTTCTTTTAGTTTATGTAATTATTATTACCATTACCACGTTCATCTCTCCATTGATCCTTGGAGACAGGCACTGATACCATCCGATCTCATTCATCATTAGGCTAAACATATTCTCTAATCCAACTTTCCCATGCATCAACCATTGGCTAATCAACCCTAATTTTGCCGGAACATATTATGAACCCAACCATGCTAATGAAAGTAAAAACTATCAAATATTTCGTCATTAATACAAAAATATCTCCACCATTTAGTGTATGGTGAAACAGTGCAATAAAGTTGGCCTAACCCGCACTCCATTTTCCGTTTCAAAGATGGAAAACTAGGGGGCATATGGATTGAAAAAAGGCCACTCCTCTCCACAACTTTTCATTGTGAACGAATGTGCAGATCCAAAGCATTAGTAGGCGACAAGCCCCCCATCGAACACTATCCTCTTTCCCAAGTGAAAACCGTGTCCCATGCTACTCCACATGACTTCTTCGAGATCCAATCAGCCAACAGGCCTACAATTGTCGTCTTTTCTGAGAACTCATCTCACCATGATCGGATCGTTCAGATTGTTTTCGATGGCCAAGATGTAAATACAAGGGAAAATTATGCGCAGATTGTAATGTAATGAATTTCGTACACATGACTAAGTTTGAAAGTCATTGTCACACTCTTTCACAACAGACACTTTGTAGTTACCCACAAGTACCGCTTGGTAACAGTCGAATCCATCTATCTGACGGTGAGGATCAACACGTGGATTTTCCAACGTGGATGGCAATTGTGATTTCGTGAAATCTGACATGTAACGCCGACATGTTAGGTTCCGGGCGATTCGGAGTCGGAAAACGGGGAAGAAAATCTGCATAGCGAGACAAGGGGAACAGGTGGGCGGTCTAGGGCGGCTCTTATCCAGTTGAGAGGCAAGGTTGAAAGCATGCCACGTGGTCCGGCGCACTAATTAGGTTAGGCAAGAGGTGGGACCCAGCGCTTGGCGTCAATCCCACGGAGGAGCGACTGGTGAAGTTGGTTGGACTTTTGTTCTTGCAAGGATGGTCCCCACAGCAACTTTGGGACATGCGTCAACAGTAGATGGGCCACCTGATTTGTAGTGAGGCCGAGAAGCCCAAAGATTCGGTCGCCTTGTGCAGCCAACGATGGGGCCCGCCGTCCAATCAATTGAGCGTCCGCCTTAGCTGTTGGGCGCGTCATTTCACGGGTTACGGGGACCCACAGGTGTCGAAAGGTCAATAGATTGGCCAATGAAAGGGTGAGAGTATTTTTATTCAGAAAAAAGGCATTTCGAGCCCGTCAGCGTCGGGCAGCGGCCCGGACACGCGTCGCGTAGTCCCAGCAGTTTCGGCCCTGCCCGCAACCTCGTATTATTGTATTGTAACCAAGCCCCGACGCGGAAATAAAAGCGTTACCATCAAATTACATTTCTGTCCCTACTTCAGCTTCCCAAATATCGGAGCCTTAACAGTGTGCTTAAAGGATTAAAATGACATCCTTATCCCTGCCCTCCTTATCTATTTACCATATTGCTGCATCCTTTTCGTGGCAATAATACGACGCATGCGCATACACTCACATAATTGGCAGGCAGTGCAGAACTTGGGACCATTATTTCAATTATCAGAGCCAGTTCTCTAGTAACGTAGACATCAACGGGTCATGGATAAACTTTTCCACCGTATGATTTGTGGATGGTTTTTCGCATCCTGTTGTTTGCCAAAATGACAGCCTACGGTTGTCAAACTAAGCCTGGATTTTGGTTGGTGACCGGTTCCCGGAACAACTTTCAGTTAATTTGAATAGATCAGTCACCACTTGATGGTGTCTTCTGATTGAAAATATTTGCATGCATCGTATACCTGCCCATCTTTCTCTCGGTACTCTGTAATAGAATGTATAAAAGCACTGTTACAGCTCCTACTTGTAAGCTTCGCGAGTCTGAGTTTTTGGTGGGTCACGAATAATCACCAAGATAGGGGAAGCATGCTTGTGATTTTCCATTTTATTGAATAAAATATAGTGTTGCTTATGCGGGATTGCTAGCGCCACTTATGAGCTACGGCCATGTTAGCAGGAGGAGAAGAACTCGTATGACTTTGAAGGCGGTACATGTCTTATCACTCGCGCCAATCACGCCAACTCGTGTCTGTGTGGAAACCTAATCTAAACTTTTTTATTGCCATTTTTTGGTTGGTAATTTCATGTTCTAAAGTAACAACTATGCAGAATGCTCCCAAACTTGTAGTTAAATAGGTATTCTTTTCCTATAAAGGTCAAGCTTGTGCTTGGACGTGTGTTCTCTTAGTCCTGTTGCTGGGACCATTGGAGCACCCAACTGGAGTCCTATTGTCAATAAAATGTTTCCACGCTTGCCAGAAGTGGAAGCTAGGGTGGGGACATGGATAGGTATGGAGTTTGAATCTTTGAATATAGATTGATTTTCAAGTCTTAGTTCTAGGAGATAAGTCGCATCTAAAACACTCGTACAAATCACAACTGTTATAAATATGTATGCAGAACTAATACGTGCTACTTCTTCGTTCTCTATGGACTTACCTATGCAATGAGTTTTATATACTATCCACTACTCCAATTTCTTATTTTGAACCGTAAATTAATATAATTAAATCATGGAAGCTGTAAGTCCAACATTTCCTCCTAAGTTTTAATATTTAAAGTTTCAAATGCAAAGAAGAACTTGATTTTGTCACTAAAACCATGAAGTACATATTTAAGATTTATGGTACAAAAAGTATGATATTTGTAAACAAATTTCTAGCATAATTGGTCTCAGGCAACTTAGCATCTCTTTAGAAGTATGCTTGGGTGCAGGTTTGAGTTAGCATTTTCCCCTTTGGCCAGGTTTAAGAGTGTAAGTGACTTGATCATTGTCCTTTGCTCATAACAAAAGGAAAAATATGATATTCCTCACTGCTTGCCATAAGTATATCATGGGCTCCTCTAATCAGTAGGCAGACCATCTCGAAACCAATGGGTAAAAGTTCTTGAAATAATGGAGGCTCTCTATCATGTTGTAAGAGAAAACTTCTATCTTTTGGAGGTGGGGTTACTCTCATCAAATCAGTTCTTGGCAACATGCCTACATATTTCTTATCTCTGCCGAAATGCCCAGCTGCAGTTACTAACGAAATAGAATTAATTGAAAGAAGGTTTCTATGGAGAGATTCCGATGAAAAGCATAAGTTTCAATAGATGTGATGGGAGAAAGAATGCAAGCCAAAGAACTGGGGTGTTTTGGGAATTAGATCAACCTCTAAGTTTATTTTGGCAATACTTATGAAATGGTTGTGGAGATTTGGTGAAGAAAGGAACCCTTTTATAGAGGCAATGCATCGTAGCAATGTATGGTGAGGAGCAGGGAGACTGGAGTTCGAGCTATCATATTCGAAGAGGTAGCAGAGGCCTATGGTGGATGTTGCAAGCTTAAACCCTTATTTGAAGGCAACATCAGATTTCTCATGTGTGATGGAAACTTAGTAAGATTTTTGAAAGACCAATGGATCAAAGACCAGCCGTTGTTCGAATGCTTTTGACGAGAACGATCCTATCTCTATGTTCTTCTTTCAGAATGCAGAAAGAATTCAATGGGAACTCAACTTGACATGACATTTAAGATTTATCTATGCACTTGAACAAGCTGACCAATTACTCAATCTTATCAAATCACACTTTATTGGAGGTGTTGGGCTAGATAAAAGATTGTGGTTGCCAAACCAATAATATACTTTTTTCAGTAAGATGGTGCTATCTTATGATATGTACTAGGATACTGGTGGGCAGGCCTCTTCCAAGTTGGCACCTGTTTTAACTTGGAATATTCCACTGCATATTCAGTGTTTTTGCCAGAGTGCAGGTAACGCAAAGATTCTCCCACTCAGTTTGATCTCTAGAGGCTGGCATTACGTGAATGGATGCTAGCTATGTTTGGTTAATGCTAAAGGAATACATCATTTACTCATTCACTGCCCCTTTTCTACCGAGGTATAGCAAACAATCCGTCTGTGGTTCGGTAAAGATTATTGACTTATTTCAACATCTTGCTCCTAAGAAAAGAACTATGTCTATGGTGTCTCCCGGCGACAATATGTTCATTATGGCTTGAAAGAAATGGACGTTTTTTTAGAGGCATGCAGAAAACTGCTGAGTATGTAGCGTATCACAATAAGAAACTCGTTGCTTCTTGGGCAGTTTGCGATAAGGAGTTTTGTAATTACTCGGCTCTTGACATTAGAAGATCTTGATCGTCACTTTGTACGTCATCTTCAAGCATATCTAAGCTGTGAGTGCAATTCTGTCCTCCAAGCGGATGGATTAAACTTTAACTTTGGCTGGTCTGCAATCAGACAAATAGAGCGAGCAGGAATTGGTGGAATTATCCAAGATTCGCAAGTTCTTTCACTCCTCGAATTTTCTGGAGCAATTGGTGGGAAGGAAGCTACCGAAACAGAAATTGTAGTAGCTAAGATGGGCATACTTCTTTTCGAAAAATGTTGCGATCTTCCACTCCTTAAAGAGGGCGACTAAAAGGTAGTCATTGGATGGTTGCAAAGCCCTGAAAGTGTTGGCTGAAAATATGCACGTTACATGGAGGAAACTTCGAGATTCCTTAGATTCAAGACATTTTGATCTCGTCAAAATAGCATGTGAAGCAAACGGAAATGCTGATAACCTTGAAGAAATCGGTGCTTCTGATTCCTTTCTAAGAATCAATTTATCTGACGAAGGCAAACGATTATGCCATCCAACAGTTTCAAGGGAGAGTACAACCTGTGGCCCCCTACAATATTTATCTTTTTCAGCAGCGGTTTTTGCGTCCTTTTCTAACATCTCCGGTATTCAATTTTAGATGTGGTGCACGTATACTCATCAAAAGATCTCTAGGTGGGGATAATCCTTGTAATTCATCAGGCAATGGGGTTCTGATATAGTGTATACATGTATTTCTCACTCTCATCCCACTTCGGGGCATGAAGGCTCATGGTTGGTATGTCCCTGGCGACCAGCTATGTCGTTTTGACCTCTTGCTGGTTCTGGGCCTTCTAGCGGTGTGGTCTATTGCTCTAGGAGTGTTTCGTCTATACTCTTTGTGTTCTTGTCAGTCGCTTTTTAATCTAAGATAATTTGTTCAAAAAGAACATATTTGCCATAAGTAAGCAAGACGCAACATAAGTGTTTCTATGATAAGAAAAAAAAGAGAGTAGACATTATGAAAATTCTTAAGGTGGGCATTAGGTACCCCTAAACAAGAACCTGTTTACTTAGGTACCCCTAAGCAAGAACATGTTTACTTGAAACAAGGTTCTACTTGTTGCTTATCTCTGAAAAATTTTCTGCAGAAAATAGATCTACTAATCCAAAGATGGCTTCCTTTGTTTTTCCTTAAACTATATACATATATATATATTTGAAGAAGAAGAAAATTCATTACTTTGGATTAGAAGAAACAACAGGCATGTTAGGCAGAGATTGCCTGTTAACATGAATTGCCGGTAAACATCGCTTCTTGGCAACTAAATTCATCAATTGCTCACATATAGTTGTTCCATGGCTTCAGAGACAGATCATTTTACGGGTTACTCAAACTCTGTGAAGCTTGTCAAGCTCATATAGAGCTTGAAGTAGTTCATGTACAATTAATTAGTCCGTTACCATTTAGTGCAATTAGTTCATTAATAGCTGAGATTAGAGGGGGTAGCGTGGTCAATTAACAGTTAATAACGACAAAGACAACTATTGGAAGACGTGTATACCTTGCGTGTCCCTTCCAAACTGCTGAGTCGACTGTATTTTGTTCATTTCGTAAGCCTGCGATAACGACGGAAACACACAAGACTGACGTTCCCAGGCCCCATGCATGAATGCATGCGCGTACTTTGTCTCTCCTTTGGCCCTCCTTTCTATCCACCCTGGCCTCGAAGGAAAGGAGCTTCCCTGTACTTAAAAACTTCCATGTAGAACTGCCCCTTCATTGTGCTTTCTACCTTCATATCCATCATTCAAGTCCACTTTTAAGTGTACTTTATCATCTCTTTATCTCTTAACATCAATACACGCGTACAATACACATGTGGGGA
This sequence comes from Warburgia ugandensis, assembly GCA_035236585.1. Taxonomy (NCBI): domain Eukaryota; kingdom Viridiplantae; phylum Streptophyta; class Magnoliopsida; order Canellales; family Canellaceae; genus Warburgia; species Warburgia ugandensis. The sequence continues at coordinate 10,543,631 of CP141126.1, forward strand.
CTATGCACCCTGCAAGCATCGCATTCCATCAGGTAATTCTCCCCAACAATAGAAAATTTTGCCAGTTACAATGGCATAACTAGTTTGTAAGTAAGTAAATCATTGTCTTTTAATTGACTGACTAAGTCCATCTAGTGTTGTAACAATTAACTAGTCTTTCCTTGGTCTTTGGCTTTGCTTTTTCACAACAACGCGCAGCTGTGATCTATCGGCTGCAGACACGGAAGTGCCCCATCATCGAAAAGGTCTAACTACGATAGGGGATAGTGGAACACTCAATATTATCGCCATCATTTTCTTAATCGATCCCTCTTGACTAAACATGACACGTTACTTGTGAGAGCACGGTCGCATCACCATTCGCCATTATAGCATGTGACACATGTCACATCGATACGAGCACACGACGACTTATGTAGACCCATGACCCAGATAAAATGGGCTGTGCCTAACTAATCCTACCATTATGCAAACACACTTATTTTAACTAAGGGATCACTCCCTAACTCCATTTCTTTTTCTTTTGTGGCCCTGAACTTTAGGGGCAACAACTGAGAGATGAATCTAAGATCTTTGTTTGATATTATTTGATTGCCACTTTCCATGTTAAAAAAAAGTGGATGTGACTCCCGCAAGCTTTTCCCTATCGCAAAAGTTGTAACAATAAATAATAGCTTATTGAAGAGGATCGAGTAGAGGCTTCCAGGTCTTGTCTTCCTTGTTTTTTCTCCTTTCTTTTGTATTGTAATTAGTATTGATTCATGGGTACCTTTTTTTCATGTGGAATTGGTGCTTGGTTTTGGAGGCAGAATGCTTGGGAAAGTCTAGACAGACCATAAATCCAGCGAATGTATATCTCGAAAAGGATGCACTCCTCTTTCATCTCAGGTCGCAGTCTGTCTTTGCCATGTTTTCCAAGTCCCCAGTATCTTCTTATATTTAATAGAGAATGAGGCATATCTAATGCCACAGCTTCTCTCTCTATTGTCTCATCTTCCGGGATACACCATTGTTGTATCATCTACGTAGCTAGTCAAATCGAAGGTTTCTCTTCATTATATAATATATCTGTCTGCAACGGGTACTTCCCTTAGATATGCTGCCTTTTTAATGTATGTAAAAACACCTATATGGGCCCTGATCCCTGGTATGTGGCAATTGTGTTCCATATGAGATCCCACTTTTGCGTCTCGGTGGGATCCTACGTGTTGACATCTAGAAAAAAACATATATATATATATACACTGGAGTATTGTGTATGTGACTAAAATGTATGTACTGATATAATACATACGCCCTTTATTTGCTCTGTCAAATGGCATAAATCAGATTGCGGGCTGATTGAGCAATCACAGTGGATGATTTTTGTCTTCTTAAAATCATTTAAGGAATACGACTCTGGACCTTGATTAGGTTTCTAAAGGGTGCCGCTAAAGTTTCTATATACACTTCGACTGCTTAAACTACTGTTAATAGTCCAAATTATTGGAGGTAATTGTTGTTTATGTTTGCAGTTAAAGTTCGACTTGGAGAGGATGGCCTTGTTAACAAGGAAATTAGGCCATGTGATCATGCTTCATAATTTTTTGATGCAGTGGGTCACCACCAGGTCCCTTTTTACGCTTTGGCCCTGTGTTGAACGGCAATCATGTTTGCTAGATAGATCGATCAAGGCCTATAGAGAACCGATGGTAGACATCTTAGCTAAAATCCCAGGAAGGCTCACCCTTGATTAGGACAGGATGATCACCCCGTCTAAATTCGATTACAGTTACATTGAATTGGATTCTTGATAACCACTGTTTAATTGGAATGGATGATGATATCTGTGTGTCGGTGCTCAGTTACGACAGCTGCAAACGCTGAGTCAATGAATTACATACAAATTAGTTCCTGAAAGTAATATATTATTGAAGGTTTGCTAATACTGTTTTCTCCCATTTTTAACTCTTCCGACAACGCTGGTGTATCCTGGTCAGGGCCATTCATTTGGTTGATTACCATCACATCGAGTCAGCTCCTTATACCCATAGCCCTCAACAAGATGGGGCTTTTGAACTATTCATTCTAAAATGTAGATTGCTAAAATCTTCTGGTTCAGATATGGGACGATAGGGACCAGACCGGGGTCTTGGCTATGCCGGTGAATGCTGGCCTACATAATCAACAACCCTGAATCATTGTCAGGAAATAGAAGCACAACTAATTTGTGAATAATATATTACTTTCAGGAACTAGTCGAAGGATCAGGATAATGATCAGATGTGTTTGCTCTGTACCGCTCATTAACCTTACATGAGTAAAGATTATTTCATCAGTTTGCGTCATAAAATATCTACCTTCTGCTTTCCTAGAATGCAAGTTTGTATATCAATAGAGATTGGAATGATTCTAGAGCCGATCGATGAGTAGTGATCTTGATCGTTTTCTTTTGAGTGTTGAACACACACAGACAGCCATGGTCACCCAGAACCCTCAACCTATTAGGTCCATGGAAGAGGCCCTCTTTTGCCCCACTCCTCTATTCTTAGCTGCAGTCTCCATCCGATCTATTCAAAGGACCTTTTAAAGGAGATTATTTTCCATGCCAACGCTTTTGTATATTTAAGACACTTGACTAGATGGTTCAACTATTCTTAGCTGCAGTCTCCATCCGATCTATCCAAAGGACCTTTTAAAGGAGATTATTTTCCATATTTTGATAATAGAATTTGTATGATGTAAGCTTTTGTCATTGCAACTCTATAGAATTGTTTTCCTCACAACTTTTCTTGACTTACTTCGCGTCGAGCATGTCATGATCTCCATCCATATGCAATGAACTTGTCATAATTTGCTGATGTTTTAACAACTGACAACATTCAAGTTACTCTTGGACTTAGACTCCAGATCTCCCGTTCGTAGACCTGCGCCTGCCTTTATCCTTTTAGATACCAATTTTTTTATCTTTGAAACAGTGATAAGGTAGTGGTTCTTTTAGCACATTATCGCTGTGGAGGAAAAACCAGACTACTCGGAGGCAGGGGGCCATCCTTTCTACCGAAGCTCATGGAGATAAGACCTGTAACTATTTATGGCATGTTATATGATGGAGCCCATCTTTTCTGTGTGTAGAAAGATGAAGGTCGAAAGTTCAAATAGCTCCTCCCCTTCACTAAATAATCCAATCCATGTACCTTGTAGGCTATGCTATTGATGAGTGTCTAGCTACAGCCACACACCAAACTGAGGCCCATCGGAGATAAGCCCCCATTTTGTACTTAGGAGGAAAACAAAAAAATCTGCATTCATTAGGCGACCCTCCAAAATCAAGGGCTTAGAATCATCAATGAGGAGAATTCCCAAGTATAATTTAATAACTTATCAGTCAAAACGGCTTAAACAGAATACAGAACAAGTCGGAAACACTTCTCCTAAGTAACATTACCTACATTCGTCAAAAACCTTACACCCTATCAAGCAAGGGCGTACCTGAGACGTAGTTCTCATATATCAGTCAATCACTCGCATCCAATCAGTGAAGCAACGATAAGATTACAAGACGAACAATAAATTTGGCACTTGCATGCATCTGCGTTAATATGTCCTGTTTAATGTACTTTTAGCCTTAGTTGAGCATTTAATTAGGTGTGGAACTAGTAGCTGCAGTTGAGCAAAGGTCTTCTAGCGCAGTGGCGCAAGGAGCCTCTCTCGTGGTCTTGGGTGACCAGCGTACGAGGCTGTTCGCCAGAAGAGAAAAAGAAAACAGAGCCACAGTTAACAGTCACGATTCATGAATGAAGTAAGGTTGAGTTGAAGTGGACACACCGTCACTGAATTTTACACTTGTCTGAGTTTTTGAACGTCGGCCAGTTCAAGATCATAAAAGGGGGTGCAATATGGGTTGTCCAGTTTCTATTGGCTGCTTCATTTGTTGGAGGAAAAGATTAAATTGGAGCCTATAAAAGGGTTTGAATTGAATTTTAGGTGTTGATTCGTGGAGATTATGGAATGTTTGTTGCCATCTATGAGTTGAGAAAGCAATAACCACTGCTACAGAAGATATTCTTCAGATTTCTCAAGAAACGGATAATTTTGTCCGTGGATTTTTGTTTCTGTGCCAAGTATGATAGCAAAACTTGCACACTCGGCTCGGGAATCGGTGAGTCTAAACGGTTTAGGAACTACCACTTTCTGTATTGTAAAACTCGGCGAGTTTTTTGTGAGTTAAAGCGTGTTTGAGTGACTAGTGAAAAAAAGGGGCTAGCAAGCAAGACTCAAATTAACATGCAGCCTCCAACACAGGAATCGCATTCGTGCACATGCCACTTCCATTTCAAAACAAACAAACATCTCTTTTTATTGTACATTCGTGTACTTTATACCTGTCCACAATGTCCACGTTAGCAGAGATCTCCCAAGTGTGAAGCCCTATCACTAGTAGGACATGAAACCTACATGTGGGACCCAATTTTGGATGATCATAATAAGACATTGTCTAAGGGTTTGATGCATTAGAGCCCTAATTCAATGAATTATCAAGGTATTTTATATAGTATATTTGTTACATTTATAAACTCTCCATAAATTTATGCCTTGGCTAGGATTACCCAGTGGCCTAGATTTCTAAAGCATGGACGTATGTAAGACAAGAACCAGGTCCGAAATGTTTATGGTCATCCCAATTGAGCCGCACTGACCAATAGATAATAAGTTTTGTGGCGGAAATTGTTAATCATCTGATTAATATGAAGAAAGTTATGTAAAGATTGTTTCCTATGAGATTTAAGTAAACTTGGCTAGAAAATGGAATCAGCAAATCCTCATTGGGATACACATAAGTAGAAGATGAGAAAGAAATTCCTTAAATTATCCAACTCTTTTCATTATCATACTAGAGAGAGAGAGAGAGCAAAAAGTGTCACGCCACAAAATAATAGAGAATGCCATGTAGCAAAATAATAGAGAATTGGGGATTGGGTGAAAATTTTGTAGTAGTATAGTAGATAGATGATACAGATCCATAAACACAATTTGCAATGAGACTGAGTAGTGAGAGTGGATGCTCAAAAAGTGTGGAAGGAGCCCACACTGTTAGGCCCCACATTTTGGTTTTTGAGTGTTTGAATCGATTCAACGGATTGACAACTCCTTAAGAAGGGTGGATACCAAAAATCTCGTCCAATGAAAAATCTATCTAGTGAGCCCTTTACACTAAAATGTGGTTTGCAACAGTGTTATGTTGAAAAATGAGGAGGACATACTCACTAGCTTGTTTGAGCAAGCTAGGCACATTTTTGGGCGCATGTGTGCTATGTCTGCCTGATCAAATCCGTTAATTTGTTAGCTCATGACAAGCTTGTCGTGGTGATACATATTTTGTCTTGATTGGATGCATCTAAACCATTCATTAGACCTTGTTTTCGGTTCTTTAAGGAGATATAGGCAGATGAGATGTATGTTTGGTATGGGACCGAAATCTCATGGGTCTCTTATTGAGTGTCTGCTACTTTAAAGGTATGGAGCCACACTTAGATATTTCTGTGGACCAAAAAAGCACCTAGCTTCCTTAATCAAGCAAGTACCTCGCTTCTAATAGTCTTCTCTCTTTCTGTCTGAATACCATGGCTCTAGGGGTGGGCTTCTAATACACAATTGCTCAGTCAAAAAGCATATATGGGACCCAGATTTTGGTGATCGAACCGTTAATCTGAACCCATTTATCTCTGATGGCTCATGCCCAAAATTCTCATTGGTAGGATGATCTCAGCATTTTGTTGTTATAACTTAGTTGATGATAAACAGTTTACTGTCCATTTAAACCTCCAAACATAAAGATGCTAGAATTACGCAATGGATGCGGGGCGGTGCCATCCCGGGGAAAAGATAACCGGTTAGGAGTTGAAATATGTGTCGAACATGTACTTTTTGACTGTCCGATATGCTAAACTAGTGTTGAGAACGTCATACGGAGACTGCCACGCCTAACTAGAGCCTGCTCTGCACGCCTACTTCCCGTTAGGAATGCAACTTGGCCATCCTATTCCAAAGTTTATATGGAAACCCTTCAAATGTATTCCCTCTGCACGTACACAGAAGTTTGAGCGCCATAAGGTCCACTCCTACATGTGGGCTGTGTGTGGGGTGATGGATATAATTGACCTGTTGGCCGCCAGGAATTCGTATGGTCACTCCAATTATCCACTTGACAAGGCTTGCTAACCAACATAAATCTGTTGTCCCTGCAGAAATCTATACAGGGAATGAGGTTTTAACTTTGAATAATCAATTAGGTGCATGGTATGGACCAACTATCACATAACCACACAATCCTCACCGTCCAAAAGGTATCCTGCAGATGGACAGTTGGATTATCGTATCCATTTATTATGATAAGGAGAGCTAGCTCCCAATGCCTATTTTATGGAGGGGTCCACCTCTGATTGGTCTCATCACCATGCTCATTTTGCTTTGTAATTGAATGATTGGCCACTAGTTACCCATCGTATGAATTCAATCACCAGTTAACATCTTTCTGATCGGGTATGAATGTTTCTAGCCTTTTTTTTTTTTTTCAAGAGAAGAAGTATTACAAAGAAAATCACTTTAACAGTCTCCTATTAAATTTAAGCGGCCACTCAAACCTGCACCAAGTGTATTCCAATGGACACGGCATTTATTTGCAAGTAACTGTGCTATACACTATTTCCAGTTACTTTACTTCGCATTTGATACCGATTATATCTAAGAGACTGTTTAGTTGACAGAAAATGGACAAAATTGATTTATATGGAAAAATTGCTACCTTAAAGCATTGTTTCAATAGCACGTAGAAATTAAGTAACTTTCATGAGAAATTATTTTATTTGGATAATCTTGGCCACTTGTTTTGAGTCTTTGAAAAATGAAATAAAAATAAAATCTTAATTTCTGACTGCAAATAAACAATGGCTAAAAGCATCCAATGGTTATGAAATTTGAATTCTAGCCTATTTAACCATTCCAAACACGACGAATACCCTTGATTTCCAAAATAATAATTACAGTCATTAAAAGAAAGCAACTTATTGGGACTCAATGAGAAATTATTAAGATGTTCCTGGGAGTAAAAGTGAGCAAATGTCAAGCAAGAAAAAAGTGGCTAGCAGGCCCACATTTTTGCATTTTTTAAAAGATCCAAACTATTTATATGTACGTCGCTCTAATCTAGATGATCAAGACATCAAAATCCAGATCAAATCGATATCAATAAGATCTTCTTTCTTGGGTTTCCTATAGTTGTAAATGGATGGCATAATAAAGCAAATACTTCTCTCTCCTTATTGCACCTCCATTTCACAACCACAAGAGATCCAAGAAAGGTTTCTTGAACTTCTAGTTGATCTAGGATTTTGTCTCTCGATTGTCTGGATTAAGGCAAATAATATGAACGGTTAACATCTTAAAAAAAATACAAAAAGTAGGCCCGGTAGCCATTTTCTATCCACCTGACATATTCTCCCGTTTACTCCCAGTAGCCATTTGTGTTCCTGTTTGGATTTCGACGAATAAGCAGAAGAAGTTAGGCCAAAGAGAGGAAGATCCAATTTCTAAGTTTTGCCATTTCATTGTTGATGTGCTTGTGAAGAAGAAAGGAAGTAGATAAACGGGGTAGAAGAGAGAGAAAGAAGATCCTTTCAGTTTCGAAGTTGAATTAGAGATGTTGTTCTCCTTCAAAGCCCCGCATTGTTAAATAGTGTTGGTAGATGCTTTCAGTCCAAAAGCTACTAGATCTCTATTTCACTTAGAATTCTGGACCTGCAGGTGGTCTTTGAAGTTCGCTGTTGTTGCAGTGTGTAAGACAGCATAATGTAATATTATCATAAGATGTAGTTAAGTATCATCAACCCCATTGTGTAGCATTTTTTAAGCACGATATATTATTCAAGTTACACCGACGGCTTTATTAATGCTGATGTTCCGGTAATGCCAGAAGTATACTACATCCGCCATCACAAGAAGGATCCTTTGGGGTTGTAGACTTGTATCAGCCCAGTACTATTTCAACAATAATCCAATAAGAAAATTAGAGGGCATCTTATATCTACATAGGTGCCTTGTATAGACAGGGCATCAATCTATCATTAGGCCAATATTCTTAAGTCCCACCAGTCTTCCATGAAGTTGCTATCCAAGGATTGAATCATCTCATATCAATATTTCTGTTTTTGGGTTTTGGACCTGAGCAAGAACATAATGGTGATACAAAACAAGAGGAATAGAAAGCAAAATAACAAAAATGAAGAGCAAAAATACATGAAGCACACTTCTATTAATTGTTAAAAGTCTATAAATAAATATTACAAGAGTAGTTAAACAACAAATTAATCTTACCCACTAACTCCACTAACTTTTACCACTAACTCCCATAAAACAACCACCACTTTTACCACTAACTCCCATAAAATAACCACTAACTAACTTTCAAAGTCACTCAAACCACTATCTTTTAAATAACTAAATCTTGACACTCTCCCATAAACTAATATCTGCAGAAATCAGTTTAAAAAAAAAAACCTTTGATAATTCTATTATAGCCTCCCTTGAACAGCTTCATTTGAAGAGCATACTCCTAGCATTCTTCAAAGCTTCACAAACACAGCTTTCTTGAGTGATTTAGTCATAATATCAGCCACGTGATTTTTACTTTTATAGAACACCAAATCAATTATACCATCATTGCAAAGATCACACAAAAAATGATATCTAACATCTATATGCTTGCTCCTTCCATGTAAAATTGGTTTTTTTGATATCTTGATTGCCGAAACATTATCAAAATGGATTGTTGTTGGACCTTGCTGATGATTTTGAAGTGTTTCAAGCAATCTCCTCAACCAAATAGCTTAACATGAACAAGATGCTGCTGCAACAAATTCGGCTTCTGTAGTTGACAAAGTAACAATTTGTTGTTTCTTTGATGACCATGATACAGCTCCAGAACTCATCATAAAAACAAAACAAGATGTGATTTTTCTATCATCAAGATCTCCAGCATAGTCACTATCAGAAAAGGCAAACAAATTTTCTTTTGATCCTGTTTTATACAAAATTCCAAAGTCAACTGTACCTTTCAAATAACGAAAGATCCTTTTTGCAGCTAAGAGATGATTCTCTATTGGCTTCTCCATATATCGACTTATTAAAGTAACACCATGCATGATGTCAAGCCTTGTTGAAGTTAGATACATCAAGCTTCCAACTATTTGCTTGTAAAGAATAGCATTTATCTTCTTCCCTCCATCATCTCTCATCAACTTTAAGCCACATTCAGTTGGGGTACAAACTGAATTGCTAACCTTCATTTTGAACCTGTCCAAAATCTCAAGAACATATTTTTTTTATGAAATAAAAATACCAACTAATGATTGCACAACTTCAATACCAAGGAAAAAATTCATCAATCCGAAATCTGACATATCAAATTCAGTCATCATATTCTTCTTAAAAGCATCAATCATGACTTTATCATTGCCAGTATATATATATATATATATATCAGATCATCTACATATAGACATATAACAAGCATTTTTCCATTATTTCCATGATTTGTAAAAAGTGCATGTTCATGAGGACATTTATCAAAACCTTCTCTAGAAAAATAAGCATTTATACAACTATACCAAGCTCTTAGTGCTTATTTTAGTCCATATATGTGGCGACCTAGGTTTTTATAACACATTTTATAATACATTTTGTAAAGATAGGGCCCTTAGAGTAAAAATTTTTCGCAAACCAAAGCAGCGGAAATTCTTTTCTTTCGAATTTGTTTTGTAAAACCTAAGTCACCACTTCATACATAACATAAGTAGAATTTTGTATAAGATAAAATTCCATTGAAGGAATATACTTTTATTAAACTTGAGGGATCCATCCAGGTGGTTCACAAGATACCTGACCCATTGTATCCTTACAATACTTGTCCAAATATACAATCCAAATTACAAAGTTCAAAATTCTATACATGTTCTAATACAGTGATTCGAGGGATATACTGATTACATTTATTCTTCAATTGTTCTTCAAGTCTTGAGCTCCTAAGTCTCCTTCTTCGTATCTCGAGATATTGTAAACATTCGAACATTTACAATATCTCGGCAAGCTATGCTTGGTAGGGATAAGAATGTAAGTGATTGTGATGATAATCTCAATATTCAAGTATCCCATAATTCGCTTCTATCATAAACACATTCATTAATAACTATTAATTATAAGGACATCTCATTTCCTTGTCATTTTGTGTTCACCTTTATACATACATATTGTATAAGGACAAATCCATTAAAAATGTAAAAATAATCAAGCATCATTTCTATACAAAGGTGATCAACTCTTTTCATTATAAGAGATTTGTATTTCAAGCTAGTTACTATACAGGAATTTCCCTTCTTGGGAAAAATATTGGTAATATACAATTACCCGACATTTCATCATGTCATCCCTTAAGGCATTTCACTATGCCAATTTCATATGCATCATAGTGCAAAATAATCAAGGACTACTATAGCTTGCAAATTGATCCGCATGCGCGCGGATAACCTGTTCAATAATCCACTTATACCATTCTCGGTGGAAATTACAATATCCATGTCCATATGGGAGGACCATGGCTGTCACAAAGTGGTGGCCTTCCCATAATTGCCCCACCCGACTTTTAGCCTTTTCTTAGGCTTGGTATTCAATATCATCAAGTTTCGAGAGAGTGGGTGGCCAAACCCTCTTAACTCTCCTAGCATAGCATCCCAGGAGCTTATGCCTCGTTTAAAACAAAACCCCAAGCCTCCAAGCTTGTATGTAAAATAATACTTATACATATCGGACTATTTGTCTGTTTATCTAGAATTTGGAATATTTTCTACTTTCCTATTCACTTAGGGTTGTTCTCAATTCTCAACTTGACCATTTAATACTTATTTTCCTCATCATTTGGTTGGATCATATTTTAATTTGAGGTATTTACCTTAATATATATATCGTATCATACATGTCAATACTTCAAAACATAAGATCATGTATTAGACATGTATCTTCATGTAAAGGCATTCTTAATAATCCACCTACCTCACTAAGGTATTCTTACTCCTTGAAATCGCCATAGTCTCGATCAACATATATACTGTCCAAAATCATATATATAATGTCAATTTTCTAATCAAGGGTACATACTACATGGTCTTTGATCATCCTTATGTAGGATGATCTGAATCTTTCTTCCTTGAATATCCTATATCCATGGGTTTAATATCATCTATACAAATACTATCTATATCATACATAACAATCTAATTTACCTAGATGTTTCTTTTCCTTATTGTTTTTGATCATACAAGATCTCATCTTGTTTGATCATCCTTATCTCACTTACTATTTTTATTAGGGTTAGATAATTTGCTATCTTTTTATGTTCTTATTATTATTCAACCAGTTAGTGTCTTACTTGGTTGAAGATAATTTATTTCTTCCTATCACTAGACAACTCCTCCTTATTTCAGATGACCAAGACTGCCATTAAAGTCTGCTCAAAAAGTGGTTAATACAACCCTCATGTAAGGAGGCGTTAGACCTCTCTTACGTCAATGGGAGGTGAGGGAAAAGCACTTGGCTCTTGTATACCCCCTATAACCACAATGTTCGAGTCCACTGGAGTGGTACTAGCTCAACCTTTGACAAGGTTCCTATGAGCTCTTTACCTTAAGTCCCTTCTCTAATTGATTTTAATTAATTTCCATGGATATGCACAATGTCATCCATGGATGTTCATTATTTTCCTATTTTGGAGCCAAGGAAATGATAAATCATTCCTTATATTGTCCTACTAACTATAGCCCTTACTAAGTCAAAATCATTCATTCATCTTAGTTGTCCATGAATTTCTATATTTCATTAGTTTACATTTTTGGTGATTTATGCTCCTTATATCTTAACAATTACTTAACAATTGAATTAAATATGACAATAAGTAAATCATCAACTTGAAAGCATAAATCAAATATAAATTTAACAACTAAGTACTAACATTCTTCCTACGAATATAACTTAAGCTAGTGAAATAAAACTAACATGATCCTAAGTTATGAAACACATCTTCTATCATAATGAAATCATGTTTAAATCCTAATTTACACTAACATGATCCTAAGATAATCAAATCTACTAAAAAATTACTCATTTAGGGCATATCATACTAAAATTTAAAGATTACACTATCATGCTTTCTAACTTAGAACATAAATCACATTTACACTTCTATATCCAATAAAAGACAATTAAAACTTAAAACATAAATCACATTTAAACTTATATATCCAATAAAAGACAATTAAACTAATTTTATTAAGATTATTATAAACCTTTAAATATGATCCAACCATTAGATCTTAGGTGTTTTCCTTTAGATTAAGGGTTTTAATTAACTTTAGGGCTTTTAATCCATTAAGATCCAAAAATCATATCCACATGATTTTGTCACATTTCATCCATGATCTAACTGGATTCCATCATCATATCACCCCTTTAATCCATCCCAAGGATCTGATCATACTTGATCTCATTGATCAAGTGGGTCCCTTTGTATCTTTTTATTTTAGGGTTTTTCTACCATAAAGGGTAGATCCCTTATTTTATCCAAGATCTGTCCAAATTAACCATAGATATTACTTTATTATATTATTATATCATCACTAAAATAAATTTCCAAGATCTGATCACCTCAGATCTTGAAGATCTTAGAAATTGGACACTTATTTAGAAAAATACAGAAAAATACAGAAATAAATTTTAGAAATATTATGACTTCATTAGAAACTAGACATTACAAGCTTTCCATAGCTTCTTTCTGATCTCAATTTGGAGTTCATATGACTCCACATTCTTAAATTGAAGTTTTCAGCCATTCCTAGGGTCTAGATTTGATCTGGGCCCACCAGAATTAATCTCTCTCAATTGAGGGTCCAAACCTTGTTAGATTTTCTTGAAAATTGTATCCTAGGGGTTTTTGACCCTCCTGGATTGATTGGAAAGCTCAAAATTTCAATCGAGCTCTCTATCACCATAATTTGAAGGGGCTGGTATTTACTTTATTTTTACCATTTTTCATTCAAATTAAATTACAGAAAAATAAAAATTATACTAAAACATAATAAATATGAATGGGAAGTAATTCCACCTACCTGATTGGAGAAAAACAATATAATTGATGCCCAATTTGAGAGAATTACCCGGTTGATGATAATATAGCCCGATTATCCACCTTTTGTGATTTTCTGTTGTTGGAACCGTTGGATCTTGAAATTGATTTGGGGATTTTGTATATACTGTAGTATAGGATGTTATGGACGGTGGAATTGATGAGATTCTTCCTGAACGGAGTGCCTAATTGAATTTAGGTCTCTTGTTCCAATTAGAAAGAGGAGAGAGAAATAAGGAAAAGAGAGTTTGGGGAGGGATGAAGGGGAATTTGGGGCTGAAATTCCAGGGAAGGTTTGGAAATTTCGTGGTTAAGGTTGTGAAAATTTTTGGAAATTTTTGGGACATATTTATAGCCAAATTTGAATTTTTTATCATTTCTTTTGATAAGATATTTTATTACTTTAGAATTTTTAATTACTAATGCATTCTCCACTCCCACTACAATCTCCACTACTATCTCCACTACCAGCAATAATGCATTGAGAAATTATTGGTGCTTCTAGAAACTTGGCCCACTTTGTGGCCCCACTTTTATGTGAAAAGACCTTTTTGCCCTTTTTAACTCTAAAATTGGAGAATAATAGGCAATATTTGTCCGAACTCAGAATCGAGCGTACTTAGTGGCGTTGGAATCGTATTTCTAAGTACTTCATGAATATTGAGGTCTTATTTCTTGGATATGGGATATGGGTAAAATTACCATTTTACCCCCAAATGGAAAAATTAAGGAATTTTCATTTTAACTCAGAATTGAACGTACTTAATGTTGTTACGATCAGTTTTCCAAGTACATCCATAATTTCTATTTTTTAATTTATAATATAATCTCTATAAAAAGAGAATTTTCAATAACCTAATATTCCACTTAATTTCTAAAAATTCAAACTTTATTAATTTTCCTTAATAATTTACAAAAATTCGGGGTCATTACAATATAATCCTTATTTTAGTTTGTATACCTTATTCTCACTACCTTATTTCACATATCCAAGAGGTTGATCAATATACACCTCTTCTTGCAGCTCACCATGCAAAAATGCTGACTTCACATCCAATTGATAAATGGACCATGAGTTTTGAGCCGCCATAGACAATACCAATCTAATAGTGTCAAGCCTCGCAATTAGAGCAAACACCTCTTTGTAATTAATGCCAAATTCTTGCTTGTATCTTGTTAAGTGTTTTCCACAAGTGCACAGTTGTTGTAGTATAGCTATGCAAATACATGTCGATTTCCACAGAGACTCAACTTAAATGTGGAGTTTACACAAATTTCAATTAATAAAAATAAAAATAACAGAAATACAATAAAAGAAAATTTCATATTTATTTAACTGCTAGAATGTACAGACTTATTTATTCCAAAAGAAAAATAGAAAATGCAACTAAATAAGCTGTCCTAAATAAGCCTGTCCCTGGATTGCACTGTCCTTGGATAGTCAAAATGATGATAATGTAAAACCAGAATAGCATAGGGACACAGAAGTAAATAAACTAGGGACCCAGACAGTATTAAATTGAGGACATGGATGGTATTAAACAGAAAGGACAGAGATGGAATTTCTAAGATCTTCTAAGGGCAAAAATATAATTTTTCAGGGGTTCTAGTTTTAAACAAAAAACCAGGAAAATGATGGGAGAAAACCGGATCTTAAGACAAAATACTATAGTAAGATGGTGAAATCGTGGGGGAGAAGAGAAGAAGGAGAAGGAGGAAGGAGAAGAAAAGAAGGGGAGAAGGAGGAGAAAAAACTCGATCTGGGTTTTCTCCTCTAAGCAGTTTGGTGAAGCTGAAGGAAAGAAGCAGAGGGAAAAGGAGGGATTCCAGGCAGTGATGGGTTTTGCTGGAAAACGAGAGGAAGGGGAAAACGAAAACTAGTTTGCAGGAAAACGAGAAATGAGAGGGGTTTGCCAGAAAATGGGGAAGAAAAGGAAAACGAGAGAGAGAGAGAGAGAGAGAGAGAGAGAGAGAGAGAGAGAGAGAGAGAGAGAGAGAGAGAGAGAGAGAGAGAGAGAGAGAGGTCAGGAACTGTCCTCCCGCCTCTCCTCTGTGAAGAGAGAAAAAAAATGTAGAAAAGGAAAGGGAAGAAAGATTGGAGAGAAGAGATGCGGGGTGAGAGAGATCAATCAGAGAAAGAGAACTAGGAGAGGGAGAGCACGGGAGAGGTAGAGATGCTGGAGAGAAGAGAGTTCCAGCTCAGCTTGTCAGGTGTGATGGATAAGCATGGAAAGCAAGAGAGATGAGATGGGGGTTTTGGGTGTTGGTGTGTCATGCACCAGAGAGAGAGAGAGATTTGTGCGTGAGGGCAGTGATGAGGGACAGGCAGAGGGAGTGTGCGATAGCGCTGGAGAGGAAAAGTGGAAAAAGGAGTTCAGGCTGGGGGTGCGTGAGAGAGGGAGAGCAAGAGAGAGGTGGAGAGGAACAATCCTTCCACCTCTTCTCTCTCAAAAGGAGAAGAAAGAAAAAAGAAAATGGGAAGAGGAAAAAAGGGAGGAAGAGAAGGGGAGGAAAAGAAGAGGAAGAGAGATGGGAAAGAGAGGAGAACAAGAGAGAGGTGGAGAAGAAGAGTCCTTCCCCCTCTCTCCTCAAGGAGAAAGAGTAAAAAAGAAGAGAGGCCCCTTAATCCAACCCATCCTTCCTTTGTAAGGGGATTTGCCATCATTGGTCAACTTTGCCTATAATTGCTAGATTTGCCATCATTGCCCAAATTTGGTTAAATTTGCTAGATTTGCCATCATTGGTCAGATTTGCCCAGATTTGTGGTATGGGACCCATCAAAATAAGTTGATCTGAACAGTCCAATGTACTTTGGCTTATCTGCAAAAACAAAATACAATATTAGAATTATCTTATATGGATAATTAGCTATAATGATCATCCGATCGTTAACTTTTCAAATTAATAGTTGGATGATTGATTATAGCTAAAATTGATTTAAAATCACAAAATTACCTTATTAAATGATCTAATAAAATAATAATCTAATGTTATTTTTGACAAAATTAAGGACTCAACATATTCTTTTACAACAAGACAAGCTTTATATTTGTCAATTTCACCATCCTTGTTGAGCTTAGTTTTATAAACCCATTTCACACCAATGGACTTTTGCCCACTTGGAAGATATGATAGCTCCCAAGTGTTATTTTTTTCGATTGATTGAATCTCCTCATTCATGGATTTTTACCATTTTTCATCTTTGACAGCTTCTTGGAATGTTAAAGGATGGCAATCTGCAAACAAAGCAAAATGAGCAATTGAATCATCATCAGATAAGTCATCTCCACTTACATAATCCATCATCCAGTTTGGCCTTTTTTCTTGGGAGTGGCTGAACATCATCAATATGCTCAACTACTGTTGAATTTTCACTAGAAGATTGAGGTTGTTGGTTTGCAACAGGTGATTGCGCTTGCTGTTTAAATTTGTCTTCACCTTCATCAAAAGTGACTGAAATAGGCTGCTGCCTTGAACTTTTTTTGTTCTAGTTCCATGTATTCTCCTCATAAAAAACAACATCTCTACTGATTATAATCTTCTATGTGATTGGATCGAATAATTTATATGCCTTGAAAGCTTCACTTATGTTAAGAAAGACACACTTTTCACCCTTATCATCAAGTTTATTCCTTTTCTCATTTGGAACGTGCGCATAAGCAATGCAACCAAAAATTCTGAAGTGATCTACAACCTGTTTGCACCCACTCCAAGCCTCCTCAGGTGTCATGTTTTGAACGGAAAAAGTAGGACTTTTGTTTAACACATGAATGCTCCAATTCACTACTTCCTTCCAAAAATTCTTTGGAATGCTCCCTCTTGCTAGCAGGCTTCTTACCATGTTGAGCATAGTTTTATTTTTTCTCTCAGATACACCATTCTGTTGAGGTATATATGCAGTTGTGAGTTCTCTTCGAATACCTTTTTCATCACAAAATACTTCAAATTCTTTTGAACAGTATTCTCCACCACAATTAGTATGAATAGTTTTAATGCTTTTTCCTGTTTCCTTTTCCACGTGTGCTTTAAAGCTTTTGAATACACTAAAAGCTGCTGATTTCTTCGGCAAAAAATAAACCCAAGTCTTTCCAATATAATCATCAATGAAGGTAACTAAATATCTTTTACCTCCACTAGAAGATGGATTTATCGGCCCACAAATGTCAGAATGAACCAGTTCCAAGACATTCTTTGCTCTCCATGACTTTTTTTGAGGGAATTGTGAATAATGTTGTTTGCTAACAACACATTCTTCACAAACTTGAGAAGGAATGATAATTTGAGAAAGTCCTAACACCATATTTTTCTGTTCATAGACCTGCTCATCTTAAAGGATCATATATCTCACAAGTACCATTCTGAATAATTATTACATAACTTTTTTCTTGCAATTGACCAGCACTTAACAAATTACTTTTCAAGTTAGGAACATAAAAAGTATTGGAAATTGTTTCTACAAAATCATTCTTGGTTCTTATGTTGATATCTCCTTTTCCCATTACATTCACAGTAGAGCAATTACCAAAACTCACAGTAGAATGAAAGCCTTCATTTAAATAAGAAAAAGAAGACTTACTGCCATACATGTGATTGCTGCAACTTATATCAACATACCAAACATCTTATTCAGGTTCCTTGTTTGCATGGTAAGCCATCAATAAAGTTTCTACTTCCTTATTTTCTGCAAAATTTGATTTCTCCCCTTTTTCTTTGTCGTTAGGCAATTTAGTATAACATTCAGAATGATAATGACCAAATTTATGACACTTGAAGCACTCTACCTTAGATTTGTCAAGTTATTGATCTCGTCCTTTGTCTTTGCCTTGAAATTAGTCATCATTAGCTTTGAGAATTTGACATTGTCTACTTCCATCTCTGTTGCCTCGACCTCTTCTTCCTTTACCTCTACCTCTACCCCTTCCTCTAGAATTTGAGAATTGAGTAAAGGTAGAAGCCTTTAGAGATTGCTCATTTGTAGTTGAACTTCGGTTCATCTTTTGTTCATGGATGAATAAGGAGCTCTAGAGTTCATCAAGTGATAGCTCATCTATATCTTTAGATTCTTCAATTGAGCAAACAACATAATCATACTTTGATGATAAGGAACATAGTATCTTTTCAACAATAGCAACGTCTTCTATTTTCTCACCATAGAATCGCATTTTGTTTGCTATCCCCATGGTCCTTGCACAATAATTGGTAATAGACTCACCATCTTTCATCTATAGAGTCTCAAAATCCCTCCTCAAAGCTTGAAGGTGTGTACGCTTCACCCTTGACGAGCCTTGATTTTTTTCTTCACTGAATCCCAAATCTTTTTAGAAGTTTCTTTGCTAAGAATTGTTTCCAAGATAAACCAGTCAATTGCTTGAAAAAGATAATTCTTTACCTTCAAATCTTTTAGTTTCAAAGCTTCTAACTCTGCTTTTTGTGCATCTATCAAAACTATACCAACCTCTGGCTCTGCTATACCGCCATCAACAACCTGCCAATATTCTTTGGACTTTAAGAAGTTCTCCATTAGCATGCTCCAATAGTCATAGTGACCATCAAAGCGAGGAATAGCTGGTTGCACAAAGTTTTCTGAACCCATGAATGAATCGTTGCTATTGCAATGGAACAAAGTTACTATTGTACTTTCTCACCTTTTTCTTCACTCACGGATCTTACTTCTATTTTGACACTCACAATTTTTTCTTTGCACTCAAGCACTCTCTTCCCTCACAGTGGCTCTGATACCACTGATACAAACACAAGAGGAATAGAAAGCAACATAACAAAAATGAAGAGCAAAAATACATGAAGCACACTTCTATTAATTGATAAAAGTCTATAAATAGGCATTACAAGAGTAGTTAAACAACAAACTAATCTTACGCACTAACTCCACTAACTTCTATAAAACAGCCACTAACTTTTACCACTAACTCTCATAAAACAACCACTAACTAACTTTCAAAGCCACTCAAACTACTATCTTTCAAATAACTAAATCTTAATAGAGGGACAATGTTGTTTCTTCTTCCTTTTGTTCTCCAGGAAAAAGGGAGTTTAGCAAGAACTTGTGGAGAAACATGAGAAATGGAAACACCCTTTCTCGCGATGAATAGCCTAATTGTTGGGTCTTGATCAGACTTACAAAAATGACTTGTCCTCCTTTTGTTGTGTCTCTAATGAAAGAAGAAAACAAAAGGGAGGAAGACAATCCTTTTCTCTCCAAATCGATAGTGATTTCCAAATATTTGGTAGGTAGGGATTAATACTAAACACAAGAAGACGTTTCTCTGTCACATATGGCCTAATTTAAAAATAATTTGCCTTTAGATATCGTCCACGTGGCAAACTTGTCATCTACCCTCCATTTTTTATTAAGTGGTTGAAATTTTTAGTTACTCTGTCTGGAGCAGTACCTTTCGAAGCACCCATGACACTATCTCTCAGGGAATTATATGATGCTCCCAGAGTACACTGGCATATATCAGCAAGAGATAAAAGTGATTACTAGGCCAACTTTTATTCTTCAAAGATCCAAACCGTTTATTTGATTTTTCCTTATCCAGGTTATCTAGAGACCAAAACCAAACGAAATAGAAATATATAAAATCTTCTTATTGGGTAGCTTTTGGTTGTAAAATGTTTTTCTATTTACTATCCATTTTTCTTTACTGGGTAGCATAACAAAATCCTCCTCTATATCTTTCTCTCTTTGATTCCTTCCATGGAAAGCTATCATGGATTCTCATTGGAAGAAAAATGCATGTTGGGCCCATTGCTTGCATGTTTCTAATGATCCAAGTCATCCATCTTATTGGAAATGCTCTAAATGGCTATGTATCAAAAGTCTAATTTATTGGGCACCTTTAAGACTATGCTTCTTGAACCTTTTAATATCATAAATGTTGGGAATGTATACCCTCATAAGCAAATAATTAAATTACTGAAGTTTTGCATAATGATTCGAATTCATTTGCATGTTAATTATGCATTATAGGTAATATTACATTTATTGGTTGGTCATGAGATGACAACCACAATCTTAGAATATAGGAATTTTATGTCGAAGTGATAGAGATTTGCAGGAGAAGGAGAAATGGAATTTTCAATCCTTATAAAGCTAAAACTAACCTCTAATGAGAATAAGACTACAATCCATATTCCAGAACATTTGGTAAATGTGATGCTAACAATAAGATTAGAAATGATCATTTTATCATGTAGACAGAGACTCAAGGCATACATGATGGTGTATGAAAGTTTATATTTACATAGAACATGATCTCGACATGTTAGAACATTCAGTAGATACAACTATAGAAATGTCTTAGACAAAGTACAACCATTTGCTCTCTTAAGCTTGAAAGGTCCATAGTTTAAATTGGGCTTGATATCTATTCTTGAGGTGTTAAGAGGTAGCATCTAATTCTATGTAATGCATGAATACTTTGGAGTATATAGTAAAATAATTGAGAATATCAAAAGTTCATTATAGGACCCACACTTTCATGAAGAAAGATATTTAGGTATGGATCATCATAAAGTGGGCTCGAAAAATCAATGCATGGTATTTGATAAAGGAGTTTATCAAATTAAATTAGTAAAGTCACTGATAAATGATGAGGCTCACATGAACTTATACATCTAGAGACTTCAATTAAATGTAATCCGCATGTCTCTAACATGATCACGTAAGGTAAATATTGTAATTTTCTTATTTAATGGGACCATATAATGTATTTGGAAGTGAATATATTGATTATATTATTGTATCTGTTTCATATCAATCATTAATGAGGGCCTACATATATGGAGCAGTCCCCTATATATTTACTAATAAAATGGTGTGTAACATGGAAAGTCAAAGTTTCACTAAATTATTATATTTAAGTTGGGATGGGATAAACTTGGAGTCATTCTAAGAAAAAATGGTTCCATTTGTCCTCTCTCAGTTCTTTTCAAGCTTGAAGTTAGTGCTTTCTCTCCTTGAGTTTATGTGCCTTCTCTTCAAGTTGGAGTCATCTCTACATGAAGGAAAAGATTAGAGTTTTTAGAAAAAGGTTAGTAACTACAACAAAGGCAGATTAACAAGGACTTTAATAACTTGGAAGGTATGTATTTGATCTTATCATTTTTAGTTAATCTAAGATTCCATGCGACGTGATTATGTTGAAAGTAGAATAATTAAAACTGACCATAGATCTTCGTTTCCCCTGTAAAGGCTCAGATATTTTGCTAGGTCCATCATTCGGGTCCATTTGACAACCAAAAATGTTGAAGAAGCATAATATTAGGGATGTTCAAAAGATTAGACTTTTAGTATGTAGGCCATTTAGGACAAATCCAATCAGATGGACAACTTGGACCACTAAAAAAATACAAGCAATGAGCCCAAATTGCATTTTTCTTAAATGGAAATTCATGGAAGCTTCTAAAGATGGAAGTATCTAATTTATTGGATGCTTGAACTCATTTCCACAATCTTCCATGATCACAAAATAGATGATTTTAAGCTTTTCATATGCTACACTGGCAATGGCAATCTAACAATAAAAAAGTGTTCGAAAAAACAAGGCCTTAGAGGTATCCTATATGTGATATTTTGGGTACTAGCCCACGTGAGACAAGCCACATCATAGAAACGGCTTGGATCACTTAAAACAAAGAAAAAAGAAAAAGTGCTCAGCCATGTATTTGATTTCATGGAAAGCCACCGTATAGAGAACCTTCTCTCTTGATATCTGTGGATCTTGCCCATTATAGAGTCAAGTGCACGCACATACACATGCATGGAGAGAGCAGTCGCTCATTCTTTTGTTTGAGAGGAGGTCCTATATCATTTTTCTTGAGTATTTTTTAATATTTAAAGGATAATTTCATCATTTTATATTAAAAGATCAAGTTTCTATTAAAAAATAGGTGGCAAGCTTGTTCTTGCCAATTATCGTAAGGAGTGGTAATTTTAACTATTTAATAAAGGTGTAAAATGCAGATGATATGTAATTGGCTGGAAAAAAAGTAAAAAACATTTATTTTCTCTAACTTTTTTTTAACTAATCATATATCATCTGTACTTTATACCTGCATTAAACACAAAGTCTCTCTTTTTTTTAAATGAAGAAAAATGTTTGGCCGTTTGGGTAATTCAATTTTCAAGTGTAAAACCATGACGTCCAGACACCGACTTTAGGCTACAGCAGCGTGAAACTCAGATGATGTGGAGATGTAATTTTAATGGTACCGGCGGGCAAGGCAAAGTCTTTTCCTAAAACTCTGCGAGTTCTACATGTGAAAGGCAAAAATTCTAAACTTGCTTTGACTTGGCCGAATTCCAAGTCTGACAAGCAACTTTTGATACCATATTTAACACACTTCCGACGAGAAAGCGTCTGCTTCTTGGACTGCTTAAGAGCATCTACACCATTAGAAACTCTTTCTCATTTCGTAGTCCAAGACTTTACAGGCGCCTACGCACGTGTTCGCATGAGACAAATCCATAATAAGCAAATCAGCAGACGCCGAATAATCCTTTATCGCTGATAATCCTCTGTTAAACAACACCCTGGCAAGGCCGCAAGGATATGGCTCGTCGGTGTAGTCATGTACTTTTGCTGACCCCAGAGCCAAGTTCAAATCCCTTCCTGCATTACCGTGATGTGCATAGTTGGCAGGTGATTGCCCGCATTTGTGGACTCCCACCCAGGGGTTGGTTGGGGAAAGAAAAGGCACCAGGAGAGTAATCACGTGTTAATCATTCATCAGATGGGCTCTCATATGAAAAGGGTTCGAACATCTGGTGATGTTTGGAAATAACAAAAGGAAAGGTAAATAGAAATGCAGACGATCATATATATCATTGATCAGCTGGGCTCTTATATGAAAAGGGTTGGATTGGCCCAGTTTCTTAAGCAAGATAGCGGTTGACAGGCCCATTACAGTAAATCAAAGGGTAGGCCCAATACATATCTACCTACGTTCTTGAGTTACGAACATATGGATTGGGCCAGGGGTTCAGCCCGCAAAACCTAGTGGTAGGGTTTGCACTCACTGCATTCGTGAATTATAGCTTTGGGTTATAAAAAGCCACTCCACGCTGAAGAAGCACAAAGGAGTTTACATGCCTGACCCATATGAAATCAATGCATTTGGATGATCCTAATCATTTGTCATGGCCTATGAAGAAATTAATAAGAATTGATGATCATAATTTTTTACCAGCTAAAATCATCCAATAGACATGAAAGTTAATCTTTAACGTATCCAAGTTCTAAACATGCTTATTGGCTCAGATCTAAAAAAGAAAAAAAACTCTCATCTTGCATAAAAACAGGGACATGGATTCCTTCCATGCTTCTTGAGTATGAACTCTTACGAGGACTCCTAGTTATATTTTAATTTATTGCTTTCCTCCTCCTCTTCTTCTTCTTCTTCTTTTTTCTATTATAATTATGCTGAAAACATTTTTTGACATCAGTTTTCAAGATTTCTTTGATGACCTTAGTTTTTACTTTTCTTTACGATTATAAAGAAACAAAGAGTCCATTAATAAAATTTTAAGAAATTTAGGATTATAAAACCCATGCAAAGACCAACATAACACCATTATGGTTTGACAAAATTGAGGTATGCAAATTGGCATTGCCCTTGAAATTGGGAATATGTTCCATCCATAGATACATAATAGGCCTCAGCTATTGCTGATTTAAACTTCTTGGAAGGTGAGTCTTGATGTAATGGTATAGTTGTCATCATGTGACTTAGAAGTTATAGGTTCAAAGTCTAGAAATAGCTTCTTACAAAATGCGAGCTAAGACTACCTACACAGATCCTTTGTAGTTCACCTCTTTCCCACACTCCACACACACAGGAGCTTCGTGAATCAAGCTGCCCTTTTTTTTTCATGTAACAACTCCAAAATTGGGTCACTAATGTTTTTACATTATACCAACCCATGCTCGTGGACATGTTTTTGTTCGTCGCAATAGATAAAAACTAACTATGCTCAAAAGTGAGGCAAGACGAGTTAACTTGCATCAAATTGTCGGTAACTCAAAAAGACTCAAGGTAGCATTAATGGAATTCCTTTACTATCTAGAGATAAAAAATTTAATTTCCATTCTGTGCAAATAATCGTTACGTCGGTCGGGCAGTATAAGTTATTCTAGTTTGGGAGGTCATGCGTCAAATCCCAAGCCAATTTGAATAGTTTTATTATGCAGAAAATAGACTCGTACCAAGTCGATAACAAGTTTCCCCAGTAGACTGTGAGGTTTAGAACTATGCTAGGGATTTTCATTTTGGTGCGTAGATGATCATATATAAATATTGCTAATATATGGTTCTGATAGTCCATATCGAACTAAAATTGATTAGTATGGTTTGTCAGAGTAGATATTGTAGACAAAGCCCCAAATCCTAAGGTAGAGAACTTTTGTTGCTGCTCTACCTTTGGTGTAGGGCCCTGAAAACAAATTAAATAATCAATATTCTTCTCTCTGTGTGTGTGCCATTAGCCCGATTAGTCGCAATGGATGACAGAACAGCCCAACCATTGTAGGTTTTGGGCTACAAGAGATTCAAATGAGACGTATCATATGAACACTTCATATTGTTAAGTGCGGCTGGTTAGCGTGCCTCTTATGTTTAATCCTGTCGCACCTTATTGAAGCGCTCATAGTTGTCCCATTGCCTCTTTTTTCCTTGTTCCTTTCTGTTTTCGTTTTCCTGGAAGCGAGCTGACTTAACCCACCCACAAGGTCTAGTAACTGCAAAACGAAGCATCTTTACCTTGACTCCGGACTTCTTCTTTTGGCAAATACTAGTGATCTAAGCTGTGCATTTACACAGATTTTTATTTTATTTTTTCCCTTTAAGATTCACTAATAACAATATTATTTGTCTATATAATATTAGAACCTCCTAATTTTGACAAAGATACTCTTCATTAAACCCGATAATCCTAACCTTGTCTAAGTCTAAAGAATTTTAAATAATTTATTCTTTAACTTTTGCGCATTACATTTTGGAGCTGTTACACGGTGGATGTGCTTATTTTCACTTGGAAAATATAAGTAGGCGGAAGTACAAGGTCTACTTTGCTCAATGATCCTACCACCTGTATTCTCATGTTATGGATGAAAAATGCACCAAACCTACAAGCCATCTGGTCTAAAATGCATCACTTATCGAAGGCTTCTAATCGTATCTAAAAGTAGATAATTTTGTTTTGTCACTCATTCGTTGCACCCTCAAGTGCCAGACGATGGTTGGATCATTGAAATAGAGAATCTCGTTTGTATTCTAGCCGGCTACTGTTTTTCATAGTGAGAATATCCTCATCCACTGTATAACAGTTCGCACTCTTCTACACATACGAAGGCTAGGATCCCTTGATGAAATCTCCCAGCGTTGGCACCAGATTCATTTGTACACTTAGCCTCAAAAGTGAACTTTTCTTTTGGTCAGCCGATCACCATATTGAAACTCGAAGGAGGGGCCGCCTATGTCACATCAATTTTCAAACACATGGCCTGTGTATTTCCCCCGGTCAATCGGTGTCCACAATTCACGGCTCAGCATCATTCAATGTGCTATCAAGTGGTTAACGAAGACTAGGTCCCAAATGAGTTTCAGAAAACGACTTGAATCTTAAAAGGACAAGGAAAAAGCCCAAGCGAAACCGGCATGCATCACTGCACGGACAGATTTTGATGTGTGTTGCAGTTAATTCCCATTCATGCAAGTTTGAAAATGTGACGGCAATGCAAGAGACTAGTTGTGGATCGGTCGCCATTGTCAATGAAGAGGAATCCTCTTTGGCCTCATTTTCAAATGCATAAGCGTGCTGTTGTTACCCCCATTCAAGACGAAGGTGGAAAATGGAAGTGCATCGCAGTATTTTTGCCAAGAGGAGACGAAAGTTCTCGGCGAAGATATCTGGAATCCAATTCGGTCGGCTCCAGCATATGAAAAATGGCGACAAATGTGTATCCGTTCAATGTTGCGTGGAAACGGGTTATGCGTACTAAACTCAGTCTAATTCAAACTAGTCTTTTCATGAACAGAAAGATGTACAGAATGGGAAATCAGAATTGCATCCAAGGGCAGCCTCCGATGGGTCTATATCGACGTGAAGATATCTGCAAAGTTCAAAACACACTAACAGAAGTTAATATTTGGTGCAGGTAAATTGGAATTCAACACCGAAAGAATAGTAAAAAATTGGCACCGACTGAATAGTCAAAATTGAAAAGCAGAAACTGTGATTCATCTGACAATCAGATCATCTGCACCATATTAATAGGGGAGATCCGACCTCTGCTTATTGGGTGTAAGAAATCGATCAGTCGATTTGAAGAGACAAAAGAAGGTGAGAGATAATAGAGTCGAGTGAGGATTTGTCTGTGATCCTCCTCCTCTTTCACACACAGGTCAGATCAAGCTGAACCATGTAAATCTCTTTGTGTTTATATGTGTGTGATTTCAGTTTCTCAGATCTTGTGGCTAGATTTGTACAGATCGTCAGATTTGGATCGCAACAATAGCTTCCGTAACAGTGATATCAAAATTGCGCATTTCCAACAGTGGTATTAGAGCTCTGGGTGTTCCAACAGTCACAATATTATCCGCTTTTGGGCGCACATAAACCCCTCACAGTTTTGTTCTTCCCCAGTTTCCTAGGAAAAATATATTATGACCATTAGAGTTCCCCAAACTCTTATAAACAGCTCAGTTTCCTCTCCCCAGGCAATGTGGGACTAACTCTCTGTCCTTCACCCTAGTCTAGAAACTTGCCAACCTTCTCTTAGCCCACCCTCATCAGCCAAGGGCTTCATATCTGCATTCCTCGACAACCTCGTATTGGAATTGAAACCAATCTTTGCTTTGGTCTTATTGGATAGTAGTCATTTTGAGTCTCTACATGGGATGTTTCAACAAAACCAGATAAGTTGCTAGGTCTTATCAGATAGCAGTCATTTTGAGCCTTTACATGGGATGTTTCACCAAAACGAGATAAAAAGAAACAAGGAAAGGGACGACTTTGCACTTTCTTTCACCGCTTGTAACTCGTCATTCAAAAAGTCATGCACTTCTTCGACCGAGCAAGCGCAACTGCTTGACACTGCAGATTTAGGAAAAGAAATGGCAACATGCCGAGTGGATAAGAGAAGATGAGGTTCTGCTACAAACCATTCGAGCTACACTAACTTCCACACAAAATGAAAATTGAAAAAAAAGAAAAAAGGACGACGAGAATAGGGAAACAATATGAGCACAGCCGCGTCTCTTGATCCCACCTTTAATCAGTATTATGGATGATCTGCCTGGCAAGAAGGCACAAGCGAATGACATTCATTATCCAACGAAAAGCTTACTATAATTCAGCAAACCTAATGTTTGATGCTACAAACAAAGCTATCAAATCTATAGATATAGGTCTTCTAACGTGTTACATCATATTAGTAGAGTTTGGCAGGTTGTGAGTGGTGACAAAAATTATTTTATTTTTTTATTAAAAAATTTCGGATAACTTTGAGGCTTAAAAATGATGTCCAAGTCTTATACTTTCTTATATGCCTCTTTTGCCTAAAGGATGTCTACATTTTTACGTAGTTTTTTAATATATTTTTTCTTTATTTTCTAGCTTCATCGTAGTTGGGACCTTTCACTGGCCAATCTTTTCTATGCTTGTACCTTAGAACAATGGGACTACAATTATAAATGGATCAGAATTTGACATATAGCTGACTAATGCAGAGCCCACGAGATGAATGGTTAGGATCATCACCTAAATATCGTATCCCTTTATAGCTTTTATCGGTCCACACTCCTGACGTTCTTAATAATATTAATGTTAGATAATAAATATGATTATGTGAGAAATGCTATCGGGACTCTGTTTACTGTTTAGGGACTGCCTCCGAAACTCCACCTAGGTTAGGACCATTTGGATGATTTGATCTATCCATCTTGTTCAGCCTCCCTTAGAACGTGTTTGAGAAATTTGTTTTTATTATATTCTTTTTATTTCACAGCAAAAAGCTAAGCTGATATTCTAGCGCGAAATAGAAAAAATAGAATAAGAACAAGTTTCCCTAATAGGATCTTAGATTGGCTAGACATAAAAATTCATAATTACTGAACGTTTTTACCTATGCATGCTGAGTTCTTAAATTATGACTATTCAAATTTCAGCTAAAAGAAACTAGTATCTAGGACCATCCAATGTATTTATTTTTTGCAATATGATAAATAAGATGATTAGGTGTGATCATCCAAAACTCAAGCTTAGCAAGGCACAGTTTTAGAATTAGTTCCAAAACTCAGTCCAAATAGCATCTCTTAAAGAGACTTCTTGTGGTTGTCTATTAGACGGCAAGAGGATTGCATTCCTTTGTCTATTTTGCAATCATAAGAGGGCTAGAAATTAAGACCTGAGAGATTTTGGATAAATGTGACTTTCGATGCCAAAGAAATTTGATTGAGGCTGGCTAGATAAATATCTTAAATCTATAAAATAAAAAAAAATACAAAATTAGGCTCACTTCTTTTTTTCTCAAAACAATTCATATAAGGGTTGTATGGCAGGAACATGAGAGAAGAGAAACCTCATAATTTCCCTAGTAAAGATGCCAGCCTTTTATGATTTCTCCTTTTCGTCCATTGGACCCACCACTAAAACATCTTTAGGTAAGTCTCATTGCTTTCTATATCTTTTCATACTGTGTTCACTTCTCGCCAATTTAAATCCAAACAAATTAAAAGATCGCATATCATGCATTATCTCCTGAGTGGGCTGTCAATCATATAGCTGGGGGACATTTGCCGTCCTGAGGCCACACAAACAACTAGGTATAGCCGACCATCTGCCAATAAAAGATAAGAAAGAGTAAAATCTTCCTCCCTTTGGCTTTAGGGATTAATTTTTCAAAGCCCCAAGTCAAGATTCTCGGTCACCTTTTGTCTTCTTCCCCACAAATCTCTTGTGCTTGTACTATTTCTGCTCCACTTGAGGACCTTAGCGAGCATTAATTGCTGTAAAATCAAGCAAAATGCTTATCCTCGAGAATCCGATGTTTAAACTCCTTTAGACGTAACTAGTCAATCAAAACAATCATTTCTTAGTCAATCAAAAGACTTCCATAAGCTCACAAGTCAATCATTCATTAACTCAAGCTTATCGAGTTTTATCTTTGGCTAATTTTTTTATCGAACTGGATAATCTTCGAAATATTAATTGAATTTGGTCCCCATCCGATCGAAGATTATCTTATGAGGAAAAGCGGATACAATTAATCTAGAGGACTAGTAAATAGTTCGGGTCAATCACCGCATATACGTACTCCTTATAAGCATACTTTTACTGAATGGTTCCTTACGAGCATACTTAAGTGACTATTACCTCAAACGTAGTTGAGTTGGAAGAGATCCCAGTGTTAAATCGATTGGATCTTGTGTAACTTCATAATCAGAAAAAGTGACGATAACAAGAAGTTTTGGTATACTTGCACAGCCCCTGCCAGCCAAACTTCATAATCACCATAATTATCATAATTATCAAAGAGATCGATGATGATAATCGTAACAAAAACAATAGTGATTGATAATACAAGTGAGAGTACTGTTACATGTTTCACCTTTTGCATGTCTAAGCAACGCTTGGGAGGTAATGATTTCTTCTCTGTTTACAGTTCACTGTTTTCCCTTTGGACATCAAAAAGTGGGGTGAAGGCTACAAATTGAGATGGTGCATAAACTCTAATTCTAATATAAATAATTTTTTGGATGATAGGGTGAAGGCTATAAATGATTTTTTGGATGGTGCATAAACTCTAATTCTAATATAAAAAGGGAGAAAACTAATGGCTTACAGTTTGCTTAATATCTCAGTTGCTGTATTTAAGTTTTCAACGCAAAGGCTAAAATGTGTGAGAGCTAAAGTACTGCTTGAATGCAAATGCTATATACAAATGCTGCATGTAGCATTTTTACTTTTAAGACCATGATGAAGAAGCTCCCTCGACTTCCAGATTGGCATTGGTGTCCATTCATGCACTTTCAAGAGGGGGAAAAAGGAATGGCATCATCTGATTTTTGCACACAAGATTAGTCTTGATTATTGTCGCATTATTCATCATGTGTTCCACTGACAAATAATGCATTTGCAAATTCTTGGACAGTATTTCCTTTGTTCTTTTCTGGCATCACATCTCTGTCCCTATAACGGCTAGAAATTTTTTTCAAATCTATAACTATCTTTACGGCTGGGTGCATGAGACTAGTGCTGCCTTGAGTCTCATCAGCAGCTGATGGTCCATTGTCCATCAATCTTAATGCACTCCAAGCAGCAGCAATCTCACCCCAACTGTTGAAGATGGTGTTAGGGTTGACCCAAATTTTCTTTTAAAAGTTGTAGCCATTGAGTTATAGAATGTCCTTTCACTTTAATCCACAATATTATTACCCAGAACGCAAGCAATGAAATCATTTGCCTTATCTTGTCGATGATATGCACTCTTGCTTTTGCTTAACATTTAAATTAACACAAAAAGTCGTGAGGTTCAAATTTTTTATTGAAGAAGAAGAGCATGCGACAGACAAATCAATTCGATATATATACTGAAGAAGAAAAACCAACTAGCAGCCAAATTGATCGATTGATTGAAGAAGAAGCTTCTCCAATAGACAAAGCACAAGGGAAGCTTTTCCGGAAGTTTCTATTCTTGAATTCTTTCTCCATCTCTCTGCTTCTTCTTCTTCTTCTTCTTCTTTTTTTAATCTTTTTCTCTCAACTATGATTAATTCTTAGATCCAAATATGAATTTGAATTTTCATTCTTCATAAATACCGTGTGCCTACAGCATACTATGTAGATTGCGACACCATGGCCGGAGGAGACAGGTTTGGATTCATTTGGCCAACTTCATGTAATGTCCATTTCTCCTTTTATATTTGAACATCTTTTTATACTAGTGTGGTTCTTTCAATGCACATTTTGTAAGAATTTTTCATCTCTTCAGCTATATTTAAATATTAAGTCGCCTGAAGGGTGGGGTGTCAGACATGGAAAATGAATACTATTGACAATGAGAATACTGTTTAGTAGACTTTCAAAGTGCTTCTGAGTTGTATATAGTGTTATTGGTTCGCAATAAATCGGTAAAAGAAAAGTAGAACTAGTTTAGGTTATAGAACTGATAGATATCAAGAGCCAAATCTAAAAGGCTTTTTCTTTCTCTTATCGGTTAGAGCAATAATTCAATTAGAAGAGTGCACTCGTAGTCTTTGTTATCATATATCGATGTGTAGTTGTGGATCCACCAAGTAGACTGTAGCTCAGCAACAACGACAAATACTTTGATTCTAGTCCTCAAAACTAGAATCCATCCGAGAATAGTCCAGTTTGAATCTTGCCAAGTATAACAATCCGGCTCCGATTTTGGGTGGAACAGAACCAGAAGGGGACCATTGACAGCCCTTACGAATGGCCCATTTATGCGGCGGAATGAAGAATTAGGTTCGTACAAATGTGGTGTCTCATGTAACCACCTTATCCTTTGGATAAACAAATTACAACATGATATCTTGCTCCTTTATCTACTCATTGGTTGAGATCCACCTCAAGTTTCTCTGAGATAAAAGATATCAATTAAGATTCTCGCTGATGAATGACGGACACGATATATATGTGAACTTCCCCCAAAGCCTTAGAATATGCATATCCTCCCAAAAGATAAGGGATATGTAGCAAAAACCACTCTAGTTCTCAGTGTGTTGTGCACTTACTTATGCATGACATTCCACTAACAAAGAAAGCCCGACTTAGTCATTGTCAATAGTGTCAGATTTATCTCAAAGTAGCCCTGCAATAACAAAGCAGTAGCTCTCAGTTTCCTAATCAAATATATAAGCGGCGAATATTCATTTTTGCCTTTCTATCTTGAATGAGATAGCTTATAAATGGCCAAAAGTAACACCTTAAGTTTCAGACAGGGAAAAAGAAAAGAAGGCAAACGTAAGCAAAATATGTTAAAAAGGGAAAAAGAGAAATGCCAAAACCAGGAAAACTGATTCTAAGAATCTCAAACCCGATACAAGGAAAAAGAAGGTCCTGCTCCAAACTTTCCATGGCTACAAGACAAAACATGCTGCAACATGCCCTATGGCTTTGATCGGTTTGGAAACCGCCTCTTTCATAGATTAGGCTGGCTTTGCTTGTTTGAAAAGAAAAAGCTGACTACGGAATTACAGGTCCATCAAAGAGGTGAACTCCAGATCAATGCATGGCCTTAAAATGTCACACAGCAGACATGCTCTTCCACTGTCTTTTAATGTACGTAGTTGCTTTGGAAGTGAACCACGCTAGCGGAACGCGGGCTTCCAATGGCAGGTCAGGCTGGATGGAAACCGCCACAATAGAATGGCAGGACCCTCGGAACCGAGAGCTACCATTTGCAGTACTAGCGGCGTCCTCCAAGTCGGTTGTCAGCTGTCTGCCTGGCAGGTCCCTTTAACGTTGTTGTTAAGGACGGATTGAATTTGCCTTGATGTTAACTTTGGAGAGAGCGTGTAAATATAGCTTTCGGTTCCTCCCTTTGCCATCGATCTTTGCATGTCAAAGGCAGCAAGCTCTCGGGGATTACTTTCTCGTTTTTAATGTTTATGTCAAGTTTTCTTATGGGGCACAACACGAGTGCATGGACTCTGGTAGGAAAGTGATAGTTATGATGATGATTAGATACCCAATCATGAAGCCCAAACCGAGTTTGATTTTCTCTCCTAAGCCAATAAGTTGGTAGACACGTCCTACACATCCCAACCAAGAATTCGTTAGCCGATGGAGGACGGCATTGAAACAAAAGGTTTCTGAAGGTACCAAGTCGTCTTTACCAAAATCAAAAGCAGGATTTGATCATTTCGATACGGATGGTCTAAATTGTAAGAACAGAAAGCATCACCCGGAATCTAGTGGATGCTTGAACGGATCCATGGAATAGATTATAATTGGTCAAATCTCAAGCCATTGCTCAGTTCTCCGTGCCCTTTCGCTTTGTTCTCTGGTTAGATGGGCAATTAGAAAAATGAAACAAGCTTCCACGTTCAATAGAAAGTCTCCACAAACTAGAGGATTAAGACATCCAATTTGGAGCATCTAATACCCAAGTACCACCTGTACTATTGTGTGCGACGTGCAAACTAACTTAGGTAAAGATGATGAGCTTGATAATCAAAGTTTAATGTTGAGGTAGTCTAATCATCACTCAGTTGGCTTCCAATCTAAGTAATCCAGATGAGGTTGAATTGACTAATGCTGAAGAATAATCAGATTTCCCGTGGCTAGGGCCGAAACATGCACATTCTAATAAAGTTTAGTTATAGGAATCTATAAACAATGAAATTAATGCTTGCCGATAAGCTAGTTCTTTATATTGCCTTCATGTTAAATATTGTTGGATAGATTCTTAGAACTTGTCCAATCTTCATCTCATATAGTTCCTTTCCTGATCCTGGGAAATGATACCAAATGCTCATTCCTTCGAATGAACGCTTGGTGTATTATACCATCATCGCTCCACTGGATGATGTTACTTGAGCTTCAGCCTTCATGTTGTGCTGCCCTAATGACTGCAGCTCCCCCGCCACCTCCTACTTCTTTGGTACTATTAAAACTTTCTGGGACCAAATGCAACTTGTTATTATAATCACTGCCAATTTATGACTCCCACATAGACATTAAAGAAATGTTAAAAGCAACACAAACACCGAAAAGAAACAGCAGAGTAAGAGAAGACCCCACAGGTTCTAGCCATCAACGGCTACGGTGATCACCATGACCTGCAACATTGCATTGGTGACCCTGGAGAACTACGTGTACGGCTGAGATTGATGGAAAGTAACAAGCCTGAAGGTCGAAAGGACTATCAGCCTTCTGAGGTGCTTTAATAAAGAAGAAATTAAAAAGCAAAGGACAATACCTGGCATGTCAGCGGGGGAACAGTTTTGCCAGAAATCTCAGACAAGTGTAGAAGCAGCAACGAGAGAAAAGAGCACAGGCTAAAGGATATACACATCGTAATCCGTGTATACATTACATTATCACGTTCCCCTTGGCTTTAACGCCATGGCATCGTCCGTAATTTGTGGTTGAACGGATGGCAACAAGAAGCAATGCAGTGGCGCAGCGGCATAGTCCCTCCCACTAAACCTCGGCAAGCCAAAGAGGGTTTCTAACATCCCTCCTCACTCTACTCCGAAAGCAAAACCCCGAAGAGCACCAAAAAGCGGAGATCCAGGGGTATTCTCGTGAATAAGGCCGAGACCAGGTCCAACTTTCTTCATCTCTCCACCTTAAATGAGAGCGCTTTTCTCTCCCCTCCCAATCTGGGAGAATCCGCAGTAGCTGAAAAACAGAGCAGAAGCAGGAGTGAGGTCGACCAGACAACCCTATATATAAATATAAGAGAGCTCTCTTGCTCTCTCTGTTGCAGAGAAAAATAGAAGAAGAAGAAGAAGATATACAGAGAGAGTGACAGTACAGTAGTCCTCCCTCTTTGTTTTTTGTAGTAAAACAACGAAACTATAGCTGTGGTTTTCTTCCGTTTCTCTCTCTAAACTTTTGCCTGCATTTTTCCGTTTTTGCCCTTGATGGACAACATCATGGCGGTCTACGAGATAAAAGCTTGCGGCATAGTGTAGATTCGGCGCCTCCTTTCCATTTCTAGGGTTTTCTTCTTCCTTCTTCTTCTATCTTTTCTCTTATTTACTACTGTAAATGGGTTGCCGGAAAATGATTGCCGGGAATTTGGAGCCGGCCCGGAAGAGGAGTGGGGGTTTGAGGACAAAACAAGCGGGGCGGGGATCGTGCCGTGGTAGTTAGGCCGCAGTCCGGCTGCCGGAAAATGCGCGGGGCCCGGCACTGATTCTGTCGTTGTTTCTCTTCTTTGCTTCTTGTGTTTCTCAGCTGTAGGGTTTTGGTTCTCGCTATAGCGATGAGTTTTTTACTGAAAGAAGCGCTGAAATCGCTCTGCGGTGAGAATGGATGGTCGTATGCGGTTTTCTGGAAGATCGGCTGTCGGAATCCGACGTAAGTGAACCTGCATTTCTTTTCTTTTCTCATTTGAAGTTTTCTTAGTACAATGATATCTGTTATAGAAGCTAGGGTTTGGTTTGGTGTTTCTACTTCCTTGCTTTCTCCTTAAAATTCTCGTCGCATTCTTTAGTTCTGTGTTATGTATTTTCAGCTCGTTTCATCTCTACTGTGTCTTGTAAACCCTAGGTTTTCTGTTTTTCCTTCTTTTAGGAATGATAATTATCTTTTCAGTCTGCATAGCTAAAGAAAAGTAGTTTTGATTGGTTTAGTGTTTATACCTCAGACCAGCTAATTTTCTTAATTTTTTAAGTTTGCAATGTCCAAGCGGTGGTAGTTTTAGCTAGTTAAGCTTGATCGTATTCAGATCAACTGGTTTTTCTTCATTTTCCTTTTAAGATTTTGGAATGGGAACTTTGGAACTTGATTTTGTCTTTCTTTGACATCGTTGTTGTAGTTGTATCTTCCTAGTTTTAGTCTTCGAAAAGCAGGGAATTCCGCAAAATAGAAAATTTAAGTGTTTGGATGCCACTCTTCTTGTGCATCTTGGGGGCATCACAGTTGTGTGTGCATGATTTATTTCTCTGTTGAGGATTTACCTGTTGTTGGATTTCTTCCATTTTTCTTTGTTTACTTTGGGAAGCTCATTATTTTCCAAAATTTTTAATTAAGACTTAGTAATCGTCTGATTACATACACGTTTTCATATGAAAATCCAAAGCATTTAGGTCGTTGGGTAGATCATGCTTCAGCGGTAGTACTTCCAGTCTTATCTTTTTGTAATCTTTCAGATTTTGGAATACTGTTAGACGATTATTTCTTCTTCTGCATTCTCAGACAGAGCAACAAATACGAATCTCATTTTCTTGTTAGAATCATTATTTTAGATTGCTGTCCAGAGACCGCGGCTTTTGTAGTCTGTTGCTGTGAAACAGCTCTGTGTCTGGCGTTAATGTTTTTTAAGAAGTACTGGTTTGAGTGGTTTGGCAGGATTTTGGTCTGGGAAGAAGGGCATTATGATCCTGTAAGGTGTTCAAGTCTCCCTAGTGTTTCTGGAAGTGGAAGTACAGAATCTCTTCTTAAACAATGGGAGTTGCTTTGGAACAGTTCTGCAGATCAGGATGGTCAGGTTAACTGCCAAACAGACGATGGAATTGGTATTCTCATTAACAAGATGATGCAGCAGGTTCATTTCATAGGAGAAGGGTATGCGGCTTCTCTTTCTACTGTCTTCTTCTGAGTTTTTCACCTACTGTTAACTGCTTAGTGTTTAAATACCATCTGCTTTAATGGTTAATCCATCGAAATTTCTATTTCAGGATAGTTGGCCATGCTGCCTTAACAGGAAATCATCAATGGATTCTTCTTGGAACCCATGTCAATTATGGATCTATGTCCAAGGTATTGTTGGAAGTTTTGTTTTACTTTAGTGAAGACCATAGTTTTCCACAAACTTCTATATTAACAAAATCACATCCTCTTTTGGTAGTTCCATTTTGCTTGTTGGTTTGGCAAAGATGTCTTGAAACAGAATCTTTTAATATATTCATTGTTGAGGAAGATACTGTCACAGCTTTGATGTTTAGGAGAAGTTACTCATATATAAGGCGTTCTATGAGGAGAATCTTCAAATGGTTTCTGAAACTTCCCTTAAGTGATGTTGTTGTTCAACTTCTTGTTCTCTCAAAACAGTATGCCCATGGTTGAAATTCCAATGTTAGTGGTCATTTTCCTGGGTTTAATAAGTAACTTGCCAATTACTTCCTATATTGAAGCATGATGTCTTGCATGATCATTTTCTTGGAAGCAAATCACATGGGCCTTTTGTTCCCTTGTTTTCAGGGCCAAACTGAGGTGCACCACCAATTTTTGGCTGGCATACAGGTCCACTTCTTGTGTTTTCTTACTTTTCTTTTCAATGCTATATATATTGTGAATGGCCTACGTGTTCTATTGGAATATCTTATTCAAATTAATTCCAACTTTGCTGAAAATACGCTTTCTTTGCAGACAATTGCTGTTATTCCACTGCTTCCATATGGCGTGATTCAGCTTGGTACCACTCGGATGGTAAACTTTCGCAATTAAGTGCTTCAACTGAGACAAATGAGCTGCTGTCACTCACTTCTCTTGTTCTTACTTGCTTTAAGAACTTTGCTTGTCAGCTTCTATGGTTTAGGTGGTGCAGGTTACATTTAT
This sequence comes from Warburgia ugandensis, assembly GCA_035236585.1. Lineage (NCBI taxonomy): Eukaryota > Viridiplantae > Streptophyta > Magnoliopsida > Canellales > Canellaceae > Warburgia > Warburgia ugandensis. The sequence goes on from CP141126.1 coordinate 10,581,118, forward strand.
TCGTTTGATAGACAAGATATATAAGCATGGTGACTGATGAGAATCCTTATATGCATACAATGGAGTTGTTTCCACATAACTGACAACTTAGACCTATATGCTAGATGGGGACCTGCTGACTGGACTGCCACTGTCGCAGACGTCACCTACCCTGGGCTGAAATGACAAACCAGCTGGGGTGAAAATACCCACTATGAATGGATGTGAGCTCCCACAGAAGCAGTCCTGCTAGCATTTTCACGTTAGGAACTAGTGATCACATGTATTTCTTCTGCGCCGCCTTCCTCTCAAGAGAAGGGATTTTGGTTGTTGTTCTTGAATATGCTTCTTCATTTCTATGTTAAGAAGAAAGAAGATGGTAGGAAATTAGAGCCTGTTTGATCCCCTGTTTGTTTTGTTGTTTGATTCCAAATCCTTGTCCTCTGTTTCCATATTTGAGGGAAATGATGAGATGCATTGTGTCTCTCTTCATACAGGAAACAGGAAAAGTCTGTCGAGATATCGTTTCAGTCGCCATTCTCCTATTGGCGATTCGATTGTTGCTCGACTACATGGTTGATTTGACCCTTGCTTTCTCATTAAAAAAATAAATAAATTAGGAAGGAATTCCTTGTCAGGACAAAACCAGTTGAAGTAATAATGCATCCTGGTGTCTGCTCATTTATTCCAGGATGTTGCTTAATTTATTTAGTGGGAAATAGTCCAGTAGAACATACCTGCACGTTTTGTTATTTATACCGATTGTGGATCTGATTTAGCAATAACCTCTGGTCATTGATTGTTCCCTTCATTTCTTTGATGGATGTGCTTCTTGTTGATTTGTATGTTAAGAAGAAAGGAGATGGTAGGAAATGACAGCCTGTTTGATTCTTTGTTTGTTTTGTAGTTGGTTTCCAAGTCCTTGTCCTCTAGGAAATGAAAGCCTGCTTGATTCTTTGTTTATTATGTTGTTGGTTTCAAAATCCTTGTCTTCTGTTTCTATATTTGAGGGAAATGATGAGATGCATTGTGTCTCTATTCATACAAGAAACAGAGAAAAACAACGTATGTCAAGATATCGTTTCAGTCTCCATTTTCTGATTGGTGATTCGATTGTTGCTCGACTACATGGTTGATTCTACCCCTCCTTTCCCATTTCAAAAAAAAAGAAAAGAAAAAAAATGAAAAAAAATTCTATGTGAGAATTTCCTTGTCAGAGTAAAGCCAGTTGCTCAATTTATTTAGTGGGAAATAGTCCAGTAGAACATACCTGTAATTTTTGTTATTTATACTGATTGTGGATCTGACTTAGCAATAACCTCTGGTCATTAATTGTTCCCTTCATTGTTTTGATGGATGTGGTTCTTCTTTATTTGTATGTTAAGAAAGAAAGAAGTTGGTAGGAAAGTACAGCCTGTTTGATTCTTTGTTGTTTTGTTGGTTTTCAAATCCTTGTCCTCTAGAAAATGAAGCCCTGTTTGACTCTTTGTTTGTTATGTTGTTGGCTTTCAAATCATTGTCCTCTGTTTCCATAATTGAGGGAAATGATGAGATACATTATGTCTCTTCATACAAGAAACAGAGAAAAACAACATCTGTCGAGATATTGTTTCAGTCGCCATTCTCCGATTGGCGATTCTATTGTTGCTCGACTACATGCTTGATTTTACCCTTGCTTTCCCATTTCTAAAGAAAAATAAAGATTTTATGAAGGAATTTCATTGTCAGGATAAAACCAGTTGAAGTAGTAATGCAACCTGGTGTCTGCTATTCCAAGATAGTGCTCAATTTATTTATTGAGAAAGAGTCCAGTAGAACGTACCTGCAATTTTTGTTATTTAAAATGATCGAGGATCTGATTTAGCAATAACCCATGGTCATTGATTGTTCATTTCATTGTTTTGATGGACCTGACAGAGCATTTTTCTCTTTATTGGTCAATTCTTTTATACTGTTCTTTTAACAGAAGCTGGCACCATAATCTGTACCTGCTATGTATTGGCAGCACATAATGAAATTCCCTTGTATGCGTGCCTGTGATGCTAACTGATTGGTAAATGGACCCATAAGGTGCATCATACTGCTTGTTCAACAGTAGATTAGGCCCCTTCCAAATAGTGGGTTACTGTGTTTTGCCAATAGATAGACTTGTTGCTGATATGTTTTGAATGGCCTTCTTGCTGATATTTCTTGTTATACATATTGAATTGGCTTTTAAAAAACTTTGGGACTAAATGAAACCATGGTATTTAATAGAGCAGAATGGAGGAATAAGATTCATGTGGCCGACCCCTAATTGGGATAAGGTCTTGATGATGACGATGACGATGACATATTGAATTGGCTTTTGCACATGCTTCAAGAGATTGAATGCTGACAGATAATACTTCCACAAGAAGTATTCACGGTTGCTTGATAGACATCTTAATCCAAATAACTTTGTACATTGTGATACCTAGAACAAGAAACCTTATTTTCTGTACTGCAGTAGGTACTTGAACATGATGCATGCGTTTGGTAAGCTCATTTGTATGTCCATTTTGGACTTGCATCATAACTGCCAGTTGTAGGTGGACAAGGATTGATATGTCTACTTTTGACACCATACCCTGATTTTCTTCAAACCTATTAATTGTTGTTGGGTGGCTTCGAGAGAATATGCTGCCGTTTACAGCCAGCTGTTTCTACTTTTGCAGATCAAAGAGAATATTGGATTTTTGAGCCACGTGAAGATTTTATTTCTGCAACTAGCAAATGTACCTGGGGCTCTTATGTCTGGTAATATTGAAAACGCACTAGTGCAGAGAATCCAACCACAGTGTTTGCTTGGAGTAGCTGTTGGTGCAGATCAATCTCAAAATATCAGTGCCAGTGTGGCTACGTTGGCATGCTTCAGTGGGAACAGCTGTGACAAGCAACTGCTCAGTTCTCCAGTTTCAAGACTTGTTAGTCAGTCTGGTTCTTTACTCCCACAGGTTCATGATGACTCACAAACCAATGCTTCACTGCTGCCATTGAACTCCATACCAACTGGAACAGCTGTTGCTCCATCAAATTGTGACATGTTACTGCCCAAGGCTGTTCAAATGGTTAGGCCAAACTTCCCTATTAGAACTCAACCTGAAAGCAAATCCATGGGATCTCGAGCAGTCTTCTCAAGTCCAGAAGTGCAGTTGAACTCACAAGCTGCACCTCATTTTTCAGGATCTAGGAACACACAACCGACTGTTTCTGGAATAGGTGTTCATTGTAGCAACATATTGTGTGTCCAGAAACAGAGCCTATCTGCTGTTGACTTGTGGGAGCAAGCTAGCAACAGTGTGCCCACTTCAAATAGTACTAAGTCACCCCAGCTAATTTCCCAAGAATGCACAATCCCTTGTTCTCTGAAAGATTCTGTCATTGTTTCATTGCTTGCCAAAAGTGAGTTGCCTGGTATGGGAGGTAATCTTGGATCATCAAGTTCAACTGCAAGTGGTGCCTGGAGATCAGTTGACAGCAAGTCTTCTTGTCTACCCTTGCAGGGTACCGAACTTCAATCTGGTAATTCATCTGGTATGGGGTTGCTTTCATTGTCCAATCATCCAAATCATTCTTGTGGACATCTCTCTTCACAAGGGTCGCAGGTAAGCCATCCCACCCCCATTGTGAATCATACTCAAACTAAATCTGCCAAAGAGTTGCACAATATACAAAGTAGTCTGTTTCAACCCCATGTCAGTCCACCAGCTCCTGGTTCAAATGAGCATAGTTCTTGGTTTGAGACTATCCCTGATCTTATTCAGGATTGCTTGATGACAGCCAGATTAAAGCCTGATGAGGATAATCAAAAAATCCAATTCACATTTTCTGAAAGGAGCGATACTTCTGCAACATATTGTGTAAAGAAAGAGGAAAGTTCTGATGACCACCAGAGTCTCAACAGTTCGAGTGAAAGAACTTCAGATGCATCTCTGCATCTGGCTGAGGGAGATTTATTTGATGCTCTGGGTGCACAGCTCAAAACCAAACAAGTCAATGCTAGTTCTGATGATATGGTCAGAGATGCGTCAGATGCAAATGCTCAGAGTTTGAGTACAGACATTTCTACATGCATTAGTCAGCTTGTTGCTGCTCCCTTTTTTGATGGTATGAATGATGGGATATCTGAAAGTGGCATTTTCTCTCAAACTGGGACTGACTATCTTTTGGATGCTGTGGTTTCAAAGACTAACTCCATTTCCAAGCAGAACTTAGATGATAATGTATCTTGTAAGACTAAGTTAACAAAGATGAGTAGCTCTTCATTTTGTACAAACTCTTCCTTGTATCATGGGAGCACTGCTTTAGAACCAATCCGTGTAGAGTTGTTTGATCATTGTCGACGACTTGTAAAACCAGAGATAGCTGCTTTGGGTTCTTTTAAAACTGCATGTAGTTTGGACAAAGCTGGGGAGTGCTCTCAATCTGGCAGCACATATAAATCTCAGATCAGTTCATGGATTGAAGATGGTCAGAATGTGAGACGTGACAGTATTTTAACTGGAAACTCTAAAAGGGCTGATGAAACAGGGAAAACAAATCGGAAAAGGCCGAGGCCTGGGGAGAGCTCGAGACCTAGGCCAAAAGATCGCCAGATGATCCAGGACCGTGTCAAGGAGTTACGTGAAATTGTGCCCAATGGAGCAAAGGTGATTTATTTTCTGTTTCCATCACTTCCTGATGTAGTTTAATTAAGACTTCCGATGATCATTAATGTTGACTAGAGCTTTGATAATACTAATTTTATACTTTTATCCCATTGTTTCTTTATTGTGGAACAGTGCAGTATTGATGCATTATTGGAGCGCACGATTAAGCATATGCTTTTCCTGCAAAGTGTGACCAAACACGCAGACAAACTCAAACAATCGGGAGAGTCAAAGGTTTGTAATATTTGTTTTACTGATTAATTTCGTGTTTTTACATTTCATTTATCAAATTTGCCCCAGCAAAGCTTCTTCTTGTAAATTGTCCAAAGCTCTCCCTTATGCTATGTCATGTTCACATGCTTATGTTATTTGTCACTTGGATATTCCAGTATCAATTTGTGAATGTGCATCTAAAAGACGTATAACGAGCACAAGGGCATTGGGATTTTTTGAAAATACGATGCTGAAATGATTAGAACCTTATTTGATGTGAAGAATTATGTTAGCAGAATACTAGATGTTTTCATCTGTATGCTGAGTACTACAGAGTGTAAAATAAGCTGCTGCTTGAATTATATGATAAATCTTATATAGCATGTTTTGTATATGCATTCATGCGTAGGGCTGTTATGTAATGTACATGTGCTTATCCTTAGGAAAACTTCCATGGGCTGGAGCACAAGCCATGGATCCCCTTGGTTGCATAATCCCTACCCTTTGATTCTTAGAGGCCTTTTATCATAAATGTGGATAATTGCTTTTCTATTTTTGAACTCTTCGTGTAGGGCCCAATAAAGGAGATCTAGAATTGTAGTGTCTGGTTAAATTTGGCACCTGAGTCATCTTATTGAGGCCTACTGGATAAATGTTTTGGATGGTTGGACATGTAGCCTCCACTGGCTACTGTGTAATCATATAACTATGTATGGTACATATGCATATGCTAAGATAAGAAAAAAAGAAAGAAAAGAAGTTGCATATGCAGGTGATCAGGGAATAGAGTGTATTTATTTATATAGAAAAATATTATATTTATATCTGATCTGTAGAGATACAGAAATTTGTTCATCATTCACTTAATGTTAGAGAGTCAGCAAGCCCGCAAATGTTGCCCTTGATGGTGGGGGCCTTGGCTTTCAGGGGATTCTACATGATCACGTGTGGCCTTGGAAGGTCAAATTGTGTTTTACAGATTACAGATGTAGGGAAAGTTGTTGGGGCTTTTATCTAATAGTCTTGGGTTACAGCTTTTCCATAGAGTGGTCTTAAATTTTTTTTTCATACAGCAATCAAATTAATTTTGACATCTTGGAACTGCACATTACGAGAAAAATAAATGATTAACACTATGTTGTCCTTTATCCTTCATACATATACAGATTATTAGTAAGGAGGGTAGTTTGCTCTTGAAGGACAACTTTGAGGGTGGTGCAACATGGGCATTTGAAGTTGGTTCTCAATCCATGGTCTGCCCAATCATAGTTGAGGATCTGAATCCGCCTCGTCAAATGCTGGTGGAGGTATGCTATTTTCCTGTGTCATTCATTTCGGAAATTTTATCTCCAAGGCTTCTTACTTCCAGTTTCCTGGTTCCTCCAGATGCTCTGCGAAGAAAGGGGTTTCTTTCTGGAGATAGCTGACTTAATAAGAGGGTTGGGATTGACCATCTTGAAGGGGGTGATGGAAGCTCGCAGTGATAAAGTCTGGGCACGCTTTGCTGTAGAGGTAATAATATTCAACAGAAGTATTATTTTCAAAATTTACTTCCATCGGTTCACTTCACTGCTGTTATGCCCTATCATGATTCTTTTGATGGGTCTTGATTTCCCCTGCATTTCTGGAGAGAGATCAAAGGGCAACGTATGGTCATCAAACTGTGGTAAAGAAGTTCTGTTTGAAATTCAATCTCATCTTTCCTCGTACTTTCCCAAGTTAATTTGAATCTTCAGAAAGGACTAGAACCTTCTTCGGGTATAACTTCTGTATTGTCTAGTTATCAGGGTTCTGTCTGATATCTGGAAAGCGCAGTGTTGATATGTGCACCAGGAATTCCTTTAATTCATTATTAATTGCATCTTAGTCTTTGCAAGGACCTTAACTGTATCTTTTGACAACCTCTTGCACCTGCTGTCTAGAGCAACAACTTTAGTTCTTCTTTCAATTGATCTTAAGTAGTCTTTATCTTCTTTTCCGAAAGGAAGTAAGATCTTCTAGACAGAGATTAGCCTCCTCCTATTCCATTTTATGGTAGTGATTGGTAGTTCTATTTGTTGGCAGGCAAACAGGGATGTGACAAGAATGGATATATTTCTGTCTCTCGTGCACCTATTAGAACAGACTATGAAGAGTAGCAAGTCACCAAAAAGTATTGACAGTGGTAATGTTTTCCACCAGTCCTCCATACCTTGTGACCAGCTTGGCTGATTGGCTGTCGTGGACCCTTGCTCTATCTCGATGCTGGAAATGTTGCGAGTGGGCACTCTTTGCCTGCCATGACTAGCATTCCAGTTTCAAATGGTTCTAACTCGCACTGACATTTTCTTTTTCATGGGGACAACAACTGACTTTCCCGTAGGGAGCTGCTTAGTTTGTAAACAGCTTAAAATTTCATGGCTCTGCCATGTGTGTAATTACAGATCCATATCTCAATAGTCAGGCATCTAGAAAATTTTGGCATTTTCTGCAGGATCTTAGTAAATGTTTTTTCATAAAGCGGGTCTTCCTGTAATTTAACTTGATTTTGGGGGTATACAGATTGTTTAGAAGTGTTGGTATTTCTTAGGGGAGAGACTCTTTTGTGTTTGTAGTTGGCAAACTTGGTTGACTAGTTCAACTATTGTAAAAATGAGTGAGCGTGAGATGAAGTTATCACATTTAATGCATCATGAACTGATCTCTGCGGCACATTTAACCAGCTACATAACATTTATTTTTCCTTGATGGCTTGCACGTATTTCTGCCAAACACCGGAGTCAGTCATATTGCTAAGGCAGATGAAAATGTGTGTCAATATGACTTGGGTACCTCGACTAGGTATATCATCATCTATCATGAATTGGGGAGCATGGCAGTTAATCCTAGCGATGAAAATGGCAGATCATGCACAAAAAGAGTCTTGGACAATAATCCCTGCTAGTGCATCGACCCATCTCTGTCTATTTGATTGATCACATCTTCTGGGGTCGTGCATATAATTGATTATACTGCCCCTTGCATAAGCAGATGTTTCCACCAACTGGATGGTCGAGATTTTCAATCCGCCATTGTCTGGTATTTATGTTTTATGTACCTCAAGAGAAATCAACCTAGATAATTTTGGTTTTTTATTTGAATGAAGATATTTATCACTGGAGCCAACTTAGATATTAGACATAATTAGAAGATTCCCCCTCGCCGAACATAAGAATCAAGAGAGGTTAACCGAATATAATTGGAGTATACAGTCCACGCTTCACTAGAATGTTATTCAATGACCTTTCTAGATTCATGAACAGGTTCGTTCATTGTTAAAGTTGGGTCATATGAATTTTATATGGTTAACCTTTCTCCCTGCCTGGCTCATAAGACCCTTCAACTACTCATCATGTATGGTACACTGGGAGAACAAAATGTTTCTAACTGCAAGAATTGAATCGTTGTATACTGAAAGCAGCAGAAGGGAAAGAGGGCCTCCCTGTTAAGGGTTAAACTACGCAACCATTACACACTAGTTGCAAGCAGAAAAATAGGATGAGTGGCATAATTTACAGAAATCAAGTTTATTACATCATGCGATGGATAAACTCATCGGAAGAATCCAGTGGTGACCTCTATACCGACCATGTTTGGTAACGACGATGCAGTATAATGGGAAGCCCAAGTTTTTCATTTAGGTGGTTTTTCCATTCTGCAAGTTATGCATAGGTGTACGGTTAAAATTGGAAATCAGGGGAGGAAAAAGTGGTCAAACTAATTATCAGGCTGCGGTGTCTGTGATAGTTTTCCCAAGAGGTGGGCTCGAGTCCTGGCTTACGCTCTGGTTCAGCCATGCAGCAAGATGATCTCATGGCCTACCTATAGAAGCTTTTGAGCGATACCTTTTTACTTCGACTTTTCTGATGTTGGTTGTATCGAAGATTGTAGTTTGGACAAGAAATCTTAGCTCAAAATTCACAAGATACTTATAGTCGTGTTGCATAGTTATCAATGGGAAGAATACGAGCGGCACGAATGCATTTGTTTAATGGATTGAAGTTACTAAACCATTTCTCTGCTAACCTAGACCACAGTTTCGTTGACCCATTTGCCAAATTCAAGTACATCTAGTGGATTAAATAATCAACAGAGGGCAATCTGCTACCTGAGTAGTGCAATGCTTCAGCATTGTTTTATCAACGTTTGAATAATTTTGTACATGTTTTAGGGTTGCAATGACAAGGGACGAGATCAATATTCATGAATAAATTTATACATAATTTGTTATTCCTACTTTTCTAAACTTTTGGCTTTTAAATGGATGGTTAGCAAACCAAAATGGACGCCAAAATCCTCTTAGATCTCTCTACCGTCATAGTTTTATACATTTCCATCTTACCCATTCCCTAACTCATCTTTCGTTTCCTATGTATGTCGTTGTACCTTTTTGTTTCATCATTTTTTCTGTCATAGATAATTTCTACATTAAAGCCCTAATGCAACACCTAACATTGAGGCGTGACGAACACCCACTTTTGAGGATGGATTTATCGCATCCACATTGGACTAGAAGCGAGCTATCTTGAACCATTAACTTGCTAAAAAGGAGGGCTTTCTTCTACTACTATGCTATAAAGATTCTTTTCGATCTTTTACCAGTACATATATCAAAGGCTGCTTGATTCCATTGAATTAAACGGCAGGTACCGTGTTGATATTTCGCATCCTGTTTTAGTAACTATCACTTCCTAACTTTGTCGACAATTTGTTCACTGACTGCCATAGTTTCCAATGAAATCATACAGAATAATGAGAAGAATTCCTAAACAAAATAAAGAATACAAGTAGAGCAAGCGGCAACTGGTTGCTCGGACCCTGCCTATGGTCTGTGTAGCAAATGTCCTATCTACCTACCCGTGTGGATCGACGAGTTACAGATATTTGGTAAAACTTCGGGGAAGACCTGTGCTGTTCGTGCAGTGATGCAATGCACATGGTTAGGAAGTGGGGAACATTCAGCAACTTGTAAGCTTTCTCTCTCCCTCACCGTTACTGTGAATCAAATTATCAGGCTCCTGTAAGAGTAGGTAGACAAGTTGCAAATGTAGTTTAACCTTTGGAGAAGTCCTGCGCGGTTCATGCAATGATGCAATGGCAGTCGTGGAAGAAGGATTCAATGACGAATTTGTGGCTAGGATTTATGCACAAACTTTGTGAGAACCCCACTCCATCATGCCAACTTGGAGCTGGGGCTTCCCAGAAGCAAAAGCAGCATTAGAAAGTTGAAATCCTGAGTGTGCCTGTTGTAGATTTTAGATGGATGGCTTTTCAACAGGAAAGGATATATGAAAAAAGAGTGAAGATTTTGGAATAAAGTTGAAAGTTGCACATTCTCAGTCTGTGACAAAGAAGTGAAAGTTAAAATGATTCTCTGATGGCTATAAATTAAAATTACCTCAAATTATAGATAATGAAGGTTTTGGAAACCTTTTCAAGATCTCTAAAACAGTATCTGCTGTTGAACCACCATTCAAATGAGAAAAATAAAAGTAGAATGTGTTGAACTGCTAGACTAAGTAATATCACTTATAAAATCTAAAACACATTATGGCGTATTCTTACGAATCATTGAAGCAAGATTTCCGATTTCTATATAATTTTGTTTGATAACCCATTAGAGATAGTTGGCTTTGGTTTGATGAGATATTAGAGATAGTTGGCTCTACATTGAAGGGTTAGCTCGTAACAAACCTTTAGACGCATCTGGCTCGTAAGAAAGCTATTTCCGCTGAAAGTAAAATTGCTGGAGAGCCATTCCCATTACACCACTTTCTAGGACTTCTCCATTTTTTGAAAGATCAAATAGATTTGACATAACCGAGGTCTTGATTTCCCGCTGGAAGTAGTTTTCATGTCAAACCAAGCCGTAGAAATCATCAAGCTGGAAACCAGTTCTATATCCATCGGTGTTCACGCATTTCCTGCTAATCAAACTAGTCCTTTGTCCTGCATAGCTCCTTGCATATGTAACTACAGCACAGAACCTTCGCACTAGTTACCGATGATGGTGGGCATTTGTTTCGCTTCAATGTTTCCCGGACATTTGTTAGTGAAGATTAAATCACAGGAGGAGGAATATTGACGGTTTCCCCGAAGCTGCTCATTAGTGGTCTAGTGGCCTACCTGGTGTAAGCATAAGGAAATGATAGCCACGCGGACTTATTTGATAATGGCTCTGTGCTGTATACTTTTACGTATTTCTAAGCTGTCATAGCTTGTTATAGCTTGTTAGTAGGAGTGGCAAAATATGATACGACATGATAACACGACTCGAATCTGACACGAATTTGGTAGGTTAGGGTTGAGTCTTATTGTGTTCATGTCGTGTCATGTTTGGGTCAATCAATGTTGACCCATTGTGTTGACCTGTTTGACACGCAACCTATTAATTTGTTGTGTTGACCCATCTAACCCACAAGCTATTAACCAATCGGGTTGAAAATATAGGACGGTTCATCAGAAACTATCCTATATTACTATATATGATGGTTCTTCTGAAACCGTCCTATATTACTATAAGATGGTTTTTTAGAAACCGTCATATATTAGTTATTTTATATTTATTTAATTGTGTTACTTGAGTTATATTGTGTCGACTCGTTTAATAATCGTTTCATGTTCGAGTCACGGGTTTTTGACACGATTATTAAGCATGTCGTATTCTTGTCGACCCATATACTATAATGGGTTAGCCTTGACATGACACAAACACGACCCACCAACCCAAATTGCCAGGCTTACCTGTTAGATCCATAAAAAGTTAAAAACAGCCAGTCAAAAGAATGGTTAACTGCATGTCACAAGAAAAAAAAAAAAGAGAGAGGAAAGATTGGTGAATAGGGCAATTCCATTATCAGAAAGTGGAGTGAGGATATCATTTCACTTAGGGGGGTTTATTTAATGTCGTTTGTATGGCGTTTTTGAGATATCATGGCATATATCAAATGTGCACCTTATTTAACCGCGTTATCTGTGGCATATGTGAGATGTGCACCTTATTTAATCGCGTTATTTGTGGCATATGTTAGATGTGCACTTTATTTAACCGCATTATCTCTGGCATATCTAAGATATCGGTTTTATTTAACTTTTGTTATATTGATATGCTTGGTGTTATTTTAAATATGCCAAATGTAGATTCAAATGTATATTTGCTCCTCTTGTAGAGAGAGGAAAAAAAAAACTGCATTTTTTAGAGAGAGAGAGAGGGAAGAGGCCATTTTCAACTTTCTTTAGGGGGTTTGCATTCCTCCATGGGCATTGATGATGTGGACCACTTCATGGACGATTGTGATTATCTAATCCTAGGATCTTGTTTGTTGTTTGCCATTGATGATGGGGACCGCTTAATGGAAGGTCCAAATTTGCCGCATGGCCATTGATGATGGCGACTGCTTAATGGAACTCGAATGTGCCACAAATGACATGCCATTAATCAGGCTGCTGGTCCCACCAGATGTACCACTCCATTTGGCAGAAATCAAACTAAAGTTGGAAATCCTCATTCTTGGTGTCTATGATAATATAACGAATCCAATGGCTAGAATTGTTTGATATGTGAGATTTTCTCCTCACAACTCGTCTAAGGTGGGGTCCAACAGATGAGTGGAATGGATCACCAAATTGTGAGCACTCCACTTGTACATTTAGCCGTTCGTTGTTCCTGCCATCTAGCAAGAGGAATGCTATGGAGCCCCACTTTTGAGTCCAACTGCCTTGGACGATCTAACCCATTCATCTGCTTGGCCCAATTTTGAATTATAAAACCCCACTTTTGGGCAATCCGACCATTCATCCACCACCCTCTTCTGAGGGTATTAGAGATACAATTTTGCAGCATTAGGTGACACGCAAATGCATATACAACAAAGGTACCATAAAATCCCTGGGCCTTAGGAATATCATAACATAGATGAATGGCCCAGATCATTAATGAATATTAAAGTGCTAGTTGATATCATGACATATGCTAGAAATGTAGCTTATTTAACTGTGTTTATATCTGAGGCATATCTCAGATATCATAAAAAATATCACTAGAGATATCGTCAGACATATCATAGAACAAATATCACATATCTGAGATATCATACAAGATATCATCGGACATATCACAGGAGACATGCCAACAAAATGCCAAACAGGTGCCGTTAAATAAACGCCCCTTAGCCCTTTCTCCTAGCTTAGACACGGGCGAAAGAGACATGAAATGGCCGTCTTTCTGTTTGGGCTTGAATGAGATGAAGGTTTTACAGTCTGATCACGGTGGAGTACCAACTTTGTTATTCCAAGGACAAATATACAGGACCTGTCTATCAAACCATCCCTGTTCGAGGATTCTGATGGTTGGAGTAGAATGGTACAAAAGAACTCATCATTTTCAGAACGCATTTCTGATCAACTTGTCACTTAAACTATCTGGATCATTCTAGCTAAAATCCTTCCTGTTTTTGGACTTGTGGTTCTCAAAAGGCTTTAGAAATGTATGTAAAGGACCCACCTTAAAACCTTTACGTAATAGACTTAACAGAAGTTGATTTATGGACTCGGTGGACTTTTATGCACTTCGATGTTAGGTTATAAACTTTGAAAGTGAGTGTTGTTAGAATGAAATGTCAATGACATTAGACTTAATCAAGCGTTGGTGACTATTAGCATGACACCAATTGCTGGACTAAGGTTGGTAAGGTAGGTATCAACATCCTAATGCTTGGTGGCCTCTTCTTGATAGCCATAAGGTAGGACTCTTGCCTAACTCTTTAACGTGATCAATCTTTTCAATCTATAGTTGTATTAAATAATTTGAACCCATTACTTAGACACAAATCATACAGCAGCACATCAAAGTAAATGAGGACACATGGCCAGTCGTCAAGCTAACAGCTAACCTTCCATAGCCGAAATGGCTGATCTCGGGCTTCCGCTATATGGATCTTTCTCCAACCAGAGAATCGAAGCTAATGAAAATTTGTCTTGTTTAAGGACAAATCACCAACAAAATAGGATTCCAGACATCAATTTTGGAGAGGAATCGATCAGCGTCATAAGACTTGGGCATAAGTTGCACCTGCCCGGTTTTTTGAAAAGTTAGAATGTCTCTTTTTCTTTGACCATCAAATTAGGAATTTCACCTTCACAAGATAATCAGAAGATCAAAACCAGTAGTACTTCACAGCTGTACTTCCTTAAAGGCCTGAAAGCACTACCGAACCCAAGCTTTGAAGTTTGACGAGAGTGGGAGAGGAATGATTACAAAAAAGAAAAGAAGGGAGAATTATCCTTACTACAAATGCCAAACAAGGTGCAGCAGCGCAGCATGATAAAACCCGTCCGCGGAATGCCGTACACGTTAATGGATGTCTTAATCGAACCACGATTTAGTGACAAGCATACCGTTAGAAAAGGACTCTCTCTCTGCACGCTGCTGTGTGGGTTTAGGCAGCGTTGGTAAGAAATGAACATATAAAAGAGGCAGCCTCGGTGCACGGAACTCCTACATATGCAGGATCAGGAAAAGAAGCGGATCACAAAGGTCAATAGTACACAGCTTTATCTTGAGATAAATCGCCTTGTTCATTGCATGGTTGAGACTAAAACTGGTGATTTTGTTATAAGACTGCTGACTTGATGGTCTATAGATAAAATTTCAATTTATACATCCGGTCCAGATAACATTCTCCTCTTATTTACTATTACTATTTAGGAAAAGATGTTATCAATGACACACCATTGAGTATTATTAGGTTATCCACCTACATTTTGACCAAAACTTGAATTGTTTCATTCCATTTGATGCCACGAGCAAGTCATGTAGAATTTCCCTTGAGGATTTGTTAGACCCCTACTGTGGATATTGTTCCCAGGTGCAAAAGCAAACAGGGAAGTTTATTGGTTGGTGTATGAGAATTTTATACGCATATATTCTTCGCATCAAGGAAATCTAATTGGCTTCTCCTCACCAATCGAAATTAAAAAAGAAACAGGGACAATGAATGAAAACAGGATATGAGAGTACTAAGTGATTTCCGTAGTCTTGTACGGTGGGAAGCAAGAAGAGAGAGTCTGCAGAGAGCAGATAAGGATTGGACGAGAGGTGACGTACGCGAGACATGGCCATAGGACAAGGTCGCTTTTCTGTGTCTTTCTTGCTGTTTCCCTAATGGAGAGTCACCTAACTCGTGCAAGTAGTGTATGTGCCACTATACATTTGGTTAAATTTGGCACGAAATGAAGTGGGCATATGGACCAAAACTAGAGCACTTAACATGCAAGTACTAGAGCAATAATAAGAACAAAATCAAGAACAAACTACTATAAAAAGATGTAAGGCATAAAAACTACTGACTAAAAACTAGCATAGTCCACGTGGCACAAAAACAATAAGTAAAGGGGAAAAGCTCGGCCGATTCTGAGTCTAGTTATTGGTAGGAAGTTTCCATCCGAGAAAGCCTCAACCAAGTCGGTATGTCTTAGCCAAATCATAATTATTGAACCAAAACTAGCAAAAAGCATGCCCAGTATTAGGCACTTGGTGAGCTATGTTCTTGTTTCAAGCTGTCTCGTTCTCAATGAGTTCACTTGTATATTGTTTTTTTTTGTGGGGGGGGGGACGGTATTACTTGTACATTGTTCTGAAGGTATATTATAGAAAATATTAACACGCTTAAATCTTGATAAATGAATAGCATCAAGATAAAAAAATTCTCATTAGAAAGCTGTGCTTTTCTCAAATATTCTTGATAAATGAATATGATATGGGAGCCTAACATTTGTAGTTTTCATGACTTCAGATATCATCAACATATTTTTTGTATTATATTATGAAAAACCCATGTTTTCCCCAAGTTACTTTCATATTTTGTCTCTTCTTGCTTTATCTTACAAGTGTGTCCTCTGTGCAAAATTTTGGAAATCCATTACCTTATAATTTTTTCTGAAAGAATGGTAGAGATGTAAAAGATAAGAGAAAAGTATATATGAATAAAAGGATGGACGCCAGGTTACTAACGATTAAGTTATACTTAGAAACTCAATGTGGTGGGTTCAACTAAGCGAAGTTCTGCAAGAGGGCGCACAAGATCTCTTACTCTTACTTTCGTGATGGGATGAAAGAAGAAAAAGTGAAAAGACTACGTCGCATTAGCTTTTATGGCTACGAGAATAGTTACACAGGTACGAGAATAATTCGACAGGACAATGTCAAGAATACTTCGGCAAGCCAATGTGAAAATAAAAAAAATTAAAAATTCGGGAGAGGCATATGCTTATGTAATTTTATTGGTTCACAAGAACAGTTCATAGTTCAGATTCGAGAATTATTCGACAATATAATGTCAAAATAAAATAAAAAAACTAAAATTTCGGGAAAAGCTTATGTTGGGTATGTCCATATAGTTATTAGATTAGGATCTTAATTCAGTTCCAATGTAATATTATTCAGAAAATTATTCAATTGCCGTGAGATTTACAAATTATACATGACAGTTTGACAAATTATTCACGGAATGAGCATAAGAAGGGCCTCCCCTGTGCTTAGGTCATCTCATGGGTTACAGATTATCCACACTTCAATAACTATATGTTTAATTTAAAGCGTGAGAGTGTTTTGCAACAATAAGGACAATTTAATCAACCTCGGGCCCGGTTGACAGGAGGATAGCACCTATGGTTTTATTGAACAACTTTATCAATGCTCTTAGGCTACCAATAACAAGGAATGGGAAGGAGTCTCTCACTTGGTGTGACCAAGGTTCAAAACTGTGCACGGGTGTGAGTATGTTTGCCATTCAGCGGAAAAAAAAGAAGAAGCTGCCCCTAGTTTGGTATCCCCGTTCCAGAAAGCGGCAAGGATTAACATTATGAACACTAACAATTATAATTCATTCGGGTTGCCACCGATAGGTCAACCTCAAGTGCTGCAAACTGTTCAATCAGTGTCTCATATATATCATCTCAACTGAGTGCTGATCTTCATTGTCCAATCAATGCATGGTTCAATCCAACTGTGCCACAGACCAGAAAAGTCAGAGACTCATGAATAATATTTATCATTTGAGTGGCTGAGTTTATTTTATGATCTAGTCTTTAATTTTTATTTTACCAAGAATCCAGATGATATTATTGGTCACCCTCTCAGGACGATCTGATACACGAAGCTTCTAAGCTGTTGCAAAATCAAAGGAGTGGCCTGCTGCTTGGAGTTGAAGATCTATCATAATTTGTGTCTGTACACGAATATTTGACTGCAAGAACCATGTTCTTAGCTCATGTTTTCGAAAGGTTAGGGGTATGCTCGTGATTTTATTAGAACGTGCACTTTACAGTTTTCCCTTGGCTAGTGCCACCGTCTTTACCATAGTGTTACCCACAAGAGCTGTAGCTGTCTCTTATTTAATTAATTCCAAAAAGTAAATGGATTTCCACCCTGCCTTTACCATAGTGTCTGCTAGCTAAGTATGGTACCATTTGTAGTATATAAAATCTCATTGGTCCGAGCTCCATCCCAGCCATCCACTTTGCACCTTCTCCGAAAGAAAATCTTTACTTTCGTACAAAAGACGCCAAAGAATATTAGTCAATAAAGTATTCTAAAACGCACGCCTTGCTCTTTATAAATAGCTCCCAGTTCTCTAGGCAACTTATTTCATCTTTCTTCTTATTCTCCATTTCTCACTTACTCTCTCCAAAGAGACCCCATTTGAGTACTTCCCAAACCTATTTTTGTTCCAGTCTTTGAAGCCTTCCTCCCTCTGTAACAACAAGCAACAGAGAGACACCTTTGGAGTTACTTCGTACCACCATTTTTTGTTACAATTTCATACAAGTTCTCCATCTCCTCGACATGGAAAGTGGAGCAGGCAATGATGAGAAAATGGGATTTTTGTCTAAACAATGGGAGAAGGTCAAGAGAAAGACATGCAAGGTGGTGAAGAAAGTGAAAAAAATAGGAGAAGATGATCCAAGAAGGATAATTCATTCTCTCAAAGTGGGATTGGCCCTCACCTTGGTTTCTCTCTTCTACTATTTTAGACCACTCTACAATGGCTTCGGTGTCGCCACTATCTGGGCTGTTTTAACAGTTGTCGTTGTGTTCGAGTATTCCGTAGGTGAGTGCTAGACTAGTGGTCCACATTTCAATTTGGAAGATAATTATTGCCTCCCCTTGTTGATATTTACACCCTTCTTAGGAAAAACGTCAATACCTAACGAGATCCGGAAATATTTCAGGTGCAACACTTGGGAAAGGACTAAATAGAGCATTCGCCACATTAACAGCGGGAGTTCTAGCCGTAGGAGCCCATGAACTAGCAAGCCTCTCTGGAGCTAAAGGAGAACCTGTAATTCTTGGAGCTTTTGTCTTTATAGCAGGTATTATTCATGATTACTTCACACACACAACACACACACACACACACACACTCTCTCTCTCTCTGTTATATTTTGATATGAATGATTTTGGATTTGGTGGTGTTGCAGCGGCCATAGCGACATTTGTTCGCTTCTTTCCAAAGATCAAGGCAAGATACGATTATGGGATGGTCATATTTATACTGACATTCAGCCTTGTAGCTGTGTCAGGATATCGTGTGGATGAGCTGATAGAACTTGCCCACCAACGATTATCAACGGTAGCCATTGGCAGCTTTACATGCGTTTTCGTCTCCATCATCGTTTGCCCAGTTTGGGCTGGCGAAGATCTCCATCGACTGGTTGCACTTAACATTGAAAAGCTTGCGAACTTCTTAGAAGGTACTAAGCACAGAAAAAGAGGAAAAAAACAAAAAACACGGTTTCTCTGTTCTTCCTTGTGGAGTCTAATGCTTAGAAAATTTGCAGGATTCCCAGTTGAGTATTTCAAGGAAGAGGAAATAGAAGAGAATGCTGCGGATGGTTCTAAGGACAAGAATTGGCTCCAAGGATACAAAGGCGTGCTCAATTCAAAGAGCTCCGAGGATTCTTTGGTGAGTCATCAGTAATTCTTAAAATAATTACCATCCAAAAGAGAGCCATCTTCTTTCAATGTGGTCAAGTTAGTGAGGATATTTTCGTACTGAAGCTTGAGACAGGGTGCCTTTCTTACACTTCGTTGACATATGCATCTCGCCGGGTTGGCTCACTGCGCTTTTCACTGCCTTTTTAGATCAAAATATCGCTGTATTTTACCTCAATGGCCGACCAAGATCGGCTAATTTTTATAAATTTTTTCTTGTCTCTAGTGGTTAGGGAATGCCACTAGATTTATACGTTTGACAAATTAACCCTGAATATGATAAAATGATTAATATCCTCATTCATAGGTAAATTCATCTATCAGGCTACCAATCTATTTTTTAGCGTGTGATAAAAGATGGATTACACTTAAAAGATGATTTAGACATGGTGAAATGTCGGATGGATGTGTTTTGGGCACTACTCATGTTAATCATTTCATTCATTTTTGCAGGCTAATTTTGCAAGATGGGAGCCGGCCCATGGACGTTTCCGGTTTCGCCATCCGTGGGACCATTATCTGAAGATCGGATCGTTGACTCGCCAATGTGCTTACTATGTGGAGGGTCTTAACTGCTGTCTCAGCTCACAGAAAGAGGTACCAAGAGAACTGTTCTACCAACATACCACTGTTTCAGAGAAAATTAGTATAAGTTGGTCCTTTATGCATGAATTATTAAATTAGTTATCTTCCTGCCGTGTTGCTACTACGCTTCAGGTACCGGCAGGATTCCGGCAACAAATTCAGGCAGTGTGTACCAAGATGAGTTTGGAATGTGGCAAGGCATTGTCGGAATTAGCATCATCGATTCGAACAATGACAAAACCAATGCCAGCCCTTCATCGTGTAGAGGCTGCAAAAACCGCTGCTGTCCATCTGAAAACTTTCCTAAAAACCTACTTCTCTGACAATACCGCTGTCTTAGAGATCCTACCAGCAGTCACCGTTGTATCTCTACTCATTGAGATCGTGGCTCACACCGAGAAGATTGTGGCATCCGTCGATAAGCTCGCCAGCACCTTGAAATTCAAGGACCCCTCCGTACCAATAGAGAGAACACCATCGCTCCTTCACCGATCTACTGTCATACCAGTTTCGGACACTGATAGTCCTCCTCCTGTTGTTATTACTGTTTATGAGACTACACCGGATTCACCGGAAATTGCTAAAGCTGATGAAATAACAAAGAAACGAGAAGTGGAAGCGTAAATATTTTGTACATGTTACGTCACCAACTGCTCAACCTTGTAATTCTAGACTCAGGGTTGAGCATCATATTTTGATATGCTTCTTGGACAAGATTGTTATGTTTAAGGTGAGATAGGGCAGGGCCTCATGGATGTGCGGCCTTTGATAGACCAAGGCAGGCTGCCCATGGGGCTTTTTATATATGTTCGTGAGGCTGCCTTAACCTGATACTACATCCTTACCGATATATAATTTTCATCTGTAAATGAATTTACTTAGATGAACTAGTTTTGGAACAAGCTTGTTATGATTCCAAGTGAAGTGAAAGTCTCGCTTCCTTTGTATTTTCATTTTACGTCATTGGCTTCAACCCGATGCATGCAAGTACCATAAATGAGAAATCTGGACCAGTGAAGCCAAGCTTCATTTTGAAGATTCTTTATAGCTTGAAAATAAGTTTGAGTCTACAATCATGAGCACATATATGGAGGACCTTTATAAATTGAATTTGGCTTGTAGTCTTCTCGTCAAAAGAAACGAGGTTATCTGCCGTTTATTTGAAATCTTTGCAAAATCCTGACGTGTCGGTCAGGATCCTCCGGTCGGATAAGTTACGGTCTTTGACATGTGGACCAGCTTGGGGGACAATTGAAACTTACCTGTAGCGAATACAACACTAGAAATAAATGATCAGAATCGAGCATTTTGCAAATTAGAAAGATCTACATCAGCTCGATTTTGGTCAGTTGTAGCTTATCTAAGATAGGAGAATTTAATGGGGCCATTATGGGCTCATGCTAATCTAGAGGAGACCCAGCACTATTTCATGTGATTCCGACCGTCCTGCGACAGATGGGAGCATCTTGTTTAAGTCCATATCATGCTCCATAAGCCTAGCTGTTCGCTTTCGCAGTTTATTTGCTTTTCTTGGGTCTTCATTTTGTTTCTAATTTTCCATTATAAGGTTTCGTGAGATAGAACTTGCTTGATATGAACCTACAAGATGCCACTGGACACTAATAATGAGTTAGAGAGAGTAATACCTCGAGGTACTAGGGCACATTAATAATGATAATATATTTCTTTCTTTCTTTCTTTTATCACAGGCCTACAACGATAAGATGAGAATATTGCCCAGCAATCTGATCAGGCTAGGAACGTGGAGTCCACTAAAGGCCAAACAGATTAAGGGCAACGATATATAAATCCTTTTTCTACTTGGGCACCCCTTTTCTCTTCCTCTCTCTTTCTTATCAATGGTAGAAGAAGGCCCCAAATTAAAGACGCATTTTGCTATACGATTGGGGACCCCTCTGTGTATGGCCTATAAAGGCTTTGTATGATTCATTTTATTTATTGCACCAACAGATCGACCTATCCAGTGGAACAGAAAGAAAGAAAAGAAAAGATAAAAGAAAGAGAACAAATATATTAATTTACGTTTTGAGTTTTCTTTTCTTTCAATGAAATAATGGGCAGGAAAACTCACAGCCCCACGGTCTAATCAAATAACACGTGGGTCTATGGCTGTCGGTCTACTTGGCTTCTTTCTTAGCAAGTTTACCCACTAAAATTTGTACTTGATGTTCTGATATTTTTTAAAATTAACTCCCTGGTGTCTGCTTTAGTTGTTCAGAGTTTTATGGTAAACGGAAAATAGGTTCAAAAACTAAGAACGATATAAGGCTAGAATCATCCAACGGATGTTTTTTGGATGCATGGCGCGCCTACAGAATGAATGGTCTGGATTGCAAAGAGAGTAGTTTTTAGCAGGCCATAATATCCTCTGAAATAACTTCAGAGCATCATGTAATTTCTTCTCAATTTGTTGAACACTTACGAAGTCACCAAATACTCTGGTAAAGGGAATGTCCGACGAGCATTTTGCAAATAAAATAGGCTTTTACCGCTGACACATTCAAGCTGACTCGCTCGAACAGCCTTTAAATTGACTTTAAGTAATAAAACTTGCAAACGAAGCAACGGTCAGAAAGCTGAAAAAAGAGCAGCAAAAACAGAGGCGCAAAGATGAAAGAGTTTTTATTTGGTTACACATCCCAAATTAAAATCTGAGAATTTGTACCTGCTGCTAAAAGTATTTGTGAGAGAGACAGCTCTTTGCTGATCGCAAACCAATTCATTTGCTGGTTCCTAATCTTGAGAGGCCATGCCACATGGTTCTTCCCTGCATGAACCTAAGAGACAGTTGCGCAGAGGTTTAAAACGGACAGGCGTAGGACGCTTGCAACAAGATATAAACATGAGATTTTGGGAGCATGTCCAACATAAGTTCGTAGATTCGCATATACTAGAAGACCAAGAAAGGTGTTATATATACTCAAATCTATCTCACGGGCAAATCCTTGGATTTACAAGCACGAAAGACAGAGAATTTCTCAATATTATGATAGGCGTCAAACTTAATTTTAGAAGCACATCATGTAATGGTTTAGACAATCAAACAAGTTTCGAGCATGAATCAAGCCATTGACCCCAATAATTAAACTGTCTATGGAAGGTCTTCACGCAATCCTACTGCATTCAATTGATGACCAGTGGAAAAGAGAAAATGGGAAAAATCAGCAAGAGGAGAGACACACTCCAGTATCCAAGATCTTTCGGAAACACGAATTCAACAAACAATTTTCATTGTTCAGTCTGAAGTTTAATGTAGTTTACTAAGAAAGGCATGATGCAGTTTGTTTTCGAAAGATGAAGCACAAGACTAAGGTTGTAAAAGACCCAACTTTTGCAAGTATGACAGATTATTCACTTTAACATGTTACATGCCATATGATTGTGTGGAATTTGATCTACTAATACCTTTTTTATCTTCTAAAGTATCATAGCTACCACACGATCCAGCACTTACTGCTCTTGTCACTTGCTCTCCTTTTTCTCTTAAAAACTGGGAGTGGTCACATAAGTCCAAAAGCACATTCCTTACACTTAGATGCAGAGGTAAAATAGTGAGTCAGGGATGGATCCTACTCCACTCAAAGAGTATACTTTGGGACATGTCATTATCTTGAAAGGAATATTCTCTGGTTTAAAAGATGAACTGCCTGAAAAGAGAACCAAAAGAAATTTCTCATGACCACTAATGCAAATTTGCCAACATCATCCCTGCTATAACCCTTGAGCTAGACTGAGATCTTCATACCAACTCTAGCATATACAATAAAAAACACAGAGAGAGAGAGAGAGGAATAAGTTCCGTACAGTGAAGATAGGTCACTGAATTGTTGTTGATTTTATTAGATATAAAGAAATGATAAGACACTCCTAACATTGATACTCACTTTGTTAACCACTTTTTTATTAGATGTTTGATAATCCTTTAGAATCATAGCAACCATTGATAGCTAATCTTTTGATTAGACGTTGATAGCTTCTTAGAGAATTAGAACAGCAATTTAAATCCAAGTTTCTATTGGACGTTGATGGTTTCTTTTACTTTTTATAATCTGATAAGAATACTTAAAAACTAATTATATTATAATTAATCAAAGAATTGAGTAAGTCTATTAAATCTGGGATGCAGGTGCCGAGTTCGCTAGATATAATAATGTCTAGGAAAGGGAAGCTTACTATTGAAATCAAAGTGACAAAATGGGTAGGCGCCTGCATGACTTCATGAAAGATTAAGATTCTAAGATGTACTTTTTATGTCTAGAGACTGTTTTGGGTTGTGACATGGACCCTGAAATAAACTATAATTTTCTCCAATTAGGAATGTCTGAAGCATTCCGAAAGGTGGATGATGCAGAAGCAGAACAGGATGCAATGCAGCTTTTCATCTGCTGGTCGCCTTATCGTCGATCGTTCAATTTACTTATGCGCTTTGTGGCCTATCATGTCCTTCCCACTGTTGACTGTGATTGAATCGCATCGTGTGCTTCACGAATCGTCTGAGGGCCATTCTTTTTAAAAACTGATACGCACCGCCATACTTTAGGCCATTGTGGCCCGCCCCTTCCCCGGACCCCGCATAGGCGGGAGCTTTGTGCACCGGGGCTGCCCTTTTATACGCACCGCCAAACAAAATGTTCTTCTACTACTTTTTCCTTTTCTTTTTAACGTCTTTTCCACTTTTTCTGTGTTTAAGTTCACGTCATAACTTAGATGGCGATCACATGCTAAAAGAGTATCTCTGTGTTATTATATACATATATACGCACTCCACTAAGGAAATGTAGTTAATTTGGTTTCATTAATATTTATGCATAGTACCTAGCAGGTGCTATGCAATTTATGCACGCGATGCGTTTTCTTATTGGTGCAACGGTAGAGTTGTTCTCGTGTGACCTTGACCTTGAGGTCATAGGTTCAAAATGCAAAAAAGACTGCATATCTTGACTCTTGTAGTCCACCCCTTCCCTGAACCCTGCATACACAAGAGTTTTGTGCATCGAGATATGCTTCTTCCTGTTACTTTCCTTCTTACGTCTTTGTGTCTATACAAACGAACACGCAAATACGTATATGTTTCCTTTTGACGAGTATGAGCCGACAGACGTGGGGATTTTACATATTTATTGATCAAATTAACCATTTATCCTTTATGCTTTGCATATGATGAGTAGTGCAGCTATTGAACCCGATCTAACGATAGCAAGCCTCTGATTTGTGAGTATCAATGGACCCTTGGAAAATGGAAAACAATATTCTATGTCAATCCAGAGAGCCTCACAAATCAACAGTTCAGGCCAGAAGAAGAAGAATTTTGGTGTACTGTCCATCGATGCACTTAGATAAATCAATTATTTGAATCACTTAGAAAGTCGGTTCCGCAAGGATCCTATGGGGGTTTTCTAGTTTCTCCATTTTCTATAGAAGAAGGCATAACGAAGGCACATCGATCTGCTGTTTCGACTACAAGAATAAACTCAGTGAAAAAGGTTTTGGGGCCTGCTGGGGCAGTGGCACAACGGTGGTTACGACATGTCCCAATTAAATAAGTCAGCAAGCCTCACTGTACCATTAATTCATACTATTCCTCTGGTTCTCCTTATCTTGTGTATCTACTGATGTAAAAGTCATACCAAAAGGGAACAAGTAGAATTCAAGAAATTTTGCTTCTAAATTGCTACACGTGGACGGTTGGAGCTCTTCATAAGTAACGGTTTAAATTCAACAAAGGAAAATGCCATTCCTAGATGCTACTCCTCCCTTTTGACATGGTTTTTACCACAATATAGTAGATATCGAAGATTAGGCTAGTGAGATAAACGGTATAGACCAATGATACAGTGGGGCCCAGTATACAAAACTGAGTTGCACGCTGCTTACATACAGCATTCCTCGTACTTCATAAGATGTATTGTAATAACCCAAATAATTAAATAATAATAATAAGAGGGGTAAATTGGTAAATACATGTGGGCTTATAGAGCGTGGGACCCACGATGAGGCTATAAAAGTTTACCCTATCTTTTGTACGGCCAAACTATTCACCTCGGATTCCGTGTTGACAACGCAGGGCAATGACGTGGAACTCCCCTAACAGGCGCACGGAGTGATGATCTAACTACGGTAGGCCACCATCCACCATTTCCCTTGTTTTTCTTATAGTTTCCGTCATTTTAATGCCGAAAAACGATGTGGATTGCCGTTTTCCGATGAACTAGTAGGTGTTACTATCCTTGTTAAAGTAAACAGATGAAACGGAATCAGATCATGATCTGAACCCTTCATCTTGTGCGTTATAACATGAAGAACAATATCATGAATTTTCATGGTGATCGGACGGCTAGGGATGCCGAAAAACTCATAAAACAGTAAATGGAGAAATTTTAGGAACATGACAAAAATCGTGTAAAAACCCTAGATAATGATAGAGTTGGTTAAAAAGGGGCGTAAAAATGGGATTTTCGCAAAAAACTGAGCAAAATGGTGCAAAAAATGAACCATTTGGACACCTGAGCGTCGCCGGCGGTGACACGCGTCACCCCTATCGCATGCCATGCGTGCAGGTGGCACGCGCACGACACGCAACTTCATGCGCATTGCACCCGCTGTGACACACGGTGCCAACGCACACCGGCAACACGCGCACACACGGAAACAACGAGCTCGCAGCGCACCGGCATACTCGCGGGCGCAAGAAGACAGTACACGCTTGCGCATGAAGACGGCGCACACATGCACAGCGCGTCCGCACGAAGTCAATGCACGCATCAACCGCACGCGTGCGCACGTGTGAGGCATGCTTTTTAGGGTCCTTTGACCCGTCCATTTATAAAAACTTGATTTTTAGAAGCTACAGAGGTCCAAATCGCAATCCGAAAGAGGTATTGCGATCATATCGACGACGCGAACTTAGATTTGACTTGAAAATCTAGATCTAAATTCCTTTTTAGGGGTTAAATCACTGAATGTTGTGAGATAATCTTAATCAGGCTGATCAATGGATGATCATGCCTTAGATCTTGATGGTATACATCAAATGTGAGATAATCTAGGGGATTAGAGGGTTAAACATTATTGAATTGCCAAATGATGGAAGATTTATAATGTAACAGGTGTGTAACGTGATACTTCCACGCACTTGATTTCAGCACTGCATTTACTGAAGTAGGTGATTTCATTCAATTATTTCATGATTTTAATAACCATGAGTGGATTTTTAAAGGTGTGAGACATGTGTTTTATATCTTCTCATGCACATAAATAGATCTTTATTTTCGTGTTGTAGCATGACTTTTCAATTTGGTAATAACAATGTATGCATGGGCTTTGATTGTGTTATTGAGATTATTTATAGTGCATTTACATGATTTATAAGATTTATATTTTGCCGATGATTTATGATGGGTGCTTTCACCCGGTGGGTACTATGTTATGAGGGTTGTAGGGTTGGCCACCCGCCCTCTGACTTTGTGATGATGATGATGATTAGACACCGCCCTTGAGTGATACATAGCCAGGTACGTAGGTGGTGGTATCATGGGTAGTCCCCCCTACGGGTCCATTCCTTCCCATGGGGATAGAGAAAGTCTCTCGTTTGGGTGTCGTCGGGGAGTGGTAGTGGTTCAGATGCTAATGGGGTTGCCATTGCAGCTTAGTAACCCATATAGTTATTGTGCATGTTCATATGACTTTATATATAGGGTGAACAAGGGCAAGCCGAGCCTAGGCCGTGAGACACTCCAGGGGCTAATGCGGGGTTGCACGGGAGGGACCAAAATTAGTATGGGTACACATCACCAGTGATTGAGTATATTGGAGCATTTTGGTATAGTTTTGATACAGTATTTTGTTATCCATGATTGCATGCATATTATCTTGTGGATGTATATACTAGTATGGTTTTGATGTACTTACCTTTGTATTTTGATCATGCCTTGCATGCTATACTAATTTAACTCGATATCCGTTTTGTGAAAGTTGTAATTGTAAGCATTCAGTTATTTGACATGTCTTGAGTATGCTTCCTTTATGAGAATCCTATTGTAAATTTTTGTTAAACTTTATTTGAATATAATCACCTACACAAGCATAGCTTGTTGAGGCATTGCCTTGTTTTGCAAGCCTCAGATTTGGAATGTGATAACAAAAAGGGAAAGCAGGTGGAGTAGCGGGGATTTGGAAGAAGACTTGAAAACCGTCCATCTCATTTCCTTATTGGGACATAGCTTAGAGTATGTTATTTGGACTAGACTTTTGAGACTTTCTTAGATGTGGATACATTTTTATAGATTGGACTCATATTATGGTATGGAAGATTGTTAAAGTTTAGATGGAAATAGTGTGGTGGTTATGGATGAAACCTGGTGATGTTTGATTTGATTTATTATCATCTTTAATTAGCCCATGTATTTATTGTGGTTTTTAATCGAGCATGCTCAGAGTATCAAGGTTTTAATGTTATTAATGATTATAGTTTTCGAATGTGGTTGACTCTCGAGGTTTTCGCTTTCAATCAAATTTTTTTTTTTAGCTGCACTAAAAGTTCTATAATTTAAAATTTTAATTTACAGGGATCCTGTTTATTTTTCTTTAAAATATATTATTATTTCTCATATTATGAGGAAAAAGGTTTATAAAAACCCGGGGTGTCACACGTGAAGCTTTGGTCGATGAGGCCGGGCTGATAAGGGTGGGCCAAGAGTGCTGGCAGGCTTCTAGGAAAGGTGAGGGACTGAGAGTTAGTCCCACATTAATAGGAGGAGGAGTTTTGGACTGTTGATAAAGGGATGGTGGTCTCTCATGGTAACAATGCGTTTTCCCCTACGGGAGAAGAATAAAGTCGTGACTGCTGGCGGTGTATGGGCGCCGTCAGTGGAAAGCAGACAATATTGTTACTTTGGGCAAACCCCGGTCATTATAGTGGTATCAGAGCCTAACCCCGACCCTATAACGACCCGGGTTTTTGAAACACATTTTATAATATATTTTTCAAAGGCAAGGGCGTCCCCTCAGTAAATTTTTTTCGCCAAACAAAGCAGCGGAAATTATTTTCTTTTCAAACTTGTTTTGAAAACCCAAGTCACCACTTCATATTTAACATAAGTACACTTTGTGTACAAAATAACATTCCATTGAAGGAATATGATTTTATTAAACTTCCAAGATCCATTCAGTGGTTCACAGTACAGCACGGTATCAGTACAATACCTGTCCAAATTACATAATCCAAAATATACAAACCTCACCATACATTAAAACTCTCAATACAATACAATTCTCTCAAATAAAATACATGTCTTCAAGAGGAGGTATCTTGTTTGATTATTCATCCACATCTTCTTAAGTCTTCTATAGTCTTAAGCTTCTAACCCTCCTTCTCTGTATCTGAGGTATTGTAAACATGGAAACATGTACAATACCTCGGCAAGTTATGCTTGGTAGGGGAATACAAAAACATACTACTTCATCAATATAAGAATATATACCTCGATCCTTATTTCATCATAGTCATTCATTCCTGAGTACTCTCCACATAGAGTATATACATTATTTATGTAGTACATGACAATTTAGTTAATATAGTGAAAATTGCTCAAAACTTGTTACTTTCCCTGGCTATACTCCCACTTAGAAGAGCAATACCTAGCCAAAGATTATTCAACACTTGTTCCTTCCCTTGGCTATACTCTTACATAGGAGAGCAATACCTAGCCAATCCTCATACGGGGTTTTCATTATAGGAACTCATGTAATAGCATATCATCATGCCATGGCATCATACTATGCCTATCATATGTGCATTATAATGCAAAATACATTAGGACTACTATGCTTACAGCCTCAACCCGTACGGCGCACCCGGATAACTGCATAATCCTCCACTGACACCAATTGTGAAATAATCAATCAATGTCCTCATGGGGTGGACCATGGCTATCACAGTGGGGCCTTCCCATTACTGCCCCACTCGACATTTAGCCTCTCTTTGGGCATGGTATCATCATATAAGTTTCAGGAAGCGGGTGGCCAAACCCTCATAACTTCCCTAGCATAGCATCCCCAGTCTCTATCTCTGTGTAAAACAAAACCACAAGTCTTCATACTTGTATGAAAAATATATTGTACATATCAGACAATCTATCTGTTTAACTAAGGCTGGAATATTGTACATACCCTATTCTTAGGGTTTCCTTATTCTCTATATCTCATCATTTTCACCTCACTAAACTTGATCAATAATTTTGATCAAGTGGATTAGATTATGAGGTTGGATCAATTTGTTTGATCCTTTAGTTAGATCACTTAATTTGATCATATAGTTTTGCACCACGTATCATATGTTTTGGATCCTTTAATTAGATCGCATGTTTTGGATCCTTTAATTGGATCACATGTTTTGGATCCCTTAATTGATTCATATGTTTTGGATCACTTAGTTGGATCATGTATTTTTGGATCACTTAGTTGGATCATGTATTTTGGATCACTTAGTTGGATCATGTATTTTTGGATCACTTAGTTGCATCATAAGTTTTGGATCACTTGTTTGGATCATGACTATGCTAAGGTACTAAGCATATTGATATAATGAAGGTCTATATTTTTAGACAGATAATCATGTATATCTATACATGAATCTCTAATATATCATTGTATATCCACCTACCTCAAAGTAGTATCTTGATTCATACATCTCCAATGTATTCTTCCACAATGTCCATCATGGTCTAGATTCATCCATCTGTCATACCATATATACAAGGTTATTTCCCTATTCAAGTATGTATTCTTATAGATGATACCCTAATTTTCCTTGAATCAAATTTGATCAAGGGTTTGGGATTCTCTATCTATGTTCTTCTACATACGCATACATACTATACAATACTACATTAGTATTTGTTTTTTATCATCCAAGATCCTATGGATCTTGTTTGATCATTCTTTTCTTGATTTTCAATTTTTATCAAGATTAGATGATTTACTACATTTTATGTTCTCATTATTATTACTCAACCAATTAATGTTTTATTGGTTGAGGGTAGCTTATTTCATTCTAAGTCTAGATTGCTCCTCTTATGTCAAATTGGCTAAGGCTTACTAGTTAAATGGTTGAACACAAAGTGGCTACTTCAATCCTCATGTAAGGAGGCGTTTAAACCTCACAAACGTCAACAGAAGGTGGGGGGAGAGCGTGGCTCTATTAGATAACCCCCTTAACCACTATATCCATCATTTACTAGCTTGACCCTAACTCAACCTTCCATAAGGTTCCTATGAGCATTTAACCCTAAGTATTCTTTCTAATTGTTTTTAATTAAATCCATGAATTAAAATGGCATTCATGGAGATTTATTATTCTCCTAATTTGGACAAAGGAATTTATATTCCTTATATTATCCTACTAAATATGGTCTTTGCTATCATTAAGTCCATGTCATACATTCCACGTGAATGTCCATTCCTTCTAATTTCATTTAATTACCATTTCAATGAAATTACAATTACTTAAGTATTGAAGCATAAGTTTAAAGCATAAATAATAAGTAACTAAATACTTAAATAAATAATTAAATAACCAATTAAATAAATAATTCAACTAAGAAATGAAATACAATTATCATAATATTCAATAATTGAAATAGAAATCTAACATGTTATCATGATCCAAGGGTCTTAATTGATCCATAGTCATCCTTCATCTTTTTAAGGTTTAGATCTTGATCCTTCATTTTATTTTAGATCCAACATATTATATTGATGTAATTTAATTATTAAATCATGGATTTATCTCATCCATTGATTTTATCTTCCTTGATCTACCCAATCAAGGAGATCTTAGGTTACTTTGTACCATTTGAGGGCATAGATCTTGATCTAGCCCAAATCCACATCATCCATTCATTAAATTCCTATGATATTATCTCAAGATCATCATCAAAATACATCCATGTTGTCCAATCAACCTGGATCATCTTGATCTAGGAGATACTATTCAATTTTAAGGGTTTTAGTAACCCTTAAGGCTAGATCTCTTAAGATCTGCCTAATAAATACAATATAATCCACTGATATTATTTATTATGTTATGAAATAATCATCCAACAAGGTATTTGTTGTATGATCATCCTATATCTTATAGATCAAGGATGTTAGTTAATTATCCACTTAATTATAGAAATTTTAATTAATTAAAATTAAAATTTTATAAGTTCAATCCATTTTAATTATCACAAGGAATCCATCTCCACTTTCCAATTTCAATTTGGATCTCAATTGAGATCAGAATTGAAATTTTAAGATTTCAGCCCTTTTTAAGGGTTGAATTCACCTTACTGTTTTGATAATTTTGGACTGATATAGAGGCGTAAAAATTCTACTTTGAACATTTATATTAAGGTTTTTGGATCTTCTGAACACATCTATCGGTTCAGATTTCATGTTTGGGGTCATGTGGGCCATGATCCATGATCAATGGCACGGATTTCATCAAAAAGATCATGTAAATACTACTTAAAAACACGATCTAATAATTTCAATGAATTAATAACATCAAAATTATTCCAAATAAAGTTTCTGATCTAAAATCAGAGTTCAATTAAAGTTAGAATTAATATTTCAATATTTCAGCCCATTTTAAGGGCTAAATTTCATCCTTTCTGTTTTTGATCAATTCATTCATATATATGAATATAAATCTGAATGTAAACATGATCATAAGGTATTAGAGTGTCTCTGAAGACATCCATCGGTTCAGATTTATCTTTTAAAGTCATCTGGTCCATGATCTAAGATCATGTGTACTGATTTTACTAAATAACTTATATAAATACAAATTAAAATATGGATCTAATAATTTCAGCACATGGAAAACACTACAAGGAGTCCATAGAATTTTTCGGATCTAAAATCAGAGGTCTATCAAGCTCTAAATTAGAAAAATAAGATCTCAATTTAAAATAGAACGGCCCAGATTTGATTTGGATGCGGGTGCGGGTACGGACGATCAGCGTCCCGTGCCTGTGACCGCCTATCCCAGGTGTCTGGGTAGGGGTGACCGGCTACAGGCGAGACGGTCTGATCGCCTACGGCTGGATCTCCTCCACCTGTTAACATCTAAATCCCAGATTTCATATCTTGGGGTTTTTGGGCCCAAGGATCCCATCAACGGCTCAGAATTTGGTTTTGAGCTGGATATTGGGAGATCTCAACCCTCAATGCCGGATCCGTTGTTTCCGACGGATCAATGGTTGGGGAGCTCCCTTCCTTGCCGGAAATCCCAACATTCCCACCGGAATTGTAAGAGGAGTTGACAGTTCACCTACCTGTGCCGGTTTGGGGAGGAGGATCTCACCGGAGAAGAAGAAAAAAACCAGCTGGAGCAAACCCTAGCTTTCCGGAAAAATATACAGAGTTGATTCTTCGTCTCTGTTGCCGGAAATTGTGGAGGACCATGGGGGTTTTGAATAAACCCTATTTTTAAGCCTCCCAACGGTCCAAGATTACCGTTGGACGGCCTGATTGGCCGTAATAGCTTGAAGAAACAGCCGGAGACGATAACCCTTACTGGGTTGCCCTTCGTTTTCATTTTTCCGGAAATCCAAGTTGTGGATCATCATAAAATCAAGGGGCTTTTGTCAATTTCCCTTGTCCGAACATATCCAATGGTTGAGATTGTGTTTCAATGGGTATAAAATGATGACTAATTGAAATAGGGTTTCCTGAGCGGAAACGCAGTTCAATCGGGGACGACGCGTCCCTGGACGCGCCCTACGTCTCCCCTGAGTCTGGAGAGACGGGTGCGTCTGTGGACGCTCCCTGAGTGAAAAAGAACAAGAGAAGAAAGAGGAAGAAAGTTGGGGGAGTTTGGGGAGGTTTCCAAAGCTGAATTTTGCAGCATAACAGGGGACTTCGTGAATGATTTTTGGAATATTTTTGAGATTTTTTCTGAGGTCTATTTATAGAGGTTTTGAGTAGTTTTCATAATAACATGCAATAATTATGTTTTCTCTTTTTTATTATTTTATGTATATTAAATTCCCATTACCACCTCCTTTTCCACTAACAGGTGGTAGTGGTTTGACTAATAATTGCATGTTTTGAGATGTTGGATCCCTTTGTGGGTCCCTTGTGGGCCCCACATGAGTGTGAAAAGACCAAATTGCCTTTTTATGGAGAAAAATTCATTTTATTCTCCGGAGCTCAGAATTGAGCGTACTTAGTGGCGTTGGATTCGTATTTCCCAGTACATTCCATATTTTGAGGTCTCAAGTCTTGGTTATTTGTGAAATTACCATTTTGCCCTTTCATTCATTAAAATGAAGAAAAATACAGATTTTTCATCCGTATTCAGAAATTGTTGTGCTTACACTCAATTTAAAGCGTTCGTCGCATATGTTTTCAATTATATAGGTCTTATACCTTGATTTCACTTCTATGAGAAGTGCATATTTCATAACCCTAATATTCCAACCTGATTTTCATTGAAATTCTCAATTTCAATATTTATTTAATTTCATTATAAAAAAAATTAGGGGTGTTACAGACCCGGTGTGAATGGCTAACTGCACGCGGGCGTTCGCGTGTGACATGCGGGGACGCGTGTCCCCTAAGGGGGAGAGTTGAAGCCTTGGCCGATGAGGGCGGGCTGATGAGGGCGGGTCAAGAGGGTTAGCAGGCTTCTAAGTAAGGTGAGGGACTGAGAGTTAGTCCCACATCGATAGGGGGAGGAGTTATGGGCTATTGATAAAGGGATGGTGGTCTTTCATTGTAACAACGCATTTTTTTCTACGGGGGAAGAACAAAGTCGTGACTGCTGGCAATGTACAGGCGCCGTCAGTGGAAAACGGACAATATTGTTACTGTGAGCAGACCCCTGTCGTTCATGTATAGAAAAAGTTTGCACGATAACCTACATATAGGCACTTCTATTTTAGAATTTTTGCATATTTATTTACTGGGTTGACAGCTTGTTCTCAGACTTGTGCTCAAAAGTGGAAATAAAGGGGCATTCTTAACTGGAATATGAAGACGATCCGGATGTCTCTTTCCTTTGTGCTAGATATGATGCCCACTTTGATCTATGGATAGGTTAGGTCAAGTGATTGAGAGTTAGACTAGGTTGAATAGTGTCTCTTAACTCCAACATGGACTTGTCCAGGCTTGGGTTTTTTATTTCAGATATGTGTCAGAAAATTCTTTCTAAAAAATAATGCTTTTTTATTTTCTGTGCGAAGGCCTTATAGAGCAGTGGCGCAACAAAGGACTCGTATGCAAGGTCATGGGTTCAAAGTTGCGCTCACGTATGAAAAAGTGTAAGACAAATATGGTAAAAGTTTAATAAATTAATAGCCCTGGGTCATTTTATTTTATAAAAAAAATCTCAATAAGTTAATATATGTGAAAACCTAGTGATTATTATCACTTATCGAGAAATCTCACTCTTTTTCTTTTCTTTCTAAACTATCAAGTCTATCACTTTCTTCCCCTAACTTTCTTCTAGCCTTGCAAGCTACTCTCTCTTGCTCTAAATTTTGATCTTAATATTAATTTATATATTTAGTGGGCTCTTAAGAAAATTTTGAAAAAGTATTATCTTATAAATTTGCAGAAAGTATTAATTTACCATGTTAACCCAAGTTGGGATTGAAAATATTATGTTGGACTTTTACTATTGTGTTCTTTTTATATGCAAAGATGATTATTTTAGGGCATGTTGTTATCATTCCCAATAGTAATTACCGAGTGATTAAGTCCACTGCTACTGATCGAGGTCCTGGCTGACTCCGGGTCCACATGTTATCATGGGGGTAACAAAGTGAGACAAGAACTGAATTCAATTCACAGTCACAACTTTACACTTTATAGGGGTATCTGATCATGAACCGTATTGAGAAGGCCTAACACCCTTTGCTATAGTGGAGCATATAATTGAGATCTTATTTGGTCTAACATGTGAAAGCGTACAGGCACATCTAGAAGTACATGTATGGCCCAGATTTTGTAGTCCAAAGTGTTCAATTTTTTGTGCCACATTCTAAATCTGCGATATTCAAATTCTTGGTGATGGTTGGTCAAGATTTTACTACAATTGTCTGCCACCCTTAGACCCCGCGTAGTATAAAATAGTGGATCATCCAACAGAGAAGATCTCTGGTACGGGTATGGCCATCCAAGGATCTTCCCGAGATGGTTAGTAATCCAGAAATACTCACTCTTCCCGAGATGGTTGCGCCTTTTCTTTTTTCTTTTTTTCTTTTTTTTTTCTGGAAGGTATTTAGCACCTTTATGGTCCGGCCCCTTCTCCGGACTCATACGATGGAGCTTAGTGCACCAAGCTGCCCTTTTTTTAAGGTGTTTAGTATGCCGATTACACTCGCTAGATGATTGTTAACTGGATCATTCATCTTCTCTTGGATATAGAACGCCAATAATGCCTGGCCCCTGTTTAAGCCTTAGGTTTGTTACATGATTTTTCTACCACCATTCCCTTTTAGAAGTTCCTGAGACGTCCATGGTTTCCTACAGGATAATAATTGTTAGGATCGGTCGATATAAGGTTTTGCTCGAAGGATGACCGGTTAGCGAATGTATATTCACCACTGATTTACACGAGCAGATGCCATGTAACAGCTCATAGCAGATTACTTGCAAGCATTATCCTGACCATCTGGTCAGAGGCACAATTCAATAGAAGAATAGACAGCAACGCCACACATACACAAAAGAAAAAAAAAAAATAGAAACAGAGAGAGAGAGAGAGAGAGAGAGAGAGAGAGAGAGAGAAGAAGAAGAAGAAATTTGACAATGTTGTCCTTGAGTTGACGGGCGATACTCCAAAATTCACATCAATTGAATGATCCTAGCAATTTTTGCTTTTTTAACTATAGAATAATGCAATGAAAGTTTTTACCTGCAATTTTATAACTCAAGAAAACAGTGCCTGGAATAATTTATTGGACGAGAACTTCAGATCTTAAGGGCAACATTTTTTATGATATGGGTCTTCTAAAAAATCTAGTTATCTGTATCATTTAGTAAGGGGCTTGAGGAAAAACAAGCAGTCGATATATCATTTCCCAATCGATTCATTGACCACGGTGATTTGGGTTTACAGCTTCAATTGATTGGATGGTCCAGGTAAGTGAACATATCCCCCCAATTGAACACGCGGCAGATAGCTTATGCACAGACAATTATAGTGGATTATTCCATTTAATGAGGGCCTGATTGGCAAGGCTGAATAATCCCTTTTTTTTATTTAAAAGAATGGCTGTAAGACTCATATAGTCTTGTTCATGTGATTAAGCCAGATTATTCCATATAAAATGACAAAATCACATAAAACTGAACTATATAAGATTCGCCAAGTGCACCTTAGTAGTGAACAATCCGCATAATCTGATAAACTGGATTGTACAGCGTCCAAGAAGATACTCGCATCTTTGCCCTTGCTCCCATGGTTGCAAAATAAAGAAGACAATGGGATTTCATTCTTTTTTCTAGGTGACAAAGATGTGCTATGTCCTCGTGATGTATTTGACATTGCCTAACAAGCTGGGCTTGGAAGTCTTGCAGTGAGAAATTAGTTGACAATTGTTCCGGAGATCAAGACAAATTCTTTCAGGCCAAAAGGGAATAAGCCATGTACCAGAACTCAGGCCATCTCATAATTTCAAACCTCTTAGTGCCTGTTTGTGGAAAAAAAAAAAATTCGAGTTTCCAAACAGGCACTTATTCCACAAATTAAACGGATGGCCTAAAATTGTCAGAGACAAACGGTCTACAAATATCGGCAGGTTCTCTACAGATCGAATCGTCCTCCAACATTGAACTTTGCAGTAAGTAGCTTTGGATCACGGAAAAAGTGAGCCTTGGGAGAATATGCCTGCCGTCATAACAGCCTTTCTATCTCCTATGGCAGTAGGCAAACAACATCTATAAATTCTTAGAAGTGATGACTCCCGCTGATCAGACCATATAACTGCTAACAAAAACATGTTACCACACAATATCCTATTGAATTTGATAAGCCCCTCCTTTCACATAAGGAGCTCCTTCATCTTATTGTTCACGCATTGGACGTCTAATAGTTTACAAACCCTGCGATTGGGTGATTCTAGCATCTGAAAAATCATTCTTTTTTATCACAGCAGGGCGAATGGGATGGAATATGGACAAACAAGTCTTAATTCAACGTCCAGAAAAATAGGTTTTGGGACGAAAGAAATGCCCGAGTTAACTCTTTCATTTACAAGATATGAAAACCATTCCTCTCGATCATAATTTCTAAAATTATGTTGCCCATTAAGCACCATACAACCACTAGACCATTTCGCTGCTCATTGTGAGGATGTTCTAGTGGTCAACATATGCATGTATCATGTACGGAGACACGGGCGCCTAAAACCAACAAGCGTCTCCGTTCTTCGATTTCACATAAATTGAAAGTGCGTAGGTTAAAGCACTTGCAGAATATAGTCGACTTTCTTGCAAGGATCCAGCAGGCCGTGTACCCGTATATGTCATTTTGTGGTTCAACAGCTTTCTATTATCTACGGTGCTCTCTCTTATAGTTATAAAGGTAGGCTTCAGATGTCCCTCCTACTCGCTCATTTAAAACCAACTAATATCGCAACAATGCAAACATATTCATATAGTAGGAAATTAACATTGCTTGTTAGGTATAAAGCTATAGTTGCTTGGTACGCCTAAAAAGAATTACTATACAACAGTCAAAAGGCTAAGCACGTCTTCCTTACTTTCATGAGACGTGCTCCAGGCATAGCCCTACCAAAACAGAAGAAAAAGCAAAATCATGGGGGGTGACAATAACTAGGACTCTGACAAGCTCCTAGAAATGCTATTTTATATATGATACAAAGCTATTAACACAAACTGGTTAATCCCTCTACCAACCGTAAACTGGATTCTGTACTTGTGGCGGCGGCAGGTGCAAGTCCTTACAGTGCTGCTTGTCGTAATCCCTTGTGCCCGGTATTGCACCTGTTGACAACCTCAGGATCTCATTCCCCGTAAGACAGTAGTGAGCAAATGCCAATCCCCCATCTACCACTTCGGTCAAACTAGGCATTGAAACTGATTTCTTAATCTTCATATTAACTTTGCCTGATCCTGTGGAGTCGGAAGTGTTATTCAAGACCTTTTCACAATCGGAGTATTCCATAAACCTCTGAGTTGCAGCTTCCCATGAGAGGTTATATCTCTGCTCGGGAGTTAGAGGCTGAGGCTCTTTAGCCATTGCCTCTTTTACTCTTGCAACAAAGTCCTCTGATGTTTTGTAAGTCAAACAGTTGGGGAATGCCCTGAAGAACTCATTTGATGGGTGGTCTGCACAGATGACAAATTTTCCCATGGCAAGAGCCTCTGCTGTTGCTGTGCAGAGTACGTCGCTCATGCTAGGATTTATGAAAACTTTGTAACTGCAACAAGAGAAGAAGCATAATTTCTATTACTTGGACTAAATTCCCAGAGCCGAGGAAAAAAGAGCAAATCATTTAAAAGAAAGAGGTTACTTACCCGTGAAGTGAATCATCTGCATGGTCTCTCCCTTTTAGGAAGTTCATATTCAGTTCCAGCTTCTTGGCAGCAGATTGGACTTCATGCGAGTCTTCTCCATTCCCATATACATCCAAGTTGAAGCCATTAAGATCGTTCCTATGTTTTGCTAACAAATCTATCAATTCCCTATAACCCTTTGCCCACACCATCTTGCCCAAAAAGTATGCTCCTTTGGAGAAGACCTGCTGCCCCAGCTCCCTTTCAGCTGCCAATTTCTTCCCAACCTTTAGAAACTTGGGATTCACACCATGAACATTGCATATGATAGACTTCGGTAAGTCTTGTGTTGCAGCAGAAAGACGAAGAACCTGCAAAAGGCCATCATCATAATAGTTTAAAATATGCAACCTCTGGCTCTTGTTAATGAAACAAATTATTCTCCAAAAGTCCAACACATTCAGTGGCCTATAAGTTTTTCTTCTGAACGAGGATGAAGGAAAGACTTTCACAAGTGTCAACCCTTAAGCAAATCAGAGAATTGTACCTTATGGCAGTATGCTCTTGTAACCCAATTGTTAATGTGCTTCACAAGGAAAGCTTGGAGAGCCCCATTTTTCTCCCTCTTGATATACTCCAGGTAGTTCGTGTGAACGATACCAACAACATGATTAAATTTGTCAGTCCAACGTTTCCCATGATGATACCAGTTCAGATGTTCTGGTTCCTCCAGTATGGCAATGTCAGCTTCTTTGGATGAGATAAACTGTGAAGTGTCCCCAGCAGGTATTATGCTTCGTCTTTCTTTGGAGAACTAGAAGAAAGAACAATGAAGATGTTAAATAAAGACAAATTCTTGGGAAAGATGAGAGTAAAACAATGCATCAGATAGCTACCTTTCCAGGGTAAAAAGAAATTTTAAAGTCTGTTTTGAAGCCAACCCTTTCCTCCACCCAGCCCCGCATATATGCTTCCTGCTCTTCTGGGGAGCTGAAAGTCAGCTTGCTAGGATAGACTAATTCTTGGTCTGACTTGCAAAGCCATGGAACCAACAGGGTTACTTTCTGTTTTGCTGATTTGGACAAATATGCTGCTCGAAACAGTGGATTTACAGCAGTTCCAGTCATCCAAGGAAGACTTGCAGTTGTAACTATTGCTACATGCCGTTTCTTCCCAGACAAATCATGCTTTACAGAATCAGACCAAAGGCCACCTTCATAGCAATGCCCTGTACTTTGGAGCACGCTGGCTATCCTAAAATCAAGTTCATCACTAATGTTCTCGTTTTCGAATTCGGAGGCTTCTCTTCCTGCTAGGGAACGCCATATGAGTTGGTCTTTACGTTTGCTGCACAAAGCATCCACCATCTTGTCACATATATCTGCATCCACAGATTTTACCATATTATAAGCTGTAAAGCCCATGCAAGAAAAGCCCAATTGCAAACATAAATATTGCTTCTGGAAATACAATTTTCTAAAGAAGACATACCTAAAACCTCAAACCAACTTATTTGACATACCATGACTATCAACCTCTCAACAAAGGCAAGGACAAGTACATTAATGCCGTACACATTTTGTTCAGTAGGTAAACTGCATACGACTATTTAACTGGCAGGCCATAAGGCAAGACTGAGTGATGTGAAAGTATCCATAAAAATGGCTTGCATTCAAAATTTCTTCTTTTAGGAAAAAGAACAAAGAGGCCAAATTGATTGATGCCATCAGCACAATGCATTTGCAGACTTCAGCAAGAGGGTGCACAATGTCAACAATCAACAAGACTCCAAAGAACCCAGCACTATTTGGATGCAGAATCTTTTACATAACACCCTTTTTAATGTGGAACACACACACACACACACACACCCATGAGCACCTTTTGCATAATAATTTCAAGTATGACAGAGCTAATTTTGGTCTATTTTCAGTGAAAATGGAAGTTTAACAGATTTGAGGGGAACTTTAGTAGATTTAGAATGTAAGGCCTATCGGAGAGAGGACCCTTGGCACAATGACAGAGTTGTCACTGTGTGATCTGGTTGTCACGGGTTCGAGGTGTGAAAACAGCCCCTTGCAAAAATGCAAGGTAAGGCTGCATACTATAGACCCTTTGTGGTCCATCCATTCCCCGGACCCAGCATTACACCAGAGCTTCATGCACCAGGCTTCCCTCACTAAGGGCTATTGGAGCTAACGGGGATTTTTTGTTGAAAGCATCTTAATGTCCATATAAATTGCTACCTTCAGCACTTATATATCACCTCTATTAAGCTTTCCTCTCCAAAGAAAAGCTGGTCTCTCTCTTGAAAGTCTCATTTTATTTGCAGTGAACCAATTTCATTCTATATGAGATCCTTCTCAGACTTGAGTTCTTTCACAATTTACAGGTTTTAACTTTCCCAAGGACCGGGTTGTTATGCCCACTATGGTGGTTCAAAGCTTCTTAGTCCTGTTATGTTCTTTCACTGTTTCTGGTGTTCAAATACCTCTCCCTAACAAGAAGGTTGACCCCATGCAGTCATTGCCTCTCAGGTTCAGTTCTCATGTTAACTTCTTTACTTTTCTTTTCTCCTGAGAAGAGCTTTTGACATTTTTCTACACCTTAAGTTTTGAATTTCAGCATATGAACTTTCCACCATAAATTAGTTTAACATTAAAATAATTATAATGTTTCAGAAAATAAATTATTTCAACCATTCATTGCACACAGGTTTTCTAATTTAGCCAAATTGGTTAAATGCCTTCTCTCACAACCAGTAGGCTCTGGGTTCAAGAAAATACAGTGTTAGCACATAACAAATGACTACAGGAGAGTACTCACCCTTGATTGTAGTCAGAAGTGTTGCACAAGTCAATGTCAAAAACATAAACGTAGTTCAAATGGAAGCATCTTGTCATACACATTATGTTGTCTCAGACACAAATGATTCAGAAAGGCAAGTTCAGAAGGTATAGATAGATTACAAGACCACTGATTTGCAGGGCTGCATGTATTAGAGATCAATAACTACAGATTAACTGCAATTTCATATTAATACTTGCCACCTGCTCATAAAGACTAGCAGCAGCACACTTTAATGAGAAAAAACTAAAGGGTGGCATAAAGGCAAGATGTACTCAGCAATACCAGTCCCTCAAGTCTGGAATTCATTGCAGCACCAATCTCTGCATGTGCTATAACATGATGGTGGAATAGTCTTTTATATTTTCATCTTCTCCTGGAGGATACTACTTTAGTGAGAAAACAAATCATCTAGCAGAAGACAAGTTTTTGTTACCTCGTCGGAAGCCAAGTTGATCAAAAAATGGTCCAGATTGCTTCAGCAAATAAGCCAAAAGTTCAGGTACATCCAACGGTGGTACTTCCTACACCAAATAGGAAGAGAGTCAGCACATTTTCCAATTTGCTGTTTGTCAATAAATATGAACAAATAGGGCTGTCCAAAACTCAACCCGAAGAATCTATGGGCTGAAGTGTTCATCCTAGTGCAGAAAGAGGTACTGACCAAGATTCTTTACAAAGCATGAGTCTTTTTCCATTATAGCAATAAATGATGATCCAGCCTTTAAATCAAATCAGAAATTGCGAACTTTATATGAAATAGGGGCACAATATAAATGCCAATATTGTCATAGATGACAGAAATTATATATATTTAGTGATAAAAACAAATAAAAAAGCAAATGTTAGAAGCTTATTCTCTAACAACTGAAATCATGCAACATAGGGATCTGACACTAACTGCTGAATTTTAAATCATTGTTCTTTCTTTTTTCTTTTTCTTTTTCCATGTTAAACGAATTTCGAATCTCAATTCAACCAACCACAAGATATTATGAAAAGACTAAGTAACAATTTTTAATTAAATGCATGACAATATGCGCATATAATAGTTGATGGGAAGATTCCATGTGAATCATTTACAAAAATGATCTTACATCCGACAATTAAAACCTCAAAGATTCAGGTGCAAAATAGTAGACCTCCTCTTGTGTGTGCATGTGCGGGCGCTTTTGGATTGTACCCAGATTTTACAACTCAAAACTCAATGTTCTCTCGTTATGTGTGTGTGTGTGTGTGTGTGTGTGTCTATATGTATAGTGCTTTTTCTTTTTCTTTTTTCTCTGAGCACCTCAAGATGACAAAGTCTTTTCCTTTTCTAGTAGGTCAACATCCCCCTGACGTAACCAAGCAAAGAGAACCCAACGGGGAGACCCGCTCAATAGTAAAAAAGTCTCGTATTCCCCAAGTCAAGACCTCCCCAAAATCTTTGCCCCGAGCAAAAAATCCATTTTGTACCCAAAACAAACGCGCTACCAAGCTGCCGGTTACCCTGCTAAACAGATTTTAGTCCACACTTCTATCGTGCATTCTAAGACCATGCCAGCCTTGATAAGTTATCATAGGATTGAATCACCCTGGGAATTTCAATCAAATCGGGTTAAGATACCAAATCACCAGAGGATAGAACTTCTGCCACTGACTTTTTCTCCGCTCCAGGAATTCCAGCTGACACGATACTAGATCAGCAAACGGACTACATATGTGCTCAAAGGAGGATACAAGTGCATTTGGATTGTACCAAGACTTCACAAGTCAAAATGACTCAATGATCTCTCATGACCGGATCCCAAATGCAAAAGATGCTAGCTCCTAATAGGGAAATACATAAAGCCAAGCTTATGAATAGTGGTTGTAATGAGAGCGAGCAATGTCATTTGCTCTACAGGTCAAAGTTGCAGCTCATATACGACAAGGCTGTGAGCTTAAAGACTTTAGTAATGTCCTATGGCTCAGATGTGTTAGTTATGCTTCTAAGCAGATTATCAATAGTCACACTTCCTGGGTCCAACCTAGATGAAGCATCCTGGATTACTCATCCCAATTCTCCACAAAATTTTTGGCCAGTTACATTCCCCTAAATTATTATCATTCAATGACTCAAGCAACTTTCATAAGTTTTACAACCAGTCAAGGAGTTGAAAGGACAAACCTTGCATCAGTCCCCTCAAGTCCTTTGCATTTGTTATTTCATTATATCATGAGGATAGAGTTGTCAATTGAAAAGCATCGGTTTCAACTTTCAACACATTAGGCTACAGAAAATTTTCAAAAGGAACAGTTTGCACCTGACAAATGATTAGCAAGTACATACAAGGACAGATCAGAAGTTGAAAACGGTAAAGAAGAACCAGGACAACCTTTGATTCTTGAGGATCCTTGTAAATTGATTTCTGCAGATAAAAGGCAACAGCAAATAAAAATGTTAATAGTTTGCATGAATAAAATAACAATTTCAAACAATACAGTATGGCGAAACTTGTTATTGGAGAATACAACTCATTAAAGACCAATTGAACATACAATCCTGCTCATGTAAATCAAACAACAGGACCTTGCAATGACACAAATCTTTTTGGAAAAAGTGTGCTAGAAAGCTAATGCTTGATAGCAAGAAAGTAATTTTTGGGAACAGACATAAGTTTGTGATTCTCTAAATCAAAGCCACACTATATCTAGCACTATACATGAAGTAAGAGAAGTGAGCAAAGAAACAAGCTTAGCAGTCTTCCATCTAATTGGAAATGCTAAACAAAATGTCACTCAAAAAGTGAAGTGGCTCCTAATGTTCCCGAGAATAACGAATGCAGAATTCTCATTGTGCTAGGATGACAACAGTGACTTCTACACTTTTTCCTTCTTTTTTATTTACCAAGTATCAGATTCCAACATTTCTGTCAAGAACAGAGTAAAATTGACATTGTACAATAAATAATATCTCCCATAATACCTGGCCAGACACTACTATAGTCACTAACCAGTTGCCACAGGTACTACGTACAATCTGTATAGCATAGCCAGGGCAAAGCATACATGGGTCCCGTAATGACATCGTCAGCAAAAAGAG
This sequence comes from Warburgia ugandensis, assembly GCA_035236585.1. Classification (NCBI taxonomy): domain Eukaryota; kingdom Viridiplantae; phylum Streptophyta; class Magnoliopsida; order Canellales; family Canellaceae; genus Warburgia; species Warburgia ugandensis. Next base: position 10,626,023 of record CP141126.1, read on the forward strand.
CCCACCTTTATAGAAAAACCCATAGTACGAGGAATATACCAGTTTAGTTCTTAGTACAGAGATGAGGTTTATTCCCCTCTTCTGATTTAAGAGGAAGTTTGATTAGATTCTTACTAAATAAAGATAGAAAGACTGAAGAGCTAATCAGAGCGTAAATGAAAAAGGCAAGGCGAAGACAAGTTTTGTAACATACTCCCCAGACATTAGAAATGCCATGGCAATTGAAATAACTATGGCTTTTGCAAGTCCTTACACTACATGAAGCCAGAGGACCTGGGTTGTTCTTCTCCCCCATTTCCTAATGGTATGCTTTCCTGTTCTGAAAATGTTGATAGATACAACTGCGCCGGACCAAGCATATTGAGACCTAAAAACATGACAGCATCCTAGGGGACTCCATTTTCTCACCTTAGTGGATAGGCCTTACTCAGGAAAGATAGTGACTGATTCATTATTTCCTTAGCAGCACCTTTTCTCTAATTTTTCAATGAGAACCAATGAATAGTCTCACTTTGCACAGACTCCTTGGAAATTAAATATAGTTCTCTATGATATTTTAAATATCAGCTATATCACTCCTAATGGGTTGCAACTTGAAGAGAAGTGAAAGAAGGGAAAATACTGCTTATACCAGAAGGATCAACACGTCATAAAGTGAAGTTGCAGCATAGGATATAAGAGTTGCCAGTTCAAGGAAGTTTGGTGACTCCAAAATCAATATCCAAGTCAATTAAACTTCCCGCAAAGCTAAAAGAGTTGAACAAGTTTCCTATTATGTTTGGGAAAGTGATTTAACTCAATTTTGATGAACACCAGCTGGATCTGATCAAGTGACTTGCAGAGTCCCTAACTTAATCTTTTTCAGGGAGGACGTACTTTGGTCACACATCAAAAACACTAGCACAGTATAACTAACACAGCAGCAGAATTTGTGCACCACAGCTGACATATGTCAAAGAATAGTTTTGAACAGGACCTGCTAACACAGATCCAGAAACAACTGAATGAACACAAGGACTATGTTATATTCCTTAGAAAAAAAGGGGTCATTATGCACACATCGTCCGAACATTCACAAAAAGGGGTCATTATGCACACATCGTCCGAGCATTGACCAACTAGTAAATTCCTAAGTTATAACTCCATATCCTAACAAGTCCAGACCGCATCGGAAAACGAATCTGCTGTGGCAACGAACCTATGAAAGATATGAAACGTCGGATGAATACAAGAGTAAAATCTCACAGCAACACGACTAGAAACCACCAAATTGTGTAAATTTGAGTCACCTATCTCCACAAGAAAACTAAAAAAACCTCTAGGGAATGTAAACATCAAGATAAAACAACAAACGAATCCAAATTCCACAGAGGAGAAAAACATACCAGACTCGATTTCACTTTCTCCACGAACTCGTTGTTCTTCAAACCGCCAAAAATCTCGGAAGAAGAACTCTTCTGCTCGAACTCCTTCAACCTTCTCTTCAACACCCGAATTGGCTCCCATTCCTCTACGTTCTCCCCCTTCCCGTCCCACCGGAACTCCTTCCCTGTTAGCTTCTTCCTTCCAGAAAGCAATCCCTCCCGATCAAAATCGATAAATCTAACGTTATCTTCAACCTCAGAAACAAACGCGTTTTTTATCGCGGAAAGATCGATGCGGATCCGAGACCTAGGGCTCCATTTCTGCAAAACCTTCTGACTAAAATCCGGAGAAGAATAAGCACGTCGGAACTCCGAGAGCTTCGGCTGTAATCTTTTGACGAATTCAAGCTCCGAAGGAGGTAGAGGCGGAGGAGAACGAATCGGAACGGAGAGGGACGAAGAAGCGGAATTGAGTAAATTCTCGAGTTCTCGGTCGAAGGAAGTAGCGAGGTTCTTGAAGGAATTTGCTCTGGCTCGCATCAATTGCAGATCCGCGTCAGCCGAATCTCGGACCTCTCGCCATCCTCGCCAGATGAAAGAAAATGCCTTCTCTGCAGTCGCAGATGTTGAAGGCCGCGGTTCCTTTACGGAGTTCATCATCGCACGAACTGGAATTTCCGACCAGAGAAATGGGATTCGGAGTTAGGGTTTTGAACTGTTTCTGGTTCAGAAAGTTCTCCTTTTCGAAGATAAGGCGTGTTCGGCAAATGTGCCGAAAACCAGAGCGCAAAAGAGACGAGACAGGCGAGGAAGGAGCGGAGAATTTAACGGACAGGAAGGATCTTGAAACCACCAGATCCAGGTGGCAGTACACGTAGGAACGGCACGACTGAGCGAACTGTTTGATTGGATGCTAGTGACTTGGTGGATATGCTGACGTGGTGGCATCTTGCAGTTTGAGTCACGTGGGCGGATGAGTCTGGAAAGTTGCTAACTCGCCTAGCGCATGATGCCACCGGAATATTCTTTAAGAGTCTGAATATCCGGTCAAAGGGAAGAATATGTGTGTCTTCTGAATTTCCAGGACGCGCTTCCGGTGACGTCGGCGAAGCAGTCGGGTGGAAAGAGAATTTGGCACCCTGAAGACGCGCCAGATATAACGGAGATGGGGACGGCTGATCCCGACCGTTCCGTGGGGGAGTGCGAGCATGCACTTAAGAAAAGAAAGGACGAACGCAATTGTGTAAATTTTATTTACTATTTCTTAAGAAAATCCGAAAATATATTTGAGATTTTCCCCAGCAAAATCTTCCACGTCAATCTTAATTTCACCAGAGCCATATTGATTTGAAGCGAGTTTGAGTAATTTCTTTACTTTCAAGTTGGATCATTATTAATCATACTTGAGCTACCTATTTCATTGCTAGTTAAACTTGTATTTGGCCAAGCTAGACTGACTATTGGCTTAGTTCTTGCAAAATCATTATTAATCATACCTGACCTACCAAGAGTTTCACAAGATTCAACTTAGCTCGTTGGTAGTGAATTTCATCTTGAGCTTGGTTGATTTTCATGTTTTAGTATATTACTAATGGCAAGTGAAGCTATCTTTGGCTTGAGAAAGATCAAGAAGGTTGCTTTACACTCAAGTTTGTAAGAGTTCGAGTAAATGGTGGTTGGACATCAGAAATTGATATCCGCACACATTTTTAAGGAAAAAAGCTATTATATGGTGGCACTTAGAAGCTATATACTTTCATTTTCAATTAAGAAGATTTACATTGTCGTCATAAAAGCTATCTACAATTATAATACGAAGCTTTACAAGGTGGGTCCTAAAAGCTATCTATTCTCGCATATATTTTCAAATAAAAAAATTATTTATATGGTGATCCCTAGTATCTATATATTTTTATAGACATTTCTAATAAAAAATTATTTATATAGTGGGCCCTAAAAGCTATCCTAACTTATTTTAAATTAGAAGTTATTTACATAGTAGGCCTTACAAGTTCCCCCCACCCCGCCTATTTCAAATAAGAATTTATTTACATTATGAGCCCCATAAGCTCTCTCTACTTATACCAAATAATTGGGTATTTACATTATGGGCCCTAGAAGCTATCTATTCTCACATATGTTTTTAAAAGGAAGCTGTTGACATGGTAGGCAATAGAAGGTAACAATATATTTTAAATAAGAAAAAATATTTACACATAAGAGTTATTTAGACACATTTTTAAATAAAAAGCTATTTACTTTGTGGGTTCTATAAGCTATCAGCATTCATTTTCAAATAAAATACATTTACATGATAGAGCTCAAAAGTTATAAACATACATTTTCAAGAAAGATATTGTTTACATTGTGGGCCATAAAAGCTATCTGTCTCATTTTTAAATTAAAAGCCTCTTGCATGTTAAGGCCTAAAAGTTAATTACATATATTTTTAAATAAAAAGCTATTTACAGGATAGATCCTAAAAGTTAGTCACATTTATTTTTATATTAAAGTTATAAAAGGCCCACAAAAAAGGCTTTATAATATACATGGTGAACCCACAAATAGGTTTCATGTGAACAAGTAGGTCCACAAATAGAGTTTTATAGTATGCAAGTAGGCTCACCAATATGCTTTATAGTATGCTTAGAGGGCCTACGGGCTCACAAAACAAGTTCTTGTAAGAGGCTATTTCTTTGTGCTCGCATAAGTTTCACAAAAATTGGGCATGAGTAGATTATTTTACTATTGTAATAGTCATAAAATTCTAGTTAAAGACAGCCAAACTCGTACTAACTCAAGTCAAACTTTCTTTAGTTTATCATAATATCTTGAAAATTTGACTAGCTCAAGTCAAGCAAAGTTTGGGTGAAAACAAGATTTTGGACTCAATATCTAATTAGATCAGGTAGCTTTGGTCAAACCAAAATTGAACAAACTCAGGTTAGATCCAATGACTTCAAACTTGACTGACAAGCTAGCACCTACACAAGAACAGGCAAACTCAGGCCAGATTGTTAGCTTGTGCCTACACATACTTGTTGCTAGGCAAACATAAGGTTTGTCTGAGTTCTATAGTCATGGACAGACCCAAGTGGGTTAGAGGGCACTTGTGCCCTAAAATTTTGAAAATCAAAATAACATCTATAAGACTTGTTCTCGTCAGTCCATGGTAGGCATGGACACTCTTCAGCATGAGAAGAAGTCTACAACACCCTTTTTCATGCACGTCTAACCCATCCGACATGCTCTCCATACAAAAGTAAATACTCTAGTAGAAACCAATGCATTTGAATGATTCTAACTACTTGTTTTTGAACTTTAAAAATATTAATAAAAATGGACAATCATTATTTTTTTGCTACAAAATAGAGGTTAAAAGTATCTAATGAATATAAAATTTGATCTTTAACCTATTTAAGCCATGTAAACATGATGAACGTTTTAGATCAATAAAGCAAACTTTCACCACGTATGAAAAATAGGGTGGGGGCTTTTTGTGATGCTCAAGAGCGTGCATGCCAATTAGGATTCTTCTATTTATTGTTGGAATAAGAAAATTGAAATTGATGTTAAAATAGTTTAGAACTTTGAACATTGAAGCATTATATGTATCTTTTATTTATTTATTTATTTTTTCTTTTAAATAGAAAGTATTATCTACTTATAAGTGTAACTTATATAAAAGAAGTCCACTCTCAGGATTTATAAACGGCTTTTTCTGCCTCAAACAGTAAGACATTGCCCCAATTAGCCCGTCGGGATTTGCTGTTGGAGAGAGTTGAAAGAAAGTTATCATGATCTCAAGGAGGAAAGTTCGTACAACCCTTGCTCTCTAGTCTACTGACCATCCGACACAAGTTCCCAACTCCGCGCCTGTCCATAGCGCGTGTGCTTGCAACACTCCGAGGTTGCAAGCAAAATGTTATCGGTAAAGCGATTCCAAACGAGATTGTCCACTAATTTTCATGACACCAAATTCACATGAACATGGATTGCTTGCTTGTCTATACTTGCCATCAGGGTCCCGTGCCATTTCTAGTGGCAGTGAAATCCTAAACTATCAAAGTCATCAATAAACTCATGGCAGGGAAAATGTATGTACATGTCATTTTAAATAATTTGAAAAATCTCTCGTTGCTCGTCCAGTCATCAACAAGTGGCTAGTAGATGTAGAGGCCCCAAATTTTGGATGCGGATGGTTCAACTAGTAAGAGTGGAACACCGCAGCAGCTCCAGGTGGTAGCTGATGCCACTTGTATTCGAGTAAGTGGGTGGAGAAACGTCTGGTTGTGGCATCCCCTTTGCCTGCTTGAAAGATGTAATCGCATCAATTGTCAGTGCCCGGGTTTGAGCACAGCAGTCAATTTGATTCCAACTCTTCACTGCGTCGCACGTAAGTGGCAGTCGGGCCATGGAGTTTGAACTTGGCTTACCACTTCAATCGATTTGAAGTTCCCATAAAATTGATGACTTGCGCTTTTGAAATTTGTGATATTTTGGGTTTAATGTTTCTAAATCCTTGATAAAGGGTTTCTTATCCACTTAGTCGTGTCCTGTTTCTTGTGTCCAATCACTTTCAAGGATTCCTCTCCTCTTATTTTTCTTATTAGCCTTTTTTTTTTTTTTTTTCTTTAAAAAGAAATTTTCTACTGTTTTCTGTTAAAATTTGAAGTAATTCTTGATGCAGATGGTCTATGCGCATACAGACAATTTGGGGTTATATTCTACAAACGTTGGTATCATGAAATGGAATCTCGAGGGAGGTTCTGTTGGTAGCCTTGTTCTCCATTGCACCATCACCCTTGTTCCATCTCTGTCGTTCGTCCATGCATAAGCAGAGGGAGGATGACGACGTGCAGCAGTCAGACAAGCAAAATTACAGCGATCAAACAAGTACAATTATAAAAATTTATAGACCTTTAGCGCAATGGTAGAGTTGTTATCGTATGATCTTGAGGTCATAGGTTCAAAGCATGATAAGAATTACTTACAAAATGTAAGGTAAGGCTGCATATTATTGACCTGTGTAGTCCAACCCTTCTCCTAATCCAACATATGTGTGAGCTTCGTGCACAAGTTACCCTTTAAACAATTACAATCAAAGTCAAACAGTATCATAAAAAGAAAAACAAACAACATAGAAAATAAAAATGCCAGATGAGATGGGTAAAAACAAATTATTATTTTTTTCACGTAGAAATATAACCAATATTTGTCATCTAAAGGATAAAATTGTGCCGAACGCATGGTTTGTCTAGCTTGGCAATATATGTGGACAACCTACATGTTGGCCCTTGCGATCAACACTCCCGCTAGAGCTACATGTCGTCCAAGTGTGCGGGGTACAATGAAATGAAGGATACCCAATAAACCTGTAATGCAAGACAAATTATCCCATCATTAGCTCACATAAATTTTCAACGAAGTCTTTTAATTAAAAATAATAGTTGGTTACTCTCGAATTTATATGTTTAGAGATATATTTATGGAAAAGAGAGTCTTGGCACAACAATATAGTTGTCGTTGTGTGACCTTGAGATCATAGATTCGAGGCGTGGAAACAGCCTCTTGCAAAATGCAAGGCAAGGCTATAGTCCGCCCTTCACTAGGTACTGCATACTCACAAGCTTTGTGCACTGAGCTGCCCTTTTTTAAGTCGACCCTTAATCAAAATATGGTCTTGACGATGATCATGAGTGACATGTTTCTTTGTAGAGACCTCCTCTCTCTAGGAGGGCAGAATACAACACATATATCAACAAAGGATCAGCTAATAAATCAGAAAGTTAAACGACTTCTATATAAGCTTAGCCATATCCAACTAAAACACAGAAAGAAGCAGTGTGCCCTACCGGGTAAGGCAGTCGGTGTAGCGTCTTAGGACGATGTCCTGCGATCATTTTCTTACGTGGTAAATCTGGTTAGCAGAGGCCCAAGGAGATGAACTAAAGTCCCAAAAGAAACTATAAACTAAATCCTGATCCCAATCCATATTATGTAGTTTGCACGCTTCCTTTGCCTTTGCTTGCTTCACTTTTTTCTTCGACGCCACATATTTACCAATGCCTTTTTCACGACAAGCATTAAGCATTACACATCCATATATTTTAGCACTGAACTTGAACAAAAGTATCTCTTCATATCATTTTCATTTTTGCGTTATAAGAATAGGTAGGTTGCTTATATATAATGGTAGTTGAAATGGATCTCTAGAAGAGGTCAACCTATTTAAAGGAACAACACGAGTTCCATGCATCATTAAGCAAAATAATAGAGGAAATCAAGGACGTGACCAGAGGTTCTAATAATTTTTGTAGACCACCTTGGTGTGTACCATATGCGTGGAACTTTTTGATATTGGATTGGTTTCTTGACTTCAAGTCTCTACATGCATCACATGCTCAAGAAATGAGGAAAACAGCTTTAATTTATGAGGGTGATGTATTATTCAATGATACAAATCGTGTACAATTGATGCTGAAATATATGGTTAATCAAACTGCCTTAACTTTGATAATGGGGCGTGATGGGAATTTAAGATTCTGAATTCCAACGTTTCTACTGTTTGTCTGCTTTTAATTGCAGCAATATGGTTGCAAGTACCGGATTTTAGTTGCACAGTGAGCCGATCATGCCATACACCTAATGTAATGTCCTACAAATAAACATATAATTTAGGGAAATTTATGACACACACACGGGAAGTTAAATGTTGTGTCCACGCATTTTCATTTGGAAAATATTGCGGGAAAAAGCAGGTCTCACTTTTGAATGATCCAAATCATTTATCTAGAAAATCATAATAAAGATGAATCGTATATAGAAAAGCTTGGCCATCGGACTTCCCAATGTACCATTGTACGTGCACTGCAATAGATTCATTTGAGGAAATTACCTCAGTGATCGAAACCATTCTCTCTTTTCTTTTTATTTCTTAGTGTTTTTTGAAAGTCATTGTATACATCTCAAAACATGGGTGTCACTGTATTATTTACGACACTTTTTACAGTGTCTTTATATTCACCTCTTTCAATCTTTAGTGAAGGCCCATGAGAAAGTCCTTCTCCATGCCAGATCCAAGAGCAATGGATTTTATTGACTCTACTAAAGACAAATTTTTTATATCAAATACGAGGTACGGTAGTCCCTAAAACATCAAACAACGGATAATTATACAAAAAAGGAGGGAGGGACTCCTCTCCCAACAGCAGTGAAACAGGTCCACGAGAGCCGTAATTAGCTAAGCAATCGGCTGTATGATTTGCCTTCTTATAGATGTGCGAGATAGGGACAAGGCCAAATTTGGATACAAGATCATAACATTCCGTTGCTATCTGGAACGTTATCCATGCCATTTCTTGATCGAAGATTGTTGTTCTCTGCATTGCTTGCGTTTCGACGCTTGAATCACCGTAAATCTGCAACGAAGATATATCAAGATATAGAGTCATTTTGAGGCCATGCATAACTGCCAACCATTCCGCTTGAGTACTTGTTTCTTCATTAAAGCAGGAACAAATCCGGCTTGATATTCACTCTTGAAGTTGCAGTCGCAGCCACCACCCTAGTGGGTCGAGATTCCCTAATTCTGATGCATCAAATGATAATTGTATCATCGCTTTTTGTGGGGGACTTGATATAGCGGAGTTGTATGGGTTTCTGATGGTGGACTAAGCTATTACGAGCATTCCAAATATCTCTGGCCAGGTATGCATGAGCTTTTGAAAATCGTACTAGTAATCGATGAGGAGGATGGCCTTCAGAATTGAAAAGCATCCAAAAAATTGTTGAATCCAAAATCTTGATTAACCAAAACTTTCAGCATGTTATGAAGATGTAAAAGATCAAAAACAGGAAACGCGAAAAAATACACAAATTTACGTGGTTCACTCTCAATTGAGTTACATCCACGGGCTCACATTAGTTTCATCATCTCCAAAAAATAGCTTCCACAAGTTACAAAAGATTTCTCCACTCCTCAGAACCCTAGGGTTGTGACTAGTACTGGTAAGCTAACTGCTCAGCTTGACTAGTGTTAGGGCTCCACCCCATGAACAAGTTTGAAGCGCAACATAATTCGATATAGGCACAACAAGATCAAGCCAATCAAGCTCCACACTCACAACACAGTAATGTATGACCATAAGTGTCCAATAGTATGACATAGTAAAATGACGTGTTTAAGAGTATTCAGGAGAGGAATTAAAAAGTTGGGAAAAAGGTAATCGTTTAGAAGTAGCCATAGTGTGTTGGATTTGTTGCTAAGGCAACAATTGCACTCAAAGAGATAAAAAAAAGTTTTGATATGCTGTTCATAGATAGGATTTCAAACTTGTTTCTAGATATTACAATTTGTGGGATTCTTGGAATGTGTATTTTGCTTTTGACTAGCAGATTTTAACTAAAAAGGAATTTGGATGGGGTCCAAATAAGTTTATCTTTTTGGTTTGAGAAAATGTGGATAATTTTGATGTGTTATGCTGTCTATTTTTTCTTCAAAAATTTTAAAAATGAAGGAGCTAGAGGCGTCCAATTGACATAAGATTTGGTACTTGGGCCATATGGAAAGAGATGATTCAAATGAATATTTTAGGTTGCAAAAAAACTAAAAGTTGGGTCCAATTTTCAGTTTTACAAAGACCTATGATGCGACTATAGTATAATTGAGAGAGAGAGAGAGAGAGAGAGAGAGAGAGAGAGAGAGAGAGAGAGAGAGAGAGAGAGTGATCATAACATGGCCATATGGTACAAATAGTTTTTTCTGCAAATAGGTCCATGCTTGGAATGATCAAGACTGCTCAAAATATTATTTATGGGCTACATCATTCACGTATCTAAAGCCTCATCCATTAGATCACTGAAGGCACTTTTCTTTTTAGTTGCAAAATGGATGGTAATAAAGTCACTACCTATTTTTCCAACTAACAGTAAAATCTGTGAAAAGACAACCTCTGTTGTTTTTTGGTTAAGTTTCTAATTCATTTTAAACTGGAAATAGTCCTAGTAGCTAAAACTTAATCAAAATCTAACTAGGTTTAGAACTAGTCTACTAGCAAAGAGTTAGGTGGAGTTTTTACAAAATCTTGCTAACTCTTTGATGGATTAACTTGAGTTAGCAAGACAATTGACTAAAATCGTGCTAGACAAATATTGAGTTAGATGGGATTGCAATAAAGCGGATAAACTCTTCGTTGACTAACAAGATATTTAGCAAGATAAAGAGAAAACCACCCAAACTTCTCCTCAAATGTCTGAACTCTAGCTAGACAGTACAACAGTGAGGTGAGACATTCCGCACAACATTAATCGTGCTACAAGTGATAAGAGTTATTTTTCCCAAGAGGCTTACCAAGACTCTAACTTACCAACAAAAATTTGTCGGTTAGAGGAATTTCCAAGTAATTTTCACCACCAGGTCCAAATCCATGCATGAAAAGAACTGAGAAAATGAGAATGATTTAGATGGTGTTATGTAAGGTCCCAAGTCCGAACCAAATTGATGTAAGAAATCAGTTAAAACTTGACAATTGGTCAGAGATTTGTACAAAACAGCATTAAATCATTAGCGTAAAGCATATGGGTTATGAGACGTGGTGACAGATGAATATGCATGGGTTGAAATAACTGACAGGAACTCTGAACTATGAGAGGATCCTAATCCTGGCTTTTACAAGTGAATAGTAAAATTGAAGAAAATGCTAGACCAGCTATTGTGTAACTGAACAAGAGCTAGGATCATCCAATGGACATTGTCTTAAAGCATTGTATGTCCAAGACAGGAGGAGAATGATCGGTGTGGATCACGGGCAACTGCCATTTGTTTTTTAGTTATGGAAGTAGCGTGTGAGATTCTGCGGCAAGTAGAGTTATTCATATGTTCAGTCTCAATTGAAGGAAAATCTTGGGGGAACGGTAAAGTTGTCGTCATGTGACCTTGAGGTAATGAGTTTAAGGCGTGAAAACAGCCTCTTGCAAAAATGCAAGGTGAGGCTGTGTACTATAGACCCTTGTGGTCTGCCCTTTCCTGGACCCCACATAGGCGGGAGCTTCGTGCACCTGGACTGCCCTCTTTAATCATGGTTTCTGGGTCCATCCCATCCTCAGAAAGGTTCCATTGATGAACTAGGTGACTGCAACGGCTATGGGTTTAATCTGAATATACCTTTACCAAATGGAATTGGAGAGCTAGGATATGAGTATGAAATCACTGAATTGGTGCTTCCAGCCGTTCATAAATTTGGCCCTATACTAGTGGTTATGGTTGTTGGCCAGGATTCTAGTGCGGTATGTTAATGGGGGCACGTACATTTTCCAAAGGAAATAAAGGCCATTGAAATTACGCTAACTTTTGACAACTTTCAGCAAGTCAGAGACAAAGCCAAGTAAGCAAAATATTTGAGTGTTGTTTCTGACCACCAGAAGCAGCAGAGGGTTAATATGAAGTTCGAATCCCTGTCTTGTGATTCATTACGTCAAACAGGGAGACTTGATGCTTGTGAGCCTATATACTGATAACTTATATATTTTACAAGACTGTTCTAGGCTTATGTCATGGTTGGTGAATATTAGAGATTGATTATTCTTCCTTTTTTCTTAAAAAACACAAAGAATTTAATAAATTAATTAACTGCCACTTTGAGGTGGCTTTTCCTGCCTGTCTCAATCTATTGAAAAATCAAATTAAGTTATGATCTTCAATGGTTAGGACAGGAACTTGACTACTTGATTTATTCTGGTTGAGAGATATTTTGCCAGAGAGAAACCTAGAGATAACTTTTGAGTTTCAAACACTGAAATATAGAGAACTAGAAGAAAGAGAGTTACAGAATAAGCAACCATTAGATCGAGGCCTAGACCTGTAGATTCACAATTATTTATGAAATATAAACTAATATGATAGCCAATAAATGGTTTTTCTTTCTGATGTCAGATCCGCGTATTGAAATTGTAGCAAATGCATATTCGCTACAGTCATATTGAACATATGATTTCTTACATAACAATAACCTTTCTCCATTTTATCTTTGCTTCAGGTTGATCCAAATGGAAGGCAGTGTTTGACAATGGAAGGTTATCGGAATATTGGCCACATAATGCGCATGATGGCTGATAAGCACACTGATGGACGCCTCCTGATTGTTCTGGAAGGTGGCTACCATATTACCTACTTAGCAATCCTGTCTCCATGCAACATTTGAAGGTGCTCTGAACCTTTCTCTTCTGCTCCAGCCGGATCCGATTGCCTATTACCCAGAAGATGAGGCCTTGGCTGTCAAGGTTGCTGACTTTATCAAAAACTACTGGAAAGATATCGTGGCATTCTTGAGAGAAGATTAATTAGTGCAAGCTTTCTCTCTCACTCACACACACACAAGCACGCAAGCAAACATGCGCGCTCACAGAATATGAAATGAGAATGTCCATCGACCTGATCGCACCACCACTAAATTCATGGGAGTGTGGTGGGGAAGCGGGAGTTGATTCTGTAACTTTAGGTTGGGAAACAAGCCCACCTTCCCACCAGGCCAAGTGCTCATGGTCCGTGATCATGCACTCTTGTGGACCATTTTACCATATCAATAGATATTTCTATCGTAACCATCTAAAACATCATACAAATCTGGTGGTTTGTGTTTTTCTGTGGCACATGTTGGGATGATCCATGGAGATCTATATTCATACTTCAGCAAAGAGGGTGATACGCATTCGAAATTAAATAGGGTTGTGAACTAGTGTGAAGTGAGTCACTTTCATAGTGTATGTTGGTAGAGATTTTAATTTTGTCGCTTGTCTTTTTTCAGCATTTACTTATTTACAGATCTGAAATCTCACTTTTGGAAAGATAAGCACCGGAGTTTGTGACCATGAGGGACCCAACCATAAGAATTAATTAGTTGATGATAAAGTAGTTACATAGCAGGAACATGTCTAGTGAAATTTGGCCTTTCTTTTGGTACGTCTTGAACAGTCAGGTTGTTTATAGAAGCTTGCATTCGCCGGTCTCCAGAACAAAGCAGGAAGTGTAGCATGATGGTGAGTTTATGAAAGCAATGCTAGGTACAGCAAAAACATGGTGGATTTGTTAACCCAGCCGTGAACTGGAACAAGGGGTAAGGTTCCAATTTGCAGCTGGCTAAATTAACCTCGGATTGGGGAGCTTATCATCAGTTTCCAGCCACTGATATAATCTGTGCACGAAATCCTTCTTGTAAAGTTGATCCTGGTAAGAGGCTCCACCAAGGGTTAAGTAATTGTGCAACAAATTGCAAGCTGGGGCAGTTCAGCAGAAAAGGGAGGCGGTTGCCAGTCCCTAGTCGTAAGTAATAGCCTCAAACCTGTTGAAGTACTTCAGAAATTTCTCAAGCCAAGCGAGGGGCGCCTCTCTTGTAGATTTCATCTGCGAGTATCTGGTACAAAGATCTCATGCCTGGATTATTACATCTGCGAGTATCAGGTACTACTTGGCACCCGAACATCGGCATTTTATTTCATTTACATCTATAAGCTTTGTACCTCTTGAATGCAATAGTTCACTTATTTGAGAAATTTTATTATTAGGAATAATCAAATGGAGCTTAGCCTACCTTAACTTACTGACCATGACAAGTTTCATGGTCCCTAGTCCCTCAAGTAACAGGCCAGGACACAGACCTCTAGCACTAATGAGCATGAGATGCACTGGTTGAGAGCTAGACTCTGATAATTCCACCTTACTGATTAACTTCATTCCGCTGCTTTTACCAAATTCTGTGAGCGATGTTGATCGCCACTTCCATCATCTAGTGTTTGTTTGTTTCTGTGAGCTATAAACTCAAACCGAACACATAATTGTGAGCGGAGATAATGCCAACGAAGAAGATCCACTTCAAAGAGCGTTAATTTGAATCCAATAACTATCCGTAGATATAGTACCAAGAGAAGGCTATTCATGGATGCACCAGGAGCTACTCAAACTGGATTGGTTTCGTGAACTCGTAATGGTAAATCTAATATGTCGATGGCTTTCATCTACCTGATCGACCAAATATATCGATTCTTGTGAGGATTCTCGCAACATCCCGATTTTGGGAGAAGTGAACTTCGGGGCCACACTGGAAAGTCCACGTCGATCCTTGGCCAGTGGCCACACGTACAATTCTGGTCTTTTGTCGAGCGAAACCATAAACAAGCCTTCATGGATCAAGGCTACTAAAGAGCAGCCTCATGCACAAAATTTTTGCGTATGCAGGGTTTGGGAAAGCGGACCACTAGAGTCTTTGGTACACAGTTTTATTCTGTATTTTTATAAAAGATTGTTTGCACGCCTTAAACCCTTAATTTCAAAGTCACACTGATAACTTTATCATTGCACGAAAGCTTCCTTCGAATCAATGCTACTAAGATAGCAATTCGAGGCAATGGGGAGGACTTGTGTCCAAGATCAGCCCATTAGTCTTGAAATTTGCACATGTATGGGGGCTCAACAAGCGTCTCTTACCGAGGATCGGGAGCATACGTTACCCCTTTAGCATTCCTCTCCAAATCAAATAAATAATCTGGAGTTTAGGATCAACAGTGGATAAGGTATTTATCCAAGGAAACCGCCCCTGATGGTGCATGCCGGTTTCGTTCCGACGTTGGCAAACGGTGCCCCCAGCCGTATCCAACAGCAAAGATAGGCTGTGGCAGCTCGTCGACACCTATGCTTGTTCTTCAATAAGCTGACGAGACGTGTCTTGATTGACTAAATTAAGGGCGAGGGAGGGATATAATTGTCAGCCATGATAGTCTGTTATAACGTCGGTCCGCCACCCATCTTTACTACAAGCAAGTTGAAGACAGATTGCAGGAAGAGAGAGAGGCATGGGGCTGCTCTCAAACAGGTTGGTTCGTGTTTTCTTTTGTTCAAATTGTTTGTTTTTCTTCCCAATTTAATCGATGCAATTCAAATAAAGCCAGTTTTATGACTCTGCGTTAATAGAGGAGATGTGGTTTGTTGATGAACAGGATCAGCTGGGAGAGTCTCAAACCAGGCGATCATATCTGTTCCTGGTGGACGGCTTACGTTTACTCCCATCACGGTTGTTCTTCTTTTTCCTTTCGCGATCCTCAAATCTACAATTTCTATCCTCGTGTACTTGTTTGGTGTTTCCTTTCGTCTAGGGTTTGCCTTCGTTTCATAAATGGTTTGTATTAATCTTCGTTTCCATCTTCCATTTGTTGGTCCTCTGTTTTGGTTCCCTTTCTGCATTGTTAGGAATTCGCAGTTTGGATCTTAGAGGGTTTTGCAGTTAATCGTCGAAGAAAATGTTATTAGACCGGTTCGAGTGTGGGATGCAGAGATTTGCACTGGTTAAATATGTATGCTTGGGATTGATATTGAAAACGTTTCGTTGAGAGACTGTTACTGAAACGATCCTCTTCCAATTTTTCAATGAACTTTTGAGGACTAAACTGTGACAGACGATGCATTTTCAAATGGTTCTGTGGTGGAGTTGGGTCTTCATTTTTTTGCATTTCAAGAGTTGTACTTACTTTTCATCCTTCTCCCTCAGGGACATGTTTTATCTTCTTAGACATGCCTCTATCTATTATCTCGGAAAGCTCAGTTTTGGTTGAAAATTTGGAACTGCAAAATGCTTCTTGAGGTGTTTCTCTCCATGTCATCTGATAGATGTGACAAGCAAAGCAACTGTATCTCCAGAAAAGCTTTTAACTATGATTTGGTGTCCAAAATACCTTCTGCAAGATCCGTAAAATGTCCTAATCTTACTAAATTAGCTTTGGTGCCTAGCTACCGGTATCAGCGTGTATTTATGTGCTTGTTGCATGCAAGCACTTGCATCAGCTTGTGTGTCTATGTTCTCTGCAACTTGGTCATTTGCGGGTATGTGCCCATATGCATTTCTTTTTATATTTTTTTATATCGGCGGTGATATACAAAACAATTTAGCGTCATTTGCTCGTTCAACTTTTGTACTAAGAGTTACTGGAACTTAATTTAGGTAAATCCACTAAGCTCTTATTGATAACTAGGGGCTCCATTGAAGTCTTTGCTGATGCTACGTGTGGGGTTCACGGTCTTATTATTAATGCTCTCTGATTTGCTCAGAAATTTCTTTCATCTGTTTCCCCTGTTCATTCAATGCAGTCAGTCTCCAATATGTTCTCAGACTTCCACCAACCTAACACATGTATATACGTTGGCGAGAAAAAGGTCATCCATTTCACTAGACGAGGCCAAGAAGTGGGAACTGGAAGAGTCTTCGACCTCCTCCCCATAAGCTCTGGACCAAACCGATCCCAAGTCCCCTGCAGCACCTGCACCCAACAAGAAGATTGTCGTGGAGTTGTCCCTTCTTGCCTGGACTGCTTCCTTGCTGGTGGGGTGCTATCCCGATTTGAGTACTCGGTCACCCCGGCTCTCTTTCTAGCCAGAGCACGAGGGACATGCACACTTGTTGTTTCTGATCCACCTGAAACTGCAGTCCATCGGGCTACCTACTTGCTTAACAATGGTTTTGGATGTTATAATGTGTTTATGAGCAACTGTGAGGATTTCGCTGGCTATTGCAAGACAGGTCTGCTTGTCCTCAATGAAGGAACGATGGGTTAGAGTGGTCAAGCTGTGTCCATCATAGGTGGCCCACTTGCAGCGGTGCTATCAACACCTCTGGACCTTGTGACCACCAATGTATATGGTATGACAGCGACAGCAATAGGGGTTTACTGTGCCAGCAGATATGCCGCTGATATCGGAATGCGCAGGGATGTGATGAAGGTGGCTGTTGAAGATCTGACTTCGAGGCTGGCAACAGGTGTTATGCAGGTTTTATCACTTCGTATCTGGCATTCGCAACTACAGTTTCAACAGGCATATCGCCAAAGGCTTGCTCTCTGCTTATGTAGCCCAACCTTTGGAAAATGCTGTTTGAAAATCATTTAGTCCTTGACATTGCTAATGAAATGATGATATTCGTTGCTTGTGGGGACTGGCCGTAGTATGTTGATGCCCTTCTTGTTTCTCTGTCTCGCATTTCTTTGTCATGTAACTTACGATTCGTCTCTATCTCTCCCACTGTTTTCTGTGGAATAACCAGACACTGGAAACGTATAGATGTCTGTTACTGTTAGATGTCTACATCTCTACAGGTAGCAACTCATTTCTGAAGAAACTAAGATGGAATGTGCCTGGAGAAAGGGTTTAGAGAAAAAAAGGAACTGAAGTATTGGAAGTCCATTATTGGGTGCTGCTGGAAGAGTAAACTACTGGGAAGACATTGAAAGTCTCTTCTATGGGGATAACATTCTCTTAGAAATATCTGCACTTTTCTGTGCTACCCCTGTTTTGAGACAACGAATGGCAGGGGAATGGCTTGCTATCTATGTAAAAGCTTTTCTATGGGTAGCGCTTCCCATGCCGAACAACAACGTAAAGATGACCCATTTTCCTTTGGCAGCAAGTTTTAGTGAGACCTCGCTGGTAAAGCCTGGATTTGAGGAGTTAATAGAGGGCACAAATTAGTTGGGTTGTTCTTTGTTTACACCTTTTACAGTAATCATGGACCAATCTCATGTTGTGATGTTAGGGTCCATCAGTCTGCCTGGCATATTGTCATTCGTCACATGTAACTATATGATGAGGCGCCCTATCAGCGTCTTAAGCCTGAAAGTTTAGAAGTGGATTGCTTGCAAAGGTTTACTCTTTCAGATATTACATGGTTTGTCGTGTATCAATGGCCTGAAAATTTTCTTTAGTAAGAGTATGAGACATGGGAGACAATCAAGAAAATTCAAAGTGGAATACAATCGTAGGCGATGAGAAAGAGGAAAGGGAGATTGTTTCTCCATCCTTTCATTTCATGGAGAGCTAACAGAGAGGAAAGGGAGATCATTCCTCCACCCTTCTAATTCATGGAAGGCAGTAAGACTGCTCACTGTTTACGAGTGATGATGACTTTTGCCAGTCGGTTATGATATAAATGCCCTCTTATTTCTTATGAGCTTTTGCCAAACGGTTATGTTATAAATGCCTTACTATTTTTTATTCACCCCTTCTAAATGGTCGGATGCCTACAACTTTAGATGGGCCCAAACATAGGAAGATCCTAATCATTTACACTGTTTCCCGCACCATGCTCTAAAATTTTTATCCATTGGATGATTTTATCCATTTGTGCTTTTAGTTATACTAGAAAATTTTTGAGCGTCAAAAGCACAATGAAATATTTGGCAGTTCATTTTACAACTCAACAAAACAACAGCTGGGATCATATTGTGGATGGCCAATTTTAGAACATGAAACATCTACATCAAGGGCAATATTGCAAACAATTCAGATCTTCATAAATCTAGGCCTAAATAGAGTTCTAGACATCTACAACATTAGTGGGTGCTAATGAATACAAAATGAGGGGCGGCTATGTTAATTTTCTTTGACAAATTCCTCTTTTACTAATCTTCGAACTTCATTTAATGTTTCTATAATCAGTTGTTGCGTTGCAATTGTGTAATTGATATTATTGAAGAAACTGTGTTGAGATGGAAATTAGGATTTTTTGCTGATTTTAAGCGGTTACACAGAGAAATCACAACATAAGCACGCAGAAATTACACAAATACACAGGCACGCGCTGTACACACACATACAAAGGGGCCCAGTGTTGGGCAGTCGAGCAAAATCAAGGGGTCCCTAAGCTATTGGAAGTAAGTGTCCATATCATGACCATTAATTTAATCAAGTATCTGCTCAATAAATTTTCTGATCCGGTTTAGTTGATATCCTCCGATTTTCCCATGATTTAAGATTACTACATCACTTTTGTCAGCTGAACCATCTTTTGAGGAGAGGGACATGCTCCATCTTCTGCATAATAAGCTATGCATATTTCTGAATTCTCTTTGAACTGTATTTATATTCTCCTTCCATGTTCATACATAATGTTTTATTGCACCAATTCCATCATCAGTGCTCGTCTAATATGACGTCCTTAACAAGAGACAAATGGTCGAGCAAATGCCTTACGGCCTCAGTGGCGCACAAAAGCTCTCCCATGGCACCTAGTAAGTCACAGGTTGGAGGTGCTCGGGGTGTGAATGGCTTTAGAGACTTAAAGTCTCTGACACGCTCTGAACATTCGAGGAAGTTGATACAAGTTTTTCCTACATGGTGGATCTTTCTGAAAGATCTAAGCCGTTCACTGCGTTCAGTATATCGAGAATAGGTGTCCCATGGGAAAATTAATATATTTGGACGATTCTAACCAGTAGTTTGGGTCTTTGAAACAAGTTAAAAAAGGGGGGGAGGGGGAAAAAAACCAATAGCTCTAATTTGCAACTCAAAATCAGCAATAAAAAACCAGTTGTAGTGAAATTTGGTGTTTAGTCCATTCCAAGCAAGCCAAAGGTTTAAATTTTCAGAATGAAAAATGAACATGTATGAAAAAATGGGACGTCCACTTCGTACAGGCTGGGAAGGCCAAATTTCCAGTCGTTGCTAGCCCCACAAATTCAAAGTTAGTGTTACATTTGACACATTTATCAAAATGTTTCTTCAAGAAGGCCAAGACCAAGGCTTAAAATGCATTTTGAGTTACAATTTAGTGTCTCTCTGTTACATTTACATACCTTCAGCCACGATCAAAATTAGGCGAACCAGAACCTTACTTTGAATTCTGGAACACCATCAAAAGAATCCAACTATTGCAGCATCACACCAGCAGGACAGCATTTATACAACCATCGTTCTCCGGGTTATTGGTGACTTGAGCGTATTTCCCTGCACGGATATATAGACATAAGGTTACCATGGGAAATTGCCAAACAACAATCTAGCGAGGCAAGCGATGTACATAATCTCTTACCCCACACAACTTTTCCAGCTGGAGTGACTAAACCAAGCTCGCTCACATTCACCTGAAATTGCCAGGTTAAAAAATGGTGGTCAAATGTTTTAAGGAAGATCATCATCATGAAGACCTTATCCCAATTAAGGAAGATGCTTGTTATTTAATTGCCAGAGCGTGGTTCCAGTGTTACCTCAATGATGGTTCCCCTCGTGATAACACCCAAGGAAGTGTACATCTGACCATTGGGATTCTTCTTTATTCCAATTATTTCTAAATTGAAAGTGCATTTCAGTTCTGGATGAGTAACATGGGCTTTAGAAAATCGCAGGCCTGTGGGACGAATGAACCGCTCATACTTCGGAGGCTTTCTTGTAAATCCCGGTCCAACAAATGTGACTTTTGTGACCATCCTCTTCCATTGCTTGGCTGTATAAGCAAACAGAAACAAGCTAATCAGATATGTTCATGCCATCCTTTGCCTCACTACACATTGACTACAAATCAAGGTTCTCAGGATGGAGAAATAATCCTCGACATTCTCTTTATAGAATAAAATCATTCCCCTTAAGACAGCATAGTAAAGGGTTCCTTATGAACTTCTACAATGCTTACTAGTTTTTTCTTTTATTAGTAATGCAAGAACAAGAAGGGGAGCCTTGGCACAACAGTAAAAGTTGTCGTCATGTGACCATGAGGTCACGGGTCCAAGGTGTGGAAACAGCCACTTGCAAAAATGCAAGGTAAGGCTGCGTACTATAGGCCCTCGTGGTCTGCCCCTTCCCCGAACCCCACAGGTGGGAGTTTCGTGTATCGGGGCTGCCCTTTTAGTAATGCAAGAACAAACTGCAAAGCTTTATCAAAAGCAGTCTGGTTAACCAAAATCTTCCATTACATAAGGAAAAGAATAAAAAAGGGACAATTTTGCAGACACTTACATTTCAATAGTGAATTCCAGAACAGAAAGACAAACGAGTACAATAAAATAGGAGACTTACTTTTCCGTTTACCGGTCCGGATAACCCGGAACATTTCATCTTCAGCCACTGGTCTCACCTGTCAAAGAAGACAGCTACTTTATGAAGTAATATGTTCACTCACTAACTAAACCCAGACAAACTTCTCGACAGGCTACAGGCTGCAGGCTGCATGAAGTTTTAACATTAAAACTGCCAAGTACGGGATCAAAAAGGTACAAAACAGCTACTTATTGAAGATTGCTAGCTTAAAGCCCTGTAGATTACTTCAAGGTGAAGAGATACCTTAGGCAACGGAACTTCCCATTTACCCGCTTTCTCTTTTCTCTTTTGCTTGATGGTGTTGCTAAGAACCTTGATAATCCAGAATGAAATGTTAGCAAACAGAAATCCATATTTAGAACAGATCCCTACATAATCCAAACTATGATTTAATGTATTAAATATCTACCTTGGCACGTGTAGTCGTTTCACGGTCCAATAGATAGGCAGGAATAGCTCCTTCATGAACCTTATCATCAACCTTGCGTCGAGTAGATGATTCATCATGAATAGCAAGACTATTCAAAAAACACAGAGATAAAAATAGGCATGATATCAGAAGAGAGCTCAGTGATTCATGCAGCAGTCTTTTGATGAAGAAATAAAAATTATGAAGCAATTTAAGTGATGACATATATGTTCATTTTTGCGACTGAGAAACATGCTAAGAGATGACCTCTATGTCCATTTTTGCCACAGATAAACATGTTAACGGTTCCTTTCTGCACGTAATTCTGAGGGAGAAACAGTGAGAGGAAGAGAGTAGCACGGAGAAAAGGAAACACTAACATCTATAGAGAATTACAGGTTTAGAAGGGAAACACTGAGAGGGCAAGCATAGCTGGATAATGCCCTGGGCATCAGAGCAAAGGCCTTCTAACACATTGGAGCAAGAAGGAACTCTCTCTCCTTGGTGACCAGGGTTCAAGGCTGTTCATGGGTGAATGTGTCCAATATCTCACACACACACACATGAAAAGAAGAAGATGATGATGACAAAAAAGAAGATAACAATAGCATGCTGGATAAACCCAGAAGAAGAAGAACACAATAATAGAATGCTGGTTAAACATTATCATAACCTATATCCCTGGAAAGCTCCATGTAGGAACTTCACAAAGTGCATTTTCTCTATCAACCCCCTGCTTCCCGACCCAAAAGTTAGCCTTCAGACCAACCAATCATTAACATAGGCCTTTAGAGCGAAATCCCACATACTTTGACCAAAACCCTTAGCAAACTTTTAAACAATATTCAGAATAACAATAACGATATGAATATAAATGAAGAACCCCACTAGCCCAAGAAAGAGTATGTACCAACACATCAGTTTCCACAGAGATCCTAATGGTTGGGAGGACCCAAAGAGCAGAGGTGACACAGCTTCATTGCAATGTCAATATCCGAAGAAAGCAGCAGAACATTTCAGTTTTGGACTCAGTCTTTGGAAGAGACCTATTCCAATAAGACCAGACTACAATAAACAAGCTCGGAAACCAACCACCATAGTTGACATTAGTCAGATTGTTAATCGACCTTGTTGCTCACCTATCCTTCACATCAAAAGCCTCTGCTTTCCCACGCAAGCCTTGCACCAAATACCCAGACTTCTTTCCTGAATAGAACCCAGTAACTGATGAGTCTCATCCGCATAGAAACACCCATTCGCCAATAAATTCCTGCAATTTTTTTACTCTAAGTCTAAATTACAGAAACCACCAAGAAATGGCTAACAAACGGTACCTTTTCACCAAGATTACCACTCTTCTACTGAAGAAAGGACCAATGTATACTTACAGAAGAAACCAATATATGCCAAATCACCTAATCACAAGCTCATCACACCCTTCAAGCCAATCTAACATGGATGAGCAATGAATATCAGTTCCCTCCTTTCTCTACATAGCACATTCATTGTTTCCAAACAGAAGATGTTTCTCTTCAAGATGAAGATACTGACCTTGACTAAATCCATTGTAGAACCAAAAGCATAGACCATTTGGGAGGCTTGCAAGGCGAGACAAAGAGAAAACATTCACCAAAGGATAAAAGAATGAAAGAGCACACAGGGATTTTCTCTCATGACGAAAGCCAACTCAGTTCAACAACATCAACCTAAGAGCTAAAAATCTCATGAAACAATTGAAAGCAACTCAAGAAGAGTGTCAAACCTAATATTATTAAGGCTTCTCCTGAAGGACTGCATGGACACAATACGATAATGCACTCTAATACGAAATTGCTGCAGTTTGTCTCAAGCAGATAACAGACACCAATGATATGACAAGGAGTAAAAATTCCAGCTTCCTGTCTATGGTGAGAAGACCAAAAGCAAAACCACCAAATGGTAAAAATCTGGGATCCCAAGCAGGATCATTTTCAAGGAAACCATTAACAAGAAAACTGATGTGGGCAAGATAATAGGACGTAAAATTGAATCGCAAGGGTGGTGGGAGTAGAATAAATTTAAGCTTCACACATACCTGTGAGGTATTTTAGATTGGGGCAGGAAAATTCTAAACCATAGATAATATGTAAACTATCACATAATCAATATTATGGGCCTATGGGCCACCTATTTCTAGTTTTAATCCTCATAAAGTGATAAAGATGGTCGAATCCCATTCGAGAGCTCCTAATTTTCTCTTAAAACGCATTACCAGGGTACAAAAATGGAATTTTCTAAATAATACTATAACATTGCAGGCATGGCTCAGAAAAATAAAAATAAAATAACATTAGGAAACTACGTGCTGGTAAATTGGGCTAAGAAACCGGGAACGAAGAGGAGAAACGACAAACAAACGTAAAGCCCTGAAGCTCATGAAAAGTAAATGTAACTCACGTTTTCTTCATCAGAGCCTTCTCTGCATAGCGTTTCTTTGCAAATATCTTCCCCTTAATGCCTAGAACCTGAATTTAAAGAAGAAGAAAATTAATTAAATGGAGATGACATCCCAACAAGCAAAAATCGCAAAGTTGGGCGTTCTGAAGAGACATCGAATTGAAGAAACGAAAGCGAGATGGGAATTTACCTTCTGAGCAAAAGCGGACCGTTTGTGAACTTCCCGAGCCTCCCTCTTCCGCTTGCGGTCGAAGTGATCCGGGCGATATCCATGGCGCTTCCTATGAAGCTCGATGTAATCGCCTTGCGGCTGCAGGAACAACAGAAAATGACGATGAAGAACAATCAAATAAGAAGGATGAATTTGCATTAGCAGGATGAAAACCACACATAAGAAATGAAATTCCAATTGAAAGAGGAAAACAAAAGGCCTAGATCTGGTGAGGAACGAACCATGGTGACAGAGACGGCGGAGTTCCTGCAGAGTCGGCGAAAAGAGGAGAGAAACCCTAGCTCCCGTTGCGGAAAGGAAAGGGTTTAGGAGAAGTAGAGTGGTAGAATCGTAAATTCGTTAGTATTTCCTGGCTCGTAATAATGCGATGAAGCGCCTCACTAATTTGTCCGGTTTCTTGCAGACCGGTGGTGGTCCTGGTGGACCAAGATGTGTTTGCACTGATGTTAGAAATACAGGCAAGCAGGGTCCACACATGGGTGATCGCAGCCATTCATATCTTGCGTCCTATATTAAACACCAAACAGTTTTTTTCTTTTTTTCTTTTTTCATTAACTATTCCGAAGATTAAAATAAAGAAGGGGAGCCATGGTTGAGTTGTCGTGTTACCTAAAGATCAGAATTTTAAGACATGAAAACAGCCTCTTACAAAAATACTTGAATACTATTGACCTTTCATGGTCTATCTCCTTCCTCCTTACATACATGAAAGCTTCGTGCACTGGGCTGACCTTTAATAGTAAAATAAACAGGCTCATGTAGGAGAATGCACGTTTTCTAGGTAAACTTCTTGGACATTTTCTTGAGAACCTCCTTGAGCGTTACCTTTGGATGATCTAATTTATTTATTATGTTAGGCCTAGCTTATATTGGTTAGATATATTACTGTCTAATTTTAATTATGCTGTGCTTTTTAAAATAACAGTTGTTAATTTTTCAACTAAAAAAATAGTAATTAGAAAGATTCCGAGGCTCGAAAATTGTAAATAAGATGAAAAGATTAGATCATTCTTAGGTAGAGCCTGGCTAGGTGGCAGGCTCAGAAAGATCGAGGACAAAGCTGTGAGTGTTGGGACCTTGCAATAAGTAGGCCTGGTTGGAGTTATATAGTTTTGCTGTAGACGGGGATGCGCGGGCCAATTTGGATTTCCGAAGAACTTCGAAAATCCAAATTGCAAAGCGATCGGCTAATGATTCCATTGCTTTCTTAGAGGTTCCCTCTTTCCCTGGACTAGCAAGGTTCGTGGACAAAGAAAATCCAATCCCCACTGGAGTTTTGTCTGCAAAAACAGTGGAATGTACTTCTCCTGTAGCAAAACAAGCAGAAGAAACTAGAGACTCTGGTGGCTTGGAGGCAGGTTACATATATGGTCCTAACTCTCCTAGAGAAAGAAGTGGCTTAACCAGTTCAGATTGCTTCATTGTTTCGGCATTGTCAGAATGTGCTCCTCGAAGTAGTTTATCTTACGTAGCTGGCAATCTCTCACAGATTTCCGAGATCGACCACACTGATGCAAAAGCAGAATTTCGTGGTGCCATTTCTGATATTGACTCTGAGACCAAGGCAGCCAATCGGTTAGAAATCTGAAATTTGTTTCCTTCTATTAGATCCATCTATTATTTGGTTATTCAAGGCTGGTACTCCAAGAGAATTTTCTTTACGTAGTTCAGTGCTGCTGCATTCTTAACGTGTCTGGCTGAGTATTTCATACAGAACATTTCCCCCTTCTTAATCAAAAAGCTTCTCGGTTACACTTCATCAAATTTGTTTAATCTACGTACATAAGCATATATATACCCACATATATACATAATTGCACTATGATAAATTGCTGATAATTGTGGCATATATCGCTTTCTGTTATTTCTTGCATTCAAGCTTGGACAGACTCTACCTGGCTGTCAATTGCCAGATGTCTTCGTTGCAGATTTTGACGGACCCATTTGTGCAATATGAGTATAGTTGTGTGGTGTGGTATCATTAGGCGGAATTGTCTGGTTGCAAGGTGATTTTGTTCTATTATTGAAGTCATATACTGGCATATTTTCCATTCTCATCGACAGGGTCAGTAATGGATGTTTGACAAATATTTCTGTTGTTATTATCTTGCCGCCAATTTATGTTCGTTTATCATGGAATTCCTGCCGTTTAACTGGGGTTATAACTTTTGGAGGTGCAAAGCCAAATCAGCAGCACCGTTACCTGCCCCCAGAAACCATCTCATCGAATACCTCTCTTGCCCTTTAAACCTGTCATGGAAAGTTAGTGTGTGGGTATCATTGTGCAAGAGGGATCCTGTTTCAAATTCCCTATGGAATGTGAACCTTCAGTGCACAATGCTTTCATTTCCTTCTTTCATTGTGCTTAGGATTTGATTAGAATTCAAAAAGTGCTCCTTCACCGTCGAAGTTAACTGTCTCCACGAATTATTGGAGGCCTCAAAAAAATTTTATTGCTAAAATATGCTGCCTTACCCAAGTGTTAAACTTCGGTACTTCACCTTCCAAATTTTAAATGGACAGCTCAGAAATGAATTATCATAACAACATCCAAGTAACCCAAGCTGCGGGTGCAGTTGGATCCCCTGGCTTTGTGCAGTCTTTTCCATATTGAAATTGATTCCAGGAACCAAACTTCCACAGGAGGAAAGATGACGAGGACAGTGTTTCAAACATATCTTTTGTGATAGAGAAATAATTAATTTTGGATTTCAAATTTCAAATTATTTCAGTTTTTAGTTTCCCTCTTTTAAAAGATGTTTAAATTTTAAATTCCAAACGTAAACTCTATTTATACTCAGTCTTATTCAATAAAATGTGATATCATAATTTATCTCATTTCTTAATTCCTTTATTTAGTATTTGTCTTTATATTTTACTGATTTTGTCCCATAGTATTTGGCCTTTGTTTGCTTGCAGTCCCTCTAGTGTACAACCTATATCTGAAGGCCTTTCTTCAATTACAGTATCATCTGAATTACGTCAGTCTTGGGCACTCCTGCAGTCTAGATTTTATCTATTTTCATCTGTAGTTTTTTGTCATCAAACTAAGGCTCTGTTGACCGATTTATTTCAGTTGTGAAATGATTTCGAGCTAAACTCTGTATGCATGTACGTGTGTCTTTTCCTCCTTTTCTTTTTCCCTCCTCGTAGGGTGACTCTTGCACTCACCTTTACAAACTCACAACCCAATCATTATTTGAATCCAAATGGTTCCTAAACATTCCATCAACCACTTCTGAGTACTATAAATGAAGGACATCTCATAACTTCAGTAACCTAACAGTCTATGCCTCTCTTGAATTACATCTGTGATTTAATGCTTCTCATGTAGTTTGATGAGACTTTTTCATCATCGTTATCAATAATACGTGAAGGCTGTGTTTCTCCTCAACATAGGTAGGTACAAAATTTAACAGAATCTCCTTGTCAAAATCAAAAACAATGTTGGGACGATCATACACAGTATAAGTCATCAAAATTAACATGTTGCCAGATCAAAGTCTGTCATGACTTGAAAAATTCACATGATGCTCTTCAAGGTCCTTGCTGTTTCTAACAAATACATACGATAGTTTCTAGAGAGAACCTCGACTTAGTGATGCGGGAAAGTTGTCACAGCATATATTTCTTCAAGACTGAAGAGTGGATAATGTGAAGTGACTCCTATAAGCATCCAAAGTAGAGAGCCTTATAATACTGTCATTTCTTGCATGAAATGTCTCTCAGTAGTTGGTAGATTCTTCAGTGTGCTAGATAGACAGCCTTTTTATGTTTCTCTGCTTCCATTCTGGAACCCCAGTTTAAGAGGATGAGTGATGAAACTTCAAATCTGTTGGTTAAATCCAGAAAAATCACAAGTTCATCCTGTCAACTAACCCATATTTAACCCCAGTTTACTAGGTTGTTGATTATTCAATTTTTCCTTTTATGGAATGTTGACATGTGCACTGCAAACCAATGACCTACTAGATACCATGGGAGAGGCCCTTCTTGCACCACTGCACTGGAAGGCATTTGATCAGTAAATTTTCATCTTCTTACTTTATAATCATTCGGTTAATTTAGAGCTTTCAGCAAAATTCTTTTGATGATAATGTCTTGTCTGATTTAGTGCAGGCCAGATAGATTAAAACCTAGCCGTTCAGATGAATAGCTGGAGTTGCCAATGAAAAGCTTTCATTGCTTTCCAGACTAAATGGATTTTGGATCAATTTTCTTAATATCTAAACTTCTACTGACATCTTTTACTTTTAGGGAAAGGCCAAGTGAAAGACTTCAGCCGGTGTTGCCTATTGTCACAGGCTTAGCTTCTCAAATTCCCATGTGGCACTTAGTTTGGCTTCTCACTCTGAACCAACTAAGTAAGCCTGACCAGAATCTCAAAGGAGAAGAAAAAGTGAAAAGAGACTTGGAAGGAATTCTAGCTTTATTACTCTGAAGATGTTTACAACTCTTGGTTGCCTTGCAAATGAGAAAACTCCCCTATTTATAAGTGATTTTTCCTTTCCACCTCCTCAATGGATGATGGAGATCTTTACATGTGTTAGCCATCTAACAGTTGGAGACCATTCTAGAATCCTCTTTAGAAGTCTCTATACAAATATCTAGTACCACCACTTTCTAAGATGTTCCTGGAGAATTCTAGAGATAAGATATTTACATGATGTATTTGAGCCTTCTATATTGTG